>OY728156.1:2036192062-2038692062 GCA_963277665.1 Viscum album
CTTCCAAATTTCATAACTCCATCCTCATACAAGAATTATTCCTATCTTCCATCCTTAACATCTTTAATTTTCTTTTGTAGATTCACATCATCATATTGAGAACTATTTATCTTCTCTAGTAAAGATGGTTTAGCAATCATTTGAAAAAGGAAAGTTGTTTATCCTTCCTTAAAAATTTCCATATCTATTTTTATTAGATATATGAATATAGGATCTCTCTCAATCCTCATTTGGGGAAGATGTCCATGATCTTTCCTACTTAATATATATTCCACCTTATTTTCCTTTCCTAGGTTGTAGTGTATTAAACAATCATAATATTTGAGTAACTCAAGCCATATCCTTTTCCTCATGTTGATTTCTTTCTATGTAAAAATATATTTCAAACTCATATGATCCGTATATATCTCACATATTTCACTGTATAGATAATGTCTCCATATTTACAAAGTAAATATTATGTCTGCTAACTCACGATCATGAGTTGGGTAATTTTTCTTATGAGTCCTTAAATGTATTGATGAATAAGAAATAACTTTATCATGTTGCATTAAGACGCAACCCAGTCTGTTCTTTGATGCATCATTTTATATAAAAAATCTATCATTTTTATATGGAAGAGTCAAAATTGAATCATTGACCAATATTATTTTCAATTCTTCAAATATTTTGGTATATTCTTTCTTCCATACGAACTTAACCCCTTTACATGTGATCTTGGTTAGTGGGTTATCCAATTAGGCAAAATTCTGAACGAAATGCTGATAGTAACCTAATAAGCCAATAAAAATACATACCTTAGTTATGTTCACTGGCATGGACCACTCTTAGATTGTCTTTGTGTTCGTAGGATCAACTAATATTTCATTCTTAGAGATAATATGGCCAATAAGAGAAACTAATTGAAGCCAGAATTCAATTGCTAAACTTCCCATACAATTCATTTCTTTTAAGAGTTTTCAAAATAATACGCAAGTGATTATCTTGATCTTTGTTGATTTTGGAGTATAGCATGATATCATAGATAAATACCACAAAAAAGTCATTATGATATTCCTTGAAAACTCTATTCATTAGATCCATGAAAATAGAGGGTACATTATTCATTCCCAAAGGAATTACTGTAAACTCATAATTCCCATACCTGGTTCGAAATGCTGTCTTTGGAATATATTCCTTCCTCACACACAACTGATGATATCCAAATCAAAGGTAAATCTTTGAAAAATATTGGCCTCCATGAACTTGATCAAATAAATCATCAATTCGTGGTAAAGGATACTTGTTCTTTATTTTAATATTGTTGATTTCCCTATAATCAATGCATAACCTCATGGATCCATCTTTCTTCTTGACAAAGAGGACATAGGCTCCCCATGGAGAAACATTAGGTCAAATAAATCATTTTTCACTAAATCCTTCATGTTATTTATTTAGATACACTAATTATACAGTGGAAATTCTATATGTAGTATTTTATATTGGTCTTGTTCTAGGAATTAAATAAATAGAGAAGTCAACTTTCTTCTTCGGAGGATGTCCAGGTAAATCATTTGGAAATACCTCAATGTATTCTGGCATAATAGGTATGTCCTAAATTTAAAGATTTCTTTCCCCACCAATAGATATTGTGTTCTCTTCCTCTCCAATAATTTAATTCAGTAGAGCTATTGGGGTGGATCTAGATAAGAATCAGATGGTGAGGTTTCTTCTCTAAAGATAAGGGATTCTACACCATTCTCAAAAATTTCAACTTCCTTATTTTTGAAATAGATATTCGCATCATAATTTGACAGACAATTAATACTGAGAATTATATCAAATTCAATCATTGGTATGATGATATGGTTAGAAACTAAAGCACGTTTATGTATCATGAGGGGGAATGATTGAAACATATTTGTTGCAATGATACACCCCCTAAGAGTTTTATTAACAACTCCTTTATTAAATCAAATTGGGCATGTATAATTTTCTTGGAAATATGAGAAGATATAAATGAATGCGATGATCCAGAATCAAGTAAAACATTGGTTAAGTTTGAGGAAACAATTAAAGTACCTTCTACCACATCTTTTGGAACTTCAACCTCCATAGTTTTAATCACATAATATTTCCCTTATTCTTATGATATTTTCAGAGGGACGTTTCCTTGGAACTTAGGGAACTCATTTTCATAGTGTCCCATCTCTCTATAATTATAGCAGTGAACATAATTGATTTGTCTCTTCCCCTTAAATTCACTAGATCAATGAACCTTTTATCCACACTTATAGAAAACTCCCATGCCTTTCAAGCATTTCCGAGGATGATTATTTCCATTGTTATCACATAATGGAAATTTCCTCATTCCCATAATCATCAATGGACCTTCATAATTTCCATGGTTATTAAAATAAATCTTCTTATATTGATTTCCCTTGAACAAATTTGATCTAGAAAATTCCTTATCTATTTTTGTGGAACTTAATACAATTTCATCATATGATAAAAATGTTTGGGAAGCCAGTACCCTTTAAAGGCTTGGCTTAGGACCTTTAAAGAAATGATCAATATTTTCTTCTAAATCTCGTATGTAATTTATACCATAACTGGGTAATATTTTGAAGATAACATCATACTCCACAACACTCTCTTCTTTGCTTTGATTTAGGCTATAGAATTTCCTCTTAATTTCAGGCCATTGTTCATGAGGAAAATATTTTTCAAATAATATTTCCTTAAATCTTCTCCATTCTATATCTTCTATTTCTTCTTCCTCTATGGTATTCTAGATCAAGGACCACCATTGATCAGTATCACCCTTGAGGAAATATACTGCCAGTACTACCTTTTCATTTTCATTGCATCTCAGTAACAGAAATATATTTTCAGGGGACTTGATCCACTTCTCATCTACCACCAAATTAGTATTCCCACTAAAATATGGGGGCTTCTACCACATGAAACGATCCAGTACTGGTTTAGCATGGTTATTCATCACAGCCTGGGTAAGTTGTCCCAATATGGTAATGATATGATCTTCTCCAACATTTAATGTGTTGACTTTCTTAGTGGGGAAATACCTACATTGTTTGCAAGTATTGATTCTCCTTATTCCTTTAAGACCCATCACTAAACAATTTAATACACTAAATTAGGTAATAGTCATAATTTCTAACTAGAAAAAGCTTAAGAAAATTTGAAAATTTGTGCAAAATTAGTCTCATAATCATAAACATTGTTTATATTTACTTAAATCCTTCATAATGGTTTGAAAAGAAAATGTGAATTATCCTAAGAATATCCCCCAGGAGTGTTAAACCAAGTGTGTAGTAAGGACCATTTTTGTGTACTAGAATACCTGAGGTGAAGCATGAAACTCCTTGTTAGAGTTTTTAATCCTATGTACATTTTTTTCCAAAACCACGTCCACTTATTGTATCCAAATAGGGATATATTTTCTAGGTAGACCCACATAATATATAGTTTACCAAAATTATAGGATTTTCTTAAATGATTATCCTCAAATTATTGCTTAGGGTTATGTCCTATAAATTATGTTTCCTAAATCTAATTTCTAATGTTGCTGTTAAACATTCTATGATATCAACTATAATTCCCTGACCCCAGAAGATCAAATCTAGAACATTAATTGTTAAATTTTCATGATTACAAGGAATGAAATTCCAAAGGAATGATCAATTTAGTAGTGTCGAAGAAACTAGATACATACATGTAACTTTTATTATATTGGGATTGTTAAAAAAACAGTACATAACAAAAATTAATAAACTGCATCCATGAGAACTCAATAAACTGTCTCCTCTTCATAACCTATTGAAGGTAAAAAAATGAAAGGGGTGATCTAAAATGCTCTATAAGGGTTTCTAATAGGGGAAGAATGAATAAAAAATAATTAAATCAAAATCAAATTGGCATAGTCAATATGGAATGGTGAATAAATGAAAAACACATGCCATTAATAAGCTAAGAATGAAATTGCATCCATATATTTTGTCATAGTGAAAACTTCATTGATAGTAATAATTGAAAATGAATAAAGAGAATTATTATTAATTGGAATTCATGTATCTGGCACATGATACCACTATACCATCAAAATGGTTTAAGTATGGGGGTAGATACCCGTCTGATTTTGTTTTGGAAAATAACTCAAAGGGTTTGTCACAAACTGATTTGTCTCATGAAACCTGTCGATGTGTTGAGGGGATATAGTAGGCCCCACCCATCACTGAAAGTCTAAATAATAATTTATTCATAGATTTAATACAAGTACAAAATTCCCTCTCAATATCTATATAGATTATATGATATTGATACATCAATATTTCCACAGTTAAAACAACATTCAAAATAAATACCGTATGTAAAAGGGTATACAAATTAATTCAATAATCATATCAATGAAACTATAATATTTAAATATAATATATTTACAATTTCAAATGAATAATTATCTCTAGGGAATTAGGTACACCACATATGAAATATTAGGTGCACAATACCATTTAAATCACAATGAAATGGAAACCGAAACAAAGTCCCTTACAATATTATAATCAATTGAGTTAACAATCATTAAGTGAAACACTGAATACCATGAGTATAAATATAATCATGATATTATATATAAAATGGTAGTATACATACACCACATACAAGAAATAAGTGGTAAAAAATGGAAATCTCATGGAAATAAAAGTGAGATGAGAAACCCCTTACCTTATGCCTGAATGTGTTCTCAATTGATCTTAATGACCAAAATAATCAAATTTATCTTTGTTAATTAATAATTATAGGACCTAATATACATTTAATTTATTTATTATAACCTTATTAGGTTCATTGATTTCTTTTTTTATGGGTCTAATAGGTTCAATTTTATTGTTTTGGAATAATTTTCTCCCTTGGTTTCCATGATCAGTTTACTTGTATTCATGAATGGAAGTTCCTTTGTAATGTGGTTAAACATCCATAATTTTCAATATATATTATTAGTAAAATTATATAGATATAAATGATCATATAGTGATTTTGGGTTATACACCATGACACTACAACATTATTTTCCTTTAGCAACGATTTAATAAACCAATGCTAATTGTTTTAAAATAAATTAGCTTCTGTTTTTAATAAACCGCTACGAAACATGATTTTTTATAGTCGTGACACTTCTACCCCCAAATCCCCCAACTCCCTCAACACCCCCGAACCCCCGACCATTGTGAACCCCCAAAACACTGGGACCCCGATGACCCACATGACCCTGACGACCCCGACAACCCCCCGAAGCCCTCACCACGCCTAGCCGCCCCTCACCGTGCCTCGCTGGCCACCATGACCCCCATGACCCCCTGAATACCTAGGATTACATGACCCTAGAGACCACCAAAAATGTCAGAGACCCCCCCAAATCCCTCGACGCTTCTCTCTACCCCTAACCTTACCTCGCGGCCCATCACCGCCCCTCACCGCACCTTGCGGCCCATCACTGCCAGTATTTTCTGAATTATTTCAAATTTTTTTACATGTGATGTAACATAATTTCATATTTTTAAAATTCTTGAGAGTTTTTTGTTCAATTAGTGTGTTCAATAAAATAATATTTTCTAATGGGGTGTGAAATGATGTTGATTATGAACCTACAACATTATTGATATAGATACAATTTATGGTATACTTATAAAAATTGCATTCAAAATCATATTATATGATATGATACAGTTATGGTTCCTATCAGAAGGAATAATATGTACATTTTATTAGTATTTATATCTATGTTATATTCCATATAAATTATTTTATATGGATTGATTCCTAGTTCAATCATTAAAACAATTAGTTAAATATAGTTCTTATCAAAATCACTAGTGTTAGTTTTGAGAATGGTTGGTAAATTATGTAGACTAACCATGTGCGGAGGGGTGTTTAATACAGTTCTTATCACATGGATGATGCAAGATTTTGTGAACTATAAATCCAAACCACTCAACCCTAAAAAAGTGGAATAATACTTTTTTACCTTATGATTTTATAATCCAATACCCCTTATTTTCCTCTCATTTTTGGTCAGTATCCCCTCATGCTTAACCCTCACCTCCTCCCTATCTTCCATGGTGAGATCTTGATCATCCCTTGTCTGGATAAAACTTCATCTGAGTTGCTGGTGAGACTAAGGTAAATCCACAACTCTGTCTCCATCCCTTATTTTCTTATCACACTGTTAAGTGAGCTATTTCCATTTATGTCTATTATTGCCTATTTCCAAGCCTTTTTACCAATTTTTTTGTCCTATAATAGCTTGAACCAAAGTATGATATTAGATGAGTGGAAGACTATAAGGTTAAGGTAGATGGTCTTTAAAATTAAACAGTTGTTTGAAAATTTTTGAGTGATGCATTTGTGGTTATACTGGCCTATCCATGTATTAACCTAGTTTAAATTTAAAGTTTCAATTGCCATTTTCCTTAGATAAACACCCCCTTTCACATACCTTGAACCATAGAAAAAAGAAATTCCAAATGAAATTCCATAATGATGAATTGAACATGGAATTTGACAATAAAATGGTAAGTCGTGTTTTATAAAAGTAAGTGTATAATATTAAAGGGATAACTCTAGTTGAAACCTTGACCTAGTTTTGGACTGGTATCATTATATTACTCACTATGTTTATGGGGTCTAAAAATTAATTTTTATATAAATCAATGGTTATGAAATGGAATTTCACAATCATCGATGTTGTAAATGGAATTGAAAGCATTTTAAATATTTATGAAATGAATGGTGAATATTAGGAGAAGCCTAATATTGGGATGCGACCGTTGTGTTGGGCCTAATAAATTGATAAGTGTTAAAATATAAAATTATGAATTAGGATTAACATGGTATTATGACATTAAATAGTGAGATTATGATATTATGTTAACAAAGAAAATTGGTAAACCTTGGGTTATGAAGTCAGAGATAGATGTTATGATGTGAATGGAAAGATTGTGAAATTAAATGAAATTTAAATTGAATTAGTAAATGATAAAAATGTGAAATGGGATTAATATTTTAAAAGTACGTTAAAGGGGTAGATTGGAATTTCTCTTATGAAATAATTTTGTTATATATATTGGTTCGGAAAATTCTCATCATGTAATCTTGATTCTAAAAATGCAGATACCCTCTTAAGAAGTGTTGAGTTATTACAATAAAATAATCTCATAGATGGTATTGAGTTACTATAAGAAGACACCCTCATAGGTGGTTTTGAGTAACTGAAAGAAAATTCCCTTATAGGAAGTGTTTAGTTACTATATCAAAATTCCCTCAGAGGAAGTCTTGAGATACTAATGAAAATACCCATAATCGTGGATATGATACCATGGTTGGCACAATCCATGCGATGAGCTCATAAACACCCCAATATTGGATGAATCGGGTATGTTTGATCAGGGTCATAGGCCTATGTATTAATATTGGTAGATACAAGACTCATGTGTCATCGCAGAGCCCGAGAATTTGTGGTTATTTACTACTTTTTATTTTTTTTATTTTTACCACTTATACATGTCGATTATTATAGTATGGTTATATTTAGGGATATCATTGGTGGTGGCCTATTTAATTATAGTCACACCTTTCTCAGGATACCATGGAACTTGGTACCCAAGTTGATGTTACTTGATTATAGGCTTGGGTTTGGGAAAGGCTCAATGCTTGATGATTGGATTACTAGGAAAAATCATGAGGGTTTGGGACTAGGATTGGACTTGGGACCGTATTCAAGGTTTTTTCTAGTTATGTATTTTGGAATTTTGGTTTATGATGTATATGATCTGCTATTGATGTACTCATTTCCTGACATGTAGTATATAGTTCATTTGTTATAGAATGGTTTGTTTTTTATTATCTCTATATTTGTTTATGGATCTTTTTAATTTTCATGATTTTGTTTTCTAGTTGGTGGGTTCATTATTTAACATATGAATTTATATAGGAAAACCTTATTTAACATATTTATATATTTTTTCAACTAGTATATATGAAATTTTTTCTCTATTTAGTATTAGTTTTGTGTTTTATTTTTTTTAATATTGTGTAGGAACATTGTGATATACATGGATAAAAGACGGATCACATTTCTGAGGAACACACCTGAGTATGCTAAGGGTTTGGAGGATTTTTTTGAATTTTCAATTTCCAATTGATCCGTTGAAGGGAGAATAAGATGTCAATGTACTAAATGTAAATTTAGAATATTTTTGAAGAGAGATGAATTTTATGAACATTTAATATTGAATCAATTACCTGCTCAATATTTGTGTTGGATTTTGCACGGAGAATCGAACGTTACAGAAAGTTTGAGCACTGATGTTAATCCACAGAATGAGCTCCCAACTTCATCTAAAATGGAAAATAAAATGAAAAACCTTATAAATGATGTATTCAGTATTTCAAGACACCACCATTAACATCAAAACACATCAGAACAACAAGATGAGGGTACTACAAATAGCAACATGACATGTGATGTTTTTGAGACTATAGGATAACTAGATCAAGATTGTAACATATCATCGACTACTTCTCTTGATTATGTGGTGGATAATGTAAGAGAAAACTTCACTAAGGAAAATACATTTCATTGTTTAATTGACGATTAAAATCAAGTGTTTTATAGTGAATTTTTGAAATATTCAAAACCTTATTTTCTGCTAAAGTTGTACCATATCAAATGCCCATGTGGAATTACAAATAAGGCAATGTCCATGATATTGTAACTTTTTCATTATGCATTTACTAAAGTAAATATCCCCGAGTATTTTTATTATATGAAAAAAAGTTGTTAATAGGCTTGGTCTGAATTATACAAAAAATCATGCATGACCCAATGGTTGTATGCTTTATTGGAGAGAGGAATCAAGTAGACATGATTAAAAAAGATGTTCTTCTTCTAGATAGAAGTCAACGGGTGATGTTATAGGTTTTAATCAACATACTACCATGAATAAGAAGAGAAGTAACACACCTAGAAAGGTTTTCCTTTACTTTCCCTTAAATCCTCAATTGAAAAGAATATTCATGCAATTGAAAACTGCTGAACACATGAAGTGGCCTTCTGTAGATAATTATAATGATGGGTTAATGATACATCCATGAGATTAAAAATTGTGGAGGAAATTTGATTCATTATGTCCAAATTTCTAAGTTGATCTTAGGAATGTTCGATTGGGATTGGATGTCAAAGGAGTCAACCCATTTGGGGCTTTGAGTACTGG
Organism: Viscum album; assembly: GCA_963277665.1. Taxonomy (NCBI): domain Eukaryota; kingdom Viridiplantae; phylum Streptophyta; class Magnoliopsida; order Santalales; family Viscaceae; genus Viscum; species Viscum album. The sequence goes on from OY728156.1 coordinate 2,036,201,335, forward strand.
TTATAGTATTTGCCTAGTTGTTTTGATCCCTTACAATCTGCCTCTGTGGATGTGTATGAAACACACGTCTTTTATCATTTCAATGATTATTCCTGGAAAAAAAATTCCTTAAAATGATATTGATGTATAATTTCATCCTTTAATTGAATAATTACAAGAGTTATGGAGCAACGGTATTGAGACATACGATGCTTTTCTAAAATAATGTTCAAAATTCATGCTGCTTTAATGTGAACCATTATTGACTTCCTTGGACTTGGGAATTTATCTATTTGGAACACTTACACGGATTTGGCTTGTCCTATTTGTTCTTTTGATTTTGAGCCCATACGGGCACCTCATAGTTGAAAATGTGGTTTCTTATGGCATCAAATATTTCTCGATGCATTTCATAGATTTCAGCTGAACAGATCAAAATTTAACAGTTTGATTGATCGTAGACCACATCCAAAGTTGTTAACTAGTTCTAAAATATTAGAACAACTTGGAAATGTTGAAATAGAATTTTGGAAGGTTCATCATATGAATGATAGTGGGAAACAAGTTCAAATTGAATCGCCAAGTGAAATCAGAACGCAATAATAGAAGAAAAAATGTATATTCTTCAAACTCTTGAATTGGGAATTTAGTTTTTGGTGGTATAATCTTGATATGATTCATATTGAGAAGAATGTATGTGAAAATTTGATCTCCACATTGCTTAATGAAAATGTAATGTTTAAGGATCATCTCAATGCTCATAAATACTTAAAAGTAATGAACATAAAATGTGATCTCTAGCCATATGAGAATGAAAATAATTCTCTTTAAATTTTTGCAGTGAAAAATATGGATAACGATACATTCCATTGAATTTTAAAGAATGTGAAGGAATATGATGGGTATTTAAGTAACATCTCGAGGTGTGTTGACTTAAATAATAATAGGTTACATGGATTGAAAAGTCACCATTCACATATTTTGTTAGAGAAGTTACTACCATTAGCCTTGCATACATTATTACCTGAAAAAGTTAATGCTTTTGTACTCTAATTCAACACATTTTTATACCACTATGTTAGAAATATCTACATCCATCTGAGCTTGAAAATTTTTAGGAGAGGTTTTTATTGAAACTTTGTGCAATGGAGATGATCTTTCCTCCGTCGTTTTTTACTGTCATGATGCATTTAACTATGAATTTGGTTGGGGAAGCTAAATTAGGAGACTCTATACATTATTGATGGATTTATCTAATTTATAGTTACTTTATTTATATATTTTTTAGTTAATTAAAAAATTCTTGGCAATTAACTATACTCATAATTATGTTTTTTTATTTTATTTCACAGATATCTTGGGAATTTGAAATCTTACGTGAGAAATAAAGCTCCTCCAGAAGGCTCTATTGATGAAGGATATTTGGTAGAGGTGTGTATTACCTTTTATTCTAGATGCTTGGATTACATTGAGACAAAATTTAATCGGTTGGACATGTTTATGACATATATAATCAATCTCAAATACATAGCAAATAACAAATATTTCCTGTTATTGGTCGATCAGTTGGGAGGAACTCAAATGATACATTGACCGAAATTGAATTATTACAGGCACATAGATATGTGATGCTGAATAGTGAAATTTAAGATCCATTTATTGATGAGTTTAGGATACAAAAAAAGAGAAGAATGAGAGGCTGAACACGAAATGAGAAAGATATAACAAAATATGTTAATAAAGAGCTTGTAGAATGGTTTACACGACCTGTAAGTTCATAAATATTGAAATAAATATAGATATTAGGTTGACACATGTATTTTGTAAATATAATAATGTATATTTTTTAAGATAATGAATAATTATACTTGAGTAGGGTTGTTGGAATATTTGAAGTTTCTTGCTCGAGGTCCTCTAAAACAAGTTAGAAAGTTAGAATCTTACAATTTGAATGACTTTAAATTTCATACAGTCGATCGAGAAGAGGGTTTGAAAACAAAGAATAGTGGTATATTTACATTTTTCGAGGTGGAATACTATGGAAATCTGAATGATATTATTGAATTAAACTACCACATGCATTTCTCAGTTTTTTTATTTAAATGCAATTGGGTCAATATTATTAGAGGTGTTAAAATAGATTCCTTGCAATTTACTTTTGTGAACTTCTCTCGCTTGATGGATGTTGGAGATCATGAACTGCATGATCCATATATATTATCCTCACAAGTGAAAATGGTATATTATGTGAATAATTTTTTGGATGAAGGGTGGATTGTAGTTTCTCACGTAAAATAAAGAGTTTTGTATGATATGGGTGATGAAGTGGAAGATTTGACCTCTGACATTGAATATCATCAACAAAAAGAAGCAGACTTATTTTTCTATCATGATATTAAAAATATTAATCTAGCAAGGATGAATGAAGTGGATTAAGTAATGGAGTAGGAAACCGACATTATTGAAGGGGAAAATGATTATTTTTATAGTTATTCATTCATTTAGCAAAGATTTATTTCTTTTTGGTAGTCATTCATTATCATTGTTATGTATATTTTGTCTGTTATTACTGTGCATATGTTATATTTTTTAATTTGTTTTGCATATTTTTTTTTGAAATATATGTTTTTAACTTATATTTATTTGATTAAATTACATGAATGCCAATGAGGAAGTGCTATACTATTTCATAGACCACTATGATAGATTATAATCCATATTTCTCCCTCCCCAAGACATCTGAGCCTCCATTCGCATGCCCCCTACACCATCTACCCCTGCACCATCTCTCACACCCTCTGTGAGAATCCCTTCAGCAGCTCAGTCATCACCTCCCCCTTCAGGAGCCTCAACAGTGAGGGAGCAACGTTCCACTTCTAGTTCTTCATGGGGATATTGGAGGGTGACTAATAAAGGTACAAATTTTAATATGAATAAATTTATTTCACTTTTTTATACTAACTGTTATTCATTAAAGATGGAAACAATGAAAGTATAGAGAAAAATATAAAATGTTCATATGTATAGAATCTGACCAAAGAGAAGATAGTTGTCCCATTTCATTCATATATAGTCCCTATGGATGATGCTACAAGATTACTTGGACAGATTATAGGCCAACTGGCCACAAAGTTAGTTTCCCTTAATATTTCATATGATGATTGGAGGCATATGCCTTCAACTTGGAAAAATGATGTTTTTCATTCCCAAATAAAGGTAATTTTAATAAATTATGGTGTAATTTAATGTCATGTTATTAAATTGTAATATTTTCAAAATGAATTTCTGTAAACAGATGTTTTTTCAATTTACGGTTGCTGATGTGCTAGCCCAAAAGTGGACATTGAAAAATCTGGGCATGAAATGGAAACAACTTAATAGAGATTGTTAAGAGATGTAAATGATACTTTGTTGAACACCCAACAGATGTATGACAAGCTATCTGATGGGGGTAACCAAATATTAATGGAAAGTTTTTGTTGACAGACATCGTGATGAGAAAAAGATAGTATCTAAATATATATTATTATATTAATCTAATTTTTCATTTATACATGTATATGAAGACGATATGACATTGAATACATTACTATTAAATTACATTTTATTTATTTCAGGATCTTTCAAGGAATAATGCATCAATCTAGGCTAAGCAATTTATCACTCACACTGTGGGGTCAAAGTGTTTTTCTAGAAGATGATAAACTCTGGTAATATTTTCATTCGTTTAAATATTTATAAGGAAATAATATCCATTTAATATATGAAATTTTTTATTTATATTTTTTAATATAGTCACAGAGTTTAGGGAATGAAGCATCCTGAACAGAAGTTTGGTTGAATGTTCACAAAAAATATGATGGAAGTTTTATTTATGATCCTACCAAAGAAGGCTGGGTATGAACTCATTTTTCATTATAATAACTTATTATCAGATGTTAATATGTTAATATATATTGCTTATAATATGACTGGTATTTTATTTATAGGTAAAAATTAAGGAACTATGGGATACCAATCCTGCACAGTCCTACTCAGTCTCCCAGGATGACCTAGTTTCTAAAGTCTTTGGGAAGGAGAATCTTGGTAGCGTGCACCGGATAGGTTTGGGACCCATACCATCTGAGGTTTTTGGAAGGACATCAGGGATTTTAGATTCATATACTCCTATTTGTAGTCAGTCCATACCCTGAGATACTCAGAGAGAGATTGTATTTCTACAAAATACAGTTCAAGAACAGGGGGATCAGATATCCATTGTGTAGAATTTGTTGTTTGATTTATATTAGTTGACAACTGGATCTACCCCTGATAGTATTTCATCAACTGGTGGTGAGTAGGTAAATCAAAAAAATTCAAAATCATTTATTTTGAAAACATTTATTGGTTTTAAGTTTTACTATAAATATACAAAAATATTTAATTTTCAATATAATGTTCTTACAAGTGGTAGCGTGAAGTAGAGATTGAGGTGGAGAGGGTGAAGAGCTATGTTCATCATCGGAAAATGCTTAGTTGTATTATTAATATGGAAATAGTTGGTTTGTATATGTATCATGTGTGGCATAGAGTTTCCACCAAACATTTTCATGACCTAACATTTTATTGATTTCTCATGTTTACTTTTATGTATTATGAACCCAATATTCCAAAGACACTAGGAATTTAGGATCCTTATGTTGTATTAATAGATATTTATATTTATGAATATTATAATAATGTGTAAAATTTATAGGTTGTTATATCTATGGTGTAAATTATTAGAAGGAGGTTTTTGGTGCTATTTCTAAAATCACTAAAATGTATTCAGGTATATTTACATACTTCTGGGACTTCCCATATGGAATCTTTTATGTTTTTTTATTATCATGAATCTTTTTTTATGATTAATGTTTCCTAAATTTATTAGGTTTGTTACCCAAGGATGAACGATCAACCTTCATGTTGATTTTCATGGGAATATCCAGTTTTGTAACTCCCTTCAACTTGTTTTTAGTGGAAAACACTTCTTTATTAAAATTTTATAGTATTCTGTTCTCATGTTTTATAGTTGGCATGTGATCACTCCCACTTATGATTTCATAATATTCAAAATAGTTTTGATAAGAATTTACAAATATCTGTTGAACACTTGAGTGTCTTGATCCTATTAAGGTAGATGGATTGTCCACTTCATTAGTAGTAGAATAAACCACCATCACTTCTCCTGATAAACTAGATCTATCATATTTATCATTCTATTATGGAGAAAAATCTTCCTTACTCAATAGGTACATATTTTTAATTTTCTTATTCTATTTATTTTTTGTATTTATCAAAGTTATGGAAGAAACTAATTCTGATCAAAGTCAAATCATTCTTATGTAAAACTAAAATGCATCATAAATCATGAAAGAAACTTCAAACATTAAAAAGAGAATAAAATTCAAAAAAGATTACCCAATCAGATATGAAAATACACTCTAATACCAATTTATAGGATCCAAGGAGGGATATAATCAATACTGATAGGGGGATTGAATCAGTGTTGGAGTCTAATTAATAATTTTTAATCCCTATTAACTTTTACCTTTTCACATTTAGGTGAGTGATTCTATTATTCTCTCACTCACTTTATCTTTTTTATTTTGATCAACACAACCCAATACACACACACAAGAGACACAAATATTTACAAGTTTCAGCTTTCAAAACAAAAGGCTAGTCCTTGGAATGATGTAGAATTTCACCAAGATTATATGATCCACCATTGTCATGCTATAAATACAATAGGTAAACTTTTATACATGTAGCCATATTTGTTGATACCACACTCGACATCATCCCACTGGATCATTATTCTTTAATCCTAATAGTTTCATAATTTTAGAGAAAACAAAAAAATATCCCTTCACCAGTACAACATGATGCAGGTATTGAAAAGGTGTAGAATGAAGAGTTTGTGCATAGTTTCCCAATTTTTTCTCATGAACTCTGAAAACACCCACCATAATCATCGGCATGATAATGATTGGGACACAGTACAACTAACTGTGTAGATACACTATGCGCCTTATTAAAGAGGCTATAAATTACAGAATTCCCCTCCGTCCTTATTTCTTTTCACCTTGTCTTTATTTTTCCTTCGTGTGCTCAAGGGGGATCCCACCCATGCTCCTCCTATCCTCTCCTCTCAAAGGGATGGATTGATTACCATTATCTGTTGTTGAATTCAACCTCTTTCAAGTGAGTTGTATATCACTTATGGAGTCTAGTAATCTTCCTTTCTTCTTTCTACACATTTCTCCTCTCTGGATGCATTATTTTGGTGAAACTAAATTCACCATATTATCAGGGAATTGTTTTTCTAGAATTTCTCCTGATATAGATAGAAACATGCCTTGATATTGGTCATGTTAGCCATTGATGGTATTTGTAAGGTGGTGTATAGAATTTCTCTTAGAGTCTTGATGTTTTATAAATTGTGTCACTATGATTTCTGGAAGACTTCAATGTAGTGACTTGTGAATTTGTTGTTTAATTTGTTGAATATAGTTTATTAGGATCTGTATACCTTGTTTATTAAATTGTCCATGTTAAGGACCATTAACCTAAAATTTGAACTGCACATAATAGTGTAATCCTGAATGACTTAGTATAATTATTATTTTTCTAATAAAACCCCCTTTTAAGTGTATTGTTTTCTAAACTATCAATGTAAAGTTAAAATGAATTGTGGGAGGATATGACAACCCCCTATGTATGCCTTAGTGACCAAATCCTTTTTTAGGTGGTTAGGGCCTAAGTCTTAATGAGAGAAATATATGTTCTCATATGGAGTGCATGATCAAATTTCCTACCACATACCTTTGCATGTATGGTGTTAACTACCATCGGTATTCCACATGGACCTATTACTTTTATTCAATTCTCAGAAACCTTTAATTATGGAATGTACTACCTAATTAATTAAATGAAATGGTATGAGTTATGGCTTGATTACTAAATGTCCATTATGAATTTATAATTGAAAATTATTATGGGTGTGAACCTCATTAAACCCACTTGATTTATAATATGGCATGGCTTTACACATGGAATCATTAGTATTTAAAACATAAAGAAAATCAATGTATTAGTTACACCTTGAAAGAAAATTGTTTTCCTATTTATGGAATGCTAAGGATGTGATCATAAGTTGTTGATATTTTTTACTTTAGAGGTTATACATGTTATATCTTGGATGATCACACTTTTTGGGTTACTTAGCTTCATATGAACAACAATGGTTCCTAAGGGCGAACACATGGATGGGCTTGGTGGAAAGATTATTACACCATGCAATGAGTGGTACTTATACAAGTGTGTGTGGAATTAAAATTGATTTTTCTTATGAAAATGTTGGTTTCCTTGTATTATTTTGTATGTAGGATGTATGTGAATTTGAAATTGGAGTGTTTTTTAGTGCACTGGAACTAGGGCTAGAAAATCAGCTATGTTTTTTTGTAAGTCATGCTTTAGTGGTAGTTTAAACCACTAATAAGTAAATGGATCATATTTAGTGATGGTAAAAACTGCAGCTATAATTTGGTATTTCACTATCGATGGCTGTTAAAACCACCGCTTCATAGTTTTCATCTTCCATTATCATTTTATGGTGGTTATATTGGTTTTAGCAGCGGTTTTCTCAAAGAAAATGAAATTATTTTTTGGCGGTGATGTAAACTGCCATAAAAATGATTTTTTTCTAAGGAAACAACTGCTAAAACCACAAAAAACTGATGTAAAATGCATTCACTACAACGATTACCATAGACCACCGCTAAATTGAAGAAACTATCACGTATTTTATGCCAACACAGAATTTATTGGTTGTTTTTTGAAATCACCACAACAGCATATACGACGGTTTAAAAAACCACCATATACAAAAAAATTGCCACTATGTGGCGAGTTTATTGTAGTGTGAGGATGAACCATTAGTTAAAAGTTAGTTTTAAATGCGTGGATTAACTTGGATGTTTTGGACATAATTAACTTATTTTTTATTATTATTTTATATTATGAATGTGTAAGGATTCCAAAATATTACATAAGATAAAATACATATATTAAGATTTTGTTCAACTATTAAAAAGGTTTCATGAATAGTATTGAATATTGTAATAGAGATTTCAAATGCGTCGTCCTTGAATGTGTTAAACTAACACATCTCAGATGATGTTTTAATTTTTAGTATAAGTGTAGGGGAAATGAGAGATGATGATAAAATATTCCATTAGAATAATAAAATTCCAATTCATTTAAGGTAATAGAATTATCATATCATTTGGATGAGGGGAGGTGAGGAGAGAGCAAAAAAAGAATGGTACTTGTAAAACAAGTTGAAAGAAAAAGGAAGAGAGGTTCACCTATTGACTAATCCTCCTTGAGAATCTCCTCAAGGCCTTTGTTTTTGTCCTTTTGGTGAGACCAATAGATCTTGGATGTAGGTGGAGGTCTTGAGAAGTGTATTTTGTAGAACATAGGTAAGGCTAAAATCTTGAGTGGTGTGGGAGGAAGAGGGGGTGAGGGGTGGTTTATATAGTGGAGGGGATGTGGGTTGTCTTAATATATTATTCATTAGTTTATTATTTTACCCTAATAAAAGAATTAATGATGACTACATGACCAAAAATAGTAATAAGTACATGTGAGTTTGAACCAAATGTGCTTACCTCTGCTAAAAATCATCCATGACTCAATAAATCATGTATTTATCATTTATCACAACTTATCATATTTTACTATTCACAAAATTTTGAAGAATTTTAGAAAAACCTCAAAAATTCAACCTAACCATTTTTCAACATGTTGAATCCAAAAATGAACTCCATTTTTCAAAAATAATTTTATAAATATGGGAAATTTAATTTTTAATTAAAATCATCATTTAATCAAAAAATACCAACACTTAAAATATTCATCTTTATTTTTAAGGTACCAAAATTTTATTCACACTTTCATGGGTAAGGTTATCATTCATAAGGGTTGTATTACTATTAATAAGGGTAGGTTAATATCCATAAGGGTATGTTATTATTCATAACGGTAAGTCACGATTGACTGAAAATTAACTTGATTCTATCAGACTTCAAATATCACCCTGATCGGAACTGTGTATTTCCATTTTTTTAAATTCAAAACACAGAAGTGGAAAATTTATGTTTAGTGGCTAGGTAATGAATATATCTTATAAAGAACCAAGTGTTTCTTCATATAGACTCTATGATTCATGAAATATAGTCTATCTAATGAATAAAAATTATTTAAGAGAAACATACTATAAAATGTTTGGGGTGTTATATATAGGGACAATGCTGAAAGATTTTTCCAAAACATGAAAATATCACATTACTTTTCATCATGTATTAATCCTTTTATTTAAAATAAGTAATATTATTGGGTTTCATGAGTTTATTTTCCTTATCTTTTTTTTTCAAAATTTTGTGTTGGAATCTTTATAACCTCAGCATGCATAGAATATGGATTTTCTTTTTTATATTCTCCTCTCATCCTCCATGTTTCCTTCAACTATTCTAGTCATACAACATTGAAAACTTTTGGAATATATTCAACTTTTTTCTTATGCTGAATTTTCCATACATTAATATATTTTACATTATTATTTGAAGACTTATTCTATCATAGTACCGTTTTCATGAAATTTTAAATAGTGTGTTTGGCCAACTTACATCTTCTGCATAGATTCTTATCTTATGGTAGTTTACTATTTAGAGGTAACTTCTAGAAAACATAAACTTCTGTATTAAATATATCTCCCAACATTCCAATATACTTATTCCATTATTATATTGATTTAATTTTCTTTAAAATATTCCATTTAATCTCTTGAAAATTCGTGGAAATATTATAATTTCCTAGGAAGTGTTGTTTTCTTCCACATAAGTATCATCTCCTCTTGGGTTTGATATCTTCTGAAACTTTCTTCCTAGGTGTAAGATTATTTTTTGATTAATTTATTACACCCAAAGGTAAGACTATAGTCTACATTTATTATATTTTATTTTATGTTTTAGGGACTATTTATGTTAAAAGTAGCAGTGTTATTCTTGGTAGGAGTTAACCAACACTTTTCTACACAATGGACATTTCTTCCACAAATATCAAAAAAAATTCAAGATATAAAATTTTTTTGGATGTCAAAATATATATATTTTTCATGAAGGTAGGGTATACATTCATGAGTTTCATTTTACTTTTAATGTCATCCAACACAATGTTTTATTTCTATATCCTTTAAATCTTGGAATATTATTCCAAAAAATGATATCCATTGTAACACCCCATGTTTTTATGAATTATTATTTTTAGTAAATTAAATTTCATTGATGGATTGTGTTTAAAACTACAACAAGATAAGTTCTATTTATACGAAACACTAAGTTATGATTTCACTACATGAAACACTGAGTTTAGCATGAATTATATGCATTAATATATTTGTATTAGGTTACACAAAATATCAAATTTTACATAACTACATTACAATATTAATATTAATATTTAATATGATAGCTATCACCAAGAAATTGGAATGGAGAGAATGAATAGGATCAACTTATTTATAAAAATATATAGTTTTTACAGGTTTATTAGTTATATATTTATTTTAAATAACATAATAATCACTCAAAAAAATGTATTTAGAAAAAAAATATTTTTTCTAAAAGATTGTTTTATTGCTCTTATCGCACATAGTTTAAAATTAAAATTTACCACTTTTAGAAAATTTATATAAAAATTTTACTTAATTTTTTAAATCAGAGTACCAAAATTATATTAGGGTGAATTTTTGGGATTTTTTGAGAAGATTCATTATTGATGAATAATGAAAAATACTAATTTTTCACTGAATTTTTTTTGTTTAAATAATTTATAATGTTAAATTATATTTTGAATTGGTTTTACAATAAAAATAGTTAAATTTTATATCTATTAATCCAATTTAGTTCATTTTAATTATTTTCATATTGAATTTAGATATAAAAAATCGGTAAACTTTTGAACATTTTCACTTTAAAAACCTACTTTCTCGTTGCGTATGCTTAATTAATTTTAAATTAAAATGTTCCATTTATGTGAGAAGAATTTAAAAAAATGGAATTAATATTTATAATTAGAATAATTTATATTATCTAGTAATGGGAACTTAATTTTTTACCAAAATGATTTGTGAGAACAATTAAAATTAATAAGAGTGATTAAGGTAAAAATGAGTTTACTTAGTGGTTAAACTTAGAATATAAGGTGTAAAATGTCATAAAAATTTGTAAAAAACCCATTTTATGTCCATATGTTGACCATGTTAACCTTTTTATATAATTTTATGACTTTTTGGGAACTTTTCCATGATAGTGACTCATATAATAAGTTAATTATAGAAAAAGACAAAAATATACCTACCTTAATTTTAATATCTAAAAAGACTTAGAATAAGGATAAAAACTACATATGTTTGGATATAAACATTATTTTGAAATATAAAGGAGTTTTAGTAATAATAATAATTTTTATTTAATTTTTATAATTTCAATAATTACTTAAAGTGCTTAAGAAACAACAACACATTAATTATTTAGTTAATAACAAAATAAAATAAATGATACTAAAAATAGTAAAGGTGTAGTAAACTGAATGAATTATTATCTTACATTAATTTCTTTAGATGAATATATAATGTTAAAATTATTTTAAATTAATATATTAAAATCACATCTTTGTATTTATATTTTTTAAAATCAAATGAAATAAAAAATGTCAAAATTGACATTAATGCTATTTTATAATATATGATATTTTATTAAATTATTTATAGTTAATAAAAATAAAATATTCGTACAAATTATTTTAAAATGTTAATAAATATAATATATGGTCCATTAATAGACCAATTTATCTTTTATAATGAAAATATTGACCCCTAAATAGTAAAAACTTTGTTAGCATGGTTAGGGTTAAATCAGTGTTTTTGCGCATTACATGCACTTCTATTAAACTTTATTTCCAAAAAACATTAGTTTTTTATTTTATTAATTAGATATGAACTAAATAATTAGAGGTTAAATGTTTTCTAAAAATTATAAATCTAATTTATTCTTAAAGGATAAATTACTATGGTTAGAAAACTAGTTAATATAATAAAAAAACCAAAACGGTAAAATAAGGAAACTTAGGAGTTAGGGAACAAAATATTTAAAAAACTTGTTAAATTTTGTTTTATAGGTTTTTATAGACCATATAATCCATTAAAACCATTAATTATCAATCTTTGAGACACATGAGGAAATGGAGTCCTCCCAATAGTGCATACTTTTCAATATTTACAAGAATACCACCCATCCTCAACTAAAAAATGTGCTCACTCTCTTCACTTGTTCACACCCATCAATCCATTTGGATTAGAAACGTCCTAACCAAATACATTATACACTTCCATAATCTCATCCTATAATCCTAAATTTTGAAATAAATCTAACCAAGGATGTCATTTGGTGCAAACAAGAAGGAGAAACCCGAAGATGAGGTAACATTAATCAATGAACGTGTTTGTTTTAGTTTTTTCCTCAAACCAATTAAATTATTTTTATATAAGGATTATATAATAAAATAAGTATATTTAATATAATGATATTTTTTATGTAAATATTAATACCTACAACCACACATAATTCCATCAAATGGGTTATACAATCATCTTTCATGTGTTTTGTGGATTATTGCCTCATGAACCGATATCGTTCTTTTTCCATTATGATCTTTCAAGGCTAGGAATAATGATGGGAATACTAATTTAATATGATATATATTATATATATGATTTTATTATTATTTTTTAATTTTTATATTGCACATACCTTCATGATATCATTTATTTGGGAATACGATAACGTTGATTGCGTGTACGATAGACTACTGACTCACAAAATGACATGATTCATTAATGATTTTCATGGAATATATTAAGGATGGATATAATAAAAATATGTGATATATATTATATAAAAATTATTCTATAATTATAATATATCATATAATTTTCTTTTTTTTTTCAATCTAAAAATAAAGTTAAAATAACGTTCATGCGTACATACGACCAACCGTCTCCATGAATGATGTATTTCATTTCCTATTTCTATATTTTATAGTTTATTATAAATAAAAATATTCTGAATATATATGATATTTATATAATTTTTATAATTATGAATATTATCAAATAATTATTAAGTTAATATAACAAAAATATAAAAAATAGAAATATATATGAAAAACAAATAATTTATTACCCGAAACACAACTTAAACATGGAATTGTTAATAAAAGAGTGATAAAAGGTCATAATAAAATAATATATGATACTATATATGTGAATATGGTTATTTAATATATTTATAATAAACTTATATTTATTATATAGGAGGTTTAAATGTGCACAAATAAAGTCAACACTTAAGGTAATGGGATTTCTTGTATCACTTTTATTTCTGAGATACTTATGCCACATTCTTCACTCATTTATTTTATATGGTGTATATATATCTATATTAAATTATATATCATCAATATAACTCATTTAATGATAATTATTAATTACATTGATGTTATTACTGTATGGGGATTATGATTCAAATTTTACTTAAGTAATGATTGATTTCTATCTCACTTTTTACTTCTATGGGACATCTACTATATTCACCATGTCTTTCTTCTATGTGATGTGTATAATAAAAATGAATGTATTTTTTGATTCATATAACGAGAATTATTGGGATTTACATATCCATTTTTGGATCTCTTCTTCATGGGGTTTACGATTAAAATGTTACCAAAGCGGTAAGGGTATTTTGTCTCAATTTTCCTTCTTTGAGACATATGCTATGTTATGCACCTATAATATGTTACAAGGCGTATATAATACCCCTTTAACATGTTATATCATGAATATAATTATTTCCATGAAATTTTAAGCTTCATTTAATGTTATTCATTCTTGGGGATTATGATTCAATGTTACTAAAGTAGTAAGAGTTTATTTCTACAATCTCACCCTTAATAAGGAATTGTTATGATTATGCTTCCACTAGTGAAATATTATGTTCCATACCTAAATAATTATAATAATTTTTATTATCCTATGGTTTTTAATGATATCATCATGTAATGGTAACATTTGACACTATTTGGTATATAAAATAATAAATAAAATGTTTTTAATAATATGTGACTTTATTTCTCTCTTCAGTCATAAATTTGTTTTATTCCAAAACCATGTTTTTTATTTATTTAAAATGATATTTTAAGCTCATTTTGAAATAAAAGTATTTAAAAAATATTTTATGTTTAAAAATTGTTTTAAAATATTTTTAAAGCTTTTTTTATATGTTTTCAAAGTAATTTTCCAAGAAAAAGGTTTTCTAATTTTTTTTATTTTTATAAAAAGTGATTTCCAAGGTGGAAATGATATTTTACTCAGGAAATGATTTAAATGATTTTTCAAAATTATTCTCCAACTAATATGACATCCATTTATGTCACATATGACTTATCAGGGAAATGACTAAGGATACCATTCATATTCTTTCTTTGAATGGTTTATTTTTTATAGCATGATGTTTATGAAACCTATTTATCTTCTATAGGTTATAACATGATAAAACACTAATGAAAAACACTTATTTTTAGAAGATATGATATGTTGAAAGTATTATGAAACCCGTCAATTTTCCAAAAGTTATAATATGATGAATTTTGTGCGATACTCACTCCATTTCCTGGGTTATGATATGATGAATGCTTACAATATTATGAAATACATAAATATGGTTTTCATTATGTGATGGGTGGGATCAATATATTTATCCAATGAATTTGGGAATGATAAATTCTATATGTGCTCATAGGGAACACATGTTTGTATCCCATGCCCAAAGAAGGGGGGGGGGGGTGCACATGTGTTTAGACTAAGCCTAAAAAGGAGGGTACATGAGTGTTTATCCCAAACCCAAATACATGTGTACATGGGTGGGTAGTCTAAGAATGAAAAGGAGGGTAAATGGGTGGTCATCTCAAGCACAAAAATGGTATACAAGTGGTTATTTCAATCCTAACATGTTATAAACATCTTGGTGGGTTTCCTTGACATAATATTTTCTATGCTTATATATATGCTAAAAATTGTGTATATTATGCTCTCATGGATCAAGTCCTTTGATTCCCTTATGAATCAAGTCTTATGAACTACTAATATTTATGCCATCGCTCATGTTTATGATCTTTGATATATAGGGTATGGTTTTAAAATGTAATTCTCATGTTCTCATAACCTTATTATCATGTTATTCTTATGTTTCTGCATTATTTAACATTAAAAATCATATGAGATCACCCTTTCTTATGTTTCCTTTCCCCAGGTTATGGAAAATGTTTTAAGTAGGAGTAATTAATGGGTTGTTCTGTGCGGAAAACATTTAATATCTTTACCAGATTATTATATTGTGTTCCATGTTTCTAATGAAACTAAACTATAATGATCCTCAGAGATATATTTATGTTATATATTGAATATTTCTTAAAAATGATGTAATATTAATGTATGTTAATCATGGGTCACTATAGTTGGTATCAAAGAAAAATTTTAGTTAACCTTTAGAAACTAGGATGATAAAACATTAGTGATATCCATAGGGATATTTATAAGGATATGTTTATGGATTTATCTATGTATAAGTCTAAGTATGAGTTAACTTTTAGAAAAATGTCCTGGAATTTTAGTAAAGAATTAATAGAGTGGTTTTTAATCAATTACATTGCTTTATAGTTACTATAAGTGGATGTGGATCTAGCACAAATGTACATAGGGTTAATAACCTCAAAAACACCGTATTGAGATAGACTCTATTGGGAATTGGTGCACGATAATGGGTCTTGATGCACAATTCGTTAGAATCTTCGGAGGGATATGATTTGGGAATTCGAAAACTCTTTATGAACCATCATGAATGATTTAAATATAATATGATCATAGATAACTTGGTTTAAGCCTAAAGTGTCATATAATTAAAATAATGTGTTATGATTTAGACATCCTATAAGTGATTTTTTAGGATTATGTGATTTTTATCGATGATAAATGGTGATCAAGATATTCTTTCCAATTTTAGTCAATCATGGGAACTAGAAGGAACTTGGTTAAAGTTGAGTGTGATGGAAAATTTTCTGATGAGTAGCCAAATTCTTTGGAGACTGGAGTAAAAGAAATTGTGATTATACCTAATCAGTTTTTATAGAATATGATTAACAATGTACACCCTAACTGACTCTCAAACTCACAAAAGAAGAGAAGGAAAGAGTCTACTTAGTGTTTGATTATTGGAGACCATATAGGAAGGAAGATTATATTTACTATTTTTAGATAATGTGGGAAGAAACACCCAAGTGGATGTCTTATATAAACATGAATATGTTTTGACTATTGAAAAGAAGGATAAAAATTAAGTAACTAAAAATGAAAAATAAAGAGTTAAGTTAATGTAATGGATTGGAATATTGGTATCCCTAAGGTATTATTAATAGATTAATGCCTAAAATGTGTAAATTATGTGCATTATGAAAATAGATATCCTTAGGGTTAATATTTAGAATAAAATCAGCAAGGTGGTATGAGTAATGGTTATATTGCTGATGAATAAGAGACTACAAATGACATGTGAAAGAAAATAAGTATTAAATAATAATATAGAAAATATTAGTTAATTGTTTGATAAGGAAGTAAGATGAATAAAATATTTATGTATTGGAATTCATGGATTATGTTATATGAATCAGGAAATATATAATATTTTTCAATATATGTTTTTAATTAAGGCTTTTAAAGAATATGTTTAATGGTACTAATGACCTAGAAAATTGATTTAATGATAAGGTTTTATTTTATGGAAAACACATAATTAAGGGAAGGTAGCCCTTAATATGTTCTGAATGATGAGAAAAGGGTGTTTAGTTTGTATAAAGAGATAATTGATTTGGATAAAGTAAATCGGATAGTATCGATGACCTCATAACTCATAAAGGATTTGTTGAAACGTAGTTTATGATATCATTTATAGATTTTATAAAATTATTAGATCTATGGAATATATTCAAAAAATTGTTCTTTTATTAAAAGAATGAGGAAGAATTATTGTCTTCATGATGTTTATATGGTAATTCACATCATTACCACGTCTGAAGAGAAATCATGATAAATGTATTCAAATTTTAGGTATTTGAAAATAAATAACTACTTTATGATATATTAGGGATTAATATTAACTTAATTTTAAGAAATTTAGTTACCTTATTTATCAAGTTTTATGTTTTAATCTTTTGAAAGAGTTATAAGGATAACCATTTATGAAATGGTTTCTGTTGAGAATTGAATATGGTTTTAGAGATTAATGTATTATTTCACCATATAAGGATTTATGCATCTTGGATAACCTGTGGGGACCATTATTATTTTATGACAACAAAATATAGATGAAATAAATTATTATTCTATTTATGGTTCTTAAGATCTTTTTGTGCTTTAGGAAAAAAAATCCACATTCATTTCTCATTGTAATTGGTGATGTGCAACTTAATAAAGACACAAACCAAGGGTGATATAATTCTTATGAAATCGAATTAAATAAAGTAAGCATATATTATTAGGAATATGATTCATCTTTAAGAAAAACAATCTTGAAAGAAAAATGTTATCCTAGTAACTTCATTTCCAATGAATCAAATGGTCCCTTAGATTATCATAGATTTATAGTTTTTTAATTTTTAAATTTCTCTAGATCACCCAATTTCTTGTGTTCTGTGATCTATATCACTATCTATAATTATTTACACTTTTTCCCTATCTAAATCTTCACTTCTCCTCTTTGTTCTCCAATGTGGAAACCTACATATGAGTTACTTTGGGTAACTGTAATGTTTAAAATGTTCCCTTTTTAATGGAAGTTTTAGTTTTAATTATTTAAATATGTGTTCTGTGAAGGGAAATTTAAAGTATTAAACATTTAATGATCTAGATGAATTTGGAGGAAGAAATTCATTTTAAGGGGGGTTGAATGTCAAACCCATACTTTTTATGAAATATTTTTTTTAAATAAATTAAAATTCTTTGGTGTCTTGTGTTACATGATAAACCCAGTTAAGATGGATTTATACAAAACAGAAGGTTAATATTTCACTAAATGAAAAATTGAGTTTAATTTGTGATATATGCAACACTACCTTTGGCTTGTGTTAAACAAAATACCGAGTTTTAATGAACTACAATACACTATTAATATTATTATTTAATATGACTGTTACTACATAAAAATTAGTAATAAGGAATGAATATAATTAAACAAATTATGAAAATATATAATTTTCACATTTTCATTATTTATCTATTGATTAGAAATAAAATAATAAGTATTTAAAAGAAAAAGAAATGTGTTCTAGAAAATTGATGTTTTTTATAAAAGAAGGTTTAATCGTGCTTAGAGAAACTAATTTAAAATTAATTTTTACCACTTTCAGAAAATTTATATGATAAAATAAACTAATTTTTTAAATTTAATTAATATAATTTTTTAGGGTGAATTACTAATATTTTTCTGAGAATTCTCATTTTTATGAATAGTAAAAAATACTGAATTTTAATTAAAAACTACCATTTCCTTAAAATAATTTATAATGTTAAATTATATTTTTCATTGGTTTTATATTCAAAATAGTTCAATCATCCTTCTATTAATAAAATTTAGGTCATTGGAATCATTTTCATATAGAATTTAGATATGAAAACTTTGTAAACTTTTGAGCATTTTCACTTTAAAAACACACTTTCTCATTGCGTTTGCGTGATTAATTTTAAATTAAATTATGCTAATTATGTGAGTATAATTTAACCAAATGGATTTCATATTTTTAATCATAATAATTTTTATCATTAAATAATGAATCTTAGTTTTATTACCATAATTATTGGTGAAAACCGTTAAAATTAATTACACTGATTAAGGTAAAAACAAGTTTACTTAGTGGTGAAAATTAGAATATAAGGTGTAAAATGACCTAAATATTTGTCCAAATCCCATTTTATAGCCATATTTTAAATATTTTAAACTTATTCTATAATTTTATGACTTTTTGGTTCACTTTTCTGTGATATTGGCCCATATAATAAAAAAAGTAAAGAAAAAGACTAAAAATACACCTTCCTTGATTTTAATATCTATAAAGCTTTTGAATAAGGAAAAAACTACACAGGTTTGGTTTTAAATTATATTTTTAAAGAAAAATGAGTTTTAGTTATCAAAATATTTTATATTTAATTTTTATATATAAAATAATTACTTAAAGTTCTTAAGAAATTCCAATAAAGTAATTATTTAATTAATAATAAAATAAAATAAAATATACTAAAAATAGTAAAAGTGAGGTCAATTGAATTTATTATTCTATTAAATTAATTTTTTATATAAATATTTCATTTTTAACTACTATAAACTTAATATATTCAAATCCCACCATTGTATTGATATTTGTTTTTAAATTCAAATTAAATGAATAATGTCAAAATTAATATTAATGTTATTTTATAATAAATGATATTTTACTAAATGAATTAATATTAATAAAAATACTATATTATATAAAATAGTTTTAAATATTATGAAATATAATATATCATCCATTAATGGACCAATTTATCTTTTATAAGGAAAATATTGAGCCCTAAGTAGTAAAAACTTTATTAGTGGAGTTATAGTTAAAGTAGTGTTTTTGGGAATTACATACGCTTATATGGAAATTAATTTCCAACACAAATGATATTTTTATTTTTTGAATTATATATAATATTTATAATCATAGTTTTTAAATTATCTAATAATCCTCACTCTAATTTTGTCTTAAAGGATAAATTACTTCGGTTTGAAATTTAGTTAACAAAATGAAAAAACCAAAATTATAAAATAAGGAAACTTATGAGTAATGGAAAAAGGGTTTAAAACATATTTTCTATTGTTTGGTGAAGTTTTTTATCAACCATATAATCATTATACAACGTTAAATATTAATATTGGATCCACATGAGGTAAGGGAGACCTCCTAGTAGTGAATACTTTTGATTATTTACTAGAATGCCACTCCTTCTCAAGTATAAAAAGGTACTCGTGATACCAAATTATTCACGACCATAAATACATTTGGATCAACCAATACCTTTACAAATCACTTATACACATATCAACTCTCATTTCATAATCATTAATTTGGGCAGAAATCCAACCAAGGAAGGAATTTGGTGAAAACTAAAAGGAGATACCCAAAGAATTGGTAACATTTGTCAACAAATGGTTTTGTTTTATTTATTATTCAAAACCATTAAATTATTTTTATATCATAATTATATAACATTATTATAATAAATATATTGATATGTTTTTATGTTAAGGTTACGACATAAAACCACACACACTTCTATCAAATCTGTTACAAAATCATTATTAGTGTGTTTAGCGGTCTACCGCCTCACGAACTGATGTCATTTTTTTTCCAGTATCACCTTTAGAGTATGGGTATAATTATGGAAATAATATTTTCATATAATATATATGATATTTATTATGTTATTATGATTCTGGAATTGTTATTTTACACATAACTTCAGGATTCTTTTAGAATATTATAACATCGATCGTGTATAAGATGAACTGCCACCTCACAAAGTGATGTGATTCAGTCATGATTTAATTAGAGTGTATTAAGGTTGAGTTTAATAAAAATATGTGTTATATATGAAAAACATTTATTATTTAATGATAATATCTCATAAAAATTTCTTTCTTTCAATCCAACAAGAAAATGGAAATAACATTCATGTGTATGTACTTCCTACCATCTCAATGGATGGTGTATTTCATTTCCTATTTCTATATTTTATAGATTATTATAAATAGTTATATACTAAACATATATTATATTTATATTATGTTTATAATTATTGATATTATTAAACCATGATTAAGTTAAGATAACAAGAAATATAAAAAATCAAAACATATACAAAAAACAAAGAGGTTATTACCTGAAACAAAACTTTGACACTGAATTATTAAAAAATGGGTGATATGTGTTCATAATAAAATAATATATTACATGAAATATATGAATATGTTTATGTAAGATACTGATAATAAAATTATACTTATTATACAGGAGGTTTGAATGTGTACAAAGGAAGTCAAGACTTAATGTAAGGTGATTTCTTTTCTCACTTTTAATCCTGAGAGACTTATGCCATATTCAAAACTTGTTTATTTTGTGTGGTGTATATATACCCATATGAAAAGATATATAATGAATATACATCATTACATTATAATTAATGTTCCCATTTATGTTATTATTTTATGGGGATTATGATTCAGAAGTTAATTAAACTGTAAGGGATCTCTATCTCACTTTTAACTTTTGTGAGACACATGTGATATTCAACACCTATTTCTTATATGTGGTGAGTATAATTAAAATGAATGTATTTTAGGATTTATACACATAGAATCATTGGGGTTTAAATATCCATTTTAGTGGCTATCTTTCACGGGGTTTGCAGTTAAAATGCTACCAATGTGGTAAGGGAATTTTATATCAATTTTTCTTCTTTGAGACAAATGTTATGTTCTGCACCTATACTATTATGATGTGTATATTGTTCCCATTTTACATGTTATATAATGAATATAATTATTTTTATGATATTTTAAGCTACATATAATGTTATTATTTAATGGATATTATGATTCAATGTTACCAAACGGTAAGAGTTTATTGCTACAATCTCATCATTTATTGGGATTATTTATTATTGTGCTTATATTGATGAAATATTATGATCAATATATCAATAATATTCTTGAATTTTTCTTATACTATAGTTATTCATGATATATTTATGTAATAGTTACATTTTCCATTCTTTTGTATAAAAGATAATTAAGAAAATATTTTTAATAAAACCAAAATTTATTTTTTTCTTCAGTTAGAAATATTTTTTATTCCAAAAATATGTTTTCTAAAAATGTTTCCATTTATTTTTAAATTCAATTTTAATATCAGTTTCAAAGAAAATTTTTTCAAAAAAATTTGTTCTTAAAAATTTGTTTAAATGTTTTTTAAATATTCCTTTATAAGTTTTAATATTTTTTCAAAGCATTTTTTTTCTAAATGTTTTATGTTTTAAAAAGTGATTTTCAAGGTGGAAAATATATTTTACTCAAGAAATGTTTTGAATGATCTTTCAAAATTATTTTACAACTAATATGACATATATTGATGTTACCTATTCTTTACTAGTGATATGATTCAAGGATACCATTCAAATTCTTTCTCTGAATGGTTTATGTTTTGATAGAATGATGTTTATGAAACCCGTTTCTCATCTATGGGATATACCATGATAAAATTCTTATAAAACACAATTATTTTCTTAGGATATGCTACGATGAAATTATTATAAAAACTTTTACTTTTCTACAGGTCATGATATGATTAAAATTTTATGATATTCATTTCATTTCATGGGTTACGATATGATGAATGTTTATAATCTTGTGGAATACATAAATATTGTTTTTATTATGTGATGGTTGGGAGATATATCTCTCACCAATGCATTTGGTAATGATAAAAACTATATGAACTCAGTGGGTACATGGGTATTTATCCAAAAACCAAATATGAGGGTACACAGGTGTTTAAAATAATCCCAAAAGGGAGGGTACACTAGTGTTTATCCCAATCCCAATGATGAGGGTACATGGGTGGGCATCCCCAAAGCCAAAAATTAGGGTATACAGGTGTTCAAACCAAGTCCAAAGCAGGTACACAGGTGGTGAACCCAATCCTAACATGTAATGAACATCTTAGTGGGTATTCTTGACATAATATTTATATTATTATATGATGTATTCCATAAATTCCTTGTCTTTTTTCTCATGGATAATGTCCATTGGTTCCCTTATGATGTAGGTCTTATGAACATCCATTATTTGTGCTATGACTTGTGATTATGATATTTGATATGTAGGGTATGGTTTTTAAATGTTACGCTCATGTTCTCATACATTTATATTCATGTTATATTTATATATCTCCTTTATTTACCCTTATTGGGTATCTAAAATTGCCTTTTCTTATGTTTCCTTTCCTTGGGTTATAGACAAAGGTTTTAAGTAGGAGTAATAAATTGGAAGGTATTTGTGGGAAAAATTGAATATCTTTCACCAAATTAGAATATTTTCTTCCAATTTTCCAAATACACTAAACTATTAGGGTCCTCAAGCATTTGTTTATTTAATTAAATGAATATTCATAAAAAATTATGTAATATACATGTATGATAAGTATGGGTAGTTATATCCATGTGTCTGAATATTTTAGAGAACCAGAAGTTTTTGATAAGATAAGGATTATTTTATTGTGTTATATTTTGTCTAGTGGAAACATCTTGTGAAAATTGTTTTGTTCAGATGTTAAATTTATTCTTCAGGAAATATCTGGGGAACATATTCCTTTAACTTTTATTACTACTAACTTCTTAGAAGAGGTGGGTTTCTCAACCTTCTTCACCCACTTTATTCTATAATTATAAACTTCTATAATATTATAGGAGTTAGTGACAAAAAATTCATAAAAATATAGGGTTACCTTTTTCATCATCTTACTGGAAGTTGAGTAGCTTTTATGTTTCTCAATTTAATTACTTTCTCATAGAACATTACATTTAAATTTTTCTTATGAATTTTAAGATTAAAATTTTCCTTCATATAAATAATCAAAATTTTATCATCATGTATCTTAATAATGTCTTTCAATTAAATATTAGTCTATTTTATATAATTTTATTTTATTTCCTTTTGAGAATTCTTAACCTCAAGAATTTATTTGTGAGTATCTTCTAGTGAATGGACATTTTCCTAGATAAATTTTATTAAATCACCTTTTTTTATAAAAACTCATCACTAAAGATTCTTCTATATGGATGGAATTTTCTTCATAGTATGTTTTTGATTCATTCTTAATATCATTGAATTCTATGTGGGTATCATAAAAATGTTCCTTTTAATGATTTTATTCATTTATTTTATTATCCTTATGAAGTAATATTTATATCTACTCTATTATTCTAGCCTTATATTCCAACCAAGAGTTCTTGGACTCAATAATAGTTTTAAATGCATGTAATACTTCCTTATAGACTTATTTAAAAACAATATTCTCCTATTTTTTTACAAATATTTTTATGTAGGGTGGAAGTGTCTTTGATAAAGCTATACATTTTTTTTCTTGACATCAGTGAGATTAGTAAGTGATTTATATTCATTAAAAATGTTTCAAAATATATTCCTTATGTCATCATGTTGCAATTTCAAATATAAAATTTCCACATGTTTTCCATTTATATATGAAAGTATATATGTAATAACTTCAATGAGGAAAAGTTTCACGTATTATTTAATTTTAGAGTAAAAAACACAAATAGTTTTCACTGAATCATATCGTGAGAAAGATTCTACTGGAGGGATAATTTTCTCAAATTCACAAGAATGCTTACCACATACCTTAACTTTTTATGGGGGTGTATCCTCATTATATTTCATATGAGATAATTTCTCCCACTAATTTTGAGATTCATTATTTTGTATTTTTAATGGTTTTGGCTAAAACATCCATCTTACTACAATGAGAAAAAGAGTTTATTCTCTTTAGCTAAAGCAAATATTTCTTATATTATAAATAAAAAATTACCTTCACTATGAAAATCTTAACTTCATATAAAATAGTTAAACATAACATGGAAAAAACTTGTAAATACAAATAAAGGGAACCCACCCTTTAATAATAAATGAGATTCATTGGTGAATCATTTAGTCACCCTGAGATAGGGGTGAATTAGTCATGACCAAATTTTTACTAATTATATTAAACATAAAATCTTTAAATGTTTTATTATATCCAATGTACCTATTCATTCATTTGGTGTGACTTCATCCAATGTGCCTTACTCTTTATTAGGTATTCCTCCATCTGATGTGATTCTAAACTCTATACCTTAAAACTCTATGCCACATTCTACTTTCGATAAACCCCGATCTGGTGTGACTTAAATCAAATACCATATGAAAGGTACCTCAATCCAATAAAACATTATCTATTGTACCTACAACTATAAAACTTCTATATTATTCCTCTTATCATAACCCTTTTGTGGTACACATCTACTCAGTACCTCTATTCGGTTCCCCTTCTTCAACAAAGTGTTTACTTGGTTGGAAAATCACACTCCTATGAAATATTCATCACTTCACTTCACTCATGCATATGAAAAATGATTCTTTCTTAAAACCAAACTATAATTACACCCCCTTTTTAGAGGTTTAATCATTGGAGAAAATTTGAGAAATCAAATTCATTTTCCATCTCAATGAAAAATCATGTTTTAAAACTCCCACTCAAATTAATTTCATTGGATGCTTCTCAAGCCTTATAGACTATTCTTAAAGATGTATCCAAACTATAGCATATAACACCTTATTCAAACATAATTAACCTCAGTGTTAAGAAAATTATTAAAAATTCCTTATCATATCTAGATAACACACTTTAAAATATCAATTTTGTATCATCATGTTAAATACTTTTCAAATTATTGTAAATATCCTTAGTACTTAATTCGACATATGTTTGTCTGATGACTTCATTAAGAACTCCCCCATCTAGTGACTATTTCTCTATCCAGTGCATTTTATGTTTCTACATTTGGTAATTCACCACAACACAAAATAATTCAACCAATTTACTTGATCTGATAAACTAAACACTTATTTAGCAGATTCTGTTTATATGGTTCCTATGATTAATGGACATACATTTTTCTATCTATATTTTTATATCTGATGAGTTGGAATCTCTCTACCCAATTAACCTAAATCAGCTTAAAATCTATACTGTTCTTTTTTTGAAAACCTTATTCCGGTGTATCTTTATAGAATTTTGCTTCCAATTACATCACATTTATTGATTTGATTCTCACATGTCTGATTTTTCATTGACTGATCAAGTTGACTTGAAAAGATCATATTAGTGGCTTCATTGATCACCATATTTATTCAAATATTGTACTTTCAACTTCAATATCTATTATATAGGTTATATTTCATCATTATTGAACTTTATATATGTTTTTATTCTGTTTGTTGGACTTTGTACATCACTATAGGTTACAACTTAACTTTTCTCTACCTTCATACATATTTCTTTTCTAGGATCACCTTCATTTTTCTACATATGATGAAATCATATATCACTATATGATGTAATTTTAAATCTTCATTAGTTCTAACTTCATGAAATACTATCTATTATATATTCATATGAGTCTATCTGATGCTCCTTGTATAAGTCTGTCTGATAAAACTTTATACGATCAGCTGGACTTTCTTAGAAAATCACTATATTAGGTTCACTTTATATCTATATTTTAGATGAAAATTGATCTTGTCTACCTATTAATCATTGAATATATATATATATATATATATATGAAATTTCTATTTTTGTATTTACAATATCTTTTTAATAAAAAAACTGGTCCGATTGATCTTCATATAATGTACTCAATCCGATAGTCTCTAAACAGTAGCTCACTCCTTAACTTTATAACACCAAACTTCATATATCATGTAACATAATATTTTCACTTAAACTTTTTAAAAAATATCTGTAAGTTGAAATTTATTTTTTAGACTTCATTCATATATATTTTATCACTAGAATCAACTTCACTATATTATAGTTTGTATTTTGTACAGAAGAGATTCCAAATTTGTAGTTGGAACTATAGATTCTCCTCTTTGTAAAAACTCAAAAAATATCTTCACTATAAAACTATATATTCTAAAAAATATTCATTCAGTTTCATCATTAATGTTTCATCTGATAGAATTGTGTAATTTCAAACTCATATATATACTACATCTCTATCCGATCACATATTTCATGTATTATATATGAGGTATCCTTGATATGTTACCATGAGTATTGTAGCATTGATCTTTGCCTTTGGACTCAAGCTTCAACATGAATATATTAATGGTGTTTGGAACCTTTATAATACAATATAATAATTCTAATTAGTAATAATTTTTCCTAACCTGGTTAATGAATATTTGTTAACCTCTTTAAATACATCATCTAGAAACTTTTTTCATAGCAATCAATAAAGTTTCATAAAATTCTCCAATAAATCAAATTTCACTGTTTTAATTGTGTTCATTTTACCTTCAAGATAAATTCCTTCTTTAGGATTATTAAATCTTTTAATTTTATTGAACTTAATCTTCAACTACCCATAAAATTTCCAATTGAATTTATAACAAACTATTTACAACATATACAATATATAAACATCACCATATTATAGTAACATTGATGTTAATTCAATTAAAGGATTCATCTAAGAAAAAAAACAAAAATGAATCCCATATCCTTTTTAAAATAATTGAATCCTATTTTAAAACAACACACCCATTTTTATAATCAAGGGAAAAACTATTATAAATAAAAAAGTTTCTTTTAAAACCATGGGAACCTGTTAAATTAAGGAAACCCATTTTTAAACAAATAAAAATTATATTTATTAATTCCAATTTGTTTTAAACACCCTGAACCCATAATTTTTCCATGAAAAAAAATTAATGGAATTTTATAAAATTAATTTCATGCATAAAACACCTTTTAAAAAAGAGTGACATTGAACCAAGATATAAACCAATTTTTCCAAAGGGAAAACAAACCCAAAATTTAAAAACATTGATAAAAAACTAAGAAACATATAAAAAATTAATTTTTTCTATAAAAAATTTAAAACATCAATAAATAAATGAGTTCTTTAACAAATGGTAATGGAATGGAAACACTTACTTCCACCAGTGTACCCACATCGTCTTCATCAAACTTCATCGAAATTAGTTCTAAAAGATGGTTCACAACCTTAAGACAAAAAAAATCATTTTTTGAACAACCCAAAATATTTAAATTAGAGTACATTTTCATTAGTGTTAGATGGAACATCATTATAATAGGAGAAACTAAGAGAGGAAGATAGGATAATCACTTAGATTTTATTTCAGATGAAGTTACACCAAAGAATCACTCCATTCCACCCAAGAGGAGTATAGAAGTGCCAAAGAAGGTTAGAAGAGGCACCTAGGTCAGGGATGTCTGAGTGGGAGAGAGAATTGAAGTATCCAAAAATAAATTGAAACCAAAATGAAAAAATTAACCCAACTTCAGAAGGTCACACGGTTTTAATTCATGATTTTACAAACCTTGAACAGACCGTGTGACAACCACTACCATAAACCACTAGAGGTCACAGGGTTTACCAATCCGTGCATAGAATGTGTGATCTACTCTATCAATAACCATATATGGTGAATGGTTTCCATTGTACGGTTTCTGAAAATGTGTTCCTAACCATGAAACCCTAAATAAACATAAAAAAAATTAAACCCCAGGACACCCCCAATCCAATTGATAAATAAACCATAATATCAAAATAAAGAAAGCGTCACATTTTGACTAGTTTGGAGTCGGATTTGGCGGTATATCTTTAATTTCTTAGTATCTAGAATCTCTCATGAATAAAATGAGGTATTTTATCCAATTTTATTTACTTATGATTGCTGTGGTCATTACCTATTTTAATTCCTGATTCTTCTCAATGGCTAGAACAATGTCGGAGGACTGTTCATAGTTCTTTCTGTACAACGGTTACCTTAGGAGGCTTATCAAAAATGTGATTTGTAGGATTTTGGTAAAATCAGGGGAGATGGATTAGGATTAAAATATAATCATTATATACCACATCCTCAGAGAAATAGGTTATAGATAGTTCATGGAGGTAGTTTTCAACAAGGCTAGTGAGGTAGATGATTTGGTAATGGTCAGTAGCATGCCATGAAGATTCCGATGCAAGGTGGGACCAAGATCATCTTAGGTTCCATATTCTAATATTTTATCATGGATTTTTATTTTTTTTAATTATATAGATTTTCATTATTTTAGGGAACATTTCTTCATCTTCGCCTTGTGACTCAAGGTGGAGAGGCTTCCAGTGACCCATATACTAAATACTCCAGTTAATGTTAATTTTAGACTGCTTGATGCATGTTAGGTTTGTGAGTTGATTTTAATGTCTTAGGTTCCCAAAAAACTCCCTTTGGGAATTATAGGGTCTCAGAAGTGTTATGAGAGAGTTATATAGATTGTTTTTTAATTTTATATGTTTTCTCTAATATTTTCTTGACTAACGACGTGGTCTCTTACTGCTACTTACAGTTAGTTAATTCCTTCTTGCAGTTAGTAGATTAATTCTTGTGATCAATTAGATTATTCATATGGTCACATGGGTTGGTTGTGTGGTCTCCTGGTTTATTTGTGTGGTATGTCAGTTTGTTCATGTGGTCACTTATTCCTTATTATATCAAATTAATTCCTTATTGAGGTAAATTGGTTTGTTTCTATAGTCACTTGGGTTGGTCATACAGTATCTTGGGTTGTTCATATGGTAGGCCATTTTGTTTTTTCATTGAATTATTCCATTCAGTCCTTTGATTTGTTCATGAGACCATTTGGCTTTATCAAGTGGTTTCTTGGATTTTTTGTGTGGTAAGTAGGTTTATTTTTTCGGTCATTTGGGTTGGTCATACTATTGATAGTTTGTTCACATGATTTATTATTTTGTTCTCACAACCGATCCCTTCTCATGGTTGGTTTAATATTTTGTCAAATTTTCCAGTTTTTCAAAATAATAATATTTTCCAAAACAACATGAAAAATTATTTTAACATAAAATGTGGAATTTAAATATTAAAATAATGTTTGTAAAACATGTTTGTTGGTATTAAATAAATTATTTTAATTCATTAAAAACCATTTGTGGGTATTAAATATGTTATTTCAATTAATCGAACCCCATGTTTGTAAATGGTCCATTCCATGTGTTTTAAATGAAACTGAATTAATTTAAAATTAAAAAAGAAATTTGATCATGTTAATCTTAAAAATTATTCCAGGATCTATATCTTGTGTCTTATAATAAAGGTATTCCCTTTGTTGCAATACTTTCTTATTTACATTAAGTCTAGATAAACCGGAACTTTGTTCATGAGCTTCAATAGTTTTTTACTTTCACCTTGACAATTACTATCCATGATTCTAGGCATGTTCAGTATCTCAGTTCCCTCTTTACTTTCTACAGCAGTGTGTCATGTTTAAGGTGAGGGCTTATTTGTCTTTCACATTTCTTTCCTCCCCGAAACTTTTTTATGACTGACCAAGACCTTCCCTTCATGATATCTAGGTGGAAAGATCATCCAATTTTACCTTTTTTTGGTGAAAAATGGTTTGGGATTTCTTTTTTATTTAGGGTATCCTTATTCCCTCTTCATTTTCATCTATTCAATTTGCATTCTTATTTTTTCAGTAGGAGCATATTACATACTAATTAATGAATAAAATTAACCACATTAAAATGAATTAAAAGGTAAGGGGATTAATCAAATTTTTTATTTGCTTCCTTATTATTGATAATTTTGTTATCTTGAAACAGTTAACCTATTGTGATGAGTATGCTCTGATTGATGTGAATATATTAACCCATATTGTGGATTGATAAAATTTGGCCGATTTTTTTAAACACAGTACTCATAAAAGTCTTATAATATATATTAGGATAATAATTGGTCACCCATGTAAATCTGGAACGATGTAAAAATACCCATGGAAAAGGAGATAATTTAATATTAAATACCCATGTTAATAAATTGTGGTAAAATATGTGGTATGGAAAATTTTTTTTGGAATGCTTCTAGTAAATTTGTTGATGGCCTTTTGTTTGGGTGGACTTTTTGGGGTTTGTATGATAGTAGGGGTGACCAATTATGATTTGATATGTGTTATGATATTTAGAAGTTTGATGGTTGATATGTTGTTAGAGTGTGATTCCATAATATAGTATCCTGGTAGTAGTGGAATAAAAATTCTATGGGTGGAATTCAATAATATGGGTTATAAGTTCTTGTGTGGTAAATAAATTGATTAATTTAAAAATCATGAATAGACTAGACATATATGGAATTTAATTTTGGGTGTTGAATTTAGTGGTTTCCATAAAATATAATGATACATGTTATAATTAATGAAATGTTTTTGTTAATATAATAATCTATAAAGTTGGATAAACCATTAAATGAAATAAATGACATTGTGGGTTGTGTGTGGTTGTTATGTGGATGGGTTTCATCTAGTTGGTTGAAGTGCATGGTATTATTAATATTGTGTTGATTTTAAGGTAAAGGTGATAAAGTATTGATGTGAGAAATTTTAGGTTGGGCTAGTGTATTATATGGAATATACATGCTTTTATTTTCATTTTACTTTTATATACACCCCACCCATGTAGAGTAACATGTACTAACACCTAGATGGTGATGGATAGATGCATGATTACCCCTCCCCCCAAATATTCTTTCAGTGGTAGTATCTAGAAATGGAATAGTTAGTGGTGGATATTTTCCATTGATGAAGACAAAGTTAATAACTAACCATGATGAGAGAATGTGATGTATATTGGGGGTTATTCATGGTAGTATGAGAGAACAAGGGTGATTTCTTTTACATTCAGGATTCCCCAATAACCTGATTTTTTATGATTCATATGTATGTGTGAAGATTTAGAAATTGAATGAGAGATGTGAATGATTAAATTAATTCCATCACTGGATGTTGGGACCTATGGGAGGATGGGGTAGGTAGGGTTGTGAATTGACCAACATCAGATACAACATGATATACGGTGATTATATGACATGAAAGAAATTGGAGCACATTGTGTTTGAAGTTGGGGAATGAGAGTAGAAACTCAGAGGGAAAGTGGATATTGGGAGCCTTTATTGATGTTTTCTTAATATTTCCATACTAATTTCTTGTGTTATTTCATGAGTGATCCATAGTGAGGTTGGGATGGATAGATGACCAATTTTAGTGAATTTTTATTATGTTGTTTGATTACTGGTGAATTACTATTATCTTTTCACATTTCCATGGGAGACCTTGGGTAGGATCCTATTGAGTATACATGTTATTCTCACCGTACATATTTATAAACTATTTTTGGTATTCCATGAGTTTTATGGGGACCTTACTACACTTTACTATCTTAGAAACTAGAGCTATTAAAGGATTACTACCTTAGTTTTCTTTTAGTGTTTAATTAAGAGAATTTATTTGTATTACATGAAAAACAAATTTGGGATGGTTTGTTTTTTGTATTTTATGTGAAAGGGTTTTTGGTTGGATATTTATCTTCTCTATTGATCTTTTCTTATAATGAGGTTAATGTATCTCAATTGAGTGTTTTCTCCCTCAGTTCTAGTCACCAACCCGAGGCCTACTATAGGTTTGACTTGAGGTTCATTCCTTCTCTTTTCTATTAGACTAAGAGGGGAACCAATGAAGTGAGATTCATGATAGATTTGTATCAATGGTTTTCTAGGGATATAAGATAGATTTTGGAGTTAGGAACTAATGAGAATTTCCTAGTAATGGTTGAGCAACAATGTTGGTCAAACATAGTGTGTTATGTAAGAAATGATATTGACTATAACATATGTGTTTAGGGTCTCCTATGATCTAATTCAAGGAACTAAATCTTACTAAACACCTTATGAGAGATAAATATTACTTCTAGGTAGAGACCTATACATCATGATTTCTTGAATTTGTGATTGAATGAGGTGTATCAAGAATAGAAATTAAATTAATTAATTACCTTAAATAAATTCTATTATACTAGGATTGGGATTACTTACCTTGTGTTTTTTCAAATATGGATCTTGGTCATCATCCACGTTTAATTTAAAAGTAGGAGGTTTAACAGGTAAACCCATTTGATCATGAAAGTACAAATTCTACCAAAAAGGATGATATGTGGTAGAGAGAAATGCATCCTTTATAGCATATTCATATGGAAAAGTTCAAGGGGAGTGTCTCTAATATTGAAATGGATCATTAGATATAGGAGTCATATATTTCCTTTACTCTAATCTGGGTCCGAGAAAAGCACTGTATTTCATTATTAGTTAGTCATATATGGGGAGTGGTGCACCGGTTGTGGCCATTCAACCTTAGTGAGTGGAAGGAGGATGATGTTTCTTAGGAAGAGTTTTATAAGGAGTTCATTCTTTAGTACTTATCATTGGTGATGAATGCTGTAAATAGGTAAAATTTTCATTAACTTCAATAGGTAATTGTAATCATGAAAGAACTATAGATCAGGTTTAATGATATTTTCTATTTTTTCATGTTCTATTTTTAGATAAGAAGTATAGAGCATAATGTCTTGAGGAGATTTTTTTTCCAATGATCCTATATGCAGTCACCACATTTATTATTCCTACATATATAGTGGTGTATAAGAAGGATTATGTGATCATGAAGATGAACTCATAGGAAGGAGTTTCTTGAGGGAGTGGTTAGAAGTGATTGTTTTGGAATAGAGCTTTAGGTATAGGATCAAAAATTTTAGTGTAGTCTAGGTTCCAATCAATAAGGAACGAATCAAAATAGTCAACTATTTACTTTTCTTGGCCAGTGGTTCCCAAGAATCTATTGGGTGATTTATGTTCATATGTTATGATTATAGATTTTATAGTCACCATCACGGTCACTTACTAAATACCTAGTGAGGTCAATTTTATTTAGGTTTTCTATTCGCTCTATTGATGAAATATCAAAATAGGACACCAGTGTTTTTTCAAAAAATCAGCGGAGATAGAGTTGGTAGAGGTTATAATCATGATGATCATAAAACGTTATACAAAAGGGATGGATACTGGAAGGTTTATGCTTTGGAGGTGACAACGCTAGAGGGACCAATGTTTTTTCTAGGTACAATCATTTTATCATATAACTTGTTTTGTAATTATTTTATTTATGGATATTCACACTCCTTTATTTCACTAAATTTGGTATGTGCATTAGGATTAGAGTTAGAGAGAATTCCATTCCCCTTAGGCTTATCCAATCTAGTTTTAGGTTAGGATTTCTTATTTGATGTGTTCTAGGGTTGTAGACTGATTATGTGGTATCATCAGTCAATGAGAAACTTCTTCTTATTATATATGTGTCTATTCAATGTCATCCTTAACACAGATTAGTTGTATTCTAAAAATGAGGTTATATAATTTTTCCAGAGGCAAGTTTTTTTTTATAATGTGGACGGTCATTGAGAGGTTTTTATTGTTGAGTGGGACTATATAATGGGTGGTAATCACACGAATACATTAATAATTAAAAGATATTTGGGTGGAGGAGATCCTCAATGTTGTTTATTATTTTCTTAATGTCTTCCAAAATGTTGTTGTGATACTACCCTCTTAACGTGATGTCAATTTTTGGGTAGGGTTACAATGGTTTCCTATACAATTTCAAGAGATAATTATCAAATAACTCCCATAGAGTTTTTTTGATTTGAGACTCTAGATCAATGATTTTTTGTTGAAGGGATTCATTTTTCCCAGTGTATCTCATTGGGCTTCTCTAGTGTTGTTTTCTATAAAGGAAGATAGTAGAATAAGGCTATACAAGGACCATAAAAAGTTTAGTGATGTGATTTTGAAGAACTATGACCCTCTTTTATGAATAGATGATATATTATACCAGTTTAAGTGGCCTTTTGGTTTTCAAATATTGATCTATGGTATGGGTATCAACAAATTTGGTTGGAGGTTTAAGATTTAGAAATAATTTATTTTTTATGATGATATGGACACTTTGATATTTTGTTAATTTCATTTGGTGTCATGAACACATCAACTATGATCATGGGGATCATGAAATATATATCCCCTGACTTCCTAGACCAATCCATTGTCATTCTCATCAATTAAATACATATATACTCAAGGTCATAGGAGTATCTTTCCGATAATCTTAGAGTTTTAATACATGTTCTTTAACACCATAAAATTTATTGAAATATATCTAAGTGCATGTATTGGATATGGGAGGTTCATTTTATTAATCTTATGGTGTCTTAAAAATGTTTATTCATGGACCCATAAATGAACTAGGTAGTTGCTTCTTAGATAGTACCCAAAAAAATGACATAGGTTTTTAATTTCCTTGGCCATGTAGTCTATTGCTAGAGTTTTATGTATGAATTCTCTCAAATTACATCCTATTTGATATCTTTTATAAGGAAAATCCAAGTATTTATCTTGATTGAATATTTTGAGGTAGATTTTAACTCCCTAAAGGATAAGTTGATCTGTCCCCTAGTGCTTTGGTTTCTAGAGGTAGTAGTGATATTTTTGGTCTTTTATCATGTTTAGCATCGAGGTCTGATATGAATATTGATATAAAATATGGAAGTGGATACCTATGGGTCTAAGATGTTGTGTCCCCATGATAAAAATTGTTCCACTAATGGCATAGAGTTGGAAACAATGGTGTTTGACATGAATTTGTTGTGATATAACCTCATCAATGAGAACTTTTTAGTCTTCAAATACCCCAAGAGTCTTTGTTATATCTTCTATTAATTGGATTTAAACTTGTATCGATGGAGGTGGATAGATTTTCTCAAAGATTAAAATTTTCATATATCTTAAAACCCAATAAAGGGGATTGTGGTCACTAATAGTCACATTCAAAATCCATGTGGAGATGTTTTTAGAGAGTTTGAGGATACATAAAATGGGATGAAAGATCTTACAATGATATATATCAATATAGAGGAAGTAAGTGGAAATGTTTCCTCTATCATATGACAACAGAATCATACTTGATGTGCTTGATGGTGGATTCTCGGTGGCGTGACTTATAGGTGGAAGTGATGTGGGACTGTGTCAATCACGGGGATGCTCTAGAGGAGCAGACTTAGGATGTTTAAAATTGAATATTGTTTCAAGGAATGATGTTCATTTGGTTGGTCATGCATGAGGAATTTATCTATGAGTTTCTTATCTCAAACTTAGTAGAGAATCCAGGTGTATTCAAGATATTCCATAGATTGAGAATAAAACTTTAGTTCTTTGGATGATGCTTAAATAGTGGAGTTCGTAAAAATATTTCTAATATTCCAATGAGTGTAATAAAAACACCATGTTCCTAGAGGTTTATTTCAACACTTGGATGACCTTAATTGGTAGTGGTGGAACATTTGAATGGATTTTATAATTTGTTTAACCTGATATAAGGGAGGTTTTAATTCTATTTGGGTAATCATGGAACAACTGAAAAAGTAAGTTAATTTTCTACTAACTAGGGATTCAAGTACTATGGATTCCCTATTAAGGTTGTAGGTGGATAAGTTTGCAAGATTTCATGAGGCACCAAATAACATTGTATCTTAATGTTATGATCATTTTACCTCAAAATTCTAGACAATACTGCATCATTATTTTTAATATCATTTATGAATTAGTAAAACATTCCATACCCAAAAAAATGGGGGGATATAATGGACTATATATATGATAATGTACATGATAAAGGCTTTTTTTCTCAGACTTAAATGGATTTTGGGAGAACCATATACCATTTGTTGAGTTTTCCTACAATAAAAAATATCACTCAACCATCGATATGGCTAAATTGTAGGTGTTATATGGCCAGCTATATCATTCTCATTTGTGCTAGAATGAGGTTCAGAATTAAATAGTCTTTGGTACTAAGGTATTGAAAAACATATCAAATAATATCCATGTGGTTTGAGAGATGTTGAATATAGAAGATGAATTCCATAAGTCCTATGAAGATCATGGGTAGAGGCCCCTTGAGTTTGATGTCAGAGACCATGTGTTCTTGAGGGTATCCTCTCATCGGGGGTGGAAGAGGCTTATCCAAGGGATAAAACTTTCTTCCAAGTTTTTTTGGCCTTTATACGGTTTATATCACTTTTTAGAGGTGTCTTATTAGTTGGTTATCCTTCAATGTCTTAATAAAAGTTTACCACATCTTCTACGTGTCCCAACATCATCATTAACTTCATGATGA
The DNA here is from genome assembly GCA_963277665.1 of Viscum album. Taxonomy (NCBI): domain Eukaryota; kingdom Viridiplantae; phylum Streptophyta; class Magnoliopsida; order Santalales; family Viscaceae; genus Viscum; species Viscum album. Next base: position 2,036,238,505 of record OY728156.1, read on the forward strand.
CCCTCATGTCATTGATTGGGGAGATATAGAAATTGAGGATGGTATGACATTATTAGATCACCTGATTGAGATCTAAGATCATCATGAGAAGGTGTTACATGGGAGATTTATCCCATTGGTTTGTGTGTTGTGGATGCATAGTGGAGTAGAGGAATGTAATTTGTTTGTCTATTTGGTCACATTATCCTACTTAAAACTGATTGATTCCTTATGGTTGATTTGATCTTATGGTCGCTTTGGTTGGTTTTATGGTAACTTGGTTTGTTCATGTGGTAGGTTTTTTTTCGTGTGGTTGATTGGGTTGTTTGTAAGGTCAATAGTTTTGTAACATCCCTAGGTTTTCTAAAAATAAATTGAAAATGCTTGAATTTTTGTTTAAGGTATATATTTATAAGTATCATTTAAACATAATTTTATTTCTTCTATGTTTTGAATTTCAAGAAACTATCATCTATAATTGTGTTCAGTATGTTATTTAGAGTCTGGTGAAACAAACTTGTTTTTTTGGTGAATATTAACCTACCCTTATGAATAGTAACCTACCCTTATGAATAGTAATATGACCCTTATGAATAGTAAATAAGAGGAACATTACCTATGAATAATAAAATAAAATTTATACATCTTAGAAAGTGACAATTTGACCTTAGTAAACGTTTTTGGTATTTTATAAGTCATAAATAATTAATTATAATTAATTAATTAATTTAAAAGAATATTTATTTTCCTGTAATGTATTCATAAATTATTGAATCAATGTATAATAGTTTTTAGATAATTCTATAAGACCCTACATAATTTTTGAAAGAACTATAAAATCAGTTTTAATCTTAATAACTGTTTTTATGATTTTATTTAAATATTAAATTAATTATATTTAGAAAATTATTTTCGAAAAATGGTTGGGGTAAATTTTTGGGATTTTTCTGAGAAACTTGAATTTTTGGTGAATAGTAGAATACATTAATTTACCATATAAATACATTTTAATTAAAACCCACTATTCCTGACATCACAAGTGATGTAAGAACCCAAATCCTGAACTCACATGTCTTATTTACTATTCTTAGTCATCCAAGACTCACTTTCCCTTTTCTTTGATGAAATTAATAAACTAATCAATTTTATATTAAGGAAACCCCTCTCCCCTCCACTATAAAAGCCACCCTTCACTCCCTCTTTTCCTCACACCTCTCAAGCTCCAAGCCTTCTATAAACTCTTCCCAAACATCTTCCCTAGCACCTCCCCCACATCCAAAAGCTTCTAGTCTCATCAAAAGACCAAGCCTATCTTCCTTAAGGAGAATCTCAAGAGGAAGATTCTAGAGGTATTTTCTCTCTCTCTTCTCCTTTAATTTCCGTTCATGTTCAAGTTCTTTTCCTGATCCCTACCCACATATATTAATCCAAATTGTTTTTTAACTCCAGTATTATACATATACTATAATTTTTATGATTCTAATATCATCCCACACCCTTTCCCTCTTCCTTTTATTTTATTAAAGAGAACATTGTTCATGAGGTGTTAATTTATCACCTTCAAAAACAACATGCTCTCTTCTTCCATTTCTACCTTTAGATCTGGTCATGAAACCATTTTTATGGTTGAAACAGAATATTTTATACGTATTATGTTCTATTATAAGTTCTGGAAATAACCTATGGCCATATTACTAAGTGAAATGTTAAAACGAGTTCGTTGTGATCCAAAAACCGCTCAAATTAACCCAAATAATCTTCACTTAATTCTTATCTAATGATTCGTCCACATGGATATAATATAACTCATTACAAAATCATTCAAGATTCTTTAATATCATTAATAACATGTAATATCAGTTCTGGATGTTTACCCATTATCTACCCAAGCATCAATTTAAGAATACAAGTGGACCACTCAAGAAAACCATGAAAACGAACATCTCCGATCAATGTTTTTAATCTCTATAAGTCATCCAAAGGAACATAATATGAAATAATGAAACTATAATGAACCCTATTAATGTATAAAAGGTTCTGAAATTTCTAATTAATTAATATAATGTCATTATACAGGACATTAAAGAGAAGGAGGCATTCGAGTACAAGGTAAGGGGAAATCTCGAACCCAATTATTCTTCCTTCGGGTTCTCCCTCTTTCACTCCATTTTTGATATGGTTACTCCTCAAAGATCATTTGTTCGTCATTTAATTTATTTTTTTGGGATATACATATTCCATCCACTCTATTAAGTCTCACTTCAAGTATATGATGTTTATAAGGGACTTTTCTTCTAAAAATCCTCTTTTAAAATTCTGTTTTACAAGAATCAAAAGCAATGTTTTTATGCTATTATTTATGTTATATGATTATGTTTGGGTTAATGGGAATTTATTATGAAGAAGGGTGGGACCTATATTTCCCTCCAATGCATTGGTTATGAGTAAGTTGGAGGTCGGCTGTATGGTTACTCCACATGTAACTGCGATGGTTACACAAAGTATGGTAGCCGTGAGGGTTACAAAATTTTAAGGTAGCCAAGATGGTTACATGATTATGTAAATAATGCCCCAATATACCTATATGATTATATTTATGTTTGTGTGGATCTTGTGTAAATATCATGTTACACAAAGTAAGTATTTATGGGTTGAAAGCATGTCTTTTGAAGATGTTTTAATACATCACGAGTATTCATTGACTAAGTGATTTTTCCTTCTTTTTCATACCTTAATGAGATTTTGTACTCATCCCAAGTTTTTAAATGATTTTTCACAGTTTAATGGATGAGTAATAAAAGGAAGGAAGACATGTTAAATGTTGAAGAATTTTCAAGGAGTCTTGTTTTAAGTTTCAATGTTTTATGTTCTGAGGAAAATGGAAACTGATTTTATGTTATCCACTATGTACAATGTGTAATGTTATGAATGTTTTGTCATAATTATCTAAAGCTATAAACTTGAAAAGATCCTCAATATAAAAGGAAGTGTTTTATTGAATAAATTCAAGATTATGTATGAAATAAGTTCGGGTCTTTATAGTTGGTATCAGAGGATGGTTTAGATAAATTTAGGGGTTAGGGTGATGGTAATAGAATACCATAAATGATTTTCACTCTATGTTTAATTTGTTATAGCATTTAAATATTACCATGTTGCTTCATCTAAGAAATGTTTTGTAAGAATGGTTGTCCGCAGAAGGAACATGGATGCTGAAGAGGAGAGGCACCGGCAGAATGACATCCTTCCTGATCTACAGCCCGGAATGGTAGGGATTGGAACTGAGTAGTTTGTGACAGTAATGGCTCAGCTAACGCAGGCTATAAATAGTGGTGGCATCTATGCAAGAGAACAAATAGAGGTACCCCGCGGAACATGACAGTGGTGGAACATTTTATGAGACAACAGCCTCCTACATTCAATGGATCTTATGACCCAGTGGCAGCAGAAGGATGGATTAAAGCCCTTGAAAAGATATTTAATGTTATGGGATGTTCGGACAATCAAAAGGTAAGTCTTTCCATTTATCGTTTTGAAGGGGAAGCTTGTAACACCCGAGACTTTTATGTTATATAAATCATCAAAGGAATCTTTTTCTACACAACACTTTCTTGGCTTGCTTTACACGCGATCGCGACCTTCCTCGATAGCTTGCATCGTACGCAATACCGAGTTTCACTAAACAACAATATGCTATTAAAACTAGCCGTTATGTATAGTAATAACCAATTTTTGAAATTTTATAAATTTTATTTTTCAAAATGGACTTCATTTTTGGATTCGGAATACCGAAATTAGCCTAGGGTGAAATTTTGGTATTTTTCTGAAAACTTTCAATTATTGATGAATAGTGAAACCACTAAGTGGTAGGTTAAAAACTGAATTTTTGCATAAAACATAATTTTACCACTTATGTGAATGGAATTTCAAAAATCCGACAGACACAGTTGATATCAGTAAGTAAAATGTGGTTCAATGAGATAAAAATAATTTTTTGGTGAATAGTAACTTTTTACTTTTTTTTACCGCAGTTAATAGTAAATAGGGTAACTAAGGGTAAATATGATATTACTATTACCCTAACACATGTCCTAATTCTATTGGACAAGTGTAATTCGACCAAAAACAAACTTAGGAATAAAATATGACCATTTAGGCCCACTTGGATTAGATTAGGACATTTATTATTAATTTATTTAAAGAAGGGTTAAAATAGTTAAAATCAAAGTTTAATAAGTAAATTATTTTTAATATGGTGTTATACATAAGATAAATTCGACTATAAATATTAATTATAAATCTAAAAAGATTTCTTACATAATGGTATTTTATTTGTAATTTTTAGACGTTAAATAATTTAATTTATTTATGACACAATGATGATGCAGTAATTATCTTATTAATGAAATATTGACATAATTGATGTTATAAACACCAAAATAAATGTAATTTGAGACTTTTTATGAATTACACTAATTTTCTAGGTTACTATGATATATTAATGTTGATTTAATCAACTTGGTTCGAACATATAATTCTGTTATGACTTTCACAAAAATCAAATATCAAATAGTTTCAAAATTGACACAAAATAGTTTTTAAATAAAATATTATATTATTAATTGTTATTTTATTCCTAAAAATCTAATGTTCGGCCAAATGACTTAGATAAGGATATATATATTAATAATAAACAATTTGGGGTTCTTTTGGCATGTTATAGTAAGTTTATTAACCATATAGTGAAAAAAAAACAAAAAGACACGGTAAAAGTTAAATTATTTAACTTAGAGTTAAATCTAATTGATAAGGTTAAAATAATACCCTAAACTTGTCTAAATCCTATTGGTTGATAGGATTTCGACCCATCCCCACTTAGCTTTGAAATAAGACCCTTTGGAACCATTATAAAGCGATTTTGACTTTAATATAAAATAATATTTTGAGATATTCCTAAGGTGCCCCTCTCCTCCCTTATAAAAGGGCACCTCCTCCCCCTCCTCCTCACACCAATTTGAGCACTCAAGCTCGGCCAACCCCTGCCATTGTCTCCTATCCACTTCCCTAGAATAATCCTAGAGGTTCTGGTATTCCTCAAAAACCAATTTTAGTGCCCTAAGAGGAGGTCTCAAAGAGGCGCTTCAAAGAAGAGGTAATTACCGTTACCAATTCTTTCATCTTTATTTCTTCTTCCACGTCTTCTTCTTAGGTTGTTTCATTATGAAGTAATAACATCAGTATTACTCATATACTGATATGTTATTATAAGTATGAAACAACCCTATTTCACCATCTATCCATCCTACGGAAAAATGAAATCACCGCGCGTGCGTATGTACGGAATACCGTCTCCACGCCGTGGTGTAATCTATTTTTCCACCATCACTTTACAAGGATGGGTATAATAGTGTAATGAGTAAGTATTTATGATTATTATAAAGTAATATTGATACTGAAATAATATATATATACTCCAATACAGTTCCACGATCATAGGAACGATATCATCACTCGTGCGTACGTACGGAATACCGTCTCCACGATGTGATGCGACTTGTTCTACATGATCATCATTACATAGTAATTATATAAATGAATTGAATGAATAAATATGATATATGTTACACTAATAACATTCTGGATATAAGGTATCTATAACCTTAAAATAAGAATAAGAATGTATTCGGCAAAACACGCATAAGAACAAAAGGAAATAAAGACTGGAGTAGCAAGTAACAATGAAATATTACTAACAAGAAGCTAAGAATATGACCATATATGATATCATATAAATATGTATGATTCTGGAATAAGTCAATAACATTATTTAAACCATTATACAGGAGCTTCGGACACATACAAAGCAAATCGGACCTAAGGTAAGGGAAATATCACAATCTCATTTTTATCCGATATTTTTTATTCGTAAGTATTTACTGGGGTGTATTTTATCATCCACATACATGTTTCATAAATATGTAATATTATTTCCATCCACCTACAATTTTTTAAATCCATTTTTACCCTTCGGTGAGTTTTTAGTAATATGTATGAAAGGAATCTTTTGTCGTTTTTCGTACGAGGTACTTTTTGACTTTTCCGACAAAAGAACGAAGAATGTTTTTTTTAACTTATACGGCATGAATGGATTTTTAAAACATTATTTCCAAGAAACTTCCTTTACAAGTTTTCATGTTTATTTTTAATCATCTTCTTTTGTTTTAAAGTCATATGACATGTTATGAAAGGAAAAATGTTTTTGAAATAGAAATGATATTTTCCTCAAGAATGGAGTTCAAGTATTTTATCAAAATTATTTTCCATCTAAGATAATAAAAGGGTTCTGTTTTTATCCCTATTATTACATGGATTTGATTATGTTGTGATGGAAATATTTTTATGAATTCCTTTATCTTATATGAACTGTTTTATGATGTCATGTTGTTTAAGAATTCCATTTTTATTACATGGGTTACGCTATGATGTATGGTTTATGATTATGTGGCACACATAAGAAAGGATTCATTATAAGATGGGTGGGAACTATATCTACCTCCAATGCATTGGGTAAAGATTTCATATCTCATGAGATAAACATGGCTGGAACGGTAGGTTATACCGGTTCAGTGAAACAGGACTGGAACGAGGGTGACTTGGTTCAGAAAGGGACTTTGTCCACTAAGATAGTCTTGGCAATGAGTCATGACTAACAAGAAATGATTTTCCATGATTATGTGTTCATGCCACAAAGTTTGAAGTTTTATGTTATGATTATGGGGATCTCATTTTCACTTATATGATTTATTCCATGTTAAGATATTATGATCTCTTTTGCAGGTTATGATTTTCAAAAAGATATGATATGATTTTTATTTCCTTTATTTGCCATTGCTGAGCATTTGAGCTCACCCTTTTATGTTTTCTTTTCCCCAGGTCAGGAAGATGGATATTAAGTAGAATATGCTAAAAGGGACCCTAGATATGATGAAATAAATGGGAGACACTGTAGAAGATTTATGAACCAGTTGTTTATGTTTCCCTGTTTCTAAAGACAATATACCTATACGGTCCTTTGTGGTTTTGTCATATGTTGTAATAAGTGTGCTTCAATTTTGAAGTATTAACAATGTATGTAATGTATGGGTCGTTATAGTTGGTATCAGAGGAAAGGTATAGTCAAGCTTTGGAAACTAGGATGTGAAAGCCTTAGTAAGAACCCTAAGGATAAGTCTAAGCATAGAACACAATCATAGTGTTTTAGAAATGGCCTTGAATAACCTAGGATAATACCTTAAGCATGAAAATTTTTCTCTTGAATTATGTGGTTTTCCTATTATAATTAGTGTTGCTTACACTATTCTTATTGGTTTTAGTCAATGGCTGGAACCCGAAGGAACCGTGTTAATGAGGAATGCGATGGGCAATGCAATGATTGTCCCCCTGAGCAACCAAACGATATGGGAGCTGGAATGAAAAATCTTGTAGCCATGCTCACACAACTTTCTCAAGCTATGAATCATGCAGGACTTCCAAACGAGCAAAGGAAGGAGCAACATTCTGTTGAATCCTTTATGAGGCAGCGTCAACCTTCTTTCAGCGGGTCTACTGATCCATTAGTTTCTGAACAATGGATTAGTACTACTAAAAAGATATTTCAGTTATTCAATGTTCTGAACATGATAAAGTCATCCTAGCAGTGTATCGTTTAGAAGGAGATGTTGATCAATGGTGGAATCTTATTAAGAATACGAGGCAAAGGGATGAAATTGAGTCTATGGAATGGGACGAGTTCAAGAACTTATTTTTCAATAAGTACTTCCCTCGTATTCTCCGAACAAAGATGGAGAAAGAGTTCCTTGAACTGAAGCAAAGGGATGATGAATCTATTGGTACCTATGAAGCAAATTTTACAAGACTTGCAAGGTACGCTTCTGGTATTATTATCCAACCTGAGAGTAAGATCGATCGATTCTTTAGTGGCTTAAAACCAAGTCTTCGAAGGGCGTTAGCCATATGGGACTTCAATAGCTATGAGGAAATCATTTGATGTGATCTCAAAGTCGAGATGGAGATTGGAGTAACCCATCAGTCACATGGGTTTGATAAGAAGAGGAAGATGGAATTCAAAGGAAAATCTAAAGAGCACACTGAAAAGAAGATGAACTTTCCCTTATGCTCAAAGTGTGGAAAGAAACATGGAGGGAGTTGTATTAAAGGGACAAGTAAATGTTTTAAATGTGGAAAGGAAGGTCATCGGGCATTTGAATGCCGTGATAATGGGAAGAAGATGTCTAATGACGCAAACAAAGGAAGGGATACACAGAATGAACCTACTACACTTCAATGTTTCAAGTGCAAGGAGATGGGGCATTATGCCAATCAATGCCCAAATCCAATGGTTGATGATGATGGTCGACGTCAACAAAATCTTAAGGCTAAAGACAAAGGAAAGTCACATGCAATTTCTATCAGCGATGTGGAGTACGATAACGAAGTGGTGAAAGGTACACTTACCATCCACTCTAAAGTAGAAAATGTTTTATTTGATTCTGGATCCACCCACTCCTTTATTTCTAAAGAATTTTCTAAGGGTATCACCATACTACCTCAACAATTAGATGTTGAGTTAGCTGTGACAACACCTAATGGCACAACAGTCGCATCAAAAGTTTATAATTCTTCTCCGATCGAAGTTTTTGGGAAAGTGCATCCTGCAAATCTTGTGATCCTTCCTTTAGTGGAATTTGATGTGATTATTGGCATGGATTGGCTTTCTATACATGGAGCTCATATCAATTTCCAAAGAAGGGAAGTCACATTTCATATTCCAGATCAATCTACGATCGTCTATCAATTCAAGGATGCACATAACCTTCCAGTGGAAATTCCTTCCATCTTATGGGTCTTGATTCCACTAAATGAAGGTTATTTATCTCAAATGGTTGGTGAGAAAATCACGATTAAGAATATGCCCTTTGTACGGGAGTTTGATGATGTATTTCCGGATGAATTAACAGGTCTTCCACCAAATCGTGAAGTTGAGTTTTCAATAGAACTCGTACCGGGCGCTTTGCCAATTTCAAAGACACCTTATAGAATGGACCCAATTGAGTTGCAAGAATTGAAGAAGAAACTCCAAGAGAATCTTGATAAGGGATTCATACGCCCTAGTGCGTCACCTTGGGGAGCACCTGTTCTATTTGTTAAGAAGAAATATGGATCAATGAGACTCTGTATTGATTATCGAGAACTTAACAAGATCACTATCAAGAACAAATATCCTCTCCCACGCATTGATGACTTATTTGACCAACTACGCGGAGCTCAATACTTTTCCAAGATTGATCTTCGTTCAGGGTATCATCAATTAAGGATCAAAAGGGAGGATATACCAAAGATGACTTTCCGTACAAGGTATGGACACTATGAATTTATAGTGATGCCATTTAGTCTTACTAATTCCCCTGCTATCTTCATGGATCTAATGAATAGAGTCTTTAGAGACTATCTTGATCAATTTGTGGTAGTCTTTATAGATGATATTCTTGTTTATTCAAAGAGCAAGGAAGAGCATGAAGATCACTTGAGAATTATATTGAAGACCCTGAGAAAGGAGAAGCTTTATGCCAAATTTACCAAGTGTGAATTTTGGCTTCAAAAAGTTGCATTTTTGGGTCACATAATCTCAAAATAGGGGATATCTGTGGATCCAGCAAAAACAGAGGTTATCGAAAGATGGTCGAGACCAACAACAGTAACTGAGATTCGACGTTTTCTTGGTTTGGCTGGATATTATCGACGTTTTGTAAAAGATTTTTCACGATTATCTAATCCACTCACCAAGTTGACTCGGAAAGGAGTTAAGTTTGTCTAGACAGAGGAATGTGAAGAGAATTTCAAGGAGTTGAAAAGAAGGTTATCTAGTACACCTGTGCTCACACTGCCTTGTAGTGGAGAAAGGTTTGTGATCTACAGTGATGCATCCAAGAAGGGATTGGGGTGTGTTCTTATGCAAAATGATATGGTGATAGCTTATGCCTCACGACAGTTGAAAATCCATGAGCAAAATTACCCAACACATGATTTGGAGTTGGTTGCGGTAATCTTTGCATTAAAGATTTGGAGGCATTACCTTTATGGTGAAAGGTTTGATATTTATACTGATCATAAAAGTTTAAAGTATATTTTCACACAAAAGGATCTGAATATGCGCCAAAGAAGATGGTTGGATCTGATTAAGGATTATGACTGCTCAATCCATTACCACCCTGGGAAAGCAAACAAGGTGGCCGATGCATTAAGTCGACAAGACCATGCTAGTTTATCCATGATGAGGATCACAAAAGATCCAATATTTATGGATTTACAAAGGATGGATCTTGGAATTATAATGGAAGGGGAAAAATCTTATCTTTCTCAAATGAATGTTCAACCATCTATACAAGTGAAGATTAAAGAGGCACAGAAAGAAGATGTCGAGTTACAAAAGAAGGTGAGAAATGTTCCTGAGTTCAACCTTGATTGTGATGGGATAATAAAGTTCAGGAATCGGGTTTGTGTTCCTCCCATCCCCGAATTAAAGAAGGAGCTGCTGGATGAGGCTCATAGTTCATCATTCTCTATTCATCCTGGAAGCACGAAGATGTATAGGGACCTGAAAGAGTACTTCTGGTGGGATGGCATGAAAAGATATGTTGCTGAATATGTCTCTCGATGCTTGGTTTGTCAACAAGTTAAAGCTGAGAGAAAAAAGTCTAAGGGGATGTTACAACCATTACCCATACCCAAATGGAAATGGGAAAACATCACTATGGACTTTGTCACCGGACTTCCTAAAACTTCCAAAGGAAATAATGCTATTTGGGTCATAGTTGATCGTCTTACAAAGTCTGTACACTTCATTGTTATTAGAGAGGATTTCTCTCTAGATCAGCTTGCCAGGATATATGTAAAGGAAGTGGTAAGATTGCATGGAGTACCACTTTCTATTATATCTGATCGGGATCCGAGATTTACCTTGAAGTTCTGGAGAAGTCTTCAGCATACTCTGGATACAGAGTTGAGTTTCAGCACTGCTTATCATCCCCAGACAGACGGTCAGTCTGAGAGAAAAATTCAAACCCTAGAAGATATGTTGAGAGCTTGCTCTATGGATTTTAAAGGAGGTTGGGATCAACACCTACCTTTGGTGGAATTTTCTTATAATAATAGCTTTCACTCCAGTATTCAGATGGCTCCTTATGAAGCTCTCTATGGAAAGAAATGCAGGACTCCAACTTGTTGGGATGATGTTGGGGAAAGAAAGCTATTAGGACATGATCTCGTTGATGAAATGGCAGAAAAGGTCAGATCTATTCAACAACACATAAGAGCAGCTCAGAGTCGACAGAAAATCTATGCCGACAACCGAAGAAAAGACCTAGAGTTTGAAGTGGGTGATAAAGTGTTCTTACGAATATCTCCCTGGAAGAGGGTTATGAGATTTGGAAAGAAGGGGAAGTTGAGCCCTAGATATATCGGTCCTTTCGAAATACTAGATCGGGTTGGAAAGGTAGCTTACCGATTGGCGCTTCCACCGAATCTCTCTCAAGTTCACGATGTGTTCCATGTATCTCTCCTGAGAAAGTACATACCAGATCCTTCACATGTACTCAGCTCAGAAGTTGTACCGCTGGAGCAAGATCTTTCTTATGAAGAACAGCCGATAGAGATTCTGGATCGTAGCGAAAAAGTCCTACGAAACAAGACCACTCGATTGGTGAAAGTTTTATGGAGGAACCGCCAACTTGAAGAAGCTACATGGGAGATTGAGGATATGATGAGGGAGAAGTATCCTCATCTGTTTGTTACAAAGTGACGAATTTCGAGGGCGAAATTCTTTTTAAGGGGGGTAGAATGTAACACCTGAGACTTTTATGTTATATAAATCATCAAAGGAATCTTTTTCTACACAACACTTTCTTGGCTTGCTTTACACGCGATCGCGACCTTCCTCGATAGCTTGCGTCGTATGCAATACCGAGTTTCACTAAACAACAATATGCTATTAAAACAAGCCGTTATGAATAGTAATAACCACCTTTTGAAATTTTATAAATTTTATTTTTCAAAATGGACTTCATTTCTGTATTCGGAATACCGAAATTAGCCTAGGGTGAAATTTTGGTATTTTTCTGAAAACTTTCAATTTTTGATGAATAGTGAAACCACTAAGTGGTAGGTTAAAAACTGAATTTTTGCATAAAACTTAATTTTACCGCTTCTGTGAATGGAATTTCAAAAATCCGACAGTCACGGTTGATATCAGTAAGTAAAATGTGGTTCAATGAGATAAAAATAATTTTTTGGTGAATAGTAACTTTTTACTTTTTTTTACCGCGGTTAATAGTAAATAGGGTAACTAAGGATAAATATGATATTACTATTATCCTAACACATGTAGTAATTCTATTGGACAAGTGTAATTCGACCAAAAACAAACTTAGGAATAAAATATGACCATTTAGGCCCACTTGGATTAGATTAGGACATTTATTATTAATTTATTTAAAGAAGGGTTAAAATAGTTAAAATCAAAGTTTAATAAGTAAATCATTTTTAATATGGGGTTATACATAAGATAAATTCGACTATAAATATTCATTAGAAATATAAAAAGATTTCCTACATAATGGTATTTTATTTGAAATTTTTAGACATTAAATAATTTAATTTATTTATGACACAATGATGATGCAGTAATTATCTTATTAATGAAATATTGAAATAATTGATGTTATAAACACCAATATAAATGTAATTTGAGACTTTTTATGAATTACGCTAATTTTCTAGGTTACTATGATATATTAATGTTGATTTAATCTACTTGGATCGAACATATAATTCTGTTATGACTTTCACAAAAATCATATATCAAATAGTTTCAAAATTGACACAAAATAGTTTTTAAATCAAATATTATATTATTAATTGTTATTTTATTTCTAAAAATCTAAGGTTCAGCCAAATGACTTAGATAAGGATATATATATTAATAAAAAACAATTTGGGGTTCGTTTGGCATGTTATAGTAAGTTTATTAACCATATAGTGAAAAAAAACAAAAAGACACGGTAAAAGTTAAATTATTTAACTTAGAGTTAAATCTAATTGATAAGGTTAAAATAATACCCTAAACATGTCTAAATCCTATTGGTTGATAGGATTTTGACCCATCCCCACTTTAGCTTCTAAATAAGACCCTTTGGAACCATTATAAACCGATTTTGACTTTAATATAAAATAATATTTTGAGATATTCCTAAGGTGCCCCTCTCCTCCCTTATAAAAGGGCACCTCCTCCCCCTCCTCCTCACACCAATTTGAGCACTCAAGGTCGGCCAACACCTGCCATTTTCTCCTCTCCACTTCCCTAGAATAATCCTAGAGGTTCCGGTCTTCCTCAAAGACCAATTTCAGTGCCCTAAGAGGAGGTCTGAAAGAGGCGCTTCAAAGAAGAGGTAATTACCGTTACCAATTCTTTCATCTTTATTTCTTCTTCCACGTCTTCTTCTTAGGTTGTTTCATTATGAAGTAATAAAATCAGTATCACTCATATACTGATATGTTATTATAAGTATGAAACAACCCTATTTCACCATCTATCCATCCTACGGAAAAATGAAATCACCGCGCGTGCGTACGTACGGAATACCGTCTCCACGCCGTGGTGTAATCTATTTTTCCACCATCACTTTACAAGGATGGGTATAATGGTGTAATGAGTAAGTATTTATGATTATTATAAAGTAATATTGATACTGAATTAATATATATATACTCCAATACAGTTCCACGATCATAGGAACGATATCATCACTCGTGCGTACGTACGGAATACCGTCTCCACGATGTGATGCGACTCGTTCTACATGATCATCATTACATAGTAATTATATAAATGAATTGAATGAATAAATATGATATATGTTACACTAATAACATTCTGGATATAAGGTATCTATAACCTTAAAAGAAGAATAAGAATGTATTCGGCAAAACACGCATAAGAACAAAAGGCAATAAAGACCCGAGTAACAAGTAACAATGAAATATTACTAACAAGAAGCTAAGAATATGACCATATATGATATCATATAAATATGTATGATTCTGGAATAAGTCAATAACATTATTTAAACCATTATACAGGAGCTTCGGACACATACAAAGCAAATCGGACCTAAGGTAAGGGAAATATCACAATCTCATTTTTATCCGAGATTGTTTATTCGTAAGTATTTACTGGGGTGTATTTTATCATCCACGTCCATGTTTCATAAATATGTAATATTATTTCCATCCACCTACAATTGTTTAAATCCATTTTTACCCTTCGGTGAGTTTTTAGTAATATGTATGAAAGGAATCTTTTGTCGTTTTTCGTACGAGGTACTTTTTGACTTTTCCGACAAAAGAACGAAAAATGTTTTTTTAACTTATACGGAATGGATGGATTTTTAAAACATTATTTCCAAGAAACTTCCTTTAAAAGTTTTCAAGTTTATTTTTAATCATCTTCTTTTGTTTTAATGTCATATGACATGTTATGAAAGGAAAAATGTTTTTGAAATAGAAAGGATATTTTCCTCAAGAATGGAGTTCAAGTATTTTATCAAAATTATTTTCCATCTAAGATAATAAAAGAGTTCTGTTTTTATCCCTATTATTACATGGATTTGATTATGTTGTGATGGAAATATTTTTATGAATTCCTTTATCTTATATGAACTGTTTTATGATGTCATGTTGTTTAAGAATTCGATTTTTATTACATGGGTTACGCTCTGATGTATGGTTTATGATTATGTGTCACACATAAGAAAGGATTCATTATAAGATGGGTGGGATCTATATCTCCCTCCAATGCATTGGGTAAAGATTTTATATCTCATGAGATAAACATGGCTGGAACGGTAGGTTATACCGGTTCAGTGAAACAGGACTGGAACGAGGGTGACTCGGTTCAGAAAGGGACTTTGTCCACTAAGATAGTCTTGGAAATGAGTCATGACTAACAAGAAATGATTTTCCATGATTATGTGTGCATGCCACAAAGTTTCAAGTTTTATGTTATGATTATGGGGATCTCATTTTCACTTCTATGATTTATTCCATGTTAAGATATTATGATCTCTTTTGCAGGTTATGATTTTCAAAAAGATATGATATGATTTTTATTTCCTTTATTTTCCCTTGCTGAGCATTTGAGCTCACCCTTTTATGTTTTCTTTTCCCCAGGTCAGGAAGATGGATATTAAGTAGAATATGCTAAAAGGGACCCTAGATATGATGAAATAAATGGGAGACACTATAGAAGATTTATGAACCAGTTGTTTATGTTTCCCAGTTTCTAAAGACACTATACCTATACGGTCCTTTATGGTTTTGTCATATGTTGTAATAAGTGTGCTTCAATTTTGAAGTATTAACAATGTATGTAAAGTATGGGTCGTTATAAAGCTGATCAGTGGTGGTCAATGGTAAGGAATATTAAGGGTAGAGAGGATTTTGATGCCTTAGTGTGGGATGAATTTAAAAGTCTTTTTCTTGAAAAATATTTTCCTAAGGTGGTGAGACTTAGAATGGAGAAGCAATTCCTTGAATTGAAACAAAAGGAGGAAGATTCAGTGGCTTTGTATGAAGCTAACTTCACCCGACTGGTGAGGTATGCTCCAAATCTTATTCTGGATCTCGATAGCAAAATCAACCACTTTTACTCCGGATTGATGCCAAGGTATCGAAGGGCATTGGCCTCCCGTGAATTCAAATGTTATGAGAAACTTGTCCGATGTGCTGAGAGGGTAGAGATGGAATTTGCTGACGATCACATGCATTTTGGAAACAAAGAGAAGAAGAGGTCCCATTGGCGAGCAATGGGTAAGAATCAACCAAAGAAATCTGATGGTAAGAAAATCCAATTTCTAGTTTGTGAAAAGTGTGGCAAGAAGAACCCTGGGGAATGTCTTATCAAAACTGGGAAGTGTTTTAAATGTGGTAAGTTTGGACATATGACCCGAGATTGCAATGAAAATGATCCAAAGACTAATCCTAATAAGAAAAATGTAAAGTGTTTTAAATGTGGTGAGATGGGTCACTATGAAAATGCATGTCCAAAGAGGGATCCAAATGATGAAAAAAGCCATACTACAAGCAGAAAGGTGTAGTGAGATCCTTTGCGACTACGTCAGCAGGTGTTGGGCCATCCAATGAAGTTGTATCAGGTACTTTGTTTGTTCACTCAGATTTTGCTAAAGTTTTGTTTGATATGGGGTCTACACATTCCTTCATCTCTGAGAAATTTTCTTGTAGTTTGAAAATATCACCTCAACAAATGAGACCTAAACTTGTTGTTAAAACACCGGGGGGGGGGAATTTTATAGCAAAAAGGAATTATAAGAATATTTCTATTGTGGTATGTGGAAAGAATTTACCTGCAAACCTTGTTCTTTTACCCTTAATCGAGTTTGATGTTAATCTGGGGATGGACTGACTTTCTGATTATCATGCTAAGATTGACTGTAGAGCTAAAGAAGTTGTTTTTCAGAAAGAGTTTTAGTTTGTATACAAGAATGAACCCATAAAATTGATAACATATCAGGAATCTGAGAAACTACTAAAAAATGGAAGTGAAAGTTTTCTTTCTCATATTGTTGAAAACAAGGGAACTATTCAAATTAATGATGTGCAAGTGGTAAATGAATACCCTGATGTTTTTCCTGAGGAGTTACCCAGTGTCAAACCTGAACGAGAAGTCGAATTCACAATTGATTTAGTTCATGATGCTAAGCCAATTTCAAAACCCCCATATCGTATGGCTCCAATAGAACTTCATGAATTGAAAAATCAGTGGCAAGTTTTTCTTGTCAAGGGCTTCATTTGTCCCTGCACTTCACCATGGGGAGCCCATGTTTTGTTTATTAAAAAGAAAGATGGTTCCATGAGACTTTGCATTGATTATAGAGCTTTGAAAAACATCACTATTAAAAACAAGTATCCTTTTCTTCATATTGATGACTTGTTTGATCAGCTCCAGGGAGCTCAGTACTTTTCCAAGATTGACTTGAGATCCGAATACCATTAGATCAAGGTGAAGGAGAATGACATCCCGAACACAGCCTTTCGTACTGGATATGGGAATTATGAATTTGTTGTTATGCCATTTGGGTTAATTAATGCACCTGCTGTTTTCATGAATCTTATGAATAGAGTATTTCATGAGTTCTTGGATAAGTTTGTGGTTGTATTTATTGATGACATTCTGATTTTTTTAAAAATAAAGTGGAACATTAAAAACATCTAAGGGTTTTTTTACAAACTTTAAAAGAAATGAATATATATGGAAAATTCAGAAAGTGTGATTTTTGGTTGCAACAGATTTCTTTTCTTGGGAACATTGTAAATAAGGATGGAATAATAGTTGATCCTACCAAAACAAAAGTAGTTGATGAATGGCCAAGACCCACAATTGTTACAGAGATTCGTAGTTTTCTGGGCTTAGAAAGTTATTACCGATGGTTTGTTAAGAACTTTGCATGGTTATCTAGCCCAATAACTAAGTTAACACGGAAAGGGGTTAAATTTGTCTGGATAGAGGAATGTGATGTTTGTTTTCAGGAACTAAATAAGAGATTGGTGAATGATTCAGTATTGGCCTTACCTTCCCAGCATGGTGAGTTTGTCATCTACAGTGATGCTTCTTTGAAGGGACTTGGTTGTGTTTTGATGCAGAATGATCAGGTAATTGCCTATGCTTCGAGACAACTTAAAACTCATGATCTAAATTATCCCACACATGATTTGGAATTAGCATCAGTGGTTTTTTCTTTGAAAATATAGAGGCATCATAAATACGGAACCAAATTCCAAATATATACTGACCATAAAAGTCTTAAGTATATATTCACTCAGAATGAATTAAATATAAGGCAGAGAAGATGGCTAGAACTGATAAAGGATTATGAATGCACAATCAATTACCATCCTGGAAAAGCAAACAAAGTAGCAGATGCCTTATGTTGGAAGAATCATGCATCATTAACCATGCTACATTTGGAACATGATCCCTTGATTAATGATTTGATGAATTTTGGCTTAGAAGTTGTTGGTGCAGGGAATATATCTGTTTTGTTTCAGGTTTCAATGCAGTCTTCGTTGTCAGACAGAATTATGAAAGCACAGAGGGAAGACCGTGAGCTATATAAAAAGGTAGAATTGGTTAAAATGGGTAAGTTTCCAGAATTTAATCTTGATAAAGATTGTGTTTTAAGATTTGGAAAAAGGCTGTGTGTGCCTTGTGATTCCCAAATGAAGAAAGAATTGTTGTGTGGAGCTCATAGTTCTCCATTTTCTGTTCATCCTGGAAGTACTAAGATGTACAGAGACCTTCGAGAGTATTATTGGTGGAATGGGATGAAAAGAGATATTGCTGATTTTACAATGAAATGTTTGACATGTCAGCAGGTTAAAGAAGAGCGACAATTAACGAATGGGATGCTTATGCCTTTTCCAGTGCCAGAATGGAAATGGGAGAATATATCCATGGATTTTGTGGTGGGACTACCAAAGACTTTTCAAGGTAACAATGCAATATGGGTTATTGTTGATTGGCTAACAAAGTCTGCTCATTTTCTTTCTATTCGAGATACAATGACATTAGATTAGCTTTCTCGATTGTACCTCAAGGAGATTGTCAGGTTACATGGAGTTCCTCTTTCCATTGTGTCTGACCGAGATCCCATGTTCACTTCTAAATTTTGGAAGGGACATCAGAAGTCTTTGGGCACAGAGTTGAATTTCAGTACAACTTTTCATCCTCAATCAGATGGGCAGTCAGAACGAACGATTCAAACATTGGAGGATATGCTTCGAGCTTGTTAAATGGACTATGAGGGAAGTTGGGATCAACATCTTTCATTAGTTGAGTTTTCTTATAATAACAGTTTCCATTCCAGTATTCACATGGAACCTTTTGAGGCCTTTTATGGAAAGCAGTGTCGGACTCCTGCGTTTTGGGATGAAGTCGGTGAAAGAAAGTTGATGGGGCTAGAATTAGTAGAAGAAGTGGCTGAGAAAGTGAGGATGATCCAGCAACACATGACGACAGCTCAGAGCAGGCAGAAAAGTTATGGAGATAACCAATGGAAAGACTTCTCTTTCGAGGTAGGTGACCATGTTTTCCTTAAAATCTATCATTGGAAATGTGTGATGCGTTTCGGTAATAAAGGGAAACTAAGTCCATGGTTCATCGGTCCTTTTGAAATCTTGGATGAAGTTGGAACAGTTTCATACTGCGTAGCTTTGCCTCCGAGCTTATTTCAGGTACATAATGTTTTTCATGTTTCGATGTTGAGAAAGTATGTTCCAGATTCATCACATGTCTTGAGGCCAGAAGCAATTTAGCTGGTAGAGAACCTTTCTTATGAAGAAAAACCGGTTCAAATTCTTGATCGAAGAGAACAGTTATTGCGGAATAAGGTAATCCACCAGGTACAGGTTTTGTGGAGAAACCACATGGTTGAAGAAGAAACATGGGAGTCTGAAAATGATATGAGGGAAAAATACCCTCAGTTGTTTAATAAGTAAATAAAATTGTGAGGACGCAATTTCAATAAGGTGGCGATAATGTAAAATCCCACGGTTTTCTAAAAATAAATTGAAAATGCTTGAAATTTTGTTTAAGGTATATATTTATAAGTATCCTTTAAACATAATTTTATTTCTTCTATGTTTTGAATTTCAAGAAACTATCATCTACAATTGTGTTCAGTATGTTTTTTAGAGTTTGTTGAAACAAACTTGTTTTTTTGTTGAATATTAACCTACCCTTATGAATAGTAACCTACACTTATGAATAGTAATATGACCCTTATGAATAGTAAATAAGAGTAACATTACCTATGAATAATAAAATAAAATTTAGACATCTTAGAAAGTTAAAATTTGACCTTAGTAAACGTTTTTGGTATTTTATAAGTCATAAAATAATTAATTATAATTAATTAATTAATTTAAAAGAATATTTATTTTCATGTAATGTATTCATAAATTATCGAATAAATTTATAATAGTTTTTAGACAATTTTATAAGACCCTACGAAATTATTGAAAGATCTATAAAATCAGTTTTAATCTTAATAACTGTTTTTATGATTTTATTTAAATATTAAATTAATAATATTTAGAAAATTATTTTCGAAAAATGGTTGGGGTAAATTTTTGGGATTTTTCTGAGAAACATGAATTTTTGGTGAATAGTAGAATGCATTAATTTACCATATAAATACATTTTAATTAAAACCCACTATTCCTGACATCACAAGTGATGTAAGCACCGAAATCCCGAACTCAGATGTCTTATTTACTATTCTTAGTCATCCAAGACTCACTTTTCCTTGTCTAAGGTGAAATTAATAAACTAATCAATTTTATATTAAGGAAACCCCTCTCCCCTCCACTATAAAAGCCACCCTTCACTCCCTCTTTTCCTCACACCTCTCAAGCTCCAAGCCTTCTCTAAACTCTACCCAAACATCTTCTCTAGTACCTCCCCCAGGTCCAAAAGCTTCTGGTCTCATCAAAATACCAAGAATATCTTCCTTAAGGAGGATCTCAAGAGGAAGATTCTAGAGGTAATTTATCTCTCTCTTCTCCTTTAATTTCCGTTCAAGTTCAAGTTCTTTTCTTGATCTATCCCCACCTATATTAATCCAAATTGTTCTGTAACTCCAGTATTATACATATACTATAATTTTTATGATTCTAATATCATCCCACACCCTTTACCTCTTCCTTTTATTTTATTAAAGAGAACGTTGTTCATGAGGTGTTAATTTATCACCTTCAAAAATGACATGACCTCTTCTTCTATTTCTACCTTTAGATTTGGTCATGAAACCATTTTTATGGTTGAACCAGAATATTTTATACGTATTATGTTCTATTATAAGTTCTGGAAATAACCTATGGCCATATTACTAAGTGAAATGTTAAAATGAGTTCGTTGTGATCCAAAAACTGCTCAAATTAACCCAAATAATCTTCACTTAATTCTTATCTAATGATTCGTCCACATGGATCTAATATAACATATTATAAAATCATTCAAGATTCTGTAATATCATTAATAACATGTAATATCAGTTCTGGATGTTTACCCATGATCTACCCAAGCATCAATTTAAGAATACAAGTGGACCGCTCAAGAAAACCATGAAAACGAACATCCCCGATCAATGTTTTTAAACTCTATAAGTCATCCAAAGGAACAAAATATGAAAAAACGAAACCAGAATAAACCCTATTAATGTATAAAAGGTTATTTAATTTCTAATTAATTAATATAATGTCATTATACAGGACATTAAAGAGAAGGAGGCATTCGAGTACAAGGTTAGGGGAAATCTCGAACCGAATTATTCTTCCTTCAGGATCTCCCTCTTTCACTCCATTTTTGATATGGTTACTCCTCAAAGATCATTTGTTCATCATTTACATTATTTTTTTGGGATATACATATTCCATCCACTCTATTAATTCTCACTTCAAGTATATGATGTTTATAAGGGACTTTTCTTCTAAAAATCCTCTTTTAAAATTATGTTTTACAAGAATCAAAAGCAATGTTTTTATGCTATTATTTATGTTATATGATTATGTTTGGGTTACTGGGCATTGTTTATGAAGAAGGGTGGGACCTATATTTCCCTCCAATGCATTGGGTATGAGTAAGTTGGAGGTCAGCCATATGGTTACTCCACGTGTAACTGCGATGGTTACACAAAGTATGGTAGCCGTGAGGGTTGCAAATTTTTAAGGTAGTCAAGATGGTTACAATATTATGTAAGTAATGCCCCAAGATACCTCTATTATTATATTTAGGTTTGTTTGGATCTTGTGTAAATATCATGTTACAAAAAGTAAGTATTTATGGGTGGAAAGCATGTCTTTTGAAAATGTTTTCATACGTCATGAGTATTCATGCACTAATGTGATTTTTCCTTCTTTTTCATACCTTACTAAGCTTTTGTGCTCATCCCAAGTTTTTAAATTATTTTTCACAGGTTAATGGATGAGTAAATCAAGGAAGGAAGACATGTTAAATGTTGAATAATTATCAAGGAGTCTTGTTTTAAGTTTCAATGTTTTATATTCTGAGGAAAATGGAAACTGATTTTATGGTATCCACTATGTAAAATGTGTAATGTTATGAATGTTTTGTCTTAATTCTCTAAAGCTCTAAACTTTAAAAGATCCTCAATGTAAAAAAAAGGGTTTTCTTGAATAAATTCAAGATTATGTATGAAATAAGTGCGGGTCTTTATAAGTTTGATTAAAAAATTGGTAATTTATCCTCATGGTCAATACATTCTCATGGTTAGCTCAACATTTTTCCAAATTTTATTATTTTCCAAAATACCTTGATTTTCTATAATGATGTGAAAATTATTTTAATTTATAATGAGGATTAAAAATATTGAATAAATGTTGTTAAAATGATTTATATGGGGACTAAATCTAGTATTTAAATTCCTTAATTTTCATGGTTTTAAATGGATAATTCCACATGTTTTAAATTAAACCAAATTAAATTCCAATTAAAATGGAATGTTCATTGAATTAGTATTCAATGTTATTGTAAGATATATATGCTGTATATTAAAGTGTTGGTACTTTCTTCGTTATATTATTTTCATGTTTACTATGAGTCTGGACAACCATAACCTTTAGAGTTGTCTTATTTCACCCAGTTCCTTCCTCTTCATGATTCTATGTGTGATTGAAATCTCAGTTCCCACTTCATTTTCTTTAATATTTTTTCATATTTGATGTAGGATATTTTCACACTTTCATGTCCCTCCTTCCCTACAAGTGTTGTATGATTTATTAGGCCCTTATCGTTATGAAATCTAGATGACTACCACATCCTATTTTCCCCTTCTTTTGTTGAATCATGTTTTGTGATTTATATCCTAGGAAGGGGATTATTTTTCTCTATTATTTTTCGTCTATTAAATTAGAATTATTTTGTTTACAAATTTTTAGGTGGTAAGGATTTACTAATAAAGATAAATAACCAAATTAAATTAAGTTAAATGGGATGGGGGAAATCATATGTGTATATTTTTTCCTTATTATTTCTGAATTGTTTTATGTTGAAACATATAACATATTGCAATGAGCATGTTGTGAATAGCGTGAATTTATTAACGCCTATTGTGGATTAACAACCTTTTATTTATTTTCTGTTTAAAAAACTTCTTATAAAAGTGTTAATATGTATTTAATTCATCTAAGAATTGGTCATATGTGTAAATATAGAAGTGTCTGAACATACCCAAGAACAAAAATGTAATATAATAAAAAAGACCCCTGTGAATAAATTATGGTGAAATATATGGTTTATAAATCTATTATGGTTTTTTCTATGGTTTTCCTTGTGGTTGTGTGACCATTGTGGGGTTTGTACATTATTGGGGCATGATCGATTTGGATGCAAGATGCGTTATGGGGAGTAGAAGTGTGGTGGATGTTATATGTTTATAGTGTGATGCCTTATTGTTTAAATATATTAGTCGTTGAATAAATCTATTAATAGAGGAATTCAATAATGCGAGTTAGGAATTTATATGTGTTAAATAAATTTATGAATTGATTAATCATGAATAGACTAGACTTAAATGGAATTTAAATTTAGGTGTTGGTTTCACTAGTTTTTCATCAAATATGACGTTAAATGGCTTGATTAATGAGTTGTGGTTATGAAAATAATAATATGGAAAGGTGGATGAAACTATAATTGAAAGAAATGAAACTCTGGGATGTGTGTGGTTGTTCTATGGATAGGGTGCATCAAGTTGGTGGAAGCATGTGGTAGTGTTAGTATGGTGTTACTGTTAAGGAAAACGTTTTGAATTATTGATGTAAACCCTTTTAGATCATGCTTTTGTGTTGTTTGATAGGTTTGTGCTTGCTTTTATTTTTTTGTTCCTTTTATATGAACCCAACCGACATCGATTACCATGTACTGACACCAAAATTATTTGGGGGGTGTTTTCCCAAACATGGAGATGGTGATGAATAGATGATTCATTACCCTAGTTTCTTTATCCTTCCTTTGGAATTAGCATAAAAAATGGTGAATTTTGTTCCAGATATTATCCCTTGATGATGACACAATTTCTAGTGATTCTTGATGAGAGGATGTGATATGCAGTGGGGTCTAATCATGGTAGTAATAGCGTATGATATTGATGTCCTTCATCTTCAATATTCCCTAACACCATATTTTTGATGTTTCAGGTGTATGTTCAATGATGAAGTAGTGGAAAAAGAGAGGATACTGATTAAATTGTTTCCATAATGACTTATTAGGACCTGTGGGAGGCTGTTATAGGTAGGATTGTGACTCGACCCACATCATGATGGCATGATATGTGGAAATGAGATGATAAGAAAGGGATGGGATCATATGACAGTTGATGTTGAGGAATGAGAGTAGAAACTCAGTGGTGAAGTTTATATAGGGCACCATTATTTATTTTTTCTTGATATTATCTTACTAATTTATTGTGTTATTTGGTGCATTATAAAGAGTGAGGTTAAGATGGATATGTGACATTTCTAGGTTCTTGTTGGTTCTATTGTTTTTTCACTAGTACATTGATATTCTCTTTTCACATTTCCATGGGAGACCCTGGGTATGATCATATAGAGTATACATGTAATGATCACCCAACATATATATAAAAATTTATCTAGTTTCCTAGAGGGTTACAAGGACCAAGATGGGTATTAATAGCTTGTAGATAAAAGTTATTGTGGGATATCTACCTTAGTTTTCTTTTGATATTTACTTTGGAGATGATATTTTTATTTCTTAAAAAACACATGTCTGATGTTTTTGTTTGCTTGATATTATATGATGGAGTTTTTCATGGTTGTTTATATTCTCTCTCAATACTTTCTTATAATAAGGTTAATTCCTCAACTTTAAGTGTTTTTATACTCTATTATTATCACTAACCCTAGGCCTACTTAAAGCATGAATTGAGGATCAATCATCCACTTTTCTATCGGCCTATGTGGGGTACGAATGGAGGCAGGGGGTCGTAACATTGATGATGTTTTAGCATTTATAATTTTGGTATTTCTTATTACTATAGATATAATCATTTAATGTCGTACTTATCATGTATTGGTTGTATTATATGTTTTATGTCATTGTTTTCTTCTAAATTAGGGGTGTGTTATACAATTTGGAAGCCTAATATGCAGTGTTTTTTGGTAATAGGGATCATCAAATGGGTCAATATTATTCAAATCCTATTTATTCTATTCTAGTAGAGTTTAAATTGGGTTTTATATAGTTTTAGGTTATAACTACCCCAAATCAAGCAACCTGGAGTTGGTTTTTAATACATTATCATAGTACAAGATAAGAAAGATCACATCATGTAGGTTCAAATAGTTTAGTACTTTTAGTATACTAGATATATACATGATTGTTATATTATATTGAGAAATTAAAACACATCGTATATAATTTATTAAAACTCTCTTATTTATTTTATTACATCCTATATTTCATTCAAATATCCCTTTATGTACTTATTAGAAAGAAAAGAACAATAAATGGGTGAGCTTAGATGCCCAGTAAGGGTTTTTGTAAAACAAATGATATCTTAAATACATAAGTCATAAAAAATATATCATAACTAATAATGAATAAATGTTCTATATAATCCCTAACATGATCATGATATATATCCATGGATAATAATAATAATGTAATCACTTAGAAAATAATAACTATTTTCTAAAAAACTGAATCCATAATGTCAGACATCCAAATCTTACCATTAAGGACTCATCTAGGAAATTTTCAATAATTTGGTAAGTATACACAAAATACCCAAATAATAAGTATGGAATTTCAACAAGATTGTCTCTTGAGACCTACCCAATGCATCGAAGGGATATATAATTCTACACCAACATGTTTCTAAGCATATAAAATTAATTCCTCATATATTTAATGAATAATACAATACATAATCATTATTCATTTTTAATCAATGAATATATATATATTGAATCAAGTATATGAAGTATCCATATTCTTCGACCAATCGAATTACTTTATTAGTAAGATAATATCAATGACCACCATAAATAGAGATGGGTATATAATTAAGATAATTTAGAGAAGATATTGAATATATCCATGGTGTTAGATAATATTTACCTTAAGAGGAAAAATAAAGTCAAAAATAAAGATGGATAGTGATAGAGAACATGAATTCAAGGTAGTGAATGAACTGATAACATACATTACACAAAAAATTAGGTATAAAAAATACATTATTTAGGGAACAAATAATATCATAAATTCATCAAAAATGAAAAAATGGTAAAAAAAAGTTTTTTAGAAATATAGTGGAAATGAAAACAAAATCTTGAAAAGAAATTTATTAAATATTTTGTAACTTTGTCACAAAACTAAGTTAAAAGTTACTTCCAAAACACTTTTCATGGGATATTAAAGATAATTTTAAAAAAAATTTTGTAAAATAATTTAAATTAATGGAATATGAAAACTAAAATATTCTTAAGTAAGATAATTTGGAGTAGAAGATGAAAAATTACATATATGAAATGAAATCCCTTTTCAAAAAATTAAGGAAAATAATATCACTTTTCAAATAGTATAAAAATAAAAAATTCATAGATTAATTGGAATAGATATTAATTTTAAAAACCGTAAAAATGGGTTTTAAGAGATAAATAATATATAATTCCATCAATTGAAATTGAAACATGAATTATCTTGATAAAAAGAGATATTGTAAAATAAACTCTTACCTTGGACTTCCACTTGGTCGAAAAAGATCCAACCTATCATAAAATAAATTTATATTTATTATAAATTTTTATAAAAACCATTTTTATAATTTTGTTTACAGTATATCATTTCATTATAATTTCTCATTAACCATTTATTAATAATTCTTTTTTAAAATTAATATTATTGAGTCAACTATTTAGTTTTCCAAGCATGTTTTTTATTCCAAAATTATGATCCTTGCACCTTGGTCATGGGTTAATCATCTATATAATTTTCATGAAGGAATTGAGTTATTTTTTGATACGTTTATGGTGTCTCATAGACATTTCTTGGAACTTATGGTGACAGTCCACATTAAATGCTTAAAAATATCTTTTTTATAAATTTTGATTTCATATATAGGAATTGATTTTATTAACTAATATACATAGATATATAATCATTATAAAATTATTAATACATATTTAATTAATAATTATTATATGATATTATTAGTATTTAACATTTCATAATCATTTATGACATCAACATTATAACATTGTTTATGTTAGTGGTAAAACCAACCCAAATAAGAGCATGGTATAACAACTTGATATGAAAGGACATGCTATTTCATCATGACAATATCAATTTTATAGAAATGATTTAATTTTTTTATTAAATTTATTTTTTATTTTAATAAAAGGTATAGTAAGAAGTTAATTAAAAGTTAATGGTAAAAAGTTATGAATTAAAAAGTGTCTTGGTATTCACGTTTTAGGCACTTTAATTCTACAATGACAATTAATTTTTAATTTTATTTATAAGATGGAAAAAATATATTTCAAAAAAACATAATAATATTATAAAAATAATATTTACTAATTAAAAATCTATTTTGAGAATGAACCAATTAACGTGGTGATGAAAAATAAAATACATCATTCACAGTAGAAGTAGTTCGTACAAAACACAGGTGGCATTATCAACTTTATAAGGTATTTCTGTAAAATTGAATAATCGTTATTCTATCAATATAATAAAATTTTAGTATAATAGTGATATTTATGTCATTATATTATTATGTGTATAATATATTTAGATGATGTGAACGTAGAATGAGACTTGAAAGAACATGGATAAAATAATATCTTCCATTGGATCTCTCCTTAAGCCTTCATAGATTGGTCTTTTGGTGAGAAAAAAACCTCTATGGCATAGTAAAAAGATTTTTTTACATATATTTGGATATAATATTCTCAAGGTGTGTGAGTATGTGAGGTTTTAAAGGGATCCTTTTATAAGTGAGAGAGGTGAGATTTTCATAAATACTACAAATCTTGCAATAAAATTAACGTCATTTTCCATGAAAGTGGAACCAAATTATCCAAATATAAAAGATAGATTAAGGTAGTCATATAAACGACTAAAAAATCAATTTTGGACATGTTTTTCTGATAATTTATGATTTATCTCTTAGTTTAACCTCCTCATTAACCCTTCTAACCATTACTATGGTGAAAAATGTTTACCACGGTAAATTATTATTATAACAAAAAATTAAATTAAATTAAATTAAATAAATTAATAAATTTGTATAGTATTATTATAAAAATGAAAACTATTTTATTTTAATAAATTTATAAATGTGGTAAAAGTTAATTTTTATCTTACCACATATAATGTGTAAAAAGTATTTTTAGGAATAATAGATCTTTAAGAGTAAAAATGGAATTATTTACATTCTATACCTAGAAAAAACCATTATATGAAAGTTAAATTATTTTATTTAATATATTATAAATAAATTTCATTAAAAACATTTATTAAAGGTGATTATTTTATTTAGTAAAATACACAACACATATGAAAATAGTTTTCTAAAAACTATCTTCTTTACTATTGAAGGATTTTATCTTCATTTGTAACCAAAAGATAATTAATATATGAATTATTATTCAATTTTTTATTTAGAAATAGTACATTAGAATAAATAAGGGAAATTTAGTTAAAATTGTATTTTCATTATTCATCAAATAAATTTTTTTATGAAAATTACCAAAAATTAACCACAAGTTAATTTTTATATACTGAATTAAAAAATGATATTTATTTAATCAAATTTAAAATAGAATTTTTTTTATTTGAAATAAAATGTGCATCATTCTATAGTTTATTTTGGATGAACTATTTACTTATTATAATTCAATCCTATTCCTTATATTCTTTCCACCTTTAATAATTCCATCCTCAAAATTTTCATAATGTTGTTTCATAAAAAAATGTAGGTAGTCATTCATCATGAATTCCTTAGGTTCCTATGTTTCCTTATTTATCTTATAATTTCTATAAATCACTTGTACCTACTAATTCATTTGATTCAAAAACACTTTCTCTCTGGTGTCAGGAATATTGATAGGCTCTTATAAAAAGATAAATCATGTTACAAATCTATTTCCTTAGTGGGAATACATATATTGAGTCTGGAATGTACTTCCTTAACAATGAGATATAAAAAATGTCCTAAAATTTAGAGGGAAAATATGGAATTTCGAAATGGTAATTCATAACTCCAATTCCATTATAAAAATCTCAAAAGTCTCAATGTACCTTGGACTTAACTTTCCTTTATTACCAAACATTATAATTCCCTTTATAGGAGATTAAATTAAGAAAAAAGTATTCCATACTTGATATTCAAAATTTATTCTCTAGTTATCTACATATCTCTTATGTCTGCTATGAGCTGTCTTAATTTGATTTTGAATATTTATCACTTTATTTATTCTTTCCATAATGAGTTTTTGGATTATAAGTTTCCACTCACTATCTTCATCCTAACATGTTGGATTATAATATATATTCCCTTATAATGACTCATATTGTTCCGTTTGAATTATTTAGTGGATGTTTTTATTATATTAAATTTGTACCAATGGTATATATTAATCTCATTTACCTTAAAATTCAAGGTATTGTGATCATATCATCGCTTCTAATATTTTTATATACATGCAATCTATCCACCAGTTTGAGGATGATAGATAATGCTTAAATATATCTCATGTTGGTTAAAGTATGATATCAAGAGGGGTGGGGTGAATTTCCTTTTATAAATTAAAATAAATACAATGATAATATTATGTGATAACTGAAATTTAAATGACAAAGCATAGTATAAAAAATAAATGATAAGTCTTTGTGAGAAATTTCTTTGTAAAAAACCAAATTTGAGTGCCTAAATCTACTCCCCTGAAAGTCTTGAGGGTTATATTATCCCTTGCCTTTAATTGTAGCCAAGAACCTGATCCAAACATTCTTTTTTATTGGTTACTACAAGAAACCCAATACAAATAGAAGAACTATATATTTAATTGTTATATAATGAAACCCCAAAACACTCAATTTAGTGGTATTGAGCACTCATAAATAAGAATATTTTTATAACATAAACACTTTCAACACACTATCAATTCTCTCATCAAGAATAAGAAATTAAAATATGAGAAAGACAGAAAAAGGAATGAGATAAAATATGATTACAACAAGGAACCAAAAATATAGATCAAGTGAAGGAATAATATTAAAGGTAGTTTACAAGATTTCTTGTTGTTTATTTATATCCTGCTAAGATCCCATGATGGTATTGGAGGTTTTGAGAGTCTAATAGAGCCATTGGGTGGTGAAATAATCCATAGGGAACAAGAAATAACAACTTTTTGGGAAACGTTAAACTGGTTT
The DNA here is from genome assembly GCA_963277665.1 of Viscum album. Classification (NCBI taxonomy): domain Eukaryota; kingdom Viridiplantae; phylum Streptophyta; class Magnoliopsida; order Santalales; family Viscaceae; genus Viscum; species Viscum album. Next base: position 2,036,269,091 of record OY728156.1, read on the forward strand.
GATGATTGGGCTCACTAACTGGTTTTTTATCCATTCTACTCTTACCAAACGGTTAGTGAGGATCACTTATTGGATTGTAATCCCAGAAAATGGGAGTTTCTTCTATTTTTGCTACAGAAAGGCAGGTAGGTTTCCTCTGGCTAGTTGGTAGAAATTCCTAGTGAGGCCTTAAAAAATTGACTCCATATTCCACTTTAACCTATTGAATAACCAACCAACATACTAAGATGATATTTAAACAATAATAACTCAAATAGAATCAAATTAAATTGTTATAATCATAATATGAGTTTGTGATCTTTAAAATTAGTATGAGAGGGGATGGAAATAATAATCTCACCCTTTTTGAAGATCATAAACACATCAAAGAAAAGGTAATTAATATTATGTTAAATGAAATGACAATTGTCATCTTAAATAAATATTTCCAAATAAATTTCTATATAAATTTCTTTATTTCATAATGAAATTTAAAAGAGTTTTTAAAATTATTATTAATACTCAAAATTTTATAACAATATTAAAGCAATTTAAGCTTAAAAGGATTTTATTGAAATTTGAATTTTAAAACAACATAACTATAATGAATTAAAATAATTACAATTTTAAAATTCTTTGAAAAGTAATTTTAAAACAATTAAAACTTTTTTTAATAGGTAATATTATTCAAACATTTAAAGAAAATAAATATTTGATACTTTTCTCACCATATGTGTTTATAGAAAAACTCATAATAAAGTTAGATGGATAAAGGATAATTATTTTAGGATAAAAGGGATATATGTATACAAGATATATAATTATAAAGTATAAAAGATTCATACATATCAAAAAAATCCCCTTAAAATTTAATAGCTTCATGTTCTGGTGATGAGAGACAGCAGCATTCTCCATGTTAGTGAGTCACTGATCAATGGTCATCGTAAGGGAGGTGAGATAGTGGTCAAGTATCTTTGAATAGAGATGCACCTCTCGAAGAGGGAAAAAATAGTTGAAACAAGGGGAACATACCATATATTAAGACATGTATGGAGATATAAATAGGGAGTGTGTGTGTGAGGCTAGGTCATGAAGGAGTGTTAGAGTGGAAGAAAAGAGTAAAGTTCAAGTGTGGTAATGAGTGTGTAAAATAATAAATACCCATCTCTTAGTATGGTTGAAAAGGACCTCATCTTGAATCCACTAACCAACCAGTGAAGGTGACCAACATGATGGTGGGATAATTTTAGAACATCTATTATATAAATACCACCAACTACTAGGTGAGGTTCCACCTGCAAGCCAGTGAGTACCTGGATTTCCTAGACAAAACAAACACAATAAATCCAAAAATTTAAATAAACATGAAATAATGTGAAAGATACCGTTTGATCAATAAATTCAATTAATTAAGATTAAAATATCTCTCTACATAAGGTTCATAAAAGAAAATTCAAAATGTATAAATTCAATTATAATTTAGAGAAAAAAATATAAAATGAAAAATTAAATAGGTGATCACTTTGAATTTAGATAGCATTTTCAAAAATTAAGAAATAGAAAAACTTCAAGTTTTCACAAGTAAAAACTAAGTGGATCAAGTGTTTCATACTTATATTTTCCTTTATAAAATCATAACATTCTATCCTAATGGGTTTTTTTGAGAATTTTATTCAGTTGAAGAATCATAGTAATAAGTTATAATAAGATATATCAATTTTTAAAGTGATATCTCAAAAGGTGGCACATAAGATCAATGTTGTTAGTATGTGAATATTTAATGGTATTCCTAGAAATACTAATTCCACTAGTGTTATCAAATTTAATACGAACATGGTTTTATTTTATCCCATAATCTATGATAGTTTTTTCATCCAAATAATTTGGGCACAACAACTACCCACAATTATATATTCCAATTTCATCATATAAATAGAAACAACATTTTTCTTATTTCTACTCTAAGAGACTATGGTTATTCTAAGTAGGTGAAAATCCCCATCAATACTTTTTATATATAATTTGAAACCTTCAAAATTATTTTCATAGAAACAATAAGTTCAAATGAATTAAATTTTGGATAAAATAATGAAATTCTATTAGAACCTTTTAAATATTTTAAAACTCTTTTAAAATATTTTAAATGATATTATTTAGAATTTTCTTAAAAACAAGCATAAAGACAAAAAAATAGATTTTCCTGTCAGGTCACATTAAGGTAAAGAAGAATCCTAATCATACCTCTATAAATATTGTTGTAAACTGATTTAATAGATTCATCCAAGTCTATAATTACTCATAGGTGTACTTATTTTATTGACATGACACATGCCAAAACACTTTAATAGTTATTTTTTTCATTTTCTTTGGCTTAGAAAAATGAAATCCTTATTTTTTGGAATTTAAAAAACGAAGAAAAATTTTAATTTTCCTATAAAAATAATCTCAAATTATTATCTAATTAAATCAATAAATTAATTGGAATGATATTATTTTATAAAACCAAAAATAATAACACAAAAAAATATTTGAACAATTAAAAAAAATTTAAAGTATGTTTTCTAAATAAAGAAGAATCCTATTTTCAGATTTATAAATAATTTATTAATTGGTATTTAGTTAAACACATATACTAAACCATAGTGGTTAGTTTTATACCATAAAAAGATATATCTATCTTAAAAACATGATTTAAATATTCTTAATCTTATTAACTAGGAGTTTGTTAAAAAAACATTTTCAAAAATAAAACTAATAAAAAAATAACTTTTAACATCCACTTTAAAAAGATTAAAATTTATATGGGAGGTGAATACCAATAATATGTTAATGGACATAATTCATTAAATAGGTGCAAAGGTCCCTCTATAATAAATATATTCTTCATGATTATAGCCTTTAGATGCCTATTTATCTTTAATAAGAGTGATGATTCCGTGATTATATAAGATATTCTGAAGAAACCATTTGGTACCAATAATGGGATGATCATTGGGTCTCTCAACAAGAGTGAAAAATTTGTTCCTTGAATATTTGTTGAACTCTTATTTCATTTCATGTACCCATTTCTTTCATTAATTTTATCATCAATATTTAGGCATTCTGGTTGTAAAAAAATGATGATGTTAAACCTAATTTAAACACAACCTTCTTATATGAATATTATCTTGAAAATCATTAATAAAATTTTCAAAAGTATAGTCTTTTAACTTCATACATTAATTTGTTATAGGTATAGATAGTAGTTATTATTCATAATCAATTTATTTAGAAGGTGTCCGTTCATTTAAAATTAAATTTTTGATGTCAGCCTCAAAATAATAAATTTGAGGATGAGGCTTAGGAGAATTCTCCTCAAATTTTATGTGACTTTATTTTTATATAGTCTTGGAAATTTTATTAATTATTTTATATACTTAACATGTATTAGAATACCAAAGAAATATACCTTAACTTTATTTGGATTTAAATTTTCCTAAGTTGTCTTTAGTATTTAAAATATAACATTTACCCCCAAACACCTTAAAAGAAAAAAATCCAAGTTTTTGCTTTCTAAAGATCATAAGGGGTATTCTTAAGGATGTTTCTTATTGTAATATTGTTCAATTTATGAAAATTAGTATGGACCATCTTGGAAAAAAAGTATTGAGTAAGTTTAAATTTATTGAAGAGAGTTCTAAAAATCTCTTGTAAAGTTATATTCCTTCTTTTAGAAACCCCATTTTTTAGGGAATCCTAGGCGTAGAAAACGAATTATTATAACATTGTGAATTACAAAGTTCATAAAAATCATTATTTTAATACTATTCTTGATAATAAATTTGAGTGGATATGATCTTGTACACCATTTAATTTTTAACCTTCTTGTTATATTTAATAAATAATTTACAAGCCTCATTTTTATGTACCTAGAAATAAACCCAAGTAAATATTATATAATAATGTACAATTACAAAAGTATAAAGATTTACCTACTTTAATTGAAACCTGGGTTGGTCTAATTAAAAAAAATACAATATCAGAGTAATTTGTGGTGGAGACATCCTTCTAAGATTTAAAGGATTATTTTTTTTATTACCAAGTTACTAAGGCTCCACACAATTTTAATTTTGAAATTAAATTTAATAAAGTCTCATACAATATGATTTTGGTTGATTTTGAAATGTATTTTTGTGTGTTTAATGACCAAGGCATATATGTAAAATCCATGACTCATAATTTTGTTCACTTATACATATAACAAGTTGGATAATAATATATTTTAAATCAATAACATAAATATTTTGAAATCAAAAAGCTAAAAATAAAATATTTCCTTTAGAGTAAAAGACATTACAAAACTCATTTTAAGAAGACACTTTAAAAATTATATAAAAAAAATGGATAATAATAGGGAAATTATATTTTAAACCATCAACATATAAAACATATTTAAATATAGTATAATTTAAATAAACCAATGTTATATATGCCAATGATATTACACATCATCAAAATTTTAATGCTGGAAGATCTATGAGTATTTTTTACACATTTTTCTTGAGAAACAACTATCTATGCACCATGTAGATCCTTGGAATTTTTTCTTGAGACATTTATCCCATAAAATTATCAAGATACCAAATACTTTAGTACCCAAATAAATTTAGGTTCACAAATGTTAGCTCAAAGAGACTTTGAACACCTTATTTTTGTATAAGATTATCTAAATGAAATATTGAAAGAGATATGTACCCTTTTATGTATACTATATCAAGAATTTTTATAATAACATTTATAGATAACATCCCTAGTTTTATGAAAATAATTTCCAAATTTATTTTTATATAATCCTCTTGCAGTGTTTTTAGAGGTACTGGAATGATTTGAACAGCCATGCCCAAAATGACTTTTCCCATGATGATGGGAATCCAAAATTTTATTTATATTATTCTCACTTTAGGTGTTCTTAGCAAGATATTTTTTTAATCTATTTAATAATAGATTATAATTTATATATATTTTGTTTCTCTGATAATTTTAATGACAATTCTTCCTTTTCTTTAGAGAGTTTATCCCTCTCACTAATTACTTGATTATATTTCTTTCTAAGCTATTTTAATTTTATAGTAATTGGGTTGGAATAAAACGATGATACACAACAGGGGGTGAATTGTGATCTTTTAAAATATTGATAGATTCAAATATTATCCCTATTTATATAATATGAATATATGAAACATTATTTACTTTAAGAAAGTTTATTCAATTGAAAAACAGAGCGGAGGAACCCAGAAGTTTTTATAATGGTACAGGGCATAAAGATCTCCTAGTCCACTACACTAGTTCTCTCTCATTAAGCTTAGTGATTTTTACTAAATCAGTTCTCTTACCATAATACTGACACAACTGTGTGCAGGCAGTTGATACCTTTAAAACATAGATCTTATAGGGCCTTCTGGTTCTTTTACATGGAAATGAAATATCTAAATTATATAATGAGAAGTTGACACTCCACTATGGATGAGTATGTGTAGTTGATACTCTAAGAAATCACGATTTAATTATTTGATTGAGATGCATATTTAGATAATTATTGTAGTAGAAACTGACAGATAGTAGATCTTCTTATTCAAAGATAAGAGTATTTAATAAAGAACATATTTTAATAGATTCTTGTCGCAAATGGTCTTTAACAAATGAAACATTAGAGAAATATCACCAACAACAATAGAATAACATTCAAACAACACAAGATCATAAAATTAATGTATCCAATGCGTAGCTCTTTAGAATAGAATATATATTCATTATTTTACAAAAATGTTCTCTAAATATAATAATTATAAATCTATTAATATTTTACTAGAAAAAATCGATTTTATTTCAGTCAATTAGATCCAAAAATATCAATTGAAAACTCATGATTATTTTAATTTAAAACATTCAAATAAAGTCATAAATTCCCTTAGAAATAATAATGATTTAATCTGTTGAACACAAGACTTTTAATAGGTATGTAAGTATCTTTAAAAATATATTTAACTCCATCAAGATCATTGAATAAATATCAAAAAATATATTAAATTTAAAACTCTTATTTTACCAAGTCAAACCTGGGGTTAACTTGGAATGTATGGTTAACAACGTATTATTAACTTCAAATATTAGGTTGTTGAAACATATGTTAGTTTAAAAAATATAGGGTTGATTCTCAAAATTACTGTTCTTCATCCATACTTTTTCAATAGCTTAGGGTATCAAATCCAATATATACACTATAAATTTTGGGTACACAAACCATTCATTCTACTTACAAACACATGGTATGAATACTGTTTCTAGACTACATAAAAAGTTATTCAGAACACTTCAAATAAAAACTTTAACAAGTAAATGATTAAAATTTCTCAATCAATATATTCCTCAAAAACACTTAAAGTAATTTCATTAGTAAAATAAACAAGGTTATTTTTGAGAATCAAAATCAAAAATATTTATATAGTATTTTTGAGACAATACATGCACAATAATATCTCCCTTTTTGATGGTCACAAAACCCATATAACAAACACTTATATAGAATATTGAAAATGTAAGCAAAAAATAAAATAGATACTTAAAGAGACATGAAATAAATTTTCGTTATCATTTAATGTTTTATAAAATATAAATAATCAAATAATATTATAAAAAAATTATGTAGACAAAACTAAAGAGATTATTTTAAATAATAAATATTTAAATTAATAAATTAAATTTCTTTTATTCTCCTTGTTTAATAAATTATTGTTAAAAGAATATTTTTTTGACCCAAATATTTTCTTCACTTTTGAGATATCAAAATGAAAATGTTGAGAAATGGTTTAAAAAATATTTAATATAGCACAAAACTGATAGTAAATTTTTTTTAAGATAAAAATGATTCATTTTTAGACATTAGATATGGAAAGATAATAAGAAATAAATAAACACAATTTTATTGAAGAGTAAAATTTATTTAAAAAAGTTGTATATTATTACAATAAATATTTGGCTCATAAAAAGGTAAGAATATTTATTGGATAAGGGAGAAGGTTTTGGTTTAGATGAGGTTTTATATGTGGATAAATATTTAACATCCCAAGGAATATCCTTGTGATATACCATCATTCCATTAAAATTGTGATTAAATATCTCAGACCATTATTTCATCATAAGATTTTAGTCCTATCCTATTTTCAAATTTACAACCAAATTGACGTTCAAAATATCATGTAAAATCTTTTATGACTATAAAAACTTCATCATAATCTCACTTAACTAATTTTGAATGATTCTAATTCCAGGATCATCAGATGTTAACATCTAAATAAGATCATTTTGATTGTCTAACAAAACATGAAGTGGAAAACTATCACACTGAAGAATTTGTTTCTGATAATTTGTTGTATATAGAACCATATTAATAAATTAAAAATTAATTAGAATATATCAAGAAGTATGATAAATATATGTATAATATTTCACTTGAGTTGTGCTACTTCTCATCAATTTTATATTGAGTTCCTAGATATATCTTTAAATCACACAAATATGACTTTGAAATAGATTATTCTTTGAGATTCCCAATATGATCACACATTTATCTATAAAATGCATCCAAATATCTTCTTGAAATATAATTTCAATGAATAATATATAGTTTATCATGAACTAAATCTAAGCCTATTTGTATAATAGTTGAACTCTTAAAATATTCTAAATATTTTTTAGTGACTTCTAGATCAATTTATAGGGTTGAGTTATCTTCTTTCATTTGATTATATTTTCAAACCAAACATTCAATTCAAAAATTAAGATGATTAGAAGATTATTATTCTTTATTTCAATATCATTTTCCAACTTCAACTACAGCTAGGTAGAGACCTTCATTAATCTCACTGGAAGATGATGAAAATAGACGGATAAAATATGTCTTCTTATTGGATTCACTTGATGCATTTTAAAAATATTTTACAACAAAAAGAAATATTTTATTTTATATTATTTTAGTATTTTCAACCAATATTTGTTGTAATTTCTAACCATATTTATAATTCTATTCAACTTGATCTTCTTCTTGAGCTGTGTTGGGAAAAAATCCCTCAAGGAAGCATTGAAGCATTTTTGGGTTGATTATGTTTGTTGACAAAGTGGGTTTGTTTGTTGAAAAAGAGGGTTTACATGATGAGTTGTCGAGTTCCAAAGATATTATTGATTACCTATGTTGACAAAGAACCATGAAAAAATAATGGTTGATCTGGAGGCGGTACAAGAAGAATAGATATAATGTGGCACTGTTTTCCAGTGTTTGCCAAATTTTTTGGCCTTGAAATCAGAAAATGGGGGAATTTGTTTTTGGAAAAGGAAGTTGAATGCAAGATTGAAGGTGGTTTTTAAACTTGTGCTCAAGGAATGTTTCAGGATTAGAACATAGAAAAATGGAAAAGGCATGATGTGTGTGAAATATTTGGAAATGTGTAAAAAAGATGATGTTGCATGAAAGAAACTTGTGTGCCCAATGCGATGTCAAATGGGGTTTTTTTCACTCAAGGAGGATCTTGCGTGAAAACTAGAATATTTTTCACATGGTTCGATGATGCTAATAAATAAGTGGTGACCCCCTCACTCAAAATAACTCACCACTTAGAGAGAATCCAAGATCCAAATTGCATAATAATTTCATGCAAGGGGAGTTGCATGAAAGATTTTGAGTTGTGTGCAAGCTAAGAAAGTTTCACGTAAGATATGAGTTTTGAATAATATTAAAGTTGCGCGCAAGGTGTGTTTCACAAAAAAAGTTTAATCTTTCATGCAAGGCAATAAACATGCACACAAGATATAGCAAGTGTTGCACAACAGATTTGCACTTTCCCTGTAATACTGCAGTAAAGTTTTATTCATTAGTGGATGGAAGTGGGATATCAATAGAGCATCTACATAAAATGGAGGATGCACTCATTAGATATAATGAAGGGACCTATAATTCTATAATCTATGAGTGGATATTCTAAAGAATTACTGAGCACACATAAGTTGAAGGAGCAGAGAGCTTTCAAATTGAGATTGGTTGTAAACTAAGAGGGACAGTGAGTCCGGCCCAATATTTTTAAATAGTAGTGCACTTATAGTGGATTTGGAACATCGATACATCACCAGTGTATGCTCCTTAGATGTAGCCCAATGAGGGTTAACCAAGTAAAATTTTTGTTTCCTCTGCATGATTTAATTTTTGTTCATACTCTATAACAATAAGGAGAGAAAAGAGAGTTTTGTTTAACAATAAAACACGATCAAAAGGGGTAATTGTTTTAATCTATCATACCCTGATTTACCCCCCTCTTAGGGTATCTAGACTAGTGTACCTAACAAGCCTCATGCTCATATTTATACTCAACTAGTCTCTCTATAGAATTAGGTTTTACTCATATTAAAGTTTTTTGTTCATCTTCCAAAACAACATCTTCCTATTTATAAAACACATGAAATTTTATTCGTATAGGTATTGTTATAATAACCTCACCATTTTCTTCTATTGAGGTTTCTTCAGAAGAATCATGAACCTATATTTTAGTAGGTGGGTCACTGACATCAACCCGGAGTCTTATACCTATTGCATCAACAACATCCCCTATTCTTGATTCTCTATCTTCTTAACCATAAAGTCATATTGAACCAGCTTAATTATAAGTACCTTGTTCCCCCTGAGTATGAGCACTAGATACTTGTTGGCCATCAATACCAACTTTTATCATCTTTACCTTTGAAGTGCTCCAAAAGAAACCAATTTCTCTTAAGGTTCCTTCAGAAAGAATACTACTATAATAAAATATAATGGATAACAGAATTTCATGAATCTTATTCTTTTTATAAAAAATTAGAGAAACAAGCCTTATATATGGATAAAAAGAAATTTTTGTCTTTTTATCATAGAAATAATTCATATTACTTAGAATATATCTACTTAAATTTAACTTGATGTCACATAACATAAAATACATTATATACATATTGGAAAATAAATTTCTCTAACTATGTAATCCTTGGAACTATTGTTGACTGAATAAAATTGACAAGAACATTTTAGCCAACTTCAATATCTTTAATAAATATCGTTTTCAATTAGGTGAATATAAGAAATAAATGACATAATATCCTTAGATTTATGATTCTCATATTCAAGAGATTGATGATTAAAATGAAAAATTCCATTATGGGGACACTAAAAAATCCTTTCTATTTGGACAGAAGAGACGAAAACTCCATATTATTTAACTTTGATGATAAAAAGTCCTCTATGTCTCTAAAAAAAACTCAATATGTTCCAAAAACTCTTTGGATTCATTATTGAAAACATACTTTGTATTTTCACAAATGAAAATAAATTCTAAAGCCTATAAATCTAAGGCTTTATATAATAGCATATTCATCTTAAATAACCTCTCCAGGTCAACAACATTCCCTTGAAGGACTCATCTATTATCTTCTGAAGTGAATTCCAACTTATATTCACTCATTCTATTATCTTCTATCATCTTTCTAATTTATAATACATAATATCTAAAGGTTTGATGTTTATAATTTAGGGTTTGGAATAAAAATCAAGATATTTAGATGTATGGAGGGTTTGAGATTGAGGGAAAGGGAGATAGAGAGGATTCTAGTAGTTTTTATTGGCACCAGTTTGGTTTCTTATGCCAAAATACGTAGAGTAATCATTATAAATATTAATTTTCAAAAGTTTCATTTTTGAAAAAACAAATAAAACCATAACATACAAAATAGAAAACAAATAAACAATAACTGAACAAAATTACGATAAATTAAAATAAATTAAATAGAAAAGTAATAAAAATTTTATTTAAAATTAAATATTCCTAAATACCACTTAATAAATTAAAAACTAGTAGTGTAAGTGGTTTAGTTGAAATATTAAAAAGTTGATATTAAATATTTACAAATTTCAAATATATGTTATTTTTAGAACACGGTCTCTTAGAAAAAAATTCCTTATGTAATTATTCTTAGTTCTTGAGTGAATTGCAATATTTTTTTAAATATTAACTGCGCTTTTATTTTCCCTTAAAATAGGAATATTATTGAAATTGAGTCCAAAGTTCACTAGTGTGTGTTTTATCTACAACACTTTTTCATAGAAACTGTCAATATATATATATTTTCCCATAGCTATTGACAAAGAAACTAGCTACTGTTTCTTACATAACCAGGAAACTTAGGGCTTCCTTAAAAAGTGATGGGTTCCTAGAGTACTATTTCTATCTAACCTATATTCTCTAAAATCCGCATCTGAATATGAGATTAAATTAAAAATAAGTAGATTTTCTGTGAAGTAAATATTAAAAAATGGTATATTTAAAATGTTTAAAATTTATTTTAACAGTAGTAAGATGAGATTATTTTTGGTTCTATTAAAATCTAGCACCAACACAGACAAAAATCAAAATTTCTATTCTAATAGTAGTAAGGTATAGAAAACTACCAATCATACCACTATATAACTTTAATCAATTTATTTTCAGCTCAATCCAAACCATGTTTTATATTGATTCACATGGGAGTTGTGTAAGTTTTATTATTTTCTAGTCCAAATCCTTTTAGATAAATCAATAATATATTTAATTTGATTTAAAACATTCCCATAATATTTTTGATAGATTTAAGAGCCAAGAAAGTAATTTAATTTTCCATCATACTCATTTAAAATTCCTTTTGCATAATTTTTGAAAATAATTATAATGTTTTTTATTTCTTAAAACCAAAAAATCATCTAACTGATCATGTAATACTAAATTTTTAGAAAAAACAGTTTTCTAAAAGAGAGTACTATCTTCCAATCCTATAGAAAAGTTATTTTCTAGTTCAAAATAAAAAATCTTTCATACTAATCACTTCGTGATTTTTTAAGACAATAAATAGATTTAGTAAGTTTGAAAACTGAATTTGGAAGAAGAAGATTTTCAAAACCCAGTGGCTAATTAATATAAACTTCTTTCATTAAATATCTATTTAAAAAAATATGATTTTATATCTATTTGATATAATTTCAAATTCATATTTAATGCATAAGCTAGAATTATTATAATATATTGTAATCATGAAATCGATGAAAAGGTTTCATCATAATCTATTCTTTCTTCCCGATTATATCCTTTAGCAACTAATCTAGCTTTAAACCTAGTTATTATTCCTTATTTATATTTATTTTTTATAAAAAACCATTTGTTTCCTATTATTGATGATTTTATGGCTTGTTAACCTATTTTAGAACTTTTTTCCTTGTAAAATATTTAATTTCTTATTGCATAGATATTATCCAACTTTAGTCTTCTAATGATTCTAGTAAAGTTATAGTTATAATTGAGATATAAAGGTAGATAATTAAGCTATATTTTCTAAACTTCTTCTTATCCTAAATATGGTAAATAGATTTCCTATTATAGTTTCTAAAGGATTTACCTTTAAGGTTCTAGGTTGTCTAGGTAAGACACTTTTGGGTTTACTTATGTCATGTTCTTATATACTGAACTAATTTTCATCAGATTCTAGTTTATTTTAAAAATAATTTTTATGATATTTAAGTCATTCATTGTCTCAATAATTTATAACTTAATATTTTTTATTTTTGTTTTGATCAAAATAAAAAATTTAATAAAACTTCACATGAAAATATTCTTCAACTAATTTTGAATTTTTATTATACACTCTATAATTTTTAGAAGTAAAAAAATATTCTAGAAAGATTCCATCATCAGACTTTGGATAAAATTTACCAATATTTTCCTTAGTATATAAGATATACACCTTACATCCAAACACTTTAAAGTATCTAATGTTGGGTTTTATATTATTCCATAGTTCATAAGGTGACTTTTTAATAAAGGGCCTTATAAAAACACTATTAATGATATGAGAAGTTGTGTTAATTGATTATAAAGAAAAATAGGTAGGACTATTTTATTAAATCAACATAGTTATTTCCATTTCATTAATAGTCTAATTTCTTCTTTCTATAATTCCATTTTGTTGATGTGGTATTAGAGAAAAGAAGGTGTGTTTAATACCAAGGTCTCAGACCAATGAATTAAATTATTCATTCTCAAAATCTCCATCATGATTACTTCATAAATTTAATTAACATTGTTTGAATTTTAAACAATTTTACAAAGTATTACAAAAAAAACCGCACTTTAATTTTTTAAAAATAAACCCAAGTAAATATGGAATAATAATTAAAAAATAAGATCTTATAGTTAAAATTTATACTCTTGATGGTCCAAACAAATCCATGTGGAAAAGTTCTATTGGTTTGGATTTATAAACCTTGTTAACATATTTTAAGGACGACTTGTGTTTCCTTCTTATTTTTCAGGCATCAGAAAATCTATCATTATTAAATTTAATAACAGAAAAATTAGAAACTATATGTTTATTATATTATTTATAATAAGTAAATATATTATGGTGTCTTTATATCCTTTTCCAAATCCAGGATTTATATCTCTCATTATTTAAACAAAACAATTTTGGTTCATATAAGGAATTGAGATCCAAAGTATAAAATATTTTAGTTCTACATGCTCTAAATTTAAGTCATTTATCATTTAAAATAGAGAATTAATTATTGGAGAAATCAACATAAAATCCATCATTATGGAGTTATATATACTAATCAAATTGTACTTTAACCCCTGGACATGAAATATTTTATAGATCAAATTGTATTTTAGATTTCCACCTGGTATAATTATAACTATTTTTTCGCTTACATTGTCACTAAAGGTAACCATGCCTCTATCTATTTTATATTAAGTGTAATAATTAGAAGATTATACACTCATGATTCTTGAGTGTCCACTATCTATATTCCATTCTACATTTTTCTTCTATGACCTTATTCCAATGAAAAAAATTAATTTTATTATCTTGGTACCCTAAATTTCTTAGGTTCAACTGCATTATCAAGAAACAATCTTGGTAACCCCCAAAATTTATAGGAATATATTTAGATATAGTTTTAGAAACAAAATCCTATGTTATTCCAATGATTTGTGGATTTATCAATTTTTTTAGAGTAATGATATGTAATTACATAATAAAACTAGGCGAATCTCGATAGGTTGTTATTTTTGAAACTGGATAAAAATTAATTTCTTTAGAATTTTTATTTTTCTCCATCGATTACTATTCCATATGTCTCATTTATGAGAAATATTTTTTTCCAGGAATCTGACTTAGATATTCCTCTCCCTTATTAAATATACTGTTATCTATTTTTAATGACTATCTTTTAGCAAGAAATACTTTAATTATTTTTTACGAACAATGAATTTTGAGGTAGATTTTATAAATATTTATTTAAAGACCAAATATTCTTTTTTCATTGTATATTTTTCATTTCAATCAAAATTATTAATATTTTTTAGTGATTTAAGCTTTTTTACTAAATATTCATACTTTTATTCAAGAATTAAATAGTAAGAAGATAATTTTCTCTTAGAACAGCTTTCAAAATCAGAAGTAAAATAATAGAAAGAATGTACCTATTATTCTTCTATAGACATAAAGCACATATTTTCTTTTATATTGGTTGGATCATTTTTATAAATCAATTTTTGAATTACTTATGGTGTCCTCAGATACACTATAACTACCATTCATATATTTTTTATCTTTGTGATCATAATTAGTTCTTATATGATAATTCCATTCTTTGTTTTTAATTTTTATTTTCTATTCTTTTAGTTCTATAAAATCAAGTCTAATAAGTCCCATTTTATTTCTTTTATATTATCTTACTTATTTATGTCCTCATCCATCTATCTTTATACTATTGAAGGACATTTTTAAGCCTTTATTCTTCATATAAAATTTACTGAATCTTTTTCTAGATGTTCTAGTTCGATTACAAAATCTAAATTTTTTGAATCGTTTGAGAGTAATGAATCCTATTTTTATTTATTTTCATATTTTTTGAGTAGTAACCTTGAGAGTGGACTTATCCCTTTTTACCATCCTATGATTTAAGCTTCAAATTTCATTTATTCTTCATACATAATTAGTGTTCTAATAAATTCTTTCACTACCAGTTGTGAGACCAGAGTGGATTGTCTGATCGCAGAAGTTATTCCATTCAATTTAGAGGGTAAGACTCTTAGAAATTTTAATGGTTGATCTTCTTGTTTAATTGGATATCCCATGTAAGAAACACCATTGACTATTTTATTCAATATTCCATTCATCTGAGTGATGCTATCACCATAATACATTCTAAAAGTTTCAAATTTCATCTTTGTAGTGTTGTATCATCATTTCTCGAAATTGTTAGTTCCATCATAAACAAAAATGTTAGTTTTCCATATCTCATAGGTAGCAGTACACTAACGTACACAATTAAATTTATATGGACTAAGAAAACATATAATAGAATTCATGGCTCTTGAATTGGCATTATACACGACTTCTTCTGTAGAATCCCATTTTTATGGTTCTTTAGGGATTCTATAATATTGAAGAATATTCATGTACACTTTGAATCCAATATTAATTAAAAAAATAATCATGCATACTTTCCAAAATCCATAATTATCACCATTAAAATAAAAATCATAGATCATTGACATTACTAATTTATGTTCAGTCATGAAAATCTATCTTCACATAGAACTTTTACTCCATATTGTTAGAGTTTATCAGAATTATTTAAAAAGAAATCTGGTGATACCAATTGTAAGGTCATAATAATATGAAGATTCACAAGATGGGGGTGAGTTGTATTCTTTTACAAATATTGGAAAATTCATATTTTATTGATATTTGTATAATATGATGATTTAAAATTTCTATTCTATAAGAAAGTTAATTCATAGGAAAAATAGAGATGAATAACACAATAGTTTTTATAGTGGTTTAGGGTAAAATGGTCACATAGTCCACTCCACCAATGCTCTCTCAACGATCATGGTAATTTTCACTAAATATATCCTCTTATCACGATACCTTGAAAACTAAGTGCAAGAAGTTTAAACAATTACAATCATATTTTCATGGGGAATTTTTGGTTATTTTACAAGGAAATGAAATATCCAAATATCTGAATGGGAAGTTTATAATCCACAAGAATAGGGTATGAGCAGTTGACACTCTAATAAATCAAGATTACTTCATGTGATTGAGATATTGATTTACGTCACAGTTTCCACTCCAAATGATAGATAACCAAACTTATTTTTCAAAATAAGTGTCTTCAAAAAAGAAAACCTTTGAATTTATCCGAGTTGAAAGTGATCTTCATGAAATGTAGAAATAGAGAAATAGTTGTTTCTATAAAATAGTAATAGTCAAACAACACAAGATCCTGACATGTATGTGTCCAAAGTGTAAATCTTTAGAATAATAGAGATGTTCATTCTTTTTTCAAAAGGTTCACTATATATAAGAATGATAAAACTATTTGTATTTAATAAGAGAATGTCAATTTTTTTATTCAATCAGATCTAAAAATATCACCATAAAAATCGTGAGTATTTGAATTTAAAACATTCAAATAAAGTCAAAGCCTCCCTTTGAAATAAGAATAATTTAATATATAGAACATGAGTCTTTGAATCATTATTTAATAATACATAAAAATATATTTAACTTAATCAATATCGTTGTATATTTATTGGAAAATATCTTAAATTAAAACTCCATAGTTGACCAAGTCAGACATACGGTTAACTTTGAATATACGTTTGACAATGTAAGATTATCTTCAAAACATTGGGTTGTTTAACCATACATTTTTTTTAAAAAACACAGGGTTTCTTCTCAAAAGTGTGATTCCTAATCCATAATTTTCAACAACATAGGGTATCTAATCCATAAATTCAATCAAAACATAGTTTACACAAACCATACGTTTCTCTTATAAACATAGATTATGAAATGTTTCCAAACTAATTAAAAATATATTCTAAAAACATCAGATAAAAAATTTAACATGTAAATTAGTCAAATTCTTCCAAAAATATTTTCCTAAAAAACACTTAATGTAATTTCATTAATAAAACAAACTAGGGTATTTTTGAGCATAAAAATCAACAAGATTCATATATTATTATTAAGAAAATTCCCAATAGTAGTAAGTTCAAGAAATCCATCCTCAAGTTAATCTAAAAAAATTTAATATCTTTATAATTTAAATTACTTAATGAATAATAGAATGTAGTTTAATTTACCACATAATTTACCTCAATTTAGTCCATGATACTTTTTTCACTCATCACTTGAATTAGTCAAGGAGAGGGAGTCATCTCTAAAACTCTGTATATAAAATTTAATATCTTTGTTTTTGATCATTCCCATTCATATTGTTTTTTAATATGATACACACCAGTTTAATGTATCCCTTATTCTTTCATTAAAAAAACCTCCTCTACTTATCCACGTTGATTCTCCTATTTTGGCATGATGAAATGATTTATTCTTCCTCAGGAATTTTTTTATCATCTTGGATAAGTGATAAATCTCATCATCCCGACCAAAAGTGTCATTATCGATATCCTTAATGGAAATAATCTTCTTTTACATGACATCTCTGGATTCCTTTTTATCTTTCATCTTCATGTTACTCTCATATATCATGAGTGACCTAATGAGATATTCTACTGACATGTTCTTGATTTTCTTTTGATTCATTAATTGTGATTACCTTAGATGATTAAGAAATTGGAACTAATTAAGTATCTTCTTCATGAGAGACTCTATATAAATAATATCACTAAGATATTTTCTAATATTGAAAATATTATTAATTTTAGTGAAACGTTTATGGATTGATTCATTAGTATGCATGCTAAAACATTCAATTTCTTGATTATACATGTCAAGTCAAGTTTCATTGATCTTGTTAGCACTGTCTAGTGTGATTTCAAGAACCTTACAAATTTCATATATAGTTTTTTATGTGGAAATATAATTAAATTAATTGTATTCAAACACAAAATTAAGGCCAGTCATGGATTTTTTATCAAGTTAAAATTATAAAATATCATCAAGAGTTCATTTTTCCTCATATTATATATTGGGTATATAACTATGCATGAAAATTTTAAAAATGGGATAAATATTTATTATAATAAATGTGGACACATGAATTTTCCCATAACTATAATATGATCCATCAAATAATGGAGTTCACCCCCATTGAATTTTCCGTAGGAGTGATTTAGGTGTTGGAGGAGGTGGCCATACTTTAATGTTGTTATTTGAATCTAGTTAACTTTTTGAAATCGAGGATGGATATTATATAAAATTTTAGTTTACGTAGGATGGAAAGTGGGGCTGTTAATCTGTTTTTATAAATATAAATAAATAAAAATTTTAAAATTAAGAGATTACTAAAATTTAATATATATATAAATCATATAGAAACAAAATAAATGAAAAGACAAGGTGATAAAGGAGTTCATCAAAAAGCCAATTTGAGTGCATGTATCTCCTCCCATGAAAAGATTTATGGGTTTTTACCTTTGACTTAATGATGTATAATAATCTAACACAACATTTATTTATAATTAGTTTTGTCATGAAACAAAATATATATGAAGAAACTTACTTTTTAATGTTTATCGAAAGAAACTAAAAAACAGTCACTTTAGAGGTAGTGGGAACCCAATAAGAATAAGAAGAAGAATAAGAAGAATAATAAGAAGATTTTTTTAGCACAAAACCTTTTTATCACACTCTCAATTTTCTCCACAAGAATGAAATGGAAACATGAGGGAAATATATACAAAGGATTGAGAGAGAAAAATATTATAACAATGAAGAAGAATATATCATGAGTGATGGAAAAAGAGTGAACAGAAACATCCCAGACTTATTGGGGGTGTATTTACAAACTTATAAGTTACCCTGATGGTATGGACAATGTTGGGAGCCCAATAGAGCCATTGGGAGGTGAAACAAGCCAAGGAGAATGAGAAAAAAATGACTAGTTTGAATTTCTTAAAAAAGTACAGAGGTGATCCACTATGAATCACTGAGAGGTTGGATGTCTATTCTACCATTAACTGTGGGTTAGTGAAGCTAAAAGGCTAGGCAATGATCCCATACAGTGGAAGGTTCTTCTATTTCTACCATTGGAATGTCGGTGGTTTGCCTCTAGCTAACCAGTAGAAATTCCTAGTGAGGACTTAAAAAATGGTCTCCAAATTCCTCTTGAACCTATTGATTTACTAGAAAACTTTCTAAGATGATATCCAAATAATAATAATTGAAATAAAATCAAATTCAATGGTAAGAATAATCAGTGGTGTGTGTGATAATTAAAACCACTAAGAGAATGAGGGGTGAAACATCTCAGTTTCAAGATCCTTTTGAAGACCCTTATAGATTATTAATGTGAATCAGTGGTCATGGTTAATATATATCTATTAAAGGAAGTCAAGGGTAGATCTCCCCGAATACAAATCATCTTTTTTGCATTGCCAAAAAAGGGCTATATAAATGCTAAAGAAGCACTGATAATGTGAGTGATGTCAAAGGGATGGATTTATCTGTGATTTTTTCAAACACTAATAAACGATGATTTTTTATTTTTATTTTTTTTATAGATCTCTAGAACCCCTTTGTCGGTGCATCCCCCCACTCCTTTATCAATAATTTTCCCCCACTCACTAACCACCACTTTATCGGCACTCAGAATGAGCCTTTATCAATGCTTTACAAAATTATAGCATATTGTTAGCTCTCCACACGCAGCTGGATTTGATCTTTGCACCTCTTCTTCAGAAAACAAAAGACTTTACCACTACACCATGATGTTTTGTTGCCTATTTTATAATTGTTTTTTATATATTTACTTATATATATTTTATTCATATATTTAAATAATTATTTTTAAATATTTCAATAAAATATATGTTTGTGTGTGATATATATACTAATATTTATTTAAATTTATTATGTATTAATATTCATTTACATATATATGAGAATGTAATATATATATATATTTTTATAAATACACACACATAAGTATATATAAAAATTATATATATATTTTCATAATTATATATTTATATTCATTTATTTTTATAATGTAAAAAATTTATATATTCTTTTATTACATTTTTTGAATATATCTATATATTGTATATTTATATATAAATTTTATACATTACATATTTATTTATATATTTATATATTTACATATTCACATAAAATTTCATATTTACATATAAATTTTTTATAATTTATTTATAAATATTTACTATAAAATATGTTCATATACTATATTTAATGATAATGATAATGATTTATTTATAAAAATACTTTTATATATGATGTATATATACATAACACACACACACACACATATTAACACACACAAGTATACATTAACATTTTTCACAAACACTTAAAAATATTTACATAATATGTATTTATTTACATATATTATAATATACATATAAATATATATATTTTTATTGACACACACATGTTTATATATAAACATTACTTGTATAGGTATATATATAAACATTAAATCATTTTTAAAAGGTAAATAAAATGGATAATTTTTATTTTAAATACAATAAAAAATAAATATTTATTCACATTTGGTTTATATATTTAAAAATAATTTTTTATGTAAATATGTTCAAATTTGTATTTATTCAATTAAATTACTATAAGTAAATATAAGAAAATATGAATATATTTAATTTTAAATAGTAATACATTAAAAAAAATTATAAAATGTGAAAAATATAATATCAATATGAATATAAACCCAGGAAATAAATTCTGTCTCCATTATAAAAAGACAATAAGACCCATAAAAAAGGATAAAATTCCATCGAACGTTAAAAAATTTTGATATCCTAACTAAAAATCAGTTTTAGATGAATTCTATGCCTTTTTTAGCCCCTAAAAAATAGTGACCAGGTTTTTCTTAGTCACTATAGATAAGATCTCTTCATAAGCATTGATTTTATATATGAGAGAGAACAAATGGATACCCAGATCAAAATTTATGGGTGTTTTAAGTTCAAATCATGTTTTCAAATTATCTTAGACCGTTTTTTAATTCAATTAATTTTTATGTCATCTAATTATTATAAATTTACAATTACACAATAATAATTATAAAATTATTAATTAATATGTTCTTAAAATTAGTTTATACGTCATTTTCACTAAATATCTTATATATTAAATGTAAATGTGTATTTAGCCTTATCGAAATATTATTTTAAAACATATATTATATTTATACCAATATAAATATATTTTATATTAATATATTATTTTTAATGAAATAAAATCTTTTTAATGAAATTTATACATTATCAATGATATAAAAAATTACTAATAAAGGAGGACCTTTATGAGCGCTAGTAAAAAAGCATTGATAAAGGAGGGACTTTATCAGAACTTTTTTTGGAATCGTTAACTGGTGCCTTTATCAGCTCTAAAAAATGAACTAATAAAGGCCCTCTTTATCAATGATTTTTCAAGTACTGATAAATGGGATTTTATCAGTGCTAGTAGCTAGTGATGATAAATCCTAATACAGGATAAACCTAGTTTT
Organism: Viscum album; assembly: GCA_963277665.1. Lineage (NCBI taxonomy): Eukaryota > Viridiplantae > Streptophyta > Magnoliopsida > Santalales > Viscaceae > Viscum > Viscum album. Next base: position 2,036,290,671 of record OY728156.1, read on the forward strand.
TTAGTTTGTGATAAAATATACATACATGTTATGGTGATCCATAACAACTCATATAGTATCATTCCTCCAATGAGTCTAAGGTAGTCTCGTTATAGAGTTCTTAATAATATCATCCCACTCCAACATTGGTATAGAGATAGGTTTCATGAAAAATTAAGATTCTATCTCTCAGCCTTTACTATTTGAAAAACCAAGAATCTTGATACATGGTAAATAATTTTCCACTTTATATTGTCCTATAAAAAAAGTTCTCTTGAATCCCTATACAACAGAGTGCTACCATGGTGTATATAGATACTTGAGTTATGGGATTAATTTATTAATTACTTCTCCAACTTATGTCTATATGGAACACATATTATCTTTCCAAATTTCAATATACCATCTTTATATACAAGTTCTTCCAAATTATCTTTATTCAAGTAAATTGTATTCTATTATAACTTTTTTTAACAAGACAAAACATTTTTATCTTCTCCAGTAAATAAGGTTTGGAAATAATTTGGAAAAGGATTGATGTTTCCCCTTAATTAATAATTACCATGTCCAAATTTACTAAATCCATCAATATAGGATCCTTGTCTATCCACATACTGGTCAAAAATCATTGATCATTTATTCTCAATGCATTATCCACCTTGTTTCCTTTCCTATGGTGATAGTTTATTAATTAATCATTGTCCTTGAGTATTTTTATCTATATTATTTATCTCATGTTCATGCTCTTCTATAAGAAGATATATTTAAAACTCTTGTGATTCATATATGCCTCACATATCTTACCATGGAAGCGGTGCATCTGTATTTTAAAGGAAAATATTACCGCTGCCAACTCAAAATTGTGGGTTCGAAATGTTACAACTTCAGTTTTTTTTAATTTTCTTTTTAATATATATATATATATATCTTTGGATTCATCATGGAGTTTGGGTGTCTTGAGACCCTGTAATTAATATATTAAGAATATTAAGATATTTTATTGCATGTACATGCATAATTTTGGTAATAATGAATTTCAAATTTTTCAAGACCTCAAATGAGAAATATGATACCATGGTTGAATCCATAATGTGTATTTTACCCTAGGCATGACATAAGGTAGGTCAACATCAGACGTTACATGGAAGGTGATCGTTGGAAGGTGCATTTAATGTTATAAATAATTAAATTTTTATTTTAATTAAATAACATAACCTATCATAATACTCTATAAATACATCATTATGATGTTTCTCTATGGATAGATTCAAAAACCTGAGAGGATTATAAGTGGGAGTTCTTCATTTTCATTGAAAAAACTGAGAATACAAATAGACAATCAGATCGAGGTGGATTGAGAGGCAGGCAACAATCATAGCAAACCTTCATCTTGATTGACAATGTGATCTTTACTAATGATCGATCCTTGTTCACGGTAAGGAATTATATTAATTGATTTCTACCCTATTTTATCAAATAATCATTGATTTTATTATCTTCTTTTTTTGATATATGATAATCCATTCATCACATGAAATGAATGAAAATTAAATTGTTTAAATCGGTTTTTTTATATTCCATGATATCAACCTTGACCCCCCAATTTATAATCATTGTTTTGGATTGAAACTACCAAATATTATCATCATATTTTTTATGTTCATTTCTCCCTATATTTATTCTCATTCTTCAACATTGTCCCATGAGGATGTAGTTTGAGATTTCTAGGGTGGGTTTGAGCATGATCATACCCCTAGATTCCTGATGGTCATGATAATGATGAATGATAAGATTATTTTTAGATAAATTAGGATTTTTTCTAGATTTTGGGTGATTACTCCATGGATTTTGTATCTAAACTGGTTATAAGAGTGACATGATGTGACAAGTCATCCATGTAGTGTTCATGTTTTCAGAATCCAGCCACTGGTGATGTATTTGTAATAGTCAACCCCTGATCTGAGACCCTTGGTGCAATTAGTTATGAAAATGATGCAGAAAGTGGTGTATAAAGACACATTAATCATTCTTAGGTTTCTATGGAAAACCCTACAACATGACATGTTGTCCAAGAACACATGCCATGTAGTGCCCTGAATATAGAAGCTAGAGTTCCATGAAAGATAAATATCTCATTCCTTGTACGAACCCATACGTGTTGTGTAAACCTATAATATCCAGTCAACATTTACTTTGGGATATCATGATCATGGGTATAACTAGGAACACAGGCATTCCCTGGAATACACAAGCAGAACCCTGTACTTAGACATGACCAGTTACATGAGTACGAACAGATATACACAGGCACAAAAAAATGTACATGGGCTTGTACAGGAGCACACAAGCATGACTTGGGTGAATGAGACATTATTTTTAGTACCACTAAACATTATTTATTACTACATATTCATCCAATCAATGTGAAACCAAGGACATGCCTAGGAGTCCACGAAAGGCCACACATTGTGTGACCCTAGGTTCATGACATGTTCTTTTCTTAGGGAATTCCATATTCTGTATCTTCTTATAGAATTGTATTTTGGAATGAAAGTATTATATATTGATCTATTTTCTTTATAAAATATGATGGTATCCTTCATGGTTTATTTTGAGATATAACGTGAAGTATTGTGAGTGTGAAACTTCTTCAGGTGATGGTTGACTAAAAGCAATGATCTTGCAAGATCATCATAGAGATGTCAATGTTGGAAACCCCCTATCACACCAGTGTATAGGTCCCCCATATTACTTATTTATACTTAGTGGTACCCATTGATGCACTAGTGTGAGGGTCCTCTTCGAACTTAGTGGAACCCCCGGAAGCACTAGGGTGCGAGTGTTCTATCCATCTTTTTACTAAGTGGTACACCCCTACTACACTAGGGTGTGGGTCCTCTATCTACTAGTTGGTACCCCATAGAAAACCAGAGAATGGGTCCTCAATCTATTGAGTGGAACCACCTATCATAATAATAATTAGGTACTTTATTGAAGATTTTCCCCCTCGACTGTGGAGCAAAATGGAAAGGTGTAGGTCCTCTAGATGGCTTCCTTAAGGATACACAAGATGTTTGGCATCATAGATAAAACTTTTGGGTTTTAAGTAGTCTCATTGTCCTGGGTTAAGGTATGGAGATGTAGATCCCATTTCTCTCTCTTTTGATTTTCTTTATGATAATATATATATGTTGGGTTTTTTTTCACTATTGTTTTGTGTTATATTTAATTCTATTGTATCTGCCTATTACTCTCTTGTTGGTTTTCAAGGAATCCTATTGGGTATGTATACACTCAACCAATCATGGGTTTTTCCCACATGTTTCATGTCTTATGAAGATGAAAGGTAGAATAACTGTGAAATTAATGGATAATCGTGATACTTGGGTGCATAATCCTATTTCAGTAGTCGGACTTGGAGATCACGAGTCAGACTTTCTCTGTTTTCCAATTTTTCTAGTTATTATAAGGTTAGGAATTCATTTATAGTTTGGAATTTATTTTTAACATTTATGATTTGGATTAATTTTTCATAATTTTGTGTATTCTATAGATTTTATTTCATGCATGGTTATGCTATATATTCTACAATCTTAATTATATTACTTTTCACTTTTTCAGGGAGATGGTTTTGTTCGTGAATATTAGTACTTTGGATAAGGCATCCCATTTCATTTATGCATATTTGGTGCTATTAAGAAGCACCTAACCTATTGGAGGCAGGCTTGGTGTGGTCACACCCATCTTTCCACTGTCCATGCGAGCTCTGGTGGGTCGATTTGTGACAGATGGTATAAAATGTGTTTCCAAATTAGAGTAGTTTAGAGTCAGACCCATGGTGAGGATAGGTTTGTAACTTAGGGAAATGGTTTTAGAGTGTCTCATGTATAGATTTTATTCTAGAGAACTAAGTTTTTTTATGGAAGCTTATGTATTTAAACTCTAGGACTTTGACTACCTGCTTGTTGACTCAATGTATCGAGACATCGATTACATGTAACATTTATACATTCATCATATAAGATTGAGTCCTTTTATTTTCCATATTGAGTCATATACCTCTATGTGAGTATGTATATATATATATATATATTATTATCTAAATGTGGTACTTATTGATCACTTTCAAGATGAATCCTGGAAGATAGCCATCCATGTTACTAAAACCTGATCATGGTGATGATCTATTGAGTAACGAGACCCCATTTTAGGGGCCATCACATGAGGTGTTTTCTCTATATGGGTAGAGTGAAATTCCCCTTCTTTTTGAGAAGTAAATAATACTAAAAGGATAGGTTGATGATGAGTGCTACTTGAGTTCCATCATTAGAGGCTTCTAAAGTTCTACAGTGATCCAGGTCGCTAGGCAGTTGAGGATTGGATTGTGTCGGTGATCTGAGTTTTTATTCTTGTACAATCCCCCAATGTTCAAATTGTTTTGATGAAAACTAGTAATTTCCATGAAACAATAAGGAAGTAGAGGATTCTAATTACATAGAACTATGATGAGATTATTCTCTCATGGTTATACTTCTAGCAGTTATTTTGTGATGTGTACTACCCTTTTTGATTATATTTCATGAAGATTCGTAAGCTTTTTGAGTTACAGTTGGGTGGTATGACAATTGATGAGTACGATATGATATTTACTGGACTCATGTGTTACTAACATAACATTGTATTATATATATATTCTTATGGGAATAGAAGTTTAAGGGGGGTCTCCACTGTTATATCGTTTCCATTGTGGTCTCCCTATGCAATCCCACATATACAATAGTACTGGAGTGAGATCTAGTTATATAGAGATTCCTAGAGGAGGGAATTCAAGTGGCTAGAGCAGGAAGTAGTTATAATGGGGATGATTCATCTATTATATATAATAGGCACTGGTCATTAAGGCCTCAATATAGAAGACCAAACCATGAGAGGACACATATACATGGACTAGTGGCGCATAACCTATTCGGAGAATTCAATCAACTAGGAGAGGGGATGTTCTATACTTCTGATGGATGAGGTCACATAGAACATGATTTTCTAACCTGAAATATAGAGGAGGTTATATATTAATTGGAAGAACCACCACAAAAAAATCGAAATTATGATCAGGGATCTCCTAGAAATGGTCAATGTGTCCCACATGGATCTAGTGCTGGCATAGGATCTAGTGAAGCTCCATCGGAAATATATTATAGTGTATGGTGAAACATTGAGATACATCCACCACCACCACTATGTGGTATACACAAGGCTCTGGGAGATGGTTTTCAAGGTCTCAGACAACTACACGCTATAGAGGTCTATGCCCAGGCCGCACATGAGATGATTTGAGTTACAATCTTTGTATTTTCTTCTCATTCCCTAGTACTAGTAGACATATGAGAGAGTTATTTATTCATTTATATACCTTTTATTTGATATCTATATCTTAAAATTAAGACCTTATATTAGTATCTACAATTATAGGTTCATTCAAGGAGTGATTTTTTGATATCTAATATCTACCCATAGTGAAATATGGGGCTCAGTGGAGAGAGTTTCACACGAGACCTATTAGTCATCATGATGAAACCATACAACTTCATCTTTCGCATGGACCAATTTTCCATGGTCTAGGACTATATTTACTATCATTGTAGATGAGTTATATTCCTTTGGACATAGGGTATGATATTCTCCTTTGCGGGTAAGAGAGATATCATGTATAAGAGAGTGGGTCTTATAGACAAGAAGCTGCAATACATCACCCATCAATTAGTGAGTTTATCCCATAGAATAGAGACCAGTTTAAAAATTTTCCTTCTATAGTGGATGAATATATGGACACATTCCTCAAGGACGTTCCCAAACTACCTCTACGGTGGGATATGGATTTATATATTTAATTTTACCCCAATACCACATTGATATATTTTATATAATATAGGATGGCCCCTAGTGAGATTTTGGATTTGAGTAAATTTGGAGGACCTTTTAGAGAAGGGTTTCATCATATCTAGTGTGTCCCCCTGGGAAGCTCCAGTTTTTTTAATGAAAAAAGTGATTTGGATCTTGAAGCTCTATTATGATTATCATCACCTAAATCTGATAATGATAAACTCTATGACCATTTGAGAGGCACAAGTTATTTATTAATGATTGATCTTACGTTTTTCTACTACTAATTGAGGTTTCTCAACGATAATATTCCAAAACAGTTATTCCGATGTAGCTACAAACACTATGAATTCTTAATGATTCCTTTTAGTTTGATTAATGACCTCATTTTGTTCATGGAATTATGAAAAATATCTTCCAACCATACATGGACTATTCTTTTATTTTCTTCATTGATAACTTAATCATTTACTCTATGTCATTAGAGGAGAATACCGAGTATTTGAGGATGGTCTTAGACTTAGTCTGAGAGGACCATATTTATGGTAATCTATAAAAGTTACAGTTTTAGATCCATGAGGATATCTTTTTATGGAATTTAATCTTTAATCATGGTTTAGAGGAACCAATTAAGATCTATTTGGTTCACTCTTTGGACCCACCAAAGAGCATGTTGGAAGTGTGGAGTGTTTTTGGATTTTTTGGGGTACTACCAGAGGTATGTGGAAGAATTATCTAGGATTTATACCCCTTTGATCACCATGTCATGGAAAGGGATGTTTTTTACCTGGACTGTGTAGTTTCAGATAGCCTTTGAGAAATTGAGACTGATGAGTTCTTCTATGTTGAGACTACTGGAGGAGGGCATTGAGTACATTCTATTTTGTGATGGCTCTAGAGATGGGCTCAGCTGTGTGTTGATACAATGGAATGTAATGATCGTATAGGGGTTGAGGTACATAATACCCCATGAACAAAACTTTGTGAAAAATTACCTAGAGTTGGTAATGGTAGTCTTCACTCTAAATATGTGAAGGCACTTTCATCTTTGTGAGATTTTTTTTGTTTACTCAGATTACTAGAGTCTTGCGTATATATTTACTTAGAGTGATATGAACCTAAGAAAGAGGATTTTTTTTGTAATTTCTATAATAGTATGACTACGAGATAGTTTATAATCCTATGAAGAGAAACATGGGAGTAGATTACCTTAGTAGGATGTCTCATTCTCATTTGGTGGAGGAGGTTTCTGACCAGTTGGCTTCGTTGTAGCTGGTCCTGGTGGAGGATAGGGGCACAAATTTTCTTCAGTGAATGGTGGTGACTCCTACATTTCTTCAATTCAAGAGAGACACCTAGTTTGGAGACATCTACTATAATGTTTTGTGTGTCCAGATATCCATAAGAGGTAAGCTATATGGATTTTGTGAAGGAGGGGAGCATGTCATCCTTTTCCAATGACAAACGGCGATTCTGGTAATGTTATGGGAAGAGGTGATGAGGGTGTTTCATACTTCTCAAATATCTATACATCCCTGTGTGCAAAGGACGTATAAAAAAATTCAATTATAGTTTTATGGGATGGAATAAGGAAGATCCTGGTTGATTTCATCTCTCAGGGTCTTACTTATCAGTAGGTAAAGCCTGAGAACCAAGATCCAGCTGGTTTGACACAGGCTTTTGAGATCCGATAGTGTAAATTGGATAATATACCTATAGAATTTGTGATGGGGATTTTGTGTGTAGTGAGAGACCACAATTCTATCTTGGTGATTATTGACAAAATCATGATGTCGACACACTTCCTTACCATCAGGGAGAGGAGTTTGGTAGATAGTCTGGGTTAGTTGTGAATGTGGGTGATTATCTGACTTCTTGGGGTTCCTTAAATGATGACCTCCAACCATTATGGTTATTTCATGTCATTGTTATGTAGAGGCTTTCAAAAGGCCTTCATAACCTAGTTAAGTATGAGTACAATGTTTCACCCCCAGATGAATAGGAAAACTGAACGAACTATCCAAGTGTTAGAGGATATGATGAGGTCCATTTATTTAGGGATTCCCCAAAGTTAAGAGAATCAATTTCCAATTATAGAGTTTTTTATAATAATATCTATCACTCTACTATTGTCATGACACCTTTTTTCATCCTATGTTGGAGACCCTACATGCCACCATTATGCTAGACTGAAGTTAGTGACTCTTCACTTTTTGGGCTTGAGATGGTGCAAGAAAAGAAGGATAAATTATATGTAATCCCTAAGAGAATGAGGAAATACTATAGAATACATAAATCATATATAAATTTACTTCACATTCCCTTGGAGTCTGAGAAGGAAGACTGTGTTTTTCTGAGAGTCTCCCCATGATGAGGATTGTGGAGATATGTATAGGGAAGAAACCTATCCCCAAGATTCATTGGACTATTCAATTTTATATGAAGGGTTGATGAGATTGTTTACCACTTAACGCTACTTCCATATTTCAATCTAGTGCATGAAATATTCCATGTTCCATAATTGTGGAGATTAATGCATGACCCTATACAGATTATTGACTGGGGAGAGCTGGACATTGTGTTCAGATCCCCATTCATGAAGTTCCCAATGATGATCAAGTATTAGAAAGAGAGGATCCAATGTGGATATATGATCCCTTTGGTTCATGTTCTTTGGCTGTATGAGAGTGTAAATGAGATATCCTAGGAGTGTGAGATTCATATGTGGCCTCAGAACCCCCACCTTTTTATTTAGATTGTTCTTTTTAAGGAAAAAATACTTGAAGGATGTGAGAATGTAACCAATATTGTTTTTCTGGATTTTTTACTTAAAATATTTCTAGATATATATATGGATTTATTCATTGATTTAGTGTGGGGATTGGGTGTCTCAAGACCCTGGAATTAATATATTGAAAATTGTAATATATTTTATCTCACACACACATTGTTTTGGTATAAATTAATTTCCTATTGTTTGGAACCTTAGATGAGAAATATGAGACCACTATTGAATCTATAATGTGATGTTTATCTTAGGCATGACATAAAATTGGTTAGAATTAGACATTCCATGGGAGGTGACTGTTGGTGGGTGTGTTTAATAAAATAAATAAATATTTTTTTTATTTTAATTAAATGTCCTAAAATCTCTTAATCATCTATAATTACCTAATTATGGAGTTTTTATAGGGTTAGTCACATAAATTTGGGAATATTATAAAAGATAATTCTTCATTGGTGTTGGAAAACTTAAGAACATGGATCAACGATCGAATCGAGGTGGATTAAGAGGCATGAAGTGAACACAACAGACCTTTTTCGTCACTAGAGAATTCTATTTTCACCAATGATAGATAATTAATCTATTTAAGGGATGTTATTTAAAAATTTCAAACTTAATTGATTGATTAATAATGGATTTGAATATATACTTTATTTAGATCTATGATTATCTATTCATCGCATGAGTTGAATGAAAATTAAATATTTTAAATTAGATTTTTTATACCATGATATCACCCTTGATCCAGAACTTTGTGATCCTTGGTTTGGACCACATTAAAAAAATATTTTCCCCACCTTTATTTATATTCATTTCTACCCATCGTTCTTTTTATTTTTTTCATTGGACCATGGGTTCATGGTGTGACATTTTCAGGTCTGGTTTGAGCATGATCGAACACCCATATTCATGGTGGTTGTGCGAATGATGAATGAGATATTGATTTGAAGATGAATCAGGTTTGTTTATAGGTTTAATGCGATTCCTCCATGGATTTTGGATATATTGTGGCAATCCGAGTGGCGTGATGTGATGCGTGAGCTATTCAGGGTTCAGTTGTCAAAAATCCAGCCACCAACTACAAATCGGGCAAGTTTTACCTTAGATCCTAGACTCATAGTGTGATTTGTGTAAGAAATAAGAATGGTGGTGGAGGAGTTGTGAGAGATGCGAATAATTTCTATAGATTATAAGAAAACCATGACTACATGGAGTGTAGTCCAATAACACATTCTGAGTAGTCCCCTTACCGCCGAGGGTAGTGTTTTGGGGAAGATAAAGATTAAACGCTATATATAGCCCCATAGATGCAATGTGACACTGTGATGGAATCTCGACATGTCCTCCAGGAGTACATATGTATGGGAAAGATGAAGAACATGGGCAGAAACAAGAGTACACCATCACAACTCGGTACTCAGACCTAGCTAATTACAAATTCACACCCATAAATACAAGGGCATTTCCTAGAGCACATGTGTATGCATCGGTGGGACAAGAAACACCAACTAATACTAGTAAAATAAATTTTGTACTACATAGATATCAAAACCATGTTTAGGAGAGGACACTACTTGGTATCCAGGAAAGGTCACCTGATTTTATATCCTAGGTGCATGCTATGTATTTTTTCCCAAGGATTTACACCTTACATATCTCCTTCATCTAGACATGTATTCTCGTCCATGAGTAGCCAATCCTGAGAATTTTTCCACATAGAAAATGATTGTTTTCTTTATAGTGGATTTTGAGATATGAAATGAGGTGTTATGAGCATGAAATTACTTCAAGTGACATTTGACTGATAGTAATAATATGTTGAGATCGTTAGAGAGATTTTAGGTTGGAAACCCCCTATCATATTAGAGAGGAAGTCCCCATATTACTCTATCTATTGAGTGGTACCCCCACAACAATACCAACTAGATCATGGTTCCTCTATCCAAATATCTATTCAGTAGTTCCCCCTATCAAAACAGCGTGTAGGTCCTCTATCTACTGGGTGATACCACCCTATCATACTAGGGCACATATCCTCTATCTACTAGGTAGAATCCCCTATTGAAGTAGGTAATGAGTCCTTTATTATATATATTTCACCTTGAATTGTGGAGAGAAGTGTTAGGGTTTGAGTTATCCACATGTCTTCCTTGTATAGACACAAGATTCTAGGCATCAGAGAAGGACATTTGGAGCAGCAAACTAACTCATAGTCTTTGGTTGGGGAGTGAAGATGGAGATCCCCTTTCTCTCTCTTTTGTATTTCTTTATGAGCAGAAACACACACACACACACACATATATATATATATTGGTAATTTTTCCCTCTTCTTTGAGATGATATGACTTGTATTGTATTTGTGTATTTATCTCTTTGTGGTTCTTAGGGCATCCTATTGGATTTGTATATACTCAACCATGCACGGGATTTTTCTGCACATTTAATGTCTTTTGCATACTACAGGAATATTGGCGGTGACATCAGTGGAGCATAGTGATACTTGGAACTTCATTTTGAGCTGGACATGTATTTCTCCCATTTACTCTTTAGATTACTTTTTTATAAAATAGTGTATTCTCCAGAGTTTATTCCATACAAGGTTGTACTTTTGATATTGAAAACATTATTATATTCCTCTACACTTTTTCATGGAGATGGTTGTGTGCATGCATGAAGGTACTTAGGCCAAGGCCCCCTATATCATTTATTACTTTATAGTGTTTGTCGCCAACCCCTATCCTCTTGGTGGTGGGAATGGGGTGGTCACACCTAACTCCTTACTGTTTAAGTAATGTATATTAGTAGATTATTTCTTTCTCTTACATTGATAAGACTTATGACCTTTATCTCCACACTTGAAATAGACTCCCATTCCCTTTAATAAAGTACATGGATGTTTCCTTATACAATTTTCGCATATTTTATGTTTCACCCTCCCCTTCTTATTTACTATGTTTTTCCATTGGTTACTTGTCATTATCTTCTTCCCTTGATTTTCTTTGAAAATATAAGACTTTGAAAATTAATTCTTTGTCTTGATGGATATTAATACCATATCATAATGTGATGAATTTGGTTTGGAGATTAATTCACTTTATAGGGATGAATGAATCCCATTAAAGAAATGGTTAATCTTGTTTTCTAGATTAAATAAATAATATATAGTATAAATTATCAATCTTGTAAAATTATCCTCATACTCAATAAGTATTTATTATTATTATTTTCATTAAATTAAGAAATTTCCTTTCCATATCAATGTGTTTCTATCACGTTAATTTTTTTTTAAATAGTATTGCCTTAAAATTATTACAACCCATGCTCTATATATCCTCCTCCAATACAATATTTTGAATTAATGTCCACTATTGATCATCATCACCCATAAAAACATACACTGCCAAATGAACCATATCCAATTCATTATTTCCCAAAGTAAGAAATATTTTTTGAGGTACTTGATTCATTGTTTAGCTACCAATGTATCAGTATTTTCATTAAAGGGTGAAGGTTTTTTCCTTTTCATGTTTTCCAACATCATTGAATCACAATTTAATAAACATGTTTTTTACACAAGCAATGTTATTGGTCATAACATGAGTCAAATACCCTAATATAATCATAATATACTTAGATCCAACAATTTTTCTTTTAGTTTCTCAAGAGTTAAATCTATGAGTTTATTAATGTGTTAATATATTTTACATTAATTCCACTAGGTGTCATCTATAAACAATATTATATTCTTAATTAGCTCATAAAATTATGAATATTGAGAAAAAAATAAAATTTCTCTGTAGTTAAAAGTTCTTGTGCATTATATGGGTCTATCATAATGTTTTTTCTCAATATATTCTTTAAAAATATAGTGCCCAAGGTTAATTATAAAATTTATATTATACCAATTATCACAAACAATACATCAGTAACCCAGATCCAATGTATACTACATTTAATTGGGATAATATAAAAACCATTTCATTATATAGGATCAAATAGTTTTGTTGAATTATGAGATTAAATATATACATGATTTCTATATTACATTGGAAAATTGAAACCCAACTTAAAAACATTATGAAAACTCAATTATTAATTTTAGTGAATCCATTAATATATTCCAATATCCATTATTAGTACAGTGAGGAAAGGACAAAAAAATAAAGGGTGAGCTCAAATTCTTAATAATGGGTTGTGTACAGTAGAAGCTATCATGAATACTAAGGGATAAACATTATGGAAAAGTTAATAGTCAATAAACGCTGCATACAATAAATAAATTTATTATGAAATATATCTATGGATAATAAAAATTTATAAATCACATGGAAAATAATTAATAATTTTTCACTAAAGGAATGTATAATAGAAGTCACATTAATCTTACTATTGTGGCCTCAACCATGACATTTTCAATAAATGGGTAGGCATACACTGAATACCCTAATAATAAGTAAGAAATTCCAACTAGTTTTCCCATGATACTTTCTTATTGCATCGAGGTTCAATAAAATTTTGTTCCCTACCTATCAAAAAACATGTCTAATTAATTCTCCATATATTTAATGAAAAATATTATACATAATCAATATGTTTTTGTAATCAAAAACTATTTTTATTCAATCAATTATATAGAATCTAGATATTTTCCAACCAATATAATAACATTCTTAGTAGGATTACTTCAAATAGAATCATATATAGAAATGGGTATAAGATTTACAAAATTTAGTGATGATATTTAATATATCTATGGTACTAGATAATATATAAATAAAGGATAAAAATAAAGTCAAAAGATGGATAAAGAGTGATAGAACACCTAACTTCAAGGAAGTGAATAAATTGAGAAAACAAATTATGTGAAAAATATATTATAAACCAAAAATTATTAAAGGATGAAATAATACCGTCAATTCATCATAAATTAAGGGTTTTTATGAATGGAAAATCATTTTTAGAATATAGATGAAAATAGAAGCGAATATTTGAAAAGAACGTTTTTAAATATTTTGTAACCTAATCACATAATGAAGTAAAAATATACTTACAAAAAATATTTCGGGTGGTGTTAATGATACTTTTAAAACAATATTCTAAAACAATTTACAATACTAGAATCTGGAAAAGAGACTATTCCGAATTAAGAAAACTTTTAGTGGAAGATAAAAATATTTATAAGTGAAATGAAATCCATTTTTAAATCATTAATAAAAATAATATTGTTTATTTGATATAAAAATGAAAAATTCATAGAATAATGATAATATATAATAGTTCATAAAGCTATTAGAAATTTATAAGAAAATAAATAATGAATAATTTTCATGATGGTGGGAAAATTCGTTCTTGTGGAAAATGTTAAAAAGATGTTCTTTTCAAAAATTTGTAAAGAAATTAACAAACGATTTGTATGGAAATATTAAAAATATTACTTTTAAACATTTTAATGGAAATTAAAATTAAAAATATCATCTTTAATAAATAATTTAAGTATTTAAAACAATATAATTGAGTGAAAATAATTAATATTCTTGTTTAAGAAAAATATTCTTGACCAAAAAGGAGAAATAAGCTATGATTTTCTTATAAATATTATTTTGGTTGATTTGAGACCAAGGATATTGAAAATGTAACTAATATTTAAAATTCATCAAAAAAATGGAGGATACTAAAATATATACAATTTAGGATAGAAAAAACAATCAATTCTATCAATATAAATTGGAATATAAAAAATCCCGAGGAAAGCGAGATTATAAAATAAACCCTTGCCTTAGAGTTTACCTTGGTTCAACATGCTCTAAATTCATGTATAATTAATTATTATATATATATATATATATTTATCTTACTAGATACCATTAATTTAAAATGTCACACCACCCATTAATTTATAATTCTTTTTTAAAATCAATATTTTTTGTAAACTATTCTATTTTCAACCCATGTTTTCAGTTCAGTGGTTCTAGTCCGAGAACCTTAGTCAGGTTTTCATCCTCACTAATATTTTCATGATGTTTTAGATTATGTGTTTTATATGTTTCTTGAGTCTCATATCCACTTCATTAAAATTATGTTTATGGTTTGAATTGAGTAGTTAAAAGTATTGTTTTTTGAATATTTTAATTTCATAAAAAATTGATTTTATAAACCAATATATGTAGATATACTGCCATTAAAACAATATTAAAACATCTTAAATTAATCATTATTACATGATATTATCATTATTTAACTTTCCTTAATCATTTTTGAAATAAAAATTATTACATATTCCAGGTAGATGGTAAAACCTACCCAAAAAAGATCATGTTATGAAAACCAAATGAGTAAGAACGTTATATTTCATAATGATAATGTAACTTTTATATAAAAATAATTATTTAAAATAAAAATTTATTAAATCTAAAAATTATTTTTAATAAGTTGTTGATGAATAATATAAATGAAAAAGGATGTTAAGAATATATTACGTAGAAAGTGTCTTGGTATACTCATTTTAAGATGTTAAATTTGATAATGACCATTTATTATTTATATTTATAATAGAAAGACAAATTGTCATTAAAAAACCTTAATAATGATATATATATATATATATATCATATTAATTCAAATAAATACATTTTTACAAACATCCATATAAGGTAGTGATGAAAAAAAATACATCGTTCATGGTGGCAATAGTCCGCATGTAATGCAGGTGATGTTTTCATTTTTCCAATGAATGGAATGGAAGGTAGATGATGTTTGTTACATCATCATAATTACATTTCATTATTGTAATTATACTAATTTTATTATATTAGGATGGGTATAATATAATTTTATGAGGTGTAAGAAGAAACAATCATGAAATAACTCTACTAAAGTAATTACATATTACTTGGATATATTCTTTTGAATATCTCATTAAGTATTATTAGATTAGTGTTTTAGTGATACCAAAACCTATAGTATAAGTGAAAGATATTTTGATAGATATTTTCTAAAGGATTGGTTGAGCTAATATGATCAATGTGTTTGTATAAGTGAGGTTGTGAAGGGACCCTTTTATATGTGTGATTGGTGACACTTTTGTAAAGGATCTTTATCTTAAAAAAATCACCTTCATTTTACAATAATGTGAAAAAAATTATTATATTTTTTGAATATATGATATTTTAGGTTGTTAATTTATGAAACCAATCAATTTATGACATTTTTCTGTGATATTTTATTCTTTATTCCTTAGCTTCACTCTTAATTTAACCATTTTAACCATTACCCTAGTGACAAACTTTTACCAGGGTAAATTTTTTTATGACCGAAAAAAGAATTGAAAATATTACTAAATTTGAATATGATGAATAAAAATATAAATTTTTTTTATTAGATTAAATTTTTAATGGTTTCAAAAATTAATTTTAATCATAGCGCACATGATTCATAAGAAATCATTTTTTTAGAAAATGCATCCTTAATCCTAAAAATGAAAATATTCTAATTAATTTCCTAGTAACAACAATTAGATGAATTTTAGTTTATTTTATTAGATATAATTTTAATAAATTTCATAAAAATCATATATTATAAGTGATTAATTTAATTTTATAAAGTAATTTACACATATAAAAATTGTTTTATGAAAATATATCTTCTACCATTAAATGATCTTATCTTCATTTCTAACCAATTGATAATCAATGTATAAATGATCATTCGTTTTTCTATGTGTTAAAATATTACATTACTCCAAATAATATAAATTTATCTAAAAACTATGTTGTCATTATTCATCAAAATAATTTTTTAAGAAAATATTAAAAATTGACCCCAAGCTTATTTTGACATTCTAGATCCTAAAATTAAGTTTATTCTATCATATTTTAATAGTAAAATTATTCTATGAAATAAAATGTGCATCATGATATATTTTATATAAGATGATATGTTTAATTACTATAATTTATGCACAGGTTCTATATAGATGGTGAATTTTCCTAGATTTTTCAAGGATCTTGCTAATGTTTTGTTAAAATAGGTTGTGACCATACACCCTCTATGTGACATTGAGTTTGGGATAGAGTTGTAACATTTAGACTCTTTATTTTTATATAACCATATCAAATGGTTTCTTCTAAGTTGTGTGAATTGAAGATTCAGATTGATGATTTGATGAAAAAGGGTTTCATCGAGCCTTGTGTGTCATTGTGGGGTTATTTGGTGTCGTTTTACAAAAAAGTTTTATGGTGGTAAGTTGTTTTTCCTAGTCTATTATTGATTTAATTTGATTATTTTAAATTACTATTATCCCCTTATGAGTATATATTATATTTCAATCAATTAATTTGATCCAAATTGTTTTTGAAGATTTATCTGTGGTCTGGGTAATATCCAATGACGGTAAAAGAGGAGGATATGACCAAGATTGTGTTCAGGTGTTTTTATGGTGATAATAATTTTTTACTTATATCATTTGTTATAACGAATTCCCCAGTTATTTTTATGGTAATCACTAACTTCATGTTTATTTAGTTCCTGGATCAGTTTTGTGTAGTGTTCATCGATGAAATCCTCATGTACTCGAAGAAGGAGGTGGATCATGTTGAGTATCTTAATGATTTTTTTCAAGTCCTCATGCATCATTAGCTCTATGCTAAGTTTTTAAAGTGTAAGTTTTAGATTTTTTAGTTGTATTTTCTCAAGCATGTGTCCTCTCATTGGGGAGTGTTCTTTGGTCCTTTGAATATTGGTGTGGTTGTATCTTAGGTAATACCCATGAATTTTACATTTTTTCATTGCTTCCTTAGTCTTAGAAGTTATTATTGGAGGTTCATACTCGATTTCTGTCAAATTAAAATAAAATTGACATCCTTAAACAAAAATGAATCAATTTTCATATAATTTTATTAGTACTGGTATCCGTTGATTACCTATAGGAGAAGTTGATCAATGCTCCTACTGTTTGGATTAAAGAGGATGGATTTTTATTATAGATTTTAAGTAATGCCTCTTATCTTGGTTTGTGTTGTGTCTTGAAACAACATAGGGTAGTGATAAGTTATGGGTCTAGGTTATTATATCCTCATGAGCATAACTATACCTCACATAATCATGAGTTAGCAGAAGTAGTGTTTCCTATGAAGCTGTAAAGGTAATATGTCATCAAAAATTGATTTTTGGTCTTAAAACATCATAAGAGATTGAGGTATACCTTATCTCTATGGGATTTCAATTTTCATGATCATATATGGATGGAGTTATTGTAGCAATATTGCTTTGATATCTCTTACACCAAAAGGAATATAAATGCAGTAGTTGATGTTATGAGTAGGAAGTCATGATAATATTCTTTTTGGGAATTCAATGATGATTGGATAGTTATAGATGATATTATAGTGATGCATCTTAATTTAAAGTAGGATGGGTGTAAATATTTATCTACCAGATGATAGTTTGATAATCACTATTTTAGTAGCTGGAGAAGCCTTAGTGAAGATACTCAGAGGTAAGGGTGATGCAAGATAGTGTCTTTCATGGTGACACTCTTGAGGGATGGTTGGAGGTGGATCAACATCAAGTGTTGTTTTGAGGTAGTTTTTTTGTTCAATTAGTGACACAATAGGTGGTTCTTTATTATTTTCATATCCCACCCATGGAAGTGAATCCTAGTATATCAAACATGAATCATTTCTTGACGAGTTAGTTTGGGTGTCCACTGATGAATTAATCTATAGAAAAGTTCATATTAAGGTGTTTAGTATCTTAGTAGGAAAATGTATATGATCATGTTCCTGGTGATTTTTATTAGCCATTGTATGTCTCTCGGTGGAAGTGGGAGGATCCTTTGAAGGATTTGTTTCACCATTTTTCTTCAATAACATAGTGGATATGATGCTATTTTGGTTATTTTGGATCAGTTGATAAAGATGAATCGTTTTATAGTGATGAAGGATTCAATTGTTATGAATTTTTATAGTGAGGTGATTTGAGGATGAGATATTAAAGCTTCATGTGGTACCAAGGACCACCATCATTGATCAAGATCCCCATTATACCTCATGGTTTTGGGTTGTCCTTCAATTCACTATTGTCTCTCCATTGTGACTTAGCATGAGCTTCCATCTTCATATGGAATATCAGATAGATTGGATCATCTTAACATTATAGGATATGTTTGGTGCCTATGCTATATATTTTTGAGGATTTTTCATGAAGTACGTACTTTTTATTGAGTTATCTTTTTAATAAACCCATCAATATTCCATTGACAAGTCTCCATTCACATTATTGTATCAAAAACCTTGTAGATTCCTATTATAATTGAATGAGGTTATAGAGTCAATTATCCTTTGGCCAAATGTGGTGCAAAACATTACCAAAAAGTTTCAAATGATTCTAGAGAGTATGGAGGTAATATAGTACCATCATAAGTCTTATATTAATCAATGTATGAGACCATTAGAGTTTTATGTCACTGATAATGTGTTCTTGAGGGATTCCCCTCATTATAGGAAGAAGTGGTTTGGTTGAGGGGGTATTATTTTACCCAACCCTATCTATCTATTTGAGGTTTTGTATCTCATAAATGAGTTTTTTATCTATTATAACTCACCACATAACTTAATGGAATCTATAATGTTTTACATTATTATAATAATGTATAAATGTAGGATGACTACCATGTCGTTGACTATAAAGAGTTGGATGTAGATAAAGATTGATTATTTGTAGAGTGACAATTAGAGTGGTATAATTTATGGGTCATTGTGGATATTTATTATGGTTACTTTGTGAGTAACCTATTGTAGTTGATGTGGTAGTGATAGATGGGATTTTATGTGGTTTGGAAATGGTGGCATTATTGGTTATATTGGAAAACATTAGATTTTTTTGGCAGTGGTAACTATTGTTATGTGTTTTTATAGTGGTTGATGTGTCTATGAGAGGAGGATAATGAAAGCTGTGTTATAGCTACCTAGTAGCATGGAATATGATAAAAATTAAAGAATATAATAATTGATAGTGGGAAACAATTCAATAAGTAGTTGGTTGTTAATAGACTTAAAAAGATGAAATAAAATTTTAAATGCTCAGATAAATGTGGTTGATGGCTAATGAATATTTTGTAAATAAATATATATAAATGGATAGAACAATTAAATTAATGTCAGAAGTATAATTATACATATGAAAATGTATAAATGAAATTATAAAATGGGAATGCAATGTTTTATTTTTTTATCGTGTCGCGGAGGAGGGTTTGTTTCTGGTATTGTTTTAGTAGTGGCTGTTCACTATGGTATTGGTGGTGGGATTGTTGTGAGGTGTATTATTAGTGATGTTTTGTTATAAACCCTTAGGCTGGGCTTCTGTGTGACACCGATATATGTTTTATTCTATGGTGATTTCTTGTGCACCACCACTTGAGTTATAAAACCTTATAAATTACAAGTGTTTTGGGTTATAAGTATTTCCCCCAACATTATAGTTAATGAGGGAATATATGAATGACTAATCCCTCTTTTATTATCTCCCTTCTAGGTGTATTACAAGTTATGATGACTCTTGGTAGGTATTTCTTATGGGTTGTAATAGCTTATGATTTTAGTATGTAATATGCAAGATGAATTTGTTTTGTTGTCGTGATAATGATACATGGTATGGGGGAATGCATGATAAGAGGATTTTACAAGGTTTATATCCTTCTTGTTCACGTTACCCCACTATGATAAGGTTATAATGTGAATTTGTGGTGGGGTATGTGGTTATTATGTGGTTATTATTGTGCGGTTTTATGTGGTAGTGGATATGTGATTATGTTGATGACATGGATATGGCATGTGATATATGGTTGGGATATAGGTGTGATGCTTAATGGAAAAGTTGTTGAAGGGATGAGAGAGGAAGGATGTTTGTTTTTTGGGAGTGAGTATAAAAAAAATCTATGTAAGTGGTTGTAGGATTCATTTTTTATATATTATTTTGATATTGTGTTATTATAATTTGATGGAATATTGGATGAGCACGACTTGTTGTGCTTTTTTGATAGATGAAATTATTTATGAATGAGTTTTATTTTTTTTTATTCACTAAATAATCAGTATACTTATTCCACATTTATGCAATATGACATGAGGAGGATCCTACTATGTATACTTGTATTCTTAACCCAATATATAAAAGTATTTATTTTATTTTTTTAAAGGGATTTTGTGATGTAGATAGAGGAACTAGATTTAGGCAAGGATTTTTTGTTAGGTTCACTACTATATGAGTTCCCTTTCAGTATTTTATATTATAGACATTTTTATACAATATTTACAGGCATTGTGCGATATTGGTTTTTTATATTACGGAGATTATTAGTGGTTATATATATTTTCATTGCATTACGAGAGTAATTACTCCCATAAGTGTGTGATTATACTGTCGATGCTAGTCACCAAACTATGGTTTACTGGATATTGGATTTGGGGGGAACTCCCACCTTGACTGTAGGATCAATAGGGGTTACTAGTGGGGGAAGTTCATGAGACGATGTGGCTCTAATATTGCACAAATAGTAATACATTATTTTAGATTCATACTGGGTACCTATTAAATAAGGCCATGAAACTTTGAAAGAATGTGAATGAGTATGGTTTTGAGTTCAAAATTAGTTTTCAATGTCCAATTCCACTTTATCAAAATTTGAGTTGGGTGAATATGTGTTAATTATTTTAAATTAATTAGAAAGATAAATGTTAAAAATAATAATTTTTCAAATTATACAATAACCTTAAATTTATAGATTTGTTAAATAATATTCTCTTAATCTCATAGTTGAAATATAATTGGTTATCATTTCATGATATGGTCATTCATTACAAGAATAAAAATATATTTAAAAAATAAAAATAAAATAAAATGAAAAAAATGATGTGTAAATAACTCCCTAACAATAGTGTTGAATTGGTTAGGTGAATCATGATGCAAGTTTATAAAAAATAACATGAAAATATAAGGATAAATATTGTGTAGTGTAAACCGTAGAATTAATCTCAAGTGAGTGGATATATAA
Source organism: Viscum album (assembly GCA_963277665.1). Lineage (NCBI taxonomy): Eukaryota > Viridiplantae > Streptophyta > Magnoliopsida > Santalales > Viscaceae > Viscum > Viscum album. Next base: position 2,036,312,363 of record OY728156.1, read on the forward strand.
TCATTGATCAATCACCTTAAGTTAAGTATAAATTTTATTCATAATCTCATTAGAATCATAGTGAGTAGTTTATAATTCCTTTATGAGTTGGAGGATTGAATATTTATCACTAAATTATTCTACAATGGACAACATCCTTACTTCTTGAATTAATAAAAATAATATAAGATGCATTTTAAGTAATAAAGTATTAAAACACAATTTTTATATCTATATGATAGTAATTTATAAGCACTCTCCATTTGATTCACCCCATTCCATCGTATATGGGATTAACCAAATGGCAAAAATTAAGAATAAATAACTCAAACAGTAAATAGTTCAAAGAAAAATTAAGATAATAATAATCATATATTACTCAATAATTTTTTTACTATGAAATAAAAATATAAAATAGGAATGAGAACTAAAATTCTGTACAAGGGAATCAAGAGTTTCTTGATTTATCCCTCACTAGATCAACTACTAAAAAGGTATTTATCCCACTACGAAGGAGACCAAAACAGGTAGGGTATGAACTCTCAACTTACATTAAATGAGATAAATATCAAATAGCATAAAAAGACTACTAGAAATGATACATTCAACCATTTATATATATTATAGGATCATAATTGATTTCCTTTTATTGTTCAATGATGAATCCATGTGTACAGTAATGGTCATTGGTTTATTCTAAGTGTCATATGAAAATTTCAGACATCCATTCTAGCTCCATATTCTCTCTAAAAGGATACAAATTCTTCAATCATATATATGCACCACATTCCTTGGATTGAATCCCCACATCCATACTATTATAATATTTCTCAATTTGGTAAAAGAAATTATAAAAATATGCATCACTCTATATGTTTTTATTTTTTCTCCCTTAGTATATCTGTGGATCAAAATGATTATTCTCATTCCCAATATTTAAAGAATAATCACTCTGGAGATTTATGGGTGTTCTTGGACCATTGAAACTTTTTTTATATTATCTGGTGAACATTAATATAATTTTATTATTTAGTAAAAGTATTTATAATATTAAACTTTTAGAATATAAAATTCCTTATTCTCCAATCTTAAGAATAAAAATCAGTGTATTAAAATCAATTATATTAGTTTCACCCATGTCACAAATTAATACTATTATATAATTTAACTTTTCATGATTATCATGTTATATATATGATATGAAAATAAAAAGAGATATACAATAATAGGAGCTGAAATTTCCTATTGTAACCTATAATAACTAAATAACTGTTGGAGTTTGTGTTATAGAACCATCTAATTTCTACATATGATAACCTATACATTTTTTGTATTTTAATAAAAAATTACTTATCCCATACAAATTACTCTTTTGTAATAATTTAATGAAATAATGTCCTATATTATCTATCTCACCAGTAATGTCATAGTAGTCCCCATCTGTGATGAGAAACTTGAAGTACTATAATGATATTCTAAAATATTGTTCTATTCTAAGCTCATATACTATGATTGGACATATATTATGTTCACTATTAGGTGTGGGTACATGTTAGTGGATGAAAATTCATCTCCCAAAGTTTTCATTTCGTAATCTCCAAGACAAAAGATTATGAGGACATATCCATTTATAGGAAATCCACATGTTTTTGTGTCATTTGATATTTTTGTCTATAAGTGTGTGTACCAATCATTTTACATTAATAGTTTTATTAATACATATAAGGGATCATGTAATTTGATGTATTTACGAAAAACATGATGCCATATTTTTTTAAGGAAAAGTAGGATATATTGGATTCATCATGAATTATTTGTTGTTAATGCATAAGTCAAGGTAGGATTTGTCCCTTCCATATTTATGGAATTTGATATGACAACTCTTTGATTGAAATGGAAATATCACATTAAATTTCATGGCCATGGAGTTTTGATGAGTTATTTCATATCGTTAAAGAATGACTTACCAAGTATATAAGTTGATAGAACAAGTATGAATCCTACTTGATGAGATATTGAGACTAAGGGATTATATTACACAATGAATATTCATTTTTTAATCATTGAAACATATCTTCTAGAACAACTCAATATTTTGGATCATTTAAATTAATATTATCTTGGACATATTTCTCCACACCTAATGTCAATCTAAAAAAAACTATGATATTTCTATATTGTTAAAACTTATAAATTGAGTTAGAAATTATGAATTGGAGTAACTGAATTATAAAATATATTAATATTTTTTTTATATAAACCCTGTATTATAAAAATTTACTTAATTCATTATTGTGTTTAAGAATATATCTTTTTAAGAATTATAATTTTTATTAAAGAAAAATATGTATATTATTGGTAAAAGATTATTTTAATAAAATATAATATTTATTTATTAATCCAATATTTTTTGGTGTTTTATAAAATTTAAGAATAAGAACTATTTTATTTTAAAATATTATTTTTCATAAATTGTTTTTATCATTGCATTTTATGAAATTAATTAAAAGTTAAAATTGAAAATTATAGAAATTGAATTTGGAGAGATAAAAATCATTTTTGAATTCAAAATTTCAATATTAGTGTTATTTGAATTTTTTGGATTTTTCATAAAATATTCATTTTTAGGTAAATTGTGTAAAATAATTTTTTTGGAAAAATAAAATTATTTTTATAACATTATTAGTATATAAGTATGAGTTTACAATTCATGAAAGCTTTTTATATTAAAAAATATGTATATTATAAGTGAATTTAAAATTTTAATGATGTTTTATTTAATATACAAACCTATAATTAACATTTTATATATTAATTTATATTTAAAAAAAATTATTTTTGATACATTATACATTTATTGTTTTAAAATTAATTTCTACAATTTAAAATTAAAAGAATGGATTTCAATTTTGGAATCACTAGGTCCAATTTATATAGTAATTTACAATTTTATTTTTGTTCATAAAGGCTAAATTCACTTGGTAAAAACTAATAACTCTAGTTCAAACAAAAATAGTGAAAATTAGTAACCAAAGAGGTAAAATGATTAAGATGTTAAAAAATATTTTAATTGAGTTTTGAGGTGTTTCTTATCCTTATTTCTTCTCAAATCCATTATTTCTCAATTTTAAATCCACATTCCTTGAGAGTAACTTCTAATTACTGATTTTTTTGGGTATTTACAAAAATGAAATCCATTCTCCCTTATAAAAGGGTCCCTCCTCTCATCAATTACCCTCATACCACAACCACCTAATTTCAGACAAAACTCTACCTGACACTCTACTCAACACTCTTATTTAAAATAAAAACTTTTGGGTTATCTCAAAATATCACCCCTCAAATGTTTAACCACCTTTAAAAAGGAGATAATCGAATGAGTTATAAAGTTCTAATCGCGTGTTTATCATTTATTTTTCTTTATGTACATTCCGTATTCTTGGAATTACATTACAAATTCCTAAAATTATAGAATCAATATTATTATTATACTAGCATGTTATTATAATAATGGTGAGGTAATTAAAATTTTCCCCTTTATTATTAAGAAAAAAACAGTCATTTGTGCATTGTGCAGACTACTAACACAATTAAGTAACATGTTTGTTTTCTATTCTATGAAAAATAAAATCACAATCCATGAAAAAACATGGAATATTACCTCCAAATAATGTTATATTTGTTTTTTATTAACTCTTTTAATGGATGGTTCTGAGAACAGATTTAATGGATAGATATTATTTTTATGATATTAATAAGGTTATTGAATATAAAAATTAAATAATAACATTACAATTAAATTTCCTCAAAACAATCCCTTAATCATGGTATGTTTATATTTCGATCAAATATTCAACCTACTTGAAAAATGATATGAAATTCTATCATGGATGATTATGAAAACCTAACTAATGATGTAATATCTGTAGTCCAAAAAGTATTTAAAACATCATTATTTTAATGTAACTTATTAAAACCTGATGATAAAACTATCACATTGTTATTTTTGGTTATTTAAATAACCAACACGTAAGATTCTCTAGATTTTTTTAATGTCTATTATATCAATAAACAACATAAAAATACTTTTAGTGTTTTATATTTCAATAAACAATGTTAAAAATTCAATTCGGATATGGATATTTACATATTTGACATTACAATAGTGAAATTTAACTTTTCTGCCGATGAATTAACCCTACTGCACAAGGAAATTTCATTTTTTTCATCATGCTATAATTTTAATTCCCACCTAAAAATATATCTCTCCAAACAATGTTTCTTCCAATTTTTTCCCTAAATTTCATTTCTCTCCCTCAAACATTTGTTTATACCTATAAAACATTCATTTCTCCAACGATTATTCACTCATATATTCAAAATCCATATTGAATATAAATTTTGGAGATTGAGACCATGAGGTCTGTGAGAGAAAGAATGAATATTTTTTTTCAACCCTTTGATTTAACAAGGAATATTTAATAGATGAAAAATCCCTAGAATGATTTATTTTATTCTAGTTTAATAATTTTTTTTTATATTTTAATAAATATTTATTATTTCTTATCATTATGTATTTGAATGATCAATATTTTTTAACAACTGTATAATTGTAAACTATTTATTTCATTATGAAAAAATATATTTGTTCTCATTTATTATATAGAACAACTTTGTGTAAGGTTATATGTTCTCAAATATTATTTTTAAAAAACTTATTTTTCACATCTGCTCTTTAAAAACCGGCTTGAAAAATAACATTTTTATGCAAGTTTAAAAAAAACATGAAAAATACCATTTTATGTTTGGTTTAAAAAAAATAAATGTTAAAGATCATTTTTCAAATTTATTTTAAAAAAATGTTGTAAAAACCATTAAAAATGAATTTTCAACATTTTTTAAGAATATATGTGGAAAATATATTTATGACATTGCTTTCAAAGATGTTGCATCCAAAATCGATGATAACAATATAAAAAAACAATGTAAAGAAACTTTTTTTATATTATTGTATGATATAAATATGTAAATAAATATTTTTATTGGTTTTGGATGGGTTATATCAACATCTAATTTATTAACTATGAAAACACCCTTCACGGGTTAAAAACCACTAAAATATGCTTGTTTTAAATTTCATTATCTTGGATAAGTAATAATCCACTAATTAATAGAAATTTAAACTTCATAAATCATTATAAATTATCCCTAATAGTAATATTAATTATTTTTTAAATATAAATTTTGGAAGAAGAACAAATTCCAACACCGCACCTACGAAACTACTATAAACCATAAATACCCAATGTGGGAAAATAGGTAAAAACATACTAATATATATGTATGGAATAGTTATAAATGGTGAGTAAAAAAGATTATATTTATGAATATTGTTACTGGGTATTTATGTTATAAACTCAAATTAATTATTCATGATGGTTTGTAGAAGTGAAAAATATATCAAGACCAAGGTAAGGATTTTCATCTAAAATTCATCTATTTTTGGCATGTTTTGTACTATAAAACTAATTTCATTTATGGGGTGTGTATTCTTCCAAATTGAGATATTATATCAAGAAATACCCACTACTAAAATATGAATTAGTTGTTATAGGTCAGTTGTGATGGGTCCCATCAGAAATTACCCATAACTAAAAAACACATTACAAATTGTTTTTACAATGGGCCATCACATTTTTTTATTTTGTAAGAGAAACCCATCATAAAAATATTTTAATTATTATATAAAATTAAAAAATATTTTTTAAAAAAATAATATAAAAAATAACAATACTACTAGAAAAAACAATATATAAAACAATTAATATAAAAATTAAAAACAATATTACAAAATACATGTTCATTCAAACGTTTATAATAATAATTGTGTCAAAAAATACCTAAATCACAGAGGTGGGGGAGGGTCATCTAAAAGAGGTGGTGGAGGGAGTTTCATCCCTATACCCTACGCTAAGTGTTTCATGTAATCCATCATATGATGCTACTGCTTCTCATGTGATCGACACTTCCCCTTATACTTATGATCATGATATTGCTGAAACTCTTAATTCTGTCTATATAGGGTCTCTATAACCTCATCCTAAGATCACATATTCTCCTCATACTATATATCTGATGATTATGACTCTCTAGGAGATCTTATCAAGCTATATGATGATAATGTAGTTGTACCATAATAACGGCTAGGCGTAAATTTCGAATTGATACCTACAACTCATCCTTTATTGAAAGCATACCGAGTCACCAACATCTATGGTTCATCATCAAATCATGATGTACTGATGAATAGAACCTCTAACTCAGCCTAAATCTTATCATTTGTATGAGAAGTAGTTACCTCATATGACTCTTTCAAATAAAATTTGAAAATACAATTTCTAAAATATTTTTTTTTGTAAATTTTTAAACTAAAAAATATTACACTAACCCCAATCTGATGATTTTAACCCCAAGTAATATGTCCAGTGATTGGACCAGTTTAGATCCTATTATAAACATAAAACTCTTTAATATCGAGATGATCAACTACTTATATGAATAATAAAATAAACATTTTATATTTACATTTATATAAATTAATAAATAAAAGTACTAACCATATATTTTTGATGATCACTGAACATACGACTACCATTTTTATGTGTAACCTCTTACCTCCCCTGATTCTCCCAACCTAATGACGATCTCCACTAAAAAAATATCTTCCATATAGCATGAACACAATACATACAAAACTTGAGTTGATATTTTACTAGGTCGATAACTGCAGCAATACTAACAAAAAAATCCGACTCCAGCATTCTTCGTGGCTCTCTTCCCCGAAATGTTCAAAAACTAATGACCCTGCTCATTCATGTTGGCCTCTCATGACTCCCAAATAGATGTCCTCATTATATCTTCAATGGGATACCATAAACACTATAAATAATTAATAATTAAAAGTTAATAATTAAATAAATTTCAAAATATTTGTTATTTATTTACATTCTAACCAATGATCAAACATGCGGTATTGAACATCAATGGGAATTTGATCTCATGTCACCCATAATCTAGGAAAAAAATTCCATAGAATAGAACTCCCATATATGAAATCTATATGTGAAAAACTGTGAAAAATAGTACAAATAATCAAATAATTAGTACATAAATAAATTATTAAAAATTAATGATAATCAATGAGAATTAACTAAAATACACAATCGAACATACCCCCACATGCATGGATCAAAATCAAGATGTGACCACAGCTTATAAATAGGGTTATTAATCATAAATCTCATATGACCAAGACCCCTCTATGTCTAAAATGAAACACTTTCAACCTAAAGGTTGGATAATTAATCATCAAGCTCATCACGAGGAAGAATGACCACCTCGAGACTACAAAACAACTCATATGAAACATGAAAAATAATATTTTCATAAAATAATTAAAAATGAATATTATATATATATATTATGACTATAATTAATATTTTATTGTTTCATTATTCATCTTTATCCTCATCTTCATATACGATGATGTCACTATATTTATCCTCCTCCCTAGTATCATCAATTTCCATTGAATTTTCAGCTTCATCACATCTTATTAATTAAAAATCATTTGCTGCATCATCAATATCATTTTCCCCATCAACCCACAATTATGGGGTTTCATCATCGATATTAAGGTCTCTTATTTAAAAATATGTATTTGGAGGTATCTCTTGAAAATTTTAATTTCCTTACACTTCAATGGAACCTCATTCACTTATCATAAACTAATTTTCATGAAATTTTATCTTTATGAGGCTCTGCCAATCTATTAACTCTGTTAAAGAAGTACAATAATTTGAATACTAAATTTTATGTTCTTGATAATACAATAAAAATGGTTCATTAATTACAAGAAAGATTTTATATTTAATGTCGATGATTCCATGGCATGGATGAATATGCAATCCTCTATCAGTATCAAACCAATATCATTTAGACTTTAATAAATAATTTTTTCTCAGATAACAGAATTCAATTATTTCATCCTATATTCCATAAAATCCATATTCACTTTCTCTAAGATGATATACTCTAAAGAAAGCACCACTATTAATTTTTTTAATTCAATATATGCATATGTATGAATTCAAAAATCATTCATCAAATTTTCATTATAAGATCTATCCTTTTTTGATATTGGGTTACTCAATACACAGAATTGATTATCAATTTTGTTGGAATGCTGTGATACCTGAGAGTTTTAAAAGAAATTATCAATATAAAAATAATAATTTTATTTTATATATTAAAAAATAAAAAAATTTATTTACCATTCATTGAAACTACTAGAAAAAATTATGTTGTTGATATCCTTAAAGGGAAGCTAGTGTAATTTGTAGAAACTATTTCTTGATATGATCAACATATAATCTAAAAATAAAATAATATTAATTTTTTTCAAAAAAAGTAAATAATTGGCAATACTATCATTCACTATACATATCATGTAATTTATTCATATTTGAGAAGAACATATGTATGAGCCCTGTGATATTTATCATCTGAAATCCATCATTCATGAACTCCACGAAATCCAAGTTCATGATTATTAAAAAATAATAATTTAATGTTCATTGAATCATCAAAATTTCCCTCATTATGTTCAATTTGGTTACGTTTTGAAGGATATTCATGTTAGAAATAATTTGAGAAGAAAGAAGAAAATTACTCCCAAAAATAAAAATCTTCAATTGAACCTTCAACTGATACTTTTTTTTGTAACTTTTTCTTTAATTTCCACATTCATATCTCATATGGGTACATCTGTTGGAACTATATCGGGCCTCCATATTTTTCTTCATGTATTAAATCTAATATGAAATGTTCCATTGAATCAATGAAATACAACAAAATATTTCTTCCAGTTTACATAAAATCAAAATAACATATTCTTGTTATCTTCTAAGTACATCATAGTTTGTTGTCATTGCACAAATTTTTATGAAAAAAGGATATTTCTATTTTAATATCCCAACTAGAAAAATTCAACAAACCTCTTAATCAAATTGGTAGAATTATTTCAATTATAAAATGAGAATCATGACTTTTTAAACCAATAAAATGACTATTTCTAACACATTTATCCAAATTACAAATATAGCCATCTGGTAGCCACAAATCCATAATCCTCTGAAAAATAATAAATTATTTTCTTTGTAAACTATATGAGATAATTTTCTATTCATTAACTTTTGTGACCTATAATTTTCAAACAACTCAAATTATGGTCACCTGTAAATTTGGGATAGATCTAACAGTGCCTTTATATTATCTTTTCTCTTAATAGGTGTGCCCAAAAATATGTAAAATATATTATTGAAATATTTCTTCTCAGTATGCATGAAATCCAACATGCTATGGACCAAAAAATCAGACCAATATGGAAGATCCAAAAAAATACTATATTTTATCCAATTGTAATACTTCCTAAAGCTATCTATTTTTTGTTGGTTTATAGCCGGTCTAATAGAAATTAGAGGTAATAGAGAGATAATAGATTTTAAATCAATACATTATATCATTTTTAGATCTATTTCTTTTAATTTCACTATTTTAGAAATGATTTATGTTACATTGGAAAGGATGATCAGAAAGAATAAATATGTGATGACTATAAAAAAAGGTTTTCTCTTATTGACAAGAAAAAATGATTTTTTTGTCACTTGTAGCATCTAGATCTTGACAACCACTCAATAGTGCCCCGAGGCCGATTGGACACAAGACCTCAAGCACATATCCCCAAATGCCAAAGGCTTCCTACGAGAAGCAAGGGCCTAGGGTGTGTCTATGGGGAGATTATATACTCATAGATCAGAGATACACAACGGTAAATAATAATAAAAAATGGATTAAGTATAATAATAAGCGTACAACAACAGAAACAATAAATAACCCATGAAGTGTAAAAAAAAAATTCAGAATCTGAATAATAATACATTGTATAAAAGTGATATTGATAATTTCATGAGTTTATATGAAAATAGAAGTACAAGGAAAATAATTGTACAAGAATAAAAAACATGCTATAAAAAGCACAAAAATGGTAAACTGATACAAAAAAATCTCAAGCATAGGCTCAGTCCTCTTCCTCAATATCCATCTTAAGAAGCAAGAAAATAAATCCTCAGAAGTATCATGATTCCCTTTATCTGTACCAGTGGTCATAAAGTCTTCTCAGGTACCAAATGGCACTTGATAAGGGTGTGAGATAAATATATCATAAGGCCAACACCCATGGTGTGTATACCTTTCCATTTTCTGGCCATAAATAAGAAATTTTGTGCTATATATACATATAAAGATAGGGTAGTAAATAAAGAACAACTGCAACTTTACTTGGGTTACTAAGTGGACACCCGTACCATATCACCTTTTTCAGATTATTAAGGGATTATAAATGAGGATCTTGTGTTGGTCACAAAATGTATATATATATATCATGTGACTAGATAAACATAAGTATCACAATTGCATAAGGATGCTCATATAAACATAAAGGATTCATCTCATTTGATTCAACAATCAAATAGACAATGCAAACCAAAAATTCCATTGAAACATGAGGTGGAGTTCTGTGCCCATCCAAGCTGATCTAAATGAATCCCAAGCGTTATAATGGAAACATCTGATAAATAAAATACCACTGATCCCATACAAGGTGATCTAAAAGACTCCCAAGTATCCCTACAAGGTATGGTAACAACCGAGTCCATCCCATGTATCACATAAGAGGATCGAGTATCACCCAAGGTATGGGGAAGCCATTTTTTGAAAAGGTCCTTACATGGTTGTTCCCCTTTGGAAACCAGTATCACTTAGTAGTATAAAGAATCACTCGAGAATCCCTTTATTGGAAAACCAAAGAATATCCCCCAAAACATCAGGTTGTTTCCCATTGATCATGAAGATTACATCCATGGGTCCTTTACATGGAATTCATGTTCTCTCTAATCCCATGTCAAACACTATATCAAACAAGGAATGCATAATAAGCAATGAATTTTTTATTTCTAATCAATAATAATCATATCAATACCACATGCTTCTATTAACCGAGTAAATAAATTCATTCCAAATATCAATGGAACATTTCATATTGTTAGGAAATTAGAACATTATAGAAGTAAACAAGGTATGGGGCATAAAATACATGGAATAACCCTTAAAAAAGTGAATGTCAAAACATGTAAATCAATAATACAAGCCAAAAATTCTAAATTTGTTTTTCATAATATAAGGTGTGCAATTTTCTAGGTATTATACATAAGAATTTATCCTAAGTCATTACACTAAACACTTGTAATAAACATGGAATTTGAGTATAATATCTCTAAGTAAGGAATATTTCATAAAGAATAATGTTTTAACACATGTAATGAGGATTCTCATTAAATCAAGGTACTCTTGTAACTTGAAATTATAATTTTATCATGGAAGGCATATTTCATTTAAGATACATCAAGTCTGTCAAAGGTATAAGGCACTACACACGGTCCAAACCACTGTGTTCAATCTTAGGAATTATCAAGAAGGACCGAATTCATGATATATTTATCATTCTAATAATATTAATCAAATCAGGGAATTATCAAGGTTCTACAAATGCAAATAAATTTTTTACACATTTTAATTAAAAGAAAAATTAGGTTGTTTTATTGGGTTCACCCAAAGGGGTGACCATATCAAGGATGAACACCCAAAATATGGGTTTCACATCAATTTATATCCCCAAAGGTAATAGTAAAACAAGCATAATATTTTAATATGTGATAACAAGCCTCGCTGGAAGGTTCCAATGGGGTTGCACAACGACCCAACTCCAAAAGCAACAAAAATGAAAGTGAAAAGACTAGACGTCCTACCTCAATGTTATGGTACTATGCACATCTTTTATCGAGGCTTGATTCGACCTAAAATGGAATAGATCAAGATATTTAGGGGAAACCACCAAATAGGGTAAAATCCATTGCATGGAGATAACACAATTATGGTTGGAGAAACCAAGAAATCAAGAGTTGTGGATGAGATAGACTACCAAGAGGAGTCTGTAGCTTCTAACAGTGAAGAAATCTGACCAACATTGATGGAGAAAACAAAAAATCCCAAAAGAGAAGAGGAGGGAGATTCATGTTCCTTGTAGGGGAGGAAACACCTAGTGGTAGGAAAGAGGAAGAAGAAAGGGGTGTTTAAAATAATCCCCTAAAAATAAAAATAAAATTTTATTACATAGCAGGTACCAGATAGTTTGGCTGCATGGTTTGGATGCACAATTGGCTAAACCGTGCACCAACCATGTGGTACATTTTACTAATCTGGGGAATATCGCATGGTCGAATATGTGGTTTACTAACTGTGTGCAGACCATGCAGCAGCTCACTTCCCCAAATATACAAATGGCTGCAGAAATGTGTGCTTGGGCTGCACGGTTTCTCCTAACCATGCGACCCAACCTATTTTCCCCCCTTTTGGAACTCCAGGCTTAAAACGATACCTGAATGAACCTGATACCACTATTTAACGATTAAGTATCAAACTAGGTGATGTTTCCATGAATATATACAAAAACTTAAACAGTATGTACCTTTGTAAAAAGCCGAGACATTACAACCTACCCTCTTTAAAACAATCTATCCCCGAGTTTCCCTTCCGAGGGTGGTATGCGTCCTTTGAGAAACGTTCCAACCATTATTCCCTTACATCGGCTTCCCACTCCGAGGTTTCATCCTAAAATTTTTTGTGTTTCCATAACACCCAGACTAATGGAACTGAACTACATCAAAGAACCTTTATACTAAAGGAAATTATAGGGATTGGATGCTCCTCAAAGGATGCATATGCCTCAAGCTCGATATCATTAGGATCAAATGAATGAGATGAGTCTAGATGGTACTATCAAATATATGATATGTGTAAGATTCTATGCATGGGATGGTACCTATGAGGCAATAACAACCTATAAGAAACTACCCCAACTCCCTCCACTATATCTAAAGGCCTAACATATCTCAGAGATAACTTCACCTGTCTCTTGATTTGTTTTTTCCCAACCAAGGCAATACACGTAGAAAGATTGGATTCCCCACCTCGAATTCCATAGTTCTACAATGAAGATCAGTATAGGACTTATTCCTCAACTATGCCTCCTACATAAACTTCTGAATCATATTTACTTTCTCAAGAGTCTCCTGAAAAAGATGAGGACCAAAAAGAGATGCCTCCCTAGGCTCTAGCTAGCAGAGGGGTGAACGTCATAGTCTACCATAGACAGCTTCATATAGAACCATCTAAATTGTTTCCAAAAATATTTCATTATAGGAAAACTCAACCAGAGGAATATTATTCTCCCAGGAACCTCCAAAATCAAGGATACATTCCCTAAGAATATCCTCTAACACCCGAATCATTTGTTCAGATTTCCCATTGATCTGAGGGTGATATGTAGTACTAAAGATCACCTGTGAACCTAGTTCCTTATACAACACTTTTTAAAACCATGATGTGAACCCAACATCTCAGTTCAAATCTTTATAATTAGTTACACCATGAAGTTTCACTATCTCATAGATGTAATTTCTACCTAAGTCATCAATGGAGTAGGTCTCTCAAATCGACAAGAAGCGTGAAAATTTGGTCAAACTATCAATGATCACCCATAATATATGATTTATTTGTGGATACCTTGATAAGATACCAACAGAATCCATGGTGATATCATTCCACTTACAATTAGGAATGGATAGAGGTAGTAGAAGTCCAACAAGTTGTTGGTGGTCTGCCTTCACATACGGACAGGTTGAGCATCGAGTGAAGAAGCACAATATTTGATTTCTCATACCTAGATACTAGTAATAATGATGAATATCACGATACATCTTGGTAAGACCAGGGTGAACTTCCCAAACTTAGGCATGAAATTCCCTCAATAGCTCTTCTCATATATCTAAAGGCACCCAAACATGCCTATGATATAGAAAGGTCTCACTACTATCAACAACCCAACCTGGAGTTGGGTTCTTTCATGTGACACTCTCCCTCAGAACAAGGCCCTTGGTATCTGATAACTGATGCATCCAAAGCCATTCTAGAAGAGAGGAATTCACTGCCAAAGATTCTAGAACTGTTTTCCCATGCTGCTCTGGAACCTCCAGATGAAACTCAGAAAATATATTCATCATCTTCCACTCACCACTATCCACATGGAATTATTTTATCAGAGTTTTATGGCTTAATACATTAGCCATGACATTTCCCTTACTTGGGGTATAAGAAATATCAAAATCAAAATATTGCAGTTATTCTAACCACCTGCATTGCCTAAAATTCAATTCACACCATATGGAGATATAATTTATGAATTTCAGGTCTATGTGAACAATAAACTTCTCACCCAGAATATAGTGCCTCCAACAGTGCAGATCATGAACCACAATGGATATATCGAGGTAGTGTGTAGGATAGTTCCTCTCCCGCGGCCTCAATTGTAGAGATCCATATGTAATGACTTGATCATCATTCATCGAAACTGCACCCAACCTGATCCCTGAAGTATCACATTAAACTATATAACCTTTTATCATTTCATGAAGATTCAGAATCAGAACTGAAGTGAACCCTCATTTTAACTCATGAAAGGCCTTCTCAAAAGAATCATACCATAGGAACTATACACATTTCTTAATTAGGGTCGTGAAAGGCCCTACTAAGTGGGAAATTCTTAGATGAAATGCATGTAATATCCTGAAAACCCTAAGAAACTAGGTACATGATACAAATTCTTTGGATAATATTAGAAAACCACAGTTCTCACCTTATCTAAGTCAAAATACACACAATCCTTTGATATGATATGACCCAAGAAGTGAACCTCACTGATCCAAAAGTAGAATTTACTGAGATTTTGGTAAATATAGTTCTCTCTCAGTGTACTCAACATGATATTAATATGGGTGGCATGGTCTTGTATTGTATTCTAGTACACCAATATGTCATCTTAAAATACTAAAATGATGGAATCAAGATATGGATGAAAACCCCGATTCATCAAATTCATGAAGACTTCTGGTGAATTTGTCAGTCCGAACAACATCACTAAGTACTCATACAATCCATTTCTACTCCAAAAGGATTTTCATGGTATATTTGATGGTCTCATGTGAATATGATGATAACCCAACCAAAAATCGATGTTGAAAAAAATAGTTATTGCTCAGAGCTTGTCAAAGAGGTTGTTTATACAAGGAAATGGATAATGGTTCTTCACTATTAGCTGATTCAACTATCAATAATTCACACACAATCTTATGGTACCATTATCCTTCTAAAATAAAAGAATATCTAAATCCCATGGAGATGTGATGGGTCTAATAAAACCCTTAGTCTATTGATCTTCAAGCTGCTTCTTTAGTCCTTGGAGATCTATAAGTGTCATCCTATAGGGAGGAATGGACACTGGTTCCACACCTGGAACTCTCTCTATGGTTAACTCAAACTCTATCACAGGAGGTAATCGAGAGAAATAATTAGGTAATACATCCCTAAAACAATCCCCAACTGGAGGGAACTCCAAGAGTTGCATTCCCTAATCACTCACAAAGAGACTTGATAGCTAAGCAGTCACTTTTCGAAGACGAACTCACTTGGGTCCATCCCGAATTGCCTAGATATCCCATTCAACTGTATGTATATAATCATGGCCCTCAGGTGATTTATATTACACATTGCGGTAATAAGAATCCACCTTGGCATGGTAAAGCAAGATCCAATCTATACAGAGAATGATGTCGAAGGTAGTCATCTTAAGGAAAAATAAATTATGGATGAGGTGGTAACCATCTATCTAAGGTGCAACTCCTAACACTGACATATTCCCTATGTTCTGAACCCTAGTGGGGTGTAGAGAGACATAATGCCACTAAATTATTCAATAGAGAGACCAAGGATCTCTACACACACAATAGATATTAAAGAGTGCAATTCACCTATATCAAATAGGAAAGATACTAAAGTAGAGGCTACCAAAATAGTACCTCTATCTATGGATATCTCTAGATTCAGATCCTTAGACACTGGATACACCTTCTATATATGGCATCGACCACATCATTGTGATGGAGTCTAACTAGCTTGAGCAGATCCACTCTTATTTTGCTGATTATCTGAAGCATGACTTCTGCGGACACAACCACTATTATCTTGGCCTGATCAGATAGTGGAAGACCAACTCCTAGCTTGATGTGGTGTCACAGGTCCTATAGTTTGTGTGAATTACTTGTACAGATCCACTGTCACTAGATTCTGGAGGAAAAGAATGGAAGAAACGCTGTAGATGACCCATTTTTTCAAAATCTTGATTTTCCATTAGGTTACTCATGCACTAAGGCTTGTTATGGCCTATCCTACCACATTGGTGACATAAAATAGAACTGTTAGCACATGTCACCTAGATGGAAATACTGCCACATGCACCCTCGGAACTATGCTTTTTTTTCTTGAAGAACTATCACCCTGATGTGGAATGGAACTAACATGGCTCACAATACTAGCTTCCTAGAGATTCTAGTTTGTGATCAAAACGTGGTTCACTATCTATGTAATGGTTGTCAATCAAAATAAATTCACCTGTGATCAGATAGAACATCCAAGCCCATCCTCAAATCACCTCACAATTGTCGATTCATCACTTATTATATATGGATAAAAATGATGAAGCTCAGTGAAGCGATAAGAATACTCATGAACTATCATGGAGAATTACTGAAAATGAAAGAACCCCCTGCATCGGTATGCACGCATGGTTTGTAAAAAGAAGCGATCATTTAAATCCATCATGAAATCTACCTGGTTCATGTCTCGACAATGCTCTGACAGAGATACGACATCCCAATAACACTTGGAAGAGTCACGATCCATGTAGGTCGCAAGCTTGACCCTCCAACCCAGAGGCATCTCAATATGGTCTAATATGGATATCATAGATTCTATCCATGACTCTACATCATGTGGACCTCTATCCCTTGATAACGTGGGAGGATTATACTGCTAAAGGTCATGTGTATGCTCTGGATAGTCGAAGAAGTTCATGGTGCACCCTGAAAAGTATGTATAAACCACATAAAACTATCTCTGAACATAGCATTGATGCCCAATGGAAGATCAATAGGAGGTTCCTTAGGAGGCATTATAAGATGTACAATGGGTGGCTCACGTCCCATCACCTTCGATGTGTTCTCATCACCAATTTCTTGGCTTGCTGCACAAGGATGTCATGTTTTCATAACTCTATAATCTCTAAACACACACCTCCAACAAGATTTATAAAAGAAAGGGAAACATGTAAAGAAGTAGTAAGGAAGTTCAGGTAGAAGGCCTCCTTGAATATGGCACAATAAAGAAGGAAAATGATAAGAGGACATGAGCATGGTCAGCCTCTAAGCCTGGCATAGCTAAAATCCTTATCCAAGATCCAGGTCTTGATAAGAAGAAAAGACCTCAAAAGGTTCACAAAGAAATTAGGCCTATAGCCTATGCCAAGGTAAGTTCAAGGTTACACATTACCATATAAGGTGACCAATTCATTTTATCACATGGTTTTCATTTTAAATAAATTGTGTATTGACTTACCCTTTTTCATTTAGCTGAGTTGGGTGGTTCACCAACCCAATCTATGAGGGCTCATACCCTTATGTGTTGGAAGTGGCATCCAATTATTCCAACACATAACATATACCTACAAAGAAACTATTATACATCTATTTCTTTAAAAAAGTAGGCACTGTAGGATATATCAATTAGGCACAATAGAAATCACATGAAAACAGAAAAATGTACGTATAAAATAAACATGGTATGACATAATGCATATCATTTTAATTCTTATAGTGCCTATAATGATGAATAAAATTCAACACCATCATGTCATCGGGCCAAGTAATGTAAATAATCATTTCAATCACACCAATATTAGTAAAATCATGAATCTTATCCTTCACCAAATGGTGAAGTCGTGTCAACCCTCAAGGGTATAAAGAAAAACTATAATTCTCCATCTAGGAAAGCTGTGTTCACACTGTACATGGGTTAGCAACATCCAAGCATTGGGTCAGGACCAAATCCCTATATCCTAGTCTCCTGTATACTCCCAAATAACAAGAAAAAGGAAAAAAAGGCACTGATACCACATTGTAGCATCCTGATCCCAGATGCCACTCAATAGTTCCCTGAGGCTGGTTGGTCACATGACCTCAAGCACATCTCTTCGAACTCCAGAGACTGTCAACTAGAAGAGAGGGTAACAAAAACATCTGATAAATTCAATACCACTAAACCCATCCAAGATGATCTAAAATAATCCCATGTATTTCTATGAGGTTTGGTAATCACTAAGTCTATCCCAGGTATCTCATAAGAGAACCGTGTATCACCCAAGGTATGGCTTTTCCATTTTTTTAAAAGTTTCATCACACGGTTGTTCCCCTTTGGGAACCCATATCGATTAAGAGTATAAAGAATCACCTGAGAAGTCCTTTCCTGGAAAACTAAAGCATCTCCCCCGGCACATCAGGTTATAACCCTATCAAGCACAAAGGGTCCATCCATGGGTCCTTAATATGGAACTCATTTTCTCTCCCAACCTATGTTAAATTCCATATCAAAAAAGGAATACATAGTAAGAAATGAATTTATGATTTCTAACCAACTATAATCTTCTCAATTCCCCATGCTTTTATTAACCAACCTAAGCAATTTAAGCCAATCATCAGTGGCACATTTCATATAGCAATGCAATGAGAACTTAATAGAAGTAAGAAAGGAATGAGGTGTAAAATAAATGGTATAAAACTTAAAAAAGTGCATGTCAACACATGTAAATCAATAATACAAGCCAAAAAGTCTTACAAGCATTTGTCATAATATAAAGTGTGCACTTTTCTCAGTATTATGGATAATCATTTGACCTAAGGAATTACCCTAAGAACTTGGATTAAACATGGAATTTGAGTATAATACCTCCATGAAAGGAATATTTCATGAAGTATAATATTTTAGAATAATACATAAGTTTTCTCTTTAAATCAGGGTACTCATGTAACTTAAAATGATCATTTTAGCATACAAGGAATATTGCATATAAGATACATCAAGTATGTAAAAGGTATAAGGCACTACACATAGGACAAACCACTATGTTCATGATTAGTAATTATCAATAGGGACCTAGTTAATGTTATATTTCTCATTTTAGGCATATTAATCAAATCATGGAATTATCAAGGTACCACACACACAAATGAAAATTTTCCACATTTTAATCAAAGGAAATATTGGGCCGTTTTAGTTGGTTCATTGAAGTGGGTGACCAGATCCATGATGAACACCCTAATAATTGGTTTTGAATGAAGTTATACCTTTAATGGTCATATTAAAAAAAGAAAAACATTTTTATATGCAATAAAAAACCTTTTTTGAAGGATCCGATGGGGCAGAACAATGACGCAATGCCAAAAGTAATGAAAACAAAGGGGAAAAAGAGTAAACACCCTACCTCAATGTCAGGGTACTAAAAAAATTTGGTAATGAAGATTGATTCGATGTAAAAATTTTATAAATCAAGATATTTAGAAAAAACCCCTAAATAGGGATAAATCCATCACATGGATATAGCGCAACAATGGTTGGAAAAGCTAATAAATCAAGGGTTGCAGATGAGAGAACTTTCCGAGAGGAGTCTGTAGCTTCTGATGGTGAAGAAATACGACCACTATTGATTGAGAAATCATAAATCCCAAAGAGAGGAGAGGAGGGGGTTTCATGTGTCTTTTATGGGATGGAATCACAAGTTGGAGGAAAGAGGAAGAATAAAGGGGTGTTTAAAATAAACCCCTAAAATTAAAATTAAAATTTTATTACATAGCAGGTGTCATACAGTTTGGCAGCATGGTTGGCCAAACAGTGCGCCAACCATGCAGTAGATTCTACTACAATGGGGCATAGTGAACGGTTGACCGCATAGTTTACTAACCATGCACATACCATGCAGTATCTCACTTCCCCAGATTTGAAAATGGCTACATGAACATACATGTGGGATGAACAATTTCTTCTAATCGTGAAAACGAGCATGTTTTCCCCTTTTTGGAACTTTGGTCTTGAAACAAGTGCAGGACTCACCCAAGACCTCCATTTAAAGATTAATCATAAAAAATGGATTTTTAATGAATGTAAAAAAAAATTTAATGGTGTGAACCTTTGTAAGAAAATGGGATGTTACATCACTCATACAATATGAAAAATATTTTAGACCATGTTTAATCTATCCAGATAACATGTCATATGGAAGAAATTAACTAATTATCCATATTAATGGTTCTTTCATTCATAAATTCTATTTCTAGAAAAATCATATGTAATGACACCATTAATACGAAATAAATTTTACTCATCAATCAATGGATTCAAAAAAAACATCAATATTCTTTTTTGGATGTCTTGTAATTTTTAATATCAAAAAGATATGTGACTCATTCATCAACATCCAGGGATGTGTGTTGTATAAAGTTATAAACATGGTCTAACAATAATATTGAAAATTGTAAGAGCTAAATAGAAATAAACCATTAGTAGAAAGACCTAATCACATGTTATGGGCATCTAGAGAAAAAGAAGGTTGTACATGGTCAATATTCTTCCACAAATCACTATCACAAGGATGATTTAAGATTTTAGTGGTTAAAATATTTAATTTTTTCAATAAAATTATTGAATCTGTATTTTGAGACACAAATAAACACTAAAATCTTGGTGTAACCATGAAATAACTCAATTATTTGACGGGAACTAATCTAGACTTCCCTTGTTAAGAATCATTGTACCACAATTTTCCATATGTAAAAAAAATTACTAATGAATCATTTTAATGAAAATATAATATACAATCATTTGAACATTCAAAAATCTTCTAATTACCAAGACCAAAAATATGAGCCAACCTATTGCTCCCATATAAATTGGTAGGCACCGCATTTCATTCAGGTAACAGTGATTTAAAAAAATGAATATCTGATCAAAAGTTCTATTTGAAATTCCATTATCTAATTTAACATTCATATATTTTGTAACCATTTCAAAATTTCTTATGTTTCAACTACGATATAAATCATCTTCAAAAAAACTTCTACAAATCATAAAATTTATATGGTTCTAACTTAGGAGTTAAATCAATATTATTATGAGTTTTTTTAAAAAGACAGACCAACAACCTCATTATTAAATATTGAAACTTTTATGGATCTAAAAACAAATTATTAATATCTTCACCGAAACTACATTCACCATGTTGATACTAAAAAGAATAATCTTTCCAAAAATCCAAAATGCAACAGATGACCCCCAACATTGTCAACTGTTTCCAATATCCTCAAATAATATTTCTTACATTGACACGTAATTGTAACTTCCAAAAAATAATCTATTTTATCTGATTCAAATGATACAAAATATTCAGAAACCTCAATATATTTTGGATTTATACAAGAACCACTTTGGATTCTTATGATCATTTATCTAATCTTGATCTTGTAATAAAGACTGTTGTCTACATCCTTATTCCATATTTTTCTAAATAATAAAAAATAAAAATATTTCTTACGATTAATCTGATATAAGGAAGAAAATATCCAAAAAACATAGAAAATAAAAAAATTACAGATTACTTGTAAATATTATCAATTTGATCTAATTACTACTAATTTTCTATAATTCAATAAATTACAATTTTTTACTAATTACTAGAGTTTTTTTATAATTACCATTAACTACCATTAAGGAAAACCATAGGACAACCTTGGGGAATGAGGGAATCAGGGATTAGAGTAGATAATATTGAAAACCGAGTGAAAGGATTCGAGTGACCCTGAGTTTAGACAGTTTGGAGGAGAGTTCATCGTGGGTAACCTCGCATGTTTACCGACCACCACCTCACATCGAAACCATCCTAACACAAGGTAAATGGAATTTATTTACTTTTTCATCACCTTCATTCCCATTACTTAATTCTTCCCTCAATGGAAGTAGGAAGAAGAGATGGAGGTGATAATAGAGGGAAATAATTTTGGAACCACTAAGTTCAGACCGATTAGAGGAGAGACATTCATAGATAAACCTGTGAGTGATTGATGTGGAGGCATATGCGAGAGAGAATAATTACAATATTGGTGGATTATTTTCCTTTTGTGTTAAAATATATCATCATGAGAAAATAATGTCTTACTGATAATCATGCCTTTACATTACGATTATTAGTAAAACATTATTTTCTCATGAAAAGAGATTGGACCAAAGAAAAGAAAAAAATCACTAAGCATGTTATTGTTTTCTCTCACATATGTTTCATCTTCCATCACTCACAAATTTATTTTTGACAACCTCTCATCCAAACCATCTAAACATAGGGGTGCTAAAATTATTTCACTATACCTTCTCCTTCATCCCCTATGCTCCATGATACCTCACTCCCCTTAGTCATGCTATTATTACTAATCGGGGTTAATTATGGTTAATATTTCTTAATTGTGGTTTATTTGGGTTAATTATGGTAATTTCAACTCATTAATGTTGATTTGTACTATTTATCACGCATTATGGCTAATTGTTACTAATTACCACTGATTTCAACTAATTGCCACTCATTACTGCTCATTTGTACTAATTCTGAGTCATTAAAGATCATTAATACTAATTCCCATTCATTACCAGTCATTTTTACTAATTACTAATCATTTTTACTAATTATCTCTCATTAAAAATAAATGTTAATATTTATCGCTCATTTCCACTAATGTTTACCAATCATTGCACATTTTCACTAATTATTAGTAATTACTACTCATTTTAACTGTTTTTTACTAATTACCACTCATTACCACTAATTTTTACTAATTACTGCTCATTTCTACTATTTTTTTAATCATTACTACTCATTATCTCTAACTGTTTTCTAATTATTTCTCATTTTAGCTAATTTTTCTTACTAATTATTACCCATTTCCCTAAGTTTTTACTAATTTCTACTCATTTATTCTAATTTATTATATTTTTTCTCATTTTATCTAATTTCAACTAATACACACTCATTAATGTTAATTTCTACTAATTGTCACTCATTATCAGTCATTTTTAATAATTCGGGATCCTTTCCATACATTTCTACTAATTCTCACTCATTACCAGCCATTTGTACTTATTACCACTCATTACCGCTCATTTTTACTAATGTCCACTCAGTTCTATTCATTTGAACTACTTCCCACTCATTTTAGGCAATTTGTAAAAACCCCCACTCACTACTGGTCGTTTGTACTAATTCGTGCTCATTACTAGTAATTTTTACTAATTACCACTTATTTTTGATAATATCTACTAATTACCAGTCATTATAACTAATTTTTACTAATTAGCACTCATCTTCTCTAATTTTTACTAATTACCATTCATTTCCACTATTTTTTACTAATTTCCATTCATTACATCTATTTTTTAACTAATATACACTCATTTCCTTTTTTTACTAATAACCGCTCATTTCCACAAATTTTTTTAATAATTACTACTTAGTAACACTATTTAATTAATAATTACCACTCATTACCACTAGTTTTTACTTTATATCTCTCATTACAACTAACTTTTAATGATTCCCAGTCATTTCTGCTAATTTCTACTAATCACCTCTAATTTTCGCTAATTTATACTAAATCAAACTCATTTATGACAATTTATACTAATCTCTACTCATTAGTGGACATTTATTCTAATTCTCTCTCACTACCACTAATTTATACTAATTCCTTCTCATTAACACTTATTTTTACTAATTATCACTCATTACTGGTTGTTTGTACTAATTCCTACTAATTACCACTTATTTATACTAATTCATGCTCATTACCACTCATTTTTTCTAATTCCTTCTCATTACTAGTCATTTGTATTTATTACTACGCATTACCATTAATTTACACTAATTAATTCTGATTTCTGCTAATGTTTAATAATTACCACTCATTACCTCCAATTTTTACTAATTACTTCTAGTTTCAACTAATTTTTACTAATTACCACTCATTTTCAATATTTTTTACTAATTTCCACTCATTACTTCTAGTTTTTACTAATTACTAATCATTTTTGCTAATTTTTACTAATTATCGCTCATTTTTTCTAGTTTTTACTAATTAGCACTCATTGCCCCTATTTTTTACTAGTTTTCGCTCATTTCCACTAATTTTTAGTATTTTCCACTCTTTAATACTATGTTTTAGTAATTCCCTCTCATTATAACTATTTGTTTTCTAATTTCCAATCATTACCACTACTTTCTACTAATTACGAGTAATTTTTTATTGTTGTGGGTAATTTCTAATAAATTCAGCCAATTTCTAATAATTACTTCTAATTTTTTATACTTATCACTAATTTATACCCATTTCAAATATTTTTTACAATTTTTCTAATTATTTATTTATACAATTAATTACTAAAAATTAGTGTTAATTACAGCAACTTAGTTAATATTGTTAATTATTACTAATTACTGTAAATTATTTTTAACTATTACTAACATATGTGAATTAAAACAAAATTCTATTAATTAGTACTATTTATCTATTAAATATAAGTTTTTACTACTAATTATAACTACTTATTGATAATTAAAAATAATTTCTGCTAATTAAAACTATGTACTTATAATTTAAAATAATTACTCCGACTTAAAACTGATTATTTCTAATTAAAACTAATGACATATAATTATAAATACTTACTTATACTTAAAAATAATTACATGTAATTAATACTAATTACTTCTAATTCAAAATGCTAATTTCTAATATAAATTATATTAAATTAATTAAAAAAAATTTAAAAAAAATTACTTTAAAATTGATACTTTTTTGGATACGAATCTGAAAATTTTAATTCCCTATAAAAATTAAAATTTATATAGAAAGAACTATATAAGAACAAATACGGAGAGAAGAGAGTTGAAGAGCGATGGGGAGAGAAATCTGCTAGGGAGGCCTGTATATAGGTTAGATTATTAGCAACAGACAATTTGTGACAGGTCTATCGACACAATTAGTATTATCTTCGATGTGTTCCATCACATATAGTATCCACCATAATTAAAGTGTCAGTGATAAAAATTTATATTTGACGAGTTTCTTCATAAATAGTCTTCTAACACATTATTTGTGATGGTTTATAAATTCTTATCGAAAATAACCGTAAGGGAAAATAGTATTTTCAAAATGAATAAATATCCATTGCAAATAAAAATTCCCAATATATGGAATGATATCACGCCAAATTTAGTTGTGGAAAAATTTGTTTCCCAATGAAAACGGTCTCACCCTAAAGACTATTTGTGATGGGAAATATGACCATCAAAAATATCCTGATTCAAATAGATGTTTTCACAACGTGACGTTTTATTCATGGTAATTTTTTTAAGTTAAATATATCTTTTCAATATGTTTTGATTTAAATGATCCTCAAGTTGTAAGGGATTTTTCTAAATTAATTCACATTTATTGAGTTATAATTGTTATTTTTGAACATATTTCATATAATTTGTGTAAATTTTATCTTATGTTTGAATTATGTAGTATTTTATCTTTAAATTATGGGGATTTCCATTTTTACCATTGAAACCCTTTTTAAATGACTCTTACGTCAGGGAATATGTTTTTTAATGGACATTGGTAACTCAAATATATTTCTTTGAGTTATATGGTTTCTATTAAAAATCGAAATTAAAGACTATATTTATTAATTAATTTCCCATTTTATTTGATGTTATCATTTATCTTATTAGAAAAAAGTATCTTTTTATTCAAAGGTTCCTAATAGATTTTTCTCTCACCTAAAAGTATAATGTAGTCAATAATGAACCTCCATCTATTAATTAGATTTGTGTTTCTAGTCAATGTTTTCACTTACAACCAATGTCCTCTTTTCATGTTTGTTAATACATGTATGTATAAATTTATGTTGTCTCCATACTTTACTTTACCACCATTAAGGGACATGTTTTATTACTATTTTAACAATATAGGTTTTCAGTAATGGTATTTCAAAATATCAAAAGTGCCTTCCTTTCATAATTAGATGTATCATTTTCAGCACCACATTACCTATCATAAAAATTTAATTTCCTTTTTATGGGTCCATTATTTGATATTCTTAGTAAAATTAAAATAATATTATTTTTTTCACATTACTACTTTTGAAAATGACTTTTTAGAATGATCTATAACTCCTTCCTTTCTGACAATGTTAAAAAACATGTTTTTCAAAATATCATTTCTGGATTCCATATCAATGTTCCTATTTATCTCAAGGGTTGTATATTCTATAATGTTATGTTTTATAAACCACCCTTTAAATTATTTTTTAAGTTCCACCTTCGGTGATTGAATTTGGTATCAACAAACCTAGATTATTTGGTTATTTATGTTATAGATTTTGAAACATAATTTGAAACCAATTCTTATTCCAAGATTTTTAATGAAGTAATGGTTAAATATTTTATTTTGTCACACATGTGTATGGTTAATATTTAAGTGATGGTGTAATGTCATGGCCCATATCAATCTGAATAGTAACCGGATCAGACATCCACATAACCTTCAGCATGCCTCCATGAATGCTATAGGCTGCTAACTAGAAACAAGGGTTTAAAGTGGTACAATGGGGAGGCTATACCCTCTATTTCAGAGTGTGAAATAGTGATAAAATACCAAGAATTTTTCAAAGAAGAGTACACATAATAATAAATAAATTGAATGTGTTAAAACAGATTGAAATTCAATATACAACTGAAATTATGATGCTAGAAAAAGTAAATACAAACACATCACAAATTGGCCCGATCAATTTATAGAAAGGAATAAAAAGAAATAAAATACATGTGGACATAATTCATCACTAAACCATACTTCATACTGATCTTCAGGTCCCACTCAATATACTCCAGCTCAAAAATATAATATCCATCCTCAACCAATCCTATGACTGTGTCCAAGTGAGACTCTTCGTGGGTACCCTGATGCAATGAATGCATGAGCAGAGTGTGAGTACATGATTCAGTAGGGAACTACCAATGTGGTCCTATATATAAATGAAAATTTAGTGGTATGTACATGTGACATACTAAAATTAATTAAATAAACCATTGAATAAAATAAATAAAACCAACCATAATACCTACTTTGACCTGATGCCTAAATTTCTCTTAGAATATCATAGTGACTGTGCCAACCAGCATACCTCAACCACCCCATGTTCTTTCACATGTACTAGGGATAAGCCTGAATTCCTTAATTGATCCTCTTGTCCATGAACCCGATCAACCATACCTACCTCAAATAGTTCTAGAGTGCCTCTAATCATGAAAATCACCTCAAGAAAACATTTATCCTCACACTATGGATACCATACTAATGCCTTTATCATGATCAGTACTGAACCCTGAAGAGTCTGAAGTCACCCCTAATCCTCAATACCTCAGTTTGAACCCCATGATAGAGTCTGGTAATTTTTCACTCTAAGGTCAACATTTTATTCCTAGGATGGGGATCTGGGTAATCATATATGTACATGCCTGATAGATTCCTAGGCATCCTGGGAAATCAAAATGAATACCCACCCTTTATCTCGTGATCAATCTTTTGAGAAACCAATATCTCAATGATCCTTATCCAATCAACACTAGTGAAATCACATGATCCTAGGTGTATCATAGGCATCAATCAATTGAATACAATAGTCTCCCTCAGGATGTCAAAAATCCATTCTCTGGGATATACACACACTTATCACCCCATACCACCATTTAAATCTCAAGATCCCCAAACATTCTCAATGTTCTAATGGTATCTCCAATCGAATCCTTTCACACCAAGCATTAATAATTGTATAACTAAATAAAGGAATCTTTAGAAAACTCGGGTTTTCTTATACGCACAATAGCATATACTCTAATGTAAGATCCTAAGAACTTCAACTAGGAATCCACCACATCATCATCCATAGTAGGTACTAGTAGAAAAAGGCATCAATCTGCAAATTCTATGAGACCAGATCTTAGAAATTTTCAGTATCCTAGGGTCTCATCCATCTCAACAGGTGATTATTAGGCATCTCATGAAATCAAAAAAGTGACTCGGCCAATTCCCAATTCCAAGATTTCCTAGCCAATCACATATTATATCTATAAATAAATAAATTAAATCATAACAAGGGAAGTATGAATTCCCAAAATTATCACCATTTTATAATCCCCATCAGTCTTACAAATCAGTTTGGGTTATAGGGTGACACTCACAACCATCTCTACCCATATCCATATACACCCGCTCATGATGCTCTCTCTAAGAGGAACCCATAGGGGTCCCCTAGATCATCACTATAGTGGAGGAATCTCACTCAAGATCCTTAAAGAAAAATGTTCTCTTGGGATATCGCTCATGCTTGATGGTCATCCAATCCATCAACAACATCAAACTCATCTCATGACTTCATAGGCCTCAAGGGTGTTCCACATTGGTGACAATCTCAAGAGATGTCTCAAGTATAATCTCTATATTCAGGGTCACTCATAACAAGTCAACTCACCCACCTCGTTCCCATTATTCCAATGGTCAATCCACCTAGTACAAAAACATCTCAATGGTCATCACATGACTATAGGGTCATCCATATAAAGCTACATCACACCCCCTCTTAGAGGTGTCCATAGGACAATGTCAATATCAAATCCTCTTCCAACTGTGATTGAGGTAATCAAAAAAGTTCCAAGGACCCCCATGGCCTTGGCACCTTGTGTGGTCTAACAAAGAATTTAATTTAAATTAAAAAAATCTAATTAAACATGATCATCATCCCCAGTGATAATACCTAATTGAAAATTCCAAATAAAATGTACATAAACCATAATGGTAAGTTTGTAGGACCACCTACATCAATCAAGTAGTTATCTCCTTACTAAGCAACAGTGAGCATAAATCTAGCACATACAAGTGTGAAATGATTCAGTAATAACCTCCACCTGGTCTATGAACACCATTATAAACCATAAATATCATTAAATTAATTTATTAATTAATTTAAATCAAATAAAAAAATGAAATAACCTGTGCTAAACTCACTGGGAAGTCCAATGGTTTTGAAATTGTAAGAAACTGGGTGTGTTATACTCCTGACACACCACCTATCCTAAGAAACCCAAAATCCACAATTTATAAATATGAATAAACATCTAATTTTACCCAAAATTTTTGGAAAACCTAAATAAACTTAGGAGGCAACATACCTTCCATAAACGGATGAATTGTTACTTGATTATGAAACCTCAAAGATATTATTTCTAGGTGTCATGAAATCCACATTTAGAATTAGTGATTTCATCAAACTATGGTGAAATATTCATTTTAAATGTAAATCTTAAATTATTGAAAAATAATAACCCGTGAAGGGAAGAGTGGATGGATATGATAGAAAAACCTTACTCGAAACCCCTATTAGATCGCAAAATGAATCACACTAAACAAAAGGAATAAGTGGGGGAGATGAATCATGTGAGGACCTACAGTGTTCTACATTGGTGATAAGAAATAGGGAGGATTTATCCTCCATTTAGCATTATTAAAATAGAAAATACTACCTAGAATGATTCATGGTATGAATAGACTACAAAAACCTCTAGAAGCATCCCAGATACTCCGTCCTTCCTATAACTACATTATGAACACCCAAAACATCTAAAATCCCTTTAAACCAATCCCAAACACCATTTTTGTTTATTTTTGATCCCTCATATTATCTTTCCTAACTGTAGTTCTAAAAACAAAACAGAATGAAAAAAAATATTCAGAACCCTCCAGAATTCCACAACCCGTCCAAACATGGGGTATTACAATCTCCCCACCTGATAACCTCTCATTCCCAATAAGTATGATTAACTATTCATCCAATAATCTAAACCTACCTAGGTATCCAATCCATGCTCAATTCACCATGTTCCACAATGGAACACCAAACGAGCTTCCAATGCACAACTCCAAACATGAGGCATGAAATTAATCAAAAACCTGAGCGGCAACTCTCAAACAGAAATGGAACTTTTATATGGAACTACATGATTATTTTCTTTTCGTGGAAACAATTTTTTATCTAACAACTTTATCACCCAACTTTTGGTGCTCCTCTCCGTATGTTATGGGTCATAAATTTCGATTCGAGTCCATGGTGCTCCCCACCATCAGAACATCCTACAAAACAAAGTTCCTCTAGAAATCCTCTAACCTATCTATTATATATCACATTATTCTATCAACATTATTACCTCACACTATATCTAACCTAAATCAGAACACCAATCAATCCTCCTCTGTCTAATTATATATTAATGCTTGATCACTCTAACTGACGCCTCCTTAAAAGAAACACTAAACTCATCCCAACATTTACACTAACAACCCTCACACATAGCTTTTTGATTTTACCTTGATCCATGTCACCAACTATACTTGATTCCTAAAAACTTTAACCTAACATGGAACCTTTACTACATTTTATCATGGGATTCACCCTCTAAACTATGTGAGAAAATGGTGATTAACCACTGAAACATGTCCTGATACTGGTTTACTTTCTGAACTATGTCATGAAACAAGGATTACCCCCTGAAACATGTCATGAATCATGCCTTACCCTAAGAATCACCCATGGGTCACATAGAGATCATCCCAATATTGATGAAAATGATCAAAATCTATATACTATCTCACATGAACCACAAATTTGGTATTTACCTTGCAAAAAAATAAAATTTGATTCACTGGTTCATCAGTATCAGAGATCCATATGTACCATCCAAAGACTAGTCTTAATATTCCCATGAACATCACTATATATATTACCTCACATAATGGCTTGACATAAATGTACAAATCAAACCTAAGAATCATCATGAAACATCAATTAGAACATGTTCTCATCTCATAATGAAGTTATCCTTGGAAACCATAAATATTTCAATCATAAAGAGGGGTTCAACCTCATATTTCCAATGATAAACTCCCCACAATATGGATTACCTTATATCACTCATCGAGTGTCGCCTTAAAAGGGTCTAACACTACACGTGTGTCGTGCCTCCTAATCCATGATTATCTATCGCAGAAAAAACTTGAATAGGATCAACCTAAATTAGATATAGCAACAAACCTGATCAACATCCAATATCCCATCTACTATAGAGTGACATTTCAAATTTTACCATAACTCTCAGTAAAATAGTTCTATAATAATTTCATCAAAACCATCTATCCTCGGATAGCACATGGCCACTCACCAATTTCAAACTCAATAGCATCATGCATATCCAGTATGAACTACCATAATATCATTTGAATGAGATGGATGTATGCTCCCATATCCCCCAATTTCTAACAATTTACTCTCGATCCCTTATGTAATACATAAACAACTAGGATAATGTTTCAAAACCCTAGATAATGATTCAAGGGATTTCAGTTTGTCAAGCCAAGTAAAAATTAGATATTCTCACTAAAATCATGAAATTGATCATGTCGGTGCCAACCATAGGCTTAACTACTATCCAACATTATTCCAAGTCTCGAGCTTCCATAAATGCTCTCACCGCATACTAAACACACATAAAGAATTTATATGTTCAAGAACCTAAATGGTCCCACCCTTCAAGGAAAGTCACGAACCATCGCTCTAGAACTCAAAGTACTTTTCCCATAAAATAACAAGGCATCACTATGCCTATACCACAAACCTAGTAGAACCTTTCATGCATCGATCTCAAATCAAGGAATCTACCCATTATCATCCACCTCTAAGGAACACTAGTTTCTAGGCTAATACCTCTTAGGGGTTTTCCTTACACCTAGATAGGAACTAACTCCAAAAACACTACGTCTCATATCTAGGGTCTCTACCCCCCAACCCAGCCATAAAGTCAGGTATCCCAAAACCATAAACAATGGGGCGTCATCCGTACTGCTGTCTCAAATAATAAATGACATATAACATTCCAAAACCCTTCCTAGGTTCTAATATATACATAGACCAGTCACCTCATAACAAACCATTGGCCTTATAGGGCACATGTTGTCAATGAAAATATATACATGAGACTTATCCCTTGAGAATTCCAACATATATAGGGTCATGTACATAATGAAAACATCTTAGAAAATATTTTCCAAAGAACCAAAAAACACAAGGTTCCATTAGATAGAATTATATTCCATGATATATGGTAAAAAAATATTTAGGCAGTTACTAGAACATTAATTAATAAATACAACATGGTCCATTCAACTGAAATCACCCTATGATGATCTATATCTAGAAAACCACCACCAATGGTTTGTTCAAGTAGAGTATCATTCCATTATATACAGGAAAAAACTATATAATTTGTTATTAACAATTTATGTAACTGTACCAGAATACTAATAAGCCAATATGTGTATCCCACTAAGGAATGAGGTTCTTAGAAGGATACTAGGGTCACTCTAAGTCCCAAACACCATGGGATTATGTCATCATCACAAAAAAGTTTCTGAACATAGATCCAAATGATATGTCATCATTAAAAAGTACATAATGTTAGTCCAGTTGAGTAGAATTCCACCAAGTTCTTATATGAGAATTTTTTGTTGAGGATTTACTAACACCTTCAATAGTTGAACCTCCTGTTAGTGGCACCGTCACACACTTTCAGGACCATTTTCTTGTGAATCCCTATATGTCATATCAGGATGCCTGAATATGCCTCCTTCCACCATTGTATAATAGAAAAATCTAGAACTAGTCTCTTTTAAATGGGAAAAGACCTAGAAATATATAAAAAAAATAAATCCAAACATCATGTGTGACAAAAAATGTGAAATAAACCAACATTAATATCGTTAATCCATAACATCAATCCTATCCCTCGAAAAATAGAGTTCTAATCGATAAAGGTGTTTATTATGATCCATTATTTTATCCATCATAGGATCCAAAACATGATTATATCCTAACTAACACATATAAAATAGTGAGTTGAAAGAAAAATAATTCCTTGATACCACTTTATAACACCCTAGCCCAGATCACTCTGAACTGTATCTGGAAAATACTTCCATGTGATCTCAAGAAAGCCTCCTTGAATGCTAGAGGTTTTTTGCTAGAAGAATGGTCTAAAGAGGTTCCTTGGAGAGGATATACCATTGGTGTTAGAATATGAAATAGAGATAAAATACAAAGAATCATATACATAAGAGTATGTAGAATAGTATATAAACTAAATATTGTCAGATGAAATAAAATGTAACTTACAAATATAACATTCATGCTCAGAAAAGTGAATATAGACTCATAATACACTGGGATAATCAATATATAAAAAGGAATATAAACAAATAAAAGTGGGGATACTCCACTCTGGCTTCGAGCCATACCTCATCCCAATATTCAGGTCCCACTCAAGCTTCTCCAACTCAAACACATAATACAGGTTCTTATCCCAACTTATGCCTAAATCCAAATGCATGTCTTCTCAAGTACCCTAATAAAATAATAGATCAAGAAGGGTGAGAGTACATAACTCCTTAGGGAACCACCAATATGGCTCAGAATAAATAAATATACTGCTGAAAAAACCCAACCATAATACCTTTTTTGTCCTGATGCTAGAATATATCTATGCATGTCCTGATGACCATGCCAACCAGAGTATCACAACTGCCCCATGAGAATACACTTTAACATAGTAAATTCCCAACCTCCATCATTGATGCTTAGTTCCATGACCCAAATCGACCATACCTACCCCGGTTAGTGTCAGAGTGTCTCTCATCATGAAAATTGCCTTAGGAAGAACTATTTCCACTCACTGGGGATCTTATAATCATGGATCCATCATGATGAGTAGTGAAACATACACTACCACAAAAATAGTTTTTCCTGGCACCAACCTTTATCAAAGCTAACAAAAAAGGCCTGATAAAGGGGGGTACCTTTATCAGCGCTAAAAAAGCACTAATAAAGGTTACGTTTACCAACGCTAAAAAAAGAGATGATAAAGGTACCCCTTTATCAGTGCTTTTTTTAGCGCTGATAAAGGTACCCCCAATTATCAGGGTTTTTTTTAGCACTGATAAAGGGACCCCCTTTATCAGCACTTTTTTTAGTAGCGCTGATAAATGGGGGCCTTTATCGGCTCTTTTATTAAAAGTGCTGATAAATGGTCAACTTTAAAAAAAATGAACTAAAAATAATATATTAATATATAAATATATAAATATATTTATGTTGATATAAATATAATATATAATTATTAAATATATTTTAGATAAGTATAAATATACATTTACAATTAATATACTTAATATATAAGATATTTAGTGAAAATGGATTATAAAAAAATAAAAAAATATTTTTAATTAATAATTTGCTAATTATTATGGAGTAATAGTCATTTAATAACAATTTGAAGACTAAAAAAATAAAAACAAATAGAAAAAGATCCAAAATATGTTGAAAATGCAACTCGAACTTCAAACAGCCATAAATTTTGATCCGGGTGTCCGTTTGAGCTCTACCACATATCAAAAAGAAGACTGCGATGAGCTCTACACCCCTATGATAGGGGGACATGGGTCAATGTTTTTTTGAGGCCAAAATAGGCCCAAAAGGCCTCCAAAAGTGACTTTTTATTCGGGATAGCCCGATTTTTTTACATTTTGTG
This sequence comes from Viscum album, assembly GCA_963277665.1. Lineage (NCBI taxonomy): Eukaryota > Viridiplantae > Streptophyta > Magnoliopsida > Santalales > Viscaceae > Viscum > Viscum album. Next base: position 2,036,347,233 of record OY728156.1, read on the forward strand.
GATTTTCAGCCTCGTTTAAGGGGGTAATGTTTTCTTTTCTTGGTGGGGACTGAATTTATTGCAAGGTATTACATTCATATTGATATTATTTCTTTGAAATTTTATCGTTTTTAATAATGAAATTCTATTTATAATCAAATATATAACTATATGAACATATTTTTTATATCTTCACACCTAAAATTGTTTTTTTAAATAAATAATTAAACATATTAAAATATAAAATAGATTAGCTTTATCTAAATAATAACTAATATACATTTTATTTAAAATACCAATATATGAATATTTATATAATTATATATTAATATAACTATATATACATTAATATACCTATATATATATTAATATAACTATATATATATATATTAATATAACTATATATATATTATTATAACTATAAATATATATATTAATATAACTATAAATATATATATTAATATAACTATATATATTTATTAATATAAATATATATTACTATATGAATAAATATAACTATATATATTTAAATAAATAGATATATCATAAATAAGAGAACAAATCAGTATAGGGGAGTGGAAAAAGCTTTAGGCGCGCAGGGAGGAGGTCTCAAGATCAATTCCGGGTGGAGGTAGGGGCGCACATGCAAGTGTGAATTAGAGGGGCTAGGACTGATAAAGGTGGGGTATATCACTGATAAGGGTGGAGGCGGTGCGTGCAGGCGCTGGAGGTGTGGGAAAGCGCTGATAAAGGGGGGATCAAGCACTATAAAAGCCCCCCCTGAGATTGGTAGTATTTTGTTTAAATTTTTTTACATTTTTTTTAGTTTTATCAGCGCTAAAAAAAGCGATGATAAAAGGGGTCTTTTATTAGATCTATAAAGAATGTTCTGATAAATGAACCTTTTATCAGTTCTTTTTTTAGCACTGACAAAAGGGGATTTATCAGTGCTTTTGGGAGCGCTAATAAAGGGGACCCACCTTTATCTTCGCCGACTTTAAAAGTGCTTTTCTAGCACTGTTAAGGGCCATTTTTAGCCCTGATAAATGGAGTATTTGTAGTAGTGATAGGTTCATGCTAAGAATATATCCTCCTCAAGCCCTTTAGGTTTAACCCCATTCTATTATAGGGGCATTAATCATTACCATTCCAATTTCTAATTCCTAGGAGGGGGTTCTAGGTAATCATATACATCTAGAAATGACTAGTTCCTACTCAACCTAGGAAATCAAGGGGAATATCCTCCCTGAACACAACGATTAATCTTATGGGCATCCAATTTATCATGGATTCTTATACAATCATCACTGGTGAGTATACCTAATTCTAAGGGCGTATCCAGTCATCAATTGAGGGGGTCCAATGGTCTCACTTGGGATGTCCAAAATCTATGGTCAAGGATATACACCAACTCAACACCTCTTACCGCCATTAAAATCCCAATGTTTTTAGAAATTTTGAATGGTATAATGGTGTATCTATTATAATCCCAACAACCTAGGAATTCATAGTGGTATCAGTGAAATGATGGAATCCAAAGAACTACTACTCGAGCATTTCTGTATGTGTGCTATCATATACTCTGATGATGGATCCTAAGCACCACCAATCGTCATCCACTACTCTATCACCCATATTGGATACTATTCAAGATAATATTACACCCCTATATACTTTGAGAAAAGGTCCTATCCATTATAGGAATCCCACCATCCCATTTATCTTAAGAGGTTATTTCTAGGCATCCTAGGAAATCACAATAGTGTTAGGATTAATGGTCGATTCCCAAGCATCCTTGTAAATCACAAATCATATCCAGAAATAAAAAAATTAAAACATAACAAGGGTTGGAAAATTTACTAAACATATCACTATAATATCATCCCCATAAAAGTTACACATTAGTTTATATTCTAGAGTGACATTTACAACAATCTCTACCCATAGACACATATAATTGCTCAGGGTTATCTCTCAAAGGGGCATCGATAGGGGTACCATTGATTATCACTATAATGGAGGAATCCTACTTGGGATAATTGAAGAAAAATATTCTATAAGGCTGTCACCCAATGATTTGAGGTCATACCATTCTCAACATCATCAAAGTCATATCAAGACCACACATACCTTAGGGTATGTTACACTAGTGATGATCTTGAGAGACAGATCAAGGCCCATCTATATTTTAACGGTCACTCCAAACCGATAAACTCACCCAACCAATAAATCCACTTCCTAAAATAAATAAACCCAGGAAAAATATATATCAAGGGTCCTTTTGAGCCAACTAGGTCCATCCATATCAAGTTACATCATTCGCCATTCCTGGAGTTGTCTAATGGTCAAGGTTATAGATAAGGCCTCGACCAACGGTGATTGAGGAAATAAATCTACTGACAAGGACCCTCGTAGCCTTGGAACATTGTAATGTATACCCACCAATTTCATTTTCAAATTAAAATTATTTATTTTAACAAGGTTATCTCCCTCATTGGAAATACAACATAGCACATACCAAATAAAAAATGTATAAACCATAATGGTTGATATAAAGGATCATCTACCTCAACCAAGGAGTTTCAACCTTTTCTATGTTTTTCCATGCCTCAATATTTCCAATCAAAGTCACATATGAGAACCTACCAACCTCCACTGGTTCTGCAACACCTTGAGATTTTTTAAAGGTAATATTATGTTTGATAGTGTATGAAACACACAACACTAAGTTTGAATGAATAGTCATATAATATTATTTAAATGTGACTGGTATAACCTAGATGTTAAATTAGAGTGTGTGAATAAAATTGATTAATTTATGAAATATATATATTTTCCCAAAAAAAAAAAATTATTTACATATTCTTAATAAATAATAACTCAACTTTAATAATGATATTTTATTCTACAAGAAAAATACATTTCATTAAAAATGCATTTTTTTTGTTTTTTTTGTCAGAAAATACTACCATTAATCTTTAAAAATTTAAGAAATTTTATTTTATAAAATAAAAATAATTATTTAAATCAAAATATATATATTAAATTTGGGTGAAATTTTGTGATTTTTCATAAAATATTAAATTTTTAGTGAATAGTGAAAAATATGGATTTTTATAAAATGATCAATTATTTTTAATAAGTAATGTATCATTATTACTTTAATTTCTTTTAAAATTAACATAATTATTATTTATTTATATTAAATCATATTATTTACAATTAAATAATCTTTATACTTTATTTTTTATAACTTTATTTTTATGCATTAAAACAGTTTTTTTAAATCATTTTAATGTTCATAATATTTCCCCATTTTATGTTTTTAAAATAACCAATAATGAGGAATTATTTAAATGAAATTTATAGATTATATATCTATAAATATTTATTTGAAATCATTTAATTATGATTTCTTTTGATACATTTAATATCATATCATATTTTCCTTAAAAATGCCTTTCTTGAAATACTATTTTTTCTACACGTTTGGAGGTTTAATTTTAACTTTAAGTATACTAATATTATGAGTTGAATTTTGAAAAATGAATTAAATATTTTTAATTATAATTATTTGTATTATCTTATAATTTTAAATTAATGTTTTACCAATATGAATAATAAACACAATAAAAATTATTTACCATAGTTAAGGTAAAAATGAGTTTACTTGGGGTTAAACTAAAATGATAAAGGTTAAAAATGTCCCAAAACTTGTATAATTTATATCTTATGGTAATATTTAGAACTTATATCTTATAAGGTTTTAAAATGGTAAATTTTTTATCCTTTTTAATGATAAAAATATGGGGGAAATTATCTCTTTTCAAAAATTCCATGTTTGTACTCTGCCCCTCTTATAAAAGGTCACCCACTCTCCTATCCTTTTCACACATCCAAAAATAATTATTTCAACCAATACCTAACAAAATAACTTTCCTAATTCCATAAACTTGTCTAATAATCCTTTTTTGGTCATAAATCCAACCTAGGAAGGCTTTTGGTGAAAACCAAAAGAAGTTGTCTAAAGAAGAGGCAACGTCCTTAACTGAGCATTTTATTTTATTTCTTCCTTTTCATCATTAAAATATTATTAAACCATAATTATATAATAACATAATTATATTCCAAATAATTATATTTTTTATGTTATGTTCATGGCCTACAACCATCTCATCCTCCCTCAAATGGGAATTGGAAGCATTGATCATGTGTGTGGTGAAAAACCGCCTCCTGAGCCGATGTAATTCATTTTCCATGACCATTTCTCATGTATAGATATAATGATTTATTTAATATCCATTTATGATCTTTATAACATAATTATACTTTTTTAAATATAATATCACACATTTCTTTATAATTTCTATTTTGTATATAATATGATAACATCACTCATGTGTACGACATATTATCGCCTCGCAAAGTGATGTTATTAATTTTTATTTACACTTTACATGGAAGGTAATAAGGAATAATTTAATGTTTATATATGATATTCAATATGTATTATAAATTATTTAAAATAAATATATCATATAATTTCTTACCTTACCATCCATTGAATAAAAGATAACATTTTTCGTGTGTACGGTGGACTACCACCTTATGAAGCGATGTGAATAATTTTTATTACTACATCACATGGATGGTATGTGTAATGGTATTTAAAAAAAAATATATGATATTTTTAGTATAATAATAATCTTTTAAATATAAAATAACACTTTACCACTTTCCATCATGATCTTTAAAAAATAGAAACATTACTCATGCGTATGTATGACCTACCATCTCTATGATTATAATGTAGTTCATTTTTCATAACAATATTTCATGGTTAGTTTAAAATGTATAGTTTATGTATAAAAATAAAATTTAGTCCATAGTTACAAATTTTTTTGATTTTGAATTAATAATATATTTTACCTAAGTCAACATAACAATGTTATTTTGGATAAATGAGTTGTTTATTATTAAAATATCTGATATAAAATTATCTAGTTAAGTAATTGAATATGCTTAAATTAAATTAAAAGGAATAATAAACATTATTTTTTTATTAATTATGTAAATAATTAAACTAATTTTATTATTCATGAAGATAAATAATGCACATTACAAACTAGTCTCAAGCTAAGGGAACTTTCTATCCCACAATTTAATTTGATTTATGACCATTCTCTCTCTAACTCACTTTCTTTCTATTTAAAGTTATGGAATGCTTAAAAAATTTGTATACATGTATCTCACATGTATATATAGCTCATTTGACCTTCCTTTTATGGGGTAATACATGCCTTATTAACATTTCAAAAATGTTATAAAACAAATCTATTTTGAATATGTTATGTGACAAGATTATGGAACCCATTTCTTTTTATGGGAAATTCAATAGTATATGAATTATTATTGATATCCTTATGTGGTATGTATATTAATATACATGAAATTAATGTGATTTTTGGGCCTGAATTTTATATACCTCTAATTCATTAAGTAATGTTATAACATCATGATATATCATGTATATGATTAGGGAGTGATCATAATCCATTATGGGATTCTGTCCACCACGTGATGTTATCTTGGTATTTATTGTTAACATATGTTTATATCATTTATTATACCGCTAAAAATTTTCTTATGATTCCATGATCTTACTATACCATGTTATTTGTATTATTTATCTATTTTATTACTCATGTTTCTTCTGTTTTATGATATCATGTTTTACCTTTGAATCACATGTTATGTTTCCTTAAAATGTTTATTTCCTTATTATAATTTTTGCTCACCCACTTCTTTCACGTATTACAAATGTTATCCCATTTTGATTTAGGATCTCAATTTATTTTAGGATATCACTATAGAGAATAAATTAAGAATTCCATGTTTTAGTTTCATTTAATTTATTATGAACCTAGTCTTCCCTAGAAATTAAAAATTTATGATCCTTTTGTTGTAATAATGGATATTTATTTTTAGAAATCATGTAAGAATATGTGTAAAAAGGTTTGGGTAACCATTGTTGGTATCATAGTCAATATTGATTTATACTTTGTAAACTAGGATGAGATAACATTAGTTAAACCCTAGGGATAATTCCAAGAATATGTTTATGGATAAGACTAAATATAGTGAAATATCCTAGAATTTTAGTGAATTATAAAGAGAATAGTTTTTGAGAAATTATATCCCAATCTCGATAATAAAATTGGATGTGGTTCTATAAAAGATATACCTTGGAGAAATAAATAAAATAAAATTATTGTTGTGCTTGAATTAAGTGTTACCTGGTACACGTGAAATGATCCTTACAGCTCACCTAGTTAGAGACTCTTGGGGGTTATTCTTTGAGAATTCCCAAATTCTTTACGAACTATTATGAAGTGAAAAAAATTACCCTAAGATTTTATATCATGAAACAGATTAGGGATAATTTTGGTTGAAACCTGGAAATTCATAATTTAATTAATATATATCATTTATGAGTTATCCGTTTAATTTCCATATTTTCCATGTATTTTTTTAATAGTTTAAAATTCATCATCTCTAATTCTAATTTTATTTTCTTCAAATGGATCAAATAAGATAAAATGTGTAAAAAACCATTGATAGGGGTAATTTGGTGGTGTCAAAAATGAGATTCCTAAACCGATGGAAGACGGAGTCAAGAACTTAATGAAAATAATTTCTCATATAACTCAAGTTTTGGGCTGAAACATTAATTAAGAGGAACTTCTGAATCCCCGCCTATAAAATAGAAAGCATCAATTGAAACCTTTATTCAATAAAGGGATCCAAAATTTAGTGGATCTTTTGATCCCTTAATTATAGAACAATAGATCAACTCCGTTGAAAAGATGTTCTCTATGGTTTAATTCTCTTAGGAAGAGAAGGTGGCACTGGCTTTTTTATCATATGTAAGAAGAATCCAATTAGTGGTGGACATTGATAAAAAATAAAAATCCTCGGGAATATATAAAAGAGATAGATTTGAATTAATTATAGAAAATGATTTTAAAAATATATTTTCCATACACAGTATGACATAAAATAGAGAGGGATTTCATTAGACTCAAGAAAAATTATGATGAATATATTGGGGAGTACAAAGAAAACTTCACAATACATTTATGATATGCCTTTGGCTTTTTTATCTTCCCTGAAAGAAATGTTGAATGATTCTTTAGTGAGCTAAATCGTAGTCTGTGAAAAGATTTGGAAATTCAAGACTTCAAGAGAAATTAGTAAATTTTATGATATTCCCTCAATGTCAAGATGTATATCAATTAATCTCAAGTATCTCAAGGGGAAAAGAAGTGGAAAATAGAGTTTATCTCTCATGTTATGATGGAGAAATATAATGGCGATAATAATGTCTAGTATCCCACTTTATGTAAGGGTTGGAAGAATAATCTATGAAATTGTTAGAATGGGACCAAGAAGTGATTTAGGTATGTGAAGGGAACCTAGCTTGTGGTTACTGATGGGAGAAACCCACTGATGTAATGGATGAAAGGAATGATCTTGCGAACCTTATCTAGTTTTCCAATGTAATAACTACAACGAATAAGGAAACAATGAAAAACAATGAATAAATCCTAGGGTTGTTGATTAAAAACAAAGAAAACAACCTCGAGGGACAAGATAGAAATGTTGAGATTATTATACCACAACTATGGAAGTGGATCCCAACAAAAATGTTGTTATAGGTACACTAGTTATTCATTCAAGAATAGTGAATGTACTTTTATATTCTGATTATATCAATTCATTCATTCATATCATGAAATTGTTTTATAATTATTCGAGAATAACCTCAAAACATGGAATTTGAGTTATCAATGAAGATGGAAAATGGTTTAATTATTGAATCCCAATCATATAACGCATTATTTGTCCATATTTAGGAGACAAAATTCCAAGAAAACCTTGTGAAACTTCCTTCAGTTTAATTTTATAGAATTCTTGTAATAGATTGGATTTACTAATATATATCCAATATAAAATGATGAGAGATGGAAATAAACCTCTAAATCATGAATATCCCCTTGATTCTATACAAGTGCAGGGATGTGTATGAATATAATTTTGTAACATCATCTATGGAATGAATATTATTTATTTCTGAGTAAGAATATCTTACCCAAATGATTGAGTCTATGGAAAAGATCATGCTAAAATACACTCCCTTTATGAGGGATTATATTGATACATTTCTCGAAGAGTTTACTAGTCATACACCAAGGTAAGAGTTTTAATATTTTATTAATATAATACCTGGATCTTTTTAAATATATATGAATCTATATAGAATGTCCGTTGTTGAAATTGTACAGTTAAAGAAGCAACTATAGGAGAATTTGGATAAAGGTTTTATGTTCCCAAGTGTTTTACCATGGGGTGCACTGGTCTTCTTCATCAAGAATATAGATAGGTCAATCTGACTTTGAATTTATTATCACGAGCTTGAAAATATCATGATAAATAATAAGTATCCCCCTCCACAGATAGATGAATTTTTCAAAAAACTATGCGAGTCTTAGTATTTCTCTAAGGTGGACCTTCGTTCAAGATACATCCAATTAAGGGAAAAGAAGGAAACTATTCCCAAGACTACCCACAAAACAAGTTAAGGACACTTTGAGTTCATAGTGACTCCTTTTAGACTGACCAGTAATCCAAAAATATTTATGTAGATGATGAATATAATCTTTAGATATTACCTCTTCAAAATTATGGATATCTTTATAGATTATAATCTAATTTACTTGATAAGTAAGGAGAAGCATGAGGATTTTTTAAATAGTGTTCTAATGTCCTTGTGAATGTGGAATATTTATAAAAATTATAGTTAATGTGTGTTTTGGATGAAGGAATTATCATTATAGGAGTATATTTTCATCAGAAGTAGGATATATGTGGACCCTTCTAAGATAAATTCATTTGAGGACTATCTTAGAAAAACATTTGTAATATATATCCATAGTTTCCTTAGACTGGATGAGTATTACAGATGATTTGTAATTCTTTTTGATGATTTTGAAACCCACTAAAAAAGAAAACATAGATGGGAGTAATGTTTTTCTAGACTAGTGATTATGAAGATAAAGTTAAGGAGTTGAAAAAAGACTTATCAGTACACCAATACTCACGCTACCCTCAAGTGGAGAGATTTTTGTTGTATATAGTGATGCTTAAAATAGTGGTTTGGGTAGTTCACTAATGAATAATGATAAAGTTATAACATACACTTCAAGACAGTTAAAAGTTCATGAGTACAACTATCCAACATATGATCTGAAGTTGGCCACAATGATCTTTATGTTTAGGATCTCGAGACATTTTCAATTTGGGTAAAAGTGTGAAATATATATGAAAAAATAGCCTCAAATATATATTCATGTAGAAGGATAATAACATATTATGGTGAATATGGTTAGTTCTGATCATGGATCATGAATTCTCAATCCATTATATTCTCGAGAAATAAAACAAAGCAGAAGATGCTTGAAGTAGAAAGGATTTGACGATTTTATCAATTTTTAGGATTAAGAAGGATCCAATATTATTTTATTTTAAAAGGATGGATATGGTAATAGTAAAAGAATATTAAACCTACCTTTCTGAAATAAGAACTCATCCATAATTTTTTGAGAGGATCCATGAGGTGCAGAAAGAGGATGAGGTGATACAAAAAGAGGTATCAAATATTGTGAAGTTAAACTTTTCTGAAAACGAGGTTATATGTTTTGGAACCCATATATGTGTCCCATAAAAACTGTAGTTAAGTATGTAGCTTCTATATGTTATGAAAATATTATCCTTCTCTATTAATCTTGGAATCACTAAGTTATATAGAGATCTTAAAGAAAAATCTAGTGGGATAATATGAAGAGGGAAATTGAGGAGTTTGTATCTTGATGTTTAGTATTTTAACTAGTCAAGGATGAACAACAAAAGTACAAAAGTATGATTCAACCATTTCCTATAACATAATGGAAATAGAAAAACATTACCATGTATTTTTTATAGGACTCATTGGGACACCTAAAGTCAATTACACCATCTTGGTTATAGTTGATCGTTCTACAATGTCTACAAATTTCTTTACTATCAAGGAAAATTTTTCTATTGATCAACTAAATAATATAAAAATAATATAATTTTTAATATTTTATATAGGGACACTCTATATTATATTTGATCGAGATATAAGGTTTACCTCATGGTTTAAGAAAACACTTCACCAAACATTGGATTCTGAACTCAGTTTGAGTACTACTTATCACCCTCAAATGGATACTCAATATTAGCGAACAATAAAAAATATAGATGATATACTGAAGTCATATTCAATGTATTTAAATGGATGTTGGGATCATAACCTTACTATAATAGAGTTCTCATATTATAACAACAACTCCCATTATAGCATTCAAATGGCACTGTATGAGGATTTTTATGGTAAGTTGTTTTAAACTCTGACCTGCTGGGATGAAGTTGGGGAGAGAAAAATAACGAGACCTAATATTCCCCCAGAAATAACATAGAATTTTCATATCGTTCATCATCACATGAAGTCCATGTAAAGTTGATAGAAATGATATGAAAAAAATCATCAATGTGACCTTGAGTATGAGGTTGAATATAAGGTGTTCCTTTGTATATCACTATAGAATAATTTCATGAGGTTTGGGAAGAAGGGAAAGATTATTCATAGATACATCAACACCTTTTAAATCCATGATCACATTGGAATGGTGGCCTATCGACTAGAACTTCTACATAACTTGTCTCAAATACATGATGTGTTCTATTTATCCCTCTTATAAAAGTAAATAACAAATCCTTCACAAGAATTTAATCTAGAGGTGGATCCATTAAAGAAATAACTTTTATATGATAATAAGATGATTGAGACCCTAAATCATAAATAAAAATTTCTACGAAAAATTAAAGCTCACATAATCAATGTATTTTGGTTGAACCAAAAGTTTGAGGAAATAACTTGGGAACCAGAAGAGGCGATAAAGCTGAAGTATCCTCACGAGTTTTCACTTGAGTATATATATTGAAATTTTAAAGGGGAAATCATTTAAGTGGGAATAATGTGACACCTTGTGTTTTTTTAAAAGCAAAAACTACATTTGATAACATATGTTACACACAACACTAAGTTTAAAATAACTATGCTATAATATTATTTTAAATGTGAACGATATATCATAGTCGTTAAATGGGGCTGTATTAATATTATTAACTAATTTATAACTTATATATAAATTTACAAAAAAATATAAATTTATTTACAATTTTTTAATACATAAACTCAAAAAATTAATAAAGATATTTTATTCTATTAAAAATATGTTGTCTTTAAAAATGAATTTTATTGCTTTTTGTGAGAAAATATTATAATTATATTTTGAAAATTTTAGAAACATTATTTTAAAAAATGAACATAATTTTTTATATCATCATATTGATATTAACTTTGGGTGAAATTATGAGATTTTTTCAAAAATATTAATTTTTTTAGTGAATAGTGAAAAATACTAATTTGTTTAAATTTATCATTTATTTTTAAAATGTTAAGTCCCACCATTCGTTTAATTTAATTTGAAAATAATAGAATAATTATTTTTTTACATTTAAAACAATTAATTAAAATTATGTTATCTTTATATTGGATTTTATTATATGTTTGCTTTTAGGCTTTAAAAAACTTTTTTTCTTAAGACTGTTTTAATGTTCATAATGTTTCACCATTTAAAATAATTAGAATAACCCAAAATAAGGAATTATTTAAATTAAATTTATATATTATATATCTATAAATATTAATTTAAATTAATTTAATTATTATAACATGTCATATTGTAATTAAGAGATCATATTCTCCTTAAAAAAATAAATTTTTTAAAAAACTATTTTTTCAACACATCTGTGAGTTTAATTTTAAATAAATTTCTTAAACTTATCCAATATCTTCCTAAATTAGTTCCATGATTCCATAACATCATCTTATAATCATTTTTTTTCATAAATCCAAAATATGAAGTCTTGTGGTGCAATCCAAAAACATTTCTGAAGAAGAGACGACATCCTTAACCAGATGCTTTATTTTATTTCTTATTATGCCTACATTAAATGTTATTAAAACATTATGATATAAAAATATTAGTCTCTTATTTATACTAATATTTTTTATGTAATGTTTGTTTCCTACATCCTTATACTCCTCCCTCAAATTGGAAATGAAACTATTGATCGCGTGTATGGCGAACTACCACCTCACGAACCAATGTAAATTATTTTCTATAAACACTCATGTAGGATGGATATAATAATATATTTAATTTACATATATAGTATTTATAATATTACTATACTTATGGAATTATAATATCACATGTACCTTATTACTTTATATTCTGTAGAGAATATGATATCATTGGTTGAGTGTACGATGAACTACAACTTCACGAAGCGATGTGATTCATTTTTAACTTATGATATTTTATGGAAGGTAATAGGGATTAATTTTATTTTAATATACAAATTATCATTCTGGAAAATAAATATATCATATAATTTTTTACCTTACCATACATTTAATAAATGATAATGTTGTTCGTGTGTATGGAGGACTATCACCTCGCGAAGCGATGTGATTCATTTTTATCTCTGTATCACATGGATGGTATTGGTAAGGGTATTTAAATAAATAATAAAATATTTAGGATGTAATGATCTTCTTGTAAAGATAAAATAAAACATACACTATTTCCATCATGATCTTTGAAAAATGGAAATGTTACTCATGCATACGTACGACCTACTATCACCATTATTGTAACATTGTTCATTTTTCATAACCATATTTCATGGTTGATTTAAAAAGTATAATTTATGCATAAAAATGTAAATTATTTCGTGTTTAAATATCTATATATGATTAATTTATTATATATTTAACCTAATTTAACATTCCAATGTGATTTTAGACATAGGAGTCGCTTATGGTTAAATCATACAACGTAAAATTAATTTGTTAAGTAATTAAATATGGTAACAATTAAATTAAAAGGAATAATAAAATTGAAAATGGTTCTTAAGAAAGTATATAATTAAATTAATTTTATTATTCATGGAGATAAACAACTCTTTTGACAAACCAGGCTCAGCATAAGGGATCTTTCTAACACACCCTTTTCTATGGGTAATGGTCGTTCCCTCTCTAACATACATTGTATCGCTTCAAAGTTATGGAATGATTCTAAATTATTTATATATGACTCTAAAACGTATTCTGAGCTCATAATGACTTCCTTTTATGGGGTAGGACCTTCATTATGAGTAGTTCTCAAATATTTTTTTAATAATTCTCTTTTGATTACGTTATGAGACGAGATTATAAAACCCATTTCTTTTCATTAATAATTTTTATGATTTCCTCTATTATTAATATCATTAGGTAGAAAACAGTTGCTTGTACATGAGATAGATTTGGTGTGTTATAACAGAATTATATATCCCTACAATTCATTGGGTAATGTTTTAGTCTCATGAGTTGTCATTTATGTGATTATGGAGTAAATATAATCCATTTTATGACTCGGTCACCATGTGATGTCATCTTAGTAGTTACCCTTGAATTATGTTTATGAAATGTCTTATATTACAGTAAAATATCTTATGATTCTATGACTTTATTATACCATTTTCATTACATTATGTATCGATGTGATTACTCATGTTCCTTCTCTTTTATGATATCATGTTATACCTTTGACTCATATGTTTTTCTTCCTTACCATGTTTATTTAATTACTGGGATTTTTGGACTCACCCATTTCATTCATGTATTTCCTAGGTTATTCCAGGAATATTTTGGGGCTCAAATCGATTTTAGGATCCCATTATAGTGAATAAATTAAGGATTTCATGTTTTAGTTTTTTTATGTATTATGTACCTAGTGTTCCGAAGACAATAAGCCTTTACGATCCTTGTTTTATTTTAATGGATATTTATATTTATAAATCATAAAATAACATGTTTAAAATGTTTAAGTTGCTATACGGTCCACAAGAACCTATCACAATCATAAACAATTTTAAATTAATTAATTAATTAATTTAAATCAAAATATCAAAATGGACTAACGTTTGCTAAATCACTAGATATTCTAATAGTGTCAAAATTGTGAGAAACCTGGTGTGTCATACTCCTAACGCACCCCCACTCCTAGTAATCCCAAAATAATCAAATTATAAACCCGTAACAATAACTAATTTTACCCAAAATCTCTATAAAACATAAATAAACATGTGAAATGATATGACATGCATCAAAGGATGTATAACAACTTGTTTATGGTGTCTCGGGATATCCTCTTTGTAGAATGAATGAAATCCCTATAAAAAATGCATGATTTAACTCTCATTCGATGAAATCTCTAGTTTACCTCAAATCCAAACAATGTTTAATTAGTGAAAATCAATAATGGGGAGAGAGGAGGGAGAGGATAAGGGAACCTTAGTCGAAATCACCATCTGATCGCACCATGAATCATGTAAAACATAGGGAATAAGTGGGGTATCAGCGCTAAGCAATTCCCTCCAATGCACTACATTGGTCAAAAGAAGAATGGGGGATGAGCCTCCCTTTATCTTTAAAAAATCAAACTTGCAAGATTGACAGAGTGACCATAAGGTGGTTGTCGTAAATGTTTGGAAAATAGCATACCCCCATCACATATTTTAACCTAGGGAATACATGATTCGTGGTTTGAATGGCCTACATCCACCTCTAGTAGAATCCTAACCACTTTATCTTCAATCCATATTTATTCCTAGAACACGTAACACCTATGATTCCTTGAACCCTATCCCAAAACATTATTTATAGATGTTCAAGCCCTCAAATTCTTAGTCTTATTCCTGGTTTTAAAAATAGACTATCCACAAAATGAAAATCGAAAAACCCTCTAAACTTTCATAACTCATCCTAGAACAGGGTATACATAAAGCTATTACCTATATAACCCTATAATGCATTGGGTAAATATTTATATCTCATAAGATAAGGGTGAAAAAAGTAGTGATGATCCATATATAAAACAAAAAATAGGTTTTGATTTCTAATATGATATGCGAAAAATTGAGGAAAGTCTTATCCACTAAGGTAAATAGGTGTGTGAATCCTAATCCACTAATTAAAATATGTTTTAATAACTAGTCTACTATTTTATGGCTCATATATTTATGGTTATTCAAAAAAAATCATGTGCTTTATTTGATTTTTTTCATTTTTATGATATATTCTTATGTTATGTATTGATTCATGATATATGATTTGTTGGGTATAACTTTATTATGTATTCAAATTATACCCATATTCAAATCTTATGCTCACTTAATATCATTGATTGTTGTCACTTATTTTTATCCTTATTGAGCATCTAAGATCACCTATTTATTATGTCTCCATTTCCCTAGGTTATTAAGATAAAAAAACATGAAACATCTAGAAGAGTAACTTATGTGGATAATTACTTGGATATATTGAAATTTTTTAAATATTAAGTAGTTGCTTATAGAGTGAGAAAAATGTATGTTGGTTAAAATTGACCTAAGTTTTTTTTGTTAATATATTATCTTAATTATCTAAATATCTAAAAATAAAAGGTCCTGGAAATGTATTATAATCAAATATTTTCATTAATTCAAGTAATTAACATATGGTTTGGTCTAGGCAGTTATAGTTGGTGTCAAATCAGGGTTTAGAGATCCTTGGATATTAGGATGTTATTGGTTGAGGGAAATTTTAGAGTTGAGACTTTTATCAAAGTTTGATAAGTTATGGTTTCTCATAAATTCAATAGTTTAGATTTCCCTTTCAGTTTATTGTGGTAATGTTGAA
The DNA here is from genome assembly GCA_963277665.1 of Viscum album. Classification (NCBI taxonomy): domain Eukaryota; kingdom Viridiplantae; phylum Streptophyta; class Magnoliopsida; order Santalales; family Viscaceae; genus Viscum; species Viscum album. The sequence continues at coordinate 2,036,363,146 of OY728156.1, forward strand.
TATTTTGGGAATTATTATAAGAGGAATTTAGTAAAAACTATATGAATAAGTATATGTAAAGGAAAAGATCCTACTGTTCTGGTAAAATAGATATTATTTGGATCTTATAGGAATAACATCTCTGCTTGGATACTACAAGTGGATTTAGTCTCTAACAAAAATGTAGCTAGTGGTAATAACCATGAAAAGGGATTGTTAGGTATTAACTCACCAGTCACCTGGTGCATGATAAAAAGGCCCAACTGTACACCAAGTTTGACACTACCAGGGGATATGATTTGGTTAATAACATTTTCCCTGTAATACATTATGAATTATATATTTCTTAATTACATGAAGAGATTATATTAATAATTATGATATAAAAAAAATTAGTCTATGCTAGCAGTGTGAAACAGGCTATGGGCCTATGGGCTGAGCGAGTGTTGGGTGGGTTTGGGGTGGGGTGGATTTAAAAAAAGCATTATTATAAATGGGCTTGAATTATTAGCTTAAACATCTATCCATATAGTTTGGGTTTACCCACATAAGTATGTGCTTTGTTTTGGGATATTTTAAACTTAAAATAAATGTGGGGAGTTTACACTGTTGTTGCTGCATGAAAAATTGAAGTTACAAAGTGAAACTGCACGCGAAAAAGTCTCCCCTACAATACCACCTAAGCATGTGGTGACCATATATTCCATGTTCTTAGACTTATTCACTCCCCCGACATGAATCACAATCTATTTTTCCAGAAGTTCCCAGTCAGGATCCAAGTATCACTGATAGGGGGAGGGGGTGAATCAGTGATATCTTTTCTGTTATTTGTTTCCTTATTTTTGAAACAACTTTCACCTCTTATTAAAGAGTTTCTTCCCTGCTGAACACACACAACCATAGGAACAAAAGATTTACAAGGTTCACTACTCAACAAGAATAGCTACGTCCTTAGTATGGTACAGAAACAATCTAGTTCCACATACTCTACTTGAAAACAATCCTTTGATGAGGAATAAAATGCGTAGGATATTCCCTTACACTTGTGTAACACTTTGAAAACAATCCAATATCGTGTTTGCTCCATCATAGCACAAATAATGTAACATATTGATTCTGTGTTTCTTAATGAACTTTCAAAAATCAAACCTTTCAAAAAAATTCTTCACTTTCCTACCCAGAAGCTGGTAAGAGCGTCCCGGTAAAAACAACTTGTGCGCCACACTCTGATTGTGCACCTCCCTACTTGTATACCACCAGCTTGTGCACCACTCAGCTTGTGTGCCACCTTCTTTCTAGACACTCACCTTGCACGCCTACTGGATTTCGCACCACTAACTACTTACGTGCCACTATTGTGCATAGCTCACAACTTGCGTGCCACCTTTGGCATATACACATCACACCTCTTGAACACACCTCCTCGCTTGTGTGCCTCTTAAAACTTGCGCGCCACTTCCGCTTATGCACCACTCTGCTTGTGCACCACCCAGATTGTGCAACTTATAAATAACTCCTTACTTGCACGATGCTTCAGCTTGTACGCCACTTTCTATAACTTACACGACCAGAGCACAAATTTTCTATTAAGTTTTGAGCATTCAAATATGAGGAGGGTAGCTGTCTATTTATAGGAATTTTTGTTACTTGCACGTCACATACACTTGTACTCCATTCCCACTTGCGCTCCGCACCATCACTTGTGCGCCGCTCCATCACATGTGCGCTGCTTCATCACTTGCGCGAGCTCCATCACTTGTGCGTCGCTCCATTACTTGCATGACGCTCTATCACTTGTGTGTCTCTCCATCACCAGCACACCACATTCTTTCCTTTTTCATATTTTGATATGATGATGTTGAAATCTGACTTTCGTGCAACATACACTTGAGCGCCACTTATATTTGTGCGCCGCTAATACTTGTGCGACACACTTGTGCACCAATTATACTTGCACACCACTTTTTGACTTGTGCGCCAATATTTATCTTGTGCGCCATGTTATTTCCTTTTTCATATTTTGAGGTGATGTTCATGAAATATGACTTGCGTGTAACATACATTTGCGCGCTATATATACTTGCACACCGCACTCTCACGCCATTTTTGACTTGTGGGCCACTTTCTTTCCTTTTCCAAAAACACTTCTTTACCCCCCTATCCTTCATAATGCTTGAATCACAAGTTTTCAAAACTTATGATATTTGTGAAATACAAATCAAAAAATAATCTTCATAGTTTTCAAGGCTTTTACAAAGTGAATTGATTTATACTCTTTTGACAACAAAATTCAACACTCTACAAAAATCAATCTCTTCAAACTTATTTCTCCATCCAACATAGTCCCAATAACCCCCCCCCCCTTTAGATTTTATTTTTCATCCATGATTCATAAATCACTAAAATTTGTAACCTCAAGCAATGGATTACTTATCGAAAATTCTAAGACTACATGATCTAACTAATTGTAGGAAACAATAATTATTGAAATCCAAAACCATGCAGTCTAAATACATTTAATATGAAATTTCATGAACATATCTCTTCAGCCTTCTTCAGAACATCTTCCAAGATTCTACCTCAGTATTATTCAATTCTTCAATATTCCTGGAAAACAAAAACATTTTTTCCTACAACCACTCCAACAAACAGTTATAATAGTTCAGACACAAACATGTTGGACTCACATCTTACCCACAAATCCCCTTTATGCATGCTTCCATAAGGATAAATTTATGAAACAATTATCCCCATTGACAACACTATCTAAAGGTAATATGAGAGAGGGGATAGAAACACATACCTCAACCTTTATGAGAAGGAGGTTGGACACCCATGTTCAACCTCAATTTTTCAAATGGTTCCTTTGGTAACGTTTTTTTGAATATATCAGCAACTTGTTTAGATATAAGAACATACTCCAGCCTCAATTCATTCTTTTACACCTGCTCTTTAATGAAGCAGTACTTTATATTAATGTGTTTTGAATGAGAATGTTATACTGGATTTCTTGTAAGATTGATTGCACTCTAATTATCACAACCCAAGAGTAAGGGTAACTTTACTTCAAGAAATAGATCTTCCAACTAAGTATTCATCCACATAAGTTGGGTAGAAACTTGAGTGGCAGAAACATACTCAGCTTCAGTCGTGCTAAGAGTCAATAAATTCTATTTCTTTGTATGCCAACTAACATAACTTTTCCCCAGAAAAAACTCCACCAGATGTGGATCTTCTATAGTCAATATTTCCATCCCAATCAGCATTTGAATACCTGAACAAATCAATATTTTCTGCACCATCATACCTGATTCCATAATTTGTTATGCCTTTGATATATCGGAGAATCCTCTTTCCAACAATTAAATGTGATTCTATAGGAGCACTCTGAAACCTTGCACATAAGGTAACAACATAGACAATGTCGGGTCTTGTGGCAGTAAAATATAATAAAATTCTAATCAAATTTTGAAACTCTTTCTGATTAACTCCTTGACTTTTCTATCTTTAGAAAACTTGGTTCCCACTGAAATTGGTGTGGAAACTAGTTTTGAATTTTCCATGCAAAACTTCTTCAGAATTTCCTTAGAAAACTTCTCTTGAGAAACAAAAATATTGTTCCTTTTCTTTAATATTTGTAACCCAAGAAAGTATATCATTTTTCCCCGCATGGACATCTCAAACAACTTCTTTATCTCTTTAGAAAATCTTTCACAAGATCTTTCATCATTTCCAACAAAGATAATTTCATCAACATACACAATTACAATGAGATAAAACTCCTAACATTCCTTGATGTAAAGATTGTTGTGAACTCTTCCTTTCTTGAAACTCATCTTCCTTAAGCAAGTATCCAGTTTGGAATACCATTCCCTTAGAGCTTGTATTTTCCCATACAAGGATTTCTACAGCTTACACACATAACTTTCATCTTTAACAACAATAAATCCACGAGGTTGTTCAATGTAAACTTCTTCATCATGATTTCCATTTAGAAATACAGACTTCACATCCATTGAAAAATTTTAGTAACCTCGTTATGCAGCAATAGTAATAAATATTCTAATTGTTTCCAATCCATCCACTTGATCAATGGTCTCATCAAAATCAACACCTTTAATTTGTGAGTAACCATTGCAGACTAATCTTTCCTTGTTCCTTATCACTTCACCTTCTTCATTCAGCTTGTTCCATAAAACCCATTTTGGACCAATAACATTTTTTTCATCTATATTGGGTACGAGTTCCCAAGTATCATTCTTTTATATATGATCAAGCTCTTAATTCATAGCTTGAATCTATTATATATGCTCAAAAGTTTCATTCACATCATTTGACTCCACTTTTGAATAAAAATTAGTATGTCTAATAATATTTGTTATTATTCTTGTTTAAACCCTCTGATGTTGATCACCAATAATGTTCTGAGCCTCTACTTTCATTCCTTAGCCTACGATGAGCTGTTCTAATTTCATCCTCATCACTTGGAATTACAGAGTCCGATTCTTCTTCTTGAGTAGGATTACCACTGTTTGAAGCATTATCAGAATTGATAACAAGAATTTCCTTATCCTTCTCAACTTCTATATTATAAAAAGTCTTCTTTTTTCCATCTCATTATTTTCAATAACTTTCACATCAGAAGAATCGATGACTCTTCATGTTTCTTTGTTGAAACATCTGTATCCTCTTCCTTGTGGAGCATAGCCAAGGAAAATTCCATCATACCCTATTTGTGAAAACTTTCCAAGGTTTACACACTTTTTCTTAATGATGCATGGACTCCCAAAAACTCTTATGGTTTTAAAACATTGAGTTTTTTCATAAAACATTTCCTACGGAGTCATATCTGAATGTGGTCTGTAGAAGCATCAGTTCTGAATATACACTGCAGTACTCATGGATTTCCTCTAATAATAATTAGAGAGACTATGTTCAAGTAACACAGTTCTCCCCATTTCTACCAGACTTCTATTCTTCCTTTCAGAAACCCCATTTTGTTGAGGTGTTTATGGTGAACTGAACTCATGATGAATTACATGATCCTCAAGGTACCTTTAAAACTCTTCATTATTATACTCTCCACCATTATCAGTTCTCAACTGCCTCAATGAATACTGACATTCCTTCTCTACTTTCCTCCTGAATTTCTTAAACATTTTAGATCATCTATGTTATGTCTCATGTGGATAACGAAAGTAATGCGATTAAAGTCATCAATGCAAGTAATGATTTACTTATCTCCATTTATTTATTACTTTCTCATTGGTCCACAAATATCAGAATTAATAAGTTCCAAGGGTTGTTTTGAACTAATGTCAACTTTTTTATGCATAGAATTTGTAATCTTCTCTTTTACACAAATAGTTTAACAACAATCTATTCTTCTTGATAAATCAGGCATATCTCAGACACTGTCTCATGTTGATAACTTGCACGTGTTTCTCTGACACATATTTCCCAACCTTCTATGCCATAATTTATTTTCATCCACCATGCCCATGTAATAAGTGTTTTTTACTTAAAAAACTTGGAACAAGTTCCCTTTTGTAAGTTGGCATCTTGTAACTACCTTTCAATCATTTTCACTTTTCCCAACAAACCCATATTTTCGGAAGATAAAACTTTTTCCTTCATCACAGAGTTGCGAAACACTCAGCAGATTTTGTTTCAACCCATCAATATATAATTTTTTTCCTTGAATTCATTTTTTCTTTCCCGATGATGGTTGATCCAACACCTTTGATCCTTAGAGACTCATCATTTCCAAATTTAACAATTCCTTCATTGAATTATCTCACATTCTTCAGCAACTTTATGTCTCCTGTCATATGAGAAGAACACCAACTATCAATAATCCATGGACGTTCTCCTTTGGTATCTTTCAAGGCAGTTTCAACAATAAGAGATTTTTGTTCTTCCTTTTCATTCATCACCTCCAGATTTTGAGTTTTGTTAATGACCTTTTATTGTGCGGGAAACAAAACAAGACATCCCTTAGGAAGATGTCTAGTCTGTTCACACCTTTCACAAATATTTTCCAATGTTTTGAACATATTTTAAACTTTCACACCATCCTTATCATATTTCTTCAAAACTTCCTTCTCGTACTTCCCTTTTTGAGAGGATTGACTCCCCCTAAAACCTTGTCTTCCATAACTTGTGGAATATTAGTAATGTTGTTGAATGAACCAACACATGTTTGCAGTGTGTCCAAATTCACCATAATACCAACAGTAACCATAGAATAAATATTTCCTTCTGAAACTTCTATACTGACTGGAGTTGTAAACATGCTTCTTAACAAACTTCTTAATAGAATTCTGATGACCATCATCCTTACTATTTTAAGTCGTAACTTTCTTCTTCAGCACAAATTTCTAATCCGAAATATCATTACCAGAAGTATTAGAAATATTTCTGCACCCAGGATTTTTATGTACTTATGACCTTTCAGCATTGCTGACTTTGGCCTCATACATAGTCTTTCCATCTTTGTTCTTATCAGAACCAGTTATGTCTTTCCTCTCAACCTTTGATGGTAAATTTTTGTGGATCCTTATTTGGTTCATTTTTACTATAACTTTCACCAGCTTCTGATATAGATTGTTTGAAACTAATATTTATTTCTTTTTCTTTCGAAAGTTTCTGTTGGACAAGTTCTAACTCTTCTTCTTTTGCCTTCAGATTTACTTCAAGATGATCATTGCAATTCTTTTCATTCTCAAGAAAATTATTCAGATCATCAATATCCTTTTCCATCTTTATTTTATCATTAGTAAAACATTCTTTATTATTTAATGTGGAATTTTCATTTATCAACTTCTTGTTTTCCTTCTCAATCCTTTTTATCTTCCTCAAACATTATTTCAACTCTTCTTTTAGATGATATTCAATTTGAGTTTCTTCTTCTTCAGAACTGTGGCTCCCATAATCTTCATTATTCACTACTATAATAAAGGTATTCTCAATAGTTTTTCTAGAAAATGATTTCTTGGATTCATCTTCTCTATCTTCTTCATCATAATCTTCAGATAAAAATCTTCTTCTTGTTGATTTGAAAAACTTTGTATCCTTCCTCTTTGAAAAATATTTATCTTTTCCAGCCCGTTTCTTCCACGACATTCTTGTCTTTCTATCATCATCATCACTATCTTCTTCATTATTCTTTTGAGGATAGTTATCCGCAAAGTGACCAACAACTCCAAACTCAAAACATTTCAAAGGAAGTTTACCATTATGTTTCCATGTACCTCTTTTCACATTCTTATAAAACTAGGATAAAATTTCATAAAAAATTTTACATACCTCATCTTCAGAATCAGATTCACCAGCATAATCTTCAAAAATATATTCTTTGAATTATTTCTCTTTTTAGACTTGAATGGCATTTCTCTATCGGATTTTGTTTTTCTCTTCATAGTCATCTCCCTTCTCATTTCATAAGTAATAAGAGTTCTATGAAAATCATCCAGAGATAATGTTTTAGGGTCTATATCTTCTAATGAGGACACTTTAGCATCAAACTTGTCAGGAATAATTCTCAAGATATTTTCAACAAATTTAGAATCCTCTAACGTTTCACCAAGACATCTGATTGAACTGACAATGTCTCTTATCCTGGTGAAGATGTCCCCTACAGATTCTGATTCTCCCATTTTCATGTCCTAAAACTTCAGCCTCTAGATTTGTAGTTTTTCCTTCATAATATTTGTATTTCCTTCATAGATGTTCTTTAACTTATCCCATATGAATTTAGCTATAGAGACTCCTTTCAATATCAAAAACTCACTCTCAGAAAGAGATTAGAGTAATGAATTTTTAGCTATTCTATTATTCTTAAGATACTTCTTATCAGTAGGTGTAAGAGGAATCTTGTCATCAAAAGGAGGAAATCCATTAATTTTAGTTTCAAGAACTTCATACCCAAGAGACATAAGATAAGGCATCATTCTCTCTTTCTAGATACGATAATTCATTCCATCAAATATCGGAGTCCCCTTGCTATTCACGCAATTCAGATTTTCCATAATAACGTCTCTTCAAAACATCAACAACGAACAAACGAAGGAAACCTATGCTATGATACCAATTGAGGTTCCTAGTTAGGATCCATGTATCAATAAGAGGGGGAGGGGGTGAATCAGTGATATCTTTTCCATTTTATGTTTCCTTCTTTTTGAAACAACCTTCACCTCCTGTTAAAGAGTTTCTTCCCTGCTGAACACACACAACAACAAGAACACAAGATTTACAAGGTTCACTACTCAACAAGATTAGATACATCATTGGTATGGTACAGAAACAATTCAGTACCACAACATCCACAATAAAACAATCATTTTATGTGGAATACAATGAGTAGGATATTCCCTTACACTCGTGTAGGACTTTGAAAACAATCCAATAGTGTGTTTGCTCCCTCTTAACACAAATAGGGCAATGTAATGATTCCAGGCTTCTTAATGAACTTTCAAAAATCAAAACTTTCAAAACAATTCTTCACTTTCCTACCCAGAAGCTAGTAAGAACCTGTCGGTGCAAACAACTTGCACTCCACACCCTGCTTGCGCACCTCCCTGCTTGCGCGCCACCAGCTTGCACGCCACTCAGCTTGCACGCCACCGGCTTGCATGCCACTCAGCTAATGTGCCAAAATTCTTGTGCACCACTAACTACTTGCGTGCCACTATTTTGAGTAGCTAACATCTTACATGCCACCTCTGGCTTATACACCACACATTTCTTGAACACACCTCTCTGCTTGCATGCCTCTTACAACTTGCACACCACTTCTAGTTGTGTGCCACTCGGCTTGCATGCCACCCAGCTTACACACCTTATAAATATCTCCTTACTTTCATGACACTTCATTTTACATGCCACTTTATACCACATGCATGGTTAGAGCTCAAATTTTTTCGTAAGTGTTGAGCATTCAAAAATGAGGAGGGTAGCTCTCTATTTATAGTCATTTTGGTGAATTGCATGTCACAAAAACTTGCGCGCCATTCCTACTTTCACGCCGCTCCATAACTAGTGCACTACACCATCAGTTGTGTGTTGTTCCATCGCTTGTGTGTAGCTCCATAACTTGTGAACTGTTCCATTAATTGTGCGCCGCTCCATCACTAGCATTCCACATTCTTTCCTTTGTCATATTTTGATAAGATGATGTTGAAATATGACTTGTGCACAACATACACTTGTGCACCAATAATACTTGCGTGAAAATTTTTGACTTGAAAACCAATCTTTATCTTATGCATTACTTTATTTACTTTGTCATATTTTGATATAGTGATCATGAAATATGACTTGCGTGCAATATACACTTGCATGCTACATAAACTTAGACGCCCCACTTGCGCGCCACTTTTGACTTGCGCGCCACTTTCTTTCCATTTTCAAAAACAATTCTTTACTTCCCCTATCCTTCATAATAATTTCATAAAAAGTTTTAAAAACATAAGATATTTGTGAAATACAAATCAACAAAGCATCGTCATAGTTTTCAAGTATTTTACAAAGTGAATTGATTTATACTATTTTGACAAAAAAAGGCAACACTCTACAAAAAGCATACTCTTTAAAATTCCTTCTCCATCCAACTTGGTCGCAACATATCCTTCTACCCATACTCAATAACCCTACCCAATCCCCAATCGCCTGAGATTTATTGCCTACCACCCTCCCACTGGGCCAGTTTCCCCATTCGTCTCCCTCCAAACGCGACATGTCATCCATGCCTCCCGATACAACTAGATTCACCATGGAATTCTTAGAATCCCCCCTATATACTATTTTTCCCCATATTTACCTCCCATTTTTAGACCATAATTTCTATATCCCCTCCATACAAGTCATTTCTGACCATGGCCTACCCTTTCAAGGCTCGTCGTCACTCACCTTATCCTCCCCCACTATAACAGCCTCACAAGAACCCAACATATCCTTATTTCTCTATATTATCTTCTTCACCCACCTTGGAATCCCCCATGCCGGACCAACCTTGTTGTCCATGTCAGCCTCCCACCAATCTGTCACCTATACCCACCCATCCATCTTCACTGGTGAAGTATTTCCATTTAACACGGGGAATTTTGTGATCTCAATCCCGCGTGGGTATGACCCTCCTCACCCTAGCCCTTTTGTTTTTCATTTACATCCTTGGAAGAACCAAGAGAGTTGTAGGATAAACCAAGTGTGTAATAGTTAAAATGAAAGTATCATAGGTTAAAATAAAGGTGTTGTTAGAGAATACATCTTAGGATTGAGATTCCATCTTCATATGATCATTTATTATAATTTTATTGGATTTTATCATAAATATTTGGTTTTAGTATTTGGTTAAAAAAAGATTATAACAATAAATATAAGAATGTTTTGTATCCAGAAAGATCCAATTCTTATATTTGAATAAAAGAGCACACTTAAACGTTTAAGAATTTTAGTATATAACAAAAAAAAGGTGAACTCCCTTGTCTTACCTAAGATAGTGAGTTAATATCTCAATAAAAATTAAATCCTGATAATATTAGTTATTTTCATTAGTTAATTAACTTTTTCAACGATATTATGGTATACCCTAATTTTTTTCAATGATTATGTGATACATTTACAGATTTTTCTTTAGTAGTTATTCTTTAAAAACTTGGAAACATATCTTAAATTATATTAATAACCATAAAAATTAATTTTATCTCAAGATTATATGTAAGATCCCAGGAAATTATAGAATAATTATTTTTCATATTTATTAATATTTATAAATTAGAAAGTAATTTTAATTTAAAATGGTTTCTATGTATGATAGCATACCTGCCACACAATAATTGGTTTCTCTGAAATCTTACGTGCACACAAGACTGAGTTATACAAAAAAATAATATATTATTAATATTATTATTTTAGGTTATAGTTATCTCATAGTTGTTAGAATGGAGGGAATGAAAAATATTAAATAAATTATGAAAATATGTTTTACACATGTTTATATAATCATTTATTGGTTCAAAAGTTAATTATAAATGTAAATAAAAATCAATTGAATATAAAGGAATTATTTTCTTGAAAAAATATTTAAGTGTGATAAATTGTGTTAATAAAATAATAAAATCAAAATTTGTGGATTATATTAATGAAATATCAATTCCATCTGATATTTAAAATTCATATTATATGTTTTTTAGATATTATATAATAATAAATACAATTTTATGGATAACATGAGTGTTTTTCTAAAAATGCAGTTATACCACCTTTTGATGGAGAACCAATTTTAAATCCAGTTTTTGACACTATAATAGGTTTTATTAGAAAAAATAAGCTTCTTATTTGGAATCGAGACGTAAAAATATACTTCGGTTTAATTTTGTATTTTTTTTGATAAAATTCATTTCTTAATGAACAGTGAAAATCACTACATTTTAATTCAAAAGTGTTTTATCTAATTTATTTATATTGTTAAATTGTTATTTTAATTGGTTTTAAAGTGTAATTATATTATGTTTTTATAATTTAATATAATTTATTTTATTGGAAGTGTTTTCATATTGAAATTAAAAAGAAAAACTATGAAATGTTTTGAACATTTTACTTATAATACTCATTTTCTCATTCCGACAACGAGATTTATTTTAAACATAATTTTTCACTTATATTAATTAAAATTTAAAAAAATAAAATACATGTTTTTAATATTTTTGAAAATTTGGTACAATATGATCAAATTGTTTTTGGTTGAATAGTAACATTAATATTTTATTTACACAGTTATAGGGTAAATCCAGTAAATACGCATAAAAATAATATTATAATAATATAAAACTACCCTAACGATTTCCCTGATCTTATTTTTTGAGTTACGGAAGATAAAAAAACATGGGTCGAAATTTTATCTTTTGGAATCCAATTGGGTGTGATTATGACATTAATAACATTTTATTTAAAGTAAAAATAAAAATTTCATAAACATGTCTCTTATTACTAAATTTTTTTAGTATGGTGTCATATTAGTGATCTCATAGAATATAAAGAGTAATTATAAATCTAAAAATATTACCTACATAAATTAAATTTATTTATAATGTTTAGAAAATAAATAATTAAATTTAATTATGACACAATTGTCATACAATAAAAGATTTATTAACGGAAGAATCAAATAACTGATACTAATAATTATAAAATAAATATTATTTCAAATATTTGATGCCTTAAAAGAATTTTATAGGTGACTATGATATTATATAAGCCTATTAAATGGTTTTTAAAGTTATCTATTTTTTTGTATTTTATTTAAATTCAATAAAAAGAATAGTGTCAAAATTGAAAATATGGATATTTTATAAAAATAAAAAATTATTAAATTATTTAAAAATACTAAAAAAATATAAAATTAAAAAGTGGATATAAAAAAGGTTTAAAAGTTCATAAAGTGTCCCATTGTGGTTAATTTACCCCATATAAGTAAAATTTATAGCTTCTTAATATTTATACTATTGTTTCCATAAATAAAATTAAAAGAAGAAATTAAGGATAAACCTAAAAGATAAGGTTTAAAATAAACTCAATACATGTATAAAAATTATTTTATGAGTTTATTTTGAACTACCCTCATCATATATTTTACATAACTGGAGTTGGAGTCATTTGGATTAAAAAATTAATTTATATTAATTTAATATTTGAAGAGTTTCCAAGGGTTCCCCTCCCCTCTCCTATAAAACGGTACCCATTATTATATAATACTCACACTTCAAGAACCATTTGATTCAGAAAATATCTACCAAAACACCTTATTAGAATCCCTACACACATTCTTGAAACCTTAGTTTATTCAGAACACCCTTCTTAGAGGTTTTAAGTTGTTCTTTAATGGTGATTAACTGAAGAAGTGTTATCGTTTTTTATGTGTTTCAATTTTATTTCTTCTTCCATATCTATTAAATTTCCTTCATCCATGATGAAATTATAACTAAAATATAATAAATATACTGAAATTTTATTCTTTTAATATCATCACCTAAATCCATTTCAAATTCCATCAAATGGGAAATGGACATTTTGTTTGTTATTACGGCGGACTACCGCCTCACGAACCGATATAGTTCAATTTTCATTACCATTTACAAAGACTGGATAAAATGATTAAATAAATTTAAATATATGATATTATTGACATATTTATCATTTTAAAAGAATAATATTTCAATTATTTTCTTACTTTCCAAACACAGAAAAATAATAATGTCGTTCGTGCATACGTGTGATCTATCACCTCCACGAAGCGATGCGAATCATTTTTATTCACCACATCACTTGTATGATATAATTAAGTATATTTAAATGATTATTATGATGTTAATAATATTATAAAAATTCTGTAAGGATAAAATAATAATTAACTTATTTCTATAATGATCAATTAATAGTAGATTATGTTACTCATGCGTACGTACGACCTACTGTCTCCATGAATCTAATGTTGTTCATTTTTAAACCATAAATAAATGATTTGATTTAATAGTATAATTGATGTAGAAAAATGATTATTATGCCATTAATATTATTCTGGAGATGATGAACTTATGATCACATTGATAATTGACATCATAACAAGTTCATTTTCGACTCCAGTGCCGATTATCGACAAGGCATCCGATATGAACATAAATAATTATGTAAATTTTATAACGTGGTAATAAGTGATATAAAAGGAATAATAAAATTGAAAATGTTTCTACAGAAAGTATATATTAACCAACGTTTATTATTTAGGAATATAAAGATTGTATGTGATGAGTCAGACTCAACGTCATGGACTTTGTCACAATCTTTTTTCGTTGAGGCATATTTTGATAACATACACCAGCTTATTTTATACAGTGTACATTAAAATCATTTGAATATTAATTTAATTAAAAATTTTCAAGAGGAATATTTTAATAGAAATCATTTTACTAAATAATTAATGGAATTTTTTAACATTTACGGTGACAATGACTTTTCTGTGGTCATGACCATTATTTGATATTTGGTTTCCCCTACAAGCCATAATGTTTTTAAAATAAAAATAAATATCATATTACCTTTTCATGCATATTGTTATTGAAAATGGTTTAATAAGGGATTGATTAATTCAATATCTTGAAATGATATCTTTTGATTTCAATTTGGAAATGCTATTTTTCTTTTATGCTAGTTTTATGTGTTATGATTATGTTATGGTTCTTGGGAATTGTTTTTTTATAAGGGTAGTTCTCTAATAAACCAAGGGTGGGTGAACCTATGATAAATCTATAATGTATTGGGTAATGATATGGATTCAATTGATAAGGTTCTTTTACGTTATTTATAGAATATGTTGTGATGGGTATTCCAAATGTTGCCATTAAGGTTACCCCTATATAGTTATTAAAGCTATAATGTATGCATGATATGGATGCCACAAGTTACCTTTAAAATTTATGATTTCTTTGAGTTTTTCAGAAATCTTATTATTTCATGAGTTATGTTAAAGAGAATATATTTTATGGGTGAAAAGTTTGATTTCATTAGTTGATAAGTATTCATAGAATAATGTTTTCTTTCCTTATTTTATATTCCCTTACAAAGCTTTTTGTGCTCATCCGTATTTTTTGAAATGTTTTTAACTAGGTATAAGGATGGGTAAAAGTAAGGAAGAAGTCAAGATGAATGTTATGAATATTTTTATCATGATAAAAAAATCATGTTTTATTTTATAGAGTTTCATTTTGTAAAAAAATGTACAGTGTGTAGAACTATCAACTTTGTAATATTAGTGTTGTTATGTAATAGTTATGGCCTAATTATACAAAACTCTAAGCCTAAAGAGATCTTTAATGTGAATTATTGATATAACTCAAGATTATGTAATGTTTAAGGACAATTTTTTTATAGTTTGAATTAATTTAAGGCTTATATAACTTTAGAAGTTAGGGTTATATTTAAGAATAAGTTACAAGTTATATATAACCACAATTGTTAGCAGAATAGAAAGATTAATAGTTATTTTAGTTAAATTTAATGATTTTGAGATAACAGGAATACGTATATATTAGTGTTTATCTTCCTCATAAGATAGTATATGATTATTATTTTTCATATACACATACTAACATTTTTGGTTTTAGTAATTGACTGGATCTAGTAGGAACCAAAGTAGCAATGGATGCAAATGAAAATGTGGTGATTCTTCGAATAAGAAGCCAAATGAAATAGGAGATCAATGAGAACTCTCATGGTTATTCGGAACCAACTATCAGGAGTTGTGATTAAGAACTGTAACCTTATTGAGTTTTCTAATTCATCACATATGAGAGAAATGAATCCCTATGGAAGTTCAATTAATAATCATAAAGGTAAGTATATTAAATGATATATGTATTGAGAATGTGGAAAGAAAAACCTGAGAAAATGTTTTAATGGGACAAGAATATGTTATAGATGTGGTAATGAAAGTCATAAAACAACAACCTTCCAATCAAAATGGAAGCATTCCATTTTCTCCAGGAAAGGGAAAGATGTTCTTTCTGAGTTACCAATTAAATGCTTTAAACGTGGAGAGTATGGTCATTATTCAAATCTATGTCCTACGAAGAAGGTTAATGAATGAGATCAGGGTTTCCATACAAATATAGGTTTATTAATACCTAATTCAATTCCAATTGAAGATGAGGAATCTAAAAATAACCTATAAAAGGTATAAATTATTTATTATCTCATATCTTGACATTATTGAATATTAGGACATGATTCATGTTTTTCTCTGTAGGAAATAAGTATCAAAGAATAATATGGAAAATCATGGTTAATGGATCATGAAGAACACTCAATGATTAAAATGTATATGTATAAATAATTAAAGAGTTACAATAGACTATATGATGATGAAATGTTTAAAAGTATGAATACTAATTTGATTATGGGATTAATTTAAAAGGATTTTGTTATAGTATATGTATCCCTAGTTTTTGTTATGTGAAAATTTTATTTAATGAAGAATTATCTTTTCTTTTGTGGACCTAATTAAAAAGGTATGGATAACCATTAGGGTTTATAGGATATTTCATTTTAGGGTATACATGGGTTAAAACATTTTGGGTTCAAAAATGAAAGGTATGAGATAAAATTTTAGGATAAAACATGTTATGGTTATTGTTGAGAATTTCATCTCATTTTGGGAATGTTATAAAATTATTCAATTTTAGGAAAAGTATATCCCATAGGAAGGGCGACAACCAATTGCATTATACAAGTATGTAGAAATTAAACCCACCAAAGAAGTGCAATAATGATTTATCTCCTACCACTAGCCTACGAGAAGTCCCTATTTATAATGCCATTTTATTTTTAGTTAAATGAGTTAATGGAATAAGAACAAGTTGATTTGGGGAAATTATTTTTTTTAAATAGATGTGATTGGTATAGGAAAATGATTTGGGGATTAAGTGATAAATGATTTTTTAAAGGTTGGGGATGAATTCTCATTTTATTATTAAATCAAAGACCTCTTTTGACTGGGTAGAGGGAGACCCATTACATTGCATGAAGGCCCAAGGCCAAGTGTCTTGAATACTAGGTTTGAAAGCCCATTTTTGGCCCAAAGGGCCCTTCATTGAATAGTAATTCTATAGTACCTGGGCTACTACAATACCATTGCCTCTACAGTTCTTTCTACAGTGCCATTGCCTCTATAGTGTCACCACTTCTACAGTGCTGCCACTGCTACATTACTTCTACAGTGATGATACAATACCCCCATCAATTCATCCCTACCCGGAATCGATCCTAGGTCTTTTGGATGCCAAGTAGGAGCCTATACGACTTGGGTACAAGATCAATGGAAAGTGATAAATTTTATTTCGGAAGACGTTCACTATTTTTATAACCCTATATGCCTTTGAAAAATAGAACATCATGGGATTTTATTTGAGGAGTAATGGTTGAATTATTCTTTGGAATAATCTATGTTTATATTGTGAACTTATGGAGATTCAGGTTATTCATGGAAATGATTATCTTATCTTGGAGAATATGTGATTTTGGAAATTACATTTTTGGTTTTAGACATTAAGGGTGGTTGATTTTATTTATATTTAAATGCTAGAACTTATCTTGGAAGATTATTTGATTAAATATTTATTATTTTTTTGGATTTAGTATTAGTTACTATATTTTTGAGGAATTTCAAGGATAGTTATTTGTTGAATTGTCTATGTTGGACTTTGGTGATTTATTTTTAATTTTAGATATTAAAAGTAGTCATTGTTCTTTTAAGGTTTATTATATTTTGGGAATTATTTTTTATCCTAACTTTTAGTTTTATATAATGTTTCAAGACATGATGAATATATAGTTAATCTCTTGTGGATTATGTGAGTCTCTAGACGTTGATTATTTTATTTTAGGCATGAGAAAAATCACTTAAATACATCATTTGAGGAAAAAGATGAGTTTGTGGTGGAATTTTATTATAGGATGAAATTTTACTTGTTATGTAATTGTATTTTATTATAATCTTATTCTAAGTAGTAAATGAATTCCAGAACACTATGAAAAGGATCTGAAAACAAAAATGTTTTCGGTTTACTTTTACTACTACAAAATCAAATACTATTTAACCTATTGCAATTTTGTGGTTTTCTGATTTTTAACTTTCTTCTACTCATGATTTCTGTCACTTTCCACCAGAACATGATGGTGAGATTTTCTTCTATATCCACGTTTTCCTGTTTGGAATCCTAGTATTTGCTTTCTTATGTGACTTTTTTACATATCTTTCTTTATTTTAAAGTGTAAATTTTATTGAATCTTTTTTAGATGTAGGATTTCATTGAAGTAATTTTGAATAGTGAAACCTTAGTTACTGTATCCATATTTAAATTTGCGAGGATGTGATTTCCAAAAGGGCGAAGGATGTAACATATCCGAAAAATATAGAAAAAAATATTTTAATATTTATTAATATTTATGAATTAGATAATAATTTTATCTTAAAAGGGTTTATATTTCTGATAGCATACCCGACACACAATAATGAGTTTCCTCAAAATCGTATGTTTCACACAAGATTGAGTTATACCGAACAATAATATATTATTAATATTATTATTCTAATTTGTATTTATTGAATAAAAATTAGAATGTATATATTGAAATATATTAACTAAATTATGATAATTTGGTTTACACATGTTTATATAATTATTCATTGGTTAGAAAATTAATTATAAATGTAAAAAACCAATTGAATATAAATGATGTGTTTTTATGAAAAATTATTTAAGTGTGAATAATTGTGATTATAAAATAATATAATAAATCTTTTTGGATTATATTAATTTATTATTAACTCAATATAATATTTAAATTTCATCTTATGTGTTTTCTAGAAATCATATACAAACAAATACAATTTTGCAGATAAAATGAGTATTTTTCAAAAAATGTAGTTTTACCAGCTAATGATGGATAACCCATTTTAAATCTAGTTTTGAAACTTTTATAGGTTTTATTTGAAAAAATAAACTTCTTATTAGTAATCAGTAAATAATAATTTACTTTGGTTGAATTTTGGTATTTTTCTGATAAAATTCATTTTTTAATGAATAGTTGAAAACAATGCATTTTAATTCAAAAGTTTTTTTTCATATAATTTATTTATATAGTTTGACTGTAATTTTAATTGATTTTAAAGTTTAATTAGACTATTTTTTTATCATTTAATCAAATTTAGTTCATTAGAAACAATTTCGTATCGAAATTGAATAGAAAAACTATGTTAAATTTTGAAAATTTTACTTAAAAAACTCTCTGTCATTCTCATGGCGAGATTAACTTTAAACTTAATTTTACGACTTATGTGAATTGAATTTTCAAAAAATATCATACATGTATTTAATATTTATGAAAAATTGGTATAATAGGATCAAAATAATTTTTTTTGTAAATAGTAACTTCAGTATATTATTTACCACAGTTAAAATTTAAATCAAGAAAATAATGGTAAAAAAATATGATAATAATATAAAAATACCCTAAAACTTTTTTTGATATTATTGGATGAGTTATGGAGGAACAAGAAAATACTTGGGTAGAAATTGCGGCCTTTTTATGCCACTTGGGTGTGATTATGACATTAATAACATTTTATTTAAAGTAAAAATAAAAATATCACAAACATGTCTTTTATTACTAAATCAATTTTAATACGGTGTCATATTAGTGATATCATAGAATATAAATAGTAATTATAAATATAAAAATATTACCTACATCAATTTAGTTTATTTATATATTTTTGGATATAAATAATTAAATTTAATTATGACATAATGATGATGTAATAATAGATTTATTTAAGTTAGAATCAAATTAATAATACAAATCATATTAAAATAAATATAATTTGAAATATTATATGCCCTAAAATAAGTTTTTAGGTGACTATGACATTTTACAAGTCTATAAAATGGGTTTTTCATATTAATATATCTTTTTGGAGTTCATTTATATTCAATAAAAATAATACTGTCAAAATTGACATAATTGATATTTTATAAAAATAATAATTTATTAAAATATTTAAAAAACCTAATTTTTTTAAATTAAAAAATTTATATAATAAGGTCTAAAATTTCATAAAATTTCGAATTATGGAGAATTTACCCCATATTAGTAAAATTATTATCCTTTTAATATTTGAAATGTTGTTACCACAATTAAAAATAAAAGAGAAAATTTAAGGGTAAAATGAAAATATAAGGTTTAAAATAAATTCAATACATGTCTAAAAAATATTATATTAGTGGATTTAAAACTATCCTAATATAATATTAAAAATAACTCATGTTGGATTCATTTGGATTAAAAAATAAATTTACATTAATTTAATAGTTTATGAGTTTCCAAGGGTGCCCCTCCCCTCTCCTATAAAAAGGCACCCACTCTTCTCTAATAATAACACTTGGAGAACTATTTGGTTGAGCCTAGATATACCAAAACCCATTTCTATAATACCTAAACACATTATTGAGGACTTATTTTAGGCGTAACACACTTATTAAATGTTTTAATGTGTTCCTCAAAGGTGATCAATCGAAGAAGAGGTGTCGTTTTTCAAGTGTTTATATTTTATTTCTTCTTCCATTTATATTTTGTATCCTTCATCCATGTTTAAATGATAAATACAATATCATAAATTTACAGAGATTTTATTATGTAAATATCATCACAAAAATCCAACTCCAATTTCATCAAATGGGAAATAAACATTTTTTCGTGTGTACGGAGGACTATCGGCTCGCGAACTGATATAGTTTATTTTTCATTACCATATGTAAAAACTAGTTATACTTATGAAATAAATGTTTATATATGATATTAATGAAATATTTTTCATTTTAAAAGAATAATTTTTCAATTATGTTCCTACTTTCCATACACATAAAAATGAAAATGTCGTTCGTGCATATGTGTGAACTATCACCTCCACGAAGTGATGTGAATCATTATTATTCACCACATAACTTGTATGATATATATAATTATATTTAAATGATTATATTTATTTTAATAATATTATAACCATTTTGTAAAGGTAAAATAAGAATTAATTTATATCCATAACGATCAATGAAAAAAGGAAGACGTTACACATGCTTATGTACAACCTACAATCTCCATGAATATAACTTTTTTAATTTTTCATAACAAAAATAAATAGTTTTATTTAACATTATAATTTATGTAAAATGTTACTATTATGTCATGAATATTATTTTGTTGATTATGGACTTATGAACACATGGAAATTTTACATCATATCATGTTTATTTTTGACTAAAGTATCGAATATCGAAAAAACATATGATAACTTGAATAATTATGTATTTTCTATAACATGATAATAAGTGATATTAAAGGAATAATAAACATGAAAAATGTTCTGAAGAAATTATAAATTAACAAAATTTTATTACTAAGGAATATAATGATTATACGTGATGATTCAGACTCATGGTAATGTACTTCATCTCAATATCCTTTCATTGAGGCATATTTTGATAACATACACCAAGTTATTTTATACGGTGTATAATAATCCCCAATGAATTTTAATTTCAATCAAATTTTTTCAAAATGATTCTTTATATACAAAGCATTTTACTAAATGAAAAAAGGAATGTTTTTTAACATTTACGAAGACAATGACTTTTCTGTCGTCGCGACCCTTATTTGATATCTGGATTCCTCTACAAGCCATAATATTTAAAAATAAATAAATACCATATTCCCTTTTAATTTTTTTGGTATTTAATATGGTTTTAATAAAGGATTTATTAGGTCAATATATTGAATTGATATCTTGTGATTGTAATGTGGAAATGTTATTTTTCCTTTGTGTATGTTTTATGTGTTATGATTATGTTATGGTTTTTGGGAATTGTTTTTGTATATTGGTGGTTCTATGATAATGTGATAGTGGGTGAGCATGTGATATCTCTCTAATGCATTGGGTAATGAGACAGAGTTAAACAATAAGGTTTCTCCTAAGAGATTTAGGGAATATACTGTGATATATATTCCAAACGTAGGAATGAAGGTTACCCCATATATAGTTTTTAAAACTACAATGTATGTATTATATGGATGAACCAAGTTACCTTAATGATTTATTATTTCTATGAGTTTTTCATATATATTATGATTTCATGAGGTATGTTAAATAACATGTTGTTATGGCTGAAAAGTATGATTTCATGTGTTTATAAGTATTCATAGAATAATGTTTTCTTTATTTTATATTCCATTAATGAGTTTTTTGTGCTCATCCCTAGTTTTTGAAATGTGTTTCACTAGGTATAAGGATGTTTAAGAGAAAGGTATAAGTAAAGATGAATATTATGAAGATTTTTATCAATAAAAATAAATCATGTTTTATTTTAAAGATTTTCATTTTGTAAAAAATGGATAGTGAGTAGAAGTATCTACTTTGTTTTATTTTAGTTGTTATATAATAGTTATGGCTAGATTATCTAAAACAATAAACTTTAAATGATCCTCAATGTGAATTCTAGATCAAACTCAAGATTATATAATGTTTAAGGGAGGGTCCTTATAGTTGGTATCAATGGTCAGTTTAGATAAATTTACAAGTTAGGGTGATATTTAAGCCTAAGTTATATTCTATATATAACCACAATGGTTAGAATAATATAAAGATTCATAGTTATTTTAGATAAATTAACTGACTCTGAGATAACATGAATAAGTATATCTTAGTGTTTATCTTCCTCATAACATAGTATATGAAAATTTTATTGATAAACTCACACTAACCTTTTTGGTTTTAGTAAATGACTCGATCTAGTAGACACCAAATTAAAAATGGATGTGAAGGAAAATGTGGTGGTTCTTTGAGTAAGAAACCGAATGAAATAAGAGCTGTAATGAGAACTTTCATAGTTATTCTAAACCAACTATCTAGAGTCATGATTAAACACTTGAACCTTGGTGTGTTTTCTAATTCATCATATATGAGAGAAATGAATCCTTTTGGAAGGTTAGGTAGTAATCATAATGGTATGTATATTAAACAACATATGTGTCAAGTATGTGGAAATAAACACCTGGAAAATTGTTTTAATAAGGCAATAATATGTTATAGATGTGGTAATGAAGATCATAAAACAATAAACTTCTATGAAAAATGGAAGTGTTCAGTTGAATCCAGGAAAGGGAATGTAATTATTTATGAGTTATTAATTAAATGATTTAAATGTGGGGAGAATGGTCATTATGAAAATCAATGTCTTATGAAGAAGGTTCACGAATGGGATTAGGAGGACCGTACAAATATATTTTTAGAAATACCTAATTCCATTCCAATTTAAGATGAGGAAAGTGAAAATGACATATTAAAGGTATGGGTTATTTCTTTTCTCATGTTTGGACATTATTGAATTTGAGGACATCATTCATATTTTTGTTTATGAAATTAGTATTAAGGAATAATATAGAAAATCATGGTTAATGGATCATGAAGAAAATTGAATGATTAAAAAGTCAATATATAAAAGATTCAAGAGTTACATTAGACTATAGGATGATGAAATGTTAATGACTATTAATGAACTTTTGATGACGAGATTACTTTGGAGGGATTTTTTTTTCTAGTATGTGTATCCTAAATGTTTGTTTTGTGAATTTTTTTTTCTTAAGAGTTATATTTTCTTGTATGGAAGTAATTACAAAGGTATGGATAACAATTAGGGTTTATAGGATCTTTGATTTTGGGGTAATTATGTGTTATTATATTTTGGGTTTTAAAATTAAAGGTATGAGATAAACATTGAGGATAAAACATGTTATGGTTATTTTTGAGAATTTTACATCATTTTGGTAATGTTATTAAATTATATAATTTTAGGAAAAGGGAAACCCATAGGATGGGTGAAAACCTATAGCCTCGGACAAAGAATTTGAAATCGAACACAAAATTGAACAACAACAAGGATTTATCACATACCACTAGCCTACGAGAAGTTCCTGGTTAGTATGTCATTTTATTTTTAGTTTAATGAGTTGATGGAATAAGAATAAGTTTATTTTAGTAACATACGTTTTATAAAATAGATGTCATTGGTATAGTAAACTTATTTGGGCATTAAGTGATAAATGTTATTTTGGAACACTTTCAATATTTTTGGAATTCTATATGCCTAAGGAAAATAGAATATTATGGGATTTTATTTGAGGTTTAATGGTTGAATTTTATTTTTGAATAATATATGCTTTTATTGTGGACATATGAAAAATAGTGTTATTTGTGGAAATGATTAACCTATATTAGAGAATATGAATTTTTTGAAATTACATTTTTGGTATGATAAATTAAGAGTAGTTGATGCTATTTAGAGTTAAATGTTAGAACTTATCTTGGAAGATTATTTGATTAAATCATTATGATTTTTTGGATATAATCTTAGTTATGATATTTATGAGGAATTTTATGGATATTTATATATTTAATGGTCTATATTGGACTATGGGAATTACTTTTAAATTTTGGAGATTAAAAGTTTCCATTCTTCTTTTAAGTTTATTAGATTTGGTGAATTATATTTTTTTATCCTAACTTTTTAGTTTTGGTTAATGTTTCATGACATGATGAATAGATAGTTTATATTTTATTGATTATTTGATTCTCTATAAGTTTATTCTATTAATTTATGCATGAAATAAATCATCTCGAATACTCATCATTTGGGAAAAAAGGTGAGTTTGTGGTGGAATTTGATTAAAGAATGAAACTCTACTTGCCAAGTAAGTGTATTTCATTAGGATATTAGTCTAGGTAGTAAATGAATTCCATAAAATTATAAAAATGATCTTAAAACAAAAATGTTTTTTTTTTACTTTTCCAACAATTAAATCATAGGCCATTTAACCCATCACATGTTTTTGGTTTTTTGATTTTTAAATTTCTCAAAATCCTGTTTTTTATCACTCCCCATTAGAAACTAATTGTTAGTTTTTCTTCCATATCCATGTTTTTCTACATGGAATCCTAGTATGTGTTAACTATGGTTACCTATGTAATTCACCTTATTTCTATTTGATTGGAACTTCTGTTGAATCTTTATATGATATGGTATTTTAATGAAGTAATTTTGAAAAGTGAAACCTTTGTTACTGTGTCCAAATTTAAAATTATGAGGACACAATTTACAAAAGGGGGAAAGGATGTAACATCCTAGGAAATTATTGAATAATAATTTTTTTTATTTACTAACAATTTTGAATTAGAGATTAATTTTAATTAAAAAGTTCTATATTTTTGATAGCGTACCCGACACACAACAATGGGTTTTCATGAAATCGTAAGTTTCACACAAGACTGAGTTATACTGGAAAATAATATATTATGAATATTATTTTTCAAAGTTGGAGTTATCTCATAGCCATTAGAACATCGAGAATAGAATATATTAACTAAATTTTGAAAATAGGGTTTACACATGTTTATATAAATATTCATTGGTCAGAAAGTCAATTAAAATTGTAAATAAAAACAAATTGAATATAAAGGATGTGTTTATATGAAAAACTATTTAAGTGATAATAATTATGTTTAAAAAATAATAAAATAACTCTTTTTGTACTATATTAATTAAATATTAATATAATATAATATTTAAAATTCATATTATGTGTTTTCTAAACATTATATAAGAACAAATACATTTTTACGGATAAAATGAGTGTTTTTCTAAAAATGTAGTTTTACCACATTTTGATTGATGACCCATTTCAAATATGTGTTTTATCAATTTTATATGTTCTATTTGAAAAAATAAACTTATTCTTTGGAAGAAGGACATCCACATTTACTTTTTTTGAATTTTGGTATTTGTTTGATAAAATTTATTTTTTAACGAATAGTGAAAAACATGACATTTTAATTCAAAAGTTCCTTTTCATCAAATTTATTTACATAGTTATATTTTAATTTTAATTGGTTTTAAATTATAGTTAGATTATTTTTTTATCATTTAATCTAACGTAGTTCATTAGAAGCAATTTCATATTGAAATTGATATGAAAAACTATGTGAACTTTGGAATGTTTTACAAAAAAACATGTTATCTCATTCCGACAGTGGGATTAATTTAAAATTTAAAATTTCCACTTCTATGAATTTAATTCTCAAAAAAAACATACATGGTTGTAATAAGTATGAAAAATTTAGTCTAATAGGACCAAAATAAGTTTTATTCATCACATCACTTGTATGATATATATAAGTATATTTGAATTATTTTTATGTTGTTAATAATATTATAACCATTATGGAAAGATAAAATAAAAACCACCTTATTTCTATAATGATAAATGAAAAATGGAAAATGTTACTAATGCGTACGTAATACCTACCATCTCTGCGAATATAATGTTTTTCATTTTTCATAACATAAGTAAATGGTTAGTTTTAACAGTATAATTGATGCAAAAAAGTGATTATTATGTCATGAATATTATTCTGGAGATGATAGACTTATAAAAAGATGGAAAATTAACATCATAATAAGTTCATTCTTGACTCAAGTTCCGAATATCGAAAAAACGTTTGATATTAAATTAAATAATTATGTTATTTTAATTAAATGGTAATAAGTGATATAAAAGGAATTATAAACTTAAAAAAGGTTCTCAAGTAATTTGAAATTAACAAAAGTTTATTATTCAAATATATTATGATTGAACATGATGTGTCGTACTCAAGGTACGTGACTTTATCCCAATCTCATTTAATTGAGGCATATTTTCATAATATATACAACCTTATTTAATAATATGTATAATTAAGCCCTTTTACATTTAATTTGATTCTAATGTTTTCAAAAGGAATATTTTTATACAAATCATTTCTGTAAGCAACAAAAAAAATGTTTTTTTAACGTTTATGGCGACAACAACTTTTCTGCCACCATGACCATTATTTGATATTTGGCTTCCTCTATAATCCGTAATGTTTTAAAAAGAAAAATAAATACCATATTCCATTTTAATGTATTTTGGTATTGAAAATGGTTTTAAGAAAGGATTAATTATGTTAATATCTTTAAATGATATCTTGTGATTACAATGTGAAAATGCTATTTTTTTTGTTTATGCTTGTTTTATTTGTTATGATAATGTTATGGTTCTTGGGAATTGTTTATGTATATGTGTGGTTCCATGATAAACTGAGGGTGGGTCAGACCGTGATATCTATTCAATGAGTTGGGTAATAAGATAGAGTAAAATGATAAGATTTCTTGTAAGATATTTGGGGAATATATTGTGATGGGTATTCCAAAAAAAGACATGAATTTTACCACCTATGTAGCCATTAAAGATACAGTTTAAGTATGATATGGATGCCTCAAATTACTTTTATTATTTATTATTCCTATGAGTTTTTCATGAATAATATTATTTCATGGGTTCTGTTAATGATATTATGTTTTACTGGTGAAAAGTATGATTTTATGGGTTTATAAGTATTCATGGAATAACATTTTCTTTCCTTATTTTATATTCCCTTATTATTCTTTTAGTTACTATCCCTCGTTTTTGAAATGTTTTTCATAGTGTATAAGTTTGGGTAATAGAAAGGAATAAGTCAAGATGAATTTTACGAAGATTTTAATCAAGAAAAAAAAATCATGTTTTATTTTAAAGAGTTTCATTTTGTAAAAAAATTAGACAGTGAGTATAAGTGTTTACTTTGTAATATTTCAGTTTTTATTTAATAGTAATGGACTAATTCTCTGAAACTCTAAACCTAAAAAGATCCTCAATGTTAATTCTTAATCTAAATCAATATTGTGTAATGTTTAAGTTTCGGTCCTTATATATTTTTTGGCTATAAATATTGGAGAACACATGATTGTGAAACTGATAACACTTTGGCATAATATATTCATGATGTTTACATAATAAAGGGTAGATTGATTTTGAAAATGAAATTTAGAGAGTACTGGTAACCTTGTGATTGATAATTGAATTATGATATTTTTGGTGAAGTTTGTCTCATTTTGGGATTATGATATATATGTATTAGTTTGTGACTTTATGAACTAGTTATTGATACCTTTAATTTTTGAATATAAGAGTAAATTTTTGGAGAAATATATGATTTATTTACGGCTTAATTTTACGAATATTCAATTTTTTTAGTAAAGAAATATTATATAGAATATACTATTAGATTATACACATATCAGGGTACATGATTTTATAAATGATTAAGGTTGTTTGATGAAAGATAAGCAACTTGGAATATGTCATACGAAAAGTTATATATCAAATGATAGATATGTTATGAATACCCTCACCTACTTTCTTTAGTGAGTAATAATTAAAAATATGAATTTGTAATTTATTTACTGAGGCAAGAATGTAACGATATAAGAATTTGTGTCACACCCCGACCGCAGATACCCTTATCTTACTCTTTTCTTGGTCTCGGTATGAATTTTTAACGTTTATTTGTGTTGAAGGGTTTCGCGCCAGTGCACGGTCATCGCATCGTTAGCGGTGACCGTGCGGCTAGCCCGGGTGACTACGTGTTCGCCCGACGTTTAAATTTGAGAATTTTATGTTGTCATTTTATTATTATTATTATTATTTATTATTATTATAAGTTTTATTATTGTTATATAAGTTTTGTTATTATTAATATTATAAGTTTTATTATTAGTATTATAGTGTTATTATTATCATTATTATTACAATTATTATTATTATTATTTTATCATATATATATATATATATTTAACCCTAAAACCTACCCTAATCCCTTTACCCAGCCGCCACCCCCCTCACCTCTCTCTCTCTCCATCCCCTCTACCTCACCGCAGCCTGCAACCGCCCCTCTCACCACACACCCGGCGACCTCCTCCTTCAGCGCCGCCCCGGCCGCCCTCTCCCCTGCACACTCCAGCGTCCGGCGGTCCGAACGCCGCCCTGCTCCGCCCCTGCTCCACCCCGGTGCGCCGTCCGCCACCTCCGCCCTCTCGCCGTCTGACTCCCCTGCGCGCTGCGCCGTCTCGTCTTCCCCGGCCTTCTCCGCCTGTTCCCGTCATCGACCCCCCCCCCCCCCCCCGCGGTCCTCCCGCGCGCTCCCCGCTCCCGGCGTCCCTCGTTCCTTCACGCACTGAGCCCGCACCCGGCCTCCCTCCGACCCCGTCGCCGGCGCTCCGCCGGCCTTCCCTCCCTCCGGCCGCCTGCTCCTCCGCCCCGGCCTCGGCCGCTCCCTCGCGCGGCTCCTGTTCCGGCCCAACCCCGCCTAGCCCCTGCTCGCCCGGCTTCCCTCGCCGAGCTCCTCCAGTCGCGCGCCGCACCGACCTCCGCCCCCTGTTCGTCATCCCGGCTCCCCGGCGCCCGTTTCCCTTGCCGCACCCACGGCCAGCCCGGCACCACCCTGCTGCTCCGGCGTCGCCCTCGTCGCCGTCCCAGCGACCCGACCCCCTGCTCGCCGTCGCCGGCCGCACCCAGCCGCGCCGTCCCCGTTCTCCATCCCAGCCGTCCCGGCTCCCGCCTCCGCCTCCCGTCGAGCCGGCCTCCCTGCTCCGTCGCCTCCCGCGCGAACTCCCCCCTGTCCCGGCCTGCCGACCTCGTCCGACGACCCAGCCGCCGGCCTCTGCCCTGCTCCTCCGCCTTGCGCCGACCCCGCGCCGCGCCTCCTCCTTCCTCTCAGCCGCGCCCGGCCACCCCGTTCCGCCTCTCCTCCCGCTGTGAGTTTTGTTTTTATTTTGTTTTTATTTTGTTTTATTTTATTCTTTGTTTTTATTTTGTTTTATATATATAATGTTTTAATATTTTTACCATGTTAAAAATCTTATAATTATTTATTATTATTAGGTTATTATTATTATTATATTATTATTATTTATTATTAATATTATTATGTTACCATTATTATTATCATACTATTATTATTATTGTTATTATTATGTTAATATTATCATTTATATTATTATATCAATATTAAAATTATTATTATGTTATTATTATTAATACTATATTATTATTATTATTATTATTATTATTATTATTATAAATATATTATTGTTTTAATTATTATTATATTATGTTGTTATTTTTATTATTATATTATGTTAATATTACTATTTTTATTATTATCATGTTATTTTTATTATTATTATTATTGTTATTATTATAATTATCATTGCGCTATTATATTTATTATTGTTCTTGTTAGTATTATGTCATTATAATTATTCTTATTAATATGTTAATATTATTGTTTTGATATTATTGTTACTCTTATTATTATTATATTATTATTATGTCATAATAATAATAATTATTATTATTATTATGACATTATTATTACTACATTTTGGTTATTATTACGTTATTATAATTATTATTATTATTAGTATGTTGTCATTAATGAGCCTGCTTAACGGCCTTTTTTAGGACCAGTTTGACGGCGCTAGACGCTGCAACCTTTACGCAACAGGAGTTCCGCGTCGCGTCGTTCTTCGTTCCGATCCGAGGTAGGTCTCCCTATGCACTTGCCTCTAAATTAAGAATTTATTTATTCCTTGTCATTTTATTAAATTCCAGTAAATTTAAAAAAAATAATATTAAGTAGTTTTTATAGTGTGGTGATTTGCTGAGAATGCAAACTGTTTAATTCTAGCATTTCATTAAAAGTGTTTTCTTGGTTTCAATTGTGGGATTTCATAGTAATGTTGCTAAATGGTTCTTCCTGAGTAACGAAAGACATGTTGAATTGGGTTTTGAAATGTTTTTGGCGTGTGTAAATTAGTAAATGTACTGTTTATGGAAAATGGTGTTTTCTTATAACCTTGATTAGAGAAAACGTCGTGTGACCCTTTGAAATTGTTTTTGGAAACTTTACGTGTGGTTCTTCGTTGACGAAAGATGTTTTCCCTTGTTGTGTTGTTAAAAATAATGTTTTCTGTGTTGTGAAAGTCATTTATGTTCTTGTGTGAGAGTTTCCAAAGAGGGGTTTTTGCGAAATGATTAGGTAATGACAATTATATTTTCAGAAAGGTATTTTTGACGTGCGTGAGTTTTGAAATATTGTTTGGGTGTGGAAATGGTGACTTTTGTGTGCGATATCTTGTTTGGCCTGCGATATGAGGAAGAAATATACTATGTGAATGTGAAGCTTGTTTGAGCACACGGGGATACCCTGGGTATCTAGGTGGGCGGACTAGAACTAGTGCGCTAGTGAGCCGGATGGGTGTCGTCCCTGTTTCACTTAGCTGGATTGATGATTGCAACACTAACTAAACATATGATATCTGAGGGTCGTGGCCTTCTAAGCCACATGTTCTGAGGGTCGTGGCCTTCTAAGCCACGTTTTCTGAGGGTCGTGGCCTTCTAAGCCACGTTTCACCGAGACACGAGGTTCTAGGGTCCCACGCGAGCTAGATGAACCTTAGGGGATTTACCCATAGTGCTCTACCATCTCTGGCGTGGTGCCTTCCGTCGGCATACGGGGGACCACTTGGGTGTGAGTGTGTGCGTGTGTGAGTATGTGTGTGTGTGTGTGAGTGTGTGAGTGTGTGTGTGTGCCCACGGTTATTGCTGATAACTTCTGGTTTATTTTTACTTGCACTTGGTTTTTTCCTTGCCTGTTTACTTCTACTTGCACTTGTTTTCTTTCCTACTTTTTTACTTTCAGTTCTTCTTTACCGCTTGTACTGGTTGCTTTGCGAAAATGGTTCTCAAATAAAAATGCATTTTTCTCTTGTGTAGTAAAACTGAAAATGTAACACTTCTTTGTCGTTCAGAACGAATTTAGAATCAATGAAAAGAAATTCAACTTTTGAAAAGGAATAAGGGTAATGGCTCGTGTTTAGTTTTTCAAGTGAAACATTATAAAAGCATACTCTTATACATTGTAGTTCAAACCTGAAATAGGTAGATTCTTTATTTACTGGCAGTGCATTGGGATTTGTTGTGGGGCTCACCTACTGAGTACTTTTGTGCTCACGCCTATCTTTTACCTTATCAGTTGCAGGTTCCTTGTGTTCAGGTTTTCCTGGCTTGAGTCGCTCAGTGCGGGAGCGACGTTGGTTGTAGTTGGGTGGTGACCGCGAGGTCACGTGGAGGTATGTCGTGGTGTAGGTTTGTTTATGTCTTTAGTGTCTGTTTTTTTGTTTAGTTTATATTCTTTCTTTCGATCCTATTTTTAGCTTGGGCTGAAATCGTTCCCAACGATTAAAGTTTCAATGCCCGACACTTGTTGCCATCCCGGGGGGATCGGGAACGCCCCTCGGGACTTGCCGCGGACCGGCTCGGGTGACCGGTTCAGGGTCGACCCGGGCTGGTTCGTGACAAAATGGTATCAGAGGTGGTTCTTGTTATTTGGGTTGTCCGGTAGAAGGAGATTAGGACTGTCGGAACATGAGGGGTAAGTACGGGAAGAGCGTCGCGAACTCTTGCTCGCACTGATCTTCGAGTTACCAGGGGTAGTTCGGGAATTGTGCCCTTGTCTTTTCTAGTTTGTCTTGGATTGAGAGATGACAATGGAGGCAAGCCGACGTTACATCGTAATTTCACATGGAGTAATGACCCATGTGGAGTCCGAGTACGTGGTTTGAATTCCTCCTAGTGGTCGACGCTGACTTGGGACATGGCCCACTACCATGTCGTCAGGTTGAGTGTGACTACTAGTCCCTCATTTCTGTGATTGATGCAAATTTGGATGTTGCTTTCATTTTGGTTTGTGTGAGTGCGTTGTTGGAAATGAAAAAAGGGTTTTTGAAAATTTGACTGGTTTCTTTTAAAGGACTTTAAATGTATAAAATGGGTTTTGAAACTGAAATCTCTTGATTTGAAAATCTGTTGTTTGCTTGGAATTGGATAAGAATGATTTGGGTTGAAACCTCGGTTCCTCTTTATGAACGTTTGCACATGTGTGAGAATGCATGGAAAGTGTGTGTTGATGCACGCATGAATGGAATGTGGATGAAGACATGTGAAACGGTTCATGAGATTACTTGGGTGTGTATTTGGAGCTAAAGGCTTGACTTTGTTTTCTAAATTGGTTTTAAAGGGGAAATGGTTTTGGAAAGTTTTTGGTTTAAAAGTGGATTGGTTTTTGGAAAGTGATCTTGAGAAAGGGTGGTTTTGAAATCAAAAATGAAAAGGGAATTTTAAAGAGGAGATTTCGTTTTGGATTGTGTTCGTATTTGCTTGGTCCTTGTGCTGACTGTTTTTGATGAAGGAGCTTTTATTGATGTTGCTTCAGTTTGATGATTGGTTTTGGCTTTGTGTTTTATATATCGCTCGGGAAATGCTGCCCAGAAAGGTCTCTAAGGATTCGGATATGTCATGCCCAGTTTTTAGTCCTCCTCAGACTCTGCCTATTCTCCATGGCGATCAGGGTCCGTTAGAGGCAGTGAAATGGCTCGAGGAAGTGGAGCGTGTCTTTAGAATGTTGGGAACTCCCGATAATGTTAAGGTTCGTGCAATTATGGAGTTGTTTGAGGGTCCATCTCTGGACCAATGGAAGAGGGTTACCCCATCATCAATGCAAGGTGAAATGACGTGGGATGTCTTCAGAGTTGTTTTCATCCAATGGTTTGTACCTGAGGAAGTGAAGCTGAAGAAAAAGAGAGAGCTTGTGCATATTCAACAAGGTCAACGGACGGTGAAGGCATATGTTGACCATTTCAAGGAACTGATTCCCTTTTCTCCAGAGGTAGCGTCGCATGAGCTCATGAAGGTCTCTCTTTTCTCTGGGGGTCTTCGTCCAGAGATCATGAAGCGAGTCCTCCCTTATAAAGACCTTTTGTTTCGAGAAGCTGGTGGAGGAAGCTTTCTTGGCTGAGTTGGTTTCCGGTGTGTGGGTGGTTAGTGTTTCAGCATCCACAGTAGTTCGTAAGAGTTCCTCCTCGGGTGTGGAAAATATTCCAGAGATACCTGTTCCTAACGATTTATCCCCTTTGGTCCCAGCTTCCAGTTCATCAGATCGTTCGATGGTATGCTTTCAGTGTGGTCGTTTCGGGCATTTAAAGCCGTCTTGTCGCAACCCTCCGAAGACGTGTCATCGATGCAGTTGTCTAGGTCATCTGGAGAAGTTTAGCAGGAAGCGTCGCTTGAAGAGGACGCTGTGATGGGAGAATGTCAGTACCTGACTGTGAGGCAGAAGATGCTTCAGCCATCAGAGCCCCAGCCACAAGTCACGGGGTGAAGCTCGCGCACAGTCAGGAGTCCCCAGGGGTGTGAAGCCTTGGTCCAGGTTTTGTGTTCCGTGTTGATGGTGGAACAATTAAAAACCTCTTTCATACTTGTTTTCCGGCTACTAAAGTTTCAACAGCGTTGTAAATGTGTTGTTTTTCTATAAAGTGGTGATGGACTTGTTCTATGATAAATCTAAGCGGACTTGTCGTGTGAATGTAATATTCTAAATTGGGTGTCCTTCCTAAAAGTGTGTTTGACTCTCGTGTGGGTTGACCTTTGTTTAGCAATTCTCATCAGATGTGGTTGTGTTTCATGGATTTCAGTGGGCCATGTTTCTGACTCGATGTTTTGGTTTAGGTTTTTCGTGGGTTTTCCCTGGTGTTGAAGGATGTTGACTCTAGTCGAGGATTCAATGTCTCGACGAAGGTGTTGTTTCAATCGTGCTATAAGAGTTGGTTTGAATCGGTTGGGAGTTCCCGCGTCGACCCCCTTTAATAGGGTTTTCCATTTAAATGGTTAACTTTTCTGCACAAGTTGAGCTCTTGTGGTGGGGAGAACCCTGCGTGTTCTCCCTCAATCTCGGACCCCAGTTTTCTCTTGAATCGGTCGGGTGTGACCTGTGCAGAGTAAGGTCATCTCCGAGATTCTCAGTTCTCCCTGGTACCTTTAGTTCCGTTGGGGCATGAACTTAAATTTTGATCGGCTTTTGGCCTGGTGACTTTCTGGGGGCAGAAAGTGTCTGTGGTTGGGAGAATTGTCACACCCCGACCGCAGATACCCTTATCTTACTCTTTTCTGGGTCTCGGTCTGAATTTTTAACGTTTATTTGTGTTGAAGGGTTTCGCGCCAGTGCGCGGTCATCGCATCGTTAGCGGTGACCGTGCGGCTGGCCCGGGTGACTATGTGTTCGCCCGACGTTTAAATTTGATAATTTTATGTTGTCATTTTATTATTATTATTATTATTTATTATTATTATAAGTTTTATTATTGTTATATAAGTTTTGTTATTATTAATATTATAAGTTTTATTATTAGTATTATAGTGTTATTATTATCATTATTATTACAATTATTATTATTATTATTTTATCATATATATATATATATTTAACCCTAAAACCTACCCTAATCCCTTTACCCAGCCGCCACCACCCTCACCTCTCTCTCTCTCCATCCCCTCTACCTCACCGCAGCCTACAACCGCCCCTCTCACCGCACACCCGGTGGCCTCCTCCTTCAGCGCCGCCCCGGTCGCCCTCTCCCCTGCACACTCCAGCGTCCGGCGGTCCGAACGCCGCCCTGCTCCGCCCCTGCTCCACCCCGGTGCGCTGTCCGCCGCCTCCGCCCTCTCGCCGTCCGACTCCCCTGCGCGCTGCGCCGTCTCGGCTTCCCCGGCCTTCTCCGCCTGTTCCCGTCACCGACCCCCCCCCCCCCCCCCCCCCCCCCCCCGCGCGGTCCTCCCGCGCGCTCCCCGCTCCCGGCATCCCCCGTTCCTTCCCGCACCGAGCCCGCACCCGGCCTCCCTCCGACCCCGTCGTCGGCGCTCCGCCGGCCTTCCCTCCCTCCGGCCGCCTGCTCCTCCACCCCGGCCTCGGCCGCTCCCTCACGCGGCTCCTGTTCCGGCCAAACCCCGCCTAGCCCCTGCTCGCCCGGCTTCCCTTGCCGCACTCCTCCAGTCGCGCGCCGCACCGACCTCCGCCCCATGTTCGTCATCCCGGCTCCCCGGCACCTGTTTCCCTTGCCGCACCCACGGCCAGCCCGGCACCACCCTGCTGCTCCGGCGTCGCCCTCGTCGTCGTCCCAGCGACCCGACCCCCTGCTCACCGTTGCCGGCCGCACCCAGCCGCGCCGTCCCCGTTCTCCATCCCAACCGTCCCGGCTCCCGCCTCCGCCTCCCATCGAGCCGGCCTCCCTGCTCTGTCGCCTCCCGCGCGAACTCCCCCCCTGTCCCGGCCTGCCGACCTCGTCCGACGACCCAACCGCCGGCCTCCGCCCTACTCCTCCGCCTTGCGCCGACCCCGCGCCGCGCCTCCTCCTTCCTCTCAGCTGCGCCCGGCCACCCCGTTCCGCCTCTCCTCCCGCTGTGAGTTTTGTTTTTATTTTGTTTTATTTTATTCTTTGTTTTTATTTTGTTTAATATATATAATGTTTTAATATTTTTACCATGTTAATAATATTATAATTATTTTATTATTATTAGGTTATTATTATTATATTATTATTATTATTTATTATTAATATTATTATGTTACCATTATTATTATCATACTATTATTATAATTGTTATTATTATGTTAAGATTATCATTTATATTATTATATCATTATTAAAATTATTATTATGTTATTATTATTAATACTATATTATTATTATTATTATTATTATAAATATATTATTGTTTTAATTATTATTATATTATTTTGTTATTTTTATTATTATATTATGTTAATATTACTATTTTTATTATTATCATGTTATTATTTTTATTATTTTTATTATTGTTATTATTATAATTATCATTGCGCTATTATATTTATTATTGTTCTTGTTAGTATTATGTCATTATAATTATTCTTATTAATATGTTAATATTATTGTTATGATATTATTGTTACTCTTATTATTATTATATTATTATTATGTCATAATAATAATTATTATTATTATTATTATGACATTATTATTACTACATTTTGGTTATTATTACGTTATTATAATTATTATTATTATTAGTATGTTGTCATTAATGAGCCTGCTTAACGGCCTTTTTTTAGGACCAGTTTGACGGCTCTAGACGCTGCTACCTTTACGCAACAGGAGTTTCGCGTCGCGTCGTTCTTCGTTCCGATCCGAGGTAGGTCTCCCTATGCACTTGCCTCTAAATTAAGAATTTATTTATTCCTTGTCCTTTTATTAAATTCCAGTAAATTTAAAAAAAATAATATTAAGTAGTTTTTATAGTGTGGTGATTTGCTGAGAATGCAAACTGTTTAATTCTAGCATTTCTTTAAAAGTGTTTTCTTGGTTTCAATTGTGGGATTTCATAGTAATGTCGCTAAATGTTTCTTCCTGAGTAACGAAAGACATGTTGAATTGGGTTTTGAAATGTTTTTGGCGTGTTTAAATTAGTAAATGCACTGTTTATGGAAAATGGTGTTTTCTTATAACCTTGATTAGAGAAAACGTCGTGTGACCCTTTGAAATTGTTTTTGGAAACTTTACGTGTGGTTCTTGGTTGACGAAAGATGTTTTCCCTTGTTGTGTTATTAAAAATAATGCTTTCTGTGTTGTGAAAGTCGTTTATGTTCTTGTGTGAGAGTTTCCAAAGAGGGGTTTTTGCGAAATGATTAGGTAATGACAATTATATTTTCAGAAAGGTATTTTTGACGTGCGTGAGTTTTGAAATATTGTTTGGGTGTGGAAATGGTGACTTTTGTGTGCGATATCTTGTTTGGCCTGCGATATGAGGAAGAAATATACTATGTGAATGTGAAGCTTGTTTGAGCACATGGGGAGACCCTGGGTATCTAGGTGGGCGGACTATAACTAGTGCGCTAGTGAGCCGGATGGGTGTCGTCCCTGTTTCACTTAGCTGGATTGACGATTGCAACACTAACTAAACATATGATATCTGAGGGTCGTGGCCTTCTAAGCCACGTGTTCTGAGGGTCGTGGCCTTCTAAGCCACGTTTTCTGAGGGTCGTGGCCTTCTAAGCCACGTTTCACCGAGACACGAGGTTCTAGGGTCCCATGCGAGCTAGATGAACCTTAGGGGATTTACCCATAGTGCTCTACCATCCCTGGCGTGGTGCCCTCCGTCGGCATACGAGGGACCACTTGGGTGTGAGTGTGTGCGTGTGTGAGTATGTGTGTGTGTGTGTGTGAGTGTGTGAGTGTGTGTGTGTGCCCACAGTTATTACTGATAACTTCTGGTTTATTTTTACTTGCACTTGGTTTTTTCCTTGCCTGTTTACTTCTACTTGCACTTGTTTTCTTTCCTGCTTTTTTACTTTCAGTTCTTCTTTACCGCTTGTACTGGTTGCTTTGCGAAAATGGTTCTCAAATAAAAATGCGTTTTTCTCTTGTGTAGTAAAACTGAAAATGTAACACTTCTTTGTTGTTCAGAACGAATTTAGAATCAATGAAAAGAAATTCAACTTTTGAAAAGGAATAAGGGTAATGGCTCGTGTTTAGTTTTTCAAGTGAAACATTATAAAAGCATACTCTTATACATTGTAGTTCAAACCTGAAATAGGTAGATTCTTTATTTACTGGCAGTGCATTGGGATTTGTTGTGGGGCTCACCTACTGAGTACTTTTGTGCTCACGCCTATCTTTTACCTTTTCAGTTGCAGGTTCCTTGTGTTCAGGTTTTCCTGGATTGAGTCGCTCAGTGCGGGAGCGACGTTGGTTGTAGTTGGGTGGTGACCGCGAGGTCACGTGGAGGTATGTCGTGGTGTAGGTTTGTTTATGTCTTTAGTGTCTGTTTGTTTGTTTAGTTTATATTCTTTCTTTCGATCCTGTTTTTAGCTTGGGCTGAAATCGTTCCCAACGATTAAAGTTTCAATGCCCGACACTTGTTGCCATCCCGGGGGGATCGGGAACGCCCCTCGGGACTTGCCGCGGACCGGCTCGGGTGACCGGTTCAGGGTCGACCCGGGCTGGTTCGTGACAATTTGGACCCTTTAAATTAATACAATCTTTGATATATTTCTCCACAAACAACGTCGAACTAATATAAAACTATGATATATTTAAACCATTAAAAATGAATGGAATAATTCGAATCTATGAATAGGAGTAATTGAATTACAAAATATATTAATATATATATTTATATATATAAAGGTTATTTTAAAAAAATTTACTTAAGTCATTATTGTAATTAAAAATATATATTTTTATGCATTATACATTTTATTAAATAAAAGTACATATATTATTCTTAAAATAATATTTTAATAAAATATAATATTGATTAATTAATTCTATCTTTATTAGTGCATTGTAAAAATTAATAATAAGAAGAATTTGTATTTTAAAAATTTATTCTCCTAGAAAAATAGTTTCTCATTGTATTTTATGTTTTTTTTATAAAAGATAAAGTTGAAAATTATAGAAATAGAATTTGGAAAAATAAATTTCATTTTTTTATTTATACGTTCAATATTATCATAAGATTGATGTTTAGGATTTTTCTTAAAATATTTATTTTAGGTGAATAACGAAGAATAACATTTTTGTAAATAAAATAACTTTTTTGAAATCATTAGTATATAATTATGAATTTAAAAATAATGAAACCTTTTTGGAAGACCAAGTATTTATTTCATAATTTCATTTATTATTTTAAATGCGTAGGTTTTAATTTACAAACTCATATTTGACATTTTAGAACTTAAGAATTTTTTTATAAACAAATACCGTATACATTTAGTCTTTAAAATTTTTTTATCACATTTATAAAATTAATAATGTAAAATTTATTTAAAATTTTGAATCATTACATCCAAATTATAAAATAAAGAAAAAAAAACAGCATAAAAAATAATTTTTATATGTAAAAATTAGTTACCACAGTAAAAACCAAAATAGTGAAAATGAGTAACCTAAGAGGTAAAGGTACTAAAATGATAAAATATTAGTTTTAATTGTGATTATAAGGATTGGAGAATGATTAAAAATTTCTTAATCCATTATTTCTCAATTTTGGAGCCGCTTTCATTGAGAGTGAGTTCCCATTATTTTAATTTTTTTGGCTATTTACAAAAATGTAATCCTTTTTCACTTATAAAAGGGGATCTCCTCTAATTACTTTTAATCACACAAAAGACCTCTATGTTTGACCCAAAATATAATAAAAACTTTATTAAACACATCTATACACCTTAAATAGGTTCTTGTCTTCTCAAAATACCATCCCTAAAAGGTTTAACCTTTTTTTCAAAGGATATAATTCAAGAAGTGATGTATACATTTCTAGCCTGTCTTTCTCGTTTCTATTTA
Source organism: Viscum album (assembly GCA_963277665.1). Classification (NCBI taxonomy): domain Eukaryota; kingdom Viridiplantae; phylum Streptophyta; class Magnoliopsida; order Santalales; family Viscaceae; genus Viscum; species Viscum album. The sequence goes on from OY728156.1 coordinate 2,036,402,901, forward strand.
TTTATGTGAATTAGTTATTATTAAAATTTAATTACACAATATAAAAATGATAAAATAACTATCATTATTATATGGGTATTTTATTATAATTTTGGTACATTCGTTGAGAAACTTTTTTTTTCTATTAAGAAAAATTAAACTGTCTGTCTAGCGTTGTGCGGGCTACCTATACATAAAGTAATGTGTTACTTTTATTTAACCTCAATTAATGGATGGTCCTAATAGGTAATTTAATATAAAATTATGATATTTATGAAATATTTTATATTCCTAATTGATAAATCATATTACTTTTTTTTTCCATTCTATGGAAAAAAATCATCCTTGTGTTTGTGCCGACTACCACCACCAAGAAACAGTGCATTCATTTTTTCATTACCAACATTAATGGATGGTTGAAATAATGGTTTTAATGGATGAATATTATCTTTTATTATATTAATAAGGTTTCATTTATACAAATTGAATGACCAATTAATGTTATGAGTGATAAAGAATCATTGTAAAACTAATCATCTTAAACATGCGAACATAGAGGAAAAACTTATTCAAAATATGAAATTAATTTTTTATCCATAACTTATTCTCTTAATTATTTATAATTATGTTATATCACAAAAATAAATAATAAATTATATCCTTATTCTACTGAAATAATGATATTTCTACTAAATCACCTCATAATTATCCAATAATCATGGTATGTTCATAATCTCTCATATTGGAGATTACCAAGTGTGAATTTCATGAGAAGAAGTGTCATATGCTTAGGAGTAATCACACTTGAAATTAAGAATTCTATGTGTCCCATAATAGTATGTTATTTGACCATATATATATATATTTAATAATATCATCATGGAATTTGAAGGTTCTCATCATAGAGGGGAACTCATATAACCTTATTAATGTGAAATATACTCTATGGAATTATCACATTAATTTTATGTAGAAGAAAAATCAATATGAGATAAGGGATTTAAATTAATATTCACTTATTTTAATATAAATGTGATCTAATGCGTAATGTAGTTATTTTTAGGGAACAGATTCCAACAAACTCTCAATTTCTCAAGAGCCAATTACTAACTACTAGTATGATATCATATGTTAAACATGCTTATGTTGAGTATGGATAATGCTATTGAGCATATTACATTTATGTAAATGTAATTGGTAAATCCACATGTTTATACAGACAAGTTTCTTACTAAAACATTTATAACTTGAGAAAATACCTCAAGTAGTGATGTAACTGAGTATCAAATTTTTATTCCATTTCAAAGTCATGACATCCTGGCTAAGTCCATACTCCAATATAATCATAATAAAAATATAAATATTTATTTTCATATAACCTAAAATCATAATAGGAAACTTCTAAATCACTCCTTAATCTACATCAGAATCCATAAAATACTAAGATATTATTGATATGGAAATAATTGGATATAACAAGTTTTATTTAATATTGCCTTATCATTTTATGTGATACTAGATCAAATTGGACTAAGTGAAGAAAATTTTTCAATTCCCTAGATCACTAGTATTCCCACTCCTCCATATTCGATAAATTCATTAGGTTTAAATTTTCCATGTAATGTTGGATAGTTATTATAGTAAATCAATGTGATCGTTTTTTTGAATGATATTTACCCACCATGTATTAGTAATCATTAATATCAAGCATCATTACATATCCTAGATTATGAGATACATTCCTATCACTTAAGATGTAGAAATTCTTCTAATATCAATAATATCTTCTTATACCCAGCATGTTCTATTAGAAATATTATATTCCAACACCAGTTTGGTCTTGAATTATTTCAACTAGTATTTTTGAATATAAGAATATATCTACTATCAAAATATTTTTCCAAACCAATGATATATGTTTCTATATTTTATTCCAAAAAATGTGGTTTTATTTTAATTCACACTTATAGAAATTTCATTCCCTAGTCTTAACAAGTTGGTAAGACACCACATTTTTTTATATGTTATCATCATATCTCATGTTAAAAATTATAGAACTCCCACTAACCAGTTGAAAACACATTTCACTCATTAATTTCCAAATGAAAATTCTATAAACAATATGAAAGATTTATAAATGAATTTATACAATACTCATATCTCATTGGTAGTTTTTGATGTTAGATACCCTTTAATTATTCCTTGTATACAAATATGATAGGGCCCCATCTTGGTTGTGTCATATTGACCTCTTCCATAAGGATTCCTCCAAATGAGGTGTCCATGACTATCAATATCCCAATATAATGATCATAGATATAATCTTTGAAAATTAGAATGAAAAAGGATTTTAGTCATGGTGATTTGTGTATAGGTCTTGTTATATACCAGACCTTTCAATAACCAATAATGCTTTATTAGTACCATCTTGTACCATCAATGTCTAGTTTTTTAATAATCATTATAGTATCAAGTCAAAGAAACATTCATAACATGGACTCCCAGATTTTGATACATAGAGTCCATTACTTTAATTTATACATATTTGTCTATCTTATCATATTAAATTTTTTACTTCTTTATAGTAATATTTATTCAGAAAAAATAATATATGTATCATCCATTATGGTGAACAGAAATCCCATATTTGGTTACAAATTCTTATATAGTATGTGTCTCTAGAACAAATCCTCCCACTGAGATTAATGGAGTATGGTATTCTTATGCCAACCCTTGTGAATCGAGAGGATTAACACATATAAGTAAATTCTTCACACACTATATTTAAAGAGATATGATTACTTTATGGAAATACATTCAATCTTGATAAGATTTTAGTCCCCTTAGTTCATAAAGGATTATTAAATCAGACGCACCTTAGTGCTTGTTGTTTTTTGTAGACATAGGTAGTTTTTATCAAACTGTTCTGATCAAAAACTGATGGTAGTGTCCTAATAGATTATTATCATATCACAATTGACATGATATCATTTATAAAATACAGTTGGAATATGGTTAGTTGTTTTACTTGTATTTTCAAAATGTATCTTGAAAAAAATTAAGAGATATTTTAAATAAATATAAGGGTTATCATTAATGTTCATTTTAGTACTATCTTGGTATTGATGTATATACAGAAATATGAGTTTTTAAAACTTTTACTCTACATGTATTATCAATTATTACTTAGATAATATGTTCTCCAATAAGACAGCTCTGAGATTCCTCAAGACTTACCAAGTGTATTCATTTACTCCACGTAGAATTTCTAAAATTTCATAAAGGAATATCATGAAGTATATGATGTTTTATTTATCTTTATAATAGTACGTGTTTCAATGTTGAACTAAATCTAAAATCATGGTGGCATAGAATTATTTATTAATTTTTCTTTATTTAAATCATGATATGTAGTTATTTTATATCTAGTATCTTAGATCAATGGATATTTAAACACATTTATCAGTATAAAAAATTCAAATAAATAAATTTTTATTTGAAAAATAATTATCTTAACAAAATAAATTAATAGTATTATATTTTATATTTATCATTCAGTATGATGAATATATGTGATTAAAGAGTTATTGAACCATTAGTTTAATATTAAAGTACCATAAAAACATTTATTCTAACTAGGAAATAATATCATGTTGTATCTAGTTGTACACTACGATAAATATTTTGGAAGCACTTATTAAAAACGTGAATCAATCCATTTAGAAATGAGAAGTAGTGAGCTCCCATTGGATGATAGAGGAATCTCCAATTATCATCTCCTTCCTATTTCATTCCATAACCTTTTAATTATTGATCATTTTCTATCTTTAGTTTCATATATTTTGTAATAATAATGTATTTTAATACATAATTGGATAATAAAACCTTTCTAAATATACCTAAAGTGGATTAGACTTCTTTATTCTTCATTTATTTCAATTTATTTTCCTGTTTCCATTCTTTCCATATAAGAAGAAAATAACCTCCTATTTATTATTCTACCTCTAATATTATGTCACTTTTAATGATGATATAAAAGATCTTTTTGGATGTAAATTATCTATGTGATCTTTATCCTTATCTTTTACAATTTTTAACATAAGGTATAGAGAAACATGTTTTAGCCAATCTTTATCTGCTTGGAGAAGTATAAATAATTTTTTTTGAGCGACTTATCTATTTCATTCATCAATACATGAAAGAATAAGGATACTCATGGTGTTTTGGATACTGAAATAATATTAATAGATAATTTATTATCAAAATGGAATCCCAATTGTTCTAATGGATCATTATAACCCAATATTTTGAAATAATAGACAATATTTATATTAACTTCTTCTAGTTTACACCGATATACTACAATGACAGTCTTATTAATTTTCATGCCTTTACATTTCATTCTCAATTGAAATAAGATGAGATATTATGGTGTAATAATCCATATATTTATATTCCATCATCAACTCTCTAGAAATAGTTGATAATATAATACAGTAGAAATGAGTATCTTCCTATTCATATTTTTGTTAGGCATCCTTTTCACCTTTTCTCACTTATTGGAGGGTATAATTGGAATAAGGGATTACAATACATAGAAACAAATTTATGAGAATAATTAAATGCCCTATCAACTATAACATATCTAGAAATTTTTTATTTGTAAGGACATACCCTGAGTTAAGGAATTTTCACAATGGTTTTCTAGATTTTATTTCCATTTTTCTATAATAATTATAATAGATGATTAGTAATTTACATGATTGAAAAATATATGGGGAATAATAAATTTAATTTGATTAATTCTCACACTATATTATTAAGTTTCAGCAGTTCTCACCATTGAATTTAGAATGTCCCATTATTGAAGAAATTTTAGTGGCAAGGATCCCTATTTCTATTCTTAAAATCCATACATGTGCCATGAAAATTACTATAAAGTATTTAGGTAGGTTGGTTTTCAAACTGAATTCTTGTAGTTCCCTTATTCATTGAGTGGACTCCCCAATCACAGATCCTAACTGGGATTTCGTCAAACCTTGCCTCCAAATTTGAATTGGACAGACATAGACTGTTAAATCCAATACAGATTCAATTAAGTCAACCCAGAATATTAGTTAAGACTTCTCAATAATTAAATTTACCCCTTCCATATCCCTAACCTACACTTTAACTATGGGATCATCTTAATTAAAACAATTGAAATCTTAATGTCTTAATATTAACTTGGGGGGATTTTGTTTTATTGTGCATAAATATTTATTGTATTATCCTTTACATGTATTATTAATATTAAGTTTACATTACGTGATTAACTTTAATTTTATAAAACTTTGATGCATAATCCATTTATAAAAATTGACTCATTTTATATTAGTTCATTTTTTTATGTGATCACAGTCTTTCATCCATAAAATAAATAGTGCATAAAGAGAAATAAATGAACAAATAACCAAATCATGATATTGTCTAATGTTGATTTATTGAGGGGATAATAAATCAATATATGACCTAGGAGGAACTCATTATGTCGGTCTTGGAACGAGTTAGATTATTCCACCTATCCACTTATGTATCACCAATGTTGGAAACATCTCGATTTCTTCTTGTGCTACCTCCATGACACTTGGGATACTTATTATTTACAATTATTTATAACTCACACGTAAGTGAGGGGAACCATATTATTAGTTTAGGTGAATTACATAAATCACCTTAGACACATAGGTATAATAAAGGATGAATGTATACTCTCATTCCATAATATTTAATTTAATATTAAATAATTTTAAGCCAATTAAATTAATTAAATTAAATTAAACTAATGCATACACAATTCTTGGTCAATCTTAATAAAGATTATACACGTAAAACAAATATAAAATTTTACATTGGTTAATGTTCATTTATATTCATTCATCATTTTTAAGATAAACATTCATGCATTAATTAATTAACTAATTTATTCATTTATTTATTCCCTTTTATGTTAATGACCATCTGAATTTTGTTTAGACATACCCATCATAAATTCATCGATGGAAAATAAAAGTCGAAAAAAATAAATACATATAATTACAATAAATAAATTTGGCATTTAATAATTCTTTAAAACCATTATTAAATTGTAAAACACCTTCGGTTTTTGTCATTAAAATAATTTTTTAATTAATTAATTATTTATTTAAGGAAATTTAATTATATTCTTTATTGGGAGACTATAGCATGGGTACATACGAGCTACATGTTGTGTACCTTGATTGATGTGTCCCCGAGATAAATGTCTAGGGATTTGGAATGTACCTTAATTGGACTACATGATGTGTACTAGCCAGCTACACACCATATAACATTGTTTCCATGTGTCTTCACTACCACCCAAAGGACACATCATGTTCTGTGGAAAAAATAATTAATGCACTATATGTTGTTTATATCATCTACACATCATGAATTTCATTAATGTGAAAGGTTGTCAATATCACACTGTTTTGAAAATGTATTTAACCACATGGTTAAAAATAATTTCAGCACTAAACCATATAGGCTACATGATGTGTACATCAGATAAATGCCATGTAATACAACAAGCTATGTTCTATGTTTTCTCACCTAACACATGTTGTTAAATAAATTCACCTTGTGTAATAACTAATTGGTGTGTCAAGTATCGCATGAAAAATATAGGAGACGTGTACTCAAATACTTGGCATGTAATATGGCTACATGTATTGTAAACCAATATCACTAACCAAAATCTCTTTAAATTCAAAATGGAATCTTTGATCATTATTCATGTATTTTTAATCCTTTACGAAAGTATTAATCTTGAACAAATTAATTTAAATTTTGAAATCATTGTAATTAATATCAGATAAATGAACAAATAATAAAGAAATTAAGTTCTAACCACTATTGTGCATAAAGATAAAAAATCAAATAAATATTTATAAATTTAAAATGGGACCCCTAAAATCACATGGTGGTTTCGGGTGTAGTGAAGAAACTTGGTGGGAAATAAACAAAAATATTTTTGTTTGATTTGATGCATCATTTTCATATTGTAGATGACATAAACACTATGACTAATGAAAATTTTCCAATTTGATATTGACATAGGAAAACCCAAAACCTAGAGAGCTTATTTGTATGTTAAATTTATAATTAATTTATGTTAAATCTAAGGAAAAATTATCTAGTCTTAGGACATATCTTTGATGTATATATTTTTGATCTGCTGAAACCCATTTCAGATTACCTTCATTGCGTAAGAAGGATCATAATGAAGAATCCATGTATCGGTGATCGACACATGCTCCTTTGATCTCCAAATGAAACTAATTTATTTTCAGGTTATTTCATGGAAGATCGATCATCATGTATTGTTCATCACAATAGCTTCTAGATCCTTCAAGATCGAAGGAGTTCATCTCTTTCATTGGAATATCAGGGAAGGACGAATCAAGAGAGAAGTCCATTCTGTGCAAGGATTCTCTATTCCTAATTCTCAATTAACCCTACACAATAGACATATTAGTATATTTAGAGAGTTAGTATTTTGGATAAAATATTATTTAATTACACAAAAAACATTAAATAATAAATTAAACATTATAAAACCCAATTCTATATAATAATAATATTATTATTTTTATAGCATGCGCTACCTAACACAATGATAAAAATTATTCTATCGTCTTGTTAATTAATATTTATCTCGAGACACAATAATGGTCCATTCATCCATCTTGATATTTATTAAATACCTTAATAAATATTTATTTAAATTCTTTATTCAAAAATAAATTTTATATTCCAAATTTGGAGAATAAAAATTTATTAAATATTAAATAAATATTTGTGATCACTAAAACATGAATAAAATTATTCCTCCGTCTTGAGAATAATATTTATTCCAATAATTAAATTCAAATAGAATATAATCAAGAACAAAAGAAATTCTTAGGGTGTGACCCTCTTAGATTCTTTATCATTGGAATTAGGTGGTTTTACCTATAGTCCAAGATTGATATCTAGTAGTGGTTCAAGGATCCCAAGAGAAATAACTTAATTTTTCAATGTCGAAAACAACATGAAAATGAAAATTGTGTCATATAATCCATTATTCATAATATGTTTTCAAGAGGGCTATACACACGTATCATCAACCAATATACTCGATACATATTTCTTTGAAAATATAAAATAAACTCATTGTTACACCATTGAAATGGAATTTATTGTGAAAGTTATATTTCATTCAAAGGGATGACATATTATCTTCCATATAAATGGAATGGAAAAATCCTTCCTCATCTTAATAATTAATAACACGTCACTCGTGACACACCCAACATTCTAAACTTCACTATGAACTATTATCATCATCGTTTATGAAATACATCTAAGTGTGTGAGTCATAAGATTAATTAATAATAAACACGTTGAATTCATACTGGCAGGTATGTACTCATAATCTCCCTTCTTGGAGATTACCATGTGAAAAATTCATGACAAGAAGTCCCATATAGTTATGAGTACTCACACATAATATTAAATTTTCTATTTTTCTCATCATAGTATGTTATCCGACCATAAAACTATATTTAAGAATATCATCAAGGTATATCAAGGTTCTCCTCATAGTGGGGAACTTGTATGACCTTATCAATGGGACAAATTATCTAAGGAATTATCACATAAATGTTATGAAGAAGAACAATCCAAATATGATAAGGTATTTAAATTAATATTCACATCCTTGAATACAAATTAAATCTACAATAAAATGTAGTTGGTTTTAGGGAACAAAATCAAACAAATGATTTATTCATATCAAATGTTTTTGAAAATAATTAAAATTTAGAAAATAGGTTTCATTAGTTGTTTAGATGCACTAGTTGAGTTGATATTTAATGTGAACATTTTTTTGAATATATATATATATATATCACTAATTATGTTTCCATTGTTCACTGAAAATAAACTTTTCAATATTAACTCATATTAATTACTTATCTCTTAAAGGTAAAAATTATTAACGGTTTTCCATCCTAGTGTTATTATAGATTTATAAATAATATTATCATAACATGTTTTTGTTTGTTTATGTTGGGTGTATCCTGTGACACAAGTTATAGAGCACAATATATATTTTAAGTGATCCAAAATCTTAGTTTTTTATATCAAAATTTCCATCCTAAATACTTTATTATAATTTTCTTGGACTCTGTATGGATTATAAGAATGGAAATAGGGATCCATGCCTCTAAAATCCCTACAAGACAAGACATTATGAATCTATTGGTGAGTGCTATTAGGTTTGGTAAATTTGTGGGTGACTAAAAAAACATTTTTTATCTCACCTCTAGTAATTGAATGAAGTAATTATAATCTTCATGTATATTATTATAAAAAATTAATCTTCTTAAACCACATTATCCTTATGATCAATTCTATAGAATTTCCATCACCCAACTAGATGTAAGTTTCAGGAATGACACATACACTTATGTATTATATTACATCATAAACACAAGATCAATGTTCTAGATACCCCAGTTTCTAATCTACCTTCTATTAAAGTGAGGGATAAAGAGTTCATTGTTTATAAAAAACATGAATGATGCACTAGATGTTTAGTGTCTGATGTTATCATCTATGTTTAGTAAACTCATGAAGTCACATGAGAATATAGATTCATATAGTATGATATTTTATCTACATGATATTTTTTAGGAGAAATATAGATATGGATTGTTTGAGATATATGAGACACTCTTCATGAGAGAAAATGAATATGGTGTGCAATCTTGGCCTCATTTAGTCAAACTCAATAAATACAGTGAGAATCTAGTGGTTCTAGAGTTTAAATTGTCAAATAACTTAGAATAAATCTCATTTTTACCGTCCATCAAAATTATCCATATTTATTATAAAATTTAAATAAAAAACATTTCAAAGTCTCCCCCATATCACATTACTTTGCTTCTCCAAGTTAACAAGTATACGGAGCATTAAAATCCTTATGCTCTTATGGTGAATATGAGGTAAGGACTAGCGAAGAGATTCTATACTAAATTCACGTAAAAATATTCTTTGAAACACCCTTTAAAAAAGTTGAGTATTAATAGAAAATAATGGGATAATTACTCCATTTGTTTTACATTTGACAAGAAGGTCCATTTTATGAAATATTTCACCCAGAAAAAGAAGAAAGTGGAAGCTTGAGGTGTGAATTATATCAAGTGAAATCTATATATTTATACAAATTGGTTATTAGATACAACATAAGGTTCTATCATATTTCTTTAAATATATAAACCAACTATATTCTAGAATATTTCCCATGGAGAGGTGCATTTTTGAGCACCCAACGAGGCCTAATTTGCTACTTTGGCTATTGAAGACTATCTCATCACACTCTCGACTGAAATGATATTTATTTTGATTTATTTTTATTATATTTCTTTATATGCCAAAATAATTATTTTCTTTATCCAAAATTAATACAGATGGATTTATCTTCCAATTTGGGAAAAAGTTTTTTTTTGCACATATAGCATATGTTATGGTAAGACACAACTTAATAATATTATTTATGTGTTAGATTACACAAACCAATTAATGGTAATTGATAATGAATTTTGTTCACATGACTAATATCACACCCAAATATGGAATCACCCCATGGGTAATGTAAATTAAAATAACATGACTATATTTCACTAAGATGAGCATTTATATTCTTTTGAAATGAAACCACTTGGTAGATATCACACTTTTTTAAAGGAAAAAGTACCAAATCACAATTTAGTGGAACATGTGAAAGCGAACATAGAATCTTAAAATGGTACCTATATATTTTTTAGACAAGTTCCAATTGAATAAAGTGTTGGATGCTCATAATTTATAACTTTTATAGATAAATTTATTGTATATTAATATATCTAATTAATGAGGTATAATTCATATTCTTTTGATAAATTCAAAGAATACAAGAATGTAGTTGAGAATAAAATTTATATGAAAATCAAGAAACTCTTCTCAAAATCATGTAGATAATATGTAAAGAAAGTGTTTATTGAATATATATGGGATTCTAGTATCATATCCTAATTGATTCCTCCTTATATATGATAATGGAATGGTTTAATTGAAATAAGGAATCATACTTTGTCAGATATGGTGTGATTAATTATGATTCATGACAATCATACATTGTCCTTTTAGGGATTTATATTACAGTCAACATCACACATTATAAACTAAATTCCAACCAATGCATTAAATAGCATTCCATATCAACTTTAACATGGAAATAAATTTTTATTGTCATATGTATGAGTGTTGGGTTGTGAAGCATTTTTTAATGGTATTCTTGGAAACAAATTTTCACCCCAAGTCACTAATTGTATCATTATTGGGTTCTCAAGGAAATAGGGGGATATTTTCTATAAAAACCCATATATAAGAATGTTTTAGTAAACAAAAAATACCACATTATTTTAGAGGTATCATTTATCTAAAATATAGAGTTGGATTAATATATAATTTGATGATGTCATGGATTAAGATTCCTAGGAGTTAGCATAGGATAAGATTAAACAAAAACCCATTGAAGAGGATAATATATATATAAAATTACTATGTAAGATTACATGAGATGTTAGAGAACATAAAATATATTTATTCTTGTCACTATGGATGGTGTCTTGTTTTTAATTGATAATAAGGATCTCTTAAAAAATAATAAAGTAGTAAGTAGTGCATAAGCCACTCAATGTAAAGAAGCTTTAATTCTATAATGGATTCCATGTACCCACACCAAGTAAATATTTTATTATATCCTCTAGTGGAGGTAATATAAGTTTGTTTCAAATGGGTATTCAAGAAGAAACTAGATATGGATAGATAAGTCAGTACCTATAATATATAACTAATTGAAAAATGGTTAAAACAATGTCAAATAATAGAAAATGATAAAAACTTTTCACCAGTTTCTATGATAAAATCATTTAAAACTATGATTTCCATAACATCATTCCATGATTATGAGATTTGGTAGATGGATGTCAAAATAGACTTCCACAATGGGTACCTTTAGAAATTTGTCTATATGACACAGTCAGAAGGGTATGTGACTCCAAACAATGAAAATAAAGTATAAAATTTATTGAGATCTATTTATGGATTAATAAAATCATTTGGGCCATAAAATATTCAGTTTGGTGAATCCATAATGAAATTTGATTTCATTAATAATGATTGTGAGACCTGTATCTATATGTTTATTAGTTGGAGTGTGGTCATTTTTCTTATAGTATATGTCAATGACATGTTACATATTATAAAGGATATATCAGTATTAGATTCCATTAAGACATAGTTAATCATTTTCTTATCTATGAAGAAATTAGAATAAGTAACATATATTATTAGGATTTGGATCCATCCTGATACATCCAAGTGGAAACTTAGACAAAGTCAAAGTAGATATATTAACAAGATATTTAAGTGATTCGGTATGACATAATCAAGGAGGGGGGTTTTCCAATGTCACATGATATTCATATTTCTAAAAAAATGTATCCTTAAACATATGAAGAGAGAAAAAGTATGTAAGTTATTCCATACACCCTAGTGATTGGGTCAATCATGTATGTTATGATACATACTATGATATGTGTCACATATGCCTTAAGTGTGTTTCGAAGACATTAATATGATCTTGGAGACCAAAATTGGATAGAATTCAAGACTATCCTAAAGTACATGAGGTGTACTAAGGATATATTCCTATTTTATGGATAAGTTGAAGATCTAACCGTCTAGCTATATATAGATTCTAGTTTCCAAATTGATTAAGATGATCAAAAATCACAATCAGGATGCATATTCACTCTCAATAGAGGTGTCGTGAGTTGGACAAGCTCAAGGTAATACATGGTTTATGATTATACGTAAGAGTATGGGTATATTAAATCTTTTAAGGTAGATAAAGAAGCAATTTGGATACACAATTTTGTACAAGTGTTTTATGTGGTGCCTAATATTAAAGACTATATCAAATTATACTGTGATAATACTGTAGTGGTGGATTTTGAAAATGATCAAAGGTCACATAAATAGAAGAAGAAAAGACTATTGAAACACATTATCAAGAAATAATTTTCTTAGAGATGCGAGGTTCCAGTGAGTAGAATTTCATGAAATACAATGTGGAAGACACATTGACTAAAGCTCTGTCACAACAAAGGCATGAACATAATGCGAGAGATAGATGAATAAAATTTGTTAGTTGTTATCTATATTCCAAGTGGGAGTATATTGGATATGGTTTTCTATAACCAACTGATTTATGATGGTGACTATTTACATATTCTTGGATTTGAATAATAAAATTTTTTATCACATACTAATGAATCTTCTATATTAATTCAATGTGATAATGTCCTAGAATACATATCACAATGATACGGTCATTGAAGTTCCCCATTATGAAAAGAACCTTAAAGTGATCTGATGATATTATTTAATAATTTTATATAGTGGGATAACCTATAATAATATAGAAAAAAGTATGTTGACTATCAGGTATTAGTACCCATAAGAAGAGGATACTTCAAATCAAGATGTTTTCACTTTGTAATCTCCAAGACAAGAGATTATGGGAAAAACACACATATAAAAAACCACATGTTTACGTGTCATTAGATGTTATTTTTTGTGAGCATGTGTAATGATCCTTTTAATTTGATATTATTTTTAATATATATCAAGACTACGATACTTTGAAATATGTCCCAAATAGTGACATCATATGTTTGTGCTGAAGTAGGATATATTGGGTACATCATGAATGGTTTGTTATTTGTGATTATATCATGGAGGATATATCCCGTCCATATTTATGGAAGTTGATATCTCATCCCTTTGATTGTAACAAAACCATCAAAATAAATTGTATGGGGAAGGTGTATTGATGTGTTCATTTAAAATAGACAAATAAAGACATATCAAGGTCTATTCTCCACCACTATGGGTCAAGGACCACCTATCACTGAAGCCCATCACCACCGCGAATGATCACTCGACTACTAGTGACTGTAAGCTCCACCACCACCTTAAACATTAATCCACCTTATCATTCCATTAGTCCTCAATTCCAATACCCACACCCCTCACCATTGAGCGGGGTTCCACTTACATCATTTCCCATTAAAGGACACCCCATTAAACTGCCAGTGTAACTCCAGCTCGTAACCTCCCCTCATTTAAATTGGGGTCATCATGAGACGACCGAGAATGGAACACAACCCACAACAAATGCAGTATTATGGGGTCATCTACCACTGAGGGAAAACGTAACTACAAATAAGATTTATATTATAATACGTATATATATATATATCAAATTAATTTATAAATATGAATCATATAACTTTTAAAAAAATAATTTTCATAATTTTATATATAAAAATTATCAAATTTATATTAGTAAAAATGTTTAAAACATTATTTATATGCATTGATTACAAAATGTATATATAATTAAAATAAATATAAAATATTAATATTTTATTAAATAAATTATATAATATATAAATGAATATATTAATTTGGATATATATTTATATTGTTAATGAATAATTTAAAATATACGTACATGTATAACTGAATGCATGTATGTGTATGTGTGTATATACCTATGTGTATGTATATGTGTGTGTAGATGTGTATGCGCACTTATGTATTGTCAAGACCCATCCCAGTGGGGCCCATGCCATGACTCCCCAAGACGACCTCTAATAGGCCAGGGTCATGTGACTAGCACCGAGTAGGCATATCACTAACATGGGAGGCATTGTCTTAGTATCTGTACACACATACACATCTCCAATCCCACAAAATTCTGAAATTTAAAAACAATTGAATAACCAATGCTTGCATATATCTATATCCCACATGAAAAGTATGATAGGATGTAGTGAAAGTAAATAAGGTGAAATAAAAGACCAAAACAAAGAAGTCTATAACACACATCCAACATGAATGTAAAGGTATTGGGACTACAATCTAAAATCAATAGAAACACACCTTCGTCTGTCTGGTCTCACTAAGAATCGTCTGGTCATGGTCCACCTAGGACTCTGTCAAAAGGCCGATCGTCAATAGAAAACATAACACACAAGGGAAAATTCAATGCAAGGGTGAGTATAACAATACTAAGTAGGATACCCCAAAACCACAAATCATACAACCAAGGAAATACAGTCAGCTCTACATAGGTATATATCTACAATACATATAACAGGAATATTCAGTTACAATCAATAAAGACACATAGTCTATAGGTAAGCCGTAAACATAGTATACCGACCCTAGGATTCCTTCCTTTAGATTTCACAATGCACTCATCCGGGAGAACACACTCCTAAGTCTGATAGCACTGATGAAATCCATCCCAAAGTCAGTGATCTCCGAGTCTCATCTTGAGAAATATACATGCTGAAATATATAAAGAGAATATGATTCACATATGAGAATCACAACTAGGGACAAGGGGTGGTATAAAAAAACTCAATATGGATTAACCCACTAAGTAGAGGATTGGTGCCTGGGTAGTATTGGTCACGTCCATACCCAGAACTCCACTTAGGGGATGAATATTAATAGTGTATCCCACTATGGGCCTCTCAAGGGGATTCCAAAAACCATATCTAGGAATTATTTCTGAAGGGATCATAGTCCATAGAGTAGGAAATGATTCGTACCTACCTTTAGGGAAATGATAATGGAAACAAACCCTAATGAAGATTGTCCAAGATATGAAATAAAAGATATCTAAGCCTTGTAAGAAAGAGTTCACCGTCTATATATGGGTTAAGTGCTATGTACCTTGACCCTGAGATCTGCCCGTGTTAACGAACCATGTCATTCAAACCGTGTCTATTAGGCTGCCTGTGTATTCTATCCATGTATCAGTTCATGGATCATGCTGTGTATATCTTCCCATGTACCAGTACACAATTTATTCCATGTACAAGGTCCAAGGTGTGTCTTGTGGGGGAGTACACACTTTTAGGCAACTTTTGTACTCTACCCCATGTATGTTTAATCTCTGAGGCACACACTGAGTATCTGGGGAGGGGCCACACACCGTGTGTTAGGGTTCACACTCTGTGTGATACTTAACTTCCTCTAAAACCCTATCCACCTCCAAGGGGACCCCACACGACATTTAGATTTGGTTTACACACTGTGTTCTATGAGATTTTTTAAAATTCCTTGTTCTTCCTCTATACGCCTCAGCTGATCCTTCGGCCTCTGATCCATTCACCGCCTCACCATGAAACTCATGATCTAGCCTCATCTAGTCATTCCATTACGGAATAAAAAATATTCAATCCATAGATCCACATAGAAAATCAGATCATTTTCATTCTTTATTGCACACCAAAGAACACATAATTGAGTATCTACGTCATCCAATTCATCACTGCTTCCTCCATCACACCACCATCATGTTGTGCCGATCTCAGATCTACGATTTCGGATTGTTTCACCATGAAACGAGTGCGTAATGATTGATTGTTTAGAAAAACAACGAACTATGAGACAATGAAGAATGACCATGATGAACGGTGAATCAGGGGAGAAAAGAACAAAATCAACCAAGATGAATGAACCTCGATTGATGTTTTGGTCGATCATGGTTCATTTCCATTAGAACAACAATAGAATAATATGTAATTAATCACAAAGAAATTCTCCTAAACCCCAATAATTATGACCCATCATGAAAGAAAATCAAGCTATAGATCAACTTGTTTATTGATTGGTCTTCATTCATCATAGAAATAAATAATGGGTAAATAAACAAATAAGACAAATGTCTTGCCTCGATTCAGTTTGATCACTAATGAAGAACACAACATCATCTTCGTCATTGGTAAGATCCATCAAATCCAAGGTTCTTTGATCCTTGATTTTAAAATCCATCATCATTGACTTGAGAGTATTCTCTAAGGTTCTCTCCAATGATCCTCTAAATGTTCTAGGGTTATGCGTCTAATCCTAGAATTCTGGAATAGTAGTATATTTAAAGACTAAACCTCTGTTGCGTCAACCAAATGAAATAAAATATTTTTTTAATTATTTTATTCATTTCTGCACCCACGATGAAATTTCAAAAACAACATGCACCAACTAATGTTATGTCACTTCTAGGTTAAACCTCAAATTCTGATCTCAACGGTTCCCTCATATTTTCAATCCATGCATCCATTTATATGTTATCCCAATTTTTTAAGAAATCTTCATGTGTGTGTTATTTAATATATTTAATATATTTCAATCATTTATTTCAGATACATTGAGCCTGAAAATTGTATGTAGTATTAGTTATTAGAATAAAATATTATCCACATAACATTTAAAAATAATACATAGAAAACTTATTGACATTACATTCTCCCCACCCTTGGGATTTACATCCCGAAAATCCAAAATAAGGGATAATGAAAAACATGTTTGTACTGAGCATGAATATGAGCCTCTTTGTATCATGTGTTCTCCTAAATTTTCTCATGTATCCAAAAAACACATACCAAAGGAATCTATCACCCATTAAATATCCTCTCACGTTGATCCTTGATCTCCACTAGGTACTCAGCAAAGGTTTCTCCATCCTTGATGTCTAGCTCTCCCGAGTTGATAACATGTGATGGTTCATCCATGTACCTCCTCAATTGCGACACATGGAGGAATTCATGTACCCAATATAACTACATAGGTAGAGCTAAGTAGTATTTCAAATCTACATTTTATCAGGAAATGTCCAAAAACCTTAGAGATAGCTAGCCGCTCCAGCCAAATCTTTGTAATCCATGTTGAGGTGAAACCCATAGAAACACATGGTATTCTTTGTCAAAATCAAATGGACTTTTTTTCCTATCATAATATGACTTCTTAAGGACCTATTCAGTCTTCATCTACTCTTGGATGATATGAATCCTCTCTATCATAGATCATTCCAATTCTGAGCCCATGAGTGCTGACTCTCCTTGGCTAGACTAGAAAAGTGGTGACCCACACGGTCACCCATAAAAACCATAGAAAGTTTCCATACCAATGCTATAATGATTGTAATTATTATACCCAAACCCTAACAAAGGTTTGTGAACCAACCAACTATATAAAAAAATCCAACATGAAAACTCACAGTACGTCCTTATGAATCTAAATTCTCCACTCAGTTTGGCCATCAGTTTGGGGGTGAAATACTGCACACAAGTGTAACTGGGTCCCAAAAACCTCCTGTAATACCTTACCATACCAAGATGTAAACTGAGATTCGTGATAAGACACAATTGTCGATGGAACTCCGTGGATTTGGAAAATATCCTGAACATAGAGGTGTCACATGCTTTCTACTGCACTCTACTCTCATATATCTGGGAAGTGGGCCAACTTGGTGAGGCGATCTATGATCAGCCAGATGGAATCATGTCCCCTGGATGCATGTGGTATTCCAATCATGAAGTCCATTGATATATTATTCCACATCCATTCTCACACATCAAGGTGTTTAGACAAACCTACTGAAACATGGTGCTAAACCTTTACATGTTGACAAATAAGGTATCTGGAGAAAAATTCAACAACTCCTTTCATCATCCCAGGCCACTAAAATAGACGTTGAAGGTATTGGTATATCTTTTATACACCTAAATGTACTGCCAAAAGAGATTTTTGAAACTCTCTCAGAACATATTCCCACAATGACACTGGTACACTCGTGCATCCACTAAAAGTAACAGTGTTCTCCCCACTTTTTGAAAATCCCTCAGAGGTATGTCCTATAAATATATGATATTGTAGGGTCCCACAGTTAGTATCCCCAAGTTGTGCCTCTATGACTCATTTTAAGAGTAGTGGGGTAACAACCATCAACTAGAGGTAAGCTTCTCTATCTCCATTTAAAAAGGATTGCTACAAAGAGTCTAAATCCTCTGACGCCACACTCAACAACTACGAACAAGATCTCCTACTAAGAAAATCTTCCACCACATTCCCTTTCCTTAGAGTATAGACAATCTCGAAGGCATAGTCCTATAGGAACTCTAGCCATTGACTTAGTCTCAAGTTGTGATAATTCTAACAGAAGATATACTTGAGACTCTCATGATCCAAATAGATATTAAACCGCTCTCCCATTAGGTAGTATCACCACATCTTCACAGAAACTACCACCGTTTCTAACTCAAGATTATTGGTCATGTAGTTATGCTCATGTGGTCACAACTAGTGTGAACCATAGGCAATAACTGATTACATCTGCATAAAAAAAAACCATGACTGGTTCCTAACACATCACAGAACACTATTTACTTGACACCCTCCTTCATAAATCTCAAGATTAGAGTTCTTGTAAAACTCTACATCAACTACGAAAAATAATGATGAAAATTATCTTTCCATACAAAAGGCTTCCCCACTTGATTCAAATCTATCATGGGTACTAATATCCTGGAGAAATCAGGTATGAATATCTGGTAATAGCCTACCAATATAAGGAAGTTGTGTTCCTCCATCAGGATCTTTAGTGGATCCCATGCTAACACTGTCTCTACTTTGGCTGAGTCTACTTCCACTCCATCTGTTGAGATAATATGTCGTAGAAAGTGAACCTCTTGAATCCAGAAATGAATCTTCGAGAGATTTCTATAAATATGGTGCTCCCGGAGTAAATCCAGAACTATCCTTAAGTGTCTCATGTGCCTCTCCTCAGACATCAAGTATCCAAGGATATCATCTATGAAGACTTCCATGTACTGGTCTAAGTATGACTAAAAGATCAAGTTCATGAGTCTGATGAACACTGAAAGCGATTCATCATGCCAAAGGGAATCACCAAGTACTCATAATTACGGTAGAGACATCTGGATATTTTTTAAGTATATCATCATCCCGTGCTCGTAACTAGTGATAGCCTGACCTGAGGCTAAACTTTGAGAACCAATGTTCCCCTATCAATTGATCAAATAATTCATCGATCCTCGGTAGTGGATATATATTCTTCATTGTTACCTGGTTTAAGTGCCGATAGTCTACACAAAACCTATAGCTCTAATCTGCCTTCTTGGATAACAAAAATGAGGCTTCCCAGGGTGAAAAATCGGGTCGAACAAAGCCCTTCCTCTAAAAATACACTAACTGTACCCTCATCTCATGAATCTATAAGAGATCCATTGTATATTTTGGTACATATATCGGTTACATCTTAAGGTGTAGAACTATGCAGAAGTCTATCTCTTAGTATAGATTTAAACTTGGAACATCTCTGAGGAATACTTCCTTGTACTCCACCACCATTGTAGGAAACTGGAAACTCATAACATCCACTACACCAAGGTTTAGGTTATCCAAATAATGAGAAATAGGATGCACACACCTATGCATGAGTCCATCATGTACTTCCTGGGATTAATTTTTCATTAAAAAAAGAAAACCTAGTTACGTCACTATGGACACACGTCATCCTTCACAAAAAATAACCAATCTAGGAATTTATTGTAGATAAACAATACATACCATGAATGAAATCATAAGACCTCAATGATATGAACAATATATCCCAAATAAAACTCTTTCCTCCAAGGGTCAAGTTACACTGTCAGCATAAGTATGTGATCACTATGTCTTCTCCAATAAGAGCCTCCAAGCGTAAGGTTCAAGTCAACGGTTCCACCAGAATCTCTAAGTCTCAAATATGACATGCGGTGAGAAAGGAATGACTAGAACCAATGTCTATAATTAATACATCTATGGTATAGAATACATATATCATACCTCGAATCATTCATAGTGATCTTGGGCCATGAGCTTCGACCAAATTCAGTTGTCCCATCCCTTGTCCTCTATCTCCCTGAGCATCGCATGGACCACCTGGGGGTGGTGGTGGTAACATGTTAAAACATCAGCCACCTACTTTTGCTTTCCTAGGTCATATTTCACCCCCTCCATATTTTGAACCTACCTAATTCTACAAATTTATCTGCCTCAGTGGTCCACCTATGGTTTCTCTATCAGCTGTAAGGCGGGTCAGAAAATCTCGGGCGAGATGCCCCTGCCATTACATTAGTAGCACTGTCTCTATCTAGGCTGAATGGACCAACCCTGTGAACCCTAAACTATAGATCCTCTATACTAGGATCTTGTATTTAAATTTCTCCCACATCCAGATCCCTAAGACAAATGTTGGCTCCTTGCATCTAAGGTCTCTACTTTTACTTTCCCACTGTTGACAACCACCGACTATATCTGCTCAACCAAGAAACTCTTGACCCTGAAATCTCACTCCAGAAACCTATCATAGGTAGGAATGCATAGAGGTACAACACTGACTCATATTTCTATACACATATATTTCTCAAATGTCTCAGAAATGATGAACTGATATCGAAACATATCCATAGTATACCTAGAAAGGTCGATAAACCTCTATGAATACTCTTCTATTGACAGGCTACCCTACTAGAGATGCATAAGATCCTAGATATGCACATCCCTCAGCATAGCCGGTGATAAATACTCTATAATGGTTATCTTGAAATCTATACATGAAAGAGTCACCTCATCATAAGACTAGGTCACAAAGTCCCACCATCACCCTACTGAGCCATGAAGAAATCTGGCTTCCAGGACCACCATCTTATTCGATGGTGTCCTAACTAGATAGAAAACTTAGGTCACTACCTCAAGCTAGTACTCAACCACCTATGGGTTGGGATCGCCTCAAAACCTGTGGGGTCTGAATCTCTGAAACTCATGAAGTATTATTAGCCTTCACACCTTATCCACCGGTACTGCGGGTACCATGTGCTACTTTACAGGTGGTGGTATGGCTAGTGCACCACCTAGAGGTAACATCTTGGGAATTGGTCACTGTATTTAAGCCTCATCGCTAAGGGGATTATCCTCTTGATCATAATGCAGAATCTTAGATAGTATATGTCCTAGAGTAATCTTGAAACAAACAAGATTTACCATGGTCAACGAATATATCTATAGAGATGACTCAATAAGGACATGGAACCACAAAACATTCATATATGATACATGTACCATTGTTTTCCATGTAACCAGTGTTCTCATGTACCGAGTCAAAAAGAAGGTGATTAGAATCCTGGTGTGTGGATATGTTAGTTGTCGCACCAACAGTGGAGTCCCTAGCTTGAAAGCTAAACTCAAAAAACCTAACACTGTTTCCCCAAAACAATCTCACAGACTGTCATTCCTATAGTAGAACTGAATGCTCTGATAGAACCTTATCATGAACCATCCCAATAGGGCCCATGTTGTGACTCCCCAGGATAGCCTCCAATAGGCCAGGGGATGGTGACTAGCATTGAATAGGCATATCACTAACATGGGAGGCATTTCCTTAGTGCATGTACAAAAAATCACATTCTAATCCCATAAAATGCTGAAATGTAAAAACAACTAAACAACCAATGTATGCATACATCTATATCCCATAACCAGAGAATGATAGGATATAATGAAAGTAAATAGGTCCGAATACAAGCCCCCTACAAATAAGTCTGTAACACAAGTCCTACATGAAAGTAAAGTTACTAGGACTGTTTTCTAAAAGCTGCAGGAACACACCTTAGTCTGTACTGTCACATTAAGCAATGTTGTTCTTGGTCTTCATAGGACTCTGTAAAAAGGTAGATCATGTGCAAAATACACGATATATGCATGAAAATCCCATGCATGGGTGAGTATATCAATACTCATTAGGACAACCTGAAACCACAAATCATACAACCAAGGAAATATAGTCATCTCTACATTGGTACCTATCTACAATACTTATAAAAATAATATCCAGATATACTCAATAAAGACACATAGTTTAGGGGTCATCCACAACCATAGTAAACCAGCCCTAGGGTTACATATCAATGATTTCTTGAAGCACTAATCCAAGAGAACACACTAATGAGTCTAATATCATTGATGATGTCCATCCAAGTGATACTTCTCATCAGGCCTATTCAAGAGAAATATACACTGTGAAAGATCTAAAGAGAATATGATACATAGATGAGGAACACAACCAGGGCCATGGGTTTATACCAATGAAATTAATATAGATTAACCTACTAAGTAGAGGATCAGAACCCGAGTGGTTTTGGTCATTTCAATACCAAGAAATCCACCCAGGGCACAAATATGAATAAAGTATCCCACTCTCAGCCACTTGGGGGATTCCAAATACTCTATCTAGGAATTCTGACTTAAGGAATTGTAGTCCTAGGAGTAGGAAGATAATCATGACATCCTTCATGGAAATGATAAGGGAATCAATCCCTAATGAATCTTGTCCAATATATGGAGTAAAAGGGATCTAATCCATGTTAGAGAGGGTATACGATGTGTAGAGGGGTTATACGTTGTTTTCCATGACCCTAGGTTCTACCCATGTAAATTGCCCATGTCATTCATACCATGTTCGTGTCGTTCTACATAGTGTGTAGGGGACCTAGGAGGTCTAATCGTATATTAGTACATGGATCCAACCCATGTACATCAGCTTGTGTACTAGTACATGACTTAGTCCATGTATCAGGTCTAGGCATGTTGTGTGGGGTAGTACTTGCTGTGTTGGAAACCTGTGTATTCCACCCTGTGCTCATTTTCTCTTCAAGGTACATGTCGAGTATTCAAAGAGGGTTCACACGCCATGTGATACTTAACTTCCTCTGAAACCCTAGCCATCACTAAGGGGATCCCACAAGGTGTGTAGACATGATTTACACTTCATGTTCGACAGGATTTTCCAAAATACCCGGTTCTTCCTCGACACACCTCGGCCGATCCTCTAGCCTCGAATCCATTGACCACCATGCTATGAAACCCATGATACAGCCTCATCAATTCATGTCATTGCTGAATCAAGGAGATTTAGGCCTTCGATCTTCTTGGAAAATTTGATCACCACCGTTCTTCATTGCATGTAGAAGAACATGAAAATTGGATATCTACATCATTCGATTTTTTGTCACTTCCTCTTCCACCCCACCATCATGTCATACCAGTATAGTATCTACAATTTTGGGTTTTTAGGCCAAGAAATGAGTGTGAAATGATATATTGATCAGAAAAAAATCGAACCATGGGCCAATGAAGAATTCCCATGATGAATGGT
Source organism: Viscum album (assembly GCA_963277665.1). Taxonomy (NCBI): domain Eukaryota; kingdom Viridiplantae; phylum Streptophyta; class Magnoliopsida; order Santalales; family Viscaceae; genus Viscum; species Viscum album. The sequence continues at coordinate 2,036,427,103 of OY728156.1, forward strand.
GAATCAGGGAGAAAAGCACATAATCCACCAAGAGGAATGGACCACGAACAATGTTCGGGTCGATCTCAGTTAGTTTTTATTAGAACGACAATCAAAGAATCAATAACTAATCATAAATAAATTCTCCTAAACCCCACTAATTCTAACCCATCCCACAAGATGATCGATCCACAGATCAACCTGTTTGTTGATTGGTCCGCATTCATCTTATAAATCAAGAATGAGGAAATAAAAAAATAAAACACACACCCTATCTTGATTCAGTTCGATCACTGAAAAAGAATGAGGCATCGTTATCATCATTGGAATAATCCATCGAATTCAAGGTTCGTCGATCCTTAACTCTCAAATTAGTCGTCGTTCGCCTGAGAAAATTATCCAAGGTTCTCTGTAATGAACCCCCAGAGGTTCCAGGGTTATGAGGCTAACCCTAGAATTCTAACATAATAGTATCTTTAAGGACTAAACAACTATTGCGTCAACCAAATGAAATAAAATAATTTAATTCAAGAATTTTATTAATTTCTACGCCTGTGATGATTTCCATAAACAACCTGAAAATACTGATGTTAAGTCGCGCCTACGTTAAACCTTGTGTTTTGAGCTCAAAGGTGACGTCAAATTTCTGATCCATGCACCCTTTAGAAGTTATTTAACTTTTTTAGGAAAGATGTATCAATGTGTTATTTAATATATTTCATGCATTTATTTCGGGCACACTCGGCCTCAGAATCACACGCCGTCTCAGCGCCTAGCGTTGAAAATAATACATCAAAAAAAATGAGACATTACATTTATGTTTTTAATTCACATAAATGTTAAGAATTAACATTTTAATTTTTTATAAATTTATAGAATTTAATTTATTTATTTCTAATTATATATTCAGTAATAATGTTAAAAATATCTTGAATCATTTTGTAATATTAATTTATACATATATTTATTTACAATACATGTAATATTTTAATTTTATTAATTTATGTGAATAATAGTTATACGTTTTTATTTATTGATTTTTAACATTTAAAATAAGTTTGAAATTTAATCAGTTAATCTATTTAAATTATTTTTAATAATTTTTTAATAAATTATATTTAATTATACAATTACTAATGTATATATAAATTTTTAAAAAGTATATATGAAATTATAAATTAATAAATATATATTTAAATAATTATAAATATAAAATTAATATATTTAAATAATAAATATATTTAGTATATTTATAATTACATATAAATATTTTTTAAATATTTTTATTCATAATTATAATTATAAATAAAAAGTGAATATTTAAATAATTATAAAATTATAATAAATATATTTAAATAATAAATATATTTTTATATCTATAATTATAGATAATTTTTTAAATATATTTATTGATAATTATAATTATAAATAAATAAACATATAGTTAAATAATTATAAAGTTATAAAAATTATATTTAAATAACAAATATATGTATTATATTTATGATTATATATATTTATATATTTATAAAAATGCATATAATTATATAAATATAACATAGCGGTGCAGACCATGAGATATAATTATATAATTATATATAATAATATAAATATATTTATAATTATATAGAATTATTTTTAACTATATTTATTAATAATTATAATTACACCAAAATAATTATATAAATAATTATATAATTACAATAAACATATTAAAATAATAAATATATTTATTATAATTTTCTAAATAAATATATTTATAAAAATTTTCTAAATAAATATATATTTATATATTAATAAATAAATATATAAATATATTTACAATTGTATAAAAATATTTATGGATTTATAATGAATATATTTAAATAATATATATATTTAATATATCTATAATTTTATAAAAATATATAATAATATAAATTTATTTATAAATATATAGAAATATTTTTAAATATATTTATTTATAATAAAAACTAAAAATAAATAATTATATGATAAATATTATATCTTTATCATCGCCAAAAAGTTCTAATAAAGATTAGTTTTATCTTAGTTTTATATTTTAGTGATGACAAACCTACTCTCTATCCACATTTTCTTCAAAATGCTGATAAAATTCTTATGAGTTATTATAAAAATAGCCATAATAGACTACTACTGTCACTCACGCATTCAAGATCTTGTGGAACCATAGTGTCGTCATCACTGCTCTCCTCACTATCGCACCATACCATCATCATCACTCTATATCATTGCTATCACCGTCTTCATCAATATCACCATCGATCACTGCCATCGTCATCACTCCCTGCCACCATTGCTCCATCGCAGAATCTACCCCTCCTAGAACTGAACCCACTCTTCTCTTTATCAATGAATTAAGCCACTAGAGATCTAATGTATGATATTATTTTTTTCTCCTCTTTAATCAGTACTTTCATCTAGGTCATTACCCTCTTTGACCTCCATGGATGACGTTCAGACGAGATTCAATCCCTTTGTTATATACCCACAACATACATGTGCACGAATAGTGTATAGGACGATTTAATATTAATTTACATTTCCTTTATTGTAAGAGTTTCATTTTGATAGGGGTTTGAACATAGGTTCATTAAGGATTATATAAAGTAGGTGTCATGAAAAAATGTATTGTGTTTCAAGTGGTGATAATTATATGTTTTAATTTCAGTATCAATGTTGACATGTATTTTATGGACATGGAGGCCCTATTATGGATTTATTGTTTTCATTTTCAATGATTATATTTTCTCAAAATTCCAGTTATTCATAAATACATCAATATTATAGTGGATTCTTTTAATTGCATTTATTGTGATCTGATTTTTTTCATGATTTTTTAAATAAGAATATTTCCAATGTAACGATTCAACTTATTATGAATTTATTTTGTTTGTTTATATATTTATATTTAAAATTGTTCATGGTTTAACTCTTGGAAAGACCCGAGAATTATAAATTAAAATATTTTTAATATTTTAAATTACATGATTAAATATTATCATGATGTAAATGGATTTTAAATATTTAATGTTGAATTTTTATTGATTTGAATGAGTATATGAAATTTTAGGGGATTATATTAAAATGGTGATAATGTGTTATGTATCTTTCATAGGAAAATTTGAATGTTTCACAATTCCAATTTATATAAATTAACTATGAATATATTCATTTGTTTCATTCCTGAGTGTTTGCGAATTGATCTTAAATTCTATAGGTGAAATTTTATTATTTTATTTGTGTTGGGAGATGACTGGAATTTTTATGTTTATTTTTTATTTCATATAAGTATATATTAGTTGTGATGGGTGTTTTTCAGTGTTCTTTCCTTAGTTATTAGGATATCATAACATTTGACATACCCATTACTAATTTAAATGTTATTTAATAAGAATATAGCATTGGTTAAATGGTTAGCTATTATGGTGAAATATTTTTTATAGGATTACGAAACACTTTTATATTATTGTGATTATTTATTTTCATTTACATATATAAATATATTTCTTTGTTTAGTCATTGGAATTTATTTCTTTAATAGTTTTTGTTAAAAATGGATTGCATATTTTATTTTATTTTTCAATATTTATCTAGATTTGTGTTTGAGTTAAATCATTATTTTCAAATTTTAAAGGATGAGATTATTAGAAATGTTTAATTTTAAATAGTCATGATTTTTTTGAGTAATGTGAAAAGGATTTTGGTGTATTTTAATAAATGTTTTATTTATTTGATGTAATCTCGTTATTTTTAATTAATGAATATGACGGGTTTCATTATATAGATTGTTTTTTCAAACTATTCAAGACTATTTTAAATTTAATGAGTTTCACCACTATAATATATATATGTTTTAAGGGAATCTTTCAAATGAGAATTTATTTTTTATGGATTAATGAAAAATAAATGTTTTTTTTGAATAATTTCAATAATTTTAAAAATAATTTAAATTTAATGATTTTAATATTTTTGTAACAATATTTCTTATGCATAAAATGGTTTTTTATATAGAAATGACTACGTTTTTAGAGATCATTTTATATTTATGTATTTATATATATTTTATTCCATTTAATGTTTTTCATCATTCATAATTATTTATTTAACATCTGTTAATATTTTATTTAGATTTTTAACATTCAAAGAAGTTTGATCTATGTTTGGAAAAATTCAAAACGTATTTTATCAAACAAGGTGTTTTTCATATAATATTTTTAAAAATTGGAAACATTTATGTGAAATAATTATTAAATTTCTTGAATTATTAGTTTTATAATGTGAAATGATATATTTTATGTAGGTAAAGCATGAGGTAGCATTAACTTTATATTAATTCAATTTTAGAAAATTAGTATTGAAATTTGTAATGAATAATGATCCGTTTGGTGGTCATTGTAGTAGATTTAAATAGTATATTTTATTATATTTTACAATGAAGTATTGAAAAATATTTTTGTTTAAAAACATATAATTTAAACTCAATTAACTGTTTAAATCTTTAATCACATTTTATATCAATCTAGGAAACCTTTGAGTTTAGCTTTTTCGGGTTAATATTAATGAAAATGTAAGGACATATGGGATGAGAAACTCTGTAAGTTCTTTATTTGAGGATAAGGTAGAAAATAGTTGAATTAGTAATAGGATTTATGAATTCACTACCCATTATTTAAACACCATTTTTTAATAATAATTGTAATAAAATATTTTATTGGAAAAAATATTGGGAAAAGTTTAGTTTTTTTGGATAAGATGATCAACCAGTCTATTGCATAATTGGATTCAAATGTTGAGACGTAAGTTGAATGAATTTCTTATATCACCCAGTTGTAGTATATTTTCACTTTGGTCACAGACCTCTTATAAGAAAACATCCATAAAATTAGGGATTTGTTTTTTATATGAAGTATGAAACTAGAAAACTAAAATAATGTATTAAATTGGTATCATCCAAGAAAACCATCACTCCAATCAATGATCTCCTTATAGGGATCAATTTATTGCTGCTTCTTTTTTGAACTTTTGAAAACAAACTAAGAATTTTTGTGGTGATTCACCAACTCATTATCATGAGAAAATTTATATTAAAGGATAAAAGTGTCATTATGATTAGCTCCATCTATATAATTTTTATTATTGCACTTTTTTTACTAGAGACTCATTCCCCATCTATGCTGGACATGCACCAATGTTTCTTGAACTACCTAAAGCATGTTGAAATTATTTGAAACATTCAAATTTTGGGTTCCCCTTATTTGAAATCCCCCTTTTTGTGTATTTATTTATGTTCTTAAATATTAATATTACCAAATCAAATATGGGGTGAAAAAGTTCAACAAGATTTTAAAAGATCATGAATATGACCCTTCTAAAATCATTTTTCTATGTTTACACTGTTGTTATTCAAGACTATTTTTTTTAGAGGAGTTGAAAGAACACTTTATATGTTATTGAATAGATTGAAGTTATAAATGTTGGAATAAACATAGGGAGAAAGTGAATGTATCTACTGATTGGGATAACACTGTGTTTTATTGATCATTTGATATGATTACAAGTGTGGGTAATAAAGAAGATCGTATCAGAGATGTGACTATAGTTGTGAATGATGATGGAGATTATATTGAGGAAAATAAAATGATAATTGAAGATGAACTTATTTATTGTCCAAAATTATTTTAGAAGTTAAAGAGTAGTGAAAAGACACCATTGTATGTTGGTCTCACTAAATATACAACATTTTCATATCAAATGAAGTTGTGTAATTTAAAAGCTAACAAAGAATTGAGTGATTCTAGTTTTGGTCTATTGAATGATATTCCCTTAAAAGACAATGAGTTTCCTAGTTGAACATATGACAAAAAAAGAAAGCTATGTTAAATGGGTATGATCTCTGAAATAATACATTCCTATCCAAATTACTATATAATATTTTTTTAAGGACAAAAAATTAATAAAATAATTCCCAAAGTGTGGTGATTTTTGATACAAGAATGACAAACCAGGTCCTAAGATAGTTGTATGGTACTTTAAAATTATTCAAAGGTTTATAAGTCTATGTGGATGTAAGGAGACTATAAGAAAATTTATGTGGCATAAAGATACAATAAATAAAGATGGGAAACTTCATCACTCGACAGACTAACCATGATGGAAAATAATTGATCATAAGTATCCTGAATTTGTAAATTCACCGAGATACCTTCATCTTATGCTATCTATAGATATAGTGAATAATTTTTCTTTTAAAATGCATCACTCACAGTATATGGTTTGTTATATTAGTAAATTATATGTTTCCACCATGGTTATGCAGGAAACAAAAATACATTATGTTATATATGCTTATATTAGGACCAAAACAATTAGGTAATGGTATTGATGTTTATTTTGCTCCATTGTTCAATGATTTTAAATTATTATGGGATTTATGTGTTACATTGTATAATGATTATATAAATGAAGATTTAACATTGATATCCATGTTTTATGGGACAATAAATTAATGTTCTTCTGACAGAAATATTTCTGGATATAACATTAAAAGAACTCAAGGATATACCATTTGTGAATAAGGTATACAGTCAATTAGGTTGAAACATTCATCAGAGAATGTGTTTCTATGACATTACATATTTCTAACATGGAAACATAAGTACCAATATTGGATGACATCATTAAATGGTAGTTGAAAAGAACATACAATACCATCTCCACTAACAAGTGATCAATTGTTTGAGAAAGTAAAATATATAAACACTTCTTTTGGTAATCCTTTTTCGAAAAACCTTACAAAAAATGATTGGAAGAAGATATCAAAATTTTTTAATTACCATACATGAATTTTTTATACATCAGTAATTTTTATGATGTTATCTATGTTGAAAAATGTGTTTGTTATAGTTTCATTGGAATGTTACTAAATGAACCTAAAAAAATAAATCATGGAAATAAGTCTAGATTAGACATGATTGACATGTGAATATAAGAAGAGGTGATAGTGAAAGTTGAAAACAAACTTTTCTTCCTCTAACAGATTTCACTTTGTCTAGGTAATATATACAACTATTTTGAAGCATCTTGAATTATTTAAAGGTTGTATATGAATATTCATTTAATATAAAGAAAATAAATTCAATGACTTATTTAAAATTAAAGTATATGAAATCACATGATTTTCAGGTTTTGATGCAAGATCTAATAGCAGTTTATTGACATTTCATTTTTCCAAGAATGTCTATCATACATTAACTGAGATCAATTTATTCTTCAAGGAAATATAAAACAAATATATAGACCCAGATAAATCTCCAACTATGGAAAAGAAAATTTCTATCATATTATATGAATTATAAATATTCTTCACACCAACATTTTTTGATATGATGGTACATTTGGTGAGTGATATTCAACATTATGGTCCTGTACATTATAGATGGATTTACCCCATTGAACGATATATAAATATTTGGAAAGGGTATTTAAAAATAAATGTTGGATACAATGTTGTTTTTTAGAGAAATATATATTTGAGGAATCCTTTTAATTCTATAACAACTACATTTCTGGTGTGGAAATATTTGGAATACCAAAATCTCATCATACTGAGTGGCTTGTGGGTGAAGACAATTATGGAATAGATGTCGTCACAATCAATATTATAGATTGGGATAAGGACCACATTTTTTTTAATATTTTATATTTTTACCCATATATTAAAACCCACTAATAAATTCATAGTCATTTGAATCCATTGAGGGATGAAATATGGATATCAAATACATATAATAAAATGTTTATAAGATGGATCTGGGACCATGTTTTTAAGGAGTCAGATGAAAATATGGATTAGATTTTAGAAAAACATCGATGTCTAGACAATGGAACAAGGGTGCATGTTTTATATTATAATAGTTATGTAATTCAAGTTTATACATTCTATAAAAATATATATGATGAAGGAAGTAACATGTAAAATAGTGGAGTTACAATTTTTGTTGAAGCAATGTATGTACATGGTACGAATGAACAAATCCAATTTATGTAAATATATCATAATTTGAAATCTTTAAAAAAACAAGGGAGTTGGATTATACAACATTCCAAGATCCAATTTTTCAATGCAAGTTGGTTGATAGTAGGAGTGTTGTTAAAATAGATGAATTGTGATTCGTGAAAGTAGATTTTAGAAAGGAAGGGTAAAAATACAAACCATTTATAATGTAATCACAAGAATTAAAATTATTTTATGTTCTATATCTCATAATCTGAATGTGGTCAATTATTCTATTATCGACCAAAACAATTGAAGGGTGAGATGAAAATTCAACTGAGGATAAACCTTTAATTGGGATGTAATAATCATTTCATAGTGGTCCCAATATAGATGAGGTATTTTGTTTTAGAAGAAATAGAATGATGGAATTTTGATACTCGATAAAGGGTTCAAATCCCTTTATCCTTTAGGAAAAGAGATTTCAAGAATCAGGTTATATTTTTTTGTAATATACATTTTGTTACCTCATGTTATTATCTGTTCATAGATGATTTTTTTCAATCCAAATAAAATGTTTAACCACTTATACAGATAATGAATTAAGTAAGTGTTGATACTCCCCATCCTAAGAAACAACAAGTGTCTCAACCTGTTGCTGCTCCCAATGTAGAGGTACAATGACCTTATGCACGATTGATTCTACCAATCGGGGGGAACAAAATATTAATGAGGTTGAACATGAGGAAATGGTAGATGGTGGAGAACTGATTTCCTAGAAAAAAATATGATGAAGTTAGTGTGACCGTGTTAGCCAAAATTATTAAGAAAAAAAGAAAATTCATCATATTAAAGGTCGGATGGAATGCTCAAGACCAGCCTGAAACCCCCAATAAGGCCATGTTTAGTAGTTTCATTGGTCTCATTACTCGGTAGAATGAGATGAGTGATGTATATTCATGAAACCATGTTGTTCCCACACTGAAGACACTGATTTGGGAATAGATTAAGGTAAAATTATGATATCCTATCTTTATTTTACTAAAAAATGAAATAATGAATCATTTATATACTCTTCATTATCCCTTAAAAAGTGCATTTACAGTAGATGGGTTCCACAAGAAATTTGTATTTATAATTTCTAGAAAGGCTTATAAATGATTTATAACAGTTATAAAAAAATTTAATCTCATGGATGATGAAAGGAAAATAAACCATCACCCTCTTCATATGAATTCAAACTATATTAGCCATGAAGAATGGGATGCATTTACCAATCATTGTGAGGAGATATCATTTTAGGTACACTATGGCTGGTAATACATTGTTTGAAAATATGTCCAGTAATCACTTTGATTAAGAATTTTTAATTTATTAAACAATGAATAAGTGATGAAAATAAGAATATGGAAACAACCCCAATTTACTCATACCATAAAGAAGGGATGGGGTATGCTTCTCATTCAAAAAAGAGTGTTACATATTTAAAATCTACTGTAATAATTATATGTGACATGAAACAAAAACATAATTATGTTCCTCTATTTATAAGAATATTGATGAATCCCAATCCAAATAAACTTCTATCCCACATCATGTTCTATGGAAGGAGGAACATGTAAATAAATATGGGATAACAATAGATGAAAAACACAACAATCATGGGAAACAGGTGTAAGTATGAAAAAAATTCAAATTTGTATTACATAACAATGATTACTTATTTTACTATATTTTATATCCAAATTATAAAAAGCAATCATCAATATCTATATTGGATGAACACTTATTATTAGTGTCCTTGAAGCTTACAAAATATTATGACTGCGTTATAGGTGTGGGTTTTGGGGTGACACCCCAAACACATTTTTATAAATGAAAAGAATTGGGGGATAAAGATAAAAAATTGGAAGTGAAGCAGACACTATTATTCGTGCTTGAAGAAAAAAATTCATTGGAACTCTGAGTTCCAAGAAAAAATTATTGGGGAAGCAAAGAGAAGAAACATCTCATGAAAAACCATTGCATGTAGATCCACCCCACCCCCACTATATTTATTGCAATCCATTCCCATCAAAGAGCTATCTTAGATAAGATAATCAATATTCTCATAATTGTTTTTCGAAATGTAAATTAGAAATACACTAATACATTTCTAGTACTAATATACTATAGGGAGAAAATTAATGTGATTTATATCTATCAATACCCACCCTTCTCCTTGTTGTGAGGGCTAAGGTGTTCAATATCCAAGAATATGCTCTACACCAACATGTCATGTGAGAGTTGGGATTAGCATACCTCATGAGCTAAAAATTAAGCTACCTATTCGAATAGATGATGTAAATATTCATATGGTCGAGCAATCTATTGGAACATTCGTTTCATGGGCATTAGATCTTGTAAATAAAATATGTCAAAATGGTCATATTAATTTTCAATTTATTTGTCATGCTAATACTTCAACAATTAATGGAATAATTTCTAAACTGATGAATATTATTATATATGGACAAATGGAAGAGGGTGAAATTAAATGTCAAATCAAAAAAAAACTCTAAAGAATCAATGTAAAAACCAAAAAGATAATCAGAAATAACCTTTACTCCACCTATTTAATATACTCATTCACAAACATTGATGGTTAATATAGATACATGGTTAAAAAGTAGTAGTAATCACATAGTTTATTTTTTTGAAAAAAATGCATAGAGAGTCAATTTCATATTTTATTTCTCTTGAGAATATAAATAAAACCCTCAAGTATGAATGGCTAGGAGTCTCAATTGTAAACCTATACAATGGGGTGTGTTTTGAGGTATTGTTTTTCCAATAGCCGATTTACTTTTTTAATTATGAATAAATACAATTCATATTTTTATAAGTGTCTATATCAATACTATATTAAGGGAAACCCCTATGTACAAAAATATGGATTCACTAGTCTTCACTTAACTTATTCAGACCAAACTAAAATAGAATTAGATAAAATTGATTAAATAATGTAAAAATTGGCTGCAACATTTGAAATAATACTTATGGATGACAAGAACATCTTATTACAAATAATTAAGGGGTAAAACTCTAACATTTAATCATATAGAATATATATTCATTCATTTCATTACTTATTACTATTTTTGGTATAATTTGGTACTCATTGTAGTCAATCTGGATGCTTCTAAGATTTATTTCCTGGATTCACCACATGGACACCTAACAAACTGACCACATGTGATGAAAATTTTCATTTTGTGATACACTTCATCTAATTTTTTAGAACTAAACTTCAAGTTATATATTTTATATTATTTTTTAATGAGAATTATTTTATGATAGCGCGGTGTCTAAATATTATGAAATTCATGGAATGAGGAAAGTCTATTCATACAAAGAGCTTCCCAACTTCTACAAGTGGATAATTATTAGGGTTTATATAATAATATTTTACTATAAAAACACATATAATAAATTAAATATGTTTCTCAATGTTAAAATAGTGTTCGAAACAAAATAACATAAAATAATGTAGTTATTATGTTTGAAATATTTTGATAGATATAATATACCTTCAATAAAATAGCATTCCAAAATAATTATTTTCAATAATAAATACTTTTTCATTTAAAATATTTATTAATCCTTTGTTTATTTATATTTTTCTACTATTATAATGACTGTTAAAATTCCTGATATTCATAAAATGAAATAGATTTGTTTAAAAACAACAATGAATCATATCAGATGTTAGAATGTACACATATATCATGAATATTTGACTTACCAATACTTATTTAGTCATTTTTCTCATAATTTTATCTCCCTTTTTAGTTAATTTCCTCATCATTGTTTTCTGATACATATTTTGTTAATTTTCACAGAAATCATAAATAAACAGCTTCATCAGAAATTTTTATTCATTTCTGTACTATGATCATACATTAAATATGATACATGATTTACCTGGTGTGACTCAAATTGAATGGTTTAAGTTTAACATAGAATTTTTTTAATATATTATTTTATATTTATGTTTAATTTATTTATTTATAGTATTACTAACATATACATTCTTCTCCTACGTAGGTGGATTCGTTTCCTCGATTTGGGGTTGTTTTTTCAAATATGCTCATGCTCATGAGATATTGGGCTTCGTGGCTACAATTAAGATAATGAAAACAAGTAAATTTGTCAAAAATGTATACAAAGATCATGAAAATGTGAATTATAACTAATTATTTAATTAATTTTTTCTTCATTTTATCTACAATTTGTAAGTTAATTTTCTTATTATTTTTATCTAATAATTATTTTGTTTTTTTGATATATATTTTTGGTAATTAGTATGTTTTTGTCAACTGTCTGCAACAAGCTAGAAAATATTGAATATTTTCATTCATGAGGGAAGAGGAAACCCCATGATGCCTGAAACAAGAAGTGTTTGAGGTAGTATAGAGTTTCCTCTTATATCATAATAGAACATGTTATTTCTTTTCTAAATTGTTGTAGATAGTTGAAATAAAAACATAGATCACATACTCAATCATCCACACCTCATTTTTTTTGCATAGTGTGCTTTTTATGACTTAGACTATATGTTTTTAGTTTATAATTTAAATTTTAGTTCAAAACATACATCATATACTCAAAACCATGAAAATGCTTTAATATTAGTCAGATAATTTAGTACAATAATCCATAAGTCATTTTTACATATAGGAATCATGATCACCTTAATCCAATGCATGGTGTTTCTGGTATGGCTCCAAGAGTGTCATTTTATTTTAAATTGTCATTTTTGTAAAAAAGACAATTGATAAACTCATAATAGGTTAATCACATTTGGATTGTTTTGATACTTTATACAATGATATATAATTTATTTGTGATGTTTTAAAATTATCCTCACCTTAATCTGATAAGCAGTGTACTCGTTATGACTCAAAGTGTCTATTATCAGTTTGAAATTGAAATTTTAGTTTAAAATATTTGGCACTCCCTAAAAACAAGAAAACACACACATATTTTCTTGATAATTTATGAAAACAATTAATAAGTCATTTATGAAATTTATGAATCATTCTCACATTAAATCGACACATGATATGACAATTATAACTCAAAGTGTGTGTTTCCAGTTTAAAATGAAATTTTAGTAAAAAAAGTGATGTACTAAAAATAGCTAAAATGAACTCAAATTGTTTTTATACTACTTAAAAATTATTCATAAGCATTTCTTGATGTCTAGGAATCAGCCAAAACTCAATCTAGTACATAGTGTGGACGATATGACTCCAAGTGTGTTTTTTTATTTAAAATTGACATAATCAAAACTTAGGAGAATTTGGATTGTTTTGATACTTTATGAAACTGATTAATAATCCATGTTTTATGTGTAATAATATTATCCACATAAATCTGATACATGGTGTTCCTATAATGACTCAAAGTGTCTATTATCAGTTTAGAAATGACATTTTAGTTCAAAATGTTAGTCACTCACTAAAAACTATGAAAACATGCTCAGTGTAATGATTTCAACCCTATTTACCCAGAGTTAGTGGTTAATTTATTAAATTTTCATAAGATAAAATTAATCTAATCCCAAAGGAAATAATATTTTAGTATTCCTAGAAAACTAAATACATACTTGAAATTCAAATTACATTTTAAAACATAAAATACACAATGAGTTTCATTAAGTCTGCCATTATTCACCCTTTTTGTAACCCTGCATATCAACCATAACATAAATCTTATAAACATGAACGAAATGAATCATATTAAAGGTGTGATCTCAAATGACCAGTAAGGGTAAGCGTACAATGAAAACTATGAGTAAATATAACAGAAATAATATGGAAAGGTAAATAACTGGAACAGATTCCATTAAAATAATCACATGAGCTTAAAAACTAAACCATGGATATTATACTAGTCTAATAATCACATGGGAGTCAATAATTAATCTCAAAATGAAGGAATTCATAATTCTGGACATCTGAAACTTATCGTCGAGGCCTTGACTAAGACATTTGCAATTAAATGGGTAAGGCCTCAGCCAAAACCAAATCTATTTTGTCTCATGAGACCTATCGATGCATAAAGGGGGTATAGTGGGCCCCTATCATTACTTACTAAGTCCAATTCATACCTCATATTATTGGGGTGAAATATAAACAATATATACGAGTGAAATTTAAATAACTTCTCCCAATCAGTAAACATAATCACAAACTATTATGAGTAATAAGGTGAATGGTATAAAAATAGCACATCCATAGAAAAATTGATCAAAAAACATTTAATAAAATATGGTGGATGATATCATAATAGATAAATATTAATGAATTATAAAATTTAATAATGTATATTTACTTATATGAAAATAATTTTATAAAAGCATTGAAAATTATAGAGAGAAATACCCTTTTTTACATTGAAATCATTTATTTAAAAAGACACAAAATTTTAAAAGAAAATATTTACATTAAAAAAACTTTTATACTTGTAAATTAATCTTTAGAACATTAAGGAATCATTAATGTGGAAAAATTTTCCCATTCCAGAAAAGTTAATAAAACATTCCTACAGTTTTGTTATCGAAAATTTATAAAGTAACTCATTTGGGAAAACGGAAAAAATATTTCTTTCAAACTATTTTATAAAAATTAAAATATTTGTATAATTACTTGAAATATTTTTAGGATAATATTAAAAACCTTTTTAAAAACTTTTTTAGAAATCAATATCATGGAAGAGAAATATTCCCTAGTGGAGTCTTAAACAGAAACAATCTCGATTAATGATGAGATTGTGAATTAAACCCTTAACACTTTATAATTAGTAGAGTCTTATTCCCCATTAAAGATAGAAAATTATATGGATATTAAAATAACAAAATATTTACAATAATACTAATAAAATACATTCAGGTTTAGTATATACACCACCCAAAATAAATAAGTTGTGTATAAGTCATGTGTCCAAAAGAAATAAAAGTGAGACAAAAATACTTTACATTATGTCTTGAATATTTTTGTACTCATTCAAACATCATGTATAATAAATATAGATTTATTGTAAATTTATCATATAACCATATTCATTTCTATAATACCATATATGACATACTTATGACATTATATTACCCATTTATTAACAATCCCAGGTCAAAGTTATGTTTTAGGTAATAAGTGCTTTATTGTTCACATGTGTTTTGATTTGTTATATTTTATATCCTCTTAATTATATCATGATTTAATCATCACCAGAATTTTTTCCAAGAAATAAATATCATATATATATTCATTATATATTTATTTATCATAATATATAAAATATCGAAATATAAAATGAAATAAATCATTCATGGAGACTGTATGTCATACGTACTCAAGAACGTTGTTACCCTTTTATTATCGCATTAAAAGAAATAAATTAGTTACTATAATTCATGTAGAAATATTAATTCATATATATCATATAAGTTCACTAAACCCATCCAAAATACATTTCATGTAAAGTGTCAATGAATCACACCATTTTCAGGAGGTGGTAGTCCACACATCCACAAACGAAGTTATCATATTTTAAAAAATGGAAAGCATGAAGTTATGTGATATAAAAAATTATAAATATATAAATAAATAATAAATATAATTTATATAATAAAAAATAAAAATTTCATCATTATTCCCAATCATGAAAGGTGGAAATAGAAGAACAAACAACATTGGTTCATGAGGCGGTAGTCCACCGTACACATGAATGATTATTGTGTATCCCATTTGATAGAAGTGATTGTGAGTAAAGGTAGAAACCATAATATAAAAAAATATCAGTATATTTTGGATATTTATATTTTTATATATTCATTTAATAAAAATAATTTAAGGGGATTTATGTAGAAATTTAATAAAGTCATTTGTTGATGAACATTACCTCTTCTCTGGGTATCTCATCTGGATTTTCACAAAAGGACTTATTTGGTTGAATTAATTCCCAAAGTAAATATTCTAGGATAGAGGGAGTAAAGTTGGGAGGAGAACTGGATAGATTTTGGTTTTGGTATAAGGCTCAAAGTGGTGTGAGTTGGTGAGGGAGGAGGTTCTCTTTTATAATTGAGGTGAGGGGAACTTTTTGAAATTCCAAAATTTTTTAATTAATATAAATTAAAATGGCTCTAGAGTGATTTATTTAAAATATAATACGAGTATGGGTTGAAATTATCTCAAAAAACATTTTTTATACATGTTTATGTCACATTATTATCCTTATCTTTTTTCTTTGACCCTCAGTTAAACCATTTAACTCATACTATGACAACATTAATTCTTATTCATTAAGGGTTAATATAGTTAATATAAAATTCTAAAAGAACCAAAAATGAGTCATGAATGAAATTATAAACCAAATATAAATAATTTGGACAAATTTTATATTTTTATGTATTTTATATCGTTTAATAAAATATTAATTATTTTAAAATATCATTATTATCAATTTTGAAACTATTCATTTCTTGACTTTAAAAAAAATATAAATTAAAAAGATAACATAAAAAAGACTTTAATGAATCCCTAATATTTATATTATATCAAGAAAATTTTTGGATGAAATTAATTATATAAAATTTAATTTATTATAATATTTTTAATAACATTCATTTGATAAGTACATTAATTAAACAATTGCTGTATCATCATTATACACGCATTCAATTTAATTAATTTTCCATAGAAATTAAAAATAAACTATCATGATGAATATAAACATGTTATATTTCAAATTAATATTTATAGTCAAATATATCTTTTGAATAACAATATATAAGAAATGTAATACTTATTGAAAACATAAGTATGACATATTTGGATTTCCTTAGAATAAAGTACTATGAAAGAATTAAATTAATTAAATTTGCTCCAAGGGGGAATAAAATAGAAAAAATAAATATTTTTGTTGATATATAATCGTAAATAAGAAATAGTACAAGTTTAATGATAATTTTTTAATACTTGTAGTATTATTTTTACCATTAATTACCTGATTTACCTTTAATTGTGGTAATTATAAAATTACTAATGTTACTATTAATATTTTACAAAAAATAAAATGGGTCTATCTACTAGATTTGGATGATATTATTCCAAATACGGAACCCTTTTTTCAAAATTCAAAATAAATATTGGGCTAAAATTAATTTAAAATTAATCTCGTAGACAGAACAAGAAGATAAGTTTTAATGAAAAAAAAATTATAAATATCAAAATGTTTTTATTTACAAATTCAAAGTGAAATTGATTAAAATGGCCTAAATTATATTAAATGAAAAATGAATTATCTAGTTTTACTTTAAAACATAAAAAATTATAATTTAACACTATAAATTATTTAGAAGAAAAAGTTGTTTTCAATTAAAATGCAATATTTTTTCACAATTCATCAAAGATGAAACTTATCAGAAAAATAACAAAAAATAATTCATTGTAAAATTGGATGTTACTATTTGAAAAAATAGGTTTATTTTTTCAAATATAATTTATAAAAGTGTCAAAATGTTGATTTAAAAAATGTGCACCATCAAAAAGCGATAAAAATGCCTTTTTATAAAAATACTTATTTTATGTGTAAAATTGGATTTGTTCTTATACCATGCCTTTAAAACACATTGGTTAAATTTTAAACACTATATTTCATATTATTTATTTATTTATTTCATTAATATAATGCAAGAAAATGTGATTTGTTTATTTTATTGGTATAAAACACACTTGTGTGCATTTAAATAGTTTTTATAAAAACATTTCCTTTATATTATATTTGTTTTGATATTTATTTCTAATTAATTAGAAACAAATGAATTAAATAATATATTTTCATAAGTTATTTAATCCTATTCAGGACCACCGATTTAATGGCTAGGAGATAATTTCATTTTAAATAATAACATTAGTAGTAATCGTGGTTCATTTAAGATCAGTGTTGTGTGAAATGTATGCTATTAAAGTGAATAAATTTAAAAAGATACATACCATAAAATCATGGAGTGTTAAATTATCCTGTTGTTTAATAAATTTCATCCTTGGAATTCTAAATTACACATAAAAAATAAAAGGATGATATTTTAATTTTTTTATGGGAAACCCACTTTAGGAATAGGATTAATAAAACATCCTCTTAATAAGAGGGAAAGGGAAATGTGAAGGTTGCCACAAAATTAGTATTTAAAATATGATAACATTAGTAGAATGTGAAAACGTGGACATGATAAAGAAATTGAACTATCATGTTTCCAGGGAGAGTGATAGAAAACTTGTTCATGAGAAAGTTATAAATATAAAAACCATAAATCTTGTGTTTGGTTAATAGGCCATTTATTTATTACTATGTAATGTAAATGGAAAATTTTTTGGTTCAAAAATTTTTTCCCTAGGGATGAGGGATTGTTTTTAATGTCATGATATGCACTTCAAAAAAATAAACTTAACTAATTTCAGTCCATGTCAAAATAATAATCTTAACCTTCAATTGTTCTTTGAACTATTCCCACTTCATCTCATATGCTAGGAAATGGATTTTAAAGATAATTTTTTGTATTCCCAAATAAATTTTAATGAATCATAATATATATAAGTCATTTATCCAGTATTTAATTTTTTACTAAAACTAAAATGGATATCCCATGATATCCAATATAATAAATCAATGTTTAACATCAAATAATGATATCAAATTTTCAACTTAATCCATTCAGACCATAAGACTCATCCACAATATATCTGTCTAAATTCACAGTCAAAAATTTTATAAGAAGAGGGCCACTAAATTTCCAAAATCATCTTAATATCAGATTTTCCCTAAAAACATAAATTAGATCTGTTTTTACATACCAAATATATGAATACCTTTATCACCTATAAAACCTTAATTAAAAAATTAATTATTCCAAATTCTTAAACAAGAAAGAATTAAGTATAATCATTATATATCTTATAGTTCATATAATTAGAAAACTATATACTTTAAGTATTCCACTTTGACTATAGTAACAAAACTAGGTTGACCTAGATCCCTTTGATTCTTCTATGCTATATTTCCTTGATGCTTAGGGATTTTATTTATATAGTGTCCCATATCTTTAAAATTATAGCATTGTAGATCAGTATATTCTTTCTTTCCCTTGAAATCATGGGCATGATGGCCTTTATCAGAAAACCTGAAAAAAAATCATTTTCATTTTAAGAAGGTACAAGGATGTTTCCTTCCACATGTATCACAAGTTGTAAAATCCTTCTTTCCCTTCTTCCCTTTATTTGACTCTTACTCAAATTCTCTCAAATTCTTTTTCTTCCATTTGAATTCATAAGACTTTTATAGTTATTTCTCTTTATTTATAGCACATGAGACTATATCTTGGTATAATGAGAATGTTTGGGTGAGTAGTTCCTTTCAGAGTAATGGATTTAACCCACTAAAGAAATGACCAATATCACTCATTAAGTTATGTATATTGTTCACAACATTCCTTTATAACATTGAAAATTTTGCATCATTCAAAGAAAAATTATCATCCTCATTTTTCCTTAGGCATAAAAATTTTCTCTCCATATTCTCTTGCTGTTCATGAGGAAAATATTTTTAAAAGAAATGTTCCTTAAAATATTTCTATTCCATGTTTGATATTTCTTCCTCCTACTTTGTGTTTTGAATCAATGGCCATCACTGATCCGCATCTTCAAAGAGATGAAAGACTAACATGAAAACCTTATCCTTTTCATTATATCCCAAAGTGAGATATATATTTTCTAAGGAACATATCAATTGCTTAGCTAAAAATGGATTTTTAGTCTCATTGAATGACGAAGGATTTTGTCTCATGAAGCGGTGTAACATTCTTCCTTCGTGTTTTGGATCAGGATGCTCCATACAGTTAAGGAAATTGTTCATATCTTGATTAAATTTTCATAGTATAGATATAAGTTGTTCAACACAAGTTTTATATCCATTTCCAACATCATTATCTTGTATATGTGGGGAATCCCTACATATATTACGTGTGTTGATATAGTTTCCATTATTTCTACTTGGTTTCATTTCTAAAAAATGGAATACACTGGATCAGATCCTAAAATTATGAAAAATACTGTATAATCTCAGAACAAGTGAAAAAAATTACCTAAATTGATTTTTTTGGTATAACTAATCTATATATCATAATCTATGTTTATTTAGATTCATTTTAAAAAACAATCACTGGGTTTCATTCTCAAATCTATGTTTTCCAAAATCTAGTTCCCAAGGTTTTTTTCTAAACATCCTTTGATACCAACTGTAATGAACCAAACCCCATTTTCCTAGATTTGGTGGTTACATTATTTAATTTGATTAAGAAACATAGAATCACATCCCAAAGGACATAATATTTTAGTAGTATTGGTAAACTAGTTACATAATGGAAATTCACATTACATTTTAAAACAAAAAATACAAAGAGTTTTGTTGACTCTTCCATCACTCCAACTTTGTGAAACCTTTCATATCATTCACAACATACTTCTTTGAATACTAGGGGAAAATGAAGAATATGAATGGGGTGAGCTCAAATGTTTAGTAAGGGAAAGCATGCAACAAAATATATGAGAAAATATGACATAAACAATATAGAAAGGTAAATAATTGAAACACATGCCATTTAAATAATCACATGAGTTAGGAAACATAACCCTGTATATTCTACCAGTAGAATAATCACATGGAAATCAATAAATAATATCACTATGATGGAATGAAAAAAAATTTACATCTAAAACTTATCATCGAGGCCTCAATCAAGACATCCTAAAATAAATGGGTGAGTCTTTAACAAAAACATAATCTAGTTTTTCTCATGAGAACTATCAATGAATCAAAGGGATATAGAGGTCCATGCCCCTCATATACTAATTCCAATGCATTAGTTACTTGAATGGGGTGAAACCTAAAAAACATAAACATATGAAATGTAAATAACTTCCCCAACCAGCAAACATAATCACAAACCATACTAAGTAATATGGTGAATGATATCACTATAGAACATTCATAGTCAAACTGATCAGAAACCATTTAAAAAAATATGTTCGATGATACCATAATAGATTAATCTCAATGATTCATAAAATTAAACATTGTATGTTTAAATATATGAAATTTACCTAATAAAATCATTGACAATTCTTTAAATAAATACTTCTTTTTATATCGAAGTCATTTATTTAAACGGTTGAATTTTTTTAAAAGAAAACATTTTAGTTGGAAATACCATTTAAACATATAAATTAAGATTCAAAACATTAAGTCTTTATGATTATGTAAGAATCACTCATGTCTCATATGTTAAAAAATTATTCCTTTCATATTTTTGTCGACAAAGTCATAAAGTACCTCGTTTTTAAAAATGAAAAAAAATTCCGTTAAAAACATTTTATAAAAAGAAAAACATGGGTAGAAATTATTTATTTATTTTAGAATAATTATAATTCTTTTTATATTTTTTCTAAAGCCTTGACATGGAAGATAAATATTCCTTAGTATAGACTTAAACAGAAGTAATCTCCCTTAATAGTGAGATTGGAATTAAACCCTTACCACTTTATAATCAGTAGAGTCAAATTCCACTTAAAATAATAAATATTATATGGATATAAAAATATCATAATATTCATAATAACACTCATAAAATACATTCATGGAAAGAATATTCACCACACAAAAGAAATAAGTATTTTATGAGGCATGTGCCCCACATAAATAAAAGTGAGACAAAATTCCATTATCTAATGTCTTTAATCTAATCGTACTCATTAAAGACTTATTTATAATAAATATAGGATTATTATAAAACTATAATATTACAATATTAATTTCCAAAATTACATATATTATTTACTTAAATCCTTATATTAAACTTTTATTAACAATTTCATGTTAAAGTTACATTTTGGGTAATAACCGCTTTTCTTTTCGCATGCATTTTTCTTTGTAATATTTTTTATCTTCTCACTTATATCAGAATTTCATAATAAAATAAATTATAACCATGAAATAAATATCATATATATTCAGTATATATGTATTTATATTAATCTATAAAATATAGAAATAGAAAATGAAATACACCATTCATTGAGACAGTAGGTTGTACGTAGGCATGAACGTTGTTTCCATTATCTTGTCCTGTTGAAAGAAAGAAAGTAATTAATATAATTAAAGTAGAAATATTATATAATATATTTCATATAAATTATTTAAAATCATTCTTGTTATTTTACATGTAATTTGCGAATGAATCACATCATTTTTAGGAGGGTGTAGTCCACACGTCCACAAACATAGTTATCACATTTACACATAAAAAAAGAACTAAGTTATAAATTATATAATAATTCATGAAGAATAAATAAATACTATATATCATATTAAAATATAAATTAAATCATTATTACAAACCATGAAAGTTGGAAATTGAATAATTAATGACATCAATTTCTGAGGTGGTAGTCCACTGTACACATGAATGATGATTATGTATCTCATTTGATAGAAGTGTGTGTGTAGATAAAAAAAATTAATATAATAATATATAATAATATTTAGTATACTCAGGTTATCATATATACTTGAAAAAAAATTAATTTATGTTTTTAATGAATAAATAAAACAAAAACATTTGTTGATGAACAATACCCCTTCTATATGTATATCCTTATGATTTGTAAAAAATGACTTCATTGGTTGGATTTATGATCAAATTAAGGATTTTAGGATGAAAGGTAGATATGGGATGAGAAATGGGTTGAGTTTTTTCAATATAAAAGACACAATGTGGTTTGAGGAAATGAAGGAGGAGGTGCCATTTTATAATTGAGGTGAGGGGTGCTTTTTTAAATTCCCAAAATATTAAATTAATATAAATTAATATTAAATTAAAAATAAATCAAAAGTGATTTATTTATAATATAATATGATAATGGTTTTAAATCCTCTTAATAAATAATTTTTATACAAGTTTAGGTCATATTAATATCCTTATCTTTTGGCTTTAAGCCTTAGTTATACCTTTTAACTCTAAACATGACAACTTCAATTTTTTACTCTTTAAGGGTTGATATAATTTCTATAAGAAGTAAAATGAATCATAAATGAGTCATGGATGAAGTTTTAAAACTTATCACAATATATTGTAAAATGTTTACATTTTTATAAATTTTATATTTTAATATGAAATATTATTTATTTTCAAATATCATAAATTTCTATTTTGACACGATTCATTTCTTGACTTTTTTTAAGATATCAATACTCAAGATAACAATGGAAAAAACCTTCAATAAATCTATAATATGTGTATATCATCTAGAAATTTTTTTATGGAATAAATTTTAACAAATTTAATTTATTTTAATAATTTTAATAACATTTATTTGATATGTCCATTAATTGAACAATTACTACATCATCATTGTTAAAACAATTAATTTAATTATTTATTACCTAGTTTTTTTATGAAAAAAACTCATTATTAATATAATTTTTTTATTTCAAATTACTATTTATTGTCTAAGATATATGCTAAATAACCATATATAAAAAATGTAAAACTTTTTAAAAACATTAGTATGACATATTTGACTGTCCATAGAATAATATACTATCAAAAGATTAAAGTCATCCATGTGGTTCCAAGAATCCGTAAAATAGATCCAATTATTATCTTGGTTTGAAAAAAATCATCCAATAAAATTAAGACAAGTGTAAAGATAATTTTTTAATATTTATAATACTTTTTCTCTTGATTTGTTGATTTAGCCTTAACCGTGTTAATTTAAAAAAATACTAAAGTTATTATTCATATTGTCCAAAAATAAAAGGGAACTATTTAATAAAATTATACCTTCTAATTGTAAATATTTAACACATATTTCAAAACTAAAATTATATAACCGGACAAAATTAATTTAAAATTAATCATGTATATGGTATTAGAAGACGAGTTTTTAAAGTGAAAACGTTCAAAATATTGAAATGTTTTTATATCCAAATTCAATGTGAAATTGATTTAAATGACCTAAATTTTATTAAATGATAATAAAATTCTAATTAAACATTAAAACTAATTAAAAATATAATTTAACGCTATAAATTATTTAGACTATAAAGAATTTTTCAATTAAAATGCATTATTTTTTCACTATTATTCAAAACATGAAAATTATCAGAAAAATACCAAAAATTCAACCAAAGTAAATTTTGATATTTAAATTTCAAAGGAGAAGTTTATTTTTTCAAATAGAATTTATATAAGTTTTAAAAACTATTTTAAAAACAAGTGCACCATCAAAAAGTAGTAAAACTATATTTTTATAAAAATAAATATTTTATACATAAAACTGGTTTTTTTCATATATCCTGTCTAGAAAACACATAGGATAAATTTTAAACACTATATTTAATATCATATATATATATATATCATTAATATAATCCAAATAAGGGTTATTTTTTAATTTTATTGGTATAAAACACACTTGTGAACATTTAAATAGTTAAAAAAACATTTCCTTTATTTTAAATTGCTTTTAATATTTATTTATAATTAATTGGTAACCAATGAGTTCAATAATATATTTTCATAAGTTAGTGAATCTAGTAAATAATCACCAATATAATGTCTAGGATATAATTTCATTTTAAATTATAATATTAATAGTATATAATGGTTTGTTTAAGCTTGGTGTTGCGTGCAATTTAAGATATCAAAGAGATTAAATTTAGAAATATACATACCCTAAATTTTTTTTGATACACTAAAAATATCCTAAAAATTTAGTAGAATGATTCATAAGTAAATTTTGACATGTAGGGATTAGTCTCATGTCAAATTGAAACACGGTGTGAATAGTATGATTCAAAGTGCATGTTTCGGTTTAAAATGACATTTTAGTAAAAAAAATATGTGAAATAGTCAAAAAATAGATTTTTTATTATTTTGATGCTTTATTAAAAGTATACACAAATAATTTTCGATGTGTAGGAATCATCCTCACCTCAATCTGACACACGATGTGATCGTTTTGTTTTTAAGTGTTTCTTTTTATTTAAAAATGACATTTTTATAAAAAAGAAAAGTGACATACTCAAAATTGATCACACAAATTCATATTGTTTTGATACCTTTGAATAATAATCTGTATGTCATTTGTGATGTGTATAAATTATCCAAAACTCAATCTAATACAGGGTATTCCATATATGACTCAAAATGTTCATTATCTAAGTAAAATTTATATTTTAGTTCAAAATGTGTGTCACTCAATGAAAACCAAGAAAACATGCACAAATTTTCTTGATAATTTTGGATAATTATTCATATGTCATTTTGGATGTGTATAAATTAGTTTCACATCAAACGAAAACATGATGGGACTGGTATGACTCAATGTTCAAGCGTTTAGTTTAAAATGAATTTTTAGTAAAAAAAACCAATAACATAATGAAAACCAAGAAAACACATTTACATTGTTTTGATAAATTCAGAAAAAAATCCATTAGTCATTTTTGATGTGTAGTAATTTTACTCTCCTCAATCTGACACATAATTTTTCTAGTATGACTCCAAGTGTGTATTTTAATATAAAATTGAAATTTTAGTAATAAAGACAAGTGACATACTAAAAAACATGAAAAAACATTCATATTATTTTGATACTTTATAAAAATCATCAATAAGATATTTGTGACATGTAAGAATTAGACACACCTAAATATGATACACAATGTTCCTAGTATGATACAAAGTGTCCATTATCAGTAAAAAAATTATATTTTAGTTCAAAACCAGTTTCAATCACAAAAAACTAACAAAACATGATTTGATTGTTTTGATACATTAGGAAAATGATTCATACGTCATTTTTGATGTGTAGAAATGTTTCTCACATAAAACCAAGCCATGATGTGATTGGTATCACTCAAAGATCATGTTTTTGGTTTGAAATGAAATTTTTGTAAATAAGACAAGTGATGTACATAGAACCAAGAAAAAAATTATTATTGTTTTGATACTTTATGAAAAATATCCATATGTCATTTATGAAATGTAGGAATTTTACCCACCTCAATCTGATGTACGATGTGATGGGTATGGCTCTATGTGTGTTCTTTTATTGAAAATTGACATTTTAGTAAAAAAGACAAGTGATATACTCCCAAATATGTAAACACATTAATATTATTTTGATATTTTAGGAAAACAAACCTTAAGTCATTTTTGATTTGTTGGAATTGTCACGACCCGTACCTTGGGGCCCATGTCGTGACTACCCCAATCCCATATTCCATAGGCCATAGGATTGTGAATAGTATTGGAAATGCATATCCAAAATAGGGAAGGCATTGCCTTCAAACCTATACTCACACAGACAAGGGAAACTGCAAAAAGCTAACAATGTAGGAAAGAAAAGTAGTAAAATGACCAAAAAGTACCACCATTGAGAGTAAAGTGTGTAAACTAAAAGTAAAGGGGCTAGAATACAATATCATTTTAAAGGAAAGTATAGAAAAGAAGTACATGCTTTAGAGGTCGTACGTCAAGGATCCTACCTAAAGGGTAGGTACATCTCTCCGTCGGATGTCACTACAATACACCACGTCTATCGATCCACCTATGTGCACCGTCTAGTCCTGGCTCCCTAAAGTCGTATTTAGATCTGTCTATCATCTACACAAGTCATAATAGGTGTGGGTGAAACCCATGCAGGGTTGAGTATAAGAATACTCAGTAGGGACCCCGAGACCCTTGAAGGTTCTTTCTGTAATCCATGAAGGGAAACACCACAAAGGAAAATACAACAGAGGTAATACCACGAAGAAAGACCCCAAACACATAGCACAAAGACTCAGCTCACACTAGGTACAACTTAAGTACTAAAGTAAATGTGATTAGTTGTTAAACTATATCATCTTATTCTATCGAGAGGCTCTGCTGCTAACCTGCAAAGGGTCGATAGGTGCTAACCCACAGAGGATCACTAGATGTTGACCCATAGAGGATTGTTAGGTGATGACTGAAAGAGGATCTCTAGGTGCTGACCCACACAGGATCGCATGGTGTAGACCCACTCAGGATCGCAAGGTGCTGACCCACACAGGATCACTATTCATTTTTCACCTCTCAACCAGCCACAAGATTCCAACACATAGCATGCTTGATTTATGGAGGATCCTATCCTCAATACATAATATATACCTCTAATGCCACGAAGTACCACATAGTGTAACACAATGGACCGTCTCGTCGTAAGGGTCCCAACACAATAGACGGTGCGTCGTTTGGATGCATGGTCTGCGAGTTATAGGCTTTTCAGTAAAAAGTGTCTTGTTAGATTTGAGTCTGATCCAACCCGGACGTAGTCCATCATCCACCAAAACTCAAGTGAAGTATTTTAGTAGGATCGATCATTCACGAGGGTCCCAACTCCACTAACGACACATCAATCAAATGCTCGGTCTGAGAGATACAAGTGTTTTAGTAAACTGGGGCTGGTTGCGTCTCGGGCAAGTCCGACCCGATAGGACCGACCAGAACAACCCGTCCCAGGTGTCCCACATACCCCTATTTAACTTGACTGACTCGAACTGACCCTGTTTGGGTCTGGGTAATCCCAGTCCTACCTGGCCTATGGGCCAGGCCCAATGGGCCTCGCTGGACCCGACCTAGTTTGGTCGAGGTTCCAGTCTATCGGGTCGCCCAGCTACCCGGTCTAGTCTGGCCTAGCTCAGAGGGCTTGGGTCAAACCTTTTGGCATGGGTGTGGCCCACTAGGGATGGACCGACCCTCTAGGATACGTTTTTGTCCCTCTGGTGTATGTCCGTCCGGATGGTCGGTTCTCTCCTTACACATTCTACCTCACTAGGACACAACAGGATGCCACATCCAGTGCAACGCTATCACCCCACGGGTCACCGCAGGCCCCCCCCTCCACCGTGGTTGAGCAACCATGCCCACCTTCACTAGCCACCAGCCCAACCATAGGCTACTCCTACTGCGCCATAGCCTGAGCTGGCCACAACCCTTCCTCTGGCGTGCTATTGTGGCGTGCCACCACTCACCCGTAGCTACGACCGCCGGTGCCAGCATGCTGGCAGTACCTTCGACGGGGCCTCAGAATTGCTCCAGTGGTTTGTTTTTTGATCATTCTGTTCCTATGGGCCTCCCGGGTCTCCATCATTCTAGCCTTGGCCCCAAATTCCTCTTGTCACCACTTTGAGGATAAAACCACATTTAATGCACAAGGCGGAGGTGGTCGAGCCTTGTTCGGGTCAGCCCGTGCCTTATGCATTAAGAGTTTATAATCATGGGTGGTCCAAGGATTCAAATTTAAATAAAAAAATGATAATTTCATAACCTAGATAATGAAAGACCCAAAAGAATGTTACCCTCCTGTATGAACGCACGATTCGTAGATCAACCTTCCCATGGGTTGATATGCGTTCGTCATTTCTAGAATATTAATAGGGAATAAGTTGTACAAATTAAACCCCTAACTCTTTGATGTTTGATTCCTAATCATTCATCCTCATGGTTTCATGAATTTGACGTCACTTCCAGCTCTATTATTCAAGGCACTTCGAAGACGATGAAGTCTCACCGACATTCATCGCTTCCTTCTTTGTTCTTCGTTGGGGAGGGATTCCGCCAGCGGTTCTTTAGAGATTTCCCCATAATTGTTTATTTTTCATACTCATACATGTTGGATTATTAAAAGAAATAAAATGTGCAATGTCGTTTTGCCCATTATTGATGCTCATTAAATGAGCCACATTTAAGGAGCCATTAAGATAACTGCATTGTGATTTCGATTGAGCCATTATTGAACGTCCATTAATGCACCTCATCACCGCCTCATCACTGTACCACAATGTCAACATCCTCCACTCAAAGGTGAGAAAATAAATAAAATAATTCCTTAAATTATTTTATAAAAAATTCCGAAAAAAACTTTTTCACTCGACCCTTGCGGGTCGAGGTTAAGTTATTTCTAGGAGAATCCCAGTGTTTTGAGTTTAACACTGTCCTTGGATTTTCGATCCGCGCACCGGTTTAAAAGTTAGAAAAACCCGCTCACAATTTTGCTGAACGTACCATAAAAAAGGTCAAAAAAATTAACATTCCCCCTCGACCCGCACCGGTCGAGGTTAGGCTCTGCCTAAGGGGAACACACCCTCTCAAGCTCAATGGTACTCTTGTATTTTCAATTTGAGTTACCATTTAAGATTTATAAGGATTTGACCATAAAATAATTTTTACATAGTTATTTTATTTATGGCCAAAAACTAACTTCCACTGTTGGACAATGTCGACCATTTTTAGGATCTACCCTAGGAAATAACACCATCAAGAGCATAGCGATAATATCAAATTTTTAATCAGAGTCATCTTTCGTGAGTTATAATAATTTGAAAAATTAAATAAATTTATTTAACTATTTTATTTATGATTACGCCTTTTTCAGGTTCTCTCAATGGGGGGGGGGGGTTGCGCCGACTAAACATAAGTTGTGCCTAGGGTAAACCCGCCATCCCAAACGCAATGATGCCCTTATATTTCTAATCTGGAAACCCATTTAAGATTTATTCCACTTTTTTAGGAAAACTACTCATGCGCACTATTTAAAGCTTAACTATTTTCAACGGATCATTCCAAGAACTCCGAGCCTCAGAACCAAGTGTCGTCAAAGCACGCGGTCTTGAAATAATTCAATATAATAGAAAAATTATATGGAAATTAAGGGAGATTACATTCTCCCCACATTAGGGCTTTACATCCCCGAAAGACTAAACAAAGGCTAATCAAACAAGTGGGGGTACTGTGCATGATTATGTGCCTCCCACTCCCATGTGCTTCCTAGAAATTCTCGTGCTGCCACCGAATGCGTACCATAGGAATTGACCATCCATGAAGGACATTCTCCTATTAATACTCTATCTCCACCATAAACCCCATAAATTTCACCCCATCATCAATGTCTTGGTCACCCCAGTCGATGACGTATGATTGATCAGGCACATACCTCTTTAGTTGTGACATGTGGAAAAAATCATGTACCCATGGAATTTCTAGGTGAAGAGCTAGGTGTTACGCCACCTCACCAACTCTATTGAGGATCTAAAAAGGGTCCAATGAAACTCAGAGATAACTTTCAACCCTGTCAAAATCTATGCAATCCCCATTGGGGTGAAACCCAAAGGAGAACATGGTCTCCATCCTCGAACACCGAGGGTCTCTATCTCTTATCAGCATAAGTCTTATGTCTTCTCTATGCAACCCTCATTTACTCTTGGATAACCTATACCTTCTTAGTAGTATCCCATACCAACTATAGACCCATGATTCCTGACTCCCCTGGGTCTATCCAGCATAGAGGCGATTTGCATGGTTGCTCATACAAGGCCTCAAACGGTTCCATACTGATGCTGGAGTGATAGATATTGTTGTATGAAAACTCCAACAGTGGTAGGTTATCCTCCCAAATATGAAAACAATCCATGAAAAAAGCACAAAGCATGTCCTCTATGGTCTGAATAGTCTTCTGTATCTGACCATCTGTATGGGGGTGAAAATTTGTGCTCAAGCGCAGCAGAGTCCCGAACGCTTCTTGTTACCTCTTCCATAATCGGAATGTAAATTGTGTATCATGGTATAAGACAATCATTGAATGCACCCCGTGAAGAAAAAATATCTCCGGGATGTAGAGGAGTCCCAATACCTCTACTAATCCCAACTCCTCAATGGGTAGGAAGTGAGTCGACTTGGTGATTCAGTCCACGATCACCCAGATAGAATCGTGGACCTTGGGCATGTGTGGTAACTCTGTCACAAATTCCATGAAAATACCATCCCACATCCACTCTGGTACCTCAAGAGGTTGTTTCAAGCCTTCCACGACCTATTTCTCTTCATTCACTTGCTGATAAGTGAGGCATCGAGATATGAACTCTGCCACCGCTTTCTTTATCCCTGGACACCAGTACAGATGTCTAAGTTCCTGGTACATCTTTTCCACACGAGGATAAACTACCAAAGGGGAAGTATGGAAATTAATTAACACCTCATCCCCCAATGTCACTGGTACTAAGGTGTTTCCTTTAAAAAGGATGGTGTGCTCCCCACCTATCAAAAATCCATCAGGTGCATGTCCTAATGATATCTTAGACGAGCCGGTCTCGAAGTCCACATCCACAATCTATGCCTCCCCATCTTCCTATAAGAGTGGGGGAGTGACAGTCATACATTGGAGGTAAGCTACTCCATAAATATCCACAAATGATATATGCATCACATCTAGATACTCTATCACCTCACTCAGCTGCTACAAACCAAACCTCCTGCTAAGGGTTTCAGCCTCCACATTTCCCCTTCCCAGGAGTATAGACTATCTAAAATTCATATTCCTTGATGAACACTAGCCATCACAATTGTCTCAACTGCTGAAAAGCCTATGGGAACCTTTCCATCGATGTGAAAGGCTACCCCCTTTAACTAATTGATGTGCCCATCGACCCTTTGGTAGTGGGTACTCGTTCTCCATGACCACCTGGTTAATGTGCCGGTAATTCACGCATAACCTCAAACACTGGGTATTAATAAGACCTTCCTTTGAAATTCCCCCACATATTCCCCATGCCCGCGAAGCTCTACAAAAGTCCCCTGAAATCCTGATGTTAATATCAGTTAAATCTCAGGTTGTAGAATGATGCAGAATTCCTTCTCCCTGTGGGGAGGTAGATCCCAGAAAGAGATTTTGAAAGGATATTCCAGCACTCCACCACTACTGTTTTGAACTAAAAACTCAAATGATCTGCTGCCCAAAGGGTAAGGCTGGCTGACTCAAGAGTGATCAGCTACACCCTCCTATAAATATTTTTATCCCATGTAGTTTGGGTTTCCTTTTTTGATGAACAAGGAAAACCCAATTCTAATGTTGCAGATATACCACATCCTATTGCCTATTATAGTCAATATGAACACTAAATGTGGATGAATAGTCTATACCTAGACTAATTTCTAAAGGGATAGATGTTTCTACAGAGAGGTTCCAATCAAAACTCTCTCCTCAAGGGTCAGATCACATCATTAGCATCAGTGTGATTATTGAGTCTCCTCCCTTTGGTATCTCTAGATGTAAGGATAAAGTCAACTTTTTAACCAGAAACGCTTGGTATGGAACAAGATTCATGCCAAGAAGGAATGACTAGTACCTATGTCTATGAATACGAGAACTTGTAGTAGACATAGACCGTACCTTGAATCATTCTAGGGGTCCTTGGTTCATACTCATTGAACTCTCGCAGATACTCCCTTCTCATATCCTCCAGCTCCCTGAGCCTTTTGGGGACCACATTGGGGTGGTGATTGTTTCATATCAAAATATATACCACCTCATGTTGATCTCCTAGCTCCTCTTCCATGTCTGTTTCCCTACTGATTCATCTGTCCCTATCACTTCATCTTCCCATGACATTTTACACATCCATGTATCTGAGATTGATGCCAGTTTCCTACTTTCCAACTACTGAAATTCATTGGTTGTATCTTCTCAGCAAAATAACTTTCAACCAAAAAGGTCATCTCTATCACCCTAACATAAGTAGGAATGCATAGAGGAATATTTCTATCTCGAATGTCCCTAAACACATCTATCATGGCGTAGCAAGCCCTGAATAATTGGTCGTATCGTATTCACCGAGTACCTGAAATGGTCAGTATGCATTGATGAATACTCAACTACCGACATGTCAACCTGCGGAATATATAGAAGTTGTTGGGAACACATAACCCTTAGTTTTTTTATGGGAAGAGACCCATTCCATGGGAATGTTTCTCAAACTCTATCCATGTAAAAGCCTCCGCATCGTAAGATCAGGGTAATCTATAACCCTGTCATCGCCCTGCTGAGCCATGTAGAAGGCTCACTGCCAGGACCGCCATATGATCTAATAGTGCCCTAACTAGATGGAAACTCATTTACCACCTCAATCCATTCATTAGCTTCCTATGAGTTGGGCTCACCTCAGAACTTGAGGGCTATCTTTCTCTGAAACTTGTGTAAGGCACTGAGCCTACCTGTGTCCTCTACCAGTAGCGCTAACAGTAACTGTTGACCAACATGCAGTGGTATTGTTGGGACACCACCTGAAGGTACCATCTTAGGAAACGATCTCTTTACCGAAGCCCCATCACTTTTTGGACCATTCTTATAGTCACACACTAGAATCCCGGATGGATCTCTACGTGGAGGCATCCAGAAATAGAATCAAGATGAACCATTGTCAATTAGTTATACTCATTGAGCTGACTCAAAAGAGATCAAGAGAAAAAAACGTTTCCAAAACACATAAAATCAGTGTTTTTGTGTATTGAGTAGGAAAACGTAATTCAGGTCCCCGATGTATGGATACGTCGACCACTGCACCAACACTGGACACCCCAAACTAAAATCGAAATTCAAGACACTTAACACTATTACCCCCATTGAAAATAAGGATACATAGTTATTCTAGTAGAACTGACCGCCCTTTGATACAACTTTTTCTTGACCCGTCCTTGTGGACCCATGTCGTGACTACCCCAAGCCCGCCTTCCATTGGATAGGGGATGGTTACTAGCACCAGAAAGGAATATCCTAAATAGGGAAGGAATTTCCTTTAAACCCGTAAACACACAGATAGGGAAGATTGCACAAATATAACAACGAAAGAAATAAAAGTAATTCCACCACCACAAAGTACCAACACTGAGAGTAAAGTGTGTAAACTAAATTTAAGGGGGCCAAAATACAATCCCAACTGAAAGAAAAGTAAAACAAAATAAGTACAATCTCCATAGGTCATTTTCCAAGGGTCCTACTGGAAGGGTTGGTACATCTCTCCTTCAGATGTTAGAGAATCACACCACATCTATCAATCGACCTACAAACAACATCTAGTACTAGATCCCCAAAGTCTTTTTCATAGCTGTCTGTCATCTGCACAAGACACAACAGGTGCGGGGGAAGCCCGTGTTGGGGTGAGTATAAAAATACTCAGTTGGGACCCTGAGACCCCCGAAGGTTTCTCAGTAATCTATGAATGGAAACACCACAAAGTAAAATACCATAGAGGTAATACCACAAATAAAGACCTCAAACACATCGTACAAAGACTCATCTCACACTAGGTATAAATTAAGTACAGAATTTAAGATGATTAGTCATAAATCTAGATCATCTTATTCTGTCGAGAGGCTTTGGTGCTGACCCACACAGGGTCACTAGGTGCTGACCCAAAGGGGATCACTAGGTACTGAAACAAAAAAGATCTCTAGGTACTGAACCATAAAGAATCGCTAGGTGAGGACCCACACTGGATCTCTAGGTGCTAACTCACACATGATAACTACTGTTTCTTCACATCGTAGCCAGCTACTAGATTCCTACACTTGGCATGCGTGATTTCCAGAGGATTTTCTCCACAATCAATCAGCCATAACTCAACCACCCCAAAGTCCCACATAGTGTAACCCAAAACCTCGTCTCATCATAAGGGTACCAACGCTAATGATGACGTGTCGTTTGGATGCTCAGTCTGTAAGTAATAGGATTTTTAGTAAAAAGGTCTTGGTTAGATTCAAGTCTGATCCAACTTGTCCATACTAAGAATTCTTCAAAAAACTCACATTTTGTATTTTAAAAGAACCACTCCGTCTCATAGGTCCCAACTCCACTGATGGCGTGTCAATAATACACCCGGTTGGAGAGATACAATTGTTTTAGTAAATTGGGACCGGTTGCGTCTGGGTCGGTCCGACCCGGTCAGACCGACCCAACCAACCCGGACCTATGGTCCCCGATACCCTGTTTTAACTTGACAGAGTTGACCTAACCTAATTCGGTTCTGGTTCGGTCTGGTTCGGCTTGGCGAGTGGGCCAAGCCCAATGGGCCTCGCTGGACTCAGCCCGGTTTGTCGAGGGTCCAGTCTGTCGGGTCACCCATTGACCCACTCTAGTTCGGCGACCTGATCAGTTGGATCGATTGTAAGATAGATATGATACTGATTGTAGTATCAATCTATGGTGTAGATACTCAATATACAAGATGGGGGGGGGGGTTAATTATATACTTTAAAAAATCCTTATGGAAATTTTGTATAAACAAAATTCACAACACCTCTAAGTTAGAATAACTTTCTTGATTCCGGAAATATGATTCCAAGAATGCAATTCCGGAAAAGTTATTCTGGAGATGAAACTTAACAAAAGTTAGAAATATATATATTCTACCATAAAGCATATAGAATATTACTAAAACAGAGTGTACAAGTATAAGGAAGTATACGATAATTATACTTTCCTCAATACCCACAAATACAACGGAAAAAAAATGTGTAACACTACATGTAACAAGTAGTAAATATTTTAACCCAAAGAGTAGGGTATCCAACAAAATTGGATAAAGGTCCCTTGATATATACTTTCATGAAATTATGTCTTACCCACACAAATGTAATAGCCCGATATGAATATCGGAGTCTGTCTTGCTATCCCCACAAGCCCTCAACTTCATGGTAGTCAACACCTCTGTCTTCCTATCAACAGAATCCCTCAAATGTACTCAACAACATTCGGAGTCGCTGGAAGAAATTATTCATGAAGAAAAGTTTGAACAAGCTGTTCAAACTTTATGCACGAAGTGTGGGAGTTTATAATAGCTTCTCTTTCTAGAAATCACTTCAACAACATGTAAGTAAGATCTACCAAAAGATAAAGTATTGAGATCGTTAAAATGAGCTCCTATTTATATGCACGGATTCAACTGTCGGCTCCCTCCTCCAATGGTCATATTTTTACTTGAATTTCAGAGGGACCTATACATGTGTTACTCAAAAAATGGTTAGTTAGTAACTGAAAGCATGAAATCATTTTGTAATCAAATCATGAGTAAGCAAAAATATGGTTACATAACCAGAATCAATTATTCGGAGTGTAAGGAAAAATATTTCGGAGTCTGACCAAAAATATATTCGGCCTCTATAATACAAGGATATTTAGGTTCTATTTTCCAAGGAATTCAGAACCAGAATTCTATAGAATTAGGAGTCTGAATTTCAAGGAAATTCGGAGTCAGAATTTATAAGAATTTGGAATATGAATTTACATAGTTCAGAGTCTAAATTCATCAGAATTCGGAGTCAGAACATATAGAGTTCAGAGTCTGAATTCATAGGAATTAGGAGTCAGAACTCATAAGAGTTCAAAGACAAAAATCAGAGAACTCGTAGTTAGAACTCACAAGAGTTCAGAGTCTGAATTTAGATAACTCGGAGTCAAAACTCATAAGAGTTCAGAGTCTGAATTCCGAGAACTCGGAGTCAGAACTCATAAGAGTTCAGAGTCTGAATTCAGAGAACTCGGAGTCAGAACTCTAAATATTTCGGAGTCTAAATTCAGAGAACATGGAGTCATAACTCATAAGAATTTGGAGTCTGAGTTCAGAGAACTTAGAGTCAAAACTCATAAGAGTTTAGAGTCTTAATTAAGAGAACTCGAAGTCAAAACTCTTAAGAGTTTGGAGTCTAAATTCAAAGAACTTGGAGTCAGATCTCATAAGAGTCTAGAGTCTGAATTTAGAATGCTTTATATCTAAGTATTATATGATCTTGAGGTTCTAGAAACGAAACCAAATTTTACACTTAGACAAATGAATAACGGAAAAAACGGTAATGATAAATTTCCTTGGGGATGAAAATTTTCTTCATGAAAGTAAAACATATGGTAAAATAAAATTTTCCTTATGATAAGGTGTTTGTGATTTTAAAAAAAAAGAGGAAATGGGAAGGTAATAAGAAAACCTTATTGGCTCAACAATCTTCCCTAAAAAGAAGGAATGGAAAACTCATAAGGAAACCTTATTGACCCAACAATCTCCCCATTTTTGGAAATCACAAACATCCTTATGAAAAAGAATATATAAGGACTTAGAAAATATTTTTTTGGACTTTGAAAGTAAAACTCATCTCCCTTATAACATGGGAAATAATTAATACGACTAACTACCCCTTATTCTTTTGAACTCTTAGGATAGTATTCTTTATTTTGGGAATGACATTTTTCATTATGTTGAATACGGAAATATCTGTAATGAAAGCTCCCACTTAGATAAACTCCCGCTTACTTAGGGAAATTTCTTCTTTTCTTAGTATTATTTTTCCCTTATCCCCCATTGTGATTTTCAAAAAGAATTTGAGGGGATGGAAAAGGAATTATGGTACCAGAAATATTAGTACAAAGAATCCAAACAAAAAAACAAGCAACCAAAATTTAATTTATATGGGAAAAATTGTAGAAAGAAAAAGATTTAAAAAAAGATCAGATTGGGTCTATTATCCTACCTTTTTATTGGGCATCAACTTCTTTATAATAGTTTTCACCTTTTTGAGTTCCCTATGATCTTCCTCAGCTCACTTTAGAATCTGATCTTGATCCTCTACTTTCTTCTCTAAGGATTTGACTCTATGTTCCTGAGCCTTGAGAGCTTCTTCCTGAGCGTTTAGGACTTCTGCCTGCTTGACAAGATTTTCTTCTATCTCAATCTCAAGATCTATTTCTCTCTTCTAGCTTTGAGAAATAGAATAAAACTTCCCATTCAGATCTTTTACTTCTTGCATCTGAGCATTCTGCTCAAGAGTTAGCTTTTTCTCAAAGCTACTTGTGAGATCCTTGATTTTACCATATTTAATGTCAAATGCCTCCTTGACACTATCTTGGAACTCATCAAGACATTTAAAGAATTCTATGGTTTTCCTTGAACAATTGGTTATCTTATTGCATGATCTTCTATGGGCTTTGTAGTTGATGAAAAAAATCTTGAGATTAGCCTCAAGCTGGACACACTAGTCCATAACCATGGACACTGAATCTGATTTTTTGTTTTGGAAGTGTTGGAGCATCTGGAATTTAGAGTCTATGCTTAGAAAAATAAGAATAGTCCCCACATGATTTTTCAAAAACTGTACTATGAAATCATGTCCCAGGGATGATGATTCTGAATCTGAAAGATTGCTTGGTGAGGGCTCTTTCTATATCTCCGCCAGTTTCTTCTTTGAATATCTAGCATCTTTCTTCTTCTTCACAACAACGATACCAGGTGTATTAGCAAAGACTTGTTTACCCTTATAATATTTTGGAATGGCTTCCTCATTCAGAGATTTATGTCCACTATTAGACATGTGAACAATCTTATCTTCATCTATGTCTTCTTTCTCAGCTCTTACCTCAGCATCCCCCGGATGAATGAATTCATGGTTAGAACTTTCTTCCTCGGATAGCTTTTTCACTTCTTCTTCTCCCTTATTATCCTCTCCTTTCTCATCATTCCCAGGTGTTTCTAACTTTGTGTATTCTGATTCAGAGGTTTGGATTGATAGCTTCTAAGATGGAATTTCCTTGTTAGGAAAATCTTCAACTTTCTTAATTAAATCTGCGGTGTCACTACTACTTTCTTCATCCTCTTCTTCTTCTACTTCTTATACTTATTTTTCATTGACATTTTCCGGAGTCACATATTTCTTTCCCAGGGTCTCAGGTAAAGCTTCAACTAGGATGGATTTTGGTATTGGAATGATCTCTGATGGTTTCTCAGTATCCTTCAGAAAGTATTGCACTTTCCCAGTTTCAGTCATCTACTTCTTTAACTTATTTTCTTTAGCTTACTTTTCAATCTCATCTATAGTCTTATATTTTAAGGAGTTTGATTCAGCAATATCCAAACAAAAACTAGGCTCCCCTACTTTCCTTTTTTCCTTGTCTTCCCTCCACTTAGTTACTACCTCATCCGGATTGGATTTTTTCTTCTTAGGCTTTGGAGGTGCGGATTGGACTTCCTTAGCTTTTGGGGTTTTCCCTTCCCCTTCTATTTTCATAAATTTTCTTTTCTTTTCGGCCTTTTTGGATGGTTTAGAAATGTCTTGTTTCTTCGAAACAACTTCATCTTCTTCTTATGGTAAGTCATAAAATTCTCTAGAGTCTTTAGAAAAACCAATGTTCATCCTCTTCAGAGTATCATCACTGACTAGAATTACTTCACAATTTCTTGGCTTTGAGCTGTAAGGAATTTTAAAAGATTCTAAGCACCAAACAATTAACTTGAAGAGAATGTCTGGATATATGACTATCGGAGCCTTAAAATTTCCATTCTTAATATTCTCAATCATAATGAGAATATTCTTAACCAAATTAACCCTCCTTAGGTTCACCAAAAAATCTAAAATATACAAGTAACTTTTCTTCAAAGTGTCTTTGTCTCCTTTCCTTGGAATGATGAATCCTTGAACCCATAATCCAAGAAGCTGATGATTTGTAGACAAGTGAGAAATATTCAGAGTCTTTACATCTGTATGACCAAGGGAATCCATAGCTTTCACCTTAACAAAGCATCTTTTAACATTAGGCAACTTGTTAGAACAGAACTCATCTTCCCCTTCATATGGAATACCAACCAAATTAGTTTCCTTTGTATATGAAAGAGCATAAGTCTTTCCATAACTCTTAAACAAAAACTTATCTCTACCTTCTTCCTTAATGAAACTGACTGATTCATAACATTCAGTTAGCGGATCCGGATACACTAAATCTTGAGCACCTGGCATGGATATGAAGACACTTTCCCATCCATTAAGTTTATTTTTTTTCGAGATAATCGAATCATATTTGTTGAAGATGTTAGGATGAACCAACATTTCTCTATATTCCTACCACTCTGTGATTGGCTTGACAGTACACATATCTTTCAGAGAGGATTCTTCTACAGAAATTTGAAATTGAGAAAGTTCTGAGAAGTTTGGAACGAGCTTAAGTAAAAGGGAAGAACTTCAGCACAAACAAGCTTTGGAATCTATGTGGGACAACCATTTAGGGTCCTTTATATAGGTGTTTAAAGTGACGATTCATCCTCCAAACTCAATCCAATGTCTTAAAATCCTTATAATCAGATCTGATTGTCGATATGAAAGCCACAAGGAAATCCTGGATCCGATCTTTTTAGGTTTTTAAGAAAAATAATCGGATTTAAGAAGAAGTAAATCTGAAAAATTTAAAAACCAAAAGAAAAAAACCGAAAAGTAAAGGATGATTATGAAAACTCAGGAAAGAAACATACCCTTTGGATTTCTTGGAAGATTATTAATAATGGGGAAAATATTTCTTGAAGAACATTAGATTCTGAAAAATTTTGAATATGAAAAATTTGAAAAATCGACTACTAATTTTTAGAAATTCTTCAGTACGAAAACTTAGAAAATCTTCATTATGAAAATTTTGAAAATATTCATTATAAAAAGAATCAGACTTTGAAAAATTTTGACTATGAAAAAATTTCATTACGATTTTTTTTAAAAAAAAATGAATGAAAATTTCACTACGAAAGATTTGAAAAATTAACAAGTAAATGTACCCCCCCCTATGAAAAGGAGTTTATTACTGTAAGGAGATTGGTTTCAACAAAAATTTAACAAGGAAGATTACCTTATGGTTATCATTCCTAGATTTTGTTTAATGTATTCAAATCTATCTAAGGGTAAAGATTTTCTAAAAATATCAGTAAGTTTATCTTTTGTTCTGATAAATTGAAGAATGATATCCCCTTTTTGTGTGTGATCCCTAAGAAAGTGATGCCTAATACCTATGTTTTTTGCACAAGAGTGATGTGCAGGATTTTTACATAAGGAAATGGCACTAGTATTGTCACACAAAATTTGTGTTTTGGTAAAAATCATAACATAGTCTATGAGTGTGTGTTGCATCCACAATACCAGAGCATCAAAACATCCAACTACTACATAATTAGCTTCTTCAGTTTAAAGTGATACTGAGTGTTGCTTCTTACATGACCAAGAAACTAATGAATCTCCTAAGAAATAACATGTTCTAGATGTACTTTTTCTATCCATTCTGCATCCACCAAAGTCAGCACATGAAAACCGTTTCAAAATAAAATCATTTCCAGAAGTATAAAAGAGTTCTAAAT
The DNA here is from genome assembly GCA_963277665.1 of Viscum album. Lineage (NCBI taxonomy): Eukaryota > Viridiplantae > Streptophyta > Magnoliopsida > Santalales > Viscaceae > Viscum > Viscum album. The sequence goes on from OY728156.1 coordinate 2,036,468,201, forward strand.
CCATGGTTCCATTTAAGTTGTGAAAAATTATTTTAATTGCCTTTAAATGAGATTCATTAGAATTGTATTGATATCTGTTGCATAATAATAATGAAAGAATTATGTCTGGATGACTAGCTATCAGGTAAAGTCAGATTCCTATCAGACCTCTAAAGGATGTTTGATCTACTGGTTTCTCAGCTTCATCAAGATCAAGTGTGTTTGAGGTACCAATGGGAGTACTAATACTCTTAGTGTTTTCATATCCATATTTTTTAAGAATATATTTAATATACTTATGTTGGGATATATAAGTTATTTCTATATTTTGAGAAATTTGAAAACCAAGGAAAAATGTTAACTCACCCATCATACTCATTTCAACCTCAGATTTCATTAGATCCGCAAAGGAATTAGTTAAAGATTGTTGAGTTGAACCAAATATAATGTCATCAACATAAATTTGAACAATGAAAACATTTTTCTTATCTTTATTTATGAAAGGGTTGGATTTGCATTTCCCTTAACATAATTATTTTGAATGAAAAATCCTGTAAATCTGTCATACCAAGATCGAGGGGCTTGCTTAAGTCCATAAATTTTTTTGGTAAGTTTATAAACATGTTCAAGATGTTTTGTGTCTTCAAAACTAGGAGATTGTTCAAAAAAAACATCATCTTATACAAAAACATTAAGGAAATTCCATTTTATATCCATTTGAAAAATTTTGAAGTTGAAGAATACTACAAAGGCAAGTGAAATATGAATAAATTCAAGGCTAGCTACTGGAGCATAGGTTTATTCATAGTGTATTCCTCCTTATTGATTATAGCCTTTAACAACTAATCTATATTTATTTCTTTATTATGATTCCATTTTCATCACACGTATTTATGAATACCCATTTTACTCCAATTTTAGAAATTTTCGTAGGTCTTCCAACCAAGGTACGGACTTTATTCCTTTCGAAATCATTTAGTTCATTGTGAATAGATTTTATCCAATCATCATCACTTAAATCTTCATCAGTGATTTTTTTTCGAATTGATAAAGGAATGCTAGATGTTCTACTTAATTTTTTAAGGAACTTCTAGTCCTTACAGTTTGATTCACATCACCAATGATACTATCACTAGGATGATTCTTGAGAAACAACTATTTTGGGATTTTTAAAACCGGTTCATCAACACAGGGTAGAAAGTCTTCTGGGGTAAATGTTTCAGAAATATTTTCTTGGAAATTTTCATTATCATAAGGATCTTCTCACAAAAGTTGATAATCAGTTTTTGAAAATATGTACAATGATATAGGTTGGGGTTGTTTAAAAACAAAGGGATTAGTTTCATCAAATTTGACATGTTCTGTTTCTCCAACAGTACACATGTTTTTATTGAAAACTCTATAAGACTTAGGAGTTGTTGAGCAGCCAAAGAAAATTCCTTCATCAGATCTTGGTACGAATTTGTGTAAGATAACTTCAGTATTCAAAATTAATACCTTACAGCCAAAAACCTTGAATTAGGAAAGTATAAGTTTTCTACCATTCCAAATCTCATAAAGAGTTTTATTAAGAAAAGGTCTAATCAAAACTCAATTTATAGTATAACAGAAATCACTTACAGCTTCATCCCAAAAATGTTTGGCTATAGAATACTCACTCAACATGGTTCTTGTTATCTCTTGAATAATTCTATTTATTCTTTCAACAACACCATTTTGATGAGGGGTTCTGGGTGCTGAGAAGTTATGAGTAATACCTTTTCTACTAGAAAAAGTTTCAAAATAAGAATTTTGAAATTCTCCTCCATGATCACTATGAATAGTTATCAAATGAAGGTTTTTCTCATTTTTAATTTGGAATATAAAACTTTTAAAATAAGAAAAAGATTAAGATTTATTTTCTAGAAAATAGACCCACGTAAATATAGTGTAATCATCAACTAAGACAAATACATAATATTTGTCTTCGATACTTCCAATTTCTGTTGGACCAAAAAGATCCATATGCACCTGCTGTAATGCATCAGTGGTTTATACTTCACCGATGGATTTAAAACTTGATTTATGTTTCTTTCCAAATTGTCAAGGATCACAAACATTTGAAGAATGAAATCTAAGCTCCGGTAGATCCTTAACTAGTCTTTTCTTAGAATGTTTTCATAGATTCCTAATGTTATAGTGTCCTAACCTTCTATTCCACAACCAGGAATGGTTTTCCATTGCACTAAGGCAAGGTAAGTCTTAGATCATAAGGTATTCTAAGTATAGTGTGTAAAAATTCTCTTGCATATGGGTAGAAGGAATAAAATCTTCATTGGAATTCTGTACTAAGCACTTATCATTCCTAAAATTCAGGAGGTAAACTTCATCACATAATTGACTTATGCTAATGAGGTTGTTCTTAAGACCTTTATCGAGTAAAACATTTTAAATAAAAGTTTTTTGATGAATAACTATGTTACCTATACGAATAATTTCTCCCATATTGTTATCTCTAAAATTTACTTTTCCTCCTTTCGTGTTGATAACATTTTGAAAGTAGTTTTTGTTACTAGTCATAAGACTTGGTTTTGTTTAAGGAAAAACTTTTTTCCCAGTGACCACCGCACTAACATCGGAGCAGAATTGAGCACTTTGAGGAAGAAAATAATTGTTTCTAAAAATATTTTTAGAACATGTATAACCAAAACCATAATTATTCTTAAGAGGTTGGATTTGTGAATACATTTTATCAAAATTTTCTTTACTTAAGGTAATGTTTGACAAACACTTCCTCAAGGAAAACATTTCTGACTTTAGTCTAACAACTAAGTTCTTGTCTTCCAAAACATTTTTTTTAGAACTAGAGTTAGGCTCAAAAACATTTTTCTTAGAAATTACATTTTCTAGATCCTTATAAATTTTATCCTTTTCAGAATTTACTTTCTCAAGGTTTTTTAAATAATTTCTAAATCAAGGGTTTTCTTATCAAAATCTTTAGAAAGATCAGATGTTTCCTCAGTAAGTATAGAAATCCTATCATTTTCCGTCTCATGATTTTTTTTTTAGTTTAGAATTTTCATTCTTAAGAAGCATAACAAACCTAGAAACTTTTTCATAGGTAAGTAATGTATTATTTTCATTAGAAGAAGATTCTTCATCAGAAGAGTTATAATATTTTCTATCACTATAATTAGAATTCAAAGATACATTGGTCATGGATTCATCATTGTGTACCTTAACTATTAAGAAATGATTTTCAATAGGTAGTCTGGATATTAGACCAAGATTATTCTATCCAAAAGATTCATAATCTGATGATTCATCTGAAGAGTCTCCACCTCCAGAAATCCATGTGTAATTAGCATTCAATAATTTCATAGATTTAGCTTTTTAGTACTTCTTTCTATTTCTCTAAGAATGGTTTTCCTTTCTTTACTTTCTATTAAGCATTGGAAAATCATGTATTATATGTCCAGGTCTCTTGAATTCATAACATGTTACTTTTAAATCTTTATTGTCTTTCATTTATTTCTTCTTGTATCTAGATTAAAAATTCCTCTGACCAACAATCTTGTTCATCCTTCAATAAATATTTTCTAACTCATTTTCTGAATATTCCCTCCCACTAGATTCAGATTGGATAATAACCTTTCTAGATTTGGATCTATTAACTCTCTCATGAGTTTTGGATTTCATATGATTTGAAGTAGTTGTAAAACCAAATCCTCCATTCCCATTCTTGTTTTTAACATTATCAGCATCTACCTTCATTATAGTCTCATGTTGAAGAGGAGTTCCACACAGTTCATCTAGAGAAATCTGAATGACTTTTCTATTCTCATCAATAACGGTTCTCTTGGATTACCACTCATTGGGCAAGATGTCTATGATTTTATCCACAAGAGATTCATCATCTTATCATTTTTTTCCCATGGATTGTAAAGTATTCAAAATTTTCATAAACCTTTGTTGTACTTTTCTTATGGGTTCTCCATAAGGAAAGTTAAATCCCTGGTATTCAGCTCTCAACATAGATCTTCTTGTCTCTATAACTTTAGAAGTACCAAAATGTGTAACTTCATGTTTCTTCCGGATATTTTTAGCATATTAACATGAAGATATTTTAATATAGATGTTCCTAGTCATGGAACATAGCAATGTACTGCGTACCTTATAATTTAGTTGATATTCATGCTTTTCTTGATTGGTGATAGTACTAACTTCATTGTCAGGGATTTTATACCCTCCGGTAAGCATAAAAAATTATCCACTCCAGTATTGATAATAAATGTCTTCATACGATCTATCCAATACTTATAATCATTCTCATGAAAAATAGGAGGTCTGGTTGGATTCAGGTTGACTATGGAACCAATATTGATTCCTGCCATCTCAAACAAAATATCTTTCCACACAAACTTGTCAGTAATAAAATTTTGTAAACAAGAGAAAAAAAATCCTTAGCACGGAAAATATAACTAGAGTATCGCTAATAAAATATCAATCCTAACTTTATGTGTCTGGAAATTTGATTCTGAAAATAAGAAGCAGAATAATTCTCTTCTGAATCTAATCATGAGATTAATTCAGTTTAAACAAACCCTCTAATACCAATTGTTGGATCGATTGTTAGATAGATATGATACTGATTGTAGTATCAAACTATGGTGTATATACTCAATATACAAGAGGAGGGAGGGGGTGAATTGTATAATTTAAAAATTACTTAAGGAAATTTTGTATAAACAAAATTCACAACATCTCTAAGTTCTAATTACTTGCTTGATTCCGAAAATATGATTCCGAGAATGAAATTTTGGAAAATTGATTCTGGAGATGAAACTTAACAAAAGTTACAAAGATAAATATTCTACCTTAAAGAGTATATAATTTTACTAAAACAAAGTGTACAAGTATAAGGATGTATAAGATAATTATACTTTCCTCCATACCCACAAATACACTGGAAAAAAATATAGAACACTACAAGTAAAAAGTAGTAAATATTTTATCCGAAAGAGTAGGGTATCCAAAAACCTTGGATAAAGGTCCCTTGATTTATAATTTTAATTATGTCTGTCTTACCCAAACTCAGGTAATCCCTTGATATGAAGATCGGAGTCTGTCTTTCTATCCCCACAAGCCCTCAACTTCAAGGTAGTAGACCCCTATGTCTTCTTATCCCTGAAATCCCTCGAATATACTCAGCAACATTCGGAGTCGCACTGAGAAATTCTGCTCGAAGAAAAGTTTAAACAAGCCCTTCAAACTTTCTACATGAAGCGTGAGAGGTTACAAGAGTATCTCTCTCCATAAGTCACTTCAAGAGCATGTAAGTAAGTTCTACCAAAAGTTAAAGTGTTGAGCTCGTTCAAATGAGATCCTATTTATAGGCACGTCTTCAACAGTCGGCTCCCTCCTCCAACGGTCATATATTCCTTGAATTTCAGAGGGACCGGAACACGTGTTACTCAAACAATGGTTAGTTAGTAACTGAAAGAACGACATCGTTTTGTAATCAAAACATGAGTATGCAAAAATATGGTTACATAACCAGAATCATTTATTCCGAGTGTAAGGAAAAATAGTTCGGGGTCTAACAAAAAATACATTTGTTCTCTATAATATAAGGATATCAGGGTTCTATTTTACAAGGAATTTGGAACTTGAATTCTATAGAATTCGGAGTTTGAATTTCAGTGAATTTTGGAGTCTAAATTTATAAGAATTGGGAATCTGAATTTACAATGTTTGGAGTCTAAATTCATCAGAGTTCGCAGTCAGAACATACAATGTTCGAAGTCTGAATTCATAGGAATTCAGAGTCAGAACTCATAAGAGTTTGGAGTCTAAATTTAGAGAACATGGATTTAGAACTCATAAGAGTTTGGAGTCGGAATTTTGAGAACTCAGAGTCAGAACTCATAAGTGTTCGAAGTCTGAATTCAGAGAACTCGGAGTCAGAACACATAAGAGTTCTTTGTCTGAATTCAGAGAACTCGGAGTCAAGACTCATAAGAGTTTGAAGTCTGAATTCAAGGAACTCAGAGTCATTACTCATAAGAGGTTGGAGTTTCAATTCAGAGAACTCAGATTCAGAACTCATAAGAGTTCAGAGTCTGAATTCAGAGAACTTGGATTCAGAACTCATAAGAGTTCGGAGTTTGAATTCAGAATGCTCTATATCTAAGTATTATATGATTCTGAGGTTTTGGATACGAAACCGAATTTTACATTTAGACTAATAGTGAATAACAGAAAAAATGATAATGATAAATTCCTTTGGGGAAGGAAATTTTCCTTATGAAAGTAAAACATATGGTAAAATGAAATTTTCCTTAAGATAAGGTGTTTGTGAATTTGAAAAAAATAAGAAATGGGAAAGCAATAAGGAAACCTTATTGGATCAACAATATCCCGAAACAAGAAGGAATGGAAATTTTATAAGGAAAATTTATTGACTCAACATGATCTAGTCCAGTGACAAGGTCTAGTCTGGCCCGACCTGTCGATGCGGGTCCGGCCCGCTGGGCGGTTGGCGCCCCACCCGGTCCGCCAAAGGTGGATCGGTTTGCCTCACTGGGATGCGAACGGATTCCACGTCCAGTCTCCCACCATTGACCGGCGGATCACCGCATGGTGGCCTCCTCCACCACAGTTGAATGACTGCAGTGATGCGTCATGGTGCCACTTCTGCGGCCCTTCGATGTGGTTGAGCGGTCGTGTCCGCCGCTGCCAGCCACTAGCCTAGCAGGAAGCTCCTCCCGATGTGCCGCGAGCCAAGCTGGTCATGGACCTTCCTATATTGCATCGTCATGGAACACTACCACCCACATGTGGCCGCAGTTGCCGACACCGATGATACCTTAAACATGCCACCAGAATTGCTCTAGTGGTCCGTTTTCTTATCTGAAAATGCCTATGGGCCTCCCGGGCCACCTCCATCCCTACCTTGGCCCCAAATTATTCTTCTTTCCACTTTGAGGATACAACCACATTGAACACACACAACAGAGGTGCTCGGGCCTTTTTCGTGTCGGCCATGCACTTTGCATTAGGAATTTATAATCATGGGAGGTCCGGGGATTTCAATTGAAATCAACAAATTATAATTTTAAATGCAAGATAAAAAAATCCCCAAAAGAAAGTTACCCTCCCTCATAAACGTGTGATTTGAGGATCAATCTGTTCATGGGTTGATCAACGTTTATAGTTTCTAGAATAAGAACGGGGAAGACCTCTCACAAATTAAACCCTTTCCTCTTTTATGTTTGATGTTGATGCATTCATCCTTGATTTTTCCAGAAGTCGACGTCGCTTATGACTCCATTCTTCAAGGCAGGTTGATGACAATGAAGTTTCCCTAGGGTTTGACACTTATTTCTTTGTTGGGGAGGGATTCCGTCAGCAGTTTGTCAGATATTTTCCCACATTTGTTTATTTCCCAAACTCCAATGCGTTGGATTATTAAATCAAATAAAAAACGCAGCGACATTGCACCCATTAATGAAGCTCATTAAATGAGCCACATTTAATGATCTATTGAGATAATCGCATCGTGGTTCTGAATGAGCCATTATTGACCCTCTATTAATGTGTCTCGTCACACCCTTGTCGCTGCACTGCAACGTCATCTTCCTCCACTAAACGGTGAGAAAAATAAAATAAAATAATTCCATTAAATTATTTTATTTATTTTCTCAAAAAGGCCAAAAAATAACATTTCTGCTTGGCCCTTTCCTGCTAAGCTTATGTCATTTCTAAGTGAATGTTGTTATTCCGAGTTCAATAGTGCCCTCAGATTTTCTATCCTAGCACTGGTTCAAAAGTTAGAAAAAATCCACTCCAATGTTTACTATACATACCTTAAAAAAACATCAAAAAATTAACATTCACCATCGACCCACACTAGTCAAGGTTAGGCTTCACCTAAGGAGAACAGACACTCAAGAGCTCAATAATACTCTCATATTTTAAATTAGAGTTACCATTTAGGAGTTATAAGTATTTTATAATAAAATAATTTCTATTTAATTATTTTATTTACATCTAAAAACTTACTTCCCCCGTTGGCTCGTTTCGGACAATGTTAGGATCTGCCTAAGGAAAGAATACCCTCACGAGAATAATGGTGGTCTTAGATTTTTAATCCGAGTCACCGTTCATGAGTTATAAGAATTTGAAAAATAAAATAATTTTATTTAATTATTGTATTTACGGTTATGTCATTTTCAGGTTTTCTCATTGTGGGACCGCACTGACAAAACTTATGTCGCTCCTAGGGTAAACTCGCCACTCCAAATGCATCGATGCCCTCATATTTCTGATCAGGGAACTCATTTAATATTTATTCCACTTTTTCATTAAAACTTCTCATGCCCACTATTTAAAGCTTACCATTTTTTGAAGGATCATTCCGGGCACTCTGGGCCTCGGAATCATGTTCTATCGAAGCATGTGGTCTCGAAATAATTCCATATAATTAAAAAAATTATGCGGAAATTTGGGTATATTACTGGACTAATTTACCCATCAATTCAATACACAGTGTGCCCAGTATGACTCAAAGTGTTCATTAGTAGTCTAAAATTGACATTTTAGTTCCAAACGTGTGTTACTCATTGAAAAATGACCAAATACGCTTATATTTTATTGATAATTTAGAACAATGATTCGTAAGTCATTTTTAATGTGTAGAAATTAGCCTTATGTCAAACTAACACATGATGTGACCTGTATGACACCACGTGTGTGCTTCCAGTTTAAAATGACATTTTTGTAAAAAAAGTTTCATACTCAATACTAATAAAACACATTCAGACTTTTTTGATACTTTAGTAAAATGACCCAAAAATCAATTGAGATGTGTAGAAATTATAATTACCTCAATTTGATACATGGTGTGACTGGTATGAATCCAAGTGTGTATTTTTATTTAAAATTAAAATTTTAGTAAAAAAGACTAGTGTTATAATCAAAACAAAGAAAAAAAATTCATATAGTATGGGTATTTTAGGAAAATGATCCATTAGTATTTTTTGATGTTTAGGAATCATCCTCACCACAATACAACACACAGTGTGCCTGGAATCACTCAAAGTATCCACTATCAGTGTAAAATGGACATTTTATTTCAAAACATGTGTCACTCACTTAAAACCAATAAAATACACTCATATTGTCTTGATAATTTAGGATAAAAACTCATAAGTCATTTGTGATGTGTAATAATCAATCTCGCTTCAAACCTACACACAATGTGACCAGCATGACTCAAAGTGCATGATTCTAGTTTAAAATGACATTTTAGTAAAAAAGTGACATACTCAAAAATGAGAAAACATATTTGGAATATTTTGAAACTTTATCCAAACAATCCATAATTCATTTTTGACATGTAGGAATCAGCTAAACCTCAATCTGATGCATGGTGTGATCGGTATGACTCCAACTGTGGATTTTTATTTAAAATTGACATTTTAGTTAAAAAGGAAAGTGACATACTCAAAATAGTGAAAATGAAATTGGATTGTTTTGATACTTTCGGAAAATGATCAATAAATAATTTTGGACATGTATGAATTATCTACATCTAAATATGATAAATATTTTTCTTGGTATGACTCAAAGTGTTTATTATTAGTCTAAAATTATCATTTTAGTTCAAAATGAGTGCCACTCATTGAAAATCGAGAAAACGTACTAGAATTTTATTGATACTTTAGGAAAATGATTCCTAAGACATTTTTAGCATGTAGGAATTAGTCTCATGTCAAACCAACATATGATGTGACCGATATCACTCAAAGTGCACATTTTCAGCTTTAAATGAAATTTTAGTAAAAAGGATAACTGAAATACTCAAAACTACAAAAACACCTTCACAGTTTTCCAATACATTAGAAAAAATACACATATTTCATTTTCAATGTGTGTGAATTGTCTGTACCTCAATTTGATGCATGATGTGACTAGTATGAATTCAAGAGTTTCATTTTATCTAAAATTTACATTTTAGTAAAAAAGACATGGGACATACTCCAAATTGTGAAAACTAATTCAAATTATTTTAATATTTTTGGATAAAGATCCTTAAGTAATTTGTGACATGTAGGAATTATCCAAACCTCAATATAATACATGATGTGCCCAGTATGACTAAAATTGTTTATAATCAGTCTAAAATTGACATTTTAATTCAAAACAAGTGTCACAAAGTCAAAACCTAGGAAACATGTTTGTATTATCCTAATACTTTCTAAAGATGATTCATAATTCATTTGTGATGTGTAGGAATTAAGCTCACATCAAACTAACACATGATGTGATAGGTATCACTCAATGTGTGTGTTTTCAGTTTCAAATGACATTTTACTAAAAAAGACAGGTTTCAAAATCAAAAGTGATAAAAATCATTGAGATTGTTCAGATCATTTATAAAAACAATCCATATGTCATTTGTGAGGTGTGGTAATAGTCCCCAGCTCAATCTGATTCATGGTGTTACTAGTATGACTCTATGTTTATCCTTTTATTTAAAATAAACATTTTATTCTTGTATTGTTTCATATTATGTATAATTTATTTGTTTATGGTGTTACTTACCTGAGAATTGTTTTCCCATACAGGTGGATTATTTTGCTCAGTTTGGGGGGTTTATTTGATTATTGATACCATGATCGGGCTTTTTCTGAGAGGGGGTTGGGTGAAAAAGATATTGATATATTTATGTTTTTGAATTTTAGTGATAGTACTTGATAATTCAATATTTTTTTTTGAAATGTGTATAATATAGTGATTTTTTTTATATTTATGATGTAATTTTTATTTCAATTAAATTATAAATTTTGCATATGTATTTAGGTTACAATTTCCGTGTTCTATATGTAGAGACCCAAAGCTTGACGTACATGGACATTACATTACTTTTGGGGAATATTTAATATATGAAAAAAACAGACACACAAGGACCGTAATAGTTTAGTGTCTTTGGAATCTTGGAACGTAATCGTCTAATCATGGTGAATGATCTTCAACATCTCCCATAAAGATCTTACCATTTTAGTTTTCTTACCTAAACCTTTATTTAAATCATGGGGAAATGAAAACATATAAATAGTGAGCTCAAATGCTCATAAAGTGTAAGCATGGAGAAATTAAAACAAATAATATACATTTGAACTTAAGAAAACATGAACATAATGTTTAAACATCAAAATCTTGAGCAATGACATCAAACATGGAAGTACGTAAGGCATAGATCATAAAGAAACATTAATAATGATAAAATAGCATGGGAATAAAACATGTAATTGTGGAAACCATTAAGCAGATGTTATGATTTCTATAGTAGCCAAGGCATTGCTACCAAGACCATCTTAGTGGAAAAAGTCCCTTTCTGAATCGAGTTCACATCTCGTTCCAGTCCTGTATCACTGAATTGGATTAACTTTCTATTCCAGCCATGTCTATCTCATGAGATATAAATCTTACCCAATGCATTGGAGTGAGATATAGGTCCCACCCTTCTCATAATGAAATCATTCTTACGTGTTCCACATCATGACCATAAATCATTCATCATTACCCAAAGAATAAAATGGGTTTCATAAACATCATCCCATGATAAAATAATACATATGAAAAAATGGATATCATTTCATCATAATAAGAATAAAAACATGTAAATAATAGAGACATTATACTGGAAACATAATCATACTAAATAGTGTCATCTTAGATGGAAAATAGTTTTGACAAAACACTTGAAATGAATTCTTGAGGAAAATATCCTTTCTTCTTCAAAATCATTTTCTTCTCACAAAATGCCATTCAATTTTAAAAGAAAATGATTTTTTTGAATGTAATCATGAAATATTGTAGAGTAAGCTTCTTAAAGATAAGGCGTTATGAAACGGTAAAAATTAGTTCATGCCGTATAGGTTAAAAAAACATTCTCCTCGTACTTTTGTCGGAAAAGTCAAAAAGTTCCTTATATGGTAAAAAAAGAAAGTTTCCTTTCATAACTCGTGGTAAGAGTAAAAAAATGGGTAAAAAGGAATTTAAACATACATGATACCATTTTCAGAAAACAGGGACATGAATGATAAATATCACTCCAGTAAATACTTACAAATAAACAATCTCGGATAAAAAACGAGATTGGAAAAATTATCCCTTACCATAGGTCCGATATGCTTAGTATGTGTCCGAACCTCCTGTATAATGATTTATATAATGTCATTGACTTATTACAGAATCATTTTCATTGTTATGATATCATATATGGTTCACTTATGACTTTATATTACCCGTTATTTTGCAAATTCCATGTTAAAGCAGCGTTTTGGGTAAAATCGTTTTATTTATCGTACATGTTTGGACTTATTGTTGTTGATATTATTATTACATATATCATGATTTAATTACTTTCAGAATGTAAATCATGATTTATATATCATATATATTCAGTATATATATAAAATATAGATAAATGAAATGAAATACACCGTTCATGGAGAGGGTAGGCCGTACGTGCGCCTGAACGCTGTTTCCCTTTCCTTATTGACTTGAATGAAAGTAATTAGTTGTCTTATATATATATAAATAAATATAGTAGCTTTATCATGTCATATATTTCATTATTATTCATTATATATAGTTTATAATCATTCCTGAATGGTTAACATGGAGAATGAATCTCATCGCGTCGTGGAGACGGTAATCCGTACGTACGCACGAGTGATGATATCATTCCCATAATTATTGAATGGAATTGGAGTGGATGATATAATATCTCAAAATCAGTATGATGTTATAATAAAAAAACATAGTTATTCATTACAACATTATACCCATCCAAGTAAGGTGGTGGTGGAAAAACATATTACACCACGACGTGGAGACGGTATTCTGTACGCACGCACACGCGGTGATTTCGTTTTCTGTAGGATAGATAGAAGGTGAAATAGGGATGTTTAATATTTATAATAACATATCAGTATATAAGTAATACCTATGTAATTACTTTATAATGAGACAACTAAATAATAATAAGTAGAGGAAGAAAGAAACTTGAGAGAATTAGAAGAAGAGATTACCTCTTCTTCGACGCACCTCCTTTAAGCTTCCTCTTAAGGCACTAGAGTTGGTTTTTTGAGAATACGAGAACCACTATAATGTTTATAGGGAAGTTGAGAATGGAAATGGTCAGGGTTTGTACGATCTTCAAGGATCAAAAGGGCGTGAATAGAAGAGGGAAGGGGTTCCCTTTTTATAAGGAAGGAGAGGGGCACATTTGAAAAAACATAAAATATTATTTAATAATAAGGTCATATTCGATTTATAATAGCTCCAAATTGTTTTATTTAGAATCTAACGTAAGGATGGGTCTGAATCCTCTCAACCAATAGGTTTTAGACAAGTTTAGGTTACTATTTTAACCTTATCGTTTAGATTTACCTCTAAGTTAAATAATTTAACTTTTACCGTGTCTTCTTGTTTTCTTACACTATATGGTTAATAAACATACTATAACCATAAATAAGAACCCCAAAGTGGTTCATTATTAATAAATATAACCTTATATAAGTAATGTTTCCGAAACATATATTTTTATGAATATAATAACAGTTAATAATATAATATTTGTTTTAAAAACTATTTTATGTCAATTTTGACACTATTTGGTAATTGATTTTTATGAAAATTATAACTGCATGATTAGTGAGAGAAAAGTTAATTAAATCAATAATAACATGTAATATGAACCTATAAAAATATTTTAATTCATAAAAAGTCTAAAATTACATTTACATGGGTATTTATAATATCACCTATTTTAATATTTCATTGTTTAGGTAATTAGTGCATCACCATTATGTCATAAATAAATTAAATTATTTAATGCCTAAAAATTATAAATAAATTACCATTAGGTATGAAATCCTCTTATATTTATAATGAATATATATAGTCGAATTTATATTATTTATAACCCTATATTAAAAAATTTTCAGTTATTAAACATTGATTTTAACTATTTTAACTCTTCATTAAATAAAATAATATTAAATGTCCTAATCTAATCCAAGTGGACCTAAATGGTCATATTTTATTCCTAATGTTGTTTTTTGTCGAATTAAACTTATCCAATAGAATTTGTACATGTGTTAGGGTAATAATAATATCATTTGTACCCTTAATTACCCTATTTACTTTTAGATGTGGGAAATAAAAGTAAAAAGTTACACTTCACCAAAAAATAATTTTATCTTATTGTACCAAATTTTACTCCTTGATATTAACCGTGTATCTTATAGTTTCTAAATTCCTCTCACAGAAGTGGTAAAATTATGTTTTCTGTAAATTTTCAAATTCTCATAGGAGGTGGGTAAAAGACGGTGAAATGTTCAATAAAACATTAATATATCTAAAATTATTATAAAATGACTAAAATTAATTAAATTTAACTTATATAGGTATTATGTATCTATTTTTACATAAAATAAAGTTAAATAAAATAAATAATTATTTAAATAAAAAGTCGGGTTTTAAATAGTAACCTAGTGTTTTCACTATTCATCAAAAATTGAAAGTTTTCAGAAAAATACCAAAAATTCTCCCTAGACTAATTTGGATATTACGAATCCAAAAATGAAGTCCATTTTGAAAGATAAAATATATAAAATTTTAAAAATTGGGTATTAATCTTCATAATGGTTAGTTTATAATAATATTATAATAATATATCGTTTTGCGAAACTCGGTATTGCGTACTACACACGCTGTCGAGGAAGGTCTTGATTGCGTGTAATCCAAGCCAAGTCAGGGATGCGTGTAATGAAAGCTCTGTTTGGTGTTGCGTATAATATAATCCAACCATATTTCATTTATACATTGAATATATATATATATACACACTCAATGTTGCGTAAAATACCTTCTATCAAACAAATTTGAAATTGTGTGTAACATGATCCCAGATTAGTGTTGTGTGTATTGAAAGCTAATACGGTGTTGCATATAGAACATGCTTATTATGGTGTCACGTATAGCACAAGACATCAATGAAATTAAAAATAATAATTCTCATAAAATCTCGGGTTGTTACATTCTGCCCCCTTTAAATGAATTTCGCCCTCGAAATTCACCGAGGTTATAAATTGTTTACTACTTAAAATTTTCTTTAATAGAAACCCACATCATAAAAAGGAATACTAAAGCTTAATTTTAAAAAATAATTTATGAAACGTAATGGTTACCCAAATTAACTTATCCCTTAGTTTTCACATAGGAGAACATAGGTGAAAATATGAATATGGAAGAGAAATCTAACTGTCAAGTTCTGATGGAGAGTGGTAGAGAACATGGCTATGAAAAAGCCAAAAATAAAAAAGCCATAAATTTGTGATGATCTAAGGTACCATCAGATTCCTCAGATATGAGAGTAATAGAATGACATTTTTGGTTTTCAATATCATTTCCCTAAAATTGAATAATTTGAATTAGAAGAAATACTTACTTTATTTCGGTACAATCTCACCGTTGTTCGTGCCTTGAACAATTTCCACATCATCTCCTAATGAAATGAATTTGAATTTGTCATTCATGAATTGTTAGCAGATCATGTTATAGAATGATGGGTCATTCCATCTATCTCAAACAAAAGGGTAGAAAAAGTTATCAAATATACATAATTCAATCTATGGTGAGGATAATCATATATGATTCCAAAAATGAACTTATACTTCATCTATCATACTGATTAATAGAATAAAACTAGTTTCTACTAACCAGGGACTTTGTGTAGGCCAGTGGTATGCGATAAAGGCTTGTCTCATTTCAATTGTGGGGTCGATTACCACAACCTCGGGTTGTCGCCCGTTCTGGAGGTTGTCCCTTTTTCTAAAACTACATTATTATAACAGTCAATAAATAATATCGAAAAAAGTTCTAGCCTTAAAAAATTCTATCTGATGTCCAAATTAATCCATTCCAACCTTTAAGCTTATCGAAAATACTTCTATCCAATCTTATAGTATAAAGAAAATGATTACTAGAAATGTCATCAACCAAGCATGTGAATACCATCATTTATCCCCTATATATCATATGATATATCTTGTTGGTCAAATTAAAAACAAGTGGATACCTTAATCACATATTCTTTTGAAAAATGAATACCCATTGAACCTCAGTGAAAACATGAATGCTGTCAAAAGTTAACTCTTTCCACATACCAAAATCCCAAAATTTTTATATATTCAAACCATGATATCACATTTTCCTTATATCATCCATGAGCTCATCAATACTATAAAACATATCATTATCTCTTAATCCCTTCATTATACACATATCATCTACTTTCCAAAAATATATTAATTAACCTTTCATGGTTACCGGTACCATTCAACACATGCTTTCAAATACTTTAGGAAAAAAATAGTGTAAAAATCCTTAGATGTGTCTTTATTCCATACTACCAATAAATTACCTATACAACATAACTATTAATTAACATACAATCATTTCAGCACCTTCTTAAACCACTGACTGAGCATCGTAATTTTTTTCATCTCATATATAATTTGTAGTCTCTTCATCATCATCAACATAAATACTACCCATACGACCATGCTGATTCTCTTCATGATATTTTTCCATAGGGCATTAGTTTTCATAATTCCCATACATTCCACATTTAAAAAATTTAACCATTGTTGATGTCTTAACAATACCATTATCCTTGTCCATGGTGATAATTGAACCTTTTCCTTTATAATTACTGGCTTTGTGTCCTTATTTTCCACACCCAAAGCATCTTCTGGTTCCTTTGAAATGTTCTCCCTGATGCCTCTTCTCACATGATTTACATGAGGGGAATTGAACTTTCTTTCCACTATGATCATCATGAAACTCCATCTTTCTCTTATTAGCTGAGTTGGGATAATTACCAAAGTTGATATTATTGATCATATTATGAGATTGCTGATTAGGCATAATAACGATGTTCAAACTTCCAGATCCAATTTCATTTGGTTGCTCATGAATAATATCATTCCATTGTCCATCATATCCTCCATTATCATGAATATTTCTGTTTCCAGCCATTTTCTAAAACCCAAAAAGAATAGTGTGAGTGGCAAAAATCATGCTATGAAAACAGCATAATAAAGGGGGATTACATTCAATATAGAACACCTTAGGTTTAATTCTGATATCATTACCTTAATTCTAGGACTATAACATATACGTATACTTAACCATAAAGACATCCCTAGACATACCTTAGAAATATATCTAGGGATCTCACTGAAGGTCTCTCATCCTAGTTTCTAAAGGTTAACTAAAACTTCGCTCTAATACCAAATGTAGAGACCCAAATCTTGACATACATGGACATTACATTACTTTTGCAGAATATTTAATACATGACAAAAACAGACACACAAGTACCGTAATATTTTAGTGTCTTTGGAAACTCGGAACATAATCTTCTAATCATAGTGAATGATATTCAACATCTACTATAAAGATCTTCCCCTTTTGGTTTTCTTAACTAAAACCATTCTCTAAATCCTGGGGAAAAGAAAACATATAAAGGGTGAGCTCAAATGCTCAGTAAGGGTAAGTATAGAGAAAATAAAACAAATCATATACATTTGAACTTAAAAAAATGAACTTAATGTTTAAACATCAAAATCTTGAGCAATGACATAAAACATGGCAGTACGTAAGGCATAGATCATAAAGAAACATTAATCATGATAAATTATCATGGGAATAAAACATGTAATTTTGGAAACCATTAACCACATGTTATGATTTCCATAGTAGCCAAGGCATTGCTGCCAAGACCATCTTAGTGGACAAAGTCCCTTTCTAAATCGAGTTCACTCCTCGTTCTAGTCCTGTATCACTGAACCGGATTAACTTTCCGTTCTATTCATGTATATCTCATGAGATATAAATCATTACCCAATGCATTGGATGGAGATATAGGTCCCACCGATCTCATAATGAAATAATTCTTACATGTGCCACATCATGAACATAAATCATTCATCATTACCTAAAGAATAAAATGGGTTTCATAAACATCACCCCATCATAAAATAATCCATATAAAAATGGATATCATTTCATCATAAGAAGAATCAAAACATGTAAATAATAGAGAAATTATACTTGAAACATAATCATACTAAATAGTGTCATCTTAGATAGAAAATAGTTTTCACAAAACACTTGAAATGAATTCTTGAGGAAAATATCCTTTCTTCTTCAAAATCATTTTTTTCAAAAAATGCCACGCAATTTTTTTAAAAAATGATTTTGTTGAAAATAATCACGAAATGTTATAGAGTAATCTCTTTGAAAATAAGGCGTTATGAAACTGTAAAAAATAGTTCATGCTGTAAAAGTTAAAAAAACATTCTCCTTGTACTTTTTTCGGAAAAGTAAAAAAGTTCCTTGTTTGGTAAACAAAAGAAAGATTCATTTCATAACACATGGTAAAACTTAAAAATGGGTAAAAAGGAATTTAAACATACATGAAACCATTTTTAGATAACAGGGACATGAATCATTAATATAACCCCTAATAAATACTTACGAATAAACAATCTTGGATAAAAAACGAGATTGGAAAAATTATCCCTTACCTTAGGTCCGATATGCTTCATACGTGTCCGAACCTCCTGTATAATGATTTAAATAATTTCATTGACTTATTACAGAATCATATTCATTATTATGATATCATATATGGTTCACTTATGACTTTATATTACCCGTTCTTTTGTAAATTCCATGTTAAAGCAGCATTTTGGGAAAATCGTTTTATTTATCGTACGTTTTTGGACTTGTTGTTCTTGATATTATTATTACTTATATAATGATTTAATTACTTCCATAATGTAATCCATTATTTATATATCATATATATTCAGTATATATATATAATAGATAGATAAATGAAATTAAATACACCGTTCATGGAGACGGTAGGCCGTACGTACGCATGAACGCCGTTTTCCTTTCCTTATTGACTTGAATGAAAGTAAGTAGATGTCATATATATATATATACATACATTAATATAGTATTTTTATCATGTCATATATTTCATTATTATTCATTATATATACTTTATAATCATTCTTGAAGGGTTAACATGGAGAATCAATCTCATCACGTCGTGGAGATGGTAATCCGTAAGTATGCACGAGCGATGATATCATTCCCATAATTATTGAATGGAATTGGAGTGGATGAAATATTATCTCAAAATCAGTATGATGTTATAATAACTAAATATAGTTATTCTTTACACCATTATACCCATCCGAGTAAGGTGGTGGTGGAAAAACATATTACACCACGACGTGGAGACGGTATTCCGTATGTACGCACGGGCAATGATTTTGTTTTCCGTAGGATTGATAGAAGGTGCAATAGAGTCGTTTCATATTTATAATAACATATAAGTATATAAGTAATAATGATGTTATTACTTTATAATGATACAACTAAAGAAGAAGAATTAGAAGAAGAAAGAAACTTGAGAGAATCGGAAGAAGAGATTACCACTTCTTTGACGCACCTCCTATAAGATTCCACTTAAGGCACTAAAGTTGGTCTTTTGAGGAGACCAAAACCTCTATAATGTTTCTAAAGAAGTTGAGAAGGAAAATGGGTAGGGGTTGGATGGGCTTAAGGGAACAAAAGAGTGTGAAGAGAAGAGGGAAGTTGTGCCCTTTTTATAAGAGAGGAGAGGGGCACCTTTGGAAAAACTTAAAATATTATTTAATAATAAAGTCATATTCGGTTTATAATAGCTCAAAATTGATTTATTTTGAAGCTAAAGTGAGGATGGGTCTAAATAATCTCAACTAATAGGTTTTAGACAAGTTTAGGTTACTATTGTAACCATATCATTTAGATTTAACTCTAAGTTAAATAATTTAACTTTTACCGTGTCTTCTTGTTTTCTTACACTATATGGTTAATACACTTACTATAACCAGAAAAACGAACCCGAGGTGTTTCATTATTAATATATATAACCTTATCTAAGTCATTTCGCCGAACCATATATTTTTATAAATA
Source organism: Viscum album (assembly GCA_963277665.1). Lineage (NCBI taxonomy): Eukaryota > Viridiplantae > Streptophyta > Magnoliopsida > Santalales > Viscaceae > Viscum > Viscum album. Next base: position 2,036,488,277 of record OY728156.1, read on the forward strand.
TAATAACAATTTATAATAAAATATTTGTTTTGAAAACTATTATATGTCAATTTTGACACTATTTGGTAACTGATTTTTGTGAAAATCATAACTGCATGATTAGTTCGAAAAAAGTTAACTAAATCAATAAATAAATGGCATATTAACCTAGAGAATTATTTTAATTCATAAAAAGTCTCAAATAACATTTATTTGGGTATTTATAATATCAATTATTTTAATATTTCATTATTTAGGTAATTACTGCATCACCATTGTGTCATTAATAACTTAAATTATTTAATGTTTAAAATTTAAAAATAAAATACCATTTCTTTGGAAATCTTTTTATCTCTATAATGAATATATGTAGTCGAATTTATATTATTTATAACTCTATATTAAATATGTTTTAGTTATTAAACTTTGAATTTAACTATTTTAACTCTTCTTTAAATAAAATAATATTAAATGTCCTAATCTAATCCAATTAGACCTAAATGGTCATATTTTATTCTTAAGGTTGTTTTTGGTCGAATTAATCTTATCCAATAGAATTTGGACATGTGTTAGGGTAATAATAACATATTTTTTACCCTTAATTAACCTATTTACTTTTAACTGTGGGAAATAAAATAAAAATTTATTGTTCAACAAAAATTATTTTTATCTTATTGAACCACATTTTACTCTTTGATATTAACCGTGTCTCTTGTATTTTCTAAATTCCACTCACAGAAGCAGTAAAATTAAGTTTTATGTATATTTTCATATTCTCCTAAGAGGTGGGTAAAAGACGGTAAATGTTCAATAAAACTTTAATATATCTAAAATTATTATAGAATGACTCAAATAAATTACATTTAACTTATATTGGTATTATGTATCAATTTTTACCTAAAATAAATTTAAATAAAATAAATAATTATTTAAATAAAAAGTCGGTTTTTAAATATTAACCCAGTGTTTTCACTATTCAGCAAAAATTGAATGTTTTCAGAAAAATACCAAAAATTTACCCTAGGATAATTTCGATATTCTGAATCCAAAAATGAAGTCCATTTTGAAAGATAAAATTTATATGATTTCAAATATTGGGTATTACTTTTCATAATGGCTAGTTCATAATAATATTATAATAATATCTCGTTTTGTGAAACTCGGTATTGCGTATTACACACGCTATCGAGGAAGGTCTTGATTGCGTGTAATGCAAGCCAAGTTCAGGCTGCATGCAGTGAAAGCTCCGTTTGGTGTTGCATATAATATAATCCAACCATATTTCATTTATACATTGAATATATATATATACACTCAATGTGGCGTAAAATAACTTCTATCAAACGAACTTGACATTGTGTGTAACATGATCCAAGATTAGTGTTGTGTATAATGCAAGCTAATAATGTGTTGCATATATAACAATCTAATTTTGGTGTCGCGTACAACACAAGAAATAATTGAAATTGTAAATAATAATTCTCATAAAATCTCTGGTTGTTACACTATAATTATAGTAGCACAATGCAACAGTATGGCCTTTATCAGTGCCATTTCTAGTGCTAATAATGGCCCCCTCTATCAGCAGTATCAAAAGTGCTGATAAAGTGTGCCCCTTATTATTACTATAAAAATCACTAATAAAGGGGGTTATTTTATCATCATTTATAAAATAGAAACTTTATGAGTGATTTTTTTAGTTTTGATAAAGGAACTCTCCTTTAACGATACTATGGACAACAACACTTTTTTACCATTGTTAAACCCCTTTTTATGCACTGTTAAAGGGAAAAACTATGGTAGTGGGATGAGAACCCATATAAAACTCAAAATCATTTCCTTAAAATAGAACAATAGTGACATGAGATGAGGGTGTTCCAAAATAAAAATTCAAATTGGTGTAATCAACCACATCAGTAAAAGAGGCAGAAGGCTGAGCTTGAATGGCCCTGTTATCCATAGGCCTATAAGAACTATTGAAAGGAAGGTAAATTCATTAATCCCCCTAACATGTGCTACAATTTATGTACAAAATTCTATTCCATTAACCCCTCTTTTAACATGGAGAAAAATATGTCCATTCTTCTTCACCACAAAGGGTGCCATGAGTTTGTTGGACTTCTTCCTATTAATCATTAGTAGCTTGAACATAAAATTTTCAATGTGATTCCCATAATTCTTGAAATTAGAGCATCTCATACCACATTCGAAATTTCCTCTTACCTTCCCAATGCACAAGAAATTGAAACAAAAACCAAGAACATGTTCATATTCAATTGTAAGCTAAAATTTACACTCACCAATAACAATAAATACCATTTTTTCAAAAGTTTTGTTCAGATCAAACTCAACCAAAATTCAGGTATAGTGCCGATACATGGATATATTAGTCTATTAGTTGAACATAATTGGATTTCCAATAGCTAAGAAAACATCCCAATGAATAATTGGATAAAAAACCAATTTATCCCCCAAAATTGATTCCAAGATTGGACAACTGTTTTATTGGACTGAAACAGGTCAAACCAAGAGTCCCGATCATGAAATCTAAGGAATTTTAGATTGATATTGACAAAAAAATAGCTCAGTGGCCTTAAATTTAGATCTTAGAATGGAAAATTAATGTGAAAATAGTCCATACCAATCAACACCCTGGGCCAGCCATCAAAACCGCATACCTGGAGAAGCCACTTCCTCATATCCTTAAATTTCCACCCATCATTAATCACATGAATGGCCCGAAGGACTTTTTTTATGACAGATTTTTTTAACCCCCCTTTCAAGGGATGAGGGGGAAACCTTACAAGGCCCGTAGGCTTAGATATTACATATCCCGTTGTCTTGAAGATATTACAGGACCCGTAGGTCTTAAGGAAATTATACAAACTATGACAACTTGAAACCGCCCCTCCCCAGCATTTGCATCATGATTAGCTCTCCACCTTTGCATGTATGTTCGGCTAGCTGTCCTGTGTAGAGATGCATATGCCCGATAACGATATCAATTCCATTCCCTCTCATTCTTCCAAATCCTCAAAGATAATAATGGGTTTTAATGAAATTAAGGGCACCATTCCTTGAAATTGGGTTGTGAGGGACAGCAGAATCACTCCATAGATTGAGAAAAATCCATCATAGACAGAAGGTGTCACCTTAGTGGATATTTGGGCATTCTGATTCACCGGAATAGATGTTCTGATGAGCAAGACACATTTAACCTATTTGAATCCCGGTCTACATCAAATTGGGTAACATCAGCACCCCTCAAACCGAGATTAACATCTGCTCTCTTTGAGGGACTTGCAAAAACATTTGCTAAATTAAAGATTGCACCTGAGGTTGGATTCATCATGGGAGAATACCCTAATATCCCTGGATGTAGAGAGAGAACCTCTCAAATCTGGGCACTAACATCAATTTATCTAATAAATATATATTATTATATAATTATATACAATTATATAATTATATATAATTTTTTATAATTGTATATAAATATATACAATTATATAAATATATATAAATATACAAAGTTATTTAAATATATTTATAAATATATTCATTTATAATTATAATTATAAATAAATTTATATATATTTAAATAATTACAATATTATAGTAAATATATTTAAATAATAAATATATTTATTATATTTATAACAATATATACTTATAAATTAATAAATAAATATAATTATATAATTATATATATAATTATATACATATATAATTAAATATATAATTAAATATATTTATAGATAATTATATGAAAATATGTAATATATAAATATAAATATAAGTATATAAATATTTTTATAAAAATATTTCTTTATAATTATATATATTTATATTTAAAAAATTATAAAATTATAAAAAATATATTTAAATAATAAGAGGATGACATCAGATCTCGGCTACACGGGAGAGCACAATGACCTTGATGGTTATTCTAGATTCTAGGGTTTGATGGTGTCAGATCTCCTGATGGTTAAACGATTCCTGGATAATGAGTTCTACAACTCACATCTATTTTCTGATTTAGGACTGGAGGGTCGAATCACTCGCAGAAAGGTGTAATCACATTCTAGTGGTCCGACTCAGGCAGAGTTGAAGCTTGATCCACACTAGTGTTTCTTCTCTCATATTTAGGGGGAGTCTAATATCTCAAATAATCGAATCACTAGAAATGGATCCTTGGTGGTTTTTGAGGTGAATCCCAAGATCCTAGTGGACTGAATGGAGGAGTGTATGTTCTCAATCCTTACGTGTTTTGTTATTTCCCAGGATGAAAATTCAGGGAAGATTGATGACATTCATAATATGATTCTTCATATTTGGATCTTCGATGGATGAAACCTAGTCTCTATCAGAAAATAGTTCTATCACAATGTTTTTTCATCGTAGGATCTAAAAAATATAGCATGGGATAAAAAAACTCCCCTCTCAATCCTAGATCTCTAAAAATGTAGGATTGAGATCCCCTTTTTTATCCTAAGAAAATCTGAACTCCATAGGAAACCTTTGAAAAAATATACATTTATTAAGCTGGTTCTTATAGAACACTGAAATTTTGTGGTATGTTGCTTTGGTACTTGGTGTACCAATTCATCTTGACAAAGAGATGAATCTCACGTGCTACATACCAATTTCAAGGATTTTAGTGGAGGTAGACTTTTCATCTACCCATATCAAATATTTCATCTTAATTAATTAGATAAAACTCTATATTGAGTATGAAAGGTGACCATAATTTTGTAGATTTTGTAAATCCAGTGGACACCTTCATGATAAATGCTGAAAGTATTAGTCTGGCTCATTGCAGGAAAGCCAGTCACTCTAGTTACAAATGCAGGTTCAGATTGCATGCTGGGAAACCTGGTATTTTGGCTTCGGGCATATCTTCTTGGACAGATGGGTAAAGGCCTCAACTATCCAAGGAAATGGTGTATGACACCTCTTATGCTTCTATGATTTCAAAAGGCACTACTAGATGGGTAATAACATTGTCAAAGATGATGATCTAGTTGAATTGAAGGGGAATAAGATGGGTGAGAGTGTTGTGAAGGCTCCCAAGGAGGCCACTACTAGACCGAATGGAGGGGAGGGTTTTATGACAACACCAACCATTAATACCACATGGGATGATGTTGGTAATGAATAGGAATATGGACAGTTTCATCTTAAGGGTTCTTCTCAAATGGAAGTTGAAAAAAAATTTCATCATGAATTGATAATATCTTCCAAAAGGAAGGGGAAATAATTTTTTTGATGATGAGGGCTTTGAGTTGGCCTTACCTCGTAAGTCCAAGTCTTCATTTGTGACATCTGTATAGAATGTGGCTGATCAAGACAATGTGTAGTTGACTTTGTTCGACGATATCAATATGGTTCCACCCCCGATATAATTGTGACTCATCCAAATATTATTGCAGTTATTAATTATTTATGTATTAATAATATGGAACAACACCCTTTGGAGATAGGCAATGATGATCATGAGGAACCATAAGGTACCTAGCAGTAATGAAAATCCTGGAGACGGGGTTGTCACCCAAAAAAATGTAGTGGAGGGTGTGGATGAGATGATTGTGTTGCATCCTGAGGGAGTGGATGAAAAGTGTCTACCAAGTCATCATTTAAGACTCAACTTAATTTGGAATACTAAAGGATTAAGGATAATTACTCTGTGCTTTTCCATTAAATCAATCCACAATCTGAGTGGGAAATTGCTGATGATGGTGAGGGATCTGATCATGATTACTGGAATGAACCTAATCTTATTAAGTTTTAGTCATCTTTTATTGATGAGGGCAATTGAACCTTTCATCTTCTCCTTGGGTTCTTTGTACTTTACTTTTTCTAATAAATTTGGTGGGTATGAGTTGTCTTTACAACTTGTACTCAGACGCTCTTTAGATATATATATGTATACGTAATTATATAAATATAAATATATTTATATATCAATATTTTTTAAATATATTTATTTATAATTATAATTATAAAGAAATAATTATATATTTAAATAAATATAAAATTATAATAAATATAATTATTATATTTATAATTATACGAAACATGCTAGAGGAAATCCCCTTTTATTAAAAAAAGGAAAAAGAGAAACTCAAGTTGGAGGAAATCCCCTTCTATTAAAAAAAGGAATTAAGAAAATCCATTTTGAGCTCACTTAAGAGAAAACCCATTACAAGTCTAATTACCCAAAGTCACATAGCCTATATTTTAGTGGAAAACATCCATTTGAAAAAAAAACATAACAAAAAATAAAATACTGCCCCTATATCCTGTGAAAACCCAAAATGGAGGAGCCTCTCTTATCTACTATCCCATGGTAGAATACAACCCAAAGAGCTCCATGACTAAAGGTTATAGAAACCCTAATCAGACAACCAATTTGGATCCCAAGCCACCACTACCCACCCAGACATCCACCTGCACTGAGTCACGGCCTCGTTGCTGATGAAACTGTTCAAGTCATAACCTCCCTGGATCCGCTCAACCACTATTATCAGAGAAATGACCACCATCGCTTGACAGAGCCCTTGATCTGAATTCACAAGAGACAACTGACACTGCTGCTACCCTCATCGATGTCACGCCACTCTCGCCGCTAGAAACCATAAACATCACCGACTGCAAACTCCCAACCACAAAACAACATTGAAACCCACCGATGCATGATGGTTCGACACTATGAACAACCTACGCCAGATCTTCACACAAAACCTAAAAATCCGCGTACACCTTCACCAAACGAGGTCAGTTTATGCCCAACATGAATAAGAACCCTCAACTCCACTCTTCACCAAGCATCTTGAAATGAGATTCTATAACATGTGTTTTAAAAAATTTCTATGTGGTTTTTTTAAAAGACTATGAATTTATTTTAATGATTTTAATGTGACTCTTGATGATAACATGACTTTCTAAATGAAAATTTTATATCAATTGCTTTTGGATCCAAATATTTTTGAAAATTCCATAGCAGAACATAATGTATGTATTTGGTTTTCAAAGAATTTAAGAAACAAGTTTGAGTTTTTAAATGTCTTTATTGCACCAAAATTTTTTCAAACCATGTTTTTGAGTGTTTTGTAGTGTTTAAAATGACTGAAATGGGTTTTTGACATTATCCCCAATTCATATTTCATTCAATGTTTTCTTAAATTAATATTTATATAAAATATCATATTTTTGATTATTAATAATAACCAATAATATTTTCAAGTGTATATAAATATTTGGTTAAACATAATTTGTAAATAATTATTTTTATAACTTCAACGTAATTTATAAGTCATAATAACAAACAATTATTAATAATTTTAATTATGTGTATATAAATAATTTTAAATAATTATGATTATCTTGAATTCATAATTTATTTAAATATTTTATAAATTATTTTTAATTAATAATTATTTTGAATTCATATTTTTTAATCAATATTCATTTTGATATAGTAATTTTAAAATAATAATAATTTTTTATTAGTCATTCTAAATTAATAATTTTTTGGAATTAATAATTCTGAATTAATATTTTTTATTATCTTGAAATAATAATTAATAATTAATAAATTATATAAATAATTTATAAATATATTTGATTACCTTGAATTGATTATTTTTATTATGTGTATATAAATAATTCTTATTATGTGTGTATAAATAATTCAAATTATAAATAATTATGTGTATAGATATAATTTTGATTTTGTGTATATACACAATTTTTATTATGTGTATATAAATATTTCATTCAACATAATTTATAAATAATAATAAAAAAAAACTACTTATATATTAATAATTATAAACTTAATATATTATAATATATATATATTAATATAATTATAAATTTTCCAATGAGCCAATACACAAGTGGTAGAGGCTTCTTCTTGGTATCCAAAAGACACAGGATAAAATCTAGGAGGGGGTGTCTTTTCGATTCAGTATAGCAGTACTCTAGTAGGAACCGTGTGTTACTGTAGCAGCTGGAACTATTCATCCGATTTGGACCATCGGGCCACTGGTTTGGGCCTACAGGTCTCACGACCTTTCGATCCACTGAAGGCCTTCAGACCACAAGGAATTCGAGCCACCAAGGGCCTTTAGGCCATAGGGATATTTGGCCATAGGGATTTCGGTCCACCAATGGTCATTGGGTCACAGGTCTTTCAACCCACAAAGACCAGGAAGTAGCACATGCATACCACACAGGGGCATTCCCATAAGAAGATTTAGAGAAAAATAGCAACCACCAGATCGGAGCTAACCAGATTTGAAAAATAAGAGGGTATATAAACTACCATTAATACCAGGCACTATACAACTCTGCATGGGATAATTCTAGCTTGTAATCCATGTGAAGTGGGGATCTAGGTGACTTTAAGATGCAGATGCTGTGGAGGGGCTGTTTCAAGTGTGTCAGGTCTTGGGCCTTCAAGGTCATGTATTGGGCCTTGTACCTTTTGGCCTTCAGATCATGTATGGGCCTTGTGCCTTGGTCATACAAGTCATGTAAGGGTTCCCCATCAACCCTTAAATGGGTGATTATCCAAAAACAATAAAAATCTAGGTCCTTTAAGAGTTAGGATTATGTAATCATAAATTTATTTTTTAAATATATATATATATTTTTTAACACATATATATTTAATTATATATACATATGTATAATTACATAAAAATATTTTTAAATATATATACTTATAACTATAGAAATATTCTTTAAGAAATATATATATTTAAAAATGAAAGATCCAATTTAAAATTATAATATTTTTTATTTGGAATAATTGAGTATTAGAAAACTATATTTTTTTATAAGGGTTATTTATATCATATTTCCAAATCATTTCATTTCTTTTATTTTAATAACTTTCTCCAAATAATATCGAGAGAAATTACATTAATTTTATTAATTTTACTAAATTTCATATCGTAGAAAATAATGATAAATTAAAATATAAATCATTTCACTATTTAAATTTTTTTAATTTTAAAATTTTCATTAATATATTTTCATTAGTTTAAAGTTTATTTAATTTTTTTGTATTAAAATTTTAATGATATATCAAAACCAAGGTATATGATCACTTGTGATTCCCCCCTGGAACATCTTTTTTTGTTTTTACTTTTCCCAAATGGTTTGAATAATATGCATGTAAGTTATCATATATTTCTTTATTTTACCTCACTGAATGTCCACCTGATCTCTCTTTCCATTAGCTATTGTTGTATCACCCTCTTCCTCACCTCTATGTTCCTTTTCACTCATTCATCATTATTTATCACTCAAATTTCATGGAGCTCCTAGTTGTGCACTGTAAAAATTCTTCCCACTTATCATGTAAGGTGGTAACTGCAACTGATAAGTAGGAAGAGTTTTTGTGGTGAAAAACTGGTAATCAGGTCCAATTTCGAAGTATATTTAATTCTCTCATGTTCAACCAAATCTCTTTTTCCTCAATCCATTTTTGGTTCACCCTCTCCCTCTAATTCACATTCTTTTTGGCTCATTCCACTTTATTTCTCACTCTAACTGCCTGGATCTCCTAACTATGCACTGAAAAACACTACCCACTTTTTGTGTAAGGTGTTGAATATAAATGAAAAGTAGGAAGTATTTTTGTGGTTCACAACTAGTAATCAACTCCAATTTCAAAATGCTCATCCTTCTCTCATTGATTAAAATCAAGCAATTATTCCCATTTGCTTCCAGGTATCACTTCTTCTCCCATAAATTAATGCCACAATTACATTTTAAAACTATTCTTTACCCTGTGTATTTTATTTTTACTGACCATTAGAGTATCATATTCAAATATTGTGTTCTTTTTAGTAAACTAAAAAAATATAAAGTATATAGTGCCCAATATTGAGAGGGAAAAGTTTAAATCTGACCAATTGTAATTTTTCTATAAAAATTGTTATCAAGAAATGATATCGATAGCTAGTTTTGAAGATTTGTATTTAGAGCCATATGTTGATCACCTATATGTTTGGTTTTGATAGGGGATCAATCTATCTTGGGACCCAAATTCGAACAAGAGATGAAATATTAAGTTCACATAATATTGAAAATATTAATGATAACCCACATTTGTAAAATCATAACTGTTAGTAAACCAATTTGTGTCTTTAAAATCTAAACCACCAATAAACTTACAATACAGTAATATTTTAATATTGAGATGTACTTTTAATATAAAATGGTTTTTATGATTTATTTATATTGTTAAATATTAATTTTACCGAATCACATAGGATGTATATGAATCAAAAAATGGATGGATGCAAATTTTATGAAAAAAGTGTATGAGGATGGGGTGAAAGAGTTCATCAATTTTGCAAAAGAAAATGCATATAAACCTTATCAAATCCTTTATTTGTGTTTGCAATATTTTTATCCAAGAAAAATTAGTTTATTTGAGTTGTAAGAACACTTGATATATCATAGAATATATCGAAGTTATAAATATTAGAATAAACATAGAGAAAAATGGATTGTATCCAGTGACTGGGATAAGACTGCATTTTATGGATCATCTGATATGATCACAAGTGTAGAAATAATTAAGACCGTATCATGGATGTGATTATTAGTGTGAACAATGATAAAGATCATATTGAGGAAATGACAATGACAGTTGATGATGAACATTGTGATTCTCTAAAATGGTTTAATAAGTTAATGATATGTGGAAAGATGCCATTTTATGATGGTTATGCTATATATATAACATTTTCATCCATACTGAAGCTATATAATTTAAAATATTTAAATAGATAGAGTAAATCCATTTTTACTGAACAAATTACTCTCTTGAATGATATTCTCCAGGAAGGTAATGAGATTCCTTTCCAAACATACGATTCTAAAATAATGCTATGTTCAATGGGTATGATCTCTAAAATAAAACATGCCTAGACAAATGACTTTATACTATTTTTCATACTTTAGGAAAACAATAAGTATGTCATTTTTGACATATAGGAATTATTCTCACCTCAATATAATACACGGTGTGCCCATTCTGACCCAAGAGTCTGTTATGAGTTTGAAAATCACATTTTAGTTCAAAATATGTTTCAATAACTAAAAACATAGAAAAAATGTTTATATTGTATTGATATTTTAGGAAATTGACTCATAAGTCATTTGGGATGTATAGGAATCAGTCTCACATCAATGAAACCCATTATGTGACTGGTATTACTAAACGTGCATGTGTTTAGTTTAAAATGTCATTTTAGAAAAAAATGCCAGTGGGATACCCAAAACTAATAAAATTCATTCAAATTATTTTGATACTTTAGAATAATTTTCCACAACTTATTTATAATGCTTAGGAAGAAGAATCACTTCAATCTGAGTCAAAGTTTGGCCGGTATGGCTCTAAGGGTGTCTTTCTATTTAAAATGAAAATTTACTAAAAAGAAAAGTGATATACTCAAAACTGAGAAACCAAATTTATATTATTTTAATAATTTTTTAAAATGATCTATATTTCATTTTAGACTTATAGGGACTATCCACACCTTAGTTTGATACATATTGTTCTCAATATGACCCAAATTGTGTGGTGTCATTTTAAAATTGACATCTTATTAATGTATAGTTTCATATTTATGTTCTATTTATTTCCTTTTAGTATTACAGACATAATAATTTTTTTTCTTATACATGGGGATTATTATTTTTGAGTTGGGGAGGTTTGTTCAAATCTTCTCATTCCCATGAGAGATTGTACATTAAGGCTGTAACTGAGATAATGGGAATATGGAAATGAGTCAAGAATGTTTACAGACCTCAAGAAAAGGTAAATTATTGCTATATATTTTGTTATTTTTTCACCATTTTATATACCATTTTAAAGTTAATTTCCTTATCATTTTTATCTAATACTTATTTAGTCTTTGCACAGATCTTTTGAGAATAATAATTTTCTTTCAACTATATTCGATAAACTAGAATATAGTGAAAATGTTCTTTTCAGATGTTAGAGGAAACCCCATGCTATATGAAACATTAAATGAATCGTAAGGATTAATCTACTGAGGGATTTTTCAATAGGTGAATGAAAAGTATGGATTTAAAAAAAACTTTGATGATTATTTTTCTGAATGTTGTAGGAATCATTATTGCTCAATATTTTTCAACTTAATTTGATACATAGTGCACTCAGTACGACTCAAAATGCATGATTTTAGTTTATAATTAAATTTTAGTTCATGACAGACATCAAATACATAAAAATTAGAAAAAAATTCATATTGTTTTGATACCTCAAGACAAAAATCCATAGGTCATTTGTAACGTGTAGGAATTAACTACACTTAAATTCGATATATCATATGACTGGTATGAATCCAAGTGCGTCTTTTTATTTAAAATTGACATTAAAAAAAAAGATAAACAACATACTCAAAACTGAGAAAACACATTCATATTATTTTGATAATTTATGAAAACAATATCTAAGCCATTTTATGTGAAGAAATCAACCACACCTTAATTCGATGCATGGTGTGACTGGTATGACTCAAAGTGTGTTTTTTTTTAAATTTCATTTTAGTAAAAAATATATGTTACCTACTCATGTATAAGAAACACACATTCTAATTATTTTGATACTTTAGTACTATGATCCATAGGTCATTTTTGACATGTAAGAATTAACAGCGCCTTATTCCAAATCACGGTGTTCCCCATATGAATCAAAGCATCCTTTATCTGTCTGAAATTGAACTTTTATTTCAAAACATCTGTCACTCACTGAAAAATGAGCAAACACATTTGAATTTTCTTCAAACATTAAGAAAATGTTTCAGCTATAATTTGTGAGATAGAGGAATCAATATCATTTCAAACCAAAAAAATGATGTGACAGGTGTGACAAAAAGTGTGAATTTTCAGTTTAAAATGATATTTTAGTAAAAAAGACAAGTGACATACTCAAAATCGAGAAAGAAAATTCATATTCTTCTGATACTTTAGTAAGATGAAATATAAGACATTTATGAAAAGTAAGAATAAACCTCTACTCAATCTGACAAACGGTGTGATCGGTATGACTCAAGGTGCGTCTTTTTATTTAAAATTTACATTTTATTAAAAAAGAAATGGTCATAATCAAAAATAATAAATCACATTCATATTGTTTTTATACTTTAGTAAAATTATCCATAGGTTATTTTTGAATTTCATAAACCAGCTACACCTCAATATGATTTACGAAGATCCCTGTATGACTGAAAGTGTCCACTATCAATTTAAAATTGATATTTTATTTTAAAACACTTATCACTCATTAAAAAACAAGAAAAAATACATGTATTGTCTTCATAATTTATGAAAATGATTTATAATTTATTGGTGATGTGTAGACATAAGTCACATGTCAGAAAACACACATGATGTGACTGGTATGAATAAAAGTGTGTGTTTTCAATTTAAAATTGAATTTTAGTAAAAACACATGTGAGATAGTGAAAATAAGGAATGTACATTCAGATTGTTGTGATACTTTAGGAAAATGATCCATAAGTCATTTGTGACATTTAGGAATCAACCCTGCCTCAATTCTATGCTCATTGTGACCAGTAAGACTCAAAGAGTGTCATTTTATTTAAAATTAACATTTTAGTAAAAAAGAAAAGTGATATACTGAAAAAGAAAAGAAAATAATTTCAGATTGTTTTGATACTTTATAAAAATAATCCATAAGTCAATTTTGATGTTTAAGAATTAGATGCAGTTCATTATGATACCCAATGTACCCAGTATGACACACAATGTATGTTATTTTTTTAAAATTGAAATTTTATTAATTTATTATTTCATATTTATTTTTAATTTATTTATTTATAGTATTACTAACATAAGAATTATTTTATTATATAGGTAGATTATTTTTGTTGAGTCGGGGTAGTTTGTTTATAAACTAATACCAAGATCGGGATTTTTCGGAAGGGAGTTGAGTTCCCAAGACAATGAAACCAGTTATGTATTTGAATGTTTTTAATAAATTGTACTAGATAATGTAATGTTATCATAAATTGTTTGAAATTTATATAATATAGTGTGTGTGTTTTTATTTGTTATGTAATTTTTATTTTAATTAAATTATTAATTTTCCATATATTTTATTTAAAGATGCTTTTGTATTTTTTACTGTATTTCTTACTACAGTGTGTTATAATATTGAAAACACACTACAGAAGTATAAACTTTTCAGTGCTAATCAAGCATTGATAAAGGCCCATCTTTATCAGTGTATTTTTATCTTTGATAAAATACACCCTTTTAAAGGCGCTTAAGAAAAAAATGTATTTTTATTACTGTTAATAGTCTTTTCCAGCACTGTCTTTAGCACAAACTTTAGTATTTTTAGTCATGCCTGTGGAGAACCTAACCCATAAACCATCTCAAAGTATTACCGTAACTGAATTTCCACATACATGAATGGCATTACTGTTCCCCACGGGCTGGTGACTAGCACCCGAGCATAAACAAACCATAGGTAACAATTTTTACCCAACATGAAGTAACAACATAGCATATACACATAATATAGTGAAACAATAGAAAAGATAACATATTCCATAATCGAAATAAGACATCAAAAATGATACAACTCAAAAGTTGTCAGAACATCCCACCTACAAGTATAATGTAAAAGGACTACTAAAATATAAAAATTACTACTCTATGTGATTGTATGGGAAAACTCCCACCATCTCACTAACAGCTACCCATACACAGCTAATAGAAAACCTCTCCACCTTACTATGGTTCCTTGATTTTCCCTTTGTTTAAATACATATAAAGGTCTATACACCACCAAATGAGTGAATAGGGTGTGATCTAATAGGATCAGTTGGATCCCACCAAGGTGTTATGTAACAAGTATCGGTACAAAAATATGAATAATTATCTACTTTAAAAAAGGAAGGATAAATAGTTTAATAATTTTTATATCAAAATAACGAAAAAACATTAGTTTCCCTTTATCCACATTTCCAAAAAAATTCATGTAAAATAGTTTCAAAGCATTAAATATAAATCAAAGTAGTCAAATCAATACAAATCATGTATTACATATCATATCAAAATCATTGGAAATACCAGATAAAAAGGTACAATACAAAGCATAGTAATATCATGCCAAGGATCACAACAAGCCAGTCTAACAGACTACTCTTACCATAATCAATGACTATTTCACAATCAAGTCCCTAGAAGATGAAATCAAGGAGTAGAAGAATACCCCATGAGTGAACCCATAAATGTTTTCAATATCAATTCCTTATAATAACAAGCATTTTAAATATAGGAACACCCCATGAGTGAATCCCCTAATAATACAAAGATGATGTACCTAAGATATACCTTCCACCTAAGTACCCTTTTTTTCCCATGTCCTATATTTTCCAAACCATTAAATCAAAACCATGATTTGAAAACCATTTCATAAATCTATTTCACATTGCTATGAAAATAACCTTTTCTTTTACCAAAAAACGGGAAGACTACCTTTTCTCAAAAACACATTTCCCCACACACAAATCAATCATTAAATCACTCTACTTCATTTATTAAACAATTTACCAAAACTAAAGCAATACAGTTCATCCAATGTAGTCTAGATATAAAACAACTAACCTCAAACTCACAGACATGAAATGTAAACCACCAACAAGAAGAAATCAAAGACAATAATAGAGGTCCTATAATCAACCCTCACATATTATAATCAATAGAACAAGAAAAATGGTGGATAAAAAGTGCATAACACAACATACCTCAATGAAAATCAAACACCATACAAAAAAAACAATGGTTATCCTTCAGAGTAATATCACACAAGGACATGGAATGGATCAAGAATATTATCATCACAGATCAACAAATCTTATAACATAACATAACAATTCTACTATGATCGACAAAAATGAATAAATAGAAGTATTACTCACTTTTAAAAATGCACTACAACCACTATAATGACCAATCACTTAATGAAACAATTTTTAAGGATCATAGTTCTCCAAAATCACAAGGGAGAGCTCATTGGTTGAGAGGGAATAGGGTTATGGATGAATAAAAAAACACCGATATAGTACTCTAAAAAAAAATATTAGGATTACATGGTCTGTAATACCTTTTCATGTAGTTTAATATATGATACCCAATTATTTTATGAACACGTCATCTCAAATTAAAAGTACCAATTTTACCATTACATGACATGTAATATATTCATGGTGTTATATCATCACACCTTGTACCAGTTCACATCATTTGGGCAACAACCATTACATAACATGTAAACTCTTTACATGGTTTGTAAACATATCATGACATTTAATATTTTCATGCTCTGAACTGAACATACCACATACACTCATGAGAAAAACATTGTATGTAAACAACATACATGGCATGTTAACACTAGGTGAGACATGCATTTCTCCTCCAAATAGAGAAAGACCATATTTTTTTCTAAAAAAACCAAGACAACACCAGTGTTCCTTGAGCTCATAAAGAACCGAACAAATCATTTAACAATTTTATACCCAGACTCCATTAATTCAAACAAAAAATCATCCTTGAACATTAGGTTATTTTCCAATTAAAATTCTGTCCTTCCTTAAGAGTCACCAAATCCTCCCAAATAAATATTGAATTAAAAAATAGAGAAGATAAATACCTAAAATTAGTTAACGAGACGTTTTAATTCCAGGGATTAATAATGAAAATTTGGCTTATGTTATGATATTCGAAATAATCATGTGAGAATTGAGATCATTAATGTGATTTGAAATTGAAAGTTATGATCTGATACTTGTATTCTTCTCAAAATGATGATATATATTTCTCATAAAAATTCCAAGGATTAGGTGATGTGATAAACTTGACTTTTTCATATTGAAGATGTGTAATTTTTGTATTATAGGCTTTTACGTGGGATTAAAATTTGAATGTAGTACCATGACAAAATAATTAAAATTAAAATATTCTAATATTATTATTCTCTTCTAGATTATGGAAGTACACTCTAAGTGTTCTCTATGATAGGTGGAAAAATAATCAGTTTTTTTTGTATAAGTGATGAGATATTTTACTTCAGATTGACATTATTTCTTTATGCCATTGACTGATTTTTTTGACATGGAGGTGATTATTCCAAGATGCTTCATCCTTTGTAGAGGGAGGTATTATGATGTAATGTTATAATAGTTATATGAATTATTTAATATAGTTAATTAATTATGAAATCTCCAGATGCAATGGAATCACATTTTCTAGTAGCCAAATCGAAGTTTCTGTCATAATATGCAAATAATCAATGATGTACATGACAAAGAATGTCATTAACAAAAAAAGTTATTTGATGATTAATTTAAAGGAATTCTAGAACAAAGAAAGAAAGATCATCATATATAATTTATAATTAATTTACCCTAATTAATAATTACTATGTGTTAGAATTATTTCTTTGTTAGTGAATAAGATGACCACTTCTTGATGCACCATCATTAGAGGGATATGATTCAAGGATAGAGTCTCTCTAATTGTGATTGACCCATACTTTGATGAAACTCTCTAGCTCAAACCACTAGGTCCAAACTATAGTTCCACATTACCTCATGAACACCTTCCCAAACACAAGAGGTTTATGATTAGCAACGAATGTTTAAGTTCACCTGTGAAGATACTATGTCATTCACACTTATCATTAGTTATGAAGAAGATTTTTTTATTCTCTAAAGGGTGTAGTAGTAGTTGTAAAAAAGTCATCTCCAAGGATAAGTTCTTAAATCTAATTTTCATAGGTTAAAAAAGAATAAATTCAAAAAAGATTTCTAGGATTTTCAAATAAAGAACAAGAACTTTGAAGAAAAACATATGTTAGATAAGTGATTGGGGTTTAGGTATAGTTTCCATTTTGTAATTCTATCATGTTTTTTTGAAAATAAATCTATAATCTTTATTAGTTGATTAAATGAATGGTTCTATAATATCTTCCCCAATTTAACCCTTGTTCAAGTTTGATGATTATGAGATTTATTCCCCCAATTTCCTTATTTTTGATAATCCTCATTCTAATGTGTGAAAGCCACAATGATATATATTTGAATTACCCAGGTAATACCTAATAAGGTATTGAATTTTAAAAGTTTCAAAATAAGATTATCATTTCTTCCTCACTGTTTAATAAGAACTGAACACACTATGCTTGATGCAAATCCAATCCACTCAAATGATTTTAAATCAAATAGAGGGTGAAAATAATTCTTAAAAAAGAAAATAATTAAAATTCGGAATAGATCATAAAAAAATCACATTCATATCAATTTTAAAAATTGAATACTGAAAACCATCTATCAGAGAAAATAAGTCCATTAATTTAATAACATTATATGGACTCAAGAATTAAAATTGTTCCACCATCCCTTCACTCAACCACATAGGGCTTCTAACCATCAATTAATGAAGAAATAATGGGATTATGAGGGGTAAATAAAATTTTTAAATAAAAATAGTGATTGAAAAATGTAGCAGAAAATTCCATAGTAGTAGTAGGTCTTTCTTGTCACCCCATGATGAGTCCCAATAGTGTTTTCCACCTACCCATCACCCTATCCTTTTTTAATAGGTAAAGAAAAAACCTTTGGGTTTCTTCTATATATCCTTTTCAAAATTTAATTACCCATTAGAGATATATCACTCTCTTCTATTCCAATCATGATCTTTAATTGATCCTTCTTGTTAGGAGTGATTTTCAACTATTAAAATGAAAATTATCCACTATTAAGGAATTTAATTTTTACCCTAATACTCGGGGTGCATTTAGATCATAGTTTCTTTCAACCTTTTTATTTTTAAGAATAATTTCTTTTCAACATGTTTTTCATTTTCATGTAGCATAGAATTCAGATATTTACTCCATTTTATGTAGCCATTTTTTATGGGGTTAATCTTACAAGTTTATGTAATTCTCCACTCAGTTTTTTGTAACCTTAGATCATGTATCCATTTTCTCCATGAGTATCACATATCCAATTTATAGGGGACTATTACATGTCAGTTTTTATGAAATGTAGATGCGATGTAGCTCTTTCACTGTATAGTCATTTCTTCAGTGCAGTGATGATGCAATTGTTGAGGGTGACTCTGGAACCTCATCTAGCCTTCCTAGTGGATAAATGGGATTCCTTGATATCATTTAGGGTGTTTTATTATTCTCCATGTTCTTGGGCCAATTCATGGTGACTTATAACCTTAGTAATTCCTTTTCATTGAAGTTAGATCTTTATTAGTATCACCAATGGTGTTTTTAGTAATTGCAGACAACGATGGTCATAGAAGGTGGTGTTGAGGGGGGTGTCCAAGCATGAAAGAATGAGACCAAGGAAGAGTATATTTGTTTTTGGTTAATGATGAAAAATTTATAGTCCTTTCTTATCCCACATTGTAAATATACACATCTGTGTGATTTAATAGACTCTTGGTGGTTATGATATTGTAGTAGGAGATCAACACCCACACATAGAATGCACACACACATAAGACCATATAAACATGATCAATCCCGTACAGTCATTGGACCAACCTCTTCACACACTCAGCTCTCCACAACCCACACCCCTTCCACCCGATCATGACCTCCAAATGGGATGGCTTGGTTGACCACCTAGTTGTGTTGTCTAGGTAGCTGGATGACCTATTGGTTGAGGGATATCCTTTCTAGGATTTTTTACCTAAAAATAATTAAAAAACCTTATTAAAATTGTCCATAATTTAAAAAAATTAATCAAAATTCCAAAATATATAATTTTTATTCATTTTTGTCAATATTATTTCTCAACTCTAAATTTTCATCATTTTAATAAAACAATGAATTATATGCGAATATTCCTTAACATCTTCTCAAAATTTTTAAATAATGTTTATATATTTTGAATAAAAAAATCAGTTCACCACTATACCCTCAGTACTATGTCTTTTCATAAATAATAACATAAAAACATATAAAAAAAATATAATAATCACAGTAAACATACAAAAACAATATAGATGGCATAATAGTCATATAATAAATAAACAGACTCCCAAAGTGGAAAGTCAAAATAGTGTAATGTATAGATTTGTAAATAAATAAATAAAGAAGTTATATCATCTAGATTACGTCCTGGTGTTTGTCCTTTCTCCACCAAAGTCAATGACAGAAGCCCGAAGCACATCCTCAAGTATGAAAATCATATTCTTGGAATTCCTATCAGTTTGGGGATGGTACATTGCGATCAATCTCAACCGAGACTATATGTTATTCTAAAAGGCCTTTGAAAATGGTGATGTTAAACATGAGTCTCTATTAGATATGTTTCTTAAAGGAACTACATATAATCATACTATCTCACAGACAAATATCTTTCCCAACTCGTTTACTGAGTGAGTCTCACAAATTAGTAAGAAATGAGAAACTTTTGTCAAATTATCAAAAATCACCCAAAAAACATCATGTCTCCTCATGGTCTTGGGTAACCCTATCAAAATTTCCATCATGATTTCCTCCCACTTCCATAATGGAAATATAAGGGGCTATGGAAATCCACCATGACACTGGTGCTCATCCTTAATCCTCTATCCAAAAAGGCATTGAGAGAAAAATCTAGCAATGTCCCTCTTCATCCATGAACATCATAATTATCTCCTAATGTCATGATACATCATTTTCTCTATAGTATGTATCAACCATATGAAGGTATGGAATTATCTCATCAGATCTTCCCTGATAAAATTAGGGACTACTACTCTTCTATGTACCAAGATCACATTATTGTCTTCTATTAACCACATGAGTATAGTGTCACCTCCTGGTAGCCACTCCGGCATCATGACACACTCAGGGTCATACTCCTAACTAGACTTCACCCGGTCTAAAAGATAATATATGACCACCAAATAGGAACATTTCATTGATCCTTAGTCCTCAAAATGATCCATCCTCCAATCATACAATAATATCATCAGACACTACTATTCCTAAAAGTCTGCCCACCAAGCTCCACGGATATCTATATCTTATAGGTAAGATAATGTACAATGATTTTATCCCTACCTAGTTCATTAGACACCATAAATTCAATCTTCTATTGATACTCTACCCAATTCCTCTATCTCATATTTAGGTCAGGTTGTGTGAAGATATAGTAGAGTCTTTTGGGATTTGTATAGACAAAAAAACTCCCACTAATGAGATAGTGTCACTAACACTTCAAGTAATGTACCACCGCTACTAGATCCATGTCGTGAGTAGGATATTTCTACTCATGGGGTTATTTCAAACATGACCCATAAGTTTCTACCTGTTATCTCTACATTAGTGTTAATCCCAAGCCAATGCGTGATATAGTGAAGTACATAGCACATCTAATCCAAGGATTATGTAGGATCAACACTAATGTTGTAGTAAATATACTCTTCATAAAATGAAACACTAATTCACACAGGACCGACCACTAGAACATCACTCCCTTCTTCATCAGCATATTCATAGGTTCTGATAAATAGGAGAAGTCCTGGATAAAACATTGACAATATCCATATAAACCCAAAAAAGTTCTGATCGCAAACACAATATTGGGATGTGTATTGGAAATAACTACCTCTACTTTCTCGTGGTGTATAAATATACATATATCAGACCCCAAATTCTCTAATAATACCTATTGAATCCAAATGTTAGACTTCACTGGGTTTTTATATAGTTTATGTGCTTGAAGCATACTTAGGACCATTTAGAGACTCCTGACATGCTGATGGGGGTTAGTGAGTAATCAAGGATATCAAAAATAAAAACCATGATGAATGAGTCTATATATAGGTGGAATATCATTTTCAATATATCAATGACCACTACTGAAACATTCATTCATCCAAAAAGTATCACCAAGTACTCATATATCCCACACTTACTCCAAAACACCAAATTTTGGATGTACTTCTATCTAACCCATAGTTGGTGATATCCTATTATAAGATCAATCTTGGAGAACCATCAGACTCACCATAGATGATAAAAAATATCATCAATCTTGAGAAAAAGTTATTTTTTCATCACCGTCACTCGGTTCAGCTTTCAATAATTAGTGCAGAGTTGATGAAAAACATCTTATATCTTGGTGAACAAGGCTGGTTCACCCCACAGTTAAGTAATCGTCCTATTAAATCCCTTCTAATCTAAATCCTTGAGTTGTACCATGATATGCTTCATCTCAGCCTATACCATAGGATTAGGGGGTCTTGAAATAGTATATTCACACAAAACTACCTCTATCATAAATTAAAATCCTATATTATGGGGAAGTCAAGTGAATTCACCAGGATTGATATCTTGATAAAGATCCATGACTAGGGGAAAAGATGAAGGGGTTGTCACAGATCCTATTGAAAGAGACAATCCCACTATCTACCCCATGATTTTCTTGATTTGACTCAATTCCA
The DNA here is from genome assembly GCA_963277665.1 of Viscum album. Classification (NCBI taxonomy): domain Eukaryota; kingdom Viridiplantae; phylum Streptophyta; class Magnoliopsida; order Santalales; family Viscaceae; genus Viscum; species Viscum album. Next base: position 2,036,510,795 of record OY728156.1, read on the forward strand.
GACCTAATATAGCTTCTCCTAGTTCCCATTGTTTGGTCACCATTTACCTTTATCTCTTTAGTGAAGTAAATGATACCCAAATATTCTAATAATCAAAATGATCTCGGAAGCTTGTCAGCTAGCCCATACCTAGAATCACATCATAGCTCATCATCTATAGAATCATGATGTTCGATAGATGTCCACATCTATCAATGACTACATGACACTTTGGTAATCTTGAAGGATTATCCAATTTCTTTTCCAGTAGAGTATTGAGGTAAAGTAACTCCAAGGATAACTTGTTTGGTAAGTCAAATCTATAAATAAAGGATATATATAAAAAGTAATGAGAAACAATGATATCAAGAAAAGTATCAGATAAAGTAAATGTGATAAAAAAATTACCTCAAATAGTAGATGGTCCCCCCCACCATCTACTGGAGTTTGATCCACTACATAAACATGGACTACCCTAACTCTAAAACCTTATACCTGAGATATATAACCAGTCCAATTCATCATCATCTGAGCCTATTGCTAAGGAATCCAACTAGATCATTGGGCTGATAATTGAGTCTGTCTTACACCCCTGAGAAACCTCTACCTCAAATCCGTAGAGAAAAAGTAATGGAGATTCCCTTTATTTATACATTACCAACATGATATATAAGGTACTATAGAGAACTTATGATAATTTCCAACCTTTACACATTTAAATAACTATAGGAATCCTCCAAAGGGGGTTAAATAAGTTTTATTATAGTCCATATGCATACTACCACCCTATTGTGTGTCATCATAATTCCTCTTCCTATTACCATAAGTGACACTCATAGTAGCATAAGGAGGTCCACTAACCTAAGTATCAAAGGGTAAAAGAAAACCAGCCGATCGATCCACCGCAAGTATGTTTTAGAGGGTCAAGGCCTTGCCTAATACCTTAGGGTGTGTCGCTATATCAAATCTCCAAACCTGTCATCTAATTTCTGGATGAAGTCTACATTCAAACATCCTGGACTTCTATGCCTTTATCACAAATAATATTAGAGAAAATCAAAGAAGCTCGGTGAAATAATAGGATTATCAAGACACTATCATGGACCCCTTCTATATATCTATAAACATACATTATTTGTATAACTTTATATTGTTAGAAAATTACTCCCCACATAACAGGTTCTTGGAAGTCTCCAAGGTGAGACCCTCAGAGTTGAAAACCTATCCAATGAACCTCCACCATCTATTAAAGGGTACCTATAGCATAAAGGCTTCCAACTTCACCTTCTAATCCTCAGATGCATTAATGAGGTCCTAGACACGCTCGATGATGTCGATCTATTTCTACACATCTTGTGGTCAACCTATTCCCTAGAAGGATGGTGGATGATGGAGCTAGAATTCTCTGGAGAAATCAAGCATTGACCTCAATGCCACTCCTCTATAGGCAGGAACAAGCATAAGGACCACCGGTATAACGACTCTTACTTTTCATACATAGATATTATATCTTAATTGATCAATATTAATTATATAAAATTAAAACCCATAGAATAACAATAAAGGGTTAGTTTCTTTGGAGACTGTATTTACAATAATATTATTTCATGAAATATTTTTAACGTCTCCCATAATGATATTCGTACTTATTACTCTTCATAGACATGTCCTACTCAAAACATTTATTTATAACGTAGGGAAAGGAAATATAAGAAATTGTGATATTAGATTCTCAATAGGGTTTAACAAGGGAGATATTAATGACCAATTATTAATAACATGAGTATAAGGGTATGGGAACATGAGTTGAAAATTTTAGGAACGTACCCTTTATATAAAAGATCATTATATTGAGTTATGACATAAACTTAGGAAGTTCATAAGACATGAATCATAAATAAATCAGAGAACATGATCTCTGAGAGCATAACTAGACAAAATTTTATGGAATACACATAATCATAGAAAATCATTTCCATAATAGTCGAGGATCACTACAATGAATATCACATTAGACTGGGTTCACTTCCCATTCCATCGTATTAGTCAAGGTTCAAACCCAAGACTATCATTATGAATATAGTCCCTTATTGAACATTGTTCACTTCCCATTATAGTCTTGTTTATCTCATGAAATATCCATATTTACCCAATGCATTGGAGGACTATAAAATATTAGTCCCCAGTCACATAATAAAAATCATACATATGTGTGAAACAATTTCATAAATCATTCATCATATCATAACCCATATAAAAGAAATGGGTTTCAAAAACACTTCATCATAGCATAACCTATGGAAAATAAATAGATTTCATAAATATATTATGATCATAATCAGAAAAAATCCATATAAGTCAAAATAATGGTATCATTAAATCATATACCTAGTAAAACATTATGTAAAATAAAATGATTTCATCATAGATAAAAAATTCCATTAAAAGATAACTTGGAACATTTATTTAGGATAATTACATTTTAATTTTGAAATCACTTATTTAAAATCTAAAAATTTCCTAAATATTAATGAAATAATTTTTATTTAAAAGAACCTTGGAAATTTATAAAGTAAACTCCAATTTATTGAGATTTGATGATAGTAAGAAATTCCATTCATGCAATATAAGTTAAAAGAAAACATTCCTTTCACACTTTTGTAAAAAAGTCAAATGACCCTCATTTCAAAAAAGATAAGAAGGTTCCTTTTATTTTTTTAAAGTAAATCATTTGTAACAATGAAATTATGAAATCATTGTTTAAATCACATATAAAATATTGAATTTTTTTATAAAATATTTACATGGAAGAAAAAATAATTTTCAACCCAAGAGAGAAATATAATCAGTTTTTCTTAAAAATATTATTTCGGTCTCTTGAGTACTTAAAGAGAGGAAAATTAAAGGAAAACATTTAATATATATAAATAACTAAAGGATAATATAATTCATGTGTTTATTTATTTGTATTTAATAATAATTCATCATCATAAACTCAATCATAAACAATCTCGATAAACAATGAGATTATAACAAAAATCTCTCACCTCTTTGGTAACTTATGAATCGTAAGAACCATTAAAGAATAAATCAAATGAAATTTTAAATATCCGGAAAATAAGTAGATTTTTTGATATAACATTCCAATGGGGTAATATATACATCAAACAAAACAAAAATGTGGTGAATATGGCATATGTATCCCAAGAATATAAGTGAGACAAGAAATCCCTTACCTTTAGTCTTATCCTATTTTATATGCATTCAAAAATACTTTATAATAAATATATATTTATTATAAATATATTATATATTATTTTTTATATATAAATTACTATATAACATTAATTTTATAATTTCCAATTCTTGTTTCAAAAAAAATTATCCCTTATAATGGACATTCAAGTGAACACCGATTTATTATCCATGCATGTTTCAGTTCAATGGTTTCAATCCTTGTACTTTTATTATAGTTCCATAATCTCGAAAATTTTAATCATCATATTAATATCATATGTATTTATTATATATATATATTTATTCATCCATACATGATAGGGACTGAAAATGGATTACATCGTTCATGGAGAAAGTAGGTCATACGTACACATGAATACTGTTTTCACTTTTCGATGGATGAAATGAAAGAAAGGTAAATAAAAATTAACCTTTATATAATAATTATTATATCAAACATATTCATTAAATATACCCTTATAACCACCCATGAAAAGTATAAATTAAAAATAAATCACATCAATCAATAGAGGTGGTTTTCCACATGTTTGAATGAGAGACGTTATCATTTGCCAAAGGATTGGAATGAAAAAATGTAGATATGATATTATAATTCCATAAGTATAATTAGGTCATATATATCATACATATTAATTAGTTCCATATTTATAACCATATAAGTAAAATTACAATGAAAAATATTAAACCACTAAAATTTATGTAGGATTTTTGGTAATTTTAAACATTATCTTCATGTCTAACCCCTTAATTAACTAATTTTAACATTAAACGTGGTAACTACTTTATCAAAGTCAATGGGTAATAATTTTACATATACAGTTAAAATTGGATCATAAATTACCATGGTGGGAAATTTTAAACCATATCTTATCCACCTTGTCCTCTTCAAATATTTATATGATTTCTAAATAATTTAATATGATATTATTCTCATAAAATATCCTTAATTTTATTTTTGACATTATTGATTTATTTTTAATATAAAGACACAAAAATATATGTAATTTGGATATAATCCTTTTAAAAATATATAATATGTTATATTTGTCTATTGAATTGTTGGAACAAATTAATTCAACAAAATTATATTAGTTTTAATATTTTTAAAATAGTTTATTATACTTTTTATTAATTGAACAAATAATATATTGGAGTTGTGTAAGAATTTAATGTAATTATTCAATTACAAAAAATTCTAAATAAAATACCATGATAAAATATTATTTCATATATCAAATAAACATTTAAAACGTAACTTATCCACTTTTTAAACTTATAAAAAAATTTAGAGTTATTAAAATCAAGAGAGTATCATTTTGTATTTATCCTTTCATTAAAATAATATAATGGTAATAATCAAATAAAAATGGAAAAAAGTGGCCATATATTAGATACATGGATGGAATGTTACAAAACACAGCTATATAATAGGATAAATTCATATTTTGGGTATATTTTTAGATCTTATCTCATTGTTTTAACCCTATTTTACATATTTTACCTTTACAAAGGTGACTAATATTTACCACGGTTACTAATCATAATGATAAAAAATAAAAGGGGAATATTTAAAAAAATTGAACATCATAATTCCAAATATGGTATCCATTTTTCAAGATTAAATATCTATAATTGATATAAATTCATCTAAGATAAGAACCCAAATCATAATGAAGAACATTTTTTTATTAAAATTATTTTTTTACATAAAAATATTTTCATACCAAATTGGACAATAAAATTAATTCCAATGAACTTATTTGGATTATTAATCATATAATATAACTAATTTTATGGAATGTATCTTTTTTACATGCTTGAAATAAAAATATTGTTTTAAATAAAAAGCATTATTTTTCAACAATCGTTGGAAAATCAAAACTTTCAGAAAATCCCAAAAATTCACCCTATGATAATTTTGATGTAATGATTTAAAAAAAGAATTTAATTTTATCAAATACATTTAATAAAGTGGAAAAAATTATATAAATCATTTTCTCACAAAAATAAATAATTTTTTTAGGAAATGTGTCTTTTTACATAATATAACATTACTAATGTATTCAGTTCTTGTTTCCAAATAATTAATAAATACATTTTTATTATGTAGGAACTATATATATATATATATATATTATAGAGTTAAACCCTATTCATACCGTCTAATTAAATGGAAAATTTATAATGGTCATAATAATATTCATCATTTATTTAAGCTCGATGCTACTTTTCATATACACTATCAATCATAATGTTATTATTTTATAATATTGAGGTATTACATTCTCCCCACCCTTACTAAATTTCATCCTTCAAATTTTAACTTGTTATCACTAATCAGTGGTTTTCTATTTAAAAATTCCTTTGTTGAAAACCTATATATTTAAAAGTGTTAATAAATCTTTTTTCTTGAAAACAGGTAAACATAAATAAAAAGGTCACATGATATAACACAAAAAAAGGTTTACAAAAGGGATAAAATTATCAAAAAGTAAAAATATAGAGATGGAGGAAAAATTAATATCTAAATAATGTTATAGAGTGATAGAGAACATTGATTACAAGAAAGTGAATGATCATAAGACTGTTAAAAACCTTAAAACCATAAATCAATATATTGAGAAAAAGAACGTCAATTCACTAAAAATAAATATAATAAGACCTAATTATTGTTTCAATATATTTTTACTATATTTGAGGAATTATTTTTCCATATAGAATAAAAAATAATAAAATATACTTAACTAAAAAGTAGAATTTCATCCTTTAATCAATTTCCACTAAAAGTCATCCTTTTTTCTCTAAACAATGATTATTCAAAATGAATTTTTCTTGTTTGAAGCTCTAAAAACTACTTGATAATACATGATATGATATTATGTTATTCTTCTTGTATTTTAATATTAACACAAACTAAATAGTCAAAAAAAGGTAAGATAATATCTAAAGTGTATAAATATTTCTATTTGACTCCAATATTACCATAGTAACAACCAAGGTTCCACTTAGATCATAACATAAATAATCCTAAATATCAAATAACCTAAATAAATTTAACATTAAATAATGTTTAAAAAAATGGTGATCTGATAATTTCATGTTATATTAAAAAAATTAATTGCATTCTTCCCAAATAAATGTTCAAGTTAAATCACATGATAAACCCAAATGTTACATAGACTTCAACCCAATTAAACAACTCCCAAAATATCATTAATTACGATGATAAATCTTATAATGTAGTGAAATTACCAAAAATATCATGAATAAAATTTAGATACTTACATAAAAGGTAATCCATATCTTTTCTATAAATATCACAAAAAACATTCCCTTTTAAGTGAATAAGTTTTCAACCATTAATATTATCTATATCCCATTATAAAATAGACCATAATTAATAGACCATAAAATAATATACAAACCTAATTGGTTATTTAAAACTAAATATAGTATTCTTACTAAAACACAACAAAATTATAAAATCATCTAAAAAAATCCCGTCATTTAATACATCAAAAGGGTAATATATTCTTTTAATGTTATTATCAGACTTAAAATTATAAAACCATTAAATAATTCATAACTCTTAATTTATCCTCACATTAACATTATCATAATTCCACAAATAAAATCACAGAATTCAAATATATTATATAAATCCAAAAACACTACAAAACTCCATCATAGATAATATAAATCACTTTTTCATCAAATCACAAATCAGATTCTAGGTTATCAATACAATATCATATACTTCATCAATATCATCATCTATTTATCCTAACTAAACACTCTCACATTACCACTAAATAATTTTTATTGATTATCATTGCATTTAAAAATATGTTTTCAAATCCTAAAAGAAAATATACTATTTAGAATTCCATAAAGTATCATGATTCATATATCTAGAATATCATCAATATAACACTTTTATAATATAATTATCAAACCATGATAAAAAAATAATTAAATCCTTCATCTTCAATGATTGGAATAACATAAGTCCTTCCTTGGTCTAGGACTTAACCCATGGATTTGAGCATTGGATCAGATAATTCCCATATTCCCCACACATAATTCATTAACCTAAAAATGGTACATTATGATGAAATCCATTTTCCTCCATCGAAATCTTCATATTTCTTCATCAATTAATATCTTTATCCCCTTATTTTTCACATAAAAATCATCTTATTATTCCTTTTATATATACCATTGCTTGTTTCTTCCCAAATTCTCAACATATTGGAAACTAAATCTTCTTTTCTCAATGGTATTTAGGAAAATCCATTTTTATCTAATTAAGCGTGTTAGAGAACTTACCCAAGTAGTGATTTTTATCATATAAAAATATATCTAATTAGGTTTTATGAGAAGTTTTCACATTTCATATCCCATTCCATTTGTTCTATAATATATATATATATATCATAAATTAGTAAATACAATTCATACACTCCAAATTAATGACTTTGATTTAACAGTTACATATATCATGGGTCGTTTACGATCGGTGTTGCATGTTGAAAACAATATTGAACATAAAAATCATATGGTTGTGTGTAACACATGATAAAAATTAGATTAAATTTATTTACAAATAACTATATCATAATGCCTCAGGGATTTACATTCTTGTCTAAGTCTAGTGTTTCATGTTTTTTATGCTCTCAAACATAATGATCTTCTTTTAACATCTCAAGGTTTTAAATATATCTTATAAAATCATGAATAAAATAGATTATTCAATATACGAGGAATAATTTGTACATGTATATATGAGTGGTTCTTGGTTATATATATCCCCTCGATGCATCAATAGGTCTCAAGAGAAAAATTTGTTGGCCAAATTAGATGGGTTTTTACCCAGTACTTTTAATAGTCTTGGAAAAAGTCTTTAAAATAGAGATATCATGATTCCTAATATCACGATGTCTAATAATTAATAATTTTATTTATTTTGAATTTAGATATTTTTTTTAATCCATGATATTTTTTGATGATATTATCCTTGGTTTCATTTAATTATTAGTTTATTGATTAAATGGAACATGTTTTAAATTTTTTAACTTGCAATATTGATTATGACGTATGTAATTTTAATAGATAAGTCATTTATTAAATATATTGTGTGTTCAGTTATTTACCTTGGCATGTTTATTTTTCATTACTGATTATTGACAGATTCTGTTGTATGTTATCCTTACTGAGCATCTAAGCTCACTGTTATTTTTTTTCCTTTCACTAGAATATGAAAAAGAATTATTTGAATTAGTTAAATGATTCCAAGTGTTTTCTAGTTTCTTTCCCTATGTAAAATGTGTACCATGTAAGTATTTCATTCTGAAAAACTTCTAAACTAATAATTACTTTAGGATTTTACCGCATATCAATATGAGAATTCAATAATGTACACTATGGATATGAGTTAATAGAGTTGGGGTCCTTACAATTAATCTAGATACAATTAAAAAATTTATACATTAAATAAAATTTTAGAACCAAACATGAATAGATATCATAAAAAAATATATTGTATCGTAAAGGCAATGGTGTGCAGATACAATTGAGTGACGTCCCCATTTTTATAATGGGTGGAGTGGAAATAATGGGGATATTATTTCACCTTAACATAATAATAATAATGTTATAAATTTAATATTTGTTCATCATATTCATAATTATGCCCATCCATGTAATTCGATAATATAAAAACAGATTACATCACTTTGTTCAGGTGATAGTCCACACGAACACATGACATAGGTTATGATTTTCTGATGGATGAAAGGGTCAGAAGAAAAATAATATATGATATTTATATAATATTAATTATTTAATAAATAATATATAAATATATATATTCCTTTGATCTAACATTTTAATTATCCATATATGTTGGTGAAGGAAAATGAAATACATCACTTCATGAAGTTGGTCGTCTACACGTACGTACAAGCGATGATTTTATTTCTTATTGGGTAGAAAAGAAGATCCAAAATTGTGTTTTCATCAACATAATAATTTTTTTTATATTGATGATACTTATTTTATCATATCATCGAGGAAATAAAAATATATGAAGGAGGTGGATGAAGAAACAAAGTTGAAAGAACTTGGTAAATAGTTATACCTATTCTTTGGAAAACCTACTTTTTATTATTCCTTATGCCTTCTAGGATTGATAATTTAGTGATTAAAATGACACTCGAGATTGAGGAGGGTTTTTTGGAACATTTTTGGGATGATATTTGTTGAGGTAAATAGCTTAATGTGTGAAAATGAGAGAGCATATGATTTTCCCTTATATAAGTGAGGAGAGTGGCACTCGTGTAATTATTCAATGTTAGAAAATAATATAAATCCTTAATTATATAATAGTGGAACTGAAACAACTCACATTCTGGGGTAATTTGGAAAGCGTATACATAATCTTATCTAATATGTTTTAAGATAATATTTTTCAAAATTATAATTTTGTTTTAAAAATAATTAAATTTTTATGCTTTTCTACAGTGACATTTTTTTTAACACAACTAATATACATTATGACAAAAAATCATAAGATTGTATTACTAAATTTTATAATAATTATCCCACAATATGAAATCTATTATTCAAATTTCAAATTCAATATGTTTGAGTAATTAATTTTAATATATGTTTTAATAACACAACGATATATTATCGTTATAAAAATACTATTTTTAGAATATAAATGATTTTATACCAAATAATTTTTACTTCTGATTTCCAAATAATTAATTGGATTTCAATAATTCATAGTATAATTATTTTACTCTCAAAAAATTTTAAAAATAAATTTTTTTCTGGTGAAATCATGGTTAAAATAGTTGTATCAATGATAGTTTTTATATGAATAATTACATTACAATGATTTCCATAATGCCAAGCATAGAAATTTATGTTCAAAATTATATTCATAAATAAATTATATTACATGTTAAATATATTTTTTAGAATAATTGTTTTTCATTAATATTCATGACATTATATTATCATTATAATTTCTTAAAAGTACCATTTTTGGTATTTTTTTCACTATTCACCCAAAAACCACCTATATCTAAAAAATCCCAATATTCATGTTTACCATATTTTGCAATTTTCATGTTAGAAATTAATCCCATTTGAAAATTTCACATTTAATTAATTGATTATTTTAATATTTAAATAAAAATGAAATTAATTTTGGATCCCTTCTTTTATAGAAATTGTTTGTTTTGAAAATTAAGTGTTCTTAATATTATATGATTTCATTCTTTTCAATAAGTAAATATTCCCTTGGAATTAATCGGTAATTTTTTATTACGAAACATATTCAACATATATTTCATAATTTGTTTACTCCTATTCATACCCACCAAATAAACATATAGGTTATAACAATCATACGTAAGTTATAATATTTCTATAATGTATTAAGGTTCTTTAAGCTCAATTCTATTTTTTCTACACAATATAGAACACATTTTATGATATTTTTGTATTTCATTGGGATTATAACCCAATATGGAAACATAGACCATAATACATGGAAACTACATGGGCCTATCATTATTTAATCAGTTTTTTACCTTTATATATGATCTCATGTTCTCTTAGGTAACCAATTCCAAGCCTCAAACCACCATAGAATGGATCCTCGTGTAGAAACTAACCATCATGACTTTCATGTGATTCACCATTTTGTACTAGATTCAACAAATTACTTCCAAAATGATAGGTATAGTTTATTTACAAGTAATATCACTCTTATTATAGAAAAAACTCACTCTATCATGCTAAAAACAAATTCCATAGCTAATTTGAAAATTACAGAGATTTTGAATGGTACTGTAATCATATGATTATTTCTCATCACTGGATACCCATCCATTTGGTATATCAAAAATAATATTTCCCAAAGAAACTCCATAAACATTAAAAGAAGATTACAATAAAGTATTTCTTAAAAGGATTAAAATATAAATCCATAATAGCCCAAACCCCATCATCATGATGCTGTTAAAACTAAATAAATGTTAATTTTTAATTTTAGAATAATTGTGATAATTTTTTAACTCAACCTATATAATTTTAAGGGATATATTTTTAATCCATCACATTACACTATACATCATTTCAATATGTGATTATTTTGAAACCAAGTAAGGAAACATATCTTTTAATTGTTCCAAATTCATTAATGTCTTAAAAACAAAAAAATTGTAAATGTTCTCCAACACAATTTTCCTTCATTACTTTGTAACAAATCATTTTGGTTTTGTGAGAATTCAGGGTTGTTTAAACCTCATTGAATATTTAACATTTTATAATATTCAACTTTCCATATACATGTCCGAAATTGGGTTATTGAAATTTACCAAACTAGTCAATTCATACATTGAAAGTGGTGTCATATTTTGAAAATATGTTATGTTATTACTTCTATTTGGAAGCATTTTTGATACATATAAATTTAATATTAATATGAATTATAAACTAATAATAAATATTTAACCATAATAATTATAAACTATTCTCAATATTATATTGTTATAAACCTTTCATAAATTTAATATAAATATTATATATTGTATTGAATTTATAATTTATAAATAATATATAAAAAATAAATCTTTTTTTAACTGACTAATTTGTTTAATTTCTATATCATACTATATAATATACTTTATATCATGAAATAAAGTACAGATTTAAATTTGTATCACTATCCAAGACACCACTATAATATCAAACATCATACCTTAATATTGCATAAAAATAAATTTCATATCATACATTGAGATATGACTAGTCATCATTTTCACAGAACTAATCATCACTATCAATACCAATGATTATAATTATATGATACAATATTATTATATAGATACAAATTATGATCCCCAATTAAAATATCTAAATTATATCACATTAAATAATATCATTATATTTTTATAATGATATAATGTTTTATTTCAAAAACACACAACTAGACCTATCAAATCTAGTGTACCACTTACTTCAATATGTGGTATTCTAATCTAATGACCATAAATACTTGATGTCACATAGAAATAATTTCATAGTTAGTGATATCATTATATTCACATATGTGATATACTTTTTGTTCTATAATTTAAATAAATAAATTTCCCAAAAAATCACTTGATTTTATCTGAAATAACTATAATACAATAATGACACCCCATATGTCTAAATACAATTTTAAAAAAAATATAAAACAAATATTAGATGGGAGTGGATTTTGATTAAAGTAATATAAATGAAAAAGATGAAGAAAATACCTCTTCATTGTTGGTATATGACTATATCTATTGATGTGTTTGAAAAACATCATTTAGAAATTATGAAACGACTTTATCTTCCATAGGTAATTCAATTAATAATTGAATCGAGTATCGAAACCATAATTGTATTCCATTATTTTTAAATTGAAATAGGTATATTCATGTTTTATTGGTTTTAAAATATTTTATAATGGTTTTTTTGGTTAAGGAATACCAATGTGAGAAGCATGTATTGTATAGAGTGAAACTAGAAAGTAGTTAGTGAAATTTAAAGGATATGAATGGTTTAATGAATGTTCAAAATAAGAATGTGGTAGTATAATATTAGTTCATTATTGGAGTATGTAGGAATGTTTAGAATGACTCATTGTGCCTATGAATGATGTTTTTGAATGTAGGGAGGCACTCAACGATGTTTAGAGTTAAGTAAAATTAAAATTTGTAAGTAGGGGTTATTTCTATAAAAAACTACATAGTTTTATAGATCATGTAAGATAATTAAATATCCCAGTTTATTTTTGAAGGAATTAATAGTTATATGCATGGTCTATGGAGATATTGAAATTGCATCATGGATGATTTAAAAATAGTCTTGAAAATTGGTTTTTATGTCCAAATAATTACATATCTCTCCAGTTTCAATGATCTAAAAATAGACAAATTCCCTAGGTGATTTTTTAGAATATTTTAGGGTTATTTATTCCTATCAAGGTCCTATTGATTGTAGTTCAGTATCCCTTATCTAATTTTTTCCTCATGTATTCTTATCACATTGATAGAAAAATCATGGAATTTGTGGATGTGGGTTTCACTGAGGAATAAAGATACCAATAAATGTTTAATTATTTTCCCAATGTGGTATAAGGGTTTCCATGATAGTTTTTTTTAATTTTTTTGGAAGAAATGTTCATGTTAAATTATATAATAATAATTTTTTTTCTTTTATCATATATTTTTAGATTTATGGAAATGTTATTATATATTATATTGTTGGATTTCATGCATCGACCTTGATTAGGGTTAGAGAATGTCCATATGTGGGTTGTTAAATGTTTATTTCACTCTATATTTGTGATTATATCAGCTGGATTCTAATTTACATCTATTATATGATAAAATTAGATATATTTTAAAGAGGCATGTACTTTTCTTTAACAGATAATTTTTATCTGGTATTATATGGGAGACATGTGTCGGTTACACAGGTTTTCATGGTCATCATGATGTTCTTAGAGAAACCCCGACATGGGTCAAAGCATGTATGATAGATTGAGATCAAAGACCTATGTATTGATTATTATTATTGGGCTTGGATGAGGTTATATATATAAATATATATATTCCCATGGTGTGTTTGTTATACTAACATTGGAACTATCCTAATGAAATTATTGGAGAAAATATGGCATAGATGAAGTAGGTATTGTGGAATGTTCTATTTATCTTTATCAGTAGTTTATTTATTTATTATTATAATGACATATGAAAATATTACAAAATTTCTAAAACTTCATGGGAAAACAATAGGTTTTTTCTTACTTTGATATATACTCAGTCCTTCCTAAAAAAGATATGGATGTTGGGTAGTCGAGAAATACACACTTTTTATAGGCTTAGGGTAGGATGAGGCCAATTATTTCATGATCATACATGATAACTTTACTCATTAAGAGATTGGGATGAGAAATTTATAGAGCCAGAATGTCCATAAATTATCTGTGAGAATTACTTTTCATGTTTTGGTGTTTCATTTCATTTTATTACATATGTTCTTGTTTATATTTTTTAATATATGAACTATTATTTAGATATTTTAATGTATATTTTAAACTCTGATATGGGGCAGTAATGTTACCTCATTTTACAAACATAGACCTCCACTTCTAGTTAGAAGACTATATCATATGAGGGGGAATACCCGAGGTCATGTTCACCAATTCTCCAATTACTATACAGATTGAGCTGGGTTGGGATATGACATAGTGGTATCTGAGAGTCATTTTTTTTGTTTTTTATTTACTATTTTAGTGTTATTATACATGATACATATAAATGTGCTAGGTCTTATGATGGATATAAAATTGGTTGATCATGAAACCCTTTCCAAGTAGAAAGTCCTAGATACTAGGGATTAGGATTGGCGTTCATGGTATCTATTTTTATGGTTATATATCATTTTACCATGGGAAATTCAATTAGATATTCGATGTTCTTGGGATTTATGTTTGATTTTGGCTCTTGGACTATAGATATAAAAGGTGTCTCGTGAATCAAGACTATGAACATAGGATTCACATGAAAGGTAGTCCTTATAGAGTTTTATTATGTCACTAATGAGGTAACTAGAAGTTTAAAACAATACCAACACCTCGAAGACATTTTTATATATATGTTCTTTTTGGAAATCTATTTAGTTGGACCAATATGTATATAAAACATTATGATGTGAGGTTTCATCGATCTATGGGGAGATGCTCGAGTAGGGGGCCCATAGTGTAGTCCGTCAGTACATGAGACATTTAGTGAACCTAGTGGTTTATCATGTCATAAGATTCACCATAGTCAACCCCATGGGGGAATTCCTTAAATCAAGTCAGTTATTTTAAATGTGAGTGACACCCTATATATAAATTTCACATATATCATGGAATGAAATTATTATTAAGTGATCCATGTGACTATGGTTTCGTAGATGTGGGTCCTTTTTTGTTTATTCCTTTATGTTTATGCCTATGGATGAGAAACAACCATCTAGAGATAAGTTTGATTTGTAAATGATGATAGATGATGGGTGGCCTTGTGTGGGCTGTGAAATTGGAAGGGAATACTTGATATGTTATATGCGAGGCATTGGATTGGGTGGTCTAGAATTCAATATACCAAGGTATATTTGATAATAGTGAACATATGATGCCTTGTGATCCATGAATTTTGTATAAGACATATTTCATTGGCTAGGTGGGAGACCCAACTGACCCTTGAGAGAAGACTAAACATTTAATTGAGTCTGTGATTAGTGACATCTACGGGGACACTATGATAGGGTTTATCCCATGTTTCAAGGTTCCTCGGAGGTAGATAGTATGAATAAATGATTTTTTTGAGGCTAATTCATTGGATGTTTGGAATGAATATGGTTTATTCATGGATATTCCTTGAGTATGTTGGATATGGGTGGGTAGTCTTGTATTATGAATTTTGGGTAAAGCATGAGTTTCCATGATGATGTGAGAAAACAAGGAATTATTTTTAGGAAAAGACTCTGAGTTAACTTGTTATATGGTGTTTAAAACACTTTTAGTGATATTCCTTGGAATTGAGGTTATTTATGGAAGGAAGGATCATTCATAAAACTCACCCTAAGGATTATTGATAAAATATTTAGGTTTGGTGATAGAATGGGTAGATGATTTTTTTATTGACATCATGTAAGGTGATCAATTGGTGGAGTTCTTAGGGATATCATTGTTGGTTGGAATTGATGTACGGTATGGGAATTATAATTATTGGATGAATATCCTTGACATAGGTGAGATTTGAATCCATTTTAGATTGATGAAAATAGTATACTTTTAGTGGGATGATACTGAAATGCAAGATTCAAGATATTTTGATTGATAAGGCATGAGCGCCTACTATTTATGTGACATGAATCATGGGATTAGAAGTCATGTACTTTGACCGGGTGGGGTGAGAGAATGAAACCATAATGTTTAAATGAAATTGATGTTGAATTCACTACTTTAGTGTACAGAATTTTTAAATTTAAATAGTTTATGGGATAAGTTCCAAAAGAATTTGATGAACATGATCTGAGAGTATTAAAAAATAAATGTTTACATGTAATACTACTTATAATTATACTCTAAGAGAAGTATGAGGTATCCATATGTTGGGGAATGAACCATTGGTCTTTTGAGGGTGGTGACCCTAAAACTGAATTATAATTAATAAGATCCTACTGATGATGTTCCCATAGGTTGAGAATGAGATATAAATTTCCTTTTTTAGTGGCACTCTGCTATGAGAGGGGTTTTGGCCACATCTAGTAAAAATGATTAATGATGAATGGAGTATAGGCCTAGGAGATCAAGAATTTGGATCAGTAGTGTGAATAGAAGGGAAATCCTATGCTAGTGAGTGTGATGTTTGGAAAAGAAGTCTGTCCCTCAGGCATGTAGGGTCATTTATGTATAGTATCATTCAATGGATGGTCATTATAGTACCATAAGGTTCATGTGGAAATTATAATTAGATTTGGATTCCATGGGGAATTGATTATGAAAATTTTAAAGTGTGGTTAAGTCAATAAAAATCATTGACATCAAAATTGTAATGTTTGTATGTAATATAAACAAGATAAGATTAGAAGTGTGTAGTTTCTTATGAAAAATAAATGTAATTGTTTTTTTGGATAATGATACAATCATGGGATTATAATGGAATCTAGATATAGACATAATTGATAATTTTTAGATGATCATGCACTGACTCGTTGGTTTATTGCATTATAAATGACTGGATTGAAATTACATCAACAAATGATCATTTTATGAGATAGGTCAGACATAGGACGTTTAATTAGTAAATTTTCATTTTATATTATTGGGTTTCCTAGAAGCTACACCATGAATGTTATTTAAAAAATGCAGTTATTTTTTATTGGAAATTATGGATGTGGGGAGAACCAAGAATTGGAATTGGCCATTATTAGATAAATTTTGTGGTGGGGAGAACCATTAACAAGATGATGTATTAGATAATTATTTTATGATGTATTGGAATAGATGTGTGTTGCTAAAAATTTTCTAGGTATTTATTGCATTGATTAGAGGGATGATCAGGTTTTGTTGATGTATGATATTCATGATTTGAGATTCACTGAGGAATATTGTTTGGAATTAATGAATTGAACATGGATGTTTAGATTTAAATTTAATAATAGGAATGGTTAAGATGCATGATTATTGAGTCACTATATATTTTAATTGGTGAAAATTGTTATGGTGGAGAGAGTTTAGTACCACATATTTTTCTAGTTTTAGAAATGCAAGGGAAATTTGAATTTTTGTTATAATTATTATTGGAGAAATGGTAATTTTCCACTTAATATAATTGTAGAATATTATTCTGAATGCTCCATTATTCCCAGAATATGGTGTTTACACTAGACAACGAGTTTAGTGAAATTACCAACTATTTGAATTTCAATGAGTTATTAAATATTTAATAAATTTATGTAATTTAATATTAAGTAATTACACAGGTTAAAAGATGTGTACATTTTTAAGGTACTATAGATTGAGATTAGAACACCATGGTTTAGTCCATAATTAGCAGTTTTCCTTACAGAAGCATAAACATACTATAGGCACCATGCATTACCCTATACCCCATATTATTTTTTTTCTTTGTCATTTATCATTACCATAGAATGTCATGTATTTTCATTGCATAATTTATTATTCCATGTTAGTGAGATTGGGAGTAGGGCTGGAGAGTGAGGATTTTTTTTCCACTAATGGATTGGGTATTTTCAGATCCTGATGTGGGAGCTATGGATTAGGAATCAAACAAATGCATCAATATATTTTTCCTGAGGAAGGCCATGCTTTTAGTTATTCACCATAACAATCATAGATAAATTCATTCTATTTTTTTTAGTAATTTTTGGGATATTGGGGGATCCTAGATGGTTGATATATAGATTACGAGGGAAAAATGATTTTTTCCGATTATAAGGGAGTTATATTTGGTAAACCTGATCACACAATATGTATTTCAAAGAGCTCACATCATGTATCCTTATTAATTAGGGGATAAGTTGAGATGAGGGCTACATGATGCATGGAATAATTGAAACAACATGTAGAGAGTGACCTAAAGTGTAGCTGGGTACTCGACTATGAACCCTATACAGGGTTACATTCCTTGTGGTGTACATGGGAATTCCACTTATAGGGGAATCATCATTTATTTATACCCATCATGACCATGTGTGAAGGGCACATGGACTAACCCCATATAGGGTACTCATCCATTTTCATTGTGTTTCATACATCCTATGTGAATTTGGTACACTCCATGTATTTTGTGGTGCACACACCATGTAGGAAAGGGTTGCAGACCAAAGATATTGTTTGGTGGTGCAAACTATATACATAAGGTAAATTCTTTGTAATATTCTCTTGGGGTGGTTTTCTCACCCTATAGTATGAATTGGTCTCATGATTAAACCATTAATGGGTTTTCCATGTTGATCATGATACTGTGATCTATATAGTAACGTAAGAAACCTCATGATATTTTATTCTATATTATTATTTGGTTTTAAATTATTTATTTGTTATATAACTTTATCAATACTTTTGTGTAGAACAAGGGCATGACTTTGTACCTATGTGTGGTGGAAGGTTGATGCCTGGATGTAGAAGATCTTATTCAGGGGAAAACATTGATTTTTTATGACTAAGCTAATAGTGGAAATGACTTATATTCTAAGGTTGTTGGTTTGAATACTTTCTCCATAGCATTTACGATTTTTCCATGATGCAAGGCACAAATGGTCCTTCAAAAGAGGGGATTGAAATGTTTTATTTATTTTTTTCTTATTTAAATTTTTTTGTATATTTAAAATGACATTTCATTAGTGGAATAATGATCCAAGGATTCCAATGATATTGAAAATTTAATTTATGCCTCATTCACTGATGGTTTTGGTCATTATTAAAGTGTTTTCATGGGATGCCTTTGAGCATCTAGGCTCCCAATGTCATCTTGGGTGAGTGTACATAGCATAGTATTTCCAAATACATTGAGATGAGTCTTTAAATAACTTTATAGATTATTTCAAGTGACATATACCCTATGAGTCATAAGAGGCTGTTTTATATTGACCTGATTGCTAATAAACACGATTCCCTCTGAGGGATGAACATAGTCCTAAGAATTGATACTAAAGAGAACTTCCATCAGGGTGGTTTGGGTTTGTTCTTGTGAAAAATCTCTTATTAGAGGAATGTTTTACTAGTTGTGGAAACTCCTATAAGTAATATCTAGGATACTTGATGAGAAATATCCCATAGGGGAGGTTTTTGTAATTATTAGTTGGGACACCATAGATTTGGAGCTATTGTTTGATCCTATATACCATTTAGAAATTCATGTGAGCATCTCAAGGTCATTATCTAATATATCGATGAGTCCAAGGTTTGTTATACATATTTTAATAGTCATATTGATGTGGTAAGAGACACTCAATCACTGAATATAGTATAATTGGATGATATATATTAGGAAACTATGGATTTATGATGATTATTAGGATTTGATTAGGTTATATCAACATGAAATTATAGAGGTTGTGATACTATGGTTGGAACGGCCCCCATGACGTTCTCAAGGAAATTCCGACACTGGATCAATTTTTTATTGTTGATGGTTTAATTTATTCCATTCATTATTTAATTTATTTATTTTATGTATGAAACATAAAAATATTACTACATTTAAAATACATTATGGTACTACATGGATTGTTCCCTATAGAGTAATTTTCTCACACCATACCTAGGTATCGATGACACATTCATACTAGATCAAATCTAACAAGTTATAGTTTAAGGATAGGTTAAAACCTAGAATTACATAAGGGAGAATCATAAATCAGATGGGAAGGACACATGGATATGGTAGTTATGAATCTTCATTTCTTGGAATTTCTATGAGATCATAATACTATAAATTTGTGTTATTCAATTAATTTTTATATATAATTTTCATGTATATTATTATTTCTAATGTACTCAATTATTAGTTTTTCCCTATTATTTCACACTCTTATATTTAGGAATAGTCCTCTCATAGTAACACCTATGACCTCTAAGTTTAGTTAAAAGAATGTGGAATATGATGGGGCTTCTTTAAGATCAATTCTATCCACAATCTTATTACTGTTCATAGTGATAAATTCCAAGATAAGACAAATTGAATATGTAGAGATCTTGGATTGTTATTATTTTGGACACCTAGATATAGTGACCCAACTCAGATTCCTAAGAATATCATGTTACTGTATTCACAAAAATTTTACGCAACTAAATATTTATAAAATGTGGTCAGAAAATTATTTTATAAAAATTTTCACTCTTATTATATGATTTTCTCTAAATATATTCATAGCATAAAAACAGTCACTAAATTAGATCCTTATTTTTATTATAGTAACTAGTTTAAATACCCAGAGGGTGGGTGGGATGAATCAGAGTGTGATAGGTTAAAAAAAATCCCCCTTTTTATTTTCATTAATCATTAAAAAAAACACACTTCTATCCCTTTCCTATAAAGATGTATGATCATAAATTAAAAAATTCACAAGACACATCAATTTTACATGGTTCAACCTCACTAGGCTATTTCAAATGATCATACAACAAAAATGTTCCAATGTAATTAATTTAATAATGTTTACTTCCAATACATGGTTAGATCTAGATCACTTATAGCCCCAACATCACTTCCCTTACATTGTCCAAGGACAAATCCTTGATTATCAAGGGTCACTCCCTCAATCATTACATTGATGGATCACTACTAGTGGAATTGATAAACTTATTCCTCTTACTTTTCTAACATATATAGAAAGAATTAATACCATGTTTATGGAAATGTAGTTCCTTTCAATAGAAATAATGAATTAATCCTCAATTTTAAATAGATACTTTGTTGTAGTTTTTTGGTATTCTCCTATAATTCTATGAAAGAAACTTGATGTAGCACTTCCACTTTCCAGAAACCTAGAAGAAACTTCTCTTTATTGTATTCAAAGAAATTACAAACTCAATATTTGGATGGATATCTTATGGATTCCAGGTCTTCCTTTCACTTTATTGGATATATCAGTGAAGAAACTCCTTCAATAAGTGTTTTCAAATTGTGTAGATACTCTATCTTCTTCTTCATCTTCTAAATTAAGATATGAAAATTATACTGCATATATGGTAATTGAGTCACATATCTCTATACACAATATGAAAGTATAATACCCCTGCATGATACTCTATTGCATAAACCCTTGCATGAGATCCAATTGCATAACCATTTTCATGATCTCCTAGAATATAACCCCTTGAGAGAGATCCTGACACGTGACCCCTTTCACGATTTGCATGAGATCCCGGCTCATAACCCATTTATTGCCCTTCAAAAGATCCTAATGCATAATCATAACAAGAGACCCTAGAATATAACCCTTTACTAGGATCCTAGTGTAAGACTCTTTTGGTATTTTCATGAGATCTTGGTGTGTAATGCTTGTGCGGGATCGTTGCATGAGACCTTTTTTTCTTTTCAAATGATCCAGGTGCATAACACTTTCATGATTTGCATGAGATCCATCTGTGAGACCATTTTATAAAAGATCCATGCATGAGAATCATTTGAGTGAGAATTTTTTTAGATCATGCAAAACATTTACATGATGTAAATCATGTATACTTTTTCATGAGATCACCACATGAAACTCATTCAGAAGATCTCTCCATGAGACTCCTTCTTAGATCTTGCTTCAACAAAATAGAAAAAGAAAAACATCAGCAACTCTTATGGATGGGTCATTGGGTATTTATAGGAAACATTCCACCGCCTTAACTTTACAAACTAGGGATAAAAAACAGTTACACTGCCATAATAATCGACATGACATGCTCTGTGAGATCCCATTGTGATATCAATTGAAAAACTTGTGATGGTCACCATTTTTGTCTTCTAGTGCTTTGTGTGATCCATCATGGGATCCAATTAAAATTATTAGTGATTCTCAAGATCCCATTATGAGATCCAAAGTCAATCATATGGTTGCATTACTTTGAATGACCATGAGATAACCCCATCATTTCTGTCTTTTTTTGTCTTCATGTGCTTCATGAGATCTCTATGTGATATCCGTTGACAATAATACTTTCTCATTGTGTGCTTTGAAAGATCAAAATGATAGATCATATAAAAATTATTTAGAGCTTCATGATATATGTACATACTTCTACACTATAGAAGATTAGAAATATTACACATCCATGAGATCAAATGTATCGTCGTTCAAGAGATCATACATTTTATTCTACACAATATCGTACATTCTCAGTTTCATGAGATTAATCAATTCTCTCTTTCTTGAGATATCTCATCTCTCATATTCATGTGATAAAAAATTTCTCAATTCAGAAATATTTATCTTACACAATGTCATATATTTTTCACTATCATGAGATTATACATTTCATGCGTTAGAAATTTCACGATTTTATGAGATCAAATATTTTACGCTTGCAAGAGATTACATATCTCACACTTACTCATCATGTATTCTTTTAAAACCAAACTTCATAAAAAACCTAAAAACTTATCAAAAAACACATTGAACCTAAAATAATCAGTAGGGGTATTTTTTTCCAATAATATACCACTTTGGATTTGTTAACAAGTTTTCAACTTTTGATTCAATTTTTATGCTCCTACCATCTTAAACCAAATTTTTCTTCTAGAAATTCAGATAGAGATCAAAGATTTAATCAACCCACACTCTAAGACCACAAGATCTATGATTTTCATGATAAATAATAGTAGCATGAATATTTCATCAATGAATCAATTTATTCCCAAACTAGTTATATTATTTTATCATGAACCCCCTTTGTTATGATATATAACTTTGATAGAAAATCATTAGCCGCATCAGATTTAAAACTCCCCATACGTCAATAATACCCCTGTAAACTTTATCCTATGTTGATTAAGAAATTTTATCCCCCTTTTTCAATGAAATCAATGTTCACTCCTCTCTGGCTCAGGGACTACGAGTCCCACATCAACACATATTCATGTGTGGGGAGTTGACTAAACTCTATGATCCAGTTGATGTTGCTCAAATTCCAATTTGGGTAAGGCCTTTGTCAGAATGGCTGTAACCTGATGTTCTGTAGGCATATACTCCAACTTCACAATCTAATGATCCGCTTTCTCCTTGATGAAATTATAATTCATTTCAATGTGCTTCATCCTTGATTGATGGATTGGATTTTTGAAGAAAATTATAACACTAAATTAGTAAATTAGATTCCAATAAAAGGCATCACTTAAAATCCCATATAATAAATCTATTGTATCATCCATAATAACTACGTAAAATCTGGAGCAGAAACAATATATTCAGATTCTTTGGTGCTCAATGAAATGCAATATGGTTTCTTTCTTATCCAAGAAATATACAATCCTACAAGATATAATGAACCACCTAATTTTAAATTTCTATATTCTACAGAACCATCCCAATATGAATCTATATATCCCAATAACTCCTGTGAATATGTTTTATTATTCCTAAAAATAAAGAATATCATGCCCTTGATATACTGAAGTTTTATTTTTACCATAAGTAAGTGGATTTATTTGAGATTACTTTGTTACCTTACTACTTTGAATGTGGAAAAAATAATCAATTGTGTCATTATTATGTATAATAGAATTCTAATGATCTTTCTATTTTATTTTACATTAACCTCTATGCCTTCATCATATAGTGAATGTTTCATCTAGGTAGCTACTAGAGTCATCACATCCTTGGAATTATCCATTTCGAATCATCTCAAAACCTCCTTGGAAAATTTGGATTTAGAAATAAATGTATCATTACTTTTTTTTTGTGACCTGTAAAGGTAGGGAAAACATCAGTTCACCAATCATTGAGATTTATAACTCACTTTTCACTTATTTAAAAATTTTGTTATACTTCACTTCATTTTATCCTCAAAATATTATGTATTCAAAATACCCAAAACCATCATTCATTGATTACTTTTATCATTAACATAAATGTTGTGATCAACTCCACCTCACTGAAATCCATGGTTCTCCAAAAACTAATCATGTCAGGAATACCATTCTCTTGATTCCTACTTCAACCCCTATAATTCCTTTCATAGTTGAAAAACTCTATTCTCATCTTCATGAATGAGAAAACCATTATGTTTCTTGATATAAACTTCTTCTTCTAGATCCCCATTCAGAAAATATGACTTGACATCCATATAGAAAACTTTGAATTTTTTTTGAACTACTATGTCTTATAATAATATGATGGTATCAAACCTGGAAATTGGTGCAATTATTTTATCAACAACAATTCCCTCTTTTTGGGTGTACATTTTTCACAATAGACATTCTTTGTTTTGAATCAGAATTCCAAATTTATTTAGTTTATTGTGAAAGACCCATTTATTCCCAGTGAAATTATTATCTAGTGGTCTCAAAACAATATCCTATGAATAAGTATTCACAATTTGATAATGTTATTCATTAATTAATGATACCAATTCTCATCACCTGTTACTTTTTCAAAACATTTAGGATCAAACTGATAAAGGAATGACCTATTCTATAAATAATTTATTCTCTATGTTCGCACTGTTACTGCCTGATCATCGATGATATAATTCCTAGAAATTTTAGCTTGAATATTCATCTTACATGAAGAAACATATTTTAATTAATTCAAATCATCAATAATATCTTTTTTGAATCATAATTTTCCACTTCTACTCCATCTGAGGTGTTTTCCTCACTGACACTATCATCAAGGAACTTGTTAATGTATTGTCAAATATTATATTAATTATCTACTATAGTGAAATAATTTATTTAAACAACTTTTCCTTGAATAATGTTAAATAATTTATATGATTTTCTTTCTTCTTAATAGATAAGGAATATCCCCTCATATCCATGAGATTCAAATTTCATTTGTTTCTCTTTATTGAAAATAAAACACAACCTTATAATGATTCAAAAATATTTCAATGTTGGATTCCTTATGTGATATAGATGGTACAAATCATTTTCTTCCTTTAGACATAATAAATCCACATTGGATATATAGACTGATGTCAAGACTGTTTCTTTCAAAAAATTCTGATAGTCCCTTTTCAATTAGAATTATTTTGACAATATCGTTTATCCCCTAATTACTGCTCACAACCACTCCATTTTGATGTTGAGTTCACACTGATGAAACTTGATGCCTTATCCCAAGTTTCTAAAGATAATTTTACTCTTGTATATTTATTAATTTAATATTATTATCATTATGAAACTTCAAAATATTGTATCCAAGAATCCTTTCAGATTCCCTCTGATACTGTTTTATGAAACTAAACACATCATATTTCTATAAAATAAAAATTAGCATTGATTTATGACTAAAATCATTAATAAATAGAATGTAATACATATTCACATTAATGGATCATAGTGAGATAGGTACATACACATATGTAAGCACCAAATCAATTACTCTACCTGATTTTTTTATATTACCTTTTACAATATTCTCATAATATTTCTTTTTGACATGTATCACATGTATGGGTATGATCACGTGCTTTTTTCGGGAGATATTGAGCTATATAACATTTTACCATATATTCTAGGAATGGTTGACATAGATAGATAAGACATTTATTAAAAAACCTATTTTCTTCCTCTCTGGATAAAAACCACATATATTCTTTTCCACTCACAAGGAAAAGATTCCCCTTCCTTATTTTCCCTACAAAACAACTGAAGATCCTACTTTGTGTATGGATTGTATTTTTTGTAAAATGAATTTCATTAGTTTTGGATAGTGTTAAATAAGAGAATACGATCTCATTTCATTTAATATGATAAAAAAGTTCAATGTTAATAGAGGTTGGATGAAGTCCTCATGTCTTGAAATTTAATGAAAAATGAAAAGGGTTTGAAGACATTGAGATTCAATGTGATTCCTAGATAATTGTTATGAATTAATTTGATGAAATTGGATTTCATGTATGAATAAATATCATATAAAAATGTGATGATGCTTTATTGATTTTTACTTCACAAATGTAATTAATTGTTTGGAGAAATTGTGATATAAGCCTTATGAAGGGAAGGGAGAGAAAAGGTGTTTCCAATCATATTTAGTTTTTACTGGAAAGAAAGATGTTTCTAGAAGGAAGAGAAGTTAAAATACTTTCCTTGGTAAAAATTACGATGCTAAATACTATTGATCAAAGGTTAAAAATCATAAATGGTTAGGTTCGTGATAAAATTATATGATCACGAATCCGTATGGATGGTGTTGATAAAGTATATTTTTAAGGTGGTTTTATTACTCAGTGTTTTCCCAATTTTTGGGCCATAAAATCATGAGTTTTTAAAATTGGAATGGAGGGTTTTCTGAAAATGAGTCTATATAATGTAGTTTATAGACCGAGAAGAAAAGTTCATGGACCGCATAGGAGGTATGAAAAATGGTGATGGAAAATCAAAAAAAGGAAATATTCTACATATCATTGCTATTTGGACCGTAAAGCACGCTACATGGACTGTGTAGGGAAAACAGTTCATATGAGGCTCATAGTTAATGGAAGGAATTAAGTTCATGGGTAGCTCATCATTTAGGGATTGTAGGAGATTATTTTTGGAAATTAAAAGGGTTTTCATCTACAGAAGTCAGCGGCCTCCACAAAAGAGAAATGTTCTATGCAGACCATATAACACAGTTCGCAGTCAAGGCTTCCCTACATTAGAGTATTGGGTAAATTGGATTATTAAGTTTTATATATTTTATTTTACTATATGATGTACCATAACCCCATCATTATGTTATATAGAATTTCATTTCAAAACATCCTCACTCCCGAAATTTGAGGAATTCCCAAAGAGTTTGCAAGGGATAATTCCATAAAGGAGAAGATATTCCCGAGGAGAGTTTTGTGAAGGATAACAATTCACATAGAAAATATTTCTTATAGGAGATATTTTACTAACGAGTCAGTTCTCGAAAAGGAGGTTTTAGGGGATTTGTAGCCGATAAAGGAAGAGGGACCGCATAGTTTACATAGTCTATTAAAGAATGAGGCATCTATGGAGTAGGGGAAGTCTGTGGAAGAAGCTTATGTCTGCAGAAGAAGTGGAAGTCCAAGGAAGAAGAAAAGGTCCCTGAAAGAGGAGATGGTCCATGGAATAAGAGTCAATCCATGTAAGGAAAGGAAGTATACAAAAGGTAAGTTTTTTCATGGAAGGGAAGGTTGTCTGTTAAGCACTCAGACCACATGGTGGAACTATGTTTCATAATGTAAAATTTTGTACATTCCCAGTTGATAAAAAACATACAGAGAAGAGAAAACACACATAGTTTTATCCTTTGAAGAAGAATAATCATTAACCTAAGTTCATATTTACACAATGAATAAGAGAAGAAAACTGATACACTCATGTGTCCGTATTGAGTGTTAAAGAAAGGCAATAATACACTTACTACACAATTGAAGAATATTCTGTGTCCAAGAAAAATAGAGTGATACCACATAAAAATTGATTATTATTCAAGGAAGATTAATTATTATGATTCTAAGATGAGATGATATGCATTGATTTAATTACCACAAAGGAATGTTGTGATTCTAGTAATAAGAAGAAGGAGATATCACAGTGTAGTAGGATTTTCACTTTATAAATAAATTGTGGAAAAGAGAAGAATATTTGGTGACCAAATTGATGTTAGTTCATTATAATTTGGGTTAGAGACAAGTAAATGTTCATTAATCTACAAAAAATTAATATTATTGGGATCGATAACATAAGAAGACTATGTACCATTCAGTTCACTACTGAGAAGAAGTAAGAAGATTTTATTGTATGTTTTTATGTAAGTAAAAAAGTGAAGTAGAAGTATGTGGAAGAACAAATAAGAACAATGAAATTTGGTAGGAATCAACTGATAGATGAATTTTCTGGTGTCACAAACTCTCATAAAAAAATAGAATACTGGTTTTGGAGGCTATATGATGATCCATCCACGAGTTGTAAATTATAAAATACTAGATTGTTTTCAATGTGCTACATGAACACATTACTAGATTGTTTACATAGTGTTACACAAGTTTAAGGTCAAAATATTCTAATTGTATTCCACATGAAAGGATTATTTTATAGTATATTGTGTGGTATTAGATTATTTCCAAACCATATCAAGGATGAATATACTATTTTTGAGTAGTAAAACTCGCAAAAAAATAATGTTTTATCTTTACTAATTTCATATACATTCTTGTGATAGGAAAAATTGAATAAGAGAAAAAATATCCTAATAGGTCTAAGAGGTACATTGATAAAAAGTTATGATTGACTTAAAAAGTACCTAATACTAATTCACCCCCCATATCAGTGTTTGGAACATCCCAAATTGGTCATTACTACAACAGAACTATCTCTTCCATTTATGATACATTTATTCATAGTAATGTTTATAGAATGAACTGAGTCACATAGTTGACTAATTCTATTAATGTTTGAACTCAGGCCTTTGGTACCCAAGGAATCAACATGTCTTATTTCTTTTCCCCCAAATTTGGATTTTCCTAAGTCAATCATCTTCAGGCCTTCAACATTTTCAAATGTGACAATATCTTACGTGACATATTTTATTCTTGTAATAAGATCCTTATTACCTTTCATATGAGATATGTATCCACTATCAAGGATTTATACATCATAACGGTCTAATTCCATAAACGAAATCTCCACAACCACTTCCTACTCAGATCTTTTCTTTTTTATCAATGTTTTAAACTTCTTAACTAAGATGGATTAATAATGTTGATATTTCTTAGAGTATGATGGATCAGATTCATCTTTTAGAGATGAAAATTGAGCATTTATTTTCTCCTCATTTGATGGCACGTTGAGCTGTTGCTTATGACCGAATTTATTCTTCTTAGGCACATTCCACTACAATATTGATGAGAAATATCTTTCCATGTATCCTATTAATACACACCTGAAAGAGTGGCCATTAAATTTTATCCTAGTATATTAAGATATGTATGGATTCCTCTATTGGTATTGTTCTCTTTGGTACCTCTTGGCCATGGAACATACATTTTGTGAGTGTCCCATATTTCCACAACAATAACATCAAATGCGAGGTGAATTTATTTTTGTCACCACTGGACTAATTGTAGTACCTTGGGTTATATGAATGTTTTGTTTATGATTCATACCCAAGTCAATCTTCAATCTCAGAGAGGGTTCTTGTGGACCAACTCCAACTATTACTTATTTTTTTCGATCACGCCCCATACCATCAATATTGTTCTGATTTATCATTTTGTTCTCTAAACATTTCATTGTCTACTTCACTGGAACTTTGAACTCTAATTTTCCATTTTCTACTACCTTTGAGACCTTCTTTGTGGGAGTAAATAGTTTCTCATAATATTTCACTTCCCTTTATAGGTTAATAACCTCCCACTCAACCTTTTTGATGAGTTTTCTTTGGTCTTTCATTGTGTCATTCAAGATATTGAGAATACTTTTTTTCTTCAACATTGATTTTTTACTCACCAATAATTTCAATATTATATACATATAATGAC
Source organism: Viscum album (assembly GCA_963277665.1). NCBI lineage: Eukaryota > Viridiplantae > Streptophyta > Magnoliopsida > Santalales > Viscaceae > Viscum > Viscum album. The sequence continues at coordinate 2,036,540,811 of OY728156.1, forward strand.
TTTATCATTTCAATTGCTTCCATTAGATCATACATCTCTTCTTACTGATGCTACTTAAAGATTTTTTCAGCATGAACCACTTAACTGGATTTATTCATTTTGGATCTCTAAACATCAATCTCCTAAAGAAAGGCTTATAATTCAGCCTAAATAAAAAATATTAATTCAATTACATGTTCATAATTTTCACATTCTTTCATTTTCTTGGATATACCTACAACTTCCACAATATATGTCTCTCCATAATCATTACATTTTTCAATATCTTCAACCTCATATTCATATGATCTTTCATTTTCTAGTGAAATGAGATTCTTATTTCTGATGGAATGTATCCTTAATATTTTTAAAACCTTTAATGTTGGATAACAAATTCTTTATGGGAATTTAAACTTTATCCACATCATCACCTTGAAGCTTCTTGGAGAACCTCACTATAATATGTCCAACCTTTCCATATTGAAATAATGTTTGGGGAAGTTTCCCATGGAACATCCCTTTTCCACCTTATATTTTAGATGAATGGAATGAATTTAATTAATCATAATCTTCCCTTCTGATATTCAATGGTGATATTCTTTGAATCCTTGAATTCCACTTCATCATACTTCCCTTATTATAGACTCATTATCATAATTTTTCATATCGTATGCAACAATATTACTGTGCAAGCTATCCAATATCAGCTCTAATGGATCTTTATATTCAAATAAAAAAAATTTCATATTGAACTGATTTGTTTGTATTATCATGATACACTTAACAATATTTACATATTAAATAATTTCCATGAGACAATGAATGTATTCTACAAAAATATTTGCCTGGTCAAATAATGCATCAACAGACTCATTAGGGTGCATTCAGAGATCCTCATAATTGTTTCATAGTATCCAAAACTTTATTTATTTGACTTTTTTTCACCCTCATACATGTTTAGTGTCTTTTACCACATATCATGTGATTACTTACATGACATAACCTACATATAAGTTTTATTATCTAGGTATACCACAATATTATTGATTCATTTTTTGTGATAGTATCCAATCCCATTGGGCCAACTTCTGATAAAGAACCACTATCAATATGGGCCAAAATTCCTAACATCACTACTGTAAAGGCATCCATTCTTAATGATTGAAAGTAGTGCTGCATATGACTCATCCATAATTAAAAATTGTTTCCATCAAATATCAGAATCCATTTTTATTGGAAACCTTCATTGTAACGATTGAGAGAAATACTTATAATAACTGTGAGAATTGATACACATTTTTTATCCAAACTAGTTTAAATAACCTGATTTAGGGGGTGAAATAAGGTTTGATAGATTTAAACACCTACATCTTCAAATATAGTTTCATCATTAGATAAAACTTCTCTCCCTTTCATATAGAAATTCATGAACTGAAATGAAAGCATGAAAGAGACACATAAATTTTAGGTTTTCACCCTCATTGGGTTACATTTAAGGATTATAAAATTACCATGTGCTGATAAACCATATTTTTAAAGGCTTAAACCTAATAGAAGGTTTAGGATAGATCAATTATATGACCAGACTCACTACCTTTACAAAGAATATAGATAGCTCACATATTCCTAAGGGCCACTCCTTCAACGTTTCCTTTGATGGCTCATTGTCAGGGGAATGGATCACTTTTTTCCTATTCCATTGGTCAATACTCTGAAAGGGATTCATACCCAGTTTATGGTCATGTAGGTCCCTTCATTAGAAATAATGAATGTATCCTCAATTTTTGGATGGTGCTCTATTGAAGTTCTTTTTGGGGTATCCTTCACTTATGTGAAAGCACCATGAAAAAACACTTCCACTATATAGAAAAATAGAAATATCATATCATTACTATTGAAATAGTATTTAAGAAGTCAATATTTTGAAGGATATACTATGAATACATAGTATTCCTTTCAATTTCTTGGATGTTTTTGTGAATAAAATCACATTGAATGTATTATAGGATAGTATAGATCCTCTTTCTTCTTCTTCAACTTTTGAATTCAAATATGATAATGATACTGCCTACAGGGTAATGTAGGAAAATATATTTTTATAAAAGACTCTAGTGTGATTCCTCACATGAGACCCTAGTGAATAACCCCTATCATGAGATCCTAGAGCACAACCCCTTGTGTGAGGTTATAGAGAATAACCCATTATTTGAGATCCTGACACATAACTTGCTTCATGCTTTGAATGAGATCATTACATGTAACCCCTTCCATGCTTTGTGTGAGATCCTAACACATAACCCTTTCATGAGATCCTAGCATGTACCACTTACATGAGATCCTATCACAAGACCATTTTATTATTTGTGTGAGATCTTATATATTAGCCTTTCACAATATCTTAACCTGATACCATTTCACTATTTTCATGAGATCCTAGTGAATCGAAAATTATTTATTTTCATGAGATTTAGGTTTGAGACCCTTTTGCGTGAGATTTGAGTGAAATAATAGTTTATGTGAGACTTTTTTTAGATTATGTGAAACAATTATGTGATTTCAATCACATATACTTCTATGAGAGATCTCTCTGTAAAAATACTTCATGAGATATCTCCACGAGGATCATTCTTGGATGATGTTTTAAATAAATTGATTCATAAAAAATTATTTACCTCTTATAGATGGGTCATTGTGTATTTATAGGAGTGAGTTAAACTCCATAACTGTTAATATCCCTGAAAACCATCCATTCATCTTCCAGAGTAATCCAAATCAAATGCTCTATGAGATTCCATTGAGAGATCAATTTATATTAATGTGACGGTCAGTGATGTTGAATTCCAATTCATTGTGTGATAAATCATGAGATCCAAAGATAATCATGAGTGATTATCAAGATCCCATTGTGATATAAAAAGTAAATCATGTGGTTGTATGATTTCTAATTACCATGATACACCTCTATCATTTTAATCTTTTCTTTGTATTCATGTGATTTTCGAGATCAATCTGAGATATCCTTTGATAATCAGGATTTATCATCATTTTCTTTACAAAATCTCAATGCGAAATCATTTAAAACCCATTAGGAGTAATGTGATATCTGTTCAGGCTATCACACTCTACGATAATAAGAATATTTCACTTCTGTGATATCATACATATCACCCTCTATAATATCATAAATCCCATAGTCCATGAGATCAAACATTTCTGTATTTCATGATATAATACATATTAAACTTTCATGAGATCATAAATTTCACGTTTTAGACATTTTTCCTTTGCATGATATCATATATTTTGGAACTTTCATGAGACCAGACACTTCTCACTTCATAAATTTCATGTTTTCACGAGATATAATATTTTATATGTGCACAAGATTAGTTATCTCACACTCACTCTTCATGTCTTCATTAATAAAGCCCTTCATAAACAACTTCAAACTTTTCATCAAACCTAATCAACCCCAAAGCACCACCTTGATGGATTATTTCCAATAATTTGTATAGGATCATTCTTTGAGATACATTCAATGATTTGATATTTCCAAAAATAAAGGCTATATTCTGAAATCCTTCAATATATATTCTATATTATTAGAGTCAACTAAATTAAAAAAAAATGATTATCAAAAACTTCTTAAAAACATAAAGAGAATAACAAACATCATTCTATCAATATGGATCATTGGTTACATAGTTCAACATGACAATAAATATTTTTGACTTCATATATATATATACACACGATGTTTGTAATGCCCCAACCACAAAATCCCAGATCTAGTTCATTACTTTGTTAAATTGTCTTAGTTACAAGGAATCAAATCCCAAAGGACTGATCATTTTAGTAGTTTTGAAAAACTGGATACAAACATGTAACTCATTTTACATTGGGAGATGAAAAAACAGTATAATAAATAACCAAATCTAATAAACTGCATCCTTGAAAACTAAAAAGGTAATCTCTTCTTCATAACCTGGGGAAGGAAAACAAATGAAAGGTGTGAGACCAAATGCTCAGTAAGAGTTACAAATAATAGAAGCACAAAAAAATAATAATTGAATCACAATAAATTAAACATAATCATTATGGTATGGGAAATAATTAAAAAACACAAAACATCAATAAACTTTGAACGAAAGTGAATCCATAGATTTTGGCATAGTGAAAACCCCATGGATAGTAATAACTGAATAATGAATAAATATAATGCTTATTATTTGGACATCATGTATTTTGAAGATGAACCATTATATCGTCGAGATGGTTTATGTCTTAGGGTATAAACCTATCTGATTTTTTGAAACAAACTCAAAGGGTTAGTCACCAACTGGTTCGTCTCAAATCCTTATTTACAGATATGTTTAATATAGAAAAAAATGAATTTTCAATATCTTTACTGACTATAGGATACATATTCAACAATATTTCCACAGTTAAAGAAACATTCCCTAATTGTTAAACATAAACACTAACCATTCAAAGTAATACGGTGAATGGAAACAAGAAAGCACATCCACATTAAAAATAATAAAAAACATTCAAAAAAATAGTATGGATTATATAGTAAGAGATAAAAATCAATATAGTAAAAGGTTAAATAAATAAAGTTTACATAGATGAAGATACTTTTAAATGAGACTATTGAAAAATTCTTGAGGAAATAATATATTTTATCAAAATTTAGGAAAGGATTTGAGCTTGAGAAATGTGGAGAAATGAGGGTGTGAGGAATGGTATTTATAGTGGGGGGAAGATTTTCTTAAAATTTTAATCATTTGTTTATTAATTTTCCCTAAGACAAGAAATTGTAGTGATTCCATGATATATAATAGTAAGTGAATGTGAGTTCGAACCAAGTGTTTTTACCTCAGTAAAACATCATCCATGACTCAATAGATCATGTATTTAGCATTTATAAAAAATTATTGCATTTCACTATTCACAAAAAAATTAAGTATTTCAAAAATAAATTCACCCTAAGCATTTTTAGATGTTTAGTATCCAAGAATTAACTCCATTTAAAAATAATAATATTCTAAATATGATAAATTTAATTTTTAATTTAAATCATCATTTACTCAAAAAAATTAAAATTTTGATATTATTACTTATTTTATAACACTTTGAAAAATTAACTAAGGTCTCAAAAAATATCTTATAATCATAGGGGAAAAAAATTTATTGAAGAACCCATTTTTTGAAAATTGATTAATTTATTAATTTAAAATTTAAATTAAATATTTATCACCCACAAAAATACGACTACATAATTAATAATTTATAAAATATTCTACTTCATTTATAAGGTGCCTAAATTGTATCTATACATTCATGGGCCAGTTTACTATTTATAAGGGTTATATTACTATTCATAAGGGTAAAATTACCATTCATAATGGTATATTACTATTCATAAGGGTAGGTTACTATTCATATGGGTAGTTTACTATTCAGCAAAAAATAAGTTTTTTTATATTAGACTCCAAAAATCACCCTGAACGCAATTGTGTATTTGAGATTTTTGAAATTCAAATAATAGAAATGGAAAAATTATTTTTTTTAAATCGGTTATAACAAAGTTTTATTTGTAGAGACTCAGTGTTTCATGGATTCAATATTAAATTTATTTATAAATCCTTAGGGTGTTACAATGTTCCTCAATTTATTCTTGGTTTACATCCTTCTATATAATTCCTTACTTTTATATATAAATATAGTTTTATATAACTCAACTTGATGTATATTTTATCATAATTAATCAATTTTTCACTCAAGAATATTTTCATGGATGCAGGTATCATTTTTCTGATCATCTCTATACTCAATTACATCAATGAACAATTTTTTACTTATGAATTAGTTCTCAGTTATGTAATTTATATTTTGTAAACCCAAATCCTTAAAAAATACTCTCTTCCCCTAATTAAAATACTCTTTTTCTAATGAACTCAAACGTATATACTTGTTCTTATGATAATTATATTTTTCTTAAATAATAACATCTTTATTATTATTTGTGATATTCATATTCTAAACAGACATGTTGTGCACTTATTATCATTCTCAACACTTGAACATCACTTTATCTTCTTCTTCTAGATTTAAGTGGTAACATATTTTTTGAACATATATAGAGACTTCAGTTCTTCCACAGATAAAACCATTTGATTATACCAATGTTATTCAGAATGTAATTTATCAGATCATATAAAAGGTATTATTTTTTAAATCAATTTAAGCATGATATTATTCTAATATGACATTGCACTAGTATGAAAATTTTTAGTTTCATCTAAAGGAAATACATCTGTTATGTCATTCTTCTATAAATGTTGGTCTTCATTTATTATTCACATCATCCTTTTGATAATTTTTTCATATCTTTATAGAATAGAAATAATTTCTTAGATATCAATTCTCAATATCTGTGTAATAAATTATTCTTACGAAAATATTGTGAACGTTATCTGATCTACATGACATCTATAATCATCCATGAACCAAGTCATACTACTTTATCTTTTTAAAGTATATAGTTTCTATAAAATCTACATATAAAATTGTTCCATCTAATTATTCTATTACACCATTTAACTACATGTAGTACCTATTATTTTCTCAAACATCATGCATATGGACACAACACTATTTGTTTGGGAAAATGTACAACCATTACACCATTATTTTATTATCCATTTGGTTATTTTCATGACCTCAAATTTAAATTTCCAATTCAAAAAACACCAACATGAATACCATACAGACTCACCATTATTCCATGGGTATAATTGAAACATCTGAACACATAAACCATGATTATCCGGTCAATGGTATCATCTAAAAATTTTCCCATAATCCTATTTAATTTTATACATGTGAGAAATTTCCTATATAGTATTTCATCTCCTTGAGGGAATATCATAATCTATACTAAACATATATTAATTTAGAATCTAGAGATATTCACTAATAACTGTTATCTTTTTTCAATCTCAAAACCCTGATATGAAAACACATCTTGAAGAAATTTAATTCTCACGATGCTTATACAATTATTTCTTTTAGTATAATGTAATATTTTTCATTTTACTTATAGATTAAACTAACATGAAAATGATGTATGTGTATGATCCTCTACCACGAGTACTTCAATCGACTATATATGTTACTCATGATAATTTTTATAGTTTTATTTTTACAAACATAGTAATTCTTATTCTCCAAACATCAATAAATGTATAAATACATAAATACCATATTCAATTTCCATTCATTATTTATTATGGTCTTTTCATAGTATAATATCAATGATTAGAGGGAAAACCTTTCGTTTCATCATATATAAATATAAAAAAACAGCCATGTATCCAAATCTATTTATTTTAAAATAGTTTACTTTCTCGGGCCTTCATTTCATGTCAATTAATACCCATGAAAACTCATACTCTTACATTACATATTGAGACAATAAAAATATATCATCCAATCACATAATCAAATAAACTAAAATTCCATTATCTAAATCATCTAAAAAATCAATGGGTTTTAGTAAGTTTATTCCGTGTATCAACACCTAGTTTTTCTCCACGTAAAATAAATAAAAACAAATTTATAATTTTAGTCTTTTGAATATCCTTATTTAGGCAATGCAATTTTCAAAGTAAAATATAGTTGATAGTGAATAATCATTACCTATCTCTAGTCCTGAAAAAAATACTGTTTTGTGAAAAAAGATAAGAAAATATTTTTCTAAATCCACTAAGATGGATGAATAATATTCCATCCTTCAGAAATATTCACTTCCAAAATGAGATCCATATTTATAGTGACACAACACTTCCATGTTCTGAAAATATTATTCTAAAATTATTTTTTAATCGTCTTCTAATAATAGAAAATGCATATATGGTTTTCTTGTATCTGAATGTTTCATCTTCTGGTGTATGAATATTAGGTAGAAAAATATATAGAAGATCCATAGACAATATTACTCTACCTCAACTTACTCATTTATATTTCCAAAATCGATTGAAAACAATGAAAACACTTTCATCATCATTATATGATGGGTACTTTAATCTCCCCCACTTGATTTGTTTTCAATATCAAATTAGACTTAAATAAAATGAGTTTTCACTTCCCCTAATTGATATTATTTTTAAAGTTTACTATGTGATTTATATTCTTCATCAATTTTACATCCCCTTAATGTTTTTATTTTTAATACCACTAATTTAATTACTAGGGTGTTGGAGGAAATTTCTTCTCAAATTTTTTCATCCCCCCCTTTCATCTATTGAAGTAAATGTAAACGTTGAATTTCTTAACATAAGGATTACATCACATTTCTATATGATATAAACCAAAATTAAACTATCATTATATTAATCTGATCCACTATTGATATATAAATCAATAGTGATTAACATAAAAATTAAATATATCTATAAAATTTTACAAGAGATTCATATTTTTATGAAATATTATTTTATAAATTAATTTATTTTAATTTACATCACCTTATATTCACAAATCCATATAAAAATAAATACAAATATTCATGAATAATATAATAGGTTTCTCTCTATTGTAAAGTCCTTCTTCTGAGCATCAAATAATTTTTCCAACATTGTATTTAAACTTTAGTTTTCATATAATAATGGAATGATTTTAAAAACATACCTCAAGATGGAAGAAAAAATATTTAAAATTTCTATATAAAAAAAATTATCATTATCATAAAGAGAATAAACCTTATTGTAATTTAATTTTAAAATTTATAGAGCTTGAGAATCCAGTTTCATAAAATTTAGGCTTCCATAATTTTTCCTTTGATTTCAACTTCATTTTGTTTCCAGAATCACCAACATCCTTTTAAGGGGAAAAATTCCTCTGAATTGCATAACCCTAAATTCATTTTTTATTTAACACGATCACAATAGATCAAGGATTCATTTCGATCTTCCATTAATCATTATATAGAGAATAATTTTTGAAAATGTTTCCCAACCATGAGGATCCTTTCAAATCAACAATAATATTATTCATTTTCCCCCTTAACTTTTATAATATTAATATTATTGGGTGGAATGGATTTATTCTACTTAATTTTATTTATAAAATTATTGTGTGGTTTCTATAACACTCCTATAAAGAAGAAAATATTTATCTTTAAATAAGTTTTATTTCATTTATTTCTTTTGTTTCACACAACACTCAGTTTTCACAAATGATGATATAATATTAAAATATTATTATTTAAAAAATAATGATATAACCTAGACAATAAATTTTATTGCTTGAATACAATTAAATAATTTATAAAAAATATATAAATTTCATACATGAAATAAATTTATTTAAAAATGATTAATAAAAAATCACTAAACCTTAATAATTATATTCTATCCTACAAAAAATATGCTCCCTTAAAAAATAACTGGTTTTTATTTTATAAGAAAATATTATAATTAATTTATGGAAGATTAATAAATTAAAATTTATTAAATTAGTATAATTTTTTATGTAATCCTATTGATGTTAATAAAGGGTGATATTTTGGGATTTTTCAGAAAATATTGATTTTCTTCCGGTGAATAGTAGTTTGGGAAAAATGTAATTTATTTTTAATAAATTAATTAATTTAAAAGTCACATTATTATATAATGTTATTTTAATGTAAAATAATAATTATTAATTTATAGTTCATTATGTTAAATAAATTTGAAAAATATTCAAATTGTATTTCATTACATGTTCATTTTTATGATTTAAAACACATTTTTTCCGAAATCAGTTTTAACATGTATAATGATTCTCTAGTTTAAATAATTGAAATTACTTATATCAAGAGAATGGTACAAATGAAATTGATATATTATATATCTTTAAATATGAATTTAAATTCATTTAATTATTATTACTTTTCATATTTTATTTTTAATATCATCTTATGCATGAAAAATTCATTTCCTTAAAAATTGTTTTCTCAACATGCGTACATGTTGAATTTTAAATTAAATCATTCCAATAATATAAATTTAATTTGATAAAATAAATTCTATACTTGGAATAATAATAATTTATATTACATAATATGGACAATTTGATGTTTTTTAAATAATGGATAGTTAAAATAGAAAATTAACAGTCACCATAGTAAAAAAATAAAAGGGTAAAAGTGAGTAACCTTAGAGAGTAAGTGGAAAAAATATTTGAAAAAAGTTTTTATTTCATGTTAGTGGTTTCTCATAGACTTATTTATAGATAAACACTTAATTTTTAAATTTTAGAGTCATTTTTATTGAGGTTGAATTCCCCTTACTAAATAGTTTTGTGTATTTACATGAATGCCACTCCTACACCCTTATAAAAGGTAAAGGTCTCTTGTCTATTTACACAAATAAAAAACCAAATGGTTTTGAAAATATATAAAAAAATTCCATCCATAAAACCCTCTAATCATCATAAAACTCATTTTATGATCATTAATCAAATCTAGGAAGCAGTTAGGTGTAATCGTAAATAGGAAGTGTGAAGAAGTAATAATCTTCATCAAAATCCTACTTTTATCATCTTATTTTTGCAATATAAATTATTTAAAAAAATTCCAATAAACTAAAACCAGTTTCTTATATATATTTAAACCTTTTTATGTCTATGGAATAAGATTCATCCATTTCCTCTTCCATCAAAAGGGAAATAGAACCATCGTTCTTATGTATGATGAAATACTGTCTCATAAACTGATTTAATTTGTTTTCCTTCATAACTCATCTAGGTATTTATTAATAATAGATTTAATGTTTATATATAATATTCCTGAAATATTATTAATTCATTAAAATTAATACATCATATACTTTCTTACATTACCATTCATTTTAATTTGATAACACTGTTCATGTATATGACAGACTACCACCTCACAAAGCAATGTGATTCGTTTTTTATTACTAGATCAATTGCATGGTTTATATAGGTCTATTAAATTAAATAATATGATATTCATGATATTAAGGTATTTTTGGAATGATAAAATAACTCATACCATATTTTTATCATTATCATTGAAAAATGGGAATGTTACACATGCATAAATATGAAGTGATATATCCCTAATTGTAGCATAGTTCATTTTCATAACCATAATTCAAGGTCACATTTAAAAGAATAATTTATATATAAAAACAAAAATTATTTAATGATTAATATTTTACTTATTTTTAACAATTAACCATTTAACCATGGTTGATAAATATATACAATTGTTAAATAATGAAAGGAGCATCATCAAAACACCTGAAGTGGAAAAAACTGATTAATTAATTAAATACACAATTTAAAGAAATGTTTTAAATAGTTTATATATAAGGGATTAAATATATTAATTTTAATTAATAAAACAAATAATTTACATAAGATTATTATATAAGAAATAAAACATATATACAAAAATTAATAACCCAAGGTAAGTTTTTTGGTCTCAAAACTTCTTTCTTTTAGATACATGTTCTGTTATACATAGAACCCATTTTACATGGTGTATATAATTAACCATTACATATTATACCATGAATCATTCACAAATAAATTTATTTTAACTTATAATTCGGATACAAAATTCATGGAGGTTATGATTTAAACGTTACTAATGATGGAAGGGTTTATGCATCAATACCATTTTAATCAGGATTTTTTATGGAGGAATTTCTATTTAAAGAAATTATTGAATATGTATTTAGTAAAACAACTTAATTTTCATGGCCACTATTTATTTATGATATTTTCATGTAACCATACCATTTTTTACTATTAGGTACATAAAACTATTGATAATTTTTATGAGAATTTAATGTCATTTATCTCTTCCATTGAACATCAGTTTCTCTTATAAATCTATATTTTATAAAAAAATAAAGATTAGTTTCAATATTCTAATATTTTGTAATAAATAAATTATTAGCCTTTTTTATTTTTAAAAAATATTTGATTAAGTGCAATATTCCCATCCTTTAGCATTCTAGGATCTTTTTGAAATTTCCTATAAAATGAGAAATGAATATTTTTTAACTTATATTGTATTTACAGAATTACCCTATGTCATTCACAGTGAATCATCTATCATAACCTGACATGATATTTTAAAATTATGTAAATAAAAAAATATATTTGAAATTTATTTTTTGAAACGTGATTTTTTTTTCTGGAAAACTTATTTTACCAAATATTTTTTTATCTTTTTAAAAGTATTTCTATAAATAAATTAAAATAACCTTTAATGTTATGGAATTTTTCTAAAAAATATATAAATTTATCTTTTGTATATACCTTTCTCACTCTACCTTGCTTTAATGGGTGTAACACCTTCCCTATGATCATTTATCAAATTATATTATTATTTAATTTCCATTGATTAGGATATGATGCAATATAATGTAACCCATTTTTTTTCTATGGGTAATTATTATGTATATACATTATGATTTATTTCATTATGCAGAAGACATATGAAAGTACATTAAATTAATGTGATGGGAGGACCCAAAATTGTATATCCCAATAATGAATTGGTTAATGTTTTAATCATATAAGACGTCCTGTATCAGAATAGGGAGTGAACCTAATCCATAATGGGACTATATGAATCATGTGAAGTTGTCTCCGTAGTTACCATGTCTTATGTTTATATCATGTCTTATGTTTCTACCAATTTTCAAATGATTCCCAAATCATTGATACCAATTTCTTTAATTTATATTTCTATGTGATTAATAATGTTCCATCTCATATATGGTATCATGTTATACCTTTCACTCATATGTTAAGCTTTTTTTTTCTTGATTAGTTCATTTTGGGGATTTTTATCTTATCCATTTTATCCATGTATTACCTTGGTTATCCCATGCTGTTTTTGGATTTCGAAAGGAGTTAATATCCTCCTATGTAGAATAAAATAAATAAGTAATATTTTTGTCTCACTTTGAAATATTATGATCTTAGTCTACACCAGAAACTGGGCCTCATGATATTTGGGTTTTAATTATTATATGATTTTTTAAAACCATGTATTGATATGTGTAAAAGTCTTAGGTGGATATTTATTATATCAAAGAAAAGGTCTATTTATCCTATGAAAAAATGGATAATAAAACCTTAGATATAACCCTAGTGATATGCATAAGGAATTTTTTTAATGATAAGAATATGTATAGGAAAATATTCTAGAATTTTGGTCAAGTATAGGGTGAGTGGTTTCAATACTATAACATTCTTATTTGGATACATCATTTGGACTTGGTTTTGGAATTGATTTACCTATGGGTAATAAATTTGAAAAATTAATTTCAATATTTAATCAATATTTTCCTCATATATGAAAACATGATTTACTATTCACCTAGGTTGACACTCCTAAGAAATATGTTTTGGAAATTCACAGTCTCTTTACAAACCATCATTATATAGTTGAATATATTATAATAATTAATGAAAAAGGATATAATAAATGTGTCTTGGGTTCACAAGTATAATATTGATCATATATTTAATGTAATAAGTAACCCTTTTGAGGTTTTATGTTATATATCTATAAGATTATTATAAGTATTTTGAGAGAAATTTATGGTAATATTACCCCTTGGTTTAGTATAGATTTTAGAAAAATTAATTAATTAAGTAAAAATTCCTTTATATTTTTTAGAAATACATTTAATGGTATGGGAATACATTTTGAAACAATCTATTATTGATATAATGGTAATGGAATTCATTTACGATTATTTTTTCTTGTGAAAAAAATAAGCTATATAGAAAACCTTTATTCTTACAAAAGGATCTGATTATTAATGTTATTTTGATGATGGTCGTCATATTTTCAAAAAATTATAGGAATTATATTAATATATTTATATAAAAAGTAGAAAAAATGCTGGGATATAATTCATTATATGTAGAATGGCATGGATGGTTCAACCCAATATAGATGTTCAACAAGATTGCAGTGCCTACCATGAGCCTACGTGATGTTCTGGTTAATATGAAACCATATTTCCATAAATGTTTTGGTGGGAAAATATTAAATTGGTTTTGGAAAACATATTAAAGGATTAAATATTATTTATTTTTCATTATTTCAATGTGATTAATGATATTTTGGAAATTTTTTATTCATATGATATATATATATATAACCTTTATGTTTAGAATAATAGATTATTTGGGAAGAAAGCTATTATGTTTTTGATGATATTACTTAAATGATATGAAATATCCTTTGAGGTTAATAACATATTTCATGTTGAGGTTATTGATGTTATTCAAGATATAGGGAGACATACTTGAGAAGTCATCTTTGCTAAGCCTTTGGTTTTACTGTCGAATGATAGACATTATTGTTCTCATATACATTTTTTTGGTATTATCATATCTTTTTAAAACATTTTGGTTTTAATAAATATATCAAGATTATATTAATTTTATTTGTTGAATTGTAGGATCTGTTAAAATTAAATATTAGTGCTTTAGGAAAAAAAATTTATTTTGGATATTAATTCCTTAGTGTACGTGGTAAAGTTGAAATTAATCAAACCACAATGAAAGTGAGAAAATATGATAATGATATAAAATGATATCTTGTAAGTATATATTTGGTGTTCTCTATATTGAGATAAAAAATTATCCCTAGACAGTAGGAAAAGTATCTTGAAAACAATTATCCAATTACCTTAATATTTTATGAATCAATGGTATTTGAATTCATCCTAGATTTATGGTTTTTTGGTTATTTAATTTCTCTTGACCACTCCCTTTCATATGATCAATGATCTATATAATTCATCATATTTATCTACACATTTCTTGCATATCCATATCTTTAAATCACACCAATGTTCTTATAAAAAACCAGGGTTCCGAAACATTAATATTAAATCTATTTATATGAATATTCATTACATTACAAAGACACACACCCAAGGACCATGATAGTTTCGGGCCTTTGGAAACACCAAATCATATTCTTTTATGTTAGTGAAAGATCTTCAAACATCTCTCATAATGATCTTCCCCTTTAGTAGTCACAATTCAAACCTGCATTCATAACCTGGGGAAATGAAACATTCTAAAGGTTATCTTAGAAGCTCATTATGGGTAAACATGAGATATATAGAAGCATTGCATGAACACAAGGGTATGAGAACATAACAATATCATTTTAAGGTCATACCATTCATATTAATGATTATATAAATTAGTCAAGGAATAAATATTGAAAATAAGACCTGAATCATAGGTGAATCAAGATCATAAGTCAAGAAATCATAATGTATAAATAATACTTGGAAGTTGTGAGAGACACATAAACATGTCATATCATTCTCTATGAGTCATGGAACATTGCTAAAACATATTGAGGCACTTTATGGGGACTAAACCTATTGGGAGGTACATACCACAATCCACAGTGACACTCTTTTTCTTGTAAGGGATCAGACTTCCACATATTCCCTTAGTAGACCAGGTTTCGCATATTTCCCCTGTGGATCAGGTTCTTTTGGGGGAAAATCCCCCAATGAAACAATGTTATGTTTTTGGGTTGATTTTTTTTGTTGACAATGAAGGTTTCCATGCTCAGTTGTGGAGTTTGAGACTGACTATTTACATGGTATATTTAAAAACATCCAAGAAAAAATAATAGATTCTCTATAGGTGGTAATGAAATATTTCTAATTAACGTGGTGATGCTTCCCAGTGCATTCCAAATTTTTGGGTTCCAAAATCTAGAGGATGATTTTTTTTTGAAAAGGAATTAATTTCATATAAAAGTAAAATGTTGTGAACAATGGTGTTTTTAATTTCTGTTGTTGCACCCAATTCAATATTTAGGACCAAGAAATCGAAATATAGATAAGGCAAGAGGTTCACGAAATATTTGAATGTGAAAAAAACAAGAATTTCTGCAACAAAAGAAGAGAAGCGCATTTCAGAGAAAAAATGATGGAGTTTTTGTGAAAAATGATTTTATGTACCAAATAAGATATCAAATATAGATCTTATGCACTTAGTGAAATCTTATGTTTGTAGAGGAATGTGCATAAGTAACTTTCAAATAGGTTCATATGGGTCTATAAATTGATGGTTATCCCCATCATTTCATTAGATTAACCATTAGAGAAAATAATGGCTTTAAATCATGTATTAGGTAAATGTAAGGTAGTGAAGTTTTTCGCAAGGAGAATAGTGTGAAGAAACAAATAAAAATTTTTTTGTTTGCAAAAATGGACATTAGTATTCTTGACCAAGGGAGTTGTGTGAAAATCATAACTGTTTCATGCATGTTAGACTTCCTTGACAATGATAAATTTTTCATTCATGTTGGTAATGTTTCTCCCAATACATCCAAAGGATTCATGATAGACAAAGTGTGAACATAAAGAATTGCTCTGAAATTCATTGGTAAAGTGGTATTCATCATAGTGTTTTTTAATGATAAAACATGATCTGAAGGGGGATTTTTTTTAATATTTCATACCCTAATGCACCCCCCTCTTAGGGTATATAACCAAGTTGGTATAACAATTGGGATCAGATCCAAAGGTTATTTTAGTGCTTCTCTCATGGATGTTGTTAATTATAAAGAGATTTAGATCTTTCATGTAAAACACTTTCAACTATATAAGATTAACAGTCAAAACTATTTATGATTCTTAGGTATGGATGTCTATACATAAAAAAACACATGGTATTTTAGATAGTGTGGATAGTGGTTCTTTATCAGATGCTGACAGAAGGGAATTGGATGCGGATGCTAGAGGAATCAATATATTAGTCAGATATTTATCTAATAAAATATATACAATGGTGATGTAATATTTTTTAAAACATGACATGTAGGAAATGATGCTAAAAATATATGAAGGTGATTCAAAAGTTAGAGAGGAAAAATTGTATGTTCTGGGGAACAAATATGTGGATCTAAGAATGAATCCCAATGACTTTGTTGATACATTCTCGGATCGGGTAAATATTATTATGGAGAACATGGATGGTCTTAGAGAGATTATTGACTATATAAATATTTTAAATCATATATTGATAATACATCCACCATGATTTAATATAAAAGTTTCTGTTTTGGAAGATAAATATCCAACAAGGCTGACACTGGATATCCTTCATAGTACTCTTATGGCATACAAGATGAGAAATGATAATGTTGAGTCTCTAGAAGAAGGTAATTTCAAAGAAGTGGAATTGAATTCCATGAATAATCTTACCATTTATGATTTATAGGAATAAGAATAGATAAAGGAGGTGATCTCATTCATTTCCAAAAATCCTCAAAATGGAAAATGAAAGTTCAATGTGAAAATTCCACTTGCATACTTTCGATGAATAATGTTTGGACATCTTGTAGCACATTGCCCAAGGAAAATTCATAGCGATTATGAGGATGAATTTAAAATTATAATGAAGACATCATAATCTTATTTGAATGTCCAAAAAATGTATAAAATAAATTTCTTCAAAAAGAGGAAACATATTTAAAAGTAAATGGAAGTTTAGAATATTCTAATGTTGAAGTGATAGAGAACTTTCAATATTATGGATAAAATGCTATGGTGGAAATGGTAGGTGGCACTCAGATAAGGGAATAAAGAATTAATGATTAAAGATAATTCAATGTAATAGTTGATATGCATACTGAATTAGAAACTTCTATTGATGGGATATATGTTTGAGGAGACAAAACGAAAAAATGAAACAAAGTGGTTCGTGATGCCAAACTCTATATGAAACACTAGAAATAAAAAAATATAAACTAATGAATTAAATTGAAAATAATAATTCTTCATTTCTAGAGGACTCATGAATTATTGGTAGTTTAAGATCAATGTTTAAGAACAAAAAATAGTGATCAATGGATTAAATAACACAATAAATGATCAAATTGAACATATCGAAGAACATGAATAGGATGTCATAAACCTATGACGAAGTGTTAAGGATCATGAAAAACATCCGACTCTTGGTATCAAATTTGGGAAGTAGATCATTTAGGTGACATAAAAGAAAGATGTGGGGCATATAGGTCTATTATAAAAGAAGCAAAAATCATGTTCAGTTGATAAGGATGATATGGGACTTGACTAAAAACAAAAATCCATGATGATTGATGTTAGAGTGAATGAACCCAATATATGTTTGAAGATTGATTTGGGTATGAAGTAGAATTATAAGATTCAGAGAACCCAAGGGAAAACTATCGGTGTATAGGTGACAAGAGGTAATGCACCCCACATCTGGTGTTGTCATTATGGAATGATGGGGAACTCACAAAATGTTTGTTCCATAGCCAAGAGATATTTAAGGGCATGAACACAAAAGAGGAATAGAAACAGAGATCAATACTCTTGGATATATTTTTAGTGTCATTGTTTTTGGTGTGTAGGATTTAGGCACATGGATAGGTATTGTACATAAACCATGTAGATAAATTTTCTGAAGCGGAACCAAATTTGTATCATGTACAAACTCAATGTAACATCAAGTGATCTCAAAACGCAAAATCAATTTTCAGATCTGCAATATGATGCTGGTATATCATACTTAGAGGAAGATCAATATTATCAATCTATACTAATAATGAATTTAGTAACATCGATCAGAATGTAAATATTTGAGAAAGAAGTGGTTGTGGAAATTTATCTCAAAGCACCAAATTGTTCTGGTGTATGGATCCTTGATAGTAGGCACACATACTATATAAAAGGTGATTAGGATATTTTTACAATAATAAAATATGACAAGGTAGGTGTTGAAAAATTTGGAAGTGATGAAGGCATGAAGATAATTGGCATGATAAAATCCATGTTTGAGGGAAAATAAATGAGATATGATGATGTCTTAGTCATTGAATGTCTCATTCAGTACTTTCATAGTGTTAGTAAAATGTGTGACTCGGGGCATGTGATAAGATTTAATAAGAAGATTCGTACTTTCAAAGGAAGATATGGTTTAGTTAATCTATAGGTAAAATGAATAAAGGGGAATCTGTACCTTATATGTGGGGAAGAAGATATCTGCTTTTTATCTAGAGAGGAAGAAAACAAGTTGTGTCATAAACGAGTTGGCCATATATTCCAACCATCCTCAGAAGATCTGTTCAAATTTTATGAAACTAGATACCTCCCTAATCCATCACATGATTGTACTCATATGTGTGATTCTGTTGAACAAGGTAATATCATAAGAAAGTCACGCCAGTAGAAAGAAAAAAAGTCAACCAGAGTGTTTGAATTAATGAATGCAGATGTATATGGGTCTATCTCATTAAAATAAATTTAAGGGAAGAGGTATTATGTTATTTTCATTGATGATTTTGGTAGTATTTCATGATTAATTGTCACGAACCAACCCGACATGGCATAGCCCACAACTCGCCAATCCCACCTCCTATAGGCAAGGGGCTGATGACTAGCACTAAGTAGGTATATCCTAGAGAAGGGAGGCATTTTCCTACTGTACTTGTATACATGCACCCATAAGCACCTCAATTTAATTGTTCATAGATATTAATATTTGAAACTAAAATTTATCCATACATTTATCCCATACCAGAGTGCAATAGATGTAATAATAATGTAAAATAAAAAACAACTCCCACCAAAGAAAAGTGTGAAAGCATCCAACCTGATCAGAATAAGGGGATCAATATCAATTGAAACCATTGTAAAGCTCCTTATCCCGGCTATGGTAAAAACTCAATTGGTCTTGATCAATAAGCTCCACCCACCTTGGTTCCTCTATGGACTTCGTCGAAAGGCCGATGGTCTTCACAAGACATAAAAAATTTGGGGGAAAAGCCCATGCTGGGGTGAGTATACAAATACTCCGTAAGATTACAAAGAATCCTAAAATAAGAAGGGATTAACTAAAATGAAAATTCCACTTAACCTATCCAGATGGAACCCTAATCAGGATAGAAACACAATATCGAAACATCCTTTTCTATATAAGGAATATCCGCTTAGTATACAATGGTTTTCAACCCTGACATGTGACAACACTACAAGGACTCCCAGAAATCACCAAGACATAATAATATTAAACTCCTAGTATCATGAGGATCCAACCTCATATATAGCCACAATATTTCTACATGAGACTCTGAAGATAAAACATAAACCTAGAGAACACACTCCATGAGCTCGACAATTCCATATGGCACCCATCTAGGAGATTAAACATTCTAATTGTCCCATACCACTTTGAAATGTTTGAATCATTATCCTCATGAAGAGATAACATTAGATGAAAATTCTAATATCATTAGAATAAGGAGATTAATTATATATAATGTGAAAGTATAAGCATATAATCCTCGTAAAATAAGATAGCTGTATAACATAACAAATATATAAAATAAGGTAAATTGTGAAAAAATCCATTAATACTTTTATAAAATTGAAACCATAACCCCATGAGTTATATTCATTAAATGAAACATTTAAATACCATTAATATAGAGTAATTAATGATATAATATAGTAAAATGGGTAGTATATACACCACACAAATGTAGTAAGTGGTGAATTTGACATTTATCTCACAGATGAAAGATGTGGGATGAAAATCCATTACTATGTGTTTCTAGTTATGTGAACATATTTTAACCTCTTGTATAATGGTTCTGATAATGTAAATAACTTATAATAGAAAATTTCTCAAATTTATAACATCATATATGATCTTATTTTAATATTTTCTTATGCATTTTTCAATAATATTTCATTATTCTCACCATTTTTGGTATTATAAATATTGGAATTTTGTTATATACCAACACCCCTATCCCAATGGTTTTATAAAACCATTGGGATGGGTCCCATTCAATAAAAGTTTTAAGAAAAACATTGGGACATGGTATTGTATATAATGTTTTCCCAATGGTTTTCAAAAACTATTGGGAGAACGCTCTATAAATATGTTGTTCCCAATGATTTTCAAAAGCTGTAGGGATACACTGTCCATGTGCCAATGGTTTAGAATAACTATTGGAATAGTATTTTGATAATCAGTCTATATGAATGGTTGTTAACAAGTATTATTATAGAACATATATCCCAATGGTGTTTAAAACCCGTTGGGATAGTTTTCCCCCAAATATAGCAGCCAACCCTCTCCCCATTCTAGATCCAATTCATTCCCCCTACATGAATGCTTCTCTCTTCCCACCAAGTGACCACCCCTCTTATTATAACAGGTGATCTATCCCAGTTTAAATCATTTGGTTTCTTCCACTACCAATTGGTGAGTTCTAGTTATATCTTTTACCACCATTTATTTTGGATTTTTATATACCACATTCAGTTCATTTCTCCTTTGACCTTCAATCTCTCATCATTTAGGGTTTTTATTTGATTATTCTTTAATGTGAAATTGTCATGTTCGAAATACTTCAGCGTACACATTTATAATGAATTTCCCTTCCTGAACCACTACCACCATCTCTAATTTTTCTAGGCATGTTACACAATATTAGTGTTTTAGGGAAACTATATTCCCCCCATTATTCTTGTATACATTCATATTTTGAGGCATTTTAACTTGGTAACTAATTTCATTCTTCAAAAAGGTATTTACAACAATGAATTTTTTGAAATTTTTATGTAATGGATTCATTTTTAATAGAATGATGAAAAATACATTTTTCAGTAATACCATTGTCTTTATTCCTATATAATGAGGCATGTATGACATAAAAATGTGTTAAATTGTCTAAAAGTAAAATAATTATTAATGTATTAATACCAGTTGACCTTTTGGGCTTATCTTGAATCACAATTCTCTTTTGAATTTTCATTGGTCGCCACACATTCACAAATATCATTAGTGCTTTGATTTGGTTCAATATTACAAATATTTCCCCTCTTGTATGTCTTTTTCACTATTTTATTTTTATGTTTATACATGTATGATAGACACATGGGTCAATAGCATGTCTATAAATTATGATGTCTACTTAATGGTCCCCACTTACAGTTGAGTTGTTTTACAAGCTTTGGGTGAAGTAAATACACTATTTTCATAACTATTCAATACAAACTTTATATATGAATTAAAATTATTGATTACATAATGGGAAGTGAGTTCCAAAAGAAATTTGGGTTATGTGATATATGCATGTCATATTGGATAAGTGACATGTTTGAGGCATGTTGGGGAAGTGACATTTGGGATACACTTGGGAGAAATGACCTATGTGACACACTTGGTAATAATTCACAAATTTTACAGATTCATGTCCAAGGCTACACAACCCACTTGATATGGAATTAACCAATCATTGACCCACAATATCCTTTATTTAATGATAAATTAAAATAATTACATTAGTACTAATAAAATCTTGTATGATTACTTCCATGATTCCAATGGCTTAAGAAAAAGGTTTATATTTTAGATAAATAAGTTGACAGATGAATCTATGAGATATTAGATTTTTTTGTACCATGATATTGACTATTATACGACCCCACACTTCTAACACTGTGAAGAATTTGAAGAAGTATAATTCTTTATATCCTAAGGTAGAACAATTACTATTATATGACCATAGAGTTAGAAATATGTTCTCATCCTCAAGTGGGACAGACCTTGAAAATATTATAACGTAATGGAGTAAGGTAAATATAAAACATTTGGGTATACAAAGAAGTCCATTAACCCTTCTATAACTCATCATGTGATATTTATATCATTTTTGTTGAGAACCTTCATATTTCTAGTTCATGAAAAATATATGGATACCTTTTAATGAATACACCCCAAAAAAATATCATTGATCACCAATAATGCAATGAAACTATTTATAAGAAATATACCATTTATTGTGCAATACAATGATCTCTATAAATTTACACTAACTTTCAACTATTTTATTATAATTACCCTAGAGAGATCATTATTTATACAATAATTTTCCATCACATCCACCACGTTTCAATTCAATATCATGGTTTTATATGTACCGTATTTTTTTGTATATATTGTATTTTTTGCATTTCATATTATAATTTTCATATAGAGTAGTGTGTCAGTTGTGGTTTTATATAAAGTGAAAAATTATCATTTAATTAAATATATATTTGATTAAACTTAAATATTATTGAATTGATTTCAAGAAATGACATATAAAAATTATTTTTTACAGAATTGATAGAATTTGGTTGTGTGAAACTGATTGGATCTCAAGCCTTTTTCAATATAATTGGGAGAGATTTTTAGATTTTTCATTTAACAATGCTTCAGATTGTAGTCACATACAATGACCATGTTATAAATGGGTTAGAAGTCCTTGGTTGAGCTATGAATATGTTAGCTACTATATAAATAAATATGATTTTCAAACAAACTATTATGTGTGGTATCACAATGGGTAAAAAACAGAATCTCAAAATGTTGATGATTCAGATGAGAGGTCTGGATTGGAAAATTTATTATATTACCTGTTTCTATTTATTCATCCTCAAGAGAAGGAATGGATGAAGACCCAAGGAGACTTCGATATGATAACACATTTAATCTAATGAAAATGAGGATATTGATATGGTGAGAAAATTGAATGATGTTTCCATGACTCTAGTATATCAGAAATATAGTAAAATGAAAATTCTGGAATTTTTAATCTTATTGAATCAAAGGAAAACCATGAATGAAATTTTTAATACTTCCATCGATTACCTTCTTACCATCTGGAAATAATTACTTCTAGATGATGAAGATATTCCCTCAATCAACTATATTTCATGGTTGTTAGTTGAAGAACCTGGATTTTCAAAAAAAATGACAATTTCCTGAATGATTTTAGCTTGTTCTGGGAGGAAACTGCTGAATGAAATGATTTTATAAAATTTGCGACATCCACATGGAGGCCAAAATATGATGGAACACCATCTCGTACACCACAAAAAGTAATGTGGAAATTTTCAATGATGCCCGGACTCTAGAATCTTCTTATGTCTAATAAAATATCAATAAAAATGTGATGGCATATTACCAAGAGAAAGAAGAATAATGACAAGTTGGTTCACCCTACAGATGGATTATCATGGACGAATATTTATTCTCTATGTCCTAATTTCATTGCTGACATGCATAATGTGAGGATCAGTATTTCATGTGATAGTTTTGATCTATTTGGGAAAATATTTACTTCTCATAGAACATGGTCGATTTTCATAAACATTTATAACCTTCCCCCATGATTTTGTATGAAGAAACATTCACTTTCAAGAGTATACTCATATATGGAACTTTTGATCCTATAAATGACATAGATGCATACATGGGACCATTAATAAAATAGTTGAATCTTCTTTGGGATGTGGGTGTGTGCACGTACAATACATGTTCTAAAGAGATATTTTTGATGCGTGCTATGATTATATGGATGATCAATGATTTTACAACTTATGAAATGATGTATGGATAGAGCAAAAAGGGAAAACTATCATGTACTATTTGTATAAATAATAAATGATCCAAAAGACTGAAATATCACTGTAGTTTTAGTTTAATGAGAGGTCAACCATTCATTACAACATACCATCCATTTAGAAATAACTGTCAAAGATTTGACAATACCATAGAGACCGATGATCCATATTAGATTATGCTTGGAACTGATGTGCTTAATGAATTGAAAAATTTATGTTTTTCATTCATGAAGGGTCAAAAGAAATATAGAAAGAGGAAAAATGATTCTGATGAAACATGTTACAATTGAAAGAAGAATAATATCTTTTTAGAGTTACTTTATTGGTCAACCAATTTTTTAGCGTCATTGTTTAGACAGAATTCATGTTGAAAAGAATATATGTCAAATTTTTCTTTCAATTCAACTAAATTTCAAGGGAATTACAAGAAGATTATTTACAATCTCGGTGTGACTTGGTGGATTGGGTGATCAGACCCGAATTACATCGTGTGTGTATTAATGAAAATAAATGGAAAGTTCCATGTTCTTCTTATGTGACGACCCATGTAGAAAAAAAAAATCAATTTTTGTAAGTACTAGAGACTATTAAAGTTTCCGATGGATATTCTCGCAATATATAAAAACAGATTAATAGAAAGGAGTAGAATATGAAATCTTTGAAGACTCATGTTTATCAAGTCCTTCTGCATTAGTTGTTATCGATAAAAATCAATCATATTTTGTCCAATAATGTAATGGTGGTAGTTATTATATTGTGTCATTTGATTAGATATCATTGTTCAAAGAAGATTCCTATGTATTTCTTGGAAAAAATATTGATAGATACACCATTAATTTTGTGTAAGTTAGAGAAAATATTTCCTCCATAATTTTTCACATGCATGTTGCATCTTACTATCCATATTCCATCAAAAATACTTATCAGAGGACCTATTGATTTTCGTTGGATGTATCCAACTGAAATAAACGAGTATACATTGAAGTCTTATGTCTAGAACATGAATTATACCGAAGGTTATATCATGAATGGTTACTTGGATTAAGAATGTATGGATTTAAGATCAATGTATTTGGCTGATCTTACTACAAGAATGAAAAGACCAATTAGAAATGAAGAAGAACAGTATGTGAATATTGAACCCAATTTTCCATCACTTCCTTAAATAGGAAGAATTATCAGGTCATATACATTGATTACATTAATCCTTGTAGAGAGGGAAATGGAATATCTCATAGTTTTGTTCAAATTTTATTTTTTCAACGACTACATCAAACAAGTAAATTGAACATGTATATCTTATATCATCTCATGTAATTTTAAATATATATTAAATTTTTTCTATTTTTATATATATGGAACATTAATAAATGATAAATAGAAATCATCGTTCTTTATCATTGATAAAAAGAGAGACTTTTCATAGCAAAGAGTTTTTTATTGGTTGAAATTGAAGGTAGATTTTTTTCTACAATAAATTACTAAAATCAATATTTCTCTAATGGCCCGAAGGTCTTCATTTTTTTTATTGATTTTGATAATCCACCTTTCAAGGGGTGAGTTGGAACCCTTACATGGATCGTAGGTGTAAGTATTACATGACACGTAGGCCTTAGATAAATTCATTGCCCATAGGCTTCAAACATTACATAAAACCAAGACTAACCACTTGGAACTGATCCTCCCTAGCATATTCATCAGGAAATATGCACTACACCTTCGCATGGCTGTTCGGCTAGGCTTTCCCATGCATGCACAGGCTTGTCCTGATGGCAGGTGCCATACCCTCTCATTCTTGCAATCCGTTTAGCTTCTTCTATGGTGAAACCTGCTTTCTCCTCCTCCTTTTGAAGCTTGTTCCTTATAGGTCGCCTGGTTTTCATATGTACTTAAAGTGGCCCGAAGGCCTTTTGGTGGCCCACATGCCTTACTTACCGGAAGGCCTGGGTGCCCCAAAGGCCTTAAAGGACTCGGGGACCAAATCAGTGGCCCAAGGGATTAAACGGATCAATATTCCCGGCTACTACAATGCCAAATACTTCCAGCTACATTTCCCACTACAGTACCTGCTACAGTTCTGCATAGTTCCGGCAATAGTACTGCTTTAGAACCTGCTATAGTGCTGATACAGTACCTGCTTCAGTATTGCTACAATACCAGAAATTGTCCTCCGCTTGAATTTGATCCCGTGTCTCTTGGATGAACTAAAGAAGTCCTCACAAACTAGGATAAGAATCATGTGAAAATAAAATCAATATATAATTAAGATTAATATTCCTTTATATTTTCTGGTATTGAATTTTTTTGATGACTCTATCTTTGAAGAAATAAGATCTAAGGAATTTGGCCATAATACCATTGTTTAAGAATGTAAATCAATTTTGATCAATGGGTACATATTTATTATCACTGAATGAGCAAATAACATTAGAAAACAACATGATGGTGTTATTCTAACTACCACAATAGACTGTTATTCTAGTGCATTAGATAATAGACGTTGAATTAGAAATTTAGCTTATTATAGATTCGTTGAAAAAAAAATCAATATTGGATTATTACTCTCATGGTCGAGTCACTGTGATGAAATTATTGTGGTTTGATTTGATGACATGGAGGGGCCCTATTATTAATGATTGTGGATTACGAGTTATTTACATGACTCTCGTTCTTGTTACCAATGAACCATATTTATTAGAATAAACGACGAAACACTTTTTTTATGTCAAAGATCATTCTTCGACCTAAATTTTGTGTCATTGTTGACATAATTCAAAGACATGTTTTTGATGATTGGAATGATGGATTTGACACCATCCTTGGTCCCATTAGCATCAATCTATTTATTACTTATGATGACTCCAATAGATCATTTTTTAGAGTTCATTGTGATCCTAAATTTGTGGTGGAAAATACATAGAATCACCCATTCGTGATCTTAGTTCTTTTTGTTTAGCTCTTATTTGGTAGTTAAGGTTGGAAATATTCAAATTGATTTAATATTGATAAAAAATATTTTGTATCTAAATTGACTTTAATGTGAATATTTAGTATTTATTGGTTGTAGTTTTCTTTTAGTTGAATTATATAACATTGAATTAAACTTTATTCAAACCTACAAAAGCAAACTAAATTGAAACAATTAGAATAATATATAAAACAAGATGAATTGAATTGAACATATTAACCATATTGATAAGAAAGACAAAATTAATGAAAATAATAACCTCAACAAAAAATAACTAAACTAACTAACCCAAAATATGAACCAAATGACCTAAGAAACATAATTCATATATGATCTTTTTTGTTTTTTTTGGTTACACATTAGTTAACCTTATTTAATTAATTTTATATTTGTTTTCAAATGAATGAAATGAAACCTATTGAGGAGATGTGAAGAAAAGGGAAGAAAAAAAACAACGTACTGATTGATTGAGATGGTAATTACACCATTAATGAATATTGTGAGTATTTTATTTCATATATATATATGAATAACATATAATTTCATGTGATTAATTTTGTTTTTAACTTTTATGTAGGATCCACCACATAGGTACTAGTTATTCGATGAGTATCCTACTTGTCCTAGTACTCAGGTTGGTGATATATGGGAGGGTGGTATGAGAGCTAGGTGTATCAGTTGGTGCAACCGATTAGACCATACTCCTCCCACTAATATACCATCTACCACACATTCTGATATCGTTGTGTTGTTAGGGACACCTAGACTACCCATGTTTTCACTAGCCTTATTATCTGAGCCTCCTCACCCATTTTAATGTATCTCATGATGATTCCCACTCCTCATCCATATCGTGCATTCGGTCTTCCATCAATGCCATATTTGTTTTATTCTACTTCCTCCCCTCTGAGATTCTACATTCTTTCTTATTTGACTCCTACTCTGACATAGTCTATGCCTCCTGAGGATACAATGGGACCCACTCCACCAGTATAGGGTCATGTTTCTTTAGTGCTTACAGATCCAACAACTCCCATTGATTAGACTACTATAGGTATATTTATAGAACACTAATAATTTGTTTTTCCATAATATATTTTCATTATAACATGTATTGATATAATATTTATTTTTCTTCTATAATAGCTAGATCAAATGATAGGCTGCATGGGCGTACATGAATGCCTATGGTGTGGAACCTAAACATGCAGTTAATGGTGGACTATAAAGAAAACAACCAACTGATTGGAAATACAGGGAAGTAATGTCGTATTTTTTGGAGACTCTTTACAAATACTCCAAGATCATTCGCGTTAGCCTGCTTTGATGGAGGAACTTTCCAAACAAAGTCAAGGATAATCATTGTTCCTAGATATGGGTAAAAATAAGTCTTGGATAAAATGTTATTTTTTATTTTATTTATATGAATTATTATTTTGGTTTCATCTTTGTTTTAATTTTCCCAACGGGGAGGGTGCACGACTAGCATGCCTAATGGAATTAGGTGAGCTTTGAAGATCCAATAAGCACGTGTTGTATTTTGGATTGCGTGCTAGAGTTGGTATAGATTTAGAGGTGATACCTATCATGGATGACTGTATGATAGACATTTATCAAGAAATCATTACTCAATGGATGAGTACCATGTTTATGGTATTAATCACATTTTAGGTTTTTAAATGAAAATCTTCATGTTTTTCATTAATAATTTCTTTTGTATTACTTAATTTCATTTCAGAATCATCCAGAAAAAAACAAAAAAACAATCATTCGGAAAAATACCTTCACACTTCGGGGTATACTATGATGTCGGATCATTAGAGGAAGCAGGTACGAAAGTCATTTATACATTTTCTTTGTGACTTACACTTTCTATTGTTTCATCCATAATTTATTTGATTTCTAAAGTTTTTGTATAATTTTAGTTATGAAATAAAAAATTAGTAACTTATTTTCAATTATATTTTCATAAATTCATTGTCATTGAAAAGGGAGGTATTGAATATTGAATGAAATGTGCTTCGAAAAAAATTGTTTTGCGTGAGAAGAATGAAAATAGATGGAAATGCGGTTAACGAACTGACACAATAGATGATTGTATGTTTTAATTTAATGATTTTAAATTTTAATATCTATTTTTTAAGTAAATAATATATTTATATTTTTTACAAGCTACTTTGGAGGCACTAGATTCTCAGAAACCACAAAATTTTGTGCCAAATGATCACTTACACTAGTTTTTGGGTGATGAGCACCATAATAGAGTACACTAACAACCTAAAAAGAGTATATTCCCTATCAAGAATTGGACAAATTTATGTAAAAATTAATGTACCACTGAGTTGGGAAAGGTTAAGGAAGAGGTAGAAAAAGTGGAAAAAAGGGTCACAGAATTAGAAGAACAGACTGACAGGGGAAATATTGTGTTTAATAAAATGACGAAAGTTTTATGTTCATCACTTACACCATAGAGCACCATGACTTGTGATTCATATATTTCATTGATGTGTTAATTATATAGTGCACCTAGCGATTGTTATAGTGGTGATCCAGAAGATGTAATTCTTAGCGATGGTGACGGTGACGGTGATGGTGAAGATGATAGTGAGGAAGAGGACGAGGCTGAGGATGAGGGAGAGGCCAAGGCAGAGGATGTGGTAGAGGATGAGGGAGAGGATTATGCCAAGGAAAAGGGAATGGATGAGGCTAAGGATAATAATGAGGATGAGGATAGGGATGATGATAGGGATGAGGATGAGGATGAGGATGTGGCTGATGATAACGGTGATTATAGTGATGGTTATGAGGGATGAATTGATCAGTTATATTTTTGACTGATATTAATGAAATTTTATGTTTGATGATTTCCTATGGCTAAATATATAGGTGATATTTTTTATGTTTATTATCATAGATTAACTACATAAATTGATTTAGTCTATTATAATTATTTTTGTATTGGTATGTTGGTATTTGAGGTTGCTCAATTAGTTTTATTGAAGGTTTTTTTATTGAGGATATTTTATTGGTTACATTATAGGTTGAGGGTGTTATGTTGGCATTTGTATTATAGTGAGAAATTAGTTTCCTTATTTTCAAAGTTATGTTTTTATTTCTTTTAGTTCTAATTTAAGGTGATTTTTTTGATGTTTTGATTGAGTGTGCATTACATTAATGGTACTTATGTTTTATAGGTAGTGAATTATCTTTTTTTTGTAGTCTGTTTTGATGTGCATTTTAGGTGCTAAGGTGCGTTTCATTGTAGGTAGTTTATCACTCTGGGTATGATGAAATTTTAATTTTATAACATTAGGTAATAAGTTTCACCCAACCACATTTTCACGGTGAATTAATTAATTATGTGTTTAGATACTATAAAAAATGTCTCTAGATTTCCTTTGTATTTTCAATCAGACTCCTAGTACATTATATTAAGAGAATATTTCTCTACATCAACTAACATAAATGTCTCTTTCTAGTTACTTTAAATCTTATGATCTATTTCATCATGTATCCTTCTAACCTCTTCTAGTGAACTATAAATCTCTTTCTCTCTTGTATTCACATCTAGTTATGCATCCATGACACTATAAATCAATTTGTATAGATACTTCAATGCATTGAGTACTTATAGAACAAAAAAAATATTCATCATAAAAAACTATTATTAAAAATTATTATTTAATTATATACATTTTGTCATTGGTAATTAAAGCAGTTCCACCCTTGGATTTCACCAGTTTTGAGGGGGTGTTTTCTTCTAACCGGTTTAGCTAATGAAATATCCATAAAATAAAAAGGGTAACTATGAAAAATCATCCTATAGTACCTATAATATCTCAAATAGGTCACCTGTAAATGAATATATTACCTCTATATAGAATTTTATCACATATATATCTACAAATGAGAAAGTTCACCTTGGTGGGAAGCCTACTGCTGGACAGAAGCTTCCTCAAAGAGGGGATAAATCCCAATATTTCATGAGGTGCATGTCATCTAGTGAAAAGATGAAAATCTAGACATGATCATGTAATAAATTCCACAACGACATTGTTCCTTGTTCTCTAGATAATCCAGCATACAGATTCCAAAAAATACTCTAACCTTCCTCTTTTATCCATTTTCCCCACCCCATGGAACTAATTTTAATGAAAATCATAAACCTTACTGGTTATAATTCCATGTACAATGCACCAACCCAAGCCCCTACACACAATTTATCCCACTCCCAATCTAATAAGATGTTTCACCTTCATATATTTTTGAATGAGGATTACATTGGAACTTTTAGGTGAAGTGAACTCCTTGTTTGATCACATTGTCAGTAAGAACATCATGATTTAAAATGTGCCAGACTAAGAAATTGATCTCAATAAGAATATATTTACACTAAAGGAGATCCCAATATAAAAAAAATCACAATAACTACAAATCACATTTGAGATATTCCAGATCATATAAATCACTTCATCTCAATTATCAAGAACACTTAGAACACATATGCTCAAATTTTAGTATATTCATGCACATGCACTACTTGTTCACATAATATTCACTATAAATATTTGAAAAACATTATACAGGTGTTTTTAAACATATATTTCAGGTTCTTTTAACCAAAATAACCTTTGGATGGTTTTACCTATAATCTCACCTCTTTTAAAAATTCATCCATAAATATATGGATGGGTTTTTGAATCATTAATTGAGTAAGAATTAAACTAAATTTCATTACAACCCTTCATTTAAATATGTGTATAAAAATTAGTACCTAACTTCAATATCCTATTCTAAGACATCATTCCAGTGTTGTGAATACTGAACTCATCAATCAATAATAGTAACAAAACAAGGATGGATTTCCATTTCTCAATATATCTAGGGTTATTTTTCCCTAGTGTTAAATTTGGTAAGGATACTGTCCTTATTTTATTGGATATCATCCAACATAGGTGCTGGTATAGGTGGTTTTAAGGTGAATTGTAGGTGTTGGGATGGTGACTATAGAGGAATATTATATTTTTTCATTGAGTTCATATTCTACAATTCATAGTTATGTTGAGTTTTGTTATTTTTTCATGCTTGTATGATTATGATCAAAAGATATAATTTTTTAACAAAGGAATATATGTACCACTGGGGAATAATCAAAAAAGATAAAATGAATACTCTAATTGATATTCAGAAACAATATGTGTCGAGAATTCTACACTTTCCAAGGATAGGTATAAATTATGATCTGAAGTGTCTTGTTATGCTTTCTAGGGTGGTGTTTTTTGAATTACATACATTGTATTTTAGTTTATTTTAATATTTATTCATGTGTCATGTTGTTCTTTATAATGGGGTATTTTCCCTTATAATTGTATTGTATGTTGCCTTTATTTTCATATGTATTTACAGTCTGGATATTTTTCTAGGGTGGTGTTTATTAAGACGCTTATTAGTTTTTTAATATATTATATTCATCATTATTATGTAATTCTTTTTCTGATTTTTGTAGGTTGTTTTTAAGTTTTTTTCTTTATATTATTGTATTCTTTATATAGTCTACATTTGTGTGTTTTTTTTGAATTATACACATTTTATTTTCTGTAGATGTTTTTATTTTCATGTGTTTGTTCTGTAATTGTAGAGGGGAGGATATTGTATACTACTTTATAGAATATTATTACTCTATTCCAA
The DNA here is from genome assembly GCA_963277665.1 of Viscum album. Taxonomy (NCBI): domain Eukaryota; kingdom Viridiplantae; phylum Streptophyta; class Magnoliopsida; order Santalales; family Viscaceae; genus Viscum; species Viscum album. Next base: position 2,036,573,958 of record OY728156.1, read on the forward strand.
TGGTTTATAAACCATTGGTATCGATCTAAAAAACTGTATGTATACCAACAATTATCATCAAACTATTGGTAAAAAACTATGCCAACAGTTTATAATCCATTGGTATAGATTTGAAAATTGTAATTATACAAACAGTTATAAAATACCATTGGTAAAACACTATACGATTAGATTATAAATAGTTGGTATCGTTTTAAGGCTCAATATATACCAATGGTTTGAAACTGTTGGTAAATATCTATTCCAATAGTTAATAATAAACCATTGGGATAGTGTAATTTATGGTGTCATATACCAACGGTTAATGAATAAAAATTGGTATAGGCCTATACCCATGAAGAAACACCCAACGGTTTGGAAAACAATTGTTATAGGGTATCCCAATGGTTTTCCAAACTATAATAATTGTTTTCAATAGTTGTTATAGGCTCAGTTTCCAGCAGCGTATTGTTTTGTTTTTGAGTATGTCTTAACATGTAATTTTTCATCTCATTAACTATATCATGATTTAATAATATACCGAATGTAAAACATGATGTAAATATCATGTATATTTTATTATATATGTGTTTATAATAATGCATATATTTTGGAGATAAGAAATGAAATTCACTGTTCATGGATAAGGTTGGTCATACATATGCATGAATGTTACTTCCATTTCTTTTTCGTATTAAGAGAATGAAAAGTAAATGATATATATTTATGTTATAATTATAACATAATATTTATTTCATATACATAACATATTTTTATTAAAATCATCCTGAATAAATTCCATGTATAGCGTGAACAAATCACATCTCTTTTAGGAGGAGGTAGTCCCCAAGCACAAAAATGATGTTATCGTACTCCCTAAAAAAGGTAAATATAAGGGTATGTGTTATTTAATAATTAGATAATCATAAATAAATCATAAATATCTTATATATAATATAAAAACTACAAATCCTTCATTATTCTAATATTTAAATGTAGTAATGTAATAATGAATGACATCGGTCTGAGAGGAGGTAGTTCACCATACACACGAATGATCATTAGATATCCCCTTTAATGGATGTGTGAAATAGTGTTGGTAAAAATATTAGAATAAAAAATATATATTTAATATAATAACATTATTATATAATCATGACATAAAAATAATTCATGGGGTGTCAAAGTAAATAAAAAATAACTGTTGAAGAACATTACCTCTTATTCAAGTATATCTTTTGGTTTTCACTAAAGGACTTCCTTGGAATTATTTCTCCATAAGTGATGATTCTAGGTTTATGGGAGTTATTTAGAGAACTTATATGGGATGTTTTTGGATAAGACAAATGTCTTGATAAGTGTGAATAAATACGTGGGGGAGTGACTTTCTATAGTAGGTGGAGTGGCATTCTTTTAAATATAAAAAGGTAAACACTATCCAGAGGTCCCCCTTACATAATGACCCCCAAATAATAAACCAAATTGTATAAAATGGAGTATATGGTATAAATATTCCATAAAATATGTTTTTTACATGTCAATATATTATTTTGGTCTCTAATTTTATGGCTTAATCCCTTATTAAACATAATTTTACCTTAATAGCTGTAATTCATTTTAACTTCATTCACTAATATTTTTGTTAAAAATAATTTGAAATTAATAGACCTTAAAAATTATGATAATTAATAATATGGAATCCTTTTTTCAAATTACAATCACATAAATGGAATAAATTAACTTAAAATTAATCCCATAGATGGGACAACAAAGTGTGTTTTCAATGTGAAAATGTTCAAAATTTTGAAAGGTTTTTACATCCAATTCTAATTTATTGTTGGTTCCAATGACCTAAATTGGATTAAATGACAAAAAATTTATCTAATTATAATTTATAACAAATAAAACCTAATTTATCTATATAAAAAAAAAATATTAAAATGAATTTTCAATTAAAAATCAGGGTTTTCTCTATTCATCAAAATTTGAAACTTCTCAGAAAAATAAAAAAAAAATCACCCAAAGTAAATGTTTAACTTTCAAATTTAAAAATTAATTTAATTTATCCATATAAAATTTTTAATGTGTCAAAAATTATATTTTAAATTGGTTCACCATTAAAATGTGGTAATACACTCTTTATAAAAATACATATTTTTATGTGTAAAATTGAGTTTGTTCTTATTTTTTGTCTATAAAATCTATTAGATACATGTAAAAACTATTTTATTTAAAATGTAATATATATACTTTTAATTAATATAATTAACTAATTTTTAATATTATAATATATTAAGAAAAAAATCCTTTGGAAGCATAAAAATTGTTCTATATATAAACATTTCTTATATATTCAATTGGTTCTAATATTTATTTATTTTTAGTTGTTAACCAATGAATTCAACAATATATTTATAAATTTTTTATTTTTATTTATGACCTTAAATTTAAAATCTTGGTTTTATCTCATTATATAGAGTAATAATATCATAATAATATATTTTTGTTCTGGAAAATGCAGTCTTGCGTTTAACTCAAACTACCAAACAATGCTTTTCTAGCGTGTAACACAAGACAACTCAATTTTTCCTGAATTATAAGCTATAGAATATATTTATTTTACATATTTAATATATCATAAAGTCTGGGGATGTTATATTTCTTTTTATGCTTAGTGTTACGTGTCATACATGATATTAAATACAATGTTCTTACATTAGAGTTTCAAGGTGTTACATTGAATTTGTATAAAATTATAAATAAATCTTAATGTTTCAGGATTTTAAAATTTTAATGTTTTATATTCTCCACACATTAAATAAATTATGTCCTCACATTTTAAAAATGATTTTGGAAATCAAGGGTTCGATATTAAAATATTCATTAATTGAAAAACCAACATTGTAAAAATGGTTAATGAAATATCCTCTTAATAAAAGAGAAAGGGAATTAAAAAATTCATCTAGAATAAGAACACAAATAGGTTTTCATATAGAATAACATTGGTGGGAAATGAAAAAATAGACATGGAAGAGAATAATAAAACAAAAATACTAAGGGAGAGCGATATAAAATATGTTTAGGAGAAATTCAATGAACACAATGCCATAAACTAAAAGTGTAAAGAATGTCATTGATATACTAAAAAATGAAGATAATATAACAACATTACTATTTTAGGAATCCTTTTTCTAGAGTTGAAGAATTATTTCACCATCAATGAAAATAATGAAATATACTTACTTAATATGATTATATTTCATTAACATATTATTATTCATTGGTTATTCCTTGAACTAATTCTAATTTTTCTTTTAGCACACATTGAATCATATGGTGAAGTACTACATTAATATCTAATTTTTTTCCAATGATTAACTTAAACCATTTCATAAAAAGATAAATTTATTTCCCTTTAAAAATATAAATATCCAAAACATTATAAGGTCAATGATATTTTGAAAAGAAGTTATCATTAATCCAAACAATCTGAATTAGCTTTAAACTATCACAAACTAAAAAATTTTATAACTTCACCATGTATTCTCTGGACAAATGCTAATAATTTTAATTACCAAAAATAATTATTTTAAACATTAATTCATCCTTATTACATAATTATTTCATATATTACTGGATATATTCCTTAACTCCAAAATTTTGAAAACTCTATCAATGATGGCATAAACCACTTTGTCAAAAAATATTTAAACAGTTCCAAAGTAGTCAGTACTATCCAATTTAATTTATCCATATCAGTCATATAATTATCACCACGTCATTATCTAAACATAAGCGACATATTAAGGGATATCATTCCTTCAATCACGTGTCTTTTCCATGAAATTCAACTTTCCACTGAATCATTTTTATTATTTATTAGTACCATTCATAATATGATTTCAAATCCTTAATGAAATATTACTTTAGTGAAGTCCATATATATTTAATAATTCTTACATCCAAAACATCACTGATAAAATAATCAAATGAAATAATCCTTGAATACAATGACATGAATATTAATCATTCCTCCTCATCTATGGTAGTAGCATAAAATTAAACATGATCTATTAGCATATTATGGGGTATATTATTTTGACATTTGAGACATTGATCTACATATTGTCTCATCTCATTGTTGTTGAATCATTATACATTGGATAACTTTTTCTTACCTAATCAAAAAAAATTTGGAATTTATCCACACAATTTTAGCAAACTCCAATTCTTTTTAAAAAATTACTAGGGTGTTTCTTTCCACAATTACTCATGGGGGAAAATAATCCAATCACTTTATTAATTTATAAATGTGTTTTCCCAACTTTCCTCCTCTTGTCGTGATTCCATCCAAATCCATAATAAATGGAGAATTATGTCTCTTTCTCATTATAACATGATACTATATTATCATTTAATTAGAATATTTGGGAGAATAGTTCACTTTGAAATATTTGGATTAAGACCCTAAAAAATATGACCCTTCCCACTCTTTCGATCATGTGTATTATTGAGGTTCTAATTCCTTATACTAGGATACATATCTTAATTATTATGTAAAATAGATTATCGCATATCATTATGGAACATGTTGTAAATCTTAAAACTAGTTAATTAATTTACTCAGAATGTAAACTTCATGAAAAGTCAACATCATGGTCATAAACATTGTTTAATTGGTGAGATACTAACATTATAATCTTTCATAATGGTTTGTAATGAAAATATGAATTAACCTTGGTATATCTCTAAGGAGTGCCACAAAATGTGTATAGTAAGACACATTTTTGTGTACTAGTTTTCACTCGAGTATGGAATAACATTCCCTTTTCGGTGTTATTACCCATAGGTACATCTGTTCCAGAACCACGTATAATTGTATTATCTAGATTGGGATCTATTTTGAGGAATAACCATATAATATCTACCTCACCAAAAGATAAGGATATTATTCTATACTTATCCTAAAATTATATGTTATGGTTATGTTCCCTAATCTACGGTTTCCTAAATCTAGTTCATAAGGTCTCTATTAAACTTGTTCTAATACCAACTCTGACGACCCCAATCCCAATAGCCCAGAGCTACTGCCTTACTTTATTACATTGTCAGAGATACATGATTCAAGTCCCAAAGGACTGAACAATTTAGTAGATTTGAAAAACCATATTACATATACGATACCCATAATAAATTGTGAAATGAAAAATAAATTATAAAAAAATTAAACACTTAGAATTCTTTTAACCCATTCTAATAATTTATCTTTATATCATAGGGAAATGAAAAAAATTGGAAGAGATTAAATGATCGATTAGGGGTACATTCAATGGAATCCATGATTAATCAATAATTATAATCAACATGGAATTATATAAAACTGAACACAAATTCCACATAAATATATAGATAATTCATAATCAATATGGATGGGTAAATTACTAAAACACATGCTATTTAATAAATAAACTGAGAATGAAATGTGTGCATAGATAATGTGATAGAAAAATATCTTTGATAATAATAATGAATTAATACTCTAGGAATCTAATGCTTATTTTTTGGGTTCTAGGTTTCATAGGTACATGGTAAAATTACTGTAAAGACCATTCACATGAAGGTTTAAAACATACTGGGTAAAAACCTATCTAATTTGGAAAATATATTTGTCTCATGATTGTACTAATGTATCGATGGGATTAATTTAAATGGTCCCAAAACCATTTTTTACTAGTCTAAATCAGTAATCATATATAAAATAATCACTTTAATTCAAAAACAATATACCTTATCAAATATATATTTTGATTAGGGGATACCGATTTATCAATATTTCTCTAATAAATCACGAAAATTTAAAAGTAAAAATTGTATGTGAAAATTGTATACATTTTGTGAAATAACCATATCCATTATACAAGAATATGGGTATTGTAAATAAATATAATGTTAAATAAAAAATTATTATAAGAAAGTGATTGTTTCAAGAGAAAGTTAACAATCGTGTATGGAATTGAGATTTTATGATAACTTTTACCACTAGGTTATTTTTATGTCAAATCCACATGGATGAGATAATTCAAAGTGAAACATAAAATAACAATAAATATGAATTAATATGGATTAAAAATATCAAATGGGAAGTATATGTACCTCATAAAATGAAATTGGTGTATAAAAATAAATCTGTCTTAATGAATTGTAAATTGTGACTAAATCCCTTACCTTATACATTCCTTTTGGTTGTACATTATTTAAACATATGTATAATGGTTCCAAACATATTATTAACTTATAAAAGGAAATATTAATATTTATGATATCATATATTATACTTTTATAACATATTATTACTCATTCATTAGTAATTATTTATTACTTTTATTGTTTTTAGACGTTAATTGCCTTATTTTTCAAGTATGTTTTGACCTATTATTTTTTGTTCATCACACATTGATCATTATTTAATCATATCAAGAATAAAAAATGATATATTATCAAATATATTAATTATATATTTATTTAAGTTAATCACTAAAATTTAGTGATGGGATATGAAATGCATCATTCGTGGTGATAGTTGGTCGTACATATATATTAATGGTGTTCCCATTTACATGACATATTTTAAGTAAATGATATATATGTATATCATCATTATAGTATTATATTTATGTTATATATTTGAAATAATATTATTATAAACATCATTAATAAATTTCAAGTAATTCATGAATTAATCACATCGATTCGTGAGGCGGTAGTCCACTGTACACATGAATGACGCTATCATATTCCCACAAAATGGAAATCAAGATGGTATTTGGGTTATAATAATACCATAATATTAGTCAAATCCAGAATTATATATATATATAAAATATAAAATCTATAAATTCAACATTATTTCCAACTTTTAAAGGTGGTAATGGAAGAACAAAAGACATTATTTTGCAGAGAAGTAGTCCTCAGTACACACAAATGATAATTGTGTATTCCATTTGAAGTAAGTGTGTTTTGGTGTTGGTTGTAACCATAAAATAAAATATATTAGTATATTTATTATAATGGTATTATTATTTAATCATGATACAATAATAAATTATGGAATTGGAAAAAGAGATGATATAAAAACTATTTTAGAAAAACATTACCTGTTCTTCGAGTATCCTCCTTAGGTTTTCACTAATTCCCATCAAAGTTATCTTTATTCCCATGATGATGATTATAGGATGAGGTGAGGGAAGTGGAGAAGTTATCTAGGTAGTTATTTTCAAAACCAAAGTTGTTTGATAGTGTGAGTAGGGTAGGATATTGGGGGGCCTTTTATAAGTGGGGTGTGTGACAAACTTTTACATTTGTGAAAGAGGGGATTTAAAGCACATTTTTTCCATTTCATGTGAGTAAAATGATGCACTGAACTCTATACTATAGTGAATAAGGTAGATATTTGGATATATAATTGGTTTTGGACCAAATATGGAATTTATTGTATTAAATTCCTTTCAGATAATTGGAAAAAATAATTTAAAATTAATTTCGGGATTAGGATGAGTAAGCAGGTTTTTAAAGAAAAAAATGATCACAAGTATACTATGATTTTAGATATAAATTCCATATAAAAATGATTCAAATTAAATAAATTGTATTAATAGATATATAATTCAAATATTTTTACTTTAAAACCAATTAAAAATATTTTTTAATAATATAAATTATTTAGATGAAATGTCAGTTTTCAATTACAGTTCAGAATTATTTTACTATTCATAAAAAACGAAACTTCTCATAAAAAACTCATGATAATATAATTTTTGAATTTTTATTCCGAAAATTATTTTGATTTCTTCAAATTAAATTTAATAATTCATAAAAAATTAGTATTAAAAAATGTTTACCATTAATGGGTGACGAAACCGCCTTTAAAAAAATACAGCTTGTTATGTGTAAAATTGGGTTTATACATATCTTATTTTTATAAAATCCTTTGGATGAATGTAAAAAAAATGGATTGATTAAATAATATATATATATATATTTCATTAATATATTTTAATAATATTAATTTATTTAATTTATTTTGGTGAAATTGTTTTGGGAACATAAAAATAGTTTTTTCTAAAAACATTTCTTTTATATTCAATTGGTTTTTATCTTCATTTATAATTAATTGGTAACCAATAAGTTCAACTATATTTTTACATAAGTTAGTTAATATTATTCAAAACTTCTAATTTAAAGGATATGAGGCAATTTTCTTAACATTAATATTACTATTTAGTAAAACTCAGTCGTGTGTTTAACATATGCCATTAAGAAAGGTTGTTGTTATGTGCAACACATGATAACTCAACATTGTGTGGACTTTAAGTATAAAATAGATTTAATTTATTTAAAATAGTAAATATATAATAATGTTTTGGGATGTTATATTCAAATCTATGTTTGGTGTTCTGTGTCAAACATGCTATTGGGTGTGATAATCATATTTTAAAATTATTGGGTGTTATCGGCCCCACCCAATAAAACTCACTAGTGAATAAAGACCCTAATACATAGTTAGGGGATAACAAGATAAAACTCTAGGGGGCACCAAAAACCCAATCTATATCAACCTGGTATATAGGGTATCATAGTAGAATGATGTTGGAAAGCCTACTGAAACAACCTTATATATGGAGGATCAACGCCGTGCTCAAGGAGGTCATTCCAATTCACAAACCCCACATATTTTATAATAAATAATGATATAGGATCACACTCTTGACTCATATAGGGACACCAAAAACCCTATATGATACTCATCCCCCATAAGTGACCAGAATCTAGTGATCTGGACATAATGTCACATTGTACCCTCGGGGGGATGGAATAAGGGAACACACTCAATCAAAACTAGTCCAAACTAAAGAAACTAAGTGCTACAAACACACTTAAAGGGGTTATACAACATGATTTAAGGAGTAATCATCATGTCTAGAGAACCCCTTGTCTACCGTTATGTCACTGTACCATATAACATGCAAAGATAAAAATAAACATTGTATAAGTATATATATATGGAATGTATATTTATTCTAGTAGCTAGATCATGTCATTTGTCTATTTTTTTTTACTTTTTGTCATTACTATGGGAGTAATTGTGTACACATAGCCATGCCCGTGTACACCTAGCCATGTTTAAGTACAATACTCTTCCCGTGTACTCTTTCCACATTTTTGTACCCTAGATTGCCTGTTCCTGCTTACCCTCTGAGGTACATACCAATCTTGTGACCTAGTTCACACATAATGTGACATATATCAATTATAGTGTGATAAATTTTCTCTTCACAAAAACCCTAATGCATCATAGAGGGTTCTACACAATTTTTATCTCAAGATTACAAGTTGGGTAACATGGGATTTTCTAGAACCTCCAAATAACCCTCATGTTACTTATACCACTTTTGATTCCACGATTCTACTTGGTGAATCATAAATATGATGTTATCTAACCCCTTCCATTACAGATCGATGGGATCATGGCTCCAAAATTCTTGGAAACAAACCTTCGAGTCGTATTGTGACAACACCATGTCACCATTGAGTGTTCTAATTGGAGGAACAAAATCTGAAAAGACTAATACTCATCTAGTGTACCATTGAACATCATATGTAATTATTTCTCCTACATCACACCCTCCACCATGAACGTCACCCTTGGTATTGACTCGTTGCATTGAATAATGGCCACATAACAATCATATAGCTAGTTTTAATCAAACTATGGGATAAAGAAATTTCCTGTGATGAATGTGTGAAATACGGGGTATAAATCCATAAACTAAAAACATGATGAATGAACATTGGAATATTTTTGTTTAGTAAATAATAAACTGTCAAAAAAATTATGTATGAATAAGGACAAAATCAATGAAAAAATAAATCAACCATAAATAAAATCTACCGTCATGCATGAATCATTTCTTGTTTACTGAATTGATCTATATTTGAATGATATAAAATAATGGGATGGAATAAAAAAATTAAAAAAAATTATGTAGTTATGATCTATCACTAATGAATAAAGATACTTCATTGCAATCATTGGATAGATCCAAGAACTCCATTAGTGTAACAATCCTCGAACTTAATCAGATCTGATATCGTCTGATAATGATCCTCTTGTATCTCCTTTACAAATGTTCAAGTCAATTTACAGGGGTTTGTTGATGACCTTTAAAATTGAACACATTATTTTATATAAAAGGAATAATTAGGTATATTATTTCCATGAAACAATTAAATAATTATATTTAAATTTATTTAATTATTCTCAAATGAAGATTTTCCTAACCAACACCCAAACACAAATGTAGATTATACAGAACATGGGTAAAAACTTTGCTCTGAACTCAACCAATAGCTCATATTTCTATTTTGATACTTTTTTTTAGATTTGTTCCATTTTTTTTGGAAAACTAAACACATGTTATATTAATATTATTTATATTTTTCAATCATTAATATTATGATAACAAAGGCTTAGAATCTCATTCCATCTCAGTTTTTGGCTCAAAAAATAATCCATGTAATATTTTAAAGTAATAAATGGAAAAATAATAGTCATTACATCAACTGAAAATTAGGGGTATTTATCGAAAAAAAAACACAAAAAAAAATATTGGGGTACTGAGATCACATATGGATCTCCCACCCCAAGGTTCTATTAAGAATCGATTTCCCATAATGAATTCTCTCTTTCCATTCCCTGATCTCCATTGGGTACTCAGTAAAGGTAGAAACATATTCGATGTCCATACCACAGTAATCAATAACATGAAATGACTCATGAACGTTCCTTATTAGCTATGACATGTGAAAGACATCATGTACCTGGTCTAACTGTAGTAGTAGACCTAGGTAGTACGCCTCCCCTATAACTCTACATAGTATCTAGAAAGGAACTATGAATCTCAAATATAGCTTGTTTCCTCATACAAATATATAAAATCCATTTAATGTTGAGACACTTAGGAACACATGGTCTCCCTCATCAAACTCTAGAGGCCCCCTTCATCAGTCCACATATAACTTATGATGGATCTATATAGTCCTTATACACTATTGGATGATCTTCACCTTCTCTATTATAGCTCACACCAACTCTTGGCCCATGAGTGCTGACTCACTAGGATTAGTCCAACAATGTGGTGACCTATAGGGATTCCAATACAGATCCTTGAATAGAGCCATATAGATAATTTAATGGTAGTTGTTTTGTATGAAAAATCCAACAAGGGTAGGTTGTCCTTCCAACTATGTTCCAAATCTAACAAGAAAGACCACATAATGTCCTTAATGACTTGAATAGTCTGCTCATTCTGGCCATAAATATTGGGGTGAACCACTCTTACCCAATGAAACTGTGTCCCAAATACCTCATTTAATCCTCTACATAATCACGATGTGAAGTGAACATCACATTCTGAAATAGTCACTGAGGGAACTCTATGGAGTTCAACTATCTCCTGCATGCACAAGTTTCCCAAGATATTTACTTACCTCTTATCATGAATAGTATGGAAGTAGGATAACTTGGTGATTATATAACAACCAAGGCTTAATATACATGGATATAACATCATTTTAGATGAATATTCATCACATTACGAAAATACATTCTGAAGGATTGTGATATTTTAGTGTATTTGAAAACTTGTAACATAACCTTCTAACATGGTAAAGATATTCAATATTTCCCAAAAATATCTTCCCCTTTTTCACTATTACTTAAAACATTTCTTCATAATTTGGGAATATAAATATAATAAAGTGTGATCTCAGAAACTCATTAAGGTTAAATAATAGATATACATAAGCATAACATGATTATAAGTGTATGAGAACAAAATAATAACATTTGAAGATCTTACCTTGCATATCAAAGATCATATACAAGAGTCATGGCATTATGATTAGAAGATCCTAAGACTTGAATAATAAGGAAATTAAGAGAAAAATCTATTAGAGTATAACATATGAATAATATAGAGAATTTTTGGCTTACTCATAACCATATAAAATCATTCCCTATAAGTCAAGTCTCATTACCAAAAAAAATCAGGGCACTTCATTAAGGCTACACCTCTTGGGTAGGGCACACCACTATCCGTAGTTGCAGACCTTTTCTTATACTGTAATGGGTTCCCACCCTAAACCATTTTAGTAGTCAAGGATATCCCCTAGTACCATCTTAGTGGAAAAATTTCATTACTGAATCTAGTCCACTCCCCATTATATTCATATCTATCTCATTAGATATAAATCATTACCCAATGAATTGGAGTGAGATATAGGTCCCTCCCATTACATATTGGTATCATACATATGCGTTCCCAAATATAATAAAACATTCATCATATCAAGACCCATTGAAATAGATGTGTTTCAGGAATATCACATCATAGACCATGAAATGAAACTGTTATCATAAATATTTCATCCTATCATAACCTATGGAAAATATTCAAGTTTCAAAATCATTTCCTCATAGAATAACCTGTGAATGGAAGTAGATTTCACAAGAATTTTATCATGGTGTATCCCGTGGATGAGAAAAAGTTTTCATAGAAAACTTTTCAATTTAAACATTGACCATTAATAGATATAATAAGAATATTTTCCTAGAATCGTATCCCCAGAAATTCATTAACTATATCAAAGGATTTTATCTAATATTAAGAGGTATTATAAAAGATCACATGGATAATTTCTTAAGTAAAACAACCATTCTTTAAAAATCAGTTTTTATAACATAAAACATTTTCAAAATCCTTTTTCTTTAAAAAAACTTTTAATACATTTGAAGTAAATCCTTTTGGATTGAACCAAAGGAATTAGTTGAATTTCTAACAAAATGAAGGCTTCTAGGATGATATGAGGTATTTTTGGAGCTTATATGGTTAGGTTCTTTATGATAAAAAATTATTTGGAGGTATTAATAAGTGAAGGGGTGAGTGCCTATTTATAAGTGGGGGAGTGGACACACTTGGAATTTTCGAAACGAATTATATGCTTTCTATGTTTTTACCTACCAAGAGGATTTCATGAAAAAAAATATTAGATAAATGAAGGGTTAAGGTATAAATATGTAAATAAAATTGGTTTTTATATGTTTAGTTCCATTTTCTCCATATGGTTAAATTTTAATGACCATGTAATCTTGTTTTTACCTTAATCGCTGTAATAAATTTTAATTACTTTTACTAATCTTTTTTTAAAAAAACAATATTGAATTTGTTTAAAAGTATAAATTACTCTAATTAAAAATATGGAATCCATTTTTTCAAATTCTAATCACATAAATTGTAGAAATTAATTTAAAATAAATCATGCAAATGTCATATGAAAACGGGTTTTAAGGTAAAAAGTTCAAGCGTGATTTTTTTAAATCCAATTTCAAGGAATATTTTATTAAAATAACCTAAATATGGTTTTCATTTTTATAACTGAACTAATTATAATTAATAAAAAATTAAAATATAATCTAACTATATAAATAAATTATATGAGAGGGTTGATTTTAATTAAAATTTCGTGTTTTTTACTATTCATGAAAAAATTAAACCTCTTAGAAAAATGCAGAAAATGAATTTAAAGTAAATTTTGATAATCCAATTTCAAAAATGAAGTATATTTTTTGAAATAAATAAGACAAAAGTCTCAAAAATTATATTTTACATATATTCCCCATTAAAAGGAAGTAAAATTACATTTCAGAAAAATAGATCTTTTTACTTATAAAATGGGATTTATTTGTATCTTATACATATCAAAAATATTTTTTAATGTAAAAAATTTGATTGAATATATAATATGTAAATTTTATTAAAAACATTCACTAATTTTTTTTTTAATTTACTAAGATAAAATTATTATCGCACAATGAAAACTTGTTTTCCTAGAAAATGAATTTATTTGTTTTTAATTAGTTCCTATGTTAATTAAAATCTAATAGATAAAAAAAGGAATAATTTTATATAAATTTGTAAATCATATTTTCAAAATTTATATAATCTTATTCATAACTTCCATTTCAATGCCTAGGTGGTAAGTATAGTAATATAATAATAATAATAATAGTATATTATGGTTTGGTAAAACTCAACCTTGTGTGTAATAAAAGCTATAAAACTTGTGTATAACACAATCATATCATAGTTTTTCATGTACCAAAATCTATTCCAATTGTTCCATTCAGTGAAATTTTAACATGGTCTTTCATAAAATACAATCCAAACAATTTTATTTCATTTAACATAAACTATATTCAGTATTGTGTGAAATATTAAATATTGAAAAGATTAAATTAATTCGAAAAAAATTCACAAAATCATAGGGTGTTATAATATACCCCCCTTAAAATTAATTTCTCACATGAAATTCATCTATGTTATAAAATTTTTAATATTGGAGAGTTTATTTCATAGAAACAGACATAGTAAAAATCAATATTAAAAATTCAATTAAAAATGGAATGTGGGAACTGTAACAGTTACCCAAAGTAACTCATAACTAGGTTTACATGTAAGAGAACATAGTTTGCAAGTGAAAAAAAGGACATGTAAGTGAAATATAATTATAATTCTTTTATGGATAGTGATAGAGAACATTGTTGTTACAATTTTAATGGTCACAAATCCATGAAATAGTGATTTAAAAAAGGTAATTTATATCATCAAAAATGATGATAATTAGGAAATATTTTTGTATCAAGATCCTTTTCTAAAGTTTCAAAACATTCATAAGAAGTTATAATTAATTTATTTCATCACAATATCACCCTTTGGTTGTGAATTTATCAATTTAAACATCATTTGTTACTCCATAAAATAGAGGTGATGTTTTTAATTTCTAAATAACTAACAGATCTTGAGATCTATAAATAGAATGATAGGTCAGTCCATATTTTTTTATTTTACATCATTAAAAAATTGTTGTCATAGGTTTTCCAATATGAAATAAATCCTCATATGGTTATATAATAATTTAATACATTAAGCATCCCCCATATTTTAACTTAAACTGTTCCATAAATATTTAACCTTATAACCCTTTAGAAATATTTTTTTTGAAACATTAGAATGAATGTAACTAATGTTTTCAAAATTAACTGAAGATTAATACCCATATAGAATAAATTTTTTGTTGTTTTTCATGCACCAAACATTTTAATACCTTCATCATGAATTCTCTTCAAACATGGCAATACCATAAATCCTTATTGAAAACATGAATTATTTCTTATTCCAATGATTATCGAATATATTAATTGAATCCAAAAATGTCATAAAATCTATCCATGATAGAATAAACCACATTGTCAACAAACCATTAATATATTTCCCATTTAATAAGTACTATTCAATTTACTTAATTCTTATCCAACATCTCTTTATCCCAACAAAACATAATTTTATCAACATCAGGAATATATTAAGGATCACCTTCCCTTAATAAAGTTCTTCCCATGAATATCACCATGTCATTAAATTATTATTATGGTCCATCAAGACTATTCAAAATATTATATTAAATCCATAAACTGAATAATCCTTATATATTTGACAATTTATATAACATTATTCTTTAATCGAAATGCATAAACACATTGATGATTCAAGCTAATCCATAATCCATTAACAAGGATACTATATCCTCTTACTTAATGTCTCTTTCCTTTAACATTTCACATATAGTCTTATTATCATCATTGATATAACCATTACTCATAAAAAATTTCTGATTCTCTTCATGATCTTTCCACTTAGGGAATCAATTTACATAATGCCCAATAATTCCATATTTAATGCATTCAACCATAGATGATGTATTAGGTAGGCCATTATTCTCACTCATTACGTTAACCAAAATTTTCATTTAACATCTATGGTTACTTGCTTTGTGTCATTCTTTTACACTGTTAAAACATCGTCCAATTTCTCATAGACATTCACTTGGGTGCTTTTTTCCACATTCTAAATAAAAAGGAATCTGAATATTCATTTCTCAATGGTATCCATTACTTGAACTCTCAAAAATATCTTTTGTTCACTTCCTTGGTGAGTCTGTGATTTTTTTAACGTACCCATTGTTAATAATAATTTGTCAAAACTGATGAGGAATGATGAAAATGTATTTCACTGCAGTGATCATCCCATTTCACTGCTCCTCAGAAAATTGTTTTTCACATTCAATGTTAACCCAGTTCTTTATGGTTATCATCATTGACTAAAACCAGAGAGCATAGTCTGAGCAACACTCATCATTCCAAAATACCACATTATCATGAAAAATCAGTTATAGGATGTCTAAATTATTACAAATTATTTAATATATGAAACTTTAGGGGTTCATATTTATCTTCTATTTAAATTCTTCATGATGTTTTATAAGGATTTTGTGTATTTCTAAAGCATATCCCCAGTGACTGTCAAACTAGGTGTGTAGAAACGCCCGTTGTCGTGCCCTAGTTCCTTATTGAGTCTAGCTCAATACAGTTCTTTGGGGTCATTTCCCTTTGTACATATTTTCTATATCCACATAAACATGTAATATCATTGTAGGGATGCAATTTCATGGAAACCACTCTCTCAATCCTTTAACAAAATTCCATAAAATTTTCCTAAACTTTGATTCATCCTTTGGATTATCCTTAGAGACATCCCAAGGAAAATACTTAGAAACATACCAAGGGATATCATTAAGGTTTTCTCATCTTATTTTTCCATGGTTTACTAAACCATTCATTTGATACCAACTATTGCCACTCGGTCAGAACTGTAACGACCCAAAATTTTACCATTATTGATCTAATTAAATGTCTTATTATGTAAAATGGTTATGTAAAACACATTCACTTCCTTGGTTTTATGTTTTTGGATTTCAAAATACTATTAGGAATGGTTACTATTTCTAATATAGACATTGAACAATGATCAAATGATTAGTATAAATATAGGGCTTTAACAAAACCAATTTACTCAGATAAAGGAAATGATAACCTCTTCTAGTAGTACGACTCCATACAAAGCCCATTTTTCGGATCTCAGAAAGGAGGTGGCATAACTAGGATTCGATCTTGACCAAGCCTAAGTCGAGCATCAAAACTTTAATCTTGAATGGAACCACCTATGGTATTAGTGGAACTTGATAGAGATTACCACCCGAGCGATGTAATCCAAGACACCCCAAGAGTCTGTCATCATCGTACACCTTACCCTTTGGTCATATGCAGGTGTTATAAGGGTTTATGTAACACGAACCTAGTATTATGAGTATGTGAATTATTTTTGTATAGAATAAATAATATACATTCATTTTGTCATTGCTACTTTGTAAATTGTTTTTAATGAACAAATATTATTTTTAGTTAATATTCAATTAAGAAATCTATTTTGTTGAATTGATGGATTTTATAATTAAATAATATTTTAACAAAATATTATTACTAAATAAATTTTTATTATATATAAATTATAGTATAAATTTTATGAATACAATTGTGATTTTTTATTAAGTTTTGTAAGACGTTTTTGTCAATACCCATTAATTTTCGATAAATGTCAGTTTTTATTTTAAAAGTAAAAATTCAATTATTTAGAAAATTATTTCTATAAAATGAAAATTATTTTTTGGAATTATGATGTCAAAATTATCCGATGGTGGATTTTTAATAATATTCCGAGACAGTCAAATTTTTGGGAAAAAAATTAAATACCGTTTAATTATATAAGGTGTTTTATGATATCATAATGACCCAATAGTGATGAAATAAAATAATATAAATGGAATTTTCGCCTAATATACATTTTAAAATTAAAATAATATGATTTTAGTTTTTTATTTATTTTTTCAAAGCTTCAGTGGACCCTCCAAGACTTATAAAACAATTTGACATTTTAAAGTAATTTCCTTTAGAGTGTGACTCACCTCCACATAAGCAAGCCTAATATGTTAAGATGTTCATACATTAGTGTTATAAAACAACTTTTTCAACTCACATTTTGAAAATAACAATAGGAAGAAACCATGGGTAAAAACCAGGGGTTGGTTTGTGGTTTTGATTAGTTTAATGTGTGGTGTTCAAAACCTAAATAATAAAGAATTACCTCTTCTTTCCTATATATACCCACCGAAAATACCACTTATCATCACTAAAAAACATTGTATCTTGACCAAAATCTACACTCCTCTCTCTATAAACCTCCCAAGTAACTTCAAGCTCCCAATAATCCTCTCTCAAGCCTCTCCCAAGCCTTAGGGATCACACTTCCAAGTAAGGGATTTCTTCCTTTGTCATTTTTGTCCAAATTTCATTATGTTATTTTACCTTTTTTCACAATTAAAAATGTTAGGGTATGATTTATAACCTCCCTCATACTTCCCTCTTTATTTTTTATTGATGGGATTCCCCTTTTTCTATCATTAAAGCTTTTCGTGTACACCTGTTACCATTCCGAAATTCCATAATGGATTTCTCACTCCTAATTTACATTCAAGTAATTATTTTATATTATGCATCTAAATTACATTAAATATGTTGGTGTATTATTTTCCATGAACCCCTTACTTTCCATTTAATTTATAAACGATGATATACCCCTTTATCTCTCATCAACCCATTTTACGATTTCTATTGGACTTCGTCATGCTGCCAAAGTTACACCAAAATTTCCCATGAAAAAATCATCATGTAAGTGAATACCATGCACATTTCTCTATCAAGAATATTCACCTTTATGCACATGTACGTGTTGATTTAGGATATAAATTTATCTATTCCACATATCTTCTTTGTGGAATAAATTATGTTGTTTAATGAATTCATGTTGTATGATCCATGTGGCATACTTATGCATGAAATGAAATTTTTATAAAGAGAGAACCCGAAAAGCGATCCAATGCATTGGGTAAAGATTTGTATCATTATAAATCAAGTACGATGAGGTTTTAATCATTCTAATTAAAGTACGATGATGGTTTACTGATTCTCCATGTTCAATAGGCCTTGGCTCTTTCTAATATTATGTTAAATGTTGTTGCCACATTTCCATGTTATGATAATCATGCTATATCATGTATTTATTCTCATGTTTCTCTTATGTTTTATTGTAATGCCTATTTCATAACATGTACTGTATTATACATGTTATGCCTTTTTTACTCACTTACAGGGCTTTATAGCTCACCATTTTCTTATGAATTTTCTCAGGTTATCCCATTCAATGCTAAGTACTAAAGAATGTGTTTGGTCTTGTAAAAGTAGTTTTAAATAAATATGTTGTATTTTTTTATGTCTTAAGTTGTCATGTAATGATCCTAAGCCCCAAATACACGAGACATCTTGATCTTATATGTTGTATCAAATGAAAATTTTATGTAATAATTTATGTTTAACTGTGAAATAAATAGCAGGGCTGTTATAAATACACACATGTATATTACATCATTTTGTATGAATATTAATCACATTTCCAAAGTCAATACCCACGGACCATAATAGTTTAGTGTCTTTTTAAAAATGGAATAAAATGATATAAATTTGTGAATTATCTTAAAATATTACCAAATATATCTTCAACATTATTACTTCTACTTAAAACCATTCTTCATAACCTAGGGAAAGGAAACCTAAGAAATGGTGATCTCAAATGCTCAGTAGTGTAAATAAAGGAGATATATAAGAATAAAATGAACATAAGTGTATGAGGACATGCGAATAACTTTTTAATATCATGCAACACATATAAATGATCATATACATGAGTCATAGGATAATTATTGGAAGATCATAAGGAATTAATCATATGGAAATATAGAGCATAATCCATAAGAGGATAACAAGGGAATAATACATGAAATTTTTGGAATACATAAAAGTATATAAAATGAGTCCATATAATTCAGGAATATTTTCAAAAAAAAATTAGGTCAATTAATGGGGTATAAACTAAGTTGGCAGGAAATGCCACCATATCCAACAGCAACCCTTTCCTTATAGTGGAATGTTTTCACTCCCCAAACCTTCTTAGTAGTCAATGTTCACTCCCAATACCATTTTGGAGGAGAAATTCCATTACTAAATAGGGTTCAATACCAGTTACATCCATTCTAATATTAGGAGAAATAAATATTTTCCTAAATCATTGGATTAAAAACTTTGGTTCCACTCATTACATAATGAAATCATTCACACGTGTGCCATAAGATAATTAAACATTAATCATATCTCCACCCATAAAAAAGAGATGGGTTTCATAAACATCCTATCAAAACCCATGAAATGAAATGGGTATCATAAAAATTTAATCTTATTATAAACTACTGAAAAGAGACAGGTTTTATAATCAGTTCATCATAGAATATCATGTGAAAGGAATCCAGTTTCATAAGCATTTCATCCAGGTATAACCCATAGAAGAGAAATTGGTTTCTCAAACAAATTTTCAATTTGAAAAAAATAATTAAAAGAAATAATGATAATGGTTTCCATGTATAATATCCATAATAATTCACAAAATATATCAAATAAAGTCATATTTGATAGATAAGGAATTTGAAATATAACTTGAAGAATTTCTTAAGAAAAATAACCTTTCTTTGAAAATATATTTTTTAAAACATAAAACATTTTCCGAATTATTTCCTTTGAAAACCAATTTTAAAAAATATAAATTAAAAATGAAAAATTATTTAGCATATTTCATGGGGGAAATTTTCTTTCCTCATTAAAAAATTATTTCTAAAAGATAAATCATTTTTGAAAAACGTTTTCTTTAAAAATATCATTGAAAACTAACAAAAGAAAATTAAAAACGTTTTAAAAAACTTTTCATTGAAAATATATTTTTAAACATATAATTTAATCTTGAAAACATTTTTAAAACATTTTCTATGAAAATAGATTCAAAAACATTAAAATCAATCCTAGAAAATTAGTTAAAATACCTTTCAAACATATTTTTTTTGGAAAACCATTTTCTTTGAAGAACACTTTAAAATAATTTAAATTTTAGAATATTGAAGAAAATAATTTATTTAAAATTAAAACATGAAAAAATTCAATAGAATATTCAAATAAATGATGGTCATAATGGTGGATAAATCTGTACATGCCATACATTCCTTTATTTACCATAAGATGTTTAATAAAGTGTAGAAAATGAATAGAATATTCCTGTTTAAAACCAATTTATTAAAAGGTAAAACATGGTTAAAATGAAAAATAATAGGATAATAGTATTATAGTTTTGAAAAATATTTTTAGAAAATAAGGTTTTTAATGAACATAGATTTATGAAAAAATAGAAATAAAGTCATATTTTCATAAAAACACATTTATTATTATCTTAATTACCAAATAGTGGAAAAAATTTAACCAATATTTTTATATAACACTAAAAATCCAAGGATAAGAAAATTAATGGGAATTATTAAGATATGGATCATAATATTTAATCTTGGGAAGCTTGGTTCAAAAGAATCTTGATAAATGATGAGATTGTTGCAATGAACTCCTTCAACTATGATAACATTGAACTAGAATCCCCATGAATGAATAACATTACATGAAGCTTAAAATATCATTTATAGAAATAGATTCATGATATAAGAATTAATAGGGAAGTATATACACCTTTTTAAGAACCAAGTTCTTTTTTTAGGTATGTATCATATTATTAGGTGTTTTGAGAAAAAGGGGGAATCTGGAAATTGTAGGACTACACGTCGTGTACTTAGAAGTACACGCCGTGTACCTAGTTACCCTGAGTAGCCATGTGTTGGCAGTGTAATGGCCAGTACATAGCCTTGTGAGGTGACCTAGAGACTTCCTAAAGTGTGGGCTAGTGGAGGCATGTACACGACATGTAAATTTAATGAACATGCCATGTAATTTTTCTTTTATTTGTTAAATCGGACTGGGGTCGCATCTAATTTCTAGAAACCCCTTCTTCTAGCCACATCTCATCTCAGAGTGATGGAAATTGCTGAATCTTTTCTAATACACTGATCGACCATCCTTTCTCTGAATCAAACACCGTTAATTGCCTTTGAATCACCTCAGTTGTTTCTTCTTTTTTCTAGAGCCTGTCCTCTTGATTTATCATCTTTCCCATGTTATTCAAGGTCGAATGTTTTTTATGTTTTTGAATATCAATGACATTCTAGTTGTATTCAAAGGCTGAGGTTCACCTATATCGATCGTACTATGTCGAGTTAGGTGGTTTGTGCCATTCCATAGTTGTATTTGGATTATATTTTCAAAAAGTTCCTAATACCGTATCTTAAGGTATTGTGTGTTTTAAGAATTTAACCCTATTAATTCCTTATTTGATTTTTTCCTTGAGTAAGGGTGTTTGATTATGAATAGAATTTATTACCTTACTAAGGATTTGTTTTCCTATGTTTGATAGATAATGGCCATTGGGTCTTGAACTACCTATTAGGCAATATTGTTTTCCATGCCTAGTGATGATAGGATGGAGTTGATATTATATGAAAATATTATTATATGAATTTAATGTTTATCCAAGTAGTATTTGAGATTTACTTTGGATTATGGATATCGTTTGTGCATGATTATGTTGCACAGGCCCATGGGAACCTGGTGTAGTGAGACCATAGGGGGAATTGACATTAAGGGCTTCCTCAGAGGGTCTGTTATACTTTTCACAATGCAAGAATATAAGGGAGGATTGACATTGAGTGCTCCCTTAGAGTGTCAATAGTTTACCATAATGGGACCACAAGGGGAATTGATGTTGAGTGATTCCTCATAGAGTGTGTAGTTTATCGCTAAAAGAACACAAGAGGAATTAATATTAAGTGCTTCCTCTGAGAGTCTTTTTTTTGCACGAGGCCAAATGAGTTAGACTATTTGAGCTACCCCAGGGGGTAATTATAACTTTATTGATAATTGTTATGTTGAACTAGAGGGTATATTCTTGGAGAAATTTTCCGGAGGGTTGCTTTTTATTGATTGGTTGAACTATAAATAAATGTAAATGAATGTAGTTTGAAACTATAGGATTGTATACTTTTGAGTACTTCCTTGTTTATTACATAATTTTGAATATTGCTCTATATATATAAATTCACTGAAAATTAGGCACAAATATTTGGGTGGTTACATACTGGGATTTGTCTCACACCCTTTTTGGGTCATGATTTTGGGCACAAATAGATTATATTTTTATAGGTATAGATAAGGGAAAGCAATCTTCTACTTCAGAAACATGATTAAAGTGGAGATGGAGAGCATGGGACAATGTTGAGGCTTGAAATTATGTAGGAATTTTTTTTACTTTTATTTTGGTTTACTACTATATTTCTTGCATTTTGACTTGTTTGGCTACTTTCCTAGATGTATGTGACATAAATCATTTATATATATTCTCCAGTTGTTTATTTACTTTCAATCATCCATTGTTTACTTATTGTATGGTATTACTGCTTCCCCTGTTGTATATTATTGTTATTATGTTGTGTTACTTTGCCAATGGGGGCATCATTTCCCCACTATCACACCCAATGTCATCATTACTAGTTGGGATACTCTGGAATTTGGAGAAATGCGCTTGAGGTCATGTGACCAACTGGGTACGGGGCACCTCTCGGTGGCACCTGAAACCGAG
The DNA here is from genome assembly GCA_963277665.1 of Viscum album. NCBI lineage: Eukaryota > Viridiplantae > Streptophyta > Magnoliopsida > Santalales > Viscaceae > Viscum > Viscum album. The sequence goes on from OY728156.1 coordinate 2,036,597,618, forward strand.
ATGTTACAGTGTGATATAAAAGGTGGTTCTTTTCTTCTTGACTTACAGTTTGGAGCCTATAGACAAGGATATGAAATAATATGTACTTGGCAATAAGTTTTTCTAGGGAGTCTCTAACCCGTGTACATGGAAAAGCCTATTTACCTCGTTTATTGAGGTTTTATTGTCTTTGAAATTTTTCTAGTTGATTTGATTTCACCGTTGGGTGATTCACAGGTTTTGTGCTGTTATATTTGACATTATTGAGGTTCTATTTCTATTACAACCTATTTAGATGAGGGTATTCCATCTAATGCATCTTGTAGGCGCATGCTAGAGATCGCATGTCATGCATTCTTGCCATGCCATTTAGGGTGTATTACCAATTTCATGTTGTTGCAATAGATTTTATGCTAGATAGGAATGATGTTGTGATAGATTCCTTGATAGAATATCTGCTATTTGATAGGTTATTGGATTGTGTAAGGTTTTATTTGAATGAATTCCAAACTTGGGTTCCTGAGGTGTTATGGGCCCTCATGGATCAAATTTTGGTGGATCATTTCACTGTTATACATGTATGTGACATTAATATGATGCCAAGATTTGATTTTTGGGGAGTATGGACCCCACAGATCAAAATTTGGCACTTTAATGTTTTTTTCAGTGTTTTTATGGGGTTACAGAATAGTTTTTAAGGCTTACTATCCGAAAATACCCAGAATACAAAGTGTGTAGTGATGAATACACGCCATGTATCCTTCTATTTTGGAAGGAACAACTTTTCTTAAGTACACAATAGGTACATTGAGTACACACCATGTAGTCTTTAACAGTGTGACTAACTGTGTGAGTAGAAATGTGGAGTTAGGAAATCTTTCGTGGAACATGCCGTGTACCAGACGTACACACTGTGTTGTAGAGACCATGTATCCTGCCGTGTGACTAACGACACGAGTCTGTGAAATCCTTCAAGTACACACTGTTTCTGGCATAAATTCACCATGTAGAGTCAACTGTGTATCAGAACATGTGACTAACAACATGGGTGATTGAAACATAAGTGGTACATGCCATGTTTAGGGTGACCACGCCATGTAGTGTTTTTCTAGGAGAACTGTGTGGTTTAGCCGTGTAGAAGAACTCAGGCAGGGGGAATGGTTCAAGTACATGCCATGTCTAAGGAGAACATGATATGTGTATGAGGTGTTACACAACCAGTGTTTCTAGAAGAACACTCCCATGTAAAGGCTTAAGGGAACACACCATGTAGGGGTCATACATGCCATGTATCCATGTTTTGAAAAACCCGAATGTTTTATTTCTCCTATTAATTTCTTTCACTTTTTCATTTCAGTCCTTGATAATCATTAAAACTAAGGTGTGCTCTTGACCTTATAGAGTCACACCACTAATACATCTTCTGATTGTATTCCAGATATAGGGCAGTGATCAGACACCAAACATAGCAGATAAGGACTACCACCTGATCCTCTAACCGTGACTGTCTTGGAACTACCTGTTATACGAGACCCAGATTCTCATTCACTGATATATGAACGCTTAATGAGGTTTATGTAGACCTTACAAGGAGCACTGCATCCTTCCTTGACTATGGCAGAGTTGATGAGGGTTTTTCAGTAGTAGCATCATCCTACTTTCTCAAGGGATGGAGGACCTCAGGATATAATTTCATGGATAGAAGCCATGTTGTCTATCTTCGAGCATCTAGAGATTCCTCTGGAGAGAAGGGTGAAGCCCTCTATGTATATGCTTCAGGGTTCTGCCAACAGATGATGGGATGTGATTTCATAAGTGGGACACCAGAAGGTTATGTCTTGGGATGAGTTCAAGTGTACTTTCTATGACGGATTCTACCCAGAGACTTTTGGGTCCAACCGAGCCCAAGAGTTCATGAATTTAGAGCAGGGTCCACTCTCAGTCATGGATTATTAATCTCTCTTCATAGAGATGTTGTGATTCAAAACCATTCTGGGGGGGGGGTGATGAGTTGTTTGCGGAAAGTAAGTTTGAGGATGGTCTCAGTAATTAAATCCAATCTTTGGTGAAAATATTCATATTGACTTCTATATCTTCTATAGTCAACTAGGCGCTAATCACCGAGAAAACCCATAGGGATTATGGAGCTGTAGGCCAGGGAGATTCAGCATCCAGAGGTGGTACCCTTTTGACAGACAACAAAAAGATTTGTAGGGAGTCTGCATGTGGAGATCTGAGTAGGTGAGATACTTATTTATTTAGCCATGTGGTATTCTACCAGTGCAGGAAGAGTAGGCATACGAGGCCACATTTATCGAGAGACCTAGTTGAGTGCTGATCATGCGGCAAGAGGGTCCATCTTCACCATTTCTATCAGTTTTTCTCACCAGAAGCTGGTAATAGGGGTTCTTCTATGACTCCATGTTTAGGAGGAGGACCACAAGTTTATCATCAGTCAGGGAACTAGAGTTCGTCCGTCTGTTCAGGATGAGTAGGTGACCGAGGCCATGGGAATAAAACTACGAGTTTCCAATGATAGCAATGTGGATCAACACAGGGTAGTCAGGCATGGTCACAGGTCCACAATATAGGTCCTAATTTTGCAGTCAAGAAGACCTAGCAAGAGTGGGATCCCAAACCTTTTAAAATTAGAGGTACGATTCTAGTTGCTTTAGTTTTATCTTCTGCACTTTTCGATATAGGGGATTCCGATAGTTTCATTCCTTTTACAATTATGGAGATCCCAAGGCTCTATATATTCACTTATAAGGAGGTTTTGACACTAGAAACTCTGCAGGGGACTAGAACGACTAGTGTACATCAGTGTAAGGAGTGACCTTTTGAGGTTGGTAGGTGTCACATTTTATGGGACCTTTATGTCTTAGAGATGATGGGAAATTTTTTCATTCACGGAATAGACTAGTTAGTTACCTTCTAGGATATTGTTAATTTCTATTGTTGTAGGGTGATATACACATCCACAAAGGGTTTTTTGTTTCTATATAAGGTAGAATGGGATGTCCTAGCGAGAAGAGATGGACCAGAGTATCATGGGTTGGTAGGAGTTACAACCCATATTGCTAGTTTGTATCTGGATGACCAATGGACATCACAGATGGACTTTCCCCCAGTGGTTGATCATTTTAGAGATGTCTTTCTAGAGGACTTTTTAGGTTTTCCTCCAGAGTGAGAGGTAGAATTTTCTATTGAGCTTATGCCAGGAGCAGAACTGGTGTCCATTACTCCTTATAGGATGGATGCACCAGAGTTACAGGAGCTCAAGAAGTAGTTGGAGGAGTTGAAGGAAAATTCATTCATTTGAGCCACTACTTCTCCTTAGGGTTTGCCTGTCTCGTTTGTAAATAAGGCGGATGATACCCTCATACTTTGTGTGGATTATCAAAAGCTGAACCATTTGATGGTCAAGAACCGATATCCCTTACTAAGGATTGATAATCTCTTTTACTAGCTTCAAGGAGACTGGGTGTTCTCAAGGATTTACTTGAGATCTGGTTATCATCAGTTGTTTGTTTGACCATCAGATATATCTCTTACCACATTTTAGAGAAGGTATGGTCTATACGAGTATGTGGTTAGGACATTTTCTCTCACGAACACTCCTGATGTTTTCATGGCACAGATGAGATGAGTGTCTCATCCTTACATGGACTCCATCATAGTGGTTTTCATGGTCAATATCTTGGTGTACTATCAAACTCGATATAACCATGCTACCCATCTTGAGATCATTTTGTGTAAACTTAGGGAACATCAGTTATATGCTAACCTCTCATAATGCCACTTTTGGATAGACCAGATTCACTTCTTGGGTCATGTTATCTCAAAGACATGATTGTTATTAGACCTAGATAAAGTGAGAGAAGTAGTTTTTTGGGAGCATTCTGTTAACATCTTTGAGGTATTGAGTTTTCTCAGGACCGTTGGTTACTAAATGCCTTTTAAAAAAGAATTTTCATGCTTATCAGTTCCACTAACAGTCCTTATTAAGAAGGGTGTGAAGTACCTATGGACAGATTCCTACGATTCAGCCTTTCAGGAGTAGAAAGAGAGGTCGAATTTAGCACCGTTACTTTTTTTTTCTAGATCCAGGAAAGAGATATTATATTTACTATGATGCATCAGGTATGGGGCTAGGAGTAGTGCCTATGCAGGGTAAATGAGTTTTTGCGTATGGGGATCAGAAGATCAGGCCACATGTGAGGAATTACCCAACACATGATCTTGAGTTGGTTGCAGTTGTTCATGTTGTACACGGTTGGAGACATTATATGTTTTGAGAAAATTTTTAGGTTATCACCAACCACAAAAGTCTCAATTATATCTTCACTTAGCACGATCTAAATTTGAGACAGTAAAGGTGGGTTGAGTACCTTCAGTCTTTTGTCCTTGAGCTTGCCTACACGCCTGGAAAGGGTAATGTAGTGGTTTATGCGTTGAGAAAGAGGACTTGGGTACAGGTAGTTCAGGAGGCCATTAGTGAGTGGAAACTTATGTCTATGTTCTCTGAGATGCATTTGGAAGTACATGACATAAAGGGGAAAATGTTTCTTACTTATGTAGATGCGACCTCTACTCTACTTGATCGAGTACAAATGAGTACGTTATCTGATGTTGAATGCCCAGTTCTACGAGAGAGTATGTTAGGAGAGGACACTATTCCAAGATGGATAATTAGCAAGGATGAGATCTTGCATTTTTTTGGGCACGTATGGGTGTCAACAGACATACTCTAGGAGATGATGCAAGTTTTTAATTCTTTATCTTGGGCAGTTCAACTTGGTGTCACCAAGTTGTATCTAGATCTATACCGTCAATATTTGTGGCCAGTTATGAAGAAATATGTTGCTAGTTTTTTATGAGATGTACCAACTGTCAACAGGTGAAGGCGGAGCATCAAGGACCAACAAGGATTTTATATCAGTTACCATTTCCTGAGTGGAAGTTGAATGATTTCACGATGGAATTCGTGACAGTTTTAAAAAGGACACATTGACGGAATGATGCAGTTGGGGTTGTCATTGATAGACTAATGAAGGTTTCAGAGTTATTACTCATTAAGGTGACCTTCAGTTTTGATGAGCTGGGAAGGTTTTACATCTGGGAGATTGTATGTTTACATGGGGTTTCACACTCTATTTTTCATATAGGGATTCACATTTTACTTTTGAGGTCTAGCAGGGACTACAGAGGCTTTGGGTACACAGGTACTTTTGAGTACAACTTACCATCCCCAGGCAGATGTCCAGTCCGAGCACATGATTTAGGTGCTATTGGACATGCTTCGGGCATGCATCTTAGATTTTGGATGTTATTGGGAGAAGCACATACCTCTGGTGGAGTTTTCCTACAATAATAGTTTTCAAGAAACAATCCATATGGAACCTTATGAGACTTTGTATATTAGACCATGTCGATCACCCCTAAGTTCGCTGGAGGTAGGATAGGCATCTATGTTGGGACCTCTTCTTGTCTAGGAGACCACAGAGTAGGTAAAGTTGATTCATAAGTGGATGACTAATACACAGTCACGATAGAAGTCTTCTGCTGATTGATGGAGATGACCTATAGAGTTTGAGGTCAGAGATAAAATTTTCAAACGTGTCACACTGAGGATAGGACACATGATGATTAATAGATAGGAAAATATTTCACCATGATTCGTTGGTCTGTTTGAGGTTTTGGAGATTGTCAGGAAAGTTTCCTATTGATTGTAATTACTTCAAAGGTACTAGGATATGCACGATGCCTTCCATGTTTCTCAGTTGCAGTGTTACTTCTCTGACTCATCTCATGTTTTTCAACCCGAGGAGGTTGAGTTGGAGGTGGACACATCATTTGAGGAGAATACTATTTGGATTGTGGATCAAAGCGTGAAGGTTCTCCGTGGTCAGTCTGTTCTTCTAGTATTGGTGTTGTGGCAGCATGAGAGAGTAGATGACAAGACTTGGTAAATGAAAAAAAATGTGCGATTGTAGTGGGTGGAGATGTTTGAGGATTCTTCATCGTCACCTTATTAGGGAATTTTGAGGTTGAATATCTTTATGGGGGAATGTTTGTAAGAAATTGGATATTATTTTTAAGTATGGATCTTGTTTTTTGGGTGTTTTTGAGAAAAAGGGAGAATTTGGAAATTTCAGGAGTACAGTCCTTGTACTAGGTTACAACGGCTAGCCATGTGCTGGCTATGTAACGACCAGTATAGGGCCGTGTGAGGTGACCTAGAGACCACCTAAAGTAGGTACTGGTGGAGGCATGTACAAGGCATGCACATTTAATGAACACACCATGTACGTTTTCTTTTATTTGTTAAATCAGACCGGTATCACGTCTAATTGCCAGAAACACCTTCTTCTAGCACTGTCTCATCTAGGTGCGATAGAAATATCTGAATCTTCTCCGATCCACCGATCGGACATCCGTTCTCTAAATAAAACGCCTTCAGTTGCATTAGAATTTCCTTGACGAGTTCTTCCTTATTCTAGATCCTCTCCCCTTGATTTGTCTTCTTTTATGAGTTATTCTATGTTGAATGTTTTTGACGTTTTTTAGATCTACGACGTTCTATGCCGATTCGGGGGCTAAGGTTCAACTATATCAATCGTGCAATGTCGAGGTATGTGGACTGTGACTTTTTGTAGTTTTCTTTGGATTATATGTGAAAAAATCCACAATACCTAAGATTGGGTTATTGTGTGTTTTATGAATTTATCCCTATTAATTCCTTCTATGCTTTGTTTTCTTGAGTATGGGTGTTTGATTATAAATAGGTTTTATTACCTTGTTATGGTTGTGTTTTCCTTTATTTGGTTGATATTGGCCATTGGGTCTAGAACTACCTGTTAGGCAGTTTTGTTTTCCATGCCTAGTGCTGATAGGATGGAGTTGATATTATATTACATTCTTATGGAATGATTTTTATTGTTTATCCATGTAGTATTTGAGATTTAATTTGGATTATGGATATCATTTGTGCATGATTGTATTTCACTAGGTAGTTGGAACCTAGTCTAGTGAGACCATAGGAGGGATTGACATTGAGGGATTCCCCAGAGGGTTTGTTATACTTTTAACATTGTGAGACCATAGGGGGGATTGACGTTGAATTCTACCTTAGAGTGTCTATTTCATACTGTTACGAGACCACATGGGGAATTGACATTGACTGCTTCCTCATAGATTCTATAGTTTATCATTAAAAGTCCACATGAGGTATTGACAGTGAGTGATTCCTCAGAGAGTCTTTATTTGCATGAGACCATAGGGGATAGGCTATGTGAGCTACCCAGGGGTCGTTATAAAATTTTGGTTAAATCTTAAGTTGAACGAGATGAGTTAGGTTATGAGAACGTTCCTAGAGGGTTTCTTATGAATGATTGGTTTAAATTTTAGAAAATATAAATGAATATAGTTTAAAAATATATGATTGTCTACTTTTGATTACTTCCTTTTTTATTACTTCATTTTTTATATTGCCTACTATATATATATTCACTGATAGTTAGGCACAAATCTTTTGATGGTTACCTACTGGGATTCGTCTCACACTTGGTTTGGGTAATGATTTTGGGCCTAAATAGATTATATTGTTGCAGGTATAGATAAGGTAAAGACCCCTTCTACTTCAAAAATTTGATTTATATGGAGAGGGAGAGAAAAAGACCAAGCTGATGCATGCGTTTCTATTATAGTTTATTTGTTTTCTTTTTTAGTTTGGTTTAGTAATATATTTCTAGAATTGTGACTTTTTAGGATGCTTTCCTAGACGTAAGTGACATACATAATTTATATATGTTCTCCAGTTGTTTATATACATTCAGTCTCCTATTGTTTACTTATTGTATGGTACTACTACTTCCGTTGTTGTATATTATTTTTATTCTGCTGTTTTACTCTATCAATGAGGTCATCGTTTCCCCACCATCAAACCCAAGGCCCTCACTACTAGTCGGCATCATCTGGAATTCCGGGAAATGCGATTGAGGTCATGTGACCAACCATGTAAGGGGAACCTCTGGGCGGCACCCAGAATAAGGCTTTTATAGCTTGTAAGAGAATATAGGTACAAAACATAACATGTGTATCAAAGAAAGAAAACTAAGAAAAAATTACCTTACGGATTTGGTAAAGTTTGAACTGTACACGCCATGAAAGATAAATCATATAATGGATATTTAAATAACCAAAAATATAAGTATAAAAATCATATAATAAATTCATGTAAAATTTATAAAACAGATGAATGAAATAGGTGGTGAATTTTTGGGTGGGGGTGAATTATTAGGTGTATTGTAGCATTACATTAGCAATTACATTAGAATGTACTATTTTGTATTATAGTAGCTAACACTATTCATCTGATTTGAGCCTTCGAGTCACCAGTTTGGGTCTATGGGTCTCAAGGCCTCCAGGTCAGCATAGGTCTTCAGGTTATATGGCCTTTGGGTTGTAAGGGCCTTCAGGACACTAATGGCCTTTGGGACACAAGGCTTTTGGTCCACAAAATAGACCAAGAAGAAACTCTATCATACCACATAGGAACATTCCCAAATAGGGATTCAATGAAATAAATGGAAACCACCCGAGTAAATCTAATAGGATTAGAAGAATGAGAGGGTATGGAAGCTTCCATCAGCACCAGTTACCATGAAAATCTGTATGGTGAAATTCTAGATTACTAGCCATGCGAGGTGGGGGGCTAGGTGCCTTCAAGATATATGTGTTTAAGAGGGGGTCATTTTATGTGTGTGTCAGGTGTTGGGCATTTAAGGTCAGGTATTGGGTCATGTATGGGCATTATTACTTAGTCCTAAGGGTCATGTAAGGGTTCCCCTTCAACCCTTAAAAGGATGATTATCCAAAAATAAATAAAAAAATATGGCCTTTGGGATATTCGGGTTATAAGAATGTGAGATGAAATTCCCATACCTCAAGTCTTAAAATTAGTTGTACACATTCTAACTTCATGTATAATAAATATAAGATTATTATAAATCTAAAAGAACCATATTATGATATATAATACCTTATATTATTTGATTATGACTTTATATTACTTTTTTGTTAACCATTTCATGTAAAAGTTACATTTCGGCTAATGAAAATTTTGTTTTTCATATATGTTTTGTCTTGTTATTCATGATCATATTACATAGAACACGATTCCATTATTTAAATAATGTAAAACATGGTATAAAAATAATATATATCCATCATATATGTACTTACAATAATCTATAAAATATTGAAATATTAAAGGAAATACACCATTCATGGAGACATTTGTTTTTACATATGCATGAATGATGTTTCCATTTTCTTATCATATTGAAATAAATATGAGAAGTAAATGAAATATATGCTGAGTAAAAAGTCCTATTTTTAATTTTTTGTACCTTTTTTTGGAAATCACAATCATTATTTTTAAATAAATTTATATGTTGTTTTATTGTAATATCTTTATGAAATTTTTATACAAGTTCGTCATTACTATTTTTATTATATGTACACTAAATATTGTATACACCTAGAAAGATAGTATGATTGTTTTTATGATTATTGTAATGATACTAAATATGGTTTAAATCATACTCACTATATACATGTTTTGTCAATGACACAAATTACAATTTTAATCAAACACACAGTTCAATATCACACTGAAAAGATAAATCGTATTCAATATTTTATTATTAATCATCGTACACATTTACTATTCACAATTTTCTTTTATTAGAATATATATAGTCTTTTTGTTCCCACTTTATCATAACTAGAAAATAGGGAGATATTGAAAAGAAGCCCTTTTTAATCAAAATGATGTTGTGTATTCAGTTTTGATATGCATGATAAAACAATGTCATTATTTCAGTAACAAGATGACGGTTGAACTGCAAGGTCTCCAAGTACCTCTGATATTTTAGGAATAAATCCAACCATAGGATCCATAATATGACCATTGGGATGATTTCAATAAATACTAGGTCATTTGGATGAGCTCGCGGCAGAAAAAATATCTACAAACACTAATACACTACGACAGCTCTACCAAAATTTCATAATGAAAATGATTTGATGTGATCAAGTTGTGAACAACTTGTTCGACACAATTGTAATATTCAAAATCTCTATTTTTATTTAAGTGACATTTATCATTGGTGATTATGATTGAAGAATTCCTTTCATAGGAAACTAGACATGATGATAATTTGCGGATCAAGGGCTTCCAGTAATAGGATGACAGAGGTACCGATTACATGCTTAATCAATGGATGCTGGGGATAAGAAGATAGAGTGAAACTGATCATCATATCAAGTATTTACCCTGACGTGGTTATGATATACTTTCTTGAATGTATAAATAAATGGACCTCTATCCTGGGTAAAAGGATACCCTTTTTGGGTTAAAAGAATTGTATTCTTTTATATTTCCGCTGCATTGTAGTGGAAAGAGAATTGTATTAGTTATTCTTCTTTCTATTCTATACTTTGTTTATCATAAAAAAATTGATTATGATACTTGAGTAATTGTATGATTACTATATTTTGATATTATGATCTTTTGGTTAATCAATAAAATTTAATATGATTTATGATTTAATCATTGCACTGTTTTACTCTAATCATCATAGCCTTAGTAATTACGATCTTATACATTTTTACTCTATTCATATCGTTTCTTTAGTGAATAAGATACATTTAAATTTTGACCAATGGAATACATTATTGCAATCAATCTGATAACAATATCTACTGGACCTAGGGAAAGAATAATAAATTTATTAATACAACAACAGGTCTATAAAATTGAATTAGTTTAAATCCTTTTAAACTAAGATAATTTTAATGGATAAGAAGGAATGTTTTTAAACCTAAAATTCATCTCCTCTTGTAATATTCCACCTACATATACATTATGATCCAAAAAATTGTTATAAGTGTAGGTTTCCACTACTCATATATATTCTTACATTAATTTTGTATGGTAGATTCATTTCTTTGTAAACATTTTGTTTATAAATATTTTTCTACACTATCATGTATTGTGGAAAAATAATTTTTGTATTATCCTAAAGATGTAAGATTATAATGTAGGATCAATAGAAAATTTGTATCCTACAGGACCACATATTATTTATGGAAATGACTATAAATACTAGAGAGATAGAATCAAGAAGTTTGTTTTCAATAATGGTGTTGAAAATTTTGCAATTCTTACTACAGATTATAAAATGTATGACAAAGAAGTCATAAATTTTACTAATCAAGAGAAGTAGGGATATCAAATTAATTATAAGGTACAAAATAATTAAATTTTTTCAATAAATAGGAACATATACATCCAAATATCATATTATGAGGCATAAAATAACATATTGACGATACTTGAGATTACTCATGTTGCTATATCTACAATTATCGAAACAAGAAGTGCCCTCCTTTATGTAGATTATCATGCTTTTGGTTTTCCATATGGGGAACCTGTAACTAAAGTTCAACAGAGGTTTATGAATATTTTAAATATCTTAAAATCCACAGTATAAAAAGTCATTATAATATTATGTTATTGTGGAAAATATTATTGACATCATGATTAATGAATGGGAGTCAAAGAAAATAGTAATTTATGAACCAAGAAAAGTTACAAATTTTACTCTTGATGAGTTATTCATAAATCATATACAGTATGAGAACATATTGAAGGTAGATACTAATAATGTAAATTAAAAATGTGGATGTGTTTTACTAAAAATTCAAATCAGATAAAATCCTAGACACTTGATAAAATTGTAAATACAACACAGAAGAATGTTTTTGTTCAATAAAAAACAAGTGAATATGAAATATAGTAAAATAAGGTATCCTATCTTGGTTGAAGAATGAACATGATTGTTAGCAAGAAAGAATTTCAATATAGATATATAAAAAGAATAATAATGACAAGAATGATTCATAATTCATATTCTATGAATGCATTAATTAAGGAAACAACATACCTAATTATACAAAGTTTAAATGAAAAGACAGAAAAGACAGAAATTATGATGGGAATTAGAAAAATTATTCCAAGACTAAAGGAAAGAATGTCCTAAAAGAAAATGATTTATGGAGTGAAATTGGTAGACATTATTATAATGAATCCTCAGATAATGATAATTCATTCCATAATAATATTGGACATCAATCCAGAAAACCTGTTGAGAATCATTATTTCATGGAAAAGGTTCACACTACTGAATCCTTAACCAAAATTTCTATAAATTATAATTATCCTGATGAAGACAATTACAATTCATTAGATGAAGAGTATTCCTTAACAAAATATAATTATTTAGCTTCATTTGGTGATTTTTCTCAATTTTCTATGTTACTTGAATGTGAGAATTGAAAAATTAAAAAGAAACATGAAATGAAAAATGCTAGAATCATTTTTTTTAAAGTATCAAATCACTCTAAATATCTTGATTCAAAATTTTTTCAAACCATTTCTATTTCTAAATACCTTGATAAAGTTAATTTTTAAAAAGAAAAACTTTCTAAGTATTTTAAAATTTTTATTTATAGGATGAAAATTTTAGAGACAAAGCAGAATTTTTAAACAAATACTTGTGAGAATAATAATTTAGTCATTAGAATAAAATACAAATTCATTTATCTTAAGAAAATTTTATCAAAATTTACCACTGGTAAGGAAAAATATGATAAAATGTATAAACAAATTGTTCCTTTAAAGAATAGTTCAGGAAGGATATATACTTATTCAAAACCAATTTTTTGTAGTAATTAGTTTGTTCCAGAAAATGACACATTTTTCACCAACTGTAAATGTAGAGTAAATTGGCATAAAAAATTTTCCTTAAATAAAAATATATATTTTGGATTTCACATCATCCATTTTTCATAACAAATGTGGGTTCCAAAAATTCTATTTTAAAAAATTTATCGATCTAAGAATGTTTCCATTCCGAAAATTAAATTGTGTTGTTTTTAGGAAAACAAAGTAAGTACCAACAAAAACACATGGTACATGGTTAGTGGATGTTCCCTATATATAACTGGTAAAAAAATTATTTGGAATTTTTTTTAAAATGAATGGTGTTAGAGTTAACTTCAAAGAAAAATCTCAAGGAATGATTGTTGGTATAGAAAAATAATTTTCTTCTTGTCAAATATTTGATTTCAATTTTTATTTATTAAGGATATTAATCACAACCTTATATGTATAAAACAATTATGTTATGAAGGTTAGAATTTTAATTTTTTGAATGATAAATGAATAGTACACAATTCCAAGGATGAATTCATTGTTTCTTCCAATCATCATGATAATGTTTACAAAAAAAACATAGAAGACAATAGAAGCCAAGAAACACCATGAATTTGTTAAATGTAAGATCAATATTGTTCATGGCATAGAATTTTGGGACATTTTAATCTTAGGAAATTTTATAAATTGTCTAAGAAAAGGCTTGTTAAGGATCTAATAGAACTAAGAATTGATTTTTCAAAAGTCTTTGACACTTATAAATATGTTAAGGAACATAATTCATGTTATATATATATTAGTGAAGTCTCAAAACTGATGATTTATAGTTTGTGTACAAGGAATTTTTTTGACTAACATAAACATAAATTATTAGATGAAAATACCATGTATTTTATCTTGTTGATCATTACACTAGATATACATGGGTCTATTTTCTAGAAAAGAAATTCGATGACTCTTATTATTTTAAAACTTCATTCATCAAAATTTAAAAATTAGAAAAACATACCATTAATACCTATTCATAGTTATCATGGTAGATAATTTCAAATTTTCTGATTTGGAAACTTTTTTTAGCAAGAAAGGAATTACAAATTACTTTTTAGCACATAGAAATCCTTCGGAAAATGGTTTTATTGAAAGAAGAAATTATATTCTTCAAGAAATTACAAGAAACACATTGAGTGAATATTTTATTGCAAACATATTTTGGGATGAATATGTGAGTACTACTTGTAATACAACAAATCAGGTTTTAATTAGGCCATTTTTTAAAAAAAACACCATAAGAATTAATGATTGTAAAAAAAAAAGTTTCATAATTCAAATTATTTGGAAGAAAATTATTCATTTTGAATCGAAAAAATATAATTTACATAAATTTTCACCCAAATCCTATGAAGGTATTTTCATAGGATATTCCACTATTTATAAAGATTATAGTGTTTTTAGTAAAAATACTTATACTACTGAGAAAATAGTACATGTTAAATTTGATGAAGCTGATCTTTTTGTTTTTAAACAACCTCAACCTATATCATCTGATGTGTTTTCCAAAGATTATTATCAACATTTGTTAGAAGACTATTCTAATAAATAAAATTCTCAAGAAATTTTATATGATGTATTAACTCCAGAATACTTTCTATATTATGTTTATGGATAGGTTTTACAACACCCAAATTAGTTGTTTCTTAAGAATCATCTTAATGATCGTATCATTGTTGATGCAAATCAACATGTACAGATTAAATGTTATTTGAGAAATGAATTAGAACATCTAGCATTCCTTTCACAAATTTACCCTAAATGTCATAAAGAGGCTTTTTGTGATAAATATTGGATAAATTAATTACAAGATGAACTAAATGAATTTTAAAGGAATAATGTATGGACCATGGTTGAAAGACCTAAAGAAACTTATGTAATTGAAGTAAAATGGGTTTTTAGAAACAAATGTTATGAAAATGGAATAATAATTAAAAATAAAGAAATATTAGTTGATGATGGTTATAATTAGCAAGAGGTATTGGATTATGATGAAACCAATGCCCCGATATCAAGTCATGAATCTATTCAGATACTATTAGACATTGCATCAATCTTTAACTTCAAACTCTTTTAAATGGATGTAAAGTGTTGTTTTCTAAACATAAATGTTCAATATGATGTTTTTATTCAACAAACTTTTGGTTTTGAATATAAATAACATCTTCAATATGTTTTAAAACTTACCAATGTTTTATATGAACATAAAAAATCTCATATTTCCTGGTATGATATATTAACCTGATTTTTGTTATAAAACATTTCTGTTAAGGGAACTACTGATCCAACTACTTTTATAAAGAAAGAGAACAAAAATGTTTTGATTATTCAAATTTAGGTGGATGATATTATATTCAGATTAACTCATCAATCTTTAACTGATTATTTTGAGAATATTATGAAATTTTGAATTTAGAATGAGTATGATGGGTGAGTTCACATTTTTTGGTTTTGAAATCTCTAAAAATCCTAAAGAAACAAATATATCACAATATAAGTATATTAAATATATTCTTAAAAAAGTATGGATATGAAAATAAAAAAAGTAAAAAAACTAAAATCAGTACCTCAAATATCCTTAATCTTGATGGAGTTGGAAAACTAGTGGATCAATCAACATTTACATGAATGATAGGATGTTTACTATATATGGCCACTATTAATCTAGAATTAATTTTTACAGCATGATTATGTGAAATATATCAAGAAAATACTAAAGAATCCCATTTATAATCCATGAAAAAAATCATTATTTAAAGGGAACTATAGATTTGAGACTTTTTTATTCTTTTGGAAATGATTTTAAGTTAAAAGGTTTTTAGGATACTGAATTTAGTGGTTGTAGAATAGACACAAAATCACATCTAGAACATGTCATTTTGAAGGTGATTCATTATTTTATTGGTGATTTAAAAAACAACACTCATTAGAACATTCCACTGCTGAATCCGAATATGCGGAAGGTGGAAACTGTTGTACCCAATTGTTGTGGATGCAACACGCCCTCACAGACTATGGCATGTGTTTTACTAAAACTCAAATACTATGTGACAACACTAGGGACACAACTTTAAGTTAAAACCCTTCATATCACTCACTTTCAAAGCACATAGACATTTGGAATAACGTTCTTAGTGATCACACACTTAAAGGAGAAATTATTTTACAAATTATTTTTACACAAGAAAAATATGATGATATATTTACAAAACCATTACATTATGATAGATTCGAATCCAATAAACCGAATCTAGGAAGGAACACTCTAAAGTAAAAAATACAGATCTACTTATTTTTCAAATCATATCCTTATATTAATATACTAATTTTCATAAGGGGAGTATATTTTTTTCCAAAAAAAATTTATTTCAGATGTTTTTTGGGAATTTTTTTTATCGACATATAAATGTTTAATCGACATCAAAAAAATTTATCAGCATTAGAAATTTTTTCTTTATCAAAATTTTATGTATTCATTTATTTTATACATCACCTGTTTTCCTTAATTTTTAAGAACTATATAATTATATCATCAATTCTATGTAAGATATTTTGAGTGGTAAAATTCATTTACCTATATATTTTCATTCAATTCATTTTTTTTGGTCGGTGGTTTTCATTTAAAAAATAAAAAATAAAAAAACCATTATTAGATTCACTCCAAAAATGATTAATTTGTTTTTATTTTTTTTAAATCAAAATTTTTATACCATTGGATCATATAGATCACATCTGGATTGTAGAATCCCAATGGTTTTTTTTCACTCACCTATATAAAGAGACCCCCTCCCCACCCCACATCAGATATTTCTTATTTTTCATCGAAGTGTTTCTCCTCCTCAAATAGGTGAGATCAATAATTCTCATCTAGAGATTTCCATTTAGACTCATGCCTACTTCATCCATGAAATATTCAAAAGAAATGGAATATAAATATTTCTTGAAGATGATGTTTTTCTGTGAAACTTTACTCAGCAAATATTTATATGATAGGTACGAATCGTCTCTTAAAAGAATCATTCAATTTCAAGGCTGGGAATCTGTATGCGTGGGGAAACTGAAATCTAAGAATTTGATTATCCTAGATGAAGGGATTAAATTCTATCATACTGTGAATGCTTATGAGGAAAACCATGAAGTATCCTTTCATGTATACGATACTAAAATCCCTATGTTAGCCAAGAAAGCATCCTTATTTTTAATTGTTCCAACAGAAGGAGATTACTTATTCCTTTTGCAAAAATTGCCAAAGGAAAATAGATCATTTATTAGCAAAATGACTGAAAAATTTCTATTTGTGGTTTAGGAGGACAAAATAAAGAATACTCATTTGTTGGATGGCAATAAGCATGTTGCACTCTTGAGGAAAGGTTTCCTAATAGCAAGGAGTGGTGATAGAGAAACTATTAAAGTATGAGATGTATTTACTCTTGACTATCTTGTAAACATGAGGATGATTAACATGATGGGTTTTTTTTTCCAAAAAATATCTATAATATCATGTCCGGTGCAATCAAATCAAAACCGATTATGTTTCTAGCTATCCTCAGTTAGTTAATTTTTGAGAGCCTAATGTTTTGTTAGATTAATCTAAAAGAAAAAACCAATGAATTTGAGGGTTAATTAGACAAGTGTTGTTATGGTTAGGAGGATGTAAATAATTTTTGATCCTGAATCTATGAATTTAATCAAGGTTCCAAATACTAATGTTCCAAAATATACCGCTGTAGAGACTGAAGGTGTTCCAAAAAACAATCAGAGCTGATTGTTTCATTAAAAAAGAAGAAAGTATAATCATATTTTTTTGGAATATAAAGAATAAAAATAAAAGTGTTTATCATATAGGAATGTTAGCTATGTTGAGAAAAGAACAATATGAAATAAGATAGGTGGATCCCTTTATTTATCTCAATCACATAGAATGCTTACCGGAAAACATTCGTACCGATGGAATTATTAAATCTCAATAAAAGGAAAAGAAGCCAAAGAAGGGAAATGAGAGAAAATGTGATAATGAATCTTCATCATAATGTGTTGAGAAATACCATGATAGAATTAGTTCAGGGGAAATGTTTCTAAAATAAAAATATATTTCCTATGCTCAAGTAATTGTAAAAGGAAAAAAAGTAGTTGGTGAATCAAGACCACCCTAAGTATCTCAAGGTAATGTTTCATAAGAACTTGAGGGTTTTGAAATAAGATAAATTGATGATTATCTTGGAGAAAAGGACACTAGATAAGAATATGAATAAAATCAATATGATAAAATACCATTACTGTATCCAGAAGTAACTTTAACAAAGTTTCTATCCCCAGGAAGAAACTAGATCCAATGGTAATCAGATTCATAATTCAATAGAAGATGCTGGAATTCAAAGTGCATAACTTCCTGATTACGAGGAATTTACCTATTTAGATCAAAGAATATATAGGAAAAGAGATCGATATGTTATTCAAGTAATAATAATGATTGAAAAATATCGTGGATACCTTTTGAGAATTTAAGGCAAAGATGACTCTTTTATGGAAAATAAAAATAAAAAGTCAGAATCTACCAAAATGTTGAAGAAAAGGATAATAAATCTTGATAAATATTTCAAAATTTTCGATGGAATTACTAAGGATCACCAGAAGGCTTTGAATAATGTTTTGAAATTTCCACATAATTACTATGAGAGTGTTAAGGTTCATGAAGACAAGATATATGATATTAAAAAATTTGTGAATGGGCATTCAGATTCTTTCAACAAGTTACAAAGTCATACCAATTAGATAATGAAATTAATTAGAGACCAATATGAAAGACAGTTCAATTATTTCAAAATAATTAAAATGATTTTGGATATCATTAAATCAAAGATATTTCTTTATCAAGATGAGATCATTATCTCAAATAATGGAAATGCCTTGTTGTGCAAAAGAGGTGAAATCATAGAAAAGGTTACCAGAGTTCAAGAATAAAAGTATCAAGATCCAGAATAAATGTTTATGGATTAAGAAGAAATAATTATATATTTTAAAGATATTCTAAAATCTCAAGATGAAGTCATTCAAAACTATGAAATGTTGTTTGAAGATCAGGAGAAAAAAATATAGTCTCAGAAGGAATCTATTGATACAATATTGGAGGGACGAAAATACTTCAAGAAGATGAATTAATTGGTTCTAGATCTTTTAAAAAGGATAAATAAAGGGAAAATAAATTAATGTTTTGAAAAATTCGTTTTTGTTTAACTATTATAAAACTATTTGACATATATATCTTTTTATTGAATGTTTTCCATTTTGTATGAATGTTACTTCACTCATTTTTGATGATAAAATAAATTATTTATTTATATTTCTTGTTTATCTAAACCATTTATATACACTAAAATATCCCTCCAATTATTTTTTTCTAAACCATAAAGGGGGACAATGTTTTACATTGGGGGAGAATGTTTTTAAAGGGGATAATAAGAGGAGAATAATTGTTAAAACGAGGACTTTATTTGATAAGGAGAGAAATTCACAGAATAATATTTTTTTATATAATATTAATGGATTTTATTATACATAGGGGGGGTTAGTCGTATTCAAATATTATTCATAATGTTTTGAAACTCAATGTAAGATAGGTATAAGTATTCATTTCTGAATACAAAAATATACTTACTTTTTTAATCCATTATTTGTTTTTAACTAGTATTTTTGGCTTTCAAAAAAGTGGGATATTATTGATTAAAAAGTTATATTTTGAATTTTATATTTATTTTTTAGGAAATAAAATACTTTGTTTTTAAATAAATTTATATACTATTTTATTTTATTTACATTAAGAATTTTATTTCACAAGTTCATCATCATGTTTTTTATTCTACGCCTGATAAATATCATACAAACTGAGAAATATAGTCTGACTATTTTTATGTTTATCGTAACTAGAATAAATACTATTTACATTCTACTTATTAGATACATGTTTTATCAGTCACATGGATTATGATTTTCATTGTACACACAGTTCATTATTGTATTGAAAAGATAAATTATATTCAATATTTTATCATTAATCATCATCCCCATTTACTATTCACATTTGTATTTTATCGATAGAAAAAAATTAATTTCCAACCCACATTATCATAACCAAAATACATGGTTATATAAAAAAGAAACATTTCAATCAAAATTATTTCATGTATTTTTTTATATTCATGATAAAATGATGTCATAGTTTTAGTTACAAGATGATAGTTGGAGTGCCAAGTGTCCAAGTCCCTCTGAGACTTCTGGAAGAAATCCAACCATTGTAGCCAATATTGGACCATTTGGATGAGGAATATAAATACTAGTTCATTTTAATGAGATAGAGGTTGAAAAAAATTCTACAGGAACTAATACTCTGTGAGAGATCTGTTGAAATTGCTTAATGTAAAATTTTGAAGTGATCAAGTTGTGAAAAACTTGTTCGACCTACTTGTAATATTCAATAGCTTTGTTTTTATTCTTGAGACAATGATCATTAGTGATTATGATCAAGGAATTATTTTAATAGGAAAGATCAAGTGCTGTTCATTTTTCGGATCGAGGGATTTCATTGAAAAGAAGACAAAGGTGCTGATTACCTGCTTAATTGATGGCTGTTGGGGATAGGCAGACAAATTGATACCGATCATCATATTGAGGACATAACCTGGTTTGGGTAAGACAAAAATGCTTGAAATAATAAATCAAGGGGCCTACATTCTAGGTAAAAGGATAACCTTATCATTTGGTGAAATGAAATGTATTCTTTTACATTTTTGCTCCATTGTAAAGTAAAAGGAATTGTATTAGTTATTCTTTTTTCTATATATACTTTGATTATCATAAAAAATATGATTATGTTACTTTAGTAATACTATGATTACTATATTTTTATATTAAAATATTTTTATTACTCAATATGACTCAATATGATTTATGATTTAATTGTTTCATTATTTAACTCTGATCATTATAACAATAGTAATTACAATCTTATACATTCTTACTCGGATCAAATTATTTCTTCTTTGAATACGATAAATTTCATTTAAAACATATGAAATATATTAATAAAATAAATATGATTATTATATCTACTAGACATAGGGCCCATAAAATTAATTGTTTCAACATAATAGGAGGTCTATATAATAGAATTAATATAAATCCTTTTTAACTGAGATCCTTTTAAATGATAAAAATTAATGTTTTTAAACCTAAAATGCACCCCTCTTGTGTTGTTCCATTTAAATATACATTATTATCCATATATATATCATAATTATTGAATAATTATTAATTAATATGTATCAAATATGTATATTAAACACATCTTTAAAACATTCCATTAAATGTTTGAATGAATCACATCTCTTTGAGGATGTAGTAGTCCACACATCCTCAAATGAATTTATCTTATTCCCAAAAAATTAAAAGAATAAATTTATGTATTTTATAATAATTATAGAAGCAAAAATACATCCTATAGATCTTATATATCATATAAAAACATAAATTCCATCATTATTACCAACCTTGATAGGAGGTAATGGAAGAAAAAACGACATCGGTTCGCGAGGCAGTAGTCTTCCGTACACATGAATGACGATTGTGTATCCCATTGGATGGATGTGTGGGTCCTTGTAGGTTTTATAATAAACATAAAAACATATATGAATATTTATGAGACCAAGGTTATTAAATAATCATGTAATAAGAAGAATTTATGGGGCGGGGAAAGAAATTAAACCAGACTGCATGTTGAAGGATGTTACATCTTCCTTGGGTAACTCCTTTTAGTTCATAGAAAAATTCATCCATGGTTTGATTTTATTCCCAATTTAAGGACTCTAGTATTATATAAGGGATGTTTAAAACCTATTTTATAAGGTTTTATATTATAAAAAATGCTTTATAAGTGTGAATAAGTGAGGGGGAGAGGACACACTTGAATTTTTTTAAAATAATAGTGTGATCCCAACGTTTGTAACTAAAAAGAGGCTTATATGACCCAAAATATTCGATCCATGAAGATTTAATAAAGAACTAATTCTATAAAATTTGTGTAGGAAACGTTTAGGTCTATTTTTACACCATAAGTTTAATGATTAATGAATAAGTAATCTTGTTTTTTACCTTAATTGCTGTAATTAATTTTTATTATTTTCACTAATATTTTTTGTCAAAAAATATGATGACATTTTCATAATATATTAATTATTATGATTCAAAATATGTAATCCTTTTTTTAAATTCCCATCATATTATTGGTAGAAATTAATTTAAAATTATCCCCTCAGATAAGACCTGAAAGTTGGGTTTTAAAGTAAAAAGTTCAAATATTTGAAATGTTTTCATATCCAATTTCAGTGTGAAATTGATTATAGTGACCTAAATTGAATTAATTATTTTATAAGGGAACGAATTATACATTTAAACTAATTTAAAATATAATTTTACTATGTAAATATATTTTATGAAAATGGAGTTTTCAATTAAAATTTCCTTGTTTTTCGCTTTTTGTCTAAAAATGAAACTTATCTGAAAAAATTCAAGAATTAACCCAAAGTAAATTTTGATATTCCAACTTGAAATATGTTTTTTATTTTTTCAAATAAAATTTATAAAATTATCAAATATTATCATTATAATAGTTTCACTCTTAAAAGGGGTAAAATTAAATTTTAGGAAAATACATATTCTTATTCATAAAATTGGATTTAGTCCTATATTATAACAATAAAATCTATTGAATGAGTGTATTAAAAATTTATTTAATATATAATAAATAATTTTTATCAAAAACATTATATAAATGTTTTTTCTTTATTTTATTGAGATTAAATTGGGTTTATACATAGAAAAATAATCTTCTTAGAAAATGAATTTCTACATTTACAAATGGTTCATACATTCATTTATAACTAATTGATAAACAAAAGATTCAATATATATAAATTTAAAAAAATATTTTCAGGATTTAGTTAATATTATTTTTAAATTCAATTCCCACATCTAAGTCATAACAATTATAATATTTTAATTACCATATTAAAAAATATTATTGTTTTGTAAAACAATACATTGTGTGTCATTCAATCTATCAGAATTATGTATCACATAATCCAAAAATAGTATGGAATGCACCAATAATTATTCGATGTGTTTCATGTAGTGAAAGCTTAACATTGTGTTTCGTGAAATTCAAGACAAACTATGTGCTTTCATATAACACAAGTTATATTTAGTGTTGCGGGAAATGTCGAATATTGAAAAGAATAAATTAATTAAAAACAAAATTCATAAAATTTCGTGGTGTTAAAAAGTTGGTCTACAATCACCTAGATGAAAAAATGTCACCAGGGCATACATGGTAACCCCAAAATGAATCAAATGTATATCCAATCCCACTCATATTATCTCACCTCATGGGGTTGAGCTAAACTCTTGGAACAAAGGATTCAACCTTCACCATATAACATGTGAGGCTTCAAGAGACATACTCTACAATGAATTCAGACATCCCTGTCCACTAAAATTCACATAAAAGGTTCTTGTATAACTTCTCAATGCCTGGAAGTACCATAAAATGGGATGTATGAAACTACCTCATCACCTCCATCCAAAACGTCACTGGTACCATCATCTTTCATTTAAAAAGGTTAATATGATCCTCGCCATTAGAAAATCCAAGAAGATGTTGTCTGATGTATATTTATGTACGTGAAATCAGAAAGTTTGTATCTCCATGGTGATATTCCTTAATACACTATAAACATTATTTGGAAATATAAATTGAATGAAGATATGTATCACCATTCTTTTCCACTATGTATAACTTTAATGAGGCAAATATCTCTAATTACTTGCTAAAAAACTGATAAAAAGATCTCATATTCAGATCATATTACACCACATTTCTCTTCATATTGGTGTAGATCATATAAAATTAGATGTCCTAGAGGATCACTAGCCATATCATGAATGTCAAGTTAGGATCCTTCTAAGTGAAGATATACTTGAGACTCCTGAGGCCATATTAGACGATAAACCTCTTTCCCGTAAGGTATTGTTTCCAAATATTCAAAGTAGAGACTTCCATTGCAATCTCAAGATCACGTGTTGTGTAGTTATTATCATGTTCTGTCAACTTACGAGATCATATGATATCACTTCATTCCTCTACATTGTGAAAAAACCATGTCCAGTCCTCGAGGAATCAAAGAGCACTACATACTCGACACCATCCCTTAGTGATCTCAAAATGGGGGCACTCATCCACCTCTTCCACAACATCGAAAAACATAGACGGAAGCATTCCACCCACACAAAATGATACCCCTTTTTTTAATTTTGTCAAAGTTTAGGAATCTGTAGATAAATCTGGTACAACACTCTATTATTACTATGAGAACCAAAAGAAACATCTCACCTTGGTAACACTCTTGGGTGGATCCCAATTGCGAACTACCACATGTATTGTTGGGTTTAATGCCAATCCTTCATTTAAGATGACGTTTCCTTTGATTTGGAACTCTGAAATCCAAAATAGATATTTCTTGAGCTTCCCATAAATCCAGTTCCCTCAAACTGTGTCTAGGACCCTCCTTAGGTGTCCCACATTATCCTTATCAGAAATTTAGTAAAGTAGTATATCATAATTTAAGACCACCACAAATTAGTCTAAGTAAGGATAAAAGATATGAGTTATGTGTCCCACGAACATTGATGAGGTGTTCATCATGCCAAAAGGAATCACCAAGTACTCATAGTGAGCCCTGTGACATCTGAATGTCATCTTCGGTATAACCTCATCCCATAATTTTAGTTGGATAAATCCTGATCTGAGGTCAATATTTGAAAACCATCACACCACTCTCAACTAATCAAAGAGGTCGTTGATCCTTAGTAGAGGAAAAATATTCTTCATGGTCACCTGGTTCAAGGGCCAGTAATCCATACATAACCTCAAACTCCCATCCACCATCTTTGCAAAAACTACTGGGGATACCTTGGGGAAAACATTGGGTATCACAAAGACCCATTTATATAAGTCCTCCAATTACACCCTTAGCTCAATAATCTCTCTAGGAGGTATCCAATATACTAGTACATATATGAGGTTCATCCTATGGTGCAAGTCCATGTATAAGTATTACTCTTTGTGGAGAGGTAATCATGGAATATCCTTATGAAATTTGCACTCAAAATCCTCTTCAACTATAGAGAACTAGTATCCCATAATATCTGATGACCCAAGATTCATTCTATAAAATTGGTGAGTAATCAGATACAATCTCTTATCCATGAGCCCATTCAACACTATACGTGTTTCCTTTTCCACATAAAGTAAAACCTCATTAGATCATTGTAGACACGCCACATACTCTTCCTTAAATAGTCAATGATGGATTGAACAATTTATATCTAGTCTATACCTAAGATTACATCATAAGGCCTAATCATTACTAAAATGATACATGATATGTAGATATTTTCTCTAAGTGTCATATCACACTATTGGAAGAAGTGTGAAATCACCGAGTCACCTCCTATTGAAGACACTAAGTGAAAGGGTCAAGCTAAGGCTCAACTAGACTCTTAATGTCTTAAACCATTGAATTGGGAAGAAATGATTGAATCTCGCATGTGTATATCTATACATTAACTAAGGAAGAAAAGGCACGGATCATTACTCTTATCATCCATGGAGACATGGGGTCATAGGACTCCAAAACCTCTAGCTGGCCTACCCTGACAACCAGCTACATATGCCTGGTATGGACTACATGGGGTGGGGGTGGAAATAGGTGAATCCTCTGTGAAATGACTCAAAATTATATTGATGAAATTAAAATTATTAAAATTAGTTCATATAGTATAAATCACATAAAATCACAAAAATAACACAAAACAATATTTATAAATGAAGAATGAATGAAATAATAGTCCTTTTCATAAATTAATGAACCTATACCAATGAAATAGTAACATGTCCTTTTGAATAGTAAAATGAACCTTATGAATAGTAAAAAGGCCAATAGAATAGTCACTCACCAATGAAAGTATACATAAAATTTTGGAATCTTATAAATTAAAATATGATATTATTATATCATAATATAAATAAATAAATGTTTTCAATGTGATAAATTAAGTATCAATATTTCTGTGAAACATAAATGATTATTTACAATTTTACAATTAATATAATTATTTAAAATAAAATTTATTTTTATAAAATAGATTCAGAAATTAATATTTTTTTTATTTTGAATAGATGATAATTTTATAACACCTTAATTAATTTTTCAGTGCTATAAAATTCGTTATAATTTTAAAATTGTTATTTATTTTGAATAAATGATGATTTTAATGAAAAATTAAATTTCTAATATTTAGAGATTTATTTTGATAACATGGTGTCCTTTTTTAAAATCTACATGTTGAAAAATCGTTAGGGTGATTTTTTGAATTTTTCTAAAATTGTTAACTTTTTTGTGAATAGTGAAATACAGTAATTTATGGTATAAGATAAATACATGAATTATTGTGTCATGGCTGATATATGGATGATGTAATAAGATTTGGTTAGAATTAACCTGAATTATTTATAGTACTTAGTCACTAGAATCAGCATTATTGTTAGTCTTGAGCAAAAATAATAAAAAAATTAATAAAATAATCAAAAAACACCCCTCTCATCCTCTATAAATACCACTCCTGGCCACCTTTTATCCTCACACTATTAAAGAATTGATGATTTTCCAAATTATTCTTAATCATATTCGAATTATATCCCCACTACTAAAAAAAGTTCTTTAATAGTGATAAAGTAGGGCCTTATCAATTCCAAAAAGCACTAACAATTAGATTTTGGTTAAAAGGCCACAACTTTTATCAGCGCTAAAAAAGTGTGGTTAAATCCCACCTTTAAGAGTGCTAAAAAATCTCTATTAAAAGAGTTATTTAATGTCTTTTTCTAACACTCTTCAAGGGCCTTTTTAACAACGCTTTTTAGAGCTGTTCAAGGGGGCCTTTAACTGTACCCTTCTAGCACTGACAAAAGAAACACTGTTAAATAGGGTGAAATTATTTTCTTTCTAACATCCATGAGCCCGACCAATTTATTAGTTCTTCCATGACCCTTTAATAGTGCTCCACTCCCTTTATCAACGCTTTTCACCCCACCACCTCTTTTATCTGTGCTTTGCGAATTTCCATCCTCTTGTACGCCCACGTAGATTCAAACCATATACCACTACTTCAAGGATAGAACTCCTTTACCACTACACCAGGTTGTTTTTATATATTTTTAATTATATTCATGTTCACATATATATATATATATTTACATATATATTTACATATAAATTTACATATATTTATAGGAATATTTTTAAATACATTTATGCAATATGTGTGTGTGTGATATATGTATACTTATATTTATTTAAATATATTATATATTATATTCATTTACATATACTAGAATATAATATAATTATATATCAATTTATTAATTCATGCATATTTTTATTTGTATCTATAATGTAAAAAATGGTTAGATATTTTTTAAAATAAATTTCTAAAATTTGTACTGATTTACATAAATTACAATATACATTTTTTCCTTAAATATTTTCATATATGAAGTTATATGAGTGTTTTATTATAAATAAATATAATAAAACATGGATATATTAAATTATAATTAAAATTACGTTGTTAAAAATGAAAAAAATTCAAAACCATAATTTCAATATGAATGTAAGATATAGGAATAAATTCGGTCTCCATAAAAAGGCAATAATATCCCATTAAATAAGGATAAAAATCCATAGAATATTGAAAAAGTGGGGTACCCCGACCAAAAACCCAGTTTTGGTGGTCTTCTAGGACATTTTTGGAATAAAAAATGTGGTACATGTTAGTCTCCATCACAAAGGGCATAGAGCTCAACACATGATTTGATTTGATATGTGGTATCACCCAAATAGACACCGAGACCAAAATTTATGTCCATTTGATGTTTGAGTTATGTTTTGAACTTGTTTAGGTGTTTTATTAATTTTTTGAATTTTTTTCTTTAAATTTTTATAATATGGCCACTACTTGGTAATAAGATTTAAATTAATAGTTATTTTTAAATTATTTTATACGTTAATTTTACGAAATAGTTTATATATTAAGTTAAAATTCCCATTTACGTAATCTAAAACAAATTTTAACAAAATATATATTTTTTTATATGAAAATAAATTTCATTATATATTAATAAATTATTTTTAATAAAATATAATTTTTTTGAAGTATACCATTATCGGCGCTACTAAAAAATCACCGATAAATGGGTGTATTTATCAACACTTCTACAAAATAATAATAACCTCCCACTTTATCAATGCCTTTATACAAACACAGATAAAAGACCTCATTTATCAGATCTTTTTCAAAATCAGTGATAATAGGTGGGCCTTTATTAATGTGATTAAAAAATAACTAATAAATGTGGGTATTTAACAGTTCATTTTCTTAGCACTATAGAAGGCCCCATTTAGCATCACATTTTTATTACTGACGAAGGGGATATTTAACTACACTTTTAACTAGCACTATCAAACCCTAGAGCTGGATAAACCCAGTTTTTTAGTAGTTCCCCCATGTCTTGTGGCCTTTTTTATAAATAAAAGGCCAAACTCAAGTACCTCAAGGAGGTTCTAAAGGAGTAAAATTCAAGAGGTAAAAACCTATTTGTTTTTATTTTAATTACATTTCAATTTCTTTTCTTTTTTTATTCTATACTGACCCAACCTTCTGCAAGTGACTTGATAAATTTAGTATATTTTATATACTATAATGTTATTGTGTTAACGGAACAACCCATCATCAATTATCTTCACCAATCATTTTGTTCTAAAAATTAAAAATACCATCAATGATGTGTTGATTTATCGCATTCAAGGATGAGGAGTTTTCAATTTCCATTAATGCCATCAAGGATTTTCATAAAATCATTTTTATGGTTAGAATATATTTTAATATATATATACAAAAACATATTTAATGTTCTACAACTAGTTTATATGCATAATATTAATTAATAAAACAAAACTAGTTCGTACTAATCGAAAAATGCCAAAACAATCTAAACCATTATCATTAATATTTTATTTAATGAATCATCCTCAAATATAAAAAAAAGATATATAAGGACATTTAATATTTTTAAGCTCATTAATAACATAAAATTTAAATTCTAGACCACTATTTTCATTTTACATGATTTTACATACTTGTATACAAGTAAACCGATCATGAAAACCAAGGAAACAAACGCTCTCAAACGATAAAATGGTATCTCATAACTCATCCAAAAGCCGATAAATGAACTTAACAATATTATAATAAATCAAATAAATGTATAATTTATTTTTAATTAATTAATTAATGGATTTAATTGTTTAATCCAGGACATTAAGATCAAGTGCAGAACACTTTCAGACCTAAGGTAAGAGATTCTCTCCAAACCCCCATTTTCCTTCGGTTTATCCTTTCTCTCTATTTACCCCAATATAATCTGTCTTTATTTTAATATAATACTATAATTTATATATATGATACAAAAATATGTATCCATATCATTTTATCCATCTTTTATGAAAAAATACATGTTTTAAACTAGTTCCCTCCTCAATTCTTCTCGATAAGGAAGCCCAATTAGTGGGAGCTTCCCGTTTTCTTACCCATTGTCAAGTGAAATCAAAAATCGATTTTAAGATTCCATTAGTTTTCAAAAAAAACTATTTTTTTCATTTAAAACTATCTTGGTTCATTTTTGGTTTTATAAAAACAATTATTTCTCTTCAGTTTTAATGAATTATTAAAATTTTCCCTTAAACTACATTAACAAGGAACATTTCTAAAGTTTAATAAGAACTATTTAAACATGTATTCACTTAATTTGAATATAAATTATCATTATATAAACCTATTTTATCTTATTAATGCCTATTTATTATTTAAATCAACTATTTCATGGAAATTTTTATGATACACCCATTTATTATGGTTTATGACATGATTATGATACCCATTTCGTTCCATGGATAACCCTTATGTTTATTATTCATTTGGAATAAATATTCATGAAATGTTATTCTAGGTGAGCCCTGATAGCAGTCCAATACATTGGTTAATGTTTATTCTCATGGGATGTCATGTGCAGTGGTCATGGTGGTTAGCCTTGACTCATCCTCCTATGACAACCCTGCTTTTTATTACAACTTAAACATGCTTTATTACATAAAACTTCACTTGATCCAACAAAGAAGATCGTGAGGTTTAGTGTCTTTGGGGCTTAGGATCATTACATAAAAACTTTAAACATGAAATACAACATCTTTATTGAAAACGTCCTTTACATGACCACTACAATCCTTCATACTTAGCATTGCATGGGATAACCTGAGGACATGCATAAGAATAGGGTGAGCTATAAAGCCCAGTAAGGGAGTAAAAAATGAATAACAAGAGGATTGAAATACATGTTAGGCAATAGGCATATCAATAGAGCATAATAGAAACATGAATATAAAGGCATGATAAAGCATGATGATCATAACATGGAAATGTGGCAACAACACTTAACATTGAATTAGCATGAGCCAAGGCTCATTGCACATGGAGCATGAGTAAACCCTCATTGCACTTGAAGCACGAGTAAACCCTCGTTGCACTTGAATTAGAATGAGTCAACACTCATTGCACATGAATTATCATGATACTATACTTTACCCAATGCATTGGAGCGCTATAAAGGGCGCACCCTTCTTAAACATTTCATTTCATGCATAAGTGTGCCACATGGATCATAAAACATGGATTCATAAAACATAATCATTTCTTCCACGATAAAGGAAAGTGGAATTCATACATGAAACTTTATAATCAATATGTAAATGTGCATAAAGGTGAATACCCTTGATGGAAAAATGGGCATGGTATTCACTACACAAAGACATTGGCTTAGAAAATCAGTGCGATTTCGGCAGCGTAACGGCGTGACTTAAGAATTCATAAAAAAGGTTGATGAGAGAGAAAGGGGTTCCTCATCATATTTACATGTAATGGACATTAAGGAGATCATATATATACATGTCCCAACAATAGAAATGGAATTTAGATTCATGATACAAAATTATTGCTTGAATGTAAAAGAAGAGAGAGAAGTTCCTTTCGGAATTTCGGCATAGTAACGGGTGTACATGGGAGGCATTTAATGAGAGAGAAAGGGTTCTCCCATCATTCAAACAATAAGAGGGCAGCATGGGGGAGGTGCGAAACCATACCCCAACATTCATAATTGAAATAAAAAGGGAAATACAACTTAATAAAAATTGACAAAAAAATGAGAAAGGAAGAAAACCCCTTACTTGGAAGTGTGCTTCCAAAGGCTAGAGGGAGGCTTGTGAGAGGCTTCTTGGGAGATTGGGGCACCTTGAGAGGATTCTAGAGAGAGTAGGGCAGAGGTTGGACGAACTTCAAGGGCTTTTAGTGAGGAGGAAGTTGGAGCTTGGGTGGGTTTATATAGGAAAGGTGAGAGAATTCTTTATTATTTAGGTTTGGGACCCCTTATATTAAAATAATCCAAACCACAAACCATCCCATGGTATTTGCCCATGGTTTCTGGAAAAGGAAAGAGGAAAATAATATTTTACAAGTCCAAGGTCCTAAATTATTAAAAAATTAGGGTTGCTTATGTGGAGGTGAGTCACACTCCCATTGAAATTAATTTAAAAAGGCAAAGTGTTGAATAAGTTTTGAGGGCTCCATTAATGCTTTGAAAAGTGAGTCAAACAAACCCAAAACCTCATTAATTTAATGATAAAACATATATTGTCCGAACATAAGGATTTTGGTATTTTATTACATCACCATTGGGTCATTATGATGTCATAAAACACATTATATATTTAAATGGTATTTAATTTTTACCCAAAAATTTGACTGTCTCAGAAAATTATGAAAAATTCACCGTTGGATAATTTCGACATCCTGATTCCAAAAATAATATTTATTTTATCTAAATAACTTTCTAGATATGTGAATTTTCACTTTTAAAATAAAAACCGACATTTATAAAAAAATTCACGGGTTTTGACAGAAATGGCTTTCAAACCTTAATAAAAATTTTAATTGCATTCATAAAATTATAAGATCATTTATATTTAATAAAAATTAAATTAATATTAAGAATAATATTTTATTAAAATATTATTTAATTCAAAAATACTTTAATTTAATAAAATATAATTCTTAATTAAATAATAACTAAAAACACCATTTGTACTTTAAAAACTAATTACAATGCATAAAAAATGACTAGAAATTATATTCACTATTATATACAAAAATAATGTACATGAACATGGTGCTACTTATTTGTTACATAACCCCTTAAAATAGCCGCATAAGACCTAAGGGTAAGGTGTGCGATGGTGACAGACTCTTGGGGTTGCTCGGATAACATCGCTCGAGTGGTAATCTCTATCAACTTCCATTTTTCCCGTAGACGATCACGTTCGAGATTGACTTGATGAATATCCGCTTGAGCTTGGTCAAGGGCAAAGCCCAAAGACGCCACCTCTTTTCCGAGCTCCGACAAATGGGCTTCGTAAGGGGCAATTCTACTGGATGAGGCCATCGCTTCCTTTGTCTAAGTAGAAATGGTTTCGTTAAAGCCTTATATTTATACTAATCAGATGATCACTGTTCAACGGCTATAAAATTAACGGTCACAAATCTTAACATAAAACTAAAGAAGTTGACATCTTATAAAAAAAAAATTTCATAAAGAAACATTTAAGTAGATCAAGAGGGATTTTCCATTAATGAAACTTTGGGTCGTTACAACATTCCCCCCTTAAGAAATTTCGCCATCGAAATTTTTCCTTTTCCCACACTAAAACAAATGTGGGTAACTTAGCTTCATCATATCCTCCGACTCCCAAGTTGCTTCTTCAAACTTGTGGTTTCTCCACAACACCTTAACGAGGGGCATTGTCTTATTTCGTAGAACTTTTTCTCTACGATCTAAGATCTTCACTGGTTGCTCCTCATAAGAAAGATCATCTTCTAATTGTACCACCTCGGAAGAGAGTACATGTGAAGGGTCTGGTATGTACTTCCTTAAGAGGGACACATGGAAGACATCATGCACCTTGGCCATAGTATGTGGAAGTGCAAGTCGATAGGCCATAGCCCCAACACGATCATGAATCTCGAAGGGGCTGATGTACCTTGGACTTAACTTCCCTTTCTTTCCAAACCTCATGACCTTCTTCCACGGAGATATGCGTAAAAACACCATGTCTCCTACTTTAAACTCAAGGTCTCGTTGACGATTATTTGCATAACTCTTCTGCCGACTTTGGGCTGCCTTGATATGCTGCTGAATGGTTTTCACCTTCTCCACCATTTCTTTGACCATTTCGGGTCCAAGAAGCTTACGTTTACCGACCTCATCCCAACATACTGGTGTTCTACACCTTTTCCCATACAGGGCTTCATATGGTGTCATTTGGATGCTCGAGTGGAAACTATTATTATAAGAGAACTCAACTAGAGGAAGATGTTGATCCCATCCTCCTTTAAAGTTCATTGAGCACGCTCTCAACATATCCTCAAGTGTTTGGATAGTCCGCTCGGATTGGCCATCAGTTTGAGGATGATAGGCCGTACTGAAGTTCAGTTCAGTATTCAGAGCATATTTAAGACTCTTCCAAAACTTAGAGGTAAATCTTGGATCTCGGTCAGACACAATAGATAGTTTTACTCCACGCAACCATACCACTTCCCTGATATATATCCGTGCCAGTTGATCCAAAGAGAAATCCTCTCGAATAGCAATGAAGTGTGCAGTCTTTGTAAGAAGATCCACAACAACCTAGATTGCATTGTTGCCTTTGGATGTCCTTGGAAGTCCTGTGACGAAGTCCATGGTGATGTTCTCCCATTTCCATTCTGGTATGGGCAATGGTTGCATCATCCCCTTAGACTTCTGCCTCTCTGCGTTCACATGCTGACACACCAGGCACTTTGATGTATATTCAGCGATCTCCTTCTTCATATTATCCCACCAAAAGTTTTCTCGGAGATCTCGATACATCTTTGTGCTCCCGGGGTGAATAGAGAAATTTGAACTATGTACACCATCCAAAAGTTCCTTCTTCAGCTCTGAACTTGATGGAACACATAGTCTTTTCCCAAACCGCACAATTCCTTCTTCATTAACATTAAACACTGAGGATTTTCCCTTTTTGATAGCTTCCACTTTTTCTTGGATTCCTGCATCATCCTTTTGAGCATCCTTTAACCTTTCCAAAAGAGATGGTTGAGCAATCATTTGTGAAAGGATTGATGATGTTCCCTTATTTATGATTCCCACGTCCATCTTCATCAAGTCTAAGAAGATTGGATCCTTCTCAATTCTCATCATTGATAAAATTGCTGGATCCTTTCTACATAGGGCATCCACCACCTTGTTCGCCTTCCCAGGGTGGTAATGTATTGAACAGTCATAATCCTTGATGAGCTCTATCCATATTCTCTAGCGCATATTAAGCTCTTTCTGTGTGAATATATATTTAAGACTCTTGTGGTCAGTATATATCTCACATTTCTCTCCATAGAGATAATGCCGCCAGATTTTCAAGGCAACGATCACCGCGGCCAACTCCAGATCATGCGTTGGATAGTTTCGCTCATGGATTTTCAACTGCCTTGAGGCATAGGACATCACTTTATCATTCTGCATCAGCACACATCCTAAGCCCTTCTTCGAAGCATCACTGAATACCACAAAAAGATCCCCACTTGTGGGTAAAGTGAGCACGGGTGCAGTGATAAGCCTCCTTTTCAACTCCTTGAAGCTTTCTTCGTATTCATCACTCCAAGAAAACTTTACTCCCTTTCGAGTTAGCTTGGTAAGAGTGTTGGACAATCGTGAGA
Source organism: Viscum album (assembly GCA_963277665.1). Classification (NCBI taxonomy): domain Eukaryota; kingdom Viridiplantae; phylum Streptophyta; class Magnoliopsida; order Santalales; family Viscaceae; genus Viscum; species Viscum album. Next base: position 2,036,632,449 of record OY728156.1, read on the forward strand.
AATTTCTCACAAATCGTTGATAATATCCAGCTAACCCCATGAAGCTACGGATATCAGTTACCAATGTTGGCCTCGGCCATCCCTCAATTGCATCTGTTTTGGAGGGGTCCACAGATATCCCATTGATTGTGATGATATGACCCAAGAATGAGACCTCCTTCAACCAGAAATCACACTTTCTGTACTTGGCATAGAGCTTCTCCTTGCGCAAAGTCTCTAGTACAGTTTTTAAATGCTCCTCATGGTCCTCCTTGGTTTTGGAGTATATTAGAATATCATCTATATAGACTACCAAAAATTTGTCTTGGTAATCTCTAAAGACTCTATTCATCATGTCCATGAATATTGCTAGAGCATTGGTGAGTCTGAAAGGAATTACTATGAATTCATAGTGCCCGTACCTTGTACGAAAAGCAGTCTTGGGGATATCTTCCTTCTTCACCCTTACTTGATAATATCCCGACCGCAAGTCGACCTTGGAGAAGTATTGTGCTCCACGCAGCTGATCAAACAAGTCATCGATTCTTGGGAGAGGATACTTGTTCTTTATCGTGATTTTGTTATGTTCACGATAATCGATGCAAAGCCGCATTGACCCATCCTTCTTCTTGACAAAGAGGACTGGTGCACCCCATGGTGATGCACTTGGGCGTATAAACCCTTTATCCAAATTCTCCTGTAGTTGTTTCTTCAGTTCTTCAAGCTCAACTACAGCCATTCTATATGGAGTCTTGGATATTGGTAGCGCCCCAGGTATAAGTTCAATTGAGAACTCAACATCTCTTCTTGGAGGAAGACCAGGAAGTTCCTCGGGAAATACTTCAGCGAATTCCCTCACAATAGGCATTTCTTCAAGGGTGGTTTCTTCCTTGGACTTAATCATCTGAGCCAGATATGCGTGCTCATAAGGTAGTAATATCCATGCTTGAGATGATGGAGCTAAAGGAGATTCATCTTCCTCCTGACACTTGTAAAGATTCGGGGGTCGATTCTCCATATGGAGTGTGATTTCCCTCTCCCGACAATTTATGTTGGCTCTATATAAGGAAAGCCAATCCATGCCAAGAATTGCATCAAATTCCACCAAAGGGAGTATGACGAGGTTCGCCGGGAAATTCGATCCACAGATTATAACAGGGGAGGACGTATACTCATGGGATGCAATGATTGCCCCATTTTCCGTACTCACCGACATATTTACTTCCATTATTTGTGGTGGTGCAGGGATTATTCTACTAAACTTTTGAGATATAAAAGAATGCGTAGAACCTGAATCAAAAAGTACGTTCGCTATTCTTGAATGAATAACTAGCGTACCTGTCACCACTTCGTTGTCGGGGTTCACTTCGGCATAAGTGATGGAAAAAGATCTTCCTTGCTGTCTTGGAGGTTGTTGATTGCCTCCGATAACCCTTGGATTAGGGCACTGATTCGCAAAATGACCTGGTTCTTTGCATTTGAAGCATTGAACAACGCGTTGAGGTTCGAACGGAGCGTTCCTCTCCTCTGTCACAGCCACGGGTCCTTCTTGCTGACAGTTAACAGCTAGGTGCCCTTCTCTTCCACACTTGAAGCATTTTCTTGTCCCCCTAAGGCAATTTCTAGGGTGCTTCTTTCCACACTTTTGGCAAGTGGGGTGGTGGAATTTCTTAGCACCGTTGGATTTATCCATCGGACCACCAGCATTGAAGTCCACCTTCGGCTTCTTGTCCCCATGATACCCCTGTGATTCTCCGATCTCCATTTCAACCTTGAGGGCACATCGTACAATTTCCTCATAGCTGTCGAAGTCACAGATCGCTAATGCTTTCTGCAAGCTAGGCTTCAGCCCACCAAAGAAGCGGTCAACCTTGCATTCGGGGGTAACGACAAAGTCGGAAGCGTATCATGCAAGACTTGTAAAGTTTGCCTCGTAAGCTCCCATAGATTCCTCATCTTTCTGCTTGAGGGAAAGGAAGTCCCTTTCCATCTTAAGACGGAGGGTGCGTGGAAAATATTTATCGAAAAACATCTTCCGGAATACCTTCCATTCCAAATCCTCGATCTCCTCCTCAGGCTTCGTATTTTTGATCAATGTCCACCATTGATCAGCTTCACCCTCCATACGATAAGCCGCCAGGAGAACCTTCTCTTTCTCAGAGCATTGGAGGATGGAGAATATCTTTTCAATGGAGTTGATCCATTGTTCAGCAATTGTGGGATCGGATAATCCACTAAAAGTAGGAGGCCTTTGTCTCATGAAGCTTTCAATAGCGACTTGTTCTTTCTTAGGGGGGGTTGAACGTTCCTCTTGACCAGTGTTTCTATTCAAAACTTGAGTTAGCTGAGAGAGAAGCGTGACAAAGTTCGCGATTCCTGCTCCCATTGGATTGGGCATCTCATAAGTACAATCATCACACTGATCTTCACAACGGTTGTTAGCCCGAGTTCTCCTATTACCGGCCATTGGCTGGAATAAAAGAAAGTTAGGGATAACACATAATGGTTAATACAAAGACAAAAGTTGATGACTTTTAAATAAACTTTAATCTCTTTAACTCATGAGTCTATAGGATTCAATCCAGGCTTTTCATGATCATCCTTCTAAAATATATTCTTAGGGGCATTTTTCCTTTAATAAGGGTTCATACTAAGATTGTGAATTCATCAAAACATATCCCCCGGGAGTGTCGTAACCAAGAGTATAGTAAGGCCCGTTGTCGTGCACCAGTTCCCGTTCGAGTCTAGCTCAAAGCGGTGTTTTCGGGTTTTACCCCTAGGATACATCTGTTCCAGAGCCGTCTCTACCTGCTCGTATCCAGACAGGGATGTATTTTTTTGATAAACCACTTACTTAGTATTTACCAAAATTTAGGGATTCTTTTATTATACTTAGTCTTTTATCTAAGGCTTTACTAGGGTTTCCTAATCCCAAAAATAACTAAACCTATCCTCTGATACCAACTATGACAACCCTGCTTTTTATTACAACTTAAACATGCTTTATTACATAAAACGTCACTTGATCCAAAAAAGAAGATCGAGAGGTTTAGTGTCTTTGGGGATTAGGATCAGTACATAAAAACTTTAAACTTGAAATACAACATCTTTATTGAAAACTTCCTTTACATGACCACTACATTCCTTCGTACTTAGCATTGCATGGGATAACCTGAGGACATGCATAAGAAAAGGGTGAGCTATAATGCCCAATAAGGGAGTAAACAATGAATAACATGAGGAGTGAAATACATGTTAGGAAATAGGCATATAAATAGAGAATAATAGAAACATGAACATAAAGGCATGATAAAGCATGATGATCATAACATGGAAATGTGGCAACAACACTTAACATTGAATTAGCATGATCCAAGGCTCATTGCACATGGAGCATGAGTAAACCCTCATTGCACTTGAAGCACGAGTAAACCCTCGTTGCACTTGAATTAGCATGAGTCTACACTCATTGCACATGACGTATCATGATACTATACTTTACCCAATGCATTGGAGCACTATAAAGGGCGCACCCTTCTTAAACATTTCATTTCATGCATAAGTGTGCCACATGGATCATAAAACATGGATTAATAAAACATAATCATTTCTTCCACGATAAAGGAAATTGGAATTAATACATGAAACGTTATAATCAATATGTAAATGTGCATAAAGTTGAATACCCTTGATGGAGAAATGGTCATGGTATTCACTACACAAAGACATTGGCTTAGAAAATCGGTGCGATTTCGGCAGCGTAACGGCGTGACATAAGAATTCATAAAAAAGGTTGATGAGAGAGAAAGGGGTTCCTCATCATATTTACATGTAATGGACAGTAAAGAGATCATATATATACATGTCCCAACAATAGAAATGGAATTTAGATTCATGATACAAAAGTATTGTTTGAATGTAAAAGAGGAGAGAGAAGTTCCTTTCGGAATTTCGGCATAGTAACGGGTGTACATGGGAGGCATTTAATGAGAGATAAACGGTTCTCCCATCATTCAAACAATAAGAGGGCAGCATGGGGGAGGTGCGAAACCATACCCCAACATTCATAATTTAAATAAAAAGGGAAATACAACTTAATGAAAATTGACAAAAAAATGAGAAAGGAAGAAAACCCCTTACTTGGAAGTGTGCTTCCAAAGGCTAGAGAGAGGATTGTGAGAGGATTATTGGGAGATTGGGGAACCTTGAGAGGATTCTAGAGAGAGTAGGGCAGAGGTTGGACGAACTTCAAGGGCTTTGAGTGTGGAGGAAGTGCGAGCTTGGGTGGGTTTATATAGGAAAGGTGAGAGAATTCTTTATTATTTAGGTTTGGGACCCCTTATATTAAAATAATCCAAACCACAAACCATCCCATGGTATTTTCCCATGGTTTCTGGAAAAGGAAAGAGGAAAATAATATTTTACAATTCCAAGGTCCTAACTTATTAAAAAATTAGGGTTGCTTATGTGGAGGTGAGTCACACTCCCATGGAAATTAATTTAAAAAGGCAAAGTGTTGAATAAGTCTTGAGGGCTCCATTAATGATTTGAAAAGTGAGTCAAACAAACACAAAACCTCATTAATTTAATTCTAAAACATATATTGGCCGAACATAAGGATTATGGTATTTTATTACATCACCATTGGGTCATTATGATGTCATAAAACACATTATATATTTAAATGGTATTTAATTTTTACCCAAAAATTTGACTGTCTCTGAAAATTATGAAAAATTCACCGTTGGATAATTTCGACGTCCTGATTCCAAAAATAATATTTATTTTATCTAAATAATTTTCTAGATATGTGAATCTTCACTTTTAAAATAAAAACCAACATTTATAAAAAAATTCACGGGTTTCGACAGAAATGGCTTTCAAACCTTAATAAAAATTTTAATTGCATTCATAAAATTATAAGATCATTTATTTTTAATGAAAATTAATTTAATATTAATAATAATATTTTATTAAAATATTATTTAATTCAAAAATCCTTTAATTTAATAAAATATAATTCTTAATTAAATAATAACTAAAAACACCATTTGTACTTTAAAAACTAATTACAATGCATCAAAAATGACTAGAAATTATATTCACTATTATATACAAAAATAATGTACATGAACATGGTGCTACTTATTTGTTACATAACCCCTTAAAATAGCCGCATTAGACCTAAGGGTAAGGTGTGCGATGATGACAGACTCTTGGGGTTGCTCAGATAACATCGCTCGAGTGGTAATCTCTATCAACTTCCATTTTTCCCGTAGACGATCACGTTCGAGCTTGAATTGATGAAGCTCAGCTTGGGCTTGGTCAAGGGAAAAGCCCAAAGACACCACCTCTTTTCCGAGCTCCGACAAATGGGCTTCGTAAGGGTCAATTCTACTGGATGAGGCCATCGCTTCCTTTGTCTGAGTAGAAATGGTTTCGTTAAAGCCTTATATTTATACTACTCGGATGATCACTGTTCAACGACTATAAAAGTAACGGTCACAAATCTTAACATAAAACTAAAGAAGTTGACATCTTATAAAAAAACATTTTTCATAAAGAAACATTTAACTAGATCAAGAGGGATTTTCCATTAATGAAACTTTGGGTCGTTACACTCCTCCATGTGCAATGGTCTTGGTGGTTATCTTTGACTCACTCTAATGGCATGTTTTATATTATTTCCACAATTAAATGATTCCATGATTAAATTATCCCTTGTTCTGTATTTTAAGCATCCACATGTTTATTCATGTTCTATTCCTTTTTATGTCATCTTGTTATGCCTTCTAACCCATGTTATATGCTTTATTGATATAATTATTCCCTAACTAGGATTTCCAGCTCATCCCATCGTTCATTTATCCCCTAGGTTGTCCTATATAGATCTAAGAGCTCAAAGGATATTAAAAGATATTTATGGAGATTAAATAAATTAATTTTTTTATTTTGTCTCTATGATTTATAATCATATATCTAATAATCCAAATAAAATAGACTTTATGACCATTGGTTTTTATTTGATGGAATTTTTTTCTTAAAATAAGGTACTAATATGTGAAAAATTATGGGGATTTTGTAGTTGGTATCATATCCCAGACTAGTTATTTTTGGAGAGTAGCAAAAACAATTTAGTATAAACCCTAAGTATAATTCTATCTCCATCGATAACCAAGATTAAAACATATGGAATCAAAATATTGAATATACTTTTCTTTTAAACGTTTATCCTTCTATGTTCAATGTTTCCTTTGTGTATGATTATTATCTAAGCATTAAGGCCCCCCTAATTGTACTTAATTTTTCTTAGTTAATGGTTTTAAATAACTGAACCTATTTTCACAATCAATGTGATAGCAAATGTGATGATTTTCTTAATTATATTCCCAATATAATGGGAATAGGTGCTCAAAACTTAATAATGGTACTTTCTCAACTAGATAAAGTTATGAATAATAACGTGAAGCTTGTTGAATCCCCTCATTCTGCTAAGAAAGAGAAATTTGTTTTTGAATCCTTCATGAGACAAATAACTCTAATGTTTACTATATCTTCTATTCACATCATCATTGAATAATGGATTTCCTCCATTAATAAGATATTATCTATCCTCTAGTGCTCAGAAGAAGAGAATGTTGTACTAGTAGTTTATCATTTTGATGGGGAAACTGATCTGCGGTGGACACTAATCAATAACAAAAATTACTAGGAGGAAATTTATTCCATGGAATGGCGAGAATTCAATGAAATATTTTATCAATAAATATTTACCTCAAACCCTACATATTAATATGGAAAGGGAGTTCTTTAGACCAAATAAAAATATAGATGACTCTGTTGGGGTGTAGAAGGAAAACATTACAAGGATTTCAAGGAAAGCCTTTGGATTTTTCATAAACACCGAAGGAATGGTGCATCACTTTTTAATGGACTTAAGACAAGTCTACGAATAACATTAGTGATTTAATACTCCAAAATCTATGAGCATATTATATATTGTTCTCTTAATGTTGAAATGGATATCAAAGACTGTCATTTCTCTCATGGGATCAGAGATAAAAAAGTATAAAATGGATTTTAATATAGTGGGATCAATAGATAAATCCCATGATTGAAGGGAAAAACAACATCTCACATGTCAAAAGTTTGGGAAGAAGCATCCTAGGAAGTTTCTAAAGGGAAGAAAGAAATGTATCAAATGTGGAATAATGGTTCATCTGGCTAATAACTGCGAATAATATATAAAGAATCCTAGTAATGTGGATGATTAAAAGAAGGATAAAATCAACACATAACCTATAGTGCATTGTTTCAACTTCAAGTAACATGTTAATTATGTGAACCCTTTCCCTAAGCCAAGTGTTTTTGGAGGTAATCAACAACAACAACCTCAATGGCAGTAAGGATGGGAATATGATATCAATACTTCAGAGGTGGAGCCCGATAATGATGTGGTGATAGTTACCCTGGTTATCAATTCAATAATAGATATTACACTATTTTATTCTAGTTCTATGAATTCTCTCATATCTTTGTAGTTTAGTAAAACTATTCTAACACCACCTGAAAAAATGGAGGTTGAGTTATCTCTGAGAACAGAAAATGGAAAATTTATTACATCCAAAGTTTATAGATCCTCCAAATTTAATTTTTGTGGACTAAACCTCCATGAAAATCATATATTACTTAATTTAGTGGAGTTTGATGATATATTGGGCATGGAATAGATATCTTTATACAAAGCAATCATCAACTGTTTATAAAGGGACATCTCTCTTTACATCATGAAGAATCCTCAAAATATGTACCAATGTAAAGAGGAAAACCAATCTACTTGAGAATTATCATATCAGTTGTGGATATTTTTTCATTATGAGATATAATATGTAGCTCAAATTATTGAGAAAAATAAAAGAATAATTCTCAAAGGAATTCCCATTATGAGGGATTACACTAATGTATTCCTTGAATAATTTCCTGGTCTTCCTCCTAACCTGAGAGGTTGAGTTCACAATGGAACTAATACCCAGATCTCTGCCTATATCAAAGACACCTTATAGAATTAACACCATTGAGTTATAAGAACTATAGAATTTATTAAAAGAGAATTCAAAAAAAGGTTTTATATTCCTGAGTGCATCACTATGGGGTGCACCATTACTATTTGTCAAGAAGAATGATGGATCCATGTTCCTCTACATTCATTATATTAAGATCAATAAAATCATGATAAAGAACAATTATCCCATACCACTGATATATGACTTGTTCAATCAACTATATGAGGCCAAGAATTTCTCTATGTTGGACCTTCGGTCGGGATATCACCAATTAACGGAGATATAGGGAGATATTTCCAATAATTCCATTAAAAATAGGTATGGACACTATGATTTCATAGTGATGCCCTTCAGGATCACTAATTTTCTATCAATTTTAACAGATTTATTGAATTGATTCTATAGATATTACCTCAACAAATTTTTAGTAGTGTTTATTAATGATATTTTGATATACTTCAAGAGAAAGGATAAAAATTCTAAATTTTTTAATACTAATCTAAAGACTTTTTGAAGGGAGAAACCATATGAAATGTAGAGTAAATGTGATTTCTAGATAGAGGAGGTATCATTCTTGGGGTAGGTTATTAAAATGAAAATAATATCTATAGACCCTTTTAAAATAAAGGAAATCGAAGAGTTTCCCATGAAAACATATGTATTACAAATCCATAATTTCATTGTTCTATATAGGTATTAATGATGACTTGTGAAGAACTTATCGTGATTTCCAAACCCAAAAACAAAGATGACTCAGAAGGTAGAAAAGTTTAATTGGACTAGGGAATGTGAAGACTACTTTAAAGAGTTGAAAAAGAGGCTTATCACTGAACCAGTACTTACTCTTCCATCAAGAGGGGAAACTCAATCTGGTATATAGTGATAATTAAAAAAAGGTATTTGGATATGTAAAGATGAAGAAAATGGTAATGTGACAACGTACACCTCAATACTATTGAAATTTCAAGAGAAAAAATATCCCACACATGATCTAGTGTTGGAATATGTGATCATTATGTTTAATGTCAAGAGAAATTATCTATATGGGGAAAAGTGTGAGATATATACTGATCTCAATAGACTTAAAAAAATATTCACATAGAAATATCTTAATATGTTCCTGTGAATGTTTTATGATCTCATCAGGGATTTTGAATTATCAATCTACTTTCATTCTGGAAAAGAATATAAGGTAGAAGATTCTATATTTTGAAAGGATCCTGTATCTTTATCAATAAATAGAATTGAGAAGGATCTGATCTTCTTATACATTAAAAATATGTACATGGGAATCATAAAGGAAGGAACACCATCAATACTTTCTAAAATTATTGCTCAACCATCCATTATAGATAAAATAAAGGATGTTTAAATAAATGACGCAGAAACTCCAAAAAATTAGAAGTTATCAAAAGGGGGAAATCCTCAATGTTCAAAATTAATTAGGAAGTATCCTTATGATTTGGTTCACGATTATGTGTACCATCCAATCTGGAGAGGAAGATAGAGCTTCTGAATTAAGCACAAAGCTCAACATTCTCTATTAACCCAGGGAGAAAAAAATTTATTCTGATATCTAAGATTAATATTAGTGGTACAATATAAAGAAGTAGATCCCTGAATATACAACAAACTGTCTAGTATGTCATTAAGTGAAGTTTAAAAGGAGAAGGTCTAAAGGGATGATGATACTATTATTCATACCAACCTGGAAGTGGGATAACAGTACCATGGACTTTGTCACTGGACTCCCAACGAAATCAAGAGGGAATGATTCTATAGGGGTTGTTGTGGATCATCTTACCAAGACCGTTCACTTTACTGAAATTTGGGTGGAATTATCACTAGATCAACTTTCTCAGAAATACACAAGAGAAGTTGTAAGGAAAAAGTGAGTACCACTATTGATTTTATCTGATTAGGTTATGAGGTTCACCTCCATGTTCAGGAAAAGTCTTGAATATGATCTAAACACTGAGAAGAACATCATTACATCCTATCATCCTCAAAATATTGGAAAATCTGAATAGACTATTCAGACACTGGAAGACATGTGGAGAGTGTGTTCTATAAACCTCAAGGGAGGATAGGACCAACATCTTCCTCTATTCAACATCTCTTAAAACAATAGTTTCCACTCGATCATCTAAATAGATCCATATGAATACATTTATGGGAAAACATGTAGATCACTACCATGTTGAAATGATGTTATTGAACGTAAGCTTCTAGGACCTGAAATGGTCAATGAATTGGTGGAAAAGTTCAAATCCATTACGAAGCACATCATAAAAGCCAAAATTTTATAGAAGAGACATGTAGAAAATCATTGGTGGGACCTTGAGTTTACGGTTGGATATATGGTATTTATCCACACATCACTATAGATGTCTATCATGAGATTTGGAGAGAAAGGAAAGATAAGTCCCATGTACATCGACCCATTTTAGATTATTTTTCATGTAAGAGCTATGACCTATTGATTAGAACTTGCACCCACTATGTATCAAGTACATAATTTATTCCACATATCCCTCTTAAGGAAGTACGTACCAGATCCATCACATTTAGTGAATTCATATGTAGAACAGCTGGAAAATGATCTATCTTATGAGGTGTAGATAGTAAAAATCATGGAATGTGGAGACAAAGTTATATTCAATAAAATTACTCACATAGTCAATTTACTATAGTGGAACCACAATTATAAAGAGGAAACATGTAAACCATAGGTATAAATGAAGGAGAAGACCCTCACCCATTTCACCCTTAGTATGTACAACATAATTTTGAGGGAAAAATTTCATAAGGGGGAAATAATTTAACAACCTAGAATTATATCATTGAACAATTAATAATAGAAATAATTTCATATATTATAAATCACTTAAAATCAAATAAGTAACACAATAAAAAACTATATAAATGAATAATGAATTAAATAAGAGGCTTTTTTAGAAATTAAGGAACATTAAGAAATGTAATAATAATATGTCCTTTAGAATAGTAATATGAAAATTATGAATAGTGAACCAACCAATAGAATAGTAAAATCAATGATAAAAGTAAAAATAAAATTTATAAATCATATAAATGAAAACATGAAATAATTATATCATAGTATAAGTAAATAATTTTTTTAAAATGATAAATTACTTATTTTTATTTTTGTGAAACTTAAATTCATATTTAATGTTTTATAATTAATATAATGATTTTAATGAATTTTATTTTCATAAAAAATATTCATAAATTAATATATTTTTTATTTACATTAATAAGGTAATTTTATGAGACTTTAATTAATTTTTCAAAATGTTTTAAAATAGTTATAATTTTAAAATTGGTATTTTCAAAATAAAAGTAGATTTTAATTAAAAAAAGTTCTTAATATTTATAAAATTAATCTCATAAAATGGAGTTCGTTTTTTAATTCTAAACTTCAATAAATGGTTAGGCTTAATTTTTGATATTGTACTAAAATAGAAGATTTTTTATGAATAGTGAAATACGGCAATTTACCGTGTTAGATAAATACATGAATTATTGAGTCATTGTTGATATATGGATGATAAAGAACCTTTGGTTAGAACTCATAAGAAATAAATACACTAATTAGTCAAAATAATGCTCATTATTTCTATTCATGTTCCAAAATAATAAACAAATAAATAAAATAATCAAAAAATATCCATCGCCTACACTATAAATACAACCCCTTACCACCTATTCTCCACACACCTCTGATGCTTTAAATATTTTGAAAATAATGCCCAATACTATTCCCAAGTCACTCCTCCATGTCTAATATACTTTTTTCTCAATAAAACACTATACTCAAGTGCATCAAGGAGGTTCTCAAGGAGATGAATTCATGTTTTAAAAACCTCTTTCTCTTTCTTTTAATTTCATTTTAATTTCTTTTCTTTTCATATTATCTCTTTATCTAATATTATCAAAGTGACATGATAACTATATTACATTTTATATAGTGTAATTTTATTTTGTTAATAGAATAACCCATCATTAATCATCTTCCAATATACTTCTTTTGTCACAATGAAAACATCGTCAGTGATGTGTTGAATTATCCCATTCAAGGACGAAAAGTTGGAAATTTCCAATTCCACCCACAAGGACAGTAAAAAAAAATTATAGTTAAAAGTATTATAATATACTTATTGAAACATATTTAATGTTCTAGAACTATTTTATATATGTAATATTAATTAATAAAACAAAACTATTTTGGTATGATCGAAAAAACGCCAAAATAATCTAAGTAGTTATCATAAATGATTTATCTAATTAGACACCCTCATATCTAAAAAAATTATATATAAGACCATTTAAAAATTTTTATGTTCATTAATATCATATAATTTCAATTCCAAACATGTATTCTATTTTAGATGATTTTCCATACATATGTACAAGTAAAGTGATATTGAAAACCATCGAAACGAACACTCCCAAATAATATAATGGTATATAATAACTCATCAAAAAGGATATAATTGAACTTAATAAAATTATAATAAATAAAATAAAAGTATTAATGGATTTTAATTAATTTTTTAATGGTTTTAATTTGATTATCATGGACATTAAAATCTAGTGAAGGACACTTTCAGACATAAGGTAATGGATTCTCTCCAAACCCCAATTTTCCTTTGGGTTTCACTTTATATCTCTTTAACCCAATTTAATACTTAATAATTTTTATATAATTATCATAAATTCAGTTTATATGTTCCCAAATCATGTATTAAGATCATTTTAACTTTCTTTTAAGGGGAAATAAATGTTTTAAAAAGGTTCCATTCTAAATTATTTATGATAAACAAGCCCGATTAAAGGGATCTTCTGGATTTCATACCCATTATCAAGTGCACTCCAAAATCTTTTTAAGATGAAATTATTTTTAATTTATCACTAATTTTTTTATGAAAATTATCTTGGCTCATTTCTAGCTTTATAAAAACAATTATTCTTTTACTGTTTTAATGTAGCAATACGATTTTTCCTTAAATCTGACTAAAGAGGATCATTTAAAAAGTTTCTTAAACACTATTTTTAGATGTTTTAAATTAATTTTATCATAATTTATCCCCATATATGCATATTTTATCTTATTAATTTCCATTTATTATTTAAATCCATTCATTAATGGATAGTTTTCTGATACTCCAATTTATTATGCTTTTTGACCTGATTATGATAACCATTTTATTCTATGCATAATCGTAATGTTTATTTTCCATGTGGAACAATTATTAATGATCATGTTATGATGGGTGTTCCTAGATTTTTCTCCAATTCATTGGGTGAATTTTAGTCTAATTAGATGTCATGTGAGGTGGTCTTGGTCGTTAGCAATGCCTCATACACCGCGATGTTCAATGGTCTTGGTGGTTACCTTGACTCATGATCCACCATGTGAAATAGCCTTGGTTATTAGCCTTGATTCATTCTTATATCATATTGTATATTGTTTACATATTTCCATGATTCTATGATTACATGATCCTATGTCCTATAAGTCAAGAATCCATATGTTTATTAATGTTCCATATCTTTTTATGTCATCATGGTATGCCTTCTATCCCATGTGTTATATGTTACTCATATTCTTATTCCCTTACTGGTATTTGTAGCTCATCACTTTGTTCGTGCATTCACCTATTTGTCCTATTCATATGAAAGAGATCAATGGAATTTAAGATCCCTTTATGGAGATTAAATAAAATTTGTTTTTATTTTGGATTTATGATTTCCAGTAATGTATCTAATCATCTAAAGGCATTAGAATTTGTGATCATTGCTTTATATTTGGAGGATAATTATGCTTAAAATAATGTAATAATATCTAAAAAAGGATATGTTTGTTATAATCTGACTATTTTCTACTCCTCTACCTTCCCCTCTTCCCCATTCTCCACTTTTCAATCCAAAATTCTCATACCTATGTCTCTCCATGAGCGGTCCCTCAACCATCACCCGATAAGATGTATGATGGGTTAGAAAATTTCTTGCAAGATATCCTTAAAAATATTAGGAGAAACTCTAAATCTCACTTGTCTTATTCAAGTCATCCTAAGATCCCTTTTCTCCTTAGGATCTATCCTAGGATCAACTGTTGAATCATCTAACACACTTGGATATCGGTGATTGTTTTCGTATACCTTATGTCGAGGCCACAGATCCGGGGTTCCAACTATTAGAACCGAGTATTAGTGTCTACTCAGGTAGAATTTTATCCACTACTAAGTCCTAGTTACGAAATATAGCATATGGGAGAATGAAAATAGATATCATTAAATCCATAATATCTCAATGCAATCCCTTCTAAAAGGTTCATGCTATGAAGAATAAACCTCACACTACATTCTTGGAGTACCATGAGAGACCAGTAAACATTATAGAATACCAAAAAGTAGTTATATTACCCTGGTTATGACATATAACACCCCAGATGCAAATTTATTGCAATGTGGATGGATAAAAAACATCCTTAAACAAATTCTCTAAGTCATACAAGGAGAGAGTTATCATGTCATGTTATTGAGTCACATGAATCTATCATCCCCCAGTAGATCCATAAAGAAGACGTTCCATAGGGATCCCCATATGATCCATAGGATTCCCCACATGATTGAAATCTCAAGTGATTACCTCTAGCCTATCCTCAGCCACCTGGAGGTCTAGATCACCCCGAATCCTAGGAGGTCGCTAACTCGAGAACTTATTATATAGGCTAAACCTACATATATCCTCAAACATAACCTCCAAAACAAAATACTAATAAATTGGTGGTGGTATATCTGGTTAACCACATGGAGGTACTATCTCTGGTATAGGCCCGTGTACTAAAGCCTCCTCACTTGATGAATCATCTTCATGATGACTCAGTGGAATCCTTATTGGATGTCTTAGTAGAGGCATCTTGAAATAACCATGATGTATGCTACTCAATCATTTTATCTGGGGAGTTAGATCAAGAAGGAAAAAATATAACAACTCATACCTATAAAAATTTTGTGCCCATTTTTTCCCTATAACCAACTTCTACATTTTACTAGTAGAAGGAAAGGTGGTTAGAGTTATGGTGATTGCATATATTGATCTCAACACCAATACTAGAGTCCCCAGTTTAAAAGTAAAACTTAAAACAATTAACATTATTTCCAAATAAACCAAAACAATATCATAGACTATAGTCTTATGGTTTAACCTTCCCATATACCACTCTGTCCAAACCCATCCAGATGGGACACAAACGATAACTACCTCAAGACAACCTCCAATAGGTTAGGGGTTATTGACTAGTGGAAAGTAGGAATACCATACACATGGGAGGCATTATCCTATTTTACCTATAAACTTGAACAAATATCCAATTCCATAATATAATGAAATGTAAATCTTCTAAAACAAATTCATGAATACATCTATATTTTCATAATCAGAGTAAGAAAAAAAGCTACCTAATGTGATAAAGGGGGAAAATACTTTCCCAACTAATAACTAAAGAGAATATAACCTACTGAATAGGTGTAGAATACTATCTAATAAATCAACCCAAAAAAACTCAAATGTTCTAAAATGATCTATTCTCTAAGAAATCTCTATTTCCCTAGGACATCGTCAAAAGGGTCACCATCTACATAAGACATGTAACGTGTGAGTATATCCCATGTAAGGGTTCGTATATAAATGTCGAGTAGGAAAAATTGAAAAAAATAAACCCAATGAATCAAGGATCTTCATCTAATAAAAATGACATATAGATCATTGTAATATCCTAGATATACCCAAGAAGAACATTATTACTACCAGCGGTCTCAAAAAAACTACCCACCATAAGATACTAAGAGATGATTCTAGGAAATGGTCATTCTGAGAGAACCCACTCCAAAAGTAATATTTTCATCAGATTACCTCATCCAATAGGTCATTCTTATTAGGGCTCACCCAAAAAAACTCCCTAGTCTCTGAAGATATTGATACTAAAATAGGGGATCAATCCCAGGAAATCAATGAGACATTGCGACCCCAATCCATATTAACCATTCATGTAGAACTTTGTTTGCCAATGTTACTAGAAAACCAACTGAAATGGACATATAGATTCTATTTAAAAACCCTACTCAAGGAGGATACACTGATTCCACAAATCCAATCAGGGGTATAAGAAGTAATAATCGAGGTAAACACTTCAGTATCTTAGAGGGGAACCCCAAACACTATCTAAGACTCATCCTCTAGACTTGATCCTAATCTAAAATTTTGGATGAAATTATTTAACCTACCCTTGTTGGTATGGACCAATGGAAGAAAATAAACATATAATAGTACAAAATAAATAAATGTTGGCCTCAAAACACCCTCAAAGGTGGGTACACAACTGTACCATTTAGTAAATGGAATGTTTATCCACCCTAGGTATTCCCATATTCAATTATCACACATGTCATGTAAAACTCATAGTATATGGTGTGTATGTAGGTATACATGATGTGTGGAAGTATTCTAGAACCCATCAATGTCAACTATCCATACATGTGTACTATGGTTATTTCTTTATACCCACCCATGTACACATGGTTGTGCTCATGTACACCTATCCATATCTGAGTACATATATCAACCCCCGTACACATACTATGTTCGCATACCTGGCCTACCCATTCCCTTTTACCCTCTGAGGTACACACTGAGCTGCTAGAACATATCGCATATCATGTGACTGATATCACACAATGTGTGAAATTTTTATTCTGAAGAAACCATATCCTCAGATAAAGGGTCCCACAAAATGTGTATCTCTTGATTACACATTGTGTAATGCAGGATCTTCCAAAACATGTTGATATTCTCCAAATCACTGATGCCACTACTGATGCCCCAATTATAGTTGAGGAATATTAAATATGAGTTCATCAGACCCTTTTCATCAACAATTGAAGGGATCCAAGATTCAATCTACTCATAAACGCACTGTCAAGTCTTGTTTTCACCACACCACTCTACCATCACATGTTCTACAAGGAAGAACATAATTTTATAAGCATGATCCTCCACTGTTCCTCCTCCGATCTTCCTCTATCAACATCGCACGTCGATAACACCCTCAATCATGAAACCCACATGTAGTATTGGTCTATTGCATTGATGAAAAATAATGTTATGATCTTATACCCTATTTTCATCAATCATTGGGCCAATGAAATTATTCATGATTAACATTAAATGATATGAGAGAGAAATCCATAAACCAAAATTACAAGGAACAAGCCTCAACCTTTATTTTGTTTAAACCTCAATTATTTTTTGTAGAATTTGATGAACAAAGAAGGTAATATTAAACAAAAAAATAAATCATCTCTAAATAAATATTATAATCAATGCATGAATGAATTCTTATTTTTTTTGAATTTATTCACATTTTATCAAAATTAAGGAATGGGTTTGTATCATAGAAATCAAAAATCCGACCAAGAGTTTGGATCAATCACTGATAAATAATAGTCCAATGTTTCCATCAATTGAAAGAACCATGAACTCTAATTTTGAAAATATTCTCTATCTCAATCCAATCCAATATCATTCCCCAATGATCGTCTAAATTCTCCTCTATAATAGATCCTCTCAATTTTTATGGTTATGTTGCGAATCCTACCAATTTTTTATAGAATCATATTTATAACGAATCATCATGTTAAAAATTTTAATTAAATAAATAAAAAAACTAAATTTAATTAATTAATTTATTTTTTCATGAAGGAATTAAATACTAACACCCAATTAAAACATAGATTTTATCTATCCTATAGTAAAACGTGTGCTTTGAACTTGATGGAAGAATCTTATTTTTGATGTGAGACTCTGTTTAAGAGTTATTATACTTTATTTGAAACACTATACATCCTTGTTATTAATATTATTAATATTATTCAAAAATTAATTCTGAGTTCATCTGGAATCATAATCTCATACCTTCTCAGTGCCTGGATTAGAAAATAACCCATATAAAATTCAAAAGTAATATATGGAAAAATAATTGTTGTCATAGATGCTACTTATTTTTCAATTGGGATATGATCCTATGATACCATCCATATTATTTATATAGATGGTAATTAATTATGATAAAAAAACTAAGATGAAACCCATTTGAATTTCCATTGGATAAGATATAACGAATTGATTAATGTTCTTTTGGTCACTTAATATATGTATGAATGTATTATTATTAAGTGATGGGTGGGTCTATCATATCCTTCCAATGAATTAGGTAATGTTAAATGTTTATGATCTAAAAGGTTACATGAGAGGTTTGGCTAAGATAAAAAGAGTGTTCATGGGAGGATATGCCGATCCCAAAAGAGGGTATATTAGAGTTTATCTAAATACAAAAGATGGTATGTGGGGGTTTTCACATGAGCCTCAGCCTGGTTGGTACGGACTCTTTAAGTGCATCCAGGCGACCTGTGATCAAATCTAGGTGGAGGCATAATTTCTGGGGTACTGTAGTAGTACTATAGTAGGTACTATAAAAGTATTGTAGAAAGTAATATAGTATTACTGTAGCAGTTACTGTAATAGTACTATAGAAAAAACCGTAGAAGGAACTGTTTGGTACTGTAGCAGCCAAGACTATTCCCCCATTTGGGACTTCGAGCCACCGATTTGGTCCCTGGGTCCTTTAAGACCTTCAGTTCACCGAGGCCTTTGGTTAAGTAAGTCCTTCAGGACACCTCAAGGCCATTGGGATATCTTAAGGGCTTTGGGCCACCTTGAGGCCTTTGGTCCAACTTAAGTGAAGATGTAAACCCGACAACCAATAAGGAACATGCTTCAAATGGAGGATGAGCAAGGATCTTTCAGCATAGAAGAAGATAAATGGATTGAAAGAATGAGAGGGTATGGAACCTTACATAGGGACAAGCCTGTGCAGGTATGGTAAAACCAATTTGATCAGCCATGCGAAGGTGAAGAGCTGATTTCACGATGATGATGTTGGGGAGGAGCAGTTTCATGTAGTTTGTCTGGGTTGTATGTAATGTTTGTTGCCTGTGGGGAATGAATTCCTCTAAGGCCTATGGGCCATGTAATAATTACACCTACGTGCCTTGTAAGGGTTCAAACTCACCCCTTATAAGGTGGATTATCAAAAATCAATAAAAAATGATGGCTGTCGGGCCATTGTAGGAGTTATGTAGGGGGTAAACTCCTCATATACATGTGATGAATGTTATTGTAGATATCCTTAACAAATGTTCTCTATGATTTAGATAATTTAACACTTGTTATATTAATCTATATATAATGTTCTTATGCTTATGACATGGTCTAAATTCCCTTGATTTTTTATTCTTATATAGTTCATGTATGATGAACATCCAATTAAATATTTCATGATTATGGTCTATTTATTTCTTAGTTTGATTTTAAAATATTATGCTCATATTCTCATAACCTTATTTTATTATTATGATAATATATTATCATTGACTAATTTCTCTTATGTTTAGTGTTATTGAGCTTTTGATATCAATCATTATTTTTTTTACTATCCCCATTTTATGAATAATGGGTTTAGATTGGGTATGACAAAGAGGTGTACTATGTGAGAAGAACATGGAGATATTTCACAAAATAAGATGATTATTTATCTAGTCTCTATTGAAAATGAATCATTATGGTTGTAGGGTTTTGTTTGTTATGATATATATTAAATATCCATCTAAATGAATTTATATTTATATATGTATTGTCTAGGGTGCCTCACTAGAAAAAACACAATACCATTAAATCAGAGGTAAAGATTAAAATACTCATACTATATCTTGTAAACTGTCTCACATTTTGAATAAATTTCGTCATCGTATTCTATAAAAAAATATACATAGGATTAAGGATTAATATATATAAAATATTAATTTGATGAAATATATATTTTATCATAACAAAGTTGACATGTGTTATATAACAGGACCAGAGAGTCATTCCATGAGTTGGAATTATATATCATATATCAGTATTTAAAAATCTATTAAGATGTTGTGATCATGAAATAAAATGTTCATGAACATTACCTCATCAAAATTTTCATTATGTATTTCTTATCTCTAAATTAATTGATCAATCCCATCAAAGCATTGAGATATATATATATATATAATCATATTTTTTTAATATTTTATTATGGAACCACTTACTTTACATCTTAGGGATCATTCTTGTTTATTGTTCTTAGAATTATCATTAATTAATTGTTTTACTACAGAAACATAGAGTGATATATTACTAGTCATGTAAAGTAACTTTATAATATATAAACACCTTGTGTTAAATAATATTACATAATTATTAAGGATAAAAAGGTTCTTATACGAAATATGCCCTAAGAGGTGGTGAATTGGGTTATGGAATCTTGTATAATATGACACATTTTCTTAATTACTTCATAAAAATTGTTGATATTCTCCTTTTATTTATAAGTTTCAGTTAATTTTTCTCTTTTGTTAATGTTTTTATGATTATTTTACTCTTTTATTTATCCAATATCTAGTTTACCTATTGTAATATTCTTTCATATTTGTGATTTTTTTGAATATTATAAGGAAAGAAAAAGAACATAGGACATGTAGTATTTTTACATGGTTCAACAAAGATGGATAATACATGGAGCATGTTATTTAAATGTTGTATATAAACCAATTAGCCACTAACCTCATTGTACAATGTTGGGGTTTAGGATAATCCACCCCTACCTTGTGTCACTCCCTTTATAATGGTCATACTTTGGACCACTACCAAACAAGGATAACTACATCAGGGTTACCTATTTTCCAAATTTTTAAAAATTTAAAAAACGTATATTACTCTAAAACTAAATATTATCACAAATATTATTATTGAACATGATGAGGTGGTTCCTTTGAAATCTTAAAATTCTACTTCACAGACCTACTATGAATGTCACCACGAAATGTATCTTCCTCTTTGGTAGATTCATGATGAAACATAAAATTCCCTTGTTTATATAATAAGTCAGGAATGACTTCACATTTATTGTTCTATTAGAATAATTTACTATACTTTTCTACATTAAAACAATATATTCTTTATTCAACTACCATATGGGGTAGTGAACCCATTATCCTTTCTTCTTCTCAGATATGGTACCAAATCTTCTTTTTTACTACTTACATTATAACTATTCTTCCTTCCTCAATTCATTGCTACTAGAAAGTTATAACTTATTATATATTTCATATATATACAAACTCTAAATATTAGTTCGTTATTATTAACTTCCTTACATTATATAGGATATTTAAAATATATTTTGTTGGTATGATATCTACATAACCTCACTCTCAAATCCACATCTCAAAAAAATTCTTTGATAGGGGAAATATATTGAAATATTTTATTTCCATCATAGTTACAATAATATAATGGTTAGTGTTTGGTTAAATATCCATTCATCATATTAATTTTTATTTCCCCTACGTCTAGAAAATAATACATTCATGTCACAAACAACTGAAAAAATATGGACCATAATTTTCAATAATAACTTTTACGTACAAAATACACACAACCATCCACTACATCACTCTCTATGTTATATTCAAACTTATAAAAAATATAGATTGCATAGATTTAAATATTTTTAATATATGATCCTTTCAAAATTAGGGATATCATAAAACCAATTACCAACATGCATGAAACTGATAAACAACCCAACTACCCATTTTACAGGATGATATTTATGGGGTATATTTGTAAATGTAAATACCTCTATAATATTATTGTAAAGTCACTAATTTAAAACTAATGATCATGTTTTTTCAATACATGGGGATGGATTCGTTTATAAAATTATTTTTTTATAGAAAACCTTAATTAATATCTTAGATTAAATAGATCTTAACTTTTAAAAGGATCACTAGAAATATGGTTTAATCTTCTTAATTCATCACTTCACAATTTTCATCTTCTAATATCAGACCTAATACTTCAACATGAATGTATATTTTACATTTTTCATTTCAATTGGTATTATTTATTTTAATATAGTTATGAAACACTTTAGGTTTCTGTAAGAGATTAATCTTTTGAATTATTCCACTAAAACATATGATGACCTTCTTCTACCATATAAAGCATGTGTTAAAATCCTGATTATCTTGTATCAACCTTATAATGTACTAAAAAAACCTTATAAATTCCATTAACCAATAATAAATAAGAAACACCAACTTATTTTTACATTAATTAACCATATGAGGTTTTACACTAAACTTACGATGACTCGTATCAATACTAAAAATTTGTACAGCAACCTGACAATGAATAACATCGACATTATAATGGATTCTCTCAACATTATTCTTTTTTGAATATGACTATCCTAACTTTACAAGGGGTGTCCCATTAATTTTTTTCCACCAATGTACAATATTTACCATCCATATGAAATCCATACCCATTTTAGGCATTGGCCAAATTTCATCACTCCTCATCCAATTTAAAGATATAGACTTCTCCATTATAGTAAATTGTGTAGCCAAACATTTAAGCATGATTAAATCATGATAAATTCAATGCTCTATGGTTTTCCTGTGTAAAAAATTTCAATAACTATTTATGGGTGATTACCTTATCTCACTTATTTCTAATGATGTACAAATCAACCAACTCCAATACATTCTTTCATTGTAACATTCAAATTCCCCCCATTGTTTTATACTCTATTATGAGAACATCATCAATGGAAAACTACAATGTTTTCCAATAATATCATTTCTTCACTATAATTTATCTCTATCCACTAAATGAATAAAGATCATCTATTTTTATCAAATGATAAAAAATTTTGGTTAGATCATCCATTTTTAGAAAAAAAAAATCTTCAAAGATAGCATGAAAAACCTTTTTAAATTTAGTTTCACTTACTCATATAACTCCAATGAATTAAACTATCATGTATTATTTCAAGTTTTAACTAATAAACTAATACTAATGAGCCTATGATCGATGTTGGATACAAGATTCTATGTTAATCCCCTCAATGCTATCCATGTCACTAATTAGTGTCTCATTAAATCACTTCAGCTAATAAAATTTAATTTTCTCCATAAAAACCATCATGATATATAATCAAATTATCAAAAAAAAACTATTAAGTAATAAACACAATTCAAGATGATAAAAATATACCACTTTTTGAATTAAATAATAAACCTTATTACTAGTTAACTAGTGATACCACACCAAATTCCATGTTCCTTCATATTGATCCTATCTATTTTTCTTCTAGGTAAGCCAAAAATCCATTATAAATCCATCTCTAACTCTCCAAAAAATTATAGATTCTGTCATTAACATGGTCGGGACTCCATTCAAACTAACATCCAACTCATCTCAAAGGGTGTTCTTGATCCCCATGAGCTAGAAACTAGTGTTGGGAATCAAAATAATCAAAATGGGAATGATTTACCCCAACAAACCAGGATCAAATAAATAAATTACACAAGAAGATGAATAAAAAATTACTAAATCTAAAATAAATATACAAAACTAATTTAGGTAAAATAGATGTTGTAGAAAACAGAAACCAAGAACTAAATACAAAACTAAAACTGAACTAGGCCACCATGACCCCCATGATACCTACTAGTCACCACCAACAACCAGAGAAAACTACTCTAACAATGAGAACACGAACCAAGAATCTAAACCCGCAAAAATCTCGGTTCTACCGACACTGAATGGTAGAGGTAGAGTTTGAGATTAACATCTCAGTAGGAAACCACAACAGAATCCACAAATTTCCTTTCCTAAAAATAGTCCACAAAAACTTGTTAGTAAATAAATACATAAATAGTATATTAGTTCATTTTATGAAAAAGCATAGATTTCCACAAGATACCATATTAAAACAACACAAGATGATTTCCTTTTAAAAAAAGTGTTTCACTATCCACAACCCTATTTCATTAAAAACTATCCCAACCACCAAATCCAACCATGTAACCAAAAGTGGGTTGTGATGAAAATAAAGGGAACCAAAACAAGAATATAAAACTATCAGGACTAATATCAAACATTTAGAAGAAAAATAAACAGAACAGGTATAGATAGAAACAATTGGCTTTTCCTAAACATCCCTAAAGCGATCCCTGGACGTACTTGAGTCAGACTCACCTGTTAGTATATAGTCCAGCTCCGTAGTTTATAACCAAATGGATTCCCTAAAATGACCAATCCAGTGGCACATTCCACCAATCTCTATCATGTCAGGGGTACCAAACCATCTAATCGATTTTGATATGAAACTGTCACTCGACCATCTAAAATATGCCAGGAAACTCATGGTAATATTATACAGTGTTACTAGGATGCCCTCACACATGTGACTCATTTTACCTGCCACCACCGCACTTGCCTACCCGAAACACTAGCACCACCTATATGATAAAACATATATGGAAATATTTTATTGGGGTGCTCCTCAAACAAAAAATCACTCACAAGTTTCAACCGTATCTTCACATCACATGATCATTCATACCACTTTTCAAAACATGTTAAGATTCCAATCGAGAATTTTTATATTCAAAGCCACAATTTATTTCCCAAACAATATAAATTTATAACCGAGCATTCAACACTATAAAATATAATATATTATAAAAATCCTCTAAAAATTTTCCAAATAACATTATGAACCAAATTTATGTTCACAATTCCAAACAATATTTTACATTCCAAATCCAAATCTACTTATAATACCATTTCAAAACAAAGATGAAAGAACACAAAATAATTAAATTCGATAAATGGTATTTCACACCATTTAAAAGACAAATATTTCTAAAAAACTTATATGAGCCATACTTTTAATACAATTTGAAAACCACTTTCATGCCATTTGAAAAATTAGGGGACTATTAGTAAAACATCAAGAGTATGAAGGAGGAAAAAGGAGGAATAAGTGTTTTGAAATCCTAGTTATTAAAATGGGAAAATTTATCCAAGACCATTATTTTTTGTGTTCCCATCCATGTGTTCATCCCAAGTACACATGTATGTGACCACATCTAATGGCATGCCACAAGTATCCATGAAGTTATCAAAAATAATTTTTAATGAAACACCTCATGATTTTCATCCAACACAACAAAGAACTTGTAAGATTCATGCCATAAATATCACTAATTCACAAACAAAAATCAAAATTCACAATCCTAAAATTTATCCATAATATAATCAAGGATTAAAACCTCTAAAAATTAAGAATTTCATTTTAAAAGACTAGTTCACATATTAACAAATACCATGTGTGCATAAAAGCATAATATAATTAAAGAATCCCGTTAAAATCACTTTCACCAATTTTTTTACAACACAAAAAACATCACACGAAGCCAAGAAATCATACCACGAACTTGAAAAACATTTTTAAAGTTAATTTAAAAATACCCAAGTATCAAACTGAATGAATTAAAAAAGAAATAGATGGAAACACCTACCTTAATAGAATGCGAATGCAACCAAACTTTGGGAGAATGGAGATACAATCTTGATACAGAAACCATACTCCGTAACATCTAATAAACCTTGAAACACATCAAAACTAATATTTATGGTTTAGAAAAAAGATAAAACCCACCAAGAACAACTAAGAACATTGGAGAGAATGGAGAGGAGAAGAGAAAATCAACCAAAAAACAAAGGAATATATCCTTTAAAATTTCAACCGACATAAATAGTGGTTGGGGAGAAAGTGAGATGTGTTTGGTGAATCCACTTGGTGTGACTAGTCAGATGAGGGGAGGAAACCCAAATTTAGGAAAATTAAAAGATGGTAAAACATTGAATTTTTAATTTTAAATAAATTGGGTAGCTCAAAAAAT
Source organism: Viscum album (assembly GCA_963277665.1). Classification (NCBI taxonomy): domain Eukaryota; kingdom Viridiplantae; phylum Streptophyta; class Magnoliopsida; order Santalales; family Viscaceae; genus Viscum; species Viscum album. The sequence continues at coordinate 2,036,658,430 of OY728156.1, forward strand.
TTGCACCCATGGTTTGAAACAAAGTGAAAAAACCATGTGGCCATCACTATCCAGATGGATAGAATCCCATGCACAATTTCTACATAGTTTCCCAAGTCATGTGAAACTAGTGAACCTTTCTCTTAGACCCCAAAATAGGATGCATAGTTACATGGAAAAGGACACACGATTTACTCAAACTGTGAACTATCCTTACCCATGCCAAAACTCACATGAGACCACCAACATTAAAAAATTAAAACCAGGACTCAATACATACCTCAAACAAAAGATAAATATCCATGAAAACAATAAAACAACAAAATTACAAGGTCTAGGTATGACAATTCTCCCCACCACAAACACTCCCCCCCAAGAAATTTACCTATAAAAAACCTAAATAAAACTTCATTCCATGCCTAATTAATATCAAAAGAAACCCCAAAACAGAATGTTAAATTTGAATTCACAAGTCAAATATGACCGTTCTAGAGGGAGCCACAACATTATGGACAATGAGAGAGCATGAGAGGGTTCCCTCGACCACAAGAACCCAACCAACATAATAAAAATTTAAACCTCCTAACACAACAACACCTAAATAGGAACTCATAACTTGAGCCAAACCCTTTAACTTCTCCACACCAGCTGAATAAAAACACCATGAGAACAAAAAATTTCCCATAATAGCCAGACCCCCTACACATGGGGAAACCCAAGAAAGAAACCTGAAACGATCAACAAACCTGAACAAAAGCTACAATCATCGATTTAAACAAATATAGATATCTCTAAACATAAAATACTGAGAACATGGAACTTATTCTTGAATGTATGTTAATTTAAATATCCACATTTAGATAAACATAACCACATGGTTATAAGAAGACTGGTTCACCGAGCATCTTACAACATTATGAAAAGCTAACAACAAGAAAGAAGCTATGAAAAAAATCCTTAAGTCATATCCATTCCAAAACTAGAGACAAAATCAAGGCCAATACATTTTCAACCACCCATAGAAATTATTGACTATGCATGAACTTCACTCCGAGGCTTGTGGATGGAGCCCTGATTATTAAACCATCCATTTCCTTACAGTCAGGCGTTGAAATCCACAAATTAAAACTTCTTCTTCAAGTGATTATTATTGAGAAACATCTACAAATGACCCATAAAGCTGAAATGATGATAAGAATTTATGGGATTGCTACAATATATCTTTGAATACTTGAAATGGAAACCCTGGTGGAATAGAATCAAACTATATGATAAATGAGAACCATAGAACAATGAAAGAGGGTGCTCATTAAGAAGTTCCACTAGTATACACCACTCACCAGATGGTTGAACTTCATGAGTGGTATGAGATTTTGGATTTCCAACTGTCACTGAATTGACCCCAAGAACCAACTCAAGTAAAAAAACTTCATCCAACATCTTCTTGAAATTAAAATCCATGGAGGAGTGGGCTCTCCCCTTGATCTCTTTATGAAGACCAAAAATAGAAAACTAAGATTTCATTAGATCATTTGACACCATCTCTGAAGATAATGAAACCATCTCTCTGAAATGTTCAGATTAAGAATTCACTGTCTACCAGCCGTGACGAATACTCTTGAGATATTTCACTTTCCTCATCCTCACCCCACAGGTTAAAATCATTGGAAAAAACATACTTGAACACTTCACACATCATTCCAACTCGCATCGATGATGGAGAAATCACTTTCCACTGGTCCAAATATGGACCCTCAATCAAACCCAGGACTGTATGAAATCTAATATCTTTAGGTGTTCCCATAAATAATAATACCCACTCTACTTCCTTATTCCACTCCAATAACTCTAATGGAAAATGATCGCCATGATAGATAGTAAAAAATTAAGAAGAATAAAAAATTAGGCATGACACATTTGAAACATTGAGGACCTTTCTGGGAGGCATGTTCTAAATAACAAAAAGAAACAGAAAACCAAAACCAACCTCAACCCAAAATGAAATCAAACAGAACAACTCAAAACAAAACAATTGAATCACAACCCAAACAAATATTACACACAAAAAATACCATTTTCAAAAATTACCCTTTCACATTAATTGAAAAATTTATTTCTTCTAAGGAAACATTCCAAAAACTCAATATCCTTTTTATTGATACAAGAACCTAATTTTTCAAAGAAAAATCTAACCCTAAGATCATTTTCCACTCAAAAACAAATAAAAAACTAATCCAGGCCTATAATGTCACACACTCAACCTTATAATCTTATAAACCGTCACATATGTATTCATTCAATTCAACTTATTCTGTGAACACATTCTAACATGAACCTCCCATACATACCCAAAAATATAAAACTCTTATAACGTATACCAAGGGCTAAACAAACTATTCCATCATCCAACCCAATCATTTATAAATTTGATAATTCAAATCACTTCCTCTTTCAAAATCCATTCATTCCAATTGCAAATCAATTAAATGAAATCATATTCATTCAAAAGAGACTTTTCATTTCAAAAGATAACTTTTCCCAACTGAAACTAAAACAAAACACGACTCACTCGAAACTATTGGAATGAGAAACTAGTGTCTATACCTAACTGTGATACATGGTTAGTGGGACCTTCCCAGGTAGGAATTGACAACCAATAAGACCTTGAACCATGAACATGGACTCTACATGGGTCAATACTCCATGTGATATCAAACCATGACATCAGATCCCCTCCATTGTAGTTCCCCAACCAAAACAAGGACAAAAGACTCAAATCTAGGACTACGCTAGGCAACTCGAGGATCAAAACAAGCGAGGGTTCATGATTTCTTTCATGTGCCTACATCTGAAGCCCCAATAGTTCTATATCTATTCTACCTGGAACCACAAATAATAAAGGGCCAGATCTGATACCATTTTTCACAAACTAGGCTGGGACACCATCCAACTAAACATTTGACACGACATGAGACATGGAACAAAGGGAGTTCTAGATCCTCATGGGATGGAAACTAGTGTTGAGCATCAAATAATCCAAATGGGAACTATTTATCCAAAAAAAATAGGATCAAATAAATAAATTGAATGAGTTGAAGAACAAAAAATAATAGATTCTCAAATAAATATAAAAAACTGATTTAGTTACAATAGATTTAATACAAAATAGAAACTGAGAACCAAATAATAAACTAAAACTAAACCACACCGCCACGATCTCCATGTGACCTCTTGGTCATGACCAACCACAAGACCCAACCACTCAAACAAAAAGCACACAAAACCAGAACATGGACCTACAAACAACTTGGATCTACTGACACATAATGGTACATGTAGGGTGTGATATAATAGCTCATTAAGAAACCACCACTGAATAAATATATTTAATTTCCAAAAAACAATCCATAAACACCATCTTTGAAATACATACATAAAATATGCCTTTATTTCATTTTAGGAAAAAAAACACAAATTTCCACATGTTCCCATTTTCAAACAATAGATGTTGTTTTCCTTTTAATAAAATCGATTCCCTTTCTTTAATCCTATTTATTTGAAAAAAAACCCAACCAATAATCGATCCAAGTAATCAAAACTGGGTTGTGCAGAAAATAAAGGGAACCAAAACAGGATAATAAAACTAGTAATAATTATATCAAACATGTAGTAGAAGAATAAACAGAATAGGTATAGATAGTAACAATGGGATTTTCCTAAACATCGCTAGAGAAATCCCTGGATGTACCTCAGTCAGACTCACCTTCCAAAATATGGTGCATCTCCAATGTTTATATCGAACTGGACGCTTTAAACTGACCAATCCAGTGGCATGTCCCACCAAGCCCTATCAAGTCAAGGGGGTGACAAACCGTCTAATCAGGTTTGATAATAAGCCATAACTCGGCCCTCTATAATTCTCCCAGGAAACCCTTGGTAATGGTATACTATATAAGTAGGAGTCCCTCGCATGCGTGACTCTCTTTACCTACTATCACCACACTTACCTACCCCAAACACTAACACCACCTATATGATAACCCATATAGGGAAATCCTTTATATGGGTTCCCATCATACAACATGTTATTCATAAGTTCCAACAAGGCTGCCAAATCAGATGATATTTCAAACAAATTTTCAAAACAAGATGTAAATTTGGAATTTTTTCATTCAAAACCACAATTTATTTCCAAAATAATATAAATAGACAACTTTACCTTCAACACTATAAAATTCACTATATTATAAAAATGTTGTAAACCATTTCCACACAACATTAAGAACTAATTATTTTTGTTCAAAATTCCAAACAAGAATTTATATTCCGAACCCAATTCCACTTCTAGTACCATTTAAAAACCAAGATAAAACCACAAAAAATAACTAAATCTTCCAAATAAGATTTCACACAGTTTAAAATAAAACTATTCATAAAAAATCCATATATTCCTAACTTTCAATATAATTTAAATGCAACTTTCATGTCTTTTGGGAAATCTGGGGTCCTTTAGTAAAGTATCCAGAGTATGAAGAGGTAAAAATGAGGGGGATACATGTTTTGAAGTCTAGTTTTTTAATTTTATCATGGTTATCCAAGAAAAATATCATTTCGGTTCACATCTATATGTAACGACCCAAAACATTAATGAATGAACATTCCTCTTAATATAATATTATTTAAAATGGTTATATAAGATATGAAATTTCTTAGTTTTATGTTTTTGGATTTCAAAATACTGTTAATAAATGTTACCATTACTAATATAGAAGTTGAATAGTAATCATATGATTAGTATAAATATAGGGCTTTGACCAATCCAATTTACTTAGACAAAGGAAGCAATGGCCACATCCAGTAGAATTGATTCATACGAGGCCCATTTGTCAGATCATGGAAAGGAGGTGGTGTCACTAGGATTCACTCTTGACCAATACCTAGATGAGCTTAAACACATTATGCTCAAACAGAACTACCAATGGGAGATGTGGAAGTTGATTGATATTACCACCTGAGTGATATTATCTGAGCCCACCCATGTGTCTGTCACCATCGAACACCTTACCATTTGGTCATGATAGGGTGTTATAAGGGGTTATGTAACAAGACCATAGGAATATGATTACACGCATTATATCTATATATAATAAATAGTATACATTCATTTTATTATTGGTACATTGTAAATACATTTTAAATCACAAATAGTATTTTTAGTTAATATTCAATTAATAAATCTATTTTGATGAATTAATGGAATTTTAATTAATATATATTTTAATAAAATATTATTACTAAATTAATCTTTATTAAATATAAACTATCTTATAATTTTATTAATACAATTTTTATTTTTAATAAGGTTTGAATGTCGTTTTTGTCAAAACCCATGAATTTTCGATAAATGTCAGTTTTTATTTGAAAAGTAAAAAATCACATATTTATAAATTTACTAATATAAAATGGATATTATTTTTGGAATTAGGACGTCAAAATTATCCAATGCTGATTTTTTGGTAAATTTCATGGGAGAAGTGAATTTTTGTGTAAAAATTACATACCGTTGAAATATATAGTGTGTTTTATGACATAATAGTGACCCAATAGTGATGTAATAATATACAATATATGATATTTTTGTCCAATATATGTTTTATAATTAAAATAATATGATTTTAGGTTTATTATATTTATTTTACAAAGCCTTAGTGGACCGTCCACGGTTTATAAAACATTTTATCTTTTTAAAATGATATCATTGAGAGTGTGACTCACCTCCACATAAGCAAGCTTAATATTTTCAGAATTTATGAAATTTTCCATATAAAATTATGTTTTACACTCCGATTTGGAACACACCATTGGAAAACACCATTGTATGGTTTGTGTTTTTGATTAGTTTAATTTGTAGTGTCCAAAACCTAAATAATAAAGAATTCTGTCCTTTTCCTATATAAAGCCACCCAAGATCCCACTTCCTCTCCACTCAAAGCCTTTGGAGATCTACCAAACCTTGACCTAATCTCTCTATAATCCTCCCAAGGTTCCCCAAGCTCCCATTAAGTCTCTCTCAATTTTATCCCAAGCCTTTGGGATCACAATTCCAAGTAAGGGATTTCTACCTTTCTCAATTTTGTCTAAATATCTTTATGTTGTCATGCCCTTTTATTTTCAATTACAAAAGTTGGGGTATGATTTTGAACCTCCCATGTACTTCCATATTTATTTTTGAATGATTATGTACCCCTTTATCTCTCACCAATGCCTTCCATGTACACCCGTTACCATATTGAAATTTCGTAACAGATTTCTCTCTCCTCATTTACATTCAAGAAATTCTTTTGTGTTATAAATATAAGTTCCATTAAATATGATGGAAAATGTTTCTATATAACCCACTTACTATCAATTTAATTTATATATTATAAGACACCCTTTCCCTCTCATTAACCATTTTTATGAATTCTTATGTCACGTCGTTATGCTGTTTAAATTATACCGCGATTTTCAATGCCAAAGTCATTGTGTCATGAATACCATGACCATTTATCTATCAATGATATTCACTATTATGCATGTTAAATATTGATTATAGAGTTTCATATATTAATATCATATTCCATTATCATGGAAAAAATGATGATGTTTAATGAATCCATGTTATATGATCCATGTGGCACACTTATGCATGAAATGAAAATTTTAAGATGGTTGCACCCTAACAACACTCTAATGCATTGGGTAAATATTAGTATCATGATACGTCAAGTGTAATGAGGTTTTACTCATTCTAATTCAATTTCAATGAGGGTTTACAAATTCTCTATGCTCAATGATCCTTGGATCATGGTAATACCTTGTTAAGTGTTGTTGCCACATTTCCATGTTATGACAATCATGCTATATCATGCCTTTATGTTCAAGTTTATTTTATGATCCATTGATATGACTATTTTATAACATGTATTATATTATTCAGGATATGTATTGTTTACTCCCTTACTAGAATTTATAGCTCACCTTTTTATTATGCATGTCCTCAGGTTATCCCATTCAATGCTATGTTGAGGGAATGTAGTGGTCACGTAAAGGAAGTTTTCAATAAATATGTGGTGTTTCATGTTTTAAGTCATTATATAATGTTCCTAGGCCCCAAAGAAAATAGTCCTCTCAATAATATATGTTGTATCATGTGAATATTGTATGTAATAAATCATGTTTTGGTGTGTTATAATGATTAGGGTTGTTATACTATATGTGCACCTGAAGCACACATGGATGTTCCCACATCTAATGGCACGCCACAAGTCTCAATGATGTCATCCAAACCCATTTTTAAAGAAATACCACATGATTCACATCCAATAAAAAATCAAAACATAAGAGTCATGCCATTAAAAATTACCAATTTCCATACACAATGAAAAATATAGAATCTAATAATGTTATCAAAACATAGACACGGTTTAAAACCACTCAGAATGCACAATTTCATTTTAAAGAAACAATCAACATTTCAAAAAACACCTTATGTTCATAAAAAAAATCACTATATTAAAGAAATCCCTTTAAAACAATGTTCACCATTTTTTTCAACACAAAAAGAATAATAAAATGAAAATAAATCAGACCATCCACATGGAAAACACATTTATAATTAATTTAAAAATAACCAAGTATCATATAGAATCAATCATAATGAAAATGGGAGGAATTAAATACCCCAATAGAGTAAAGACACAACAAATAATTGTGAGAATAGAGATCAAATCCTAAGAAAATAACCACATTCTCTGACATCTATGAAATCGAACCACAAATCAACACAAATGTTTATGGATTGGTCAAAATTGAAACCCCGCCATGAAAAACCAAGAAAGTGGGAGATAAGGGAGTGGAGAAGAGGAAATAGACCAAAAACCAATGTAATCTCACCTTGGAACCTTTAAGGGGCATTAATGGATGTTGGGGAGTAAGGGAGAGGGGTTTGGTGAAGCCCTCGGTTGCACCTAAGTTGAAAGAGGGGAGTAAATCCTGATTTATAGTTAATAACATGGAAGGAAAAAATTGGAATTTTGAATTTTTAGGAAAATGGGGAACGCCCACATTTCTACATGATTAGACAAACCGTGTGAAAACCATGCAGTCACCACTATCCAGATGGACAGAACCTCACACATGGTTTCCAAATGGTTCCCAAACCATGCATAACCCATGATACATACTCCTAGACCCCAAAATAGGTAATACATTTACCTGGGAAAGGCCACAATGTTTACCCAAACTATGTTTTAACTATGCACATGCCAAAACTCACACAAAACTTTCAAATTTCAAAAATCTAAACCTGAACTCAACCAGAGACACAACCAAAATATAAAAATCCAATAAAAGTATATAATAAATGAATTCAAAGGTTGGGGTGTGACAAAATCATCATAGATTTTATAACCTTCAATTTAGGGACACCAATTATTTTGAATAATAAATTTTATTCTGAATGTTGTAGTGTCTTGTAATCAGGAAGAGATATTACCAAAGGATATAAATTGACTATAAAAAAAATAAGGTTCATCAATTATACTATTTCCACATCCATTTTCACCCATTTTTTCATAGATTATGATTCTTAATATTATTCATCAATTTTTAGTAGATAACGTCCCCTTAATCATGTCCTGATATCAATTTTCTTATCAATACATATAATGATATATTTATCTCCCTAAATCCATCATCACCATTTTATTGGGTTGATTATATTGATAATATATCCTTTGAAAACTTTTTAAAAGGAATAATCCACATGATATAAAAAATTACCTTAGTTCTGTTAAAACACCCCAGATTTCATCTATATCACGATCTTCTTCATCAATGATAGAATGAAACTTCATCCGTTACCTTCAAATTTCATATTACAACTTCTTTGGTCTTCTAATTACACTATTAACAAGTTTTTCTTAAATTTAAATTCGTTTTATTAACTCAAGAACATGTTAATTGTGTGAACACTTCCACCATATATTACATATCCCCCTAAATTCTACACCTCTTTCAAATAATTATACATATTTAAAGATTATTAAAATATGGGTACCTTCTATCTTACTCATGTTTGGGTAGATAAAGAGTGAATATATGTAACATCCCCAAATGATAAAGGGTTAAATGACTAAATGATATGTATCATGTCAACAAGGTGCACCTTCCTTTTCGAAAGCCTACCTGATTAGAACTCCACATTTAAGAATGATTGGCCTGGAGTAGTGATCATGATGGGTGACCTTCTGGGATTTTTCCCAGGGTGTGTGTGAGTGAAGACAAAGCACATTGGAAAATACACGTGTTGGCCTATGAGTATTTTCATTAGTAATATGACCCGTTCAGGCATGTCGGTGGACCCTTGGGTGGGGACCATGTGTCTGTGGGGTGACTATTGGTACCTGGTGGGCCAGGACCCGAAATCCATGTAAAGGCAAGGAGGTTGTGCTGTCATAGGGACCCAGTTGTCACATTTGGTATCAGAGGTGGTACCCAGCGTCAAGTGCGGTGCACTACCTGGGTTGAGATGTAGGGCCCACAACGAGGATGTTGTGATCTAAAGGGGGGTGATTGTAATATCCCCAAATGATAAAGTGTTAAATGACTAAATGATATGACTCGTGTCAACAAGGTGAACCTTACTTTTTCAGAAGCCTACCTGAATAGAACTCTAGAGTTAAGAATGTTTGGCCTGGACTAGTGTGTGAGTGAGGACAAAGCATGTTGAAAAAGACATGTGTTGGACTGTGGGAACTTTCATTAGTCATATGACCCATTTAGGAATGTGGGTGGACCCTTGGGCGGGGACCATGTGTCTACGGGGCGACTAGTGGTACCTGGTGGGCCAGGACCTGAAATTCATGTTAAGGCGAGGAGGTTGTGCAGTCACAGGGTCCCAGTTGTAACATTTGGTATCAGAGGTGGTACCCAGCATCAAGTGCGGTGCACTGCCTGGGTTGAGATATAGGGCTCACAATGAGGATGTTGTGCTTTAAAGGGGTGGGGGGTGATTGTAACATCCACAAATGATAAAGTGTCAAATGACTAAATTATATGACTCATGTTAATAAGGTGCACCTTCTTTTTCAATAGCCTACCTGATTAGAACTCTAGAGTTAAGCATGCTTGGCCTGGAGAAGTGACCAGGATGGGTGAACTTCTGGAAAGATTCCCATGGTGTCTGTGAGTGAGAAAAAAGCACACTAGAAAAGACATGAGTTGGCCTGTGGGGAATGTTATCAGTCAGATGACCCGTTTAGGCATGTGGGTGGACCCTTGAGTGGGGACCACATGTCTATGGGGCAACTAGTGGTACTTCGCAAGCCATGACCCCAAATCCATGTTAAGGCGAGGTGTTTGTTCTATCACTGGGATCGAGATGTCACAGTATAGACCCCTAATTTTTTATTTGTCTCTCACTTAGGAATTCATTTAATGGTTTCATGTTTTTCTAATAGAACCCATCTTTCCTTCAACATCTATAGGAATTTTTATTTCTAAAAAACATAGAATATTACCCAATCTTTCTTAGGTATTAACAATATCAATGATTTATCCTCTCACAATTATTATGTAAATATTTTGACAAACTTTCTTTCTTCTTGGTTTTACATACAAGATTCAATAAAATTTTCAACGTATTTCCTTTCTTCAGATGCACCTTTAAAATTTTCTTATTCAATATTAGAAATATGTGAATTATTTAATTCCCTCCATGTGTTATTCTTGTCATTACCATACTTCAATGACTCGATAATTCTTATTGAAAACTATTTACAAAATATTTCTATTTTTAATTCTTCTTCATCTTAATCCTGAAATTTTCTACTTAAACGAAATTATTTTTTATTAAGTGCATGTGGGTGGACCCTTGGGTAGATACCACATGTATTTGGGGCAACCGGTGGTACCTGGTGATCCAGGACCTAAAATCCATGTTAAGGCGGGGTAGTTGTGCAGTCACCGGGAACCATTTGTCACAATATAGACCCCTAATTTTCTATTTGTCTCTCACTTTGGAATTCATTTAATGGTTTAATGTTTTTTTAATAGAACCCATATCCCCTTCAACATCTATAAAAAATTTTATTTCTAAAAAACATAGAATATGACTCAATCATTCATAGGTATGAACACTATCAAGGATTTATCCTCTCACAACTATTATGTAATTATTTTGACAAACTTTATTTCTTCTGGGTTTTACATACAAGATTCATTAAATTTTTCATCATATTTCCTTCCTTCAGATGCACCTTTAAAATTTTTTTATTCAATATTAGCAATATGTGAATTCTTTAATTCATTTCATATCTTATTCTTGTCATTACCATACTTCACTGACTCAATAATTCTTATTGAACACTATTTACAAAATATTGTTCTGTTGAATTCTTCTTCATCTTAATCCTGAAATTATCTTCTTAAAGGAAATTATTTTTTACTAAGTGCATGCCCGACTGTTATTTTTATTTTTTATGATTCTCCCTAAAGGCTTCTAGTACAGATATAGTTTTCATTATAGAAATAATTTTTGACACATCCATAACATATCAGTTTTCTTGATAATATTTTATTCCATATCTTCTTCTAGCTTAACAATAGTTAATATGTTACCATGCTTTAAAAAAAAGTAATTTTTCCATGAATTACACAAAAATAGAAAGTTTCCTCAGCCTAATTATTGGGTTTATCATATTTTACTTATAATTTTTATGAGTTTTCCTAAATATATTTTAATAACCAACATAATTTTTCCTTTTATTGGGAATTTCCATGGTTCTCTTCTTATCATGCCTGGATGTGGTCATATCATTGTCAATACAAGATTTCACAGTTTACTGTTGACATTGAATAATAAATATTTTTTATCTTTCTAATTTTATAGGGAAACCACATCATAATTTTCACCATCAAATACAAAAGTAAAATAATATGGTATTGTAAAGAATAATTATGTTTTGTATTATCCATAACAATTAATTGTTCAATTTTGTTCACAGTCAATATCATGTACTATTCATATTTATGGATCTAACTATATTTATTTTCATGAATTTTAATTTTTATTGAGAGTCTTCCAACCAAAAATCTCATAGTTCAATTCATGGTAGTGTTCGGAAAACATATCACTATACTCATTGATATTCATTATCATTTGAGAAATAGTATTTAAAGAATACCCTCTCCTATTGAAAAATTTTCTTCCCCTCAACCAGTTGTGATATAAGTTCATTGATTTTATCTTTATTAACAATTATGTTCCAAACGTCTTCTAATATCAGTCTTTTATCTTTATAATCAGCTTTTATTTCTTAGACTATATAAGACAATAGTTAGAATTCCTTTTTCTTGGACTCATTATTTTATCAAAAATCCATAACCACTTAAGAAAATCTATTGTTTAATATTTTTAACATTTTGACCTCAATACCATAGAATTGATCCAATTATCATGTGAATTGTTCTCTATTATAGAATTTTGTTTTTCCTCTTTGCAATTATTACCAAATTCTTCTGATTAGGGAAATAATTACACTTTTTAATTCTTTAGATATTCTAATCATCAATGGATTAAAACCCACTAAGCATATAATCTTCTTCATCCAAGCATTAAACATCATTGAATGAATTAATAGTTTTAGAATCATAATTATCTCTACCTTTTTCCTCATGGTTGATGGAAACCATTATTTGGATCTCACTTTCATTTCAATAGTTTCATAACATGAAATTACCTTTTTTATTTGATTTTTCTTTTTGTTTCCTACTTTTCCCATATACCAATGAATCAAAAATGGGAACTAAAACGTTAACTTCCCAAATTAACTAGATTAGTTTAGAGAAATAAATACATAATAATGAAAAAGTGTCTCTGATACCACTTGTTAGGACCAATAGGGGTATACATTAGTGACATCCTAAGATTGAGTGAATCATAATATGGATTATTGCCGATTTAAATAGTTACCCTTAATTCTATCACAACCAAATGTGGGATTTAACTCTTAATTATAATGGTTTTTTTATATTTTGTTAAATTTTATCTTGTTATTATCCCTCAGTCCTTTTTACCTTAACTGGTTTACCTTATGTCATTTTTTCCTACTTTATCAGATTTTTTGTGAATATTATAGGGGGAAAAGTATACAAGAAACAATTGATTTTTACATTGTTCACCCAAATGGGAAAATATAATATGCACATAATAAACAACATATCAATTCTACAATTAACCACTAACCTAATTGATCAATATTAGGTTTAAGGCTAGTTAATTTCTTATATTTATCACTCCCCATTCAATTTTATTGTGTTGGAACACTATAACACAAGGCCTAGTGCCTCACACTTACCTCTATTTCACATCACTCAAAAGAAATAATAATAATGGATCACATACCAATAATAACTAATCTCAAAATTTTTATAAATGATGAAGATGTGTTGCTAACATTAAAATCATTATCTACCCCAGAAAAAACCAACTATAATTGTCACCATGGAGAAGATCTTCTTATTGGGTAAATTTTCTATAAGATTACAATGTCCTTTCATTCCAAAATACATCACGAATGCCTTTACCATTCCATTATTTTACTTGAATTTACTCTACTTTATTTTACTCAACTAATCTCCTCATACTTCATCTACTAAATGTGGTAATAAACAATTCCTCCATTAATATCATATTATATAACAGCAATCCATACATTTTTATTTCTTAATAGTAAAACTCTCCAACCTTCATCAACACATTATTTCTAGGAAACAATATATTAATCTTCTTTTAAATGGATAAATCCATTGAAGAGTAATTTTTTTGATATAACAAGACTGTTTACATCATCATATTTTGTGGGTGATTTTTAAAATATTTTATTGGACTAATTTTTTCATAACATAAATCTATAATCCTTGGATTAATAATTACTTATTTAAAGGTTTAGGATACCAAAATATATTATTTCTATTTCATATTCAACAATATTCTATTTAAAGTTGGCTCGGATCCTCATTCCTCATGCTTATTTTTCATTTTCCCAGTTCTGGAAAAATAATCCTTCTTTATAAGTACCATTATATAAAATAAAGTACGAAAAATCACCATAGTAACAGGTATATAAAAATTACTACCATTATTCATATTCAGTACTGTCCAAGTTTCCTTCACCATTATCTATTATATTTTCATGCCGAGGAACCTTTAAAATATTGCAGGCCTTTACAATCCAGTCTCATCTTACTTTAAATATCACACTTTATGAATCTACAATTCTGCCCAACATTCTCTTTTTCAGATTGATATTTATGAAATAAAATTATCACTAAAAATACAACCTTGAATTTATTCTATACTCATGAATTTAAAAATAGAGGCCATGGTATTTTAATTTTTTAGCATCTGGTCATGCATCATCTGGTTTTTTATAAATTATAATTTTAAGAATATTATAGTTAGAATAGCTCATTAATCTTCAATATTTTCCCAATAAATTATAAAATATATTATTATTTATATATTTACAATATTATTCATTTAATATGTTTATATATCTTTCATCATGAACTTTTATTCCATGTGGAATGATACTGCTACTGCAAATCATTTTTTTCCATTTCTAAGAAGTTGTTTTATGTGTTCCCTGTACCCCAACTTATAATGTCTCACTTCTACCATATAGATATTTCCTCAAACATGAATCATATCACATAAATATTTTGATATACTACACCAATCATAATAATTCATCTCTATAACCTTATGTTTTCATGAACCAAACTTATGATGAATCATATCAATGTTATAATAACTTTATAAACTACAACATGTCACACAAAACCCTTTTGATTCATTGCATTAAAATTTTTATATATTTTCTCAACCCTACACCTTTTAGACTAAGTCTATCACATCCTTAGGGATATATTCCAAAGTCTATCTCATCCTCATTAGCATTACACACCAAACATATGAAATCAAAAACCCATCCATTCCTTATCAAAATTTCACTAAACCACTTATAATCTAAAAATACATAATTCTAAATATATTTTCTTTGATTAGATAAAAATATATTCTTGATTCCATCATTCCAGGCTCCATTCTAAATAGATCTCCATTTTTAAAAAATCCCATATCAATTTAAATAATTATTTTAATTCTCCTTTAACCTTCATGTAAAATAAAAAATTATTTTTGGAGAGTAAACTATCCCCATAAACCTTGAAAACAATGAAAACTAACTCTTGGTAGTCTTATATGGATAAATCCATAACAATCATCCAATTATCATATTTATTGTAAATAAATCCAATTATAATTTCTTTGGTTGTCAACAGATATAATAACTCTTGGTTTTAGTTATACTACTAAATAACAACCACACATAAAATTTAGGGTTATGTTAATATAAAACATAGTGTGGTACATATGTATCAGAACCCAAAATCCTCATAAAATATTTTTTTAATAAATACTATAAATATCTCGTATGGTTTCTTTTTGACTATTTTCAATAATAATTTATGAATTCATGTGTTTCTATATCATATCCATAGATGGATAATAAAATATCACATTGAATCTTCATAGATTGAAAAATTTATAACAATGTACAATTAAACTCAAACACTCTTTCTATAATGGTATTTTAAGAGGAGTGAGTTGTAAAATATTTTGATAATTTTTCAATATAACAGTAAGTTATAAGCTCAAGTATTCAAAATCCTGATTTGATAGAATTATCTTAATACCCTTTTTGAGTTGATTTTGTAAATATTTTTTTAAAACATTAATATTTATAAGGGTTTTAAAGTATTTTGACATAATAAAATGTAATCATACAAACTGAAATCATCAGTTAATGATGTGAAGTACCTTTAAAAAACCATTTAATATGAGCATTTTGGTCTATAGACATTACTAATTATTTGGTTCTATAATTAATTATGCATATCACCACTTACATTGAATGTACATTTGGTTATTTTATCTAATAAAAGTGATTCATATTTATTAAATTATTCATAATTTATAGATTTTAATGATATATAATTATATATCCTATTGATGTATTTCTCATTTATATGCCTAATGTAACAATTCAAGTGATAAGTAGAGTTGTAATAAACTATATAGAACTTCTTTTCCTGAATTTTATAGATAATATTATCTATATCCATAATGTATAAAACATTACCTATATATTGAATTCCATATAAAATTTCATTCATATATATATTAACACCCTTGTATATAATCATGTATAAAATCATCTTTATGTACAAATAAGATATAAAATTAAAATAATTTATTTATTCCAAAAACATCGTAACATTTTTCCAATGATAGAAATATAACCCAAGGAAGATGTATATCATAATTGTATACCAACAATGAAAGAAATTATTACCCATTTCAAATAAAATATTATCTAGTCTCTCTAATTTATATGTCTCTTCACTTTAGTATAAATTTATAATGTACACCTAGTATCTAATAACCATGTATAGAATTAAATGAAACATATTTATTTAACCTTCATTTCTTTCTGTTAAAAATTAAACTCCTTGAGAACAATTCTTATGGTTATATAGAAATATATTAAACTATAGGTATATCCAATAATATATCTAAGAATTTTTTTTTGTAATAGAAAATAAGACATATTTATTAGGTGAATAGCATGTTCAATATCAAAATTACGATGGACTTTAAAAGTGTAAATATTACCAATATTACCCCAAATATCATATTTTTCAGTGATCCAAGAACCAAATTTCACTATATATTGAGTCAAATTGGTATTTATTAGAATATGTTATTATTTATATAGATAATAATGTAAATAATATCACATAATACTATCTGATAGTCATATGGACAACTCCTTACAAATTTTTTCATATAAATTATCTTAAATTCATTCCTTTGAGATCTTATTTCTATTGGAATCACCCAGATATGTGTAATAAAATGATTACAATTTCATATTCACAATTAATCCTATTAGGCACACCTTTAATGATTATCCCATAAATAAGATAATCTATTGGAATGAATTTTACATGACCATCCCATTTAGATGATCAAGGTCTTATGCTTTGTTTACTTTCGATGTAATCTATTAATAAATATTTTCCACGCGTTTTTAGTATCACTATTTTTTTATAAATACTGATCATATCACTGAATCTCATGTAATTATTCCATTTCATGAAATAACAATCTTCATGTTTGTTTTAAATTATTTTTAAAACCATATACCATTTACCAAATTAATATGTTCTAAAAACATTAACGTATATCATTCTACAAAACTAATGATTTATTTTATTTAAAAAATATAAAAAAATAATGATATAAAAACATATTAAAATTCAAAAAATATAAAAGGTAAATAAAATTTTTTTATATAAAGGTTTATAATAATACAAAATTAAAATCTATCCAAGATCATCTTTGATGAGACTGGTAGTATGCACTTATATTTCTAAAATATATCATAAGATCCTTATCCTTAAGAACTCTGACCCAATGTCTCTTTTTATGTAGATAAATACCCATGATATATATGAATTATAATCCATTATTAACACAAATGTTTCTTATATAATGATAAACTATTTACATGAATTTATAACAAAATAAACAATTATACTCCTTTTTTGAATGATATGAAATCATAGACCACACATATCTTTTAACTCTATATACACTGTATAAAAACATTAATATGAAATTTAAATATGTTAATTTAAATTGTATAAATATTCATAAAAAACTTATATACATAAAATTTAATTATGGATTTAGGTAAATAAATGAATAACTAAAATATTTATCATGAGATATAACAATTTTTGATAACGAAAAAATTTGTCAAAACCACTACTAATATAGTTTATAGTATGGGGGTTTGATTGTATAAGTTATTTTTGATAGGTAATTTATCAAATATCATGAGTCAAACCAATTCATTTTTTATTTTCATAGGTCCTTTTAGGAAACTTATTTTCTAATATTCATATGTTAAATGATTCTTATTCTCATTTTTCGATGTATTTAACTTTAAAATCAAATTCTTCTAATCCCTTATTTTTTAATCAAATCCATGAGGTTAAAACATTTTTATATGTTTCAATGTCTTTAATATTAAAATCCATAATTTTTTTTCTAAAACCATATTGTTTTAATGAAAAAATAAATATACTATAATTTTGTTATGTAAAATATTATTCTGATTATGGGAAAACACCCAATTGTATTCGATTTATCAATATTGATCTTCATGAATCATTACTAGAAGTTTATTTGATATCAATACATGTTGTTAAGTATATCAATATGACCAAATTAAAATAAAATTAAAATACCAAAAAATTAGATATATTGTAAGAGGAAACAATAAAATTAAATAAAAGACAATAAACATGTATGCCTTAATGTCCATGTTATATCATTCAAGAAGTGATCTTGATAGATATCACATTGGGAAAATCAAAAAACCCTTCCCTATTAAGGTTTCCAATAGCCAAAAGAATCATTAAATTCTATGATAATAACTCTTATAAATAAAAAAAAATTAAAAACCCTTATAAGTTAAATGAAGAGTAGGAAATGAGAGAGATAATATAATCTTAAAGGATGGTCACATATGTCGAAATTGAGTTCCATGAAATAACTTTAAATAGAGAACCCTCTTTAAATAAAGGATTAACTTGAAGAATATAAGATTCATTAATTATAAAAATAATAACTATACGATTCATTTGATATAGAATCTAAAATAGAAAAAAAAAATTAAGTAACTTGTCAGACTCCATTCGTATTCACATATATATCAACAAATCATCAAATGATTTGTCATAATATAACATTATGATAATCATAAAAGGATTTTATCAATGATATATCATATCATTTTACATAAATATGATGTCATGAAACAAAAACCATGTGGTAACCTAAACTATTATATGATGAATTTCAATACACCATGGTTTATAGTCAAGTACATATATCCAGTAGTTTTTAATTGGAATTTAAGGTATTTTAGGAAATTTGTAAAATTGAATAATTCAATGGTATTTATTTAAATATTGAATATAATTTTGAATTTTATAATGTCAAATATTATATTGATAAAACAATTTCAAACATTTTTAATCATTATGCCTCCCCAATTTGATAAATAAGGCCTATATGAGGAGATATGCATCACATTTCAATGTGAGTATAGTGTGTTGAAACTAATAATGATTGATGTTCTTTTTTTTCCTTCATTATCCTTTACACATGAAGATTCTACATAGTGTTAATTAAGGGGAGGATTTTATTAATTTGATACATTATTTTATAATCATGTGGATCAACAAAGAGAAGAAGATATTACTAGATAAATTTAAATTATTTTTATCTAACACATTAGTAAATGGTTGTATGAATTAATGGAGAATTATTTTTTTCTGTTGTTTATTTACATTAAACCTCTATTAAATGACACCTTAACAATAAATGAATGAAATTTTCCTTACTTTACCGCATTTAATCATATTAAATATCATTGAAACTATTTATAATGAGTGGTTGGGAAGGACAAAACACATGTGGAATCAATGAAAATAGTTCTCAAAAATAGAAAAGATTGAAAAAAAGTATACATACATTGTGTTTTTAAAGTGTAAAATGATTAAGTGATTACCGAACATGGTAGCATAGAGGTTGAGTTATGATCCCAATATCTAAAGAAAAAATTAGGCCACATGACCTATATATAATGAATATAATATGTATAATCATTTGTTGAAGACTTGGTCATCTTCAAATTTTTTATTTTCACTCCATGTGACCAAAAGTCTAACTCATGCTAGGATGAAGCCAAAGGTTTAAAGGATATATGTACAGAACAACATATTCATGAGGCCAATAAATTTTGAAAAAAAATTAATGTAGTTTTATTTATAGATTGAGAATACCAAAATATATAAATCAAATGTAAACTCTTATTCTCATTTTATTATCCTTTATAATTTATTTTCCATTTCATTACAAATCGTTCATACCATTAAATAAATTCAAAATATTATTGATCCATAATCCATTTTGATAAAATAAAGCTTCTATATATTTTTATCCTTCATATTCTTAGATTATATATGGGGATCAATTATCAATAATTTAGTTAAATTCCACTATAAATAATAGAAATTTATAAATTAAATCATATAAAAATTGGTAATCTTTTTCTTTAATAAATAAAAATTAATAGAAACATAAAGCCCCAAAACATTATCAAATAAAATTCATGTTATGGGAGATAAAAATTGTAAATTATTTTAAAAAATTAATCAAATATATTTAATTTTGAATTTATCTTAGATAACGGTCTTTTGGATTATAATGTCATATTTATTTATTTATTATATTATGTGTAATTATATGTTTAACTAGGTGTACTAAATTAATTTTTCCAAAATATATTGAGTATGAAGGTGTTATGAGACTATATATATTCATGAAAAAAATCAATATTATGAAAAAAAATTAAATTTTAGAATTTTTTATCATAATATCATATTATAAATTAAATATAATAATATTTTTGAATTTCAGGATTAATAATTTTATAAAAATTATTATATATAGTTTAATATTCAAAAAAATCCCATCATAAGATTCATATCCATCACGGGGGTGGGCTAAATATGTTTCTTGGGGAATTATTTCAATTTCTCACTTTTTTGAAAAATGAAAATTGCTAAAAATAATAAAGGAATTCCATTTTTAAATTCCATTCTATCGAACTCCCATGAATTTTTCCTTTCCTTTTTAGAAAAATTTATCTTTACAATAGAGTCAGTACTAAGGTCTCTCTTTCGATTCTAATAATTTATGTGAATTTTTTTTAATCTAAACTATTATTATAAATCTAATAATGGGGATGTAATTTAACAAGTGAAGATGGTTTTTCCCATCAAAATCATATTTAGAATAAGGATGAGATTTAATTTTTTTTATCATATTTCGTATCATGCATGTGACTTCAAACAATCATCATTCTCCACAATAATAATTTGTTTCACCACTTATTTATCCTCATTAAACATGATTTTAGAACACCATGGACCTCTCTCGTCAGTCACCAAATTTAGATTAGGGATCCCCTCCATGAATTTAGATTATTATGAAACACTACAATATTTGGTTATTTGGGAATGTTGTCACACCCACAATGTAATATTCAGATAAAAAACATGTTATGTATTTATTTTCCTCACAACATTTCATTTTTGAATTTTTTTATTTAGAAAATTATTATAATTATGGATTTCAGGATAGTGTGTAGTCGGCGCATAGTTCTGATAAAACCAGTTGACAATTACAAACAATGGATAGTGTTTAATGAAACCCCTGGAGAATGGTTAATAAAATTGTGAATCCTAACCATGTTGGTCAATAGGTCAGTTCATGTTTACTTCTTAGTTGTAACATTGTTTGGTAGAATGTTCATCTAGACCGAATAGAATGTTTATATTTAAAAAAATATGAATTTACTAATATACATTCCATTGAATTGGATCCCAATATACTGTATTTCCCTCATATTGAACCATAACACTCTCTGCCTCTAATAAATAGATCTTTACATCTCATAGGGATATATTTTTGTTGTATTTATTCAAGAACCATAGATGGAAAGTAAATGTATGTGTGTTTTCATTCTTCATTTGATGTCCTTATTCTTTATTTAATGGTGGTCACTCTACATTAGATCTGTATTAGCCTAGGGATTCTTCTTCTTGTATCCCTTCTCATTGGGTTTTGGTGTTTGGGGTTCCCTATTATTGTTATTATGTCATTTTACTCTTTTATAATTGGATTTAATCTATTTCAAATATATTTAGTTTTTCTAAGGTTGGTTGTTATATTTCTACATTTTTTTTCTTAACTTAAATATTCACATGATTTTAAAATTAATTATAGAGATGTTATATAATTCTTTATAGCATTATTTATGTTTTTAATTTCATGTAACCTCTTTAATAATTATCCATTTGATATTACAAATGCGAAATGATCATTTTTAGATAGAAAAATACATATGAGTTTTCTGAAAAAGAATTAAATTTTATGAATATGTTGTCATAGAATAAAATTCTTTGAAAACCCTTGGTACATGGGTTGTAAAATCTAGTTTTGAAAAGATCCCCTAGTTATTGTGCCTCTCTAACATTTTTTGTAGTTTCATGAGAAAAACCCACTAGTATAGGGATGTAGAATAATTACAATCCACTAATTGATAGTCTCCACAATTAGTATTGTAGAAGTTTTAGTTGCCTTAAGACTTACTGAAATTAGGGTATTACACTAATGTGTCTATTTTGAATTTATTAAAAAAGGTTTAATCTATTTTTTCTTGTTTACAACAGATTTAAATTATATTAGTTGTTATATTTATAAATGTTAAAAATAGGATTTTTTATCTTATATTAAAAATAATCTTTATTTAGTTTCTATAAAAAAATTAAAATTTGAAACTTTGTGGGATATTTTTAGACATGATATATTCACAACCTATATAAATATAAATGGAATATGGAAACCTTATTTATTCTGAAACAGGTAAAAAAAGGAAATGCTTAAATGTGGTTGATGTTCATGATTATATTATTTGTGTTAGTATAGGATGTTTGGTTCAATAAACCCTCATGTAACATGGTTATATGATTCTATTATATATCCTTATTTTATTGGATTTTTAGAATTTATATTTTTGAATGATGTATCACTTTATCAGCTTCGTATCCCATTATTTTTGTATTTTGTGAGACCTTCATTGGTGTATATATATTTATTTTAGTTTTATATTATTATGATGATTTGTCTCTGGTGATTTTTCTAGTGATTATCTACCATCTTTTGATGTTAATTATTATTTTCATTTTCATATTGGTGCATACCCCAACAATATATTACTGGCTCATATCAGGTACTCATGTGAGATATTTTTTTAGTTTACTCGGAGAGAATATTTTTTAATAGCATTCTCATTTCCTAAAAACTAGTTTCCAGCTTCTCAGGATGCGTAATTCCATTCGGGACATTACATAGATTTTTCAATGTACCCAGGTGAGAGGAAACCCAGATTATTTTGCGATATAATCATCTACCACATCCCATGCATCATGATTTCAAACTATTGTGGACCATTCTCATTGGTACCCATAGTTATATTTGGATTTTATATTTAATTTTAGATTTGCATGACCACCAAACACTATAGTTTATCACCCCATGACCATTATCTACATAACATCTTTGATTTTTACCATCTTCAACATCTATACTCTATCTAGGCTCTCTGAATTTGGAGTGAAAATGTAAAATTTTTTGTTTAAATTATATTTATATTATAAATTTATAGTTTATAGTTTATATAATATTTTATATTATTTGTGAAATTTGATAATTTATTTGATGGTTACATGTCAAAATTACTATAAAAATGTAGTTTAGATTATTGATGTTATTTTTCTAAATTTTATCTTTTAAGAATTTATTTTTTCTATTCTATTAGGTCAATTATATGTGATGTTTTTAATATTGAATTATTATTTATAAATTATTTATATTATTTTTATAATTAATTGGAACATGGGTTTTAATCTTTTTTAATATGTATTGTTCTAATATTCTTTAAATTATTTATTTTATTACTGTAATTAAATTATATAGATTCTATTATAAATTTGATTTCTACCATCCTATATTTTTAAAAATATGTTGTTTATATTATTATTAGAACTGTACAAAATGTGTTTTAAAGAAATTTTATTATATATATATTAGTATATCTTATTCTAATTATTTATAATATAACAAAATTTTTATCAAATATGTTTTATGTAATTTTATGCTAGGTCTACATGTTCAAATTATTATAAAATATATAAAAATTTATTGTTAAAATTTTAATATGAATTTTCACTATGAAAAATTACTTTGAAATTTTATTTAGTAAATTTAATCTCACAAATTACCAAGTAATTTATTTAAATTGAGCATGTAATTTTAATATAGAAATTTATATTTCCAATTTGATATATTTATCTTCACATTTAATTTCTCTTGGTAATTTTTTGAAATTTCCATGGTAAATGTGAAATCATATTTACTATAATCATTTTCATGGAAAATATTCATATTCAAATGTATAATGTGTTAGTTACAACTAATTTACATTTTAAAATTTACATTATTTAATAGTAAAAATTTATTCCATACATTGAAAATTTACTATCATTTCAATAATTTTCTATGTATATTTAGTCTATTAAATGGAAGTTATATTATTCAAATACAATGTCTATTTTCTAAATTTAACAATTACATAATAATTTTCCATCCTTTTTTTAATTGAAACCTTTCTAAATTGACCATTTTCTACGTAGAATAATAATTTAATATATAAATGCAAAATTTAATATATTAAATGATTTTTTATATATAAACCAAACATTAACTTTTCATTCACTACTTGATTCATAACATGAAAATTTACTATATTATTTACTATATACATATAAATTAAATTATTTTTTTACTGTGATAATTATTTAGTAACTCTATATACTATATATTTCTAAAGAATAACCTTTTCAAAAATTATATATTTCTAATGTACTATATTTTTTTTGCATAAATCATCCTTAATTAAATTTATAATTTTCATGTTAATGGATAAATTACATTTTCTCTCTTAAATATATTTCATTTTTATTATATGAATAATTTCTTTTATAGAAGGCTAAGTGGGAACCCAACTGAATACTTGTATCAAGCCATATACAACCCAAAATTTAAAATATAATCACCAATAATGTGTGTATGATATTCATAGATCCTTCTATAATTACTAATCTTAACAACATCAATAATATTACCTTGATTTTACCACCTACTGATCTTGTTCATCTTCCCACTTCATAAGATTTATGTATTCTTTATAAATCAGAATTGATGAGACTAGTTATGCCAGAAATTCCAACTGGAGCCCAATTCATCATCATCTTTAAAAAACTCTATCATCAACTATATAAAATTTAAAAATACATTATAAACAACAGAAACTAATAATCAAGTTAACCATCAAAACATACATTAAAAAAAGTAATCTATAACATTTTTGGAACCATCCCACCATAATTAGATCATCACATGTAGAAATAAAGAATACTATGTAAAAAAATCTAGGAACTTATTTGAATAGTAAAAACATGGGACCTGAAATCTACTCAAATAGAACTACAGCAGACAAACTAGGAGTGAAGTGACTGAAAATGAGGTCAGAGTTGATAATTGAGAATTTTGGGTCCTCAACAGAACAATGTCCTTTTTTAGGAAAAAAACCCCAAAAAGAGAATATCCATATCATGAAACTAAAAGAAAAAATATATGAACTGACCTCAAGATCCACTAAAAATTCCTTCCCTTATTGAAACCAAATAAAAATGATTGAGAAAATAAAATATAAAGTTAGAATACACAGATTTGATGAACCTTGATGTGTAAATAGTGTTCAGTATCAAAAATTGATTGATTCAGAACCACTTTTTGGTGTAGGGATCATTATTCTAATTCCAAATGATGATTTAACCATGGTATTAGAAATTATAGATACCAATTCCATGTAGTCCTTTTATGGAAATGTTTGATGAATATTTCTAAGAGTTATAGATTAAGAACATAATCCTAAAATAATTTGAATTGAGCCTTATTTAGAGATAAAAATAAATGTTATCCACATTATTTTGATAAAAATTCAATACTTTTCAACCTAACAGAAACTCATTTTATCTAGAGGGAACAATTATGATTTTCAAAAAAATTCCAATGGTTATAAATAATCACATCGTTAGATAGATTATAGAATTTAATTTAATATTTTTTATATATTTATCATTTTATTAATATATATATATAAATTAAAAAATCATTTAAAATCATTTAAAAATATATATAATTTTCATGAAGAATCCTTTTTTCAGATCCCTTATTTGTAAAAGGAGTCTTTGAGGTTTTAACCCTTAGTCAATAAGGGATTACAAAACATTGAATATGTATCATTAATCCACTCCCTCCATTTATCCACCACATAAATCAACATAACCAAAAGATGCAGTTCTCACTTAAAATCATTTTATGTATAAAATTATAAAATACCTCATTTTTATTGATAATTTATTAACTCTTTGGATGACATTTAAATCATTTTACTTAATTATAGTTCCATTCTTTTTTAAACTTTACATAGTATCAATAATTCATTTCATTATCGAAATTTAATGTTTTTTAAACAATAAACTAAACATCCTATATGAGGTGGTATATATATCATACATACAATTTTCTATCTATAAAACATCTAAATTTATAAAACTTTTATAGACATGTTCTTGAAACCTCTTCATGAAAAAACTAAGGAAGAAAGACATTAACTCTTGAATGATGTGGAAAAACTTCTTAGATTATATAGAAAAAATATTACAACGTTTGTTTCTTTTTATGAACACAGAACTCTTCAATTCATAGTATTATTTTGGGTATATAAATCAACCATTAGTCATAGAGGAAAATATTGACACCAATTAGTTAGAGTAAAAAAATTTAATATCAACAATCATCTCAGTAATTTGTTCTCATTCATTAAACAGAATAATTAGAACATAACTAATTATTATTTTGGTATTTAATTACAAACAAGATATATTTTATTGTTTTTAAAGCCACATTTTAATTTTTTTATAAATAATATCACTCTGTAGATATTTTGTAAATAAATCAATAAGGTTTTTACACAATATCACATTAAATTTTTTCCTAATACCATCTTATAAAAATATTCTTACATAACAATTTCTCATACTTAAATGTATAGTCATTACATTGTACAGGAAACTATATGCCATTGATAAATTCAATTCACTATCAAAATTGATAGAGATAGGAGGTTTTGGATTAGCTAAAAATATAAAATATAATAATGGTGTCCTGATCTATTTTGATTCCTTCTCATCATATGATAAAACAATAAACTCTTACTCCATGGATTAATGTGAATTACATGTTTGTTTCTTCTTTACCCAATCAATAGCTGAAAATATAAGAGTAAGAAACCATCTAGAGGTTGATTGATTATCTTTAATACTTGTAATATGACATCGATTTATGTATCCTTCAAAAAAATATAAAGAACAATTGTAGTAAAAAAATTGGTTTTCCTCAAGTATCAAATTATTCTCCTTAGACATTTATAATGATTCACCCAATTATTACTAGTATATCTAAATATATAACATACTATAAAATAAATATTAGGTCATATGGAATTAATTTTAGATAGTTAAGAACCTATTTAACTTGAATATTGAAGTGGTATTATGGATCTATTCGTTGTCATAGTTTTTTGACATAATAATCAAAAGAAGTATTATAATCATTGAAACCAAGATGATAAAACATCGTTATGATTCTTTCGATGTAATGATTGTAACATAAATAATAACCTCAAACATTTTTCCTAACTTCAATTTCTAGAATAGTATCAACCATTTCATGATCCTTAATTTAAAATATAGGGTATTTATAAATCACTGTCTTATTTTCACCAATCATATTATTTTCAAAAATTAACATATCTTCGTCATATTGAAATACAATAACTATAAATCATATTATAAACATTGATTAAAATAATTTATGAAAATTTTTATAAATAAATCCATTATGTAATATAATAGAGTCAACCATTTCATTTCATTACATGAAATCTTTCTTAAAACCGTAAGATAATTTAACTAATTTAAATAAATTCTTTTGATTATATTAAAAAACATTTATTTTTGTTCCTTGTAAATATATTTGTTAAAATATATTTTTAAATGTGTCCAAATTTATACTTTAATCAATTTTATGTATTTGTTTTGAAAATAAAAACACACTTTCTTATATACCATGTTTTTCGAACACTATACATTCAATTTTTTATAAAATATTTATAGAAAACATATATTTTTACCAGATGTAGAATTAGTTTTTTCAAAATTCAAATGATGCCAAATTCTAAACATAAAAATTCAAAAAACACATAGGAACACAGAAATAAATGAGGCCTTGATCCAATAATCTCCCAATTTAGCCAAAGTCATATTGTTTACCATCATCATCCTCTTGGGTTCACTACCGCCATCCTCACTGCCTCCCAATCACCACCCGAGTTGACGACTAGATCAAAAAAAATATAAAATACCCCTTAAATATCATCATCCCCTTTTCACCATCGTTTTCATTATGAGCCACACTATCATCCAATATTAAGAGCGGAGTCCTAAATAGAGAGCCACCACATAATCAATCAACATGACATCAGACCATTTTCAACATGGAATTAACACCATAAAAACCAATATTCATAGAATGCTCTTTATACCACCTTCATCCATCACAAAAAATAGTCAAATAAAGGTTGCGACTCCTAGGAAAATAATGGCCACTCAAACAACACATCCGAAAACTCCGTAGAACAACCACACCACACTGCCAACCTGAGGAAGAGATATTCGACATGAGGCAAAAACATAGTTAAAGTGTCTTATGTACTCCAAATATAGTCAAGAACGTCTCTGAGAAAAAGCCCAAAAAAACCACCACCAACCCGAATGAACGCCTCAAAGAAGAAGGTAGATGGCTTGAATCAAGATAGAAAACACCACCACTAATATCCAAAAAAATATACATCTAGAGAGTATAAAATCAACAATAGAAACAAGCACAATACAACTCTGAAACCAGGGGTAGTGCTAGAGTCACAAACCCTTCAATAAAATCAAACTCCTTGAGATTAGATAAGTAACACAGTCTCTAATGATCAAAAGGTGAGTATACATCAGTGACACCCAATGAAAATAAAAATAATTATAATAAGGAAACATGAGTTATGCTCTCCAGATCATTCATTAAGAAACAATCGCATGAATAAAACCCCCATGAAAACATGTAAAACCGAAGAAACTGAGACCCCAGATTCACTCCACAAACACAAACCCAATACAACTCCAACTCTATCAAACTGAGAGAAAAATGGAGTTAGATACAATGTATTGAGTATAACTTATTGAATTTTTTAAATAATTGGGATTTAATTCCACCATTATACCCCCTTATTTTTTTCATATCATTTATGGGTCAATGCACTTAGACCTCATTACATGTACTGTGAGGTTTTAATTTCATTATAAATACATCATACTTTTAGGTGTGCATATATAGAAATGGAAACCTCTATTGAAAATCATATTACTTTGTTGTAAGAATTTTTTTTTGGAATTTTTCCTTCATCCACTAAAGGATTCAGTTATTTTTTCATGTTAATCGTCCAGGTTTTTTGAACATTTGTTATTAGAGATAGCTTGACTTGATCAATGTGTTTGTGCATTTGATTGTTTTTCTTTTTCTAGATTATTTTTCCATTGAATTTTGATGATAAATCAATTAATAGTGGTTGGATTTTTGTGATTTTTATCAAATTGGATTGATATGATACTTATCTAAACTTAATTAGTTTATGAGGAAGTAAGATAATGATTTTCTAGTGTACTAAATACTCAATGAAGTTTCCACTACAGTTTTAGAAACTCTACAATATATAGATTTAATAAGCCAATGTGTTAATTTTACAGAAAGTTTTAATGATATTGGATTTTCACAAAAAACAATTTTATATAAATACAAAATGTTTATCTTATTTTCATTAGTTTACATTCAATATTAAAAATTTATTTTGGGGGGCCTTTAAATTATCTAATGTTGTGCAATTTTTTTTCATGAATAAAAATTTCCAGAATTTTTTTACTTATATTTTGTCATATATTTCAGGATATATAGAATTGATATTTATTTTTTTCATCATTATTTGGAAATATAATAATTTTTCATACCAATAAGTCTTTTTGACCAAATTCTAAATCTACTTTTAAGAGCCTTTAAAAATTAGTTGAATTTTGTTAAAATATGTTGTCCATTTTTTCACATAGTATGGTTCAACAACAATACATCCACAATAGTTGAATGTATGGTTCAACAAATATACTTTTTCAATAGTGAAAAGTATGGATTGGAAACACTTATTTTTAAATATTGAATGTTATAGTTCGGTAACCCAACTTTTGTAATAGTGAAAAGTATGATTTAGTAACAATACATTCACAGTAGTAAAAAGCATGGTTCAAAAACCCTTCTTTCACAATAGTTCAAGGTATGAATTAGAAACCATACTTTTAGAATAGTGATAAGTATGGTTCAGAAACTGTAATTTTGTAACAGTTCAAAGTATGGTTTGAAAAAACAACATTCATAATTAATGAAATGTATGGTATGAAAAAACTACTTTCCCCATAGTGAATAGTATGGTTTGGGAACCCTACTTTTAGAATAGTGAAATGTTTGGTATCAAAATCATATGACAATTTTTAAGACTACACTACATTTTACCCCAATGCTATCCTTGAATCCTATACTAATTTTGTGAAGTATGGTTCGTGAACTCTACTTTTGGTGAACGCTACATTCGGTGAATCATACTTTCACGGAACCCTACATTTTTGTCCCCTAATTTTGTGTACACTAATTTCTTGTACCCTACTTTCATGTACACTAATTTAGTGTACCCTAATTATATATACCCTAATTTAATGTACCCTACTTTGATGCTTCCTCTTTGTGCTTCTATGTTTTACGTTGATTTACTGCATATTAAGTAGATTATTTTCAAAGGGTATTCTTTTGGATAAATTCAAATTAAATCTAAGGATTATGATTGATAATATTCTGAGGATTTTAGTGCAATATTTAATGAAAAAAATTAAAATATTATTTCAACATATTCTTCCAATAATATCAGAGTTCACAAGTATATTTGTACTCAAAATTTTGAATTAGGTTTCTAGTTTTCATGAACTATATGAACGAGGTTTAAAAGGATTTAAAATAGAGTTTTAAAAACATTAAATTCTATTATTATTATGAAGATATTATTGGAAGAGTTATTCAAATTTTTTGAAATTTTTTTAATGATCATTTATATAAGGCCCCAGCCTTAAACCTTACTTAAACTTGAGTTATTACAAGATTACACATTGAGGATCTTTTCAGGTTTAGAGTTTTAGAGAATTAGATCATGAAACTTGCATTACATTCCACATTTAAACAAATTGGTTACATAAAAGACAGTACTCATTTTTTCCATCAATGGAAACATATTTAAAATAAAACATGGATTCTTTCTTGACACATCCTTGACACTATCATCACATCATGTACCTTTCCCTTGACCTGTGAAAACATTTCAAAAACATGGGATGAGCATAAAAATCTCAGTAAGGGTTAAACAAATATGGAAAAGAAACATGAGTTCATATATACATAAGAATGAAATCATACTTATCCATAAAACAAAGTCACTTTAACTTACCTCATCTAATAATGAATAAATCATAGAAATCATAAGACATAAAAGGTAACTTGATGCATTTATAACATTCTTATGTAGGGAGTAACCCTGTTGGTTACGTTTGGAATACTCACCACAGTATATTTCCTAAATCTCTTTGGAGAAACCTTAAAGTTTCACTCCTTCTCATTAACCAATGCATTAGAGAGCTATATCGGGCTCACCCACCCTTAGTTTATCACAGAACCACCCATCTTCCTAACAATGACCAAGAACCATAACATAATCTTATCACAGAAAACATGCATAAAGAATCATAATATTTCCACCTTTCAATAACAAGATATCAATACAACACATTTAGATAAAAAATTATAAAAACCATTTTCAATACCAAAATAAACGAAAAGTAAAACATGGTATTTATTTTTCTTTTAAAAAGAAGGTATGGCTTGTAGAGGAAGCCGAAACTCAAATAATGGTCACGACGGCGAAGAAGTCATTGTCGCCGTATACGTACGACAAAAAAAATTACCTTTTATCGTTTAGTAAATGCTTCGTATAAAAAAGATACCTTTTGAATAAACATAAAAGTAAAATGGGTTTATACACTGTATAAAAGAAGGTTGTATATAAAACAAAATATGCCTCAATGAAAGGAGATTGAGATGAAGTCCCATACAAAGACGGTATCCTTGGATTAAGGATAAATCAGTTACATAATTATGTGTGACAAACAAATACATGAAATATAAGTGGGTATTAAGTGTAAAACAATCAGAGTACATTCACACATAATCATAGAACGACATATTCTTGGTGTACACGTTTTTTCCAATGAATCAAAATTGGGTTAAGGAGTTCCCTTGAAAAAATTCGACAGCCTAACGTTGTCACTTCCAAACTCAGAAAAAAAAGTTGATGAGAGATAAAAAGGGTATCTCATCACTTGGTCATAAAATTTACATCAATAAGGATATATAAGAACATATCCCATCATAATTGTATCTTAATTAAAAGACATAACAAAATAAGTCTTTTTAAAAGAGGAGGGTGAAAGGTTCCCTTACCGACTTGGGTATCTTTCGAAACATACACCCTGTGAAAGAAGGACAATACAAGATTGATTTAAATACTCATAAATGAAATTATATTACACAATGAGTAAAATATTGGGCAGTACATACACCACTCAAAGGAAATTGTGGCAAATGTAGCATAAATTTCACGGGAATAAAAGTGAGATGAAAAATCCCTTACGAACACTCGGCAGCCTAACGACACCACTTAAAACTTACAAAAATGGATTGATGAGATCAAATAGGGTCTCTCATTATATTAACAAAAAGTTTATAGAAAGAGGAATATAAAAGAACATCCCCCAACAAAACAAATAGGAACTTAAATGAAGTGACATAAAGGAGAGTAATTAAAAAGAAAGAGAGAGGTTAGATCTCTTACGAAAATTCGGCAGCCTAACGGCGCCACTCCAAACTTCCAAAATGGATTGATGAGAGATAATAGGGTATCTCAACATATGAACATAAAAATTACAGTTAGAGTAATATAAAAGAACATCCCAATCACAAGAAAGATGAGCTTAAAATGAATGACATAAAAGAGTGTAGTTAAAAAGAAAGAGAGGAGTAGGATCCCTTACCTTGGGTCCGACTTGACTCGATCGTTATTTAACATCCTGAATAACAAACTTGAGTTAATTTACACTTTATTAAGAACCTTTTTAAAGTTCATTATTACTTTTATATCACTTATTTCCATGTTATAAACATTATGTAATCATTTAAGTTAATAATGTTTGTTTTGTCGATATTTGGTTCTTAAGTCGAAAGTGGACTTCTTACAATGACATGTTGTTCGTGTGGTCAAAGTTTCATTATATCCAGAATGATATTCATGATTTGGTTATCATATATATCATATATATCCTGAATATATATGTATTTATAATATTAAATAATCATTTAGAGGTAAGAAATGAAATGCACCGTTCATGGAGACGGTAAGCCATACGTACGCATGAATACTACTTTCATTTCTATGTCCTATTAATGGAATTAAAACCAAATGAGAGGTATGCATATTTTAATTCCAGAATTATATTAATAATTTATATGTAACAAACATCATATATAATAACTTTAAATCTATCCCTTATAAATCCCACATATGGCATTAACGAATCAAATCACTTTGAGGGGGCGGTAGTCCGGGCTTCCTAAAATGAAATTATCGTGTTTACCCACAATTGAATCCATAATGGAATGCCAAAAAAGAAAAATAAAGAAGATTAAGTAAAACATAAACATATTATATATCATATATAAATACAGTGACATATTAATGGCCACCTTTGAAGGTATTA
The DNA here is from genome assembly GCA_963277665.1 of Viscum album. Classification (NCBI taxonomy): domain Eukaryota; kingdom Viridiplantae; phylum Streptophyta; class Magnoliopsida; order Santalales; family Viscaceae; genus Viscum; species Viscum album. The sequence goes on from OY728156.1 coordinate 2,036,692,348, forward strand.
TATGAGTGTTGAACAATCATCGTTTCGTGAGGCAGAAATTCGCCATCCACAGAAACAGTATGTTTTTAACCATTATATGTAGGTGTGTGTAAGTGTGGCTCGAACGATTCTTATAAAAACATCCTATTATATTGAAGATACTGGAGTTGTAACAAAATAAATGAATAAAAAGAGTTTATGGGGTTAGAGAAGCAAAATAAAAAAAAGAACACAAGTGAATACATTACCTTAAAATCGGGTAACTCCCTTTGGTTTGAGCTCAAATGACTCCTTGGGAAGACTTCTGCCCAAAGTGAGGCTTCAAGGAGTAAGATAAAGACGTGGAGAGACAAAATGGGCAGGGTTTGGCTGAGCCAAAGGCTTTGGAAGTGTGGGTATGGAGGTAGAGGTGGGGCCTTTTATAAGAGGAGAGGAGGGGCACTCTTGGAAAGTAAAGAAATTTAACTTTATTTTAGAATGAGTTTCGGATTTTAATGGTCCCAAATTGATGTGTTTAAAGGATAAGGTGATAGGGGTTAGAAATCCACCCATACAATAGGTTTTATACATGTGTAGGTCTTAGATTTTACATTATCTTTCCATTTTATTTAAATTGTTAAATAATGAGTTCATCGCTGCATCATCATGATGTCATAAATAATTTAATTTATTTAATGTGTAAAAATTATAAAAAAATACTATGATGTATGAAATATTTTTATCTTTCCAATTACTATTTATAGTCAAAAATCAGACATGTATTACCCCATGTAAAAATTGTTTTAGTTAAACAACTCATGTTTGTGACATTTTAATTTTAACGTTAAATAAAAAGGTATTTATGTCATTTTCCAAACAAAGTGGCGCCATGGGGTCCCCATGTTGACCCATGGATTGTCTTGGTCGGTCATGACTCATCCAATGAGGGTAGTACATGTGTCTAGGTCATTTCATATTATGAAAACATTATTTTTACCTTAAACTACACTAATTACCTCTAATCGCGATTAAAAACTTAATAAGTTACTATTAACCAAAAAATTAGTTTAATCCCATTGAATCACATTTTACTTCTTAATGAAAACCATGTATGTCGGATTTTTGAAATTCAAAACACAAATATGGCAAAATTTCATTTAAATGGAAAATCATTTTTTATAAGTACCACTTAGTGGTTTCACTATTCATCAAAAATTGAAGTTTTTCAGAAAATTACAAAAAATTAACCCTAAGATATATTTGATATTCCGAATTCAAAAAATGATTTTAATTATAAAAAATTAAAAACATATAAGTTACATTAATTAATTTATCAATTAATTCCCGCTGTCAGAGCAAATAGTGTGTTTTTATGAAACAATATCTATTAAATGATTGATAGTAGTTTAAGTCCAATTTGAAAGTGAAATTAATTCCAATGACCACTATTAGATTAAATGGTAAAAATAAATTCTAATTTCACTTTAAAAACAATTCAAAAAACAATATAATAATATAAATAAATTAGATTAAAAATTGGTTTTGAATTAAAATACAACATTTTTCACTATTCATTAAAAAATTGAACTTTATCGGAAAGATACCAAAAATTTACTCAAAGTAAATTTTGATTTTTTGATTCTAAAGAAGAATTTTATTATGTCCAATATAACACATAATATTGTCAAAAGGTGGATTTAAAAGAGGTTCACTATCAAAAGGCGGTTAATCGACCTTCTAAAGAATATTAGAATGTTTACGCTTAAAATTGAATTCATTCACATTTTTAATCATCTAAAATTTATTGTAAAAAGTAAAAATATTTGACAAACATATATAATCATTTTTTAGTTAGTTCTATTCATTCCCGCCATCACAACATCTAGGTGTTAACTACCATTTAAAATAATATTATTTTATTATTAGAGTGCAACGTAAGATTCCCAAGAAACTCGTTGTTGTGTGTTGGGTACGCCATAGAGCATAGCATCCCCTTTAAAGTTGTATTAATATTTTATTCACAAATATGGATAAATGTGAAAATTCCATACCCTTTATTTACCTGTGGTGTTACATCCTTACCCCCTTTTGGGAATTGCGTCCTCGCAATTTTAAAAATGGGCTTGGAAACGTCATTGAAAATCCCACATTGGAACAAGAGTCAGTAAAACAATCACTTTAAAATAAAGAAAGATAAGTACAAAGGTCACCCGAGTTAACCCATACTAGGATTCCAAATATGAAAATATGTACATGGAGGAAAAAAACAAAGGGTCATGTTCTAATGGAGAGTGATAATAAACAAGTCTACGAGAAAGTTAACCATAAGAAAATCACAAACTTGTGATGGGTTAAACGGTATTCGATTCCCCAGTAGGAAAAGTTAACAGACAAATTTTTTGTTTTAAGTTACTTTTCATTGAGAATTTATTTTTGAGCTTAACTAAATCATAATGAAACATACTTACTTGTCATGTTTACCTTTAACATTTACTAGATTCCTTAATCAAACTCATATATTCTCCAAAAGACAAGAATTTAGGAATACTTGTTCGCATTAAGAGTACTATAATCAATTTCTTGAGAATAACCTAATCTAAAAAAGAGAACTATATACTTACCATGTCTTTAGACTCTAACCAAAACCAAAATCAAAAAGGTTAGTACAAGATCAGATAATCCAGAAAAGGATAACCATTTATAAAAAGAAAATCTATTCTTAATCTCCAAAATTCGTCCAACAAAACCCAAAGTTCAAAGAGGACCATTCGATAAACAATTGTCCATAAAATTCTACAAAGTAAACCAAAATAAGATTGAAACCCAAATATTTGAAGGATTTAGTCACATAGTCTTCCATGTTAAATCATAACATTTATCTCCAAACAACATCAGTTGCTGTTAATGTCTCGTATTGAAAAGTAATTAACCTAATCACATATCCTCCATGATAGGTTAATAAATTTCCATAAATAACCCAAAATAAACTTACTCTTAATTCATAAAATCATCTAACTAAAAAGAATTAGTCAAACTAACCAGGGACTTCACGTAGTACAGTGGTAGGCGATAAATACCAGTCGCACTTTGGTTGTGGGTTCGATTCCCGCAGCTTTGTCCGACACGACGGGTTGTCACACGGTCTGCGTGTTGTCCTTTTTAAAAAAGTATAGAATTCTTAAAAATTCCCCAAAACGAGATAAAATCATCAAAAATAATCATAATATATTTTAACCTCAAGTTTATCTCATGCCTTTCATTTTCCATCATAACATATAATAACGCATAATTACCTCAAAAGGAAGGATCATATAAACTCTAATGGTTACCTTTATAATTATTACCAGAACTTCCACATCGATTGGTCATGTTGTACATGATGCATTACAGATCAAACCAAGGTTCAAGTGGTTGATCATGACTCCTTGATAGTTGGTTTAGAACAACCATGAGTTTCCTTATTGAATCACCCATTTTATCTAGTATCTTAATTAGAGAACCACCACAGTTTCCTTCAAACCTGTTGTCTCTTTGGTGCCTGCTAGATCCATCCATTCACTAAAAATAGAAATGTCAGTGTGAGTATATCAACAAAACCATCATGTACTAATGAGGATGGTAAATACTAAGATATACTTACTCATTCACTTTATCTAAAACTAGGAATCTTTCTGAAATCCTAACCATTATGGTAATGTCACTTATGCTTAAAGAGTACCATAACCTCTAAAGTTATCTAAACCGACCTTTGATACCAACTATAAGGCCCCAGCCTTAAACCTTACTTAATCTTGAGTTATTACAAGATTACACATTGAGGATATTTTCAGGTTTAGAGTTTTAGAGAAATAGATCATGAAACTTGTATTACATTCCACATTTAAACAAAGTGGTCACATAAAAGACAGTATTCATTTTTCCCATCAACGGAAACATATTTAAAATAAATAATAGATTCTTTCTTGACACATCCTTGACACTATCATCACATCATGTACCTTTCCCTTGACCTGTGACAATATTTCAAAAACTTGGGATGAGCATAAAAAGCTCAGTAAGGGTTAAAAAATATGGAAAAGAAACATGAGTTCATATATACATAAGAATGAAATCATAATTTACCCATAAAACAAAGGCACTTTAACATACCTCATCAAATCATGAATAAATCATAGAAATCATAAGACATAAAAGGTAACTTGAGGCATTCATAACATTCTTACGTAGGGAGTAACCCTCTTGGTTACGTTTTTAATACCCACCACAATATATTCCCTAAATCTCTTCAAAGAAACCTTAAAGTTTCACTCCTTCACATTACCCAGTGCATTGGAGAGCTATATCGGGCTCACCAGCCCTTAGTTTATCACAGAACCACCTATCTTCATAACAATGACCAAGAACCATAACATAATCTTATCACATAAAAAATGCATAAAGGAAACAAAACATTTCCACCTTTCAATAACAAGATATCAATACAACACATTGATATAAAAACATTATGAAAACCATCTTCAATACCAAAATAAAAGAAAATTAAAACATCGTGTTTATTTTTCTTTTAAAAAGAAGGAATGACTTTTAGAGGAAGCTGAAACTCAAATAATGGTCACGGCAGCGGAGAAGTCGTTGTCGCCGCATACGTACGGCAAAAACATTCCCTTTTGTCATTTAGTAAATGCTTCATATAAAAAATATTCCTATTGAATAAATGTAAAAGTCAAAGGGGTTTATAAACTGTATAAAAGAAGGTTGTGTATAAAACAAAATATGCCTCAATTAAAGGAGATTGAGACGAAGTCCCATACAAAGACGGTATCCTTTGATTAAGGATAAATCAGTTACGTAATTATTTGTGAGAAACAAATACATGAAATATAAGTGGGTATTATGTGTAAAAAAATCAGAGGACATTCACACATAATCATAGAACGACATACTCAATGTGTAAAAGTTTTTCCCAAAGAATCAAAATTGGGTTAAGGAGTTCCCTTGCAAAAATTCGACAGCCTAACAACGTCACTTCCAAATTCAGAAAAAAAAGTTGATGAGATATAAAAAGGGTATCTCATCACTTGGTCATAAAATTTACATCAATAAGGATATATAAGAACATATCCCAACATAATAGTATGTGAATTAAAAGACATAACAAAATAAGTCTTTTAAAAAGAGGAGGGTGAAAGGTTCCCTTACCAACTTGGGTATCGTTCGAAACATACACCCCGTGAAGGAAAGACAATAAAAAATTGATGTAAATACTCATAAATGAAAGTATATTACATAATGAGTAAAATATTGGGTAGTACATACACCACTCAAAGGAAATTGTGGAAAATGTAGCATAAATCTCTTGGGAATAAAAGTGAGATGAAAAATCCCTTACGAACACTCGGCAGCCTAACAGCGCCACTTAAAACATACAAAAATGGATTGATGAGATCAAATTGGTTCTCTCATCATATTAACATAAAGTTTACAGAAAGAGGAATATAAAAGAACACCCCCCAACATATCATAGTGGAGCTTAAAAGAAGTGACATAAAGGAGAGTACTTAAAAAGAAAGAGAGAGGTTAGATCTCTTACGAAAATTCGGCAGCCTAACGGCGCCACTCAAAACATCCAAAATGGATTGATGAGAGAGAATAGGGTCTCTCATCATATGAACATAAAAATTACAGTAAGATTAATATAAAAGAATATCCCAATCACAAGAAATATGAGCATAAAAGTAATGACATAAAAAAGTCTACTTAAAAAGAAAGAGAGGAGTAGGATCCCTTACCTCGGGTCCGACTTGACTCGATCATTATTTAACGTCCTGAATAATAAACTTGAGTTAATTTTAAGTTTATTAAGAACCTATTTTATGTTCATTATTCCTTTTATATCACTTATTTCCATATTATAAATATTATGTAATCATTTAATTTAATAATGTTTGTTTTGACGATATTTGGTTCTTAAGTCGAAAGTGGACTTCTTACAATTACATGTTGTTCGTGTGGTCAAAGGTTAATTATATCCAGAATGATATTCATGATTTGGATATCGTATATATAATATATATCCAGAATATACATGTATTTATAATATTACATAATCATTTAGAGGTAAGAAATGAAATGCACCGATCATGGAGACGGTAAGTCGTACGTACGCATGAACGCTACTTTCAATTCTATGTCCTATTAATGGAATTAAAACCAAATGAGAGGTATGAATATTTTAATTCCAGAATTATATTCATCATTTATATGTAACATAAATCATATATAATAACTTTAAATCCATCCTTTATACATCCCACTTATGGCATTAACGAATCAAATCACTTTAAGGGGGTGGTAGTCCGCACTTCCTAAAATGAAATTATCGTGTTTACCCAAAATGGAAACCATAAAGGTATTCCACAAAAGAAAAATACAGAATCTTAAGTAAAACATAAACATATTATATATCATATATAAATATAGTGACATCTTAATGGCCACCTTTGAAGGTGTTATATGAGTGTTGAACAATCATCGTTTCGTGAGGCAGAAATTCGCCATCCACAGAAACAGTATGTTCTATAACCATTAGATGTAGGTGTGTGTAGGTGTAGCTTGAATGATTCTTATAAAAACATCATAGAATATTTAATATACTGGATTTGTTACAAAATAAATTAATAAAAAGAGTTTAGGGGGTTGGAGAAGTAAAAAAAAAACAAAAGAACACAAGTGAAGACATTGCCTTAAAATCAGGTAACTCACTTTGGTTTGAGCTCAAAGGCTTCCTTGGGAAGACTTCTATAAGGCCCCAAACTTATAAATTACTTAATATTGAATTAAATTAATAATTCACATTGAGGATTATTTTAGGTTTAGTGTTTTAGAGAATTAGAACATAACTATTACATCTCAAAAGAATTACAAAGTAGACACTTCTACCAAGTTTCCATAGAATAAAAAACTATTAAAAAGAAACATGTCTAGTTCCATGTTTTATATAGCATGAAATTCCCTTGATCCCATCCTTTACCTTATTCCACATTAAGTCCTGTGAAAAAAATTTCAAAAAAACTTGGGGTGAGCATAAAAAGCTCAGTAAGATATACCCAAAGAATGAAAACTGTTAGTTTTTCAAACATCAAGTAAACCATGTATACTTTTTCAAAGTAATACCTTCACCTTCATGAAGTAGTAAAATACTCTTCACTGAATAAAATATAATTACATACCTTTTTGTAACCAAAGTATTACCATAAAACCCATATAAAGAACACATAACATATATAAAGGTAACTTGGGACATAAACATACTTAAGTGGAATAACCATACGGTCGACTTCCACACATATCACTTAATGGAAAAGCCATACGGCCAACTTCCATACATAATTAATGGAATATCCATACGACCGACTTACATACCCAATGCATTGGAGGTTATAACATAACCACCCGTCCTGGTATTCACGGCACCACCCGTCATATGGTTTATCACGTAACCACCCGTTAAAATGTCCAAGTACCAATATAAAATCATAAAACATAAAACCAATATAAAGGAATGATAACATTTCCACATTTAAATCACAATATATAATAATTATATTAAAATAATATAATCCTTTATCAAAACCATTTTCAATACCAAAATACATAATAGAGTATATGGTATTTATTTTATTTTAAAAAAATTATGGCTTGTTGGGGAAGCCAAAGACCAAATAATAATCGCGGCTGCGGAAAAGGTTGTTATCACCGTGTACGTTAAAAAAAAACATTCCTTTTTGTCCTTTAGTAAAACTCTTCATAGAAAAATATTCCTTTCATATAAAAGTAAAAGTCAAAGGGGTTTATACACCATATAAAAGAAAATTGTGTATAAAACGAAATATGTCTCAATGAAAGGAGATTGAGACGAAGTCCCTTACCCCGGGTCCGACGTGAATCGATCGTTTTTTAACATCCTGGATAATAAACTTGAGTTAATTTCTACTTGATTAAGAACCTTTTTAAAGTTAATTATTCCTTTTATATCACTTATTTCCATGTTATAAACGTTATGTAACCATTTATGTTTATAATGTTTGTTTTGTCGATATTTGGTTCTTAAGTCGAAAGTGGACTTCTTACAATTACATGTTGTTCATGTGGTCAAAGGTTCTTTATATCCAGAATGACATTCCTGATTTGGATAGAATATATATCATATATATCCATCATATACATGTATTTATAATATTACATAATCATTTAGAGGTAATAAATGAAATGCACAGTTCATGGAGACGGTAAGCCGTACGTACGCATGAACGCTACTTTCATTTCTTTGTCATATTAATGGAATTAAAACTAAGTGAGAGGTATTTATATTTTTAATACAGAATTATATTTATCATTTAGATGTATCATTCATTATATATATCCATTATATACATGTAATTTTAATAGTACATTACATTTGGGGAAAAGAAATGAAATGCACCGTTCATGGAGTCGATAAGCCGTACGTACACATGAACTCTACTTTCATTTCTATCTCATACTTTAATGTAAAGAAATAATAATTATATAGAGGTGTATTATAATTCCAGTATAAAATCATATATAATAACTTTAAATCCATCCTTTATATGTCCCACTTATGGCATTAATGAATCACATCACTTTGAGGGGGCGGTAGTCCGCACTTCCTTAAATGAAGATATCGTGTTTACCCATAATGGAAACCATAATGGTATGCCCAAAATGAAAAATACAGAAGCTTAAGGAAAAAATAAACATATTATATATCATATAGAAATATAGTGTCATCTTAATGGGAACCTTTGATGGTGTTAAAAGAATGTTGAACAATCATCGTTTCGGGAGGCAGAAATTCGCCATCCACGGAAACAGTTTGTTCTTTAACCATTAGATGTAGGCGTGTGTAAGTGTAGATGTAACGACCCAAAGATTCATTAATGGAAAATCCCTCTTGATCTAGTTAATAGTTTCGTTATGAAAATTTTTTTTTATAAGATGTCAACTTCGTTAGTTTTATGTTAAGATTTGTGACCGTTACTTTTATAGCCGTTAAACAGTGATCATCTGAGTAGTATAAATATAAGGCTTTAACGAAACCATTTCTACTCAGACAAAGGATGCGATGGCCTCATCCAGTAGAATTGCCCCTTAAGAAGCCCATTTGTCGGAGCTCGGAAAAGAGGTGGCGTCTTTGGGCTTTGCCCTTGACCAAGCCCAAGCTGAGCTTCATCAAGTCAAGCTCGAACGTGATCGTCTACGGGAAAAATGGAAGTTGATAGAGATTACCACTCGAGCGATGTTATCCGAGCAACCCCAAGAGTCTGTCACCATCGCACACCTTACCCTTAGGTCTTATGCGGCTATTTTATGGGGTTATGTAACAAATAAGTAGCACCATGTTCATGTACATTATTTTTGCATATAATAGTGAATATAATTTATAGTCATTTTTGATGCATTGTAATTAGTTTTTAAAGTACAAATGGTGTTTTTAGTTATTATTTAATTAAGAATTATATTTTATTAAATTAATGGATTTTTGAATTAAATAATATTTTAATAAAATATTATTATTAATATTAAATTAATTTTTATTAAATATAAATGATCTTATAATTTTATGAATGCAATTAAAATTTTTATTAAGGTTTGAAAGCCATTTCTGTCAAAACCCGTGATTTTTTTTATAAATGTCGGTTTTTATATTAAAAGTGAAAATTCACATATCTAGAAAATTATTTAGATAAAATAAATATTATTTTTGGAATCAGGACGTCGAAATTATCCAACGGTGAATTTTTCATAATTTTCTGAGACAGTCAAATTTTTGGGTAAAAATTAAATACCATTTAAATATATAATGTGTTTTATGACATCATAATGACCCAATGGTGATGTAATAAAATACCATAATCCTTATGTTCGGCCAATATATTTTTTATCATTAAATTAATGAGGTTTTGGGGTTGTTTGACTCACTTTTCAAAGCATTAATGGTGGCCTCAAGACTTATTCAACACTTTGCCTTTTAAAATTAATTTCCATGGGAGTGTGACTCACCTCCACATAAGCAACCCTAATTTTTTAATACGTTCGGACCTTGGACTTGTAAAATATTATTTTCCTCAATTCTTTTCCAGAAACCATGGGAAAATACCATGGGATGGTTTGTGGTTTGGATAATTTTAATATAAGGGGTCCCAAACCTAAATAATAAAGAATTCTCTCACCTTTCCTATATAAACCCACCCAAGCTCCCACTTCCTCCTCACTCAAAGCCCTTGAAGTTCGTCCAACCTCTGCCCTACTCTCTCTATAATCCTCTCATGGTGCCCCAATTTCCCAAGAAGCCTCTCACAAGCCTCTCTCTAGCCTTTGGAAGCACACTTCCAAGTAAGGGGTTTTCTTCCTTTCTCATTTTTTTGTCAATTTTCATTAACTTGTATTTCCCTTTTTATTTCAATTATGAATGTTGGGGTATGGTTTCAAACCTCCCCCATGCTGCCCTCTTATTGTTTGAATGATGGGATAACCCTTTCTCTCTCATTAAATTCCTCCCATGTACACCTGTTACTATGCCGAAATTCCGAAAGGAACTTCTCTCTCTTCTTTTACATTCAAGCAATACTTTTGTATCATGAATCTAAATTCCATTTCTATTGTTGGGACATGTATATATATGATATCCTTACTTTCCATTACATGTAAATATGATGAGGAACCCCTTTCTCTCTCATCAACCTTTTTTATGAATTCTTATGTCACGTCGTTACGGTGCCGAAATCGCACCGATTTTCTAAGCCAATGTCTTTGTGTAGTGAATACCATGCCCATTTCTCCATCAAGGGTATTCACCTCTATACACTTTACATATTGATTATAAAGTTTCATGTATGAATTCCACTTTCCTTTATCGTGGAAGAAATGATTATGTTTTATGAATCCATGTTTTATGATCCATGTGGGACACTTATGCATGAAATGAAATGTTTAAGAAGGGTGCGCCCTTTATAGCGCTCCAATGCATTGGGTAAAGTATAGTATCATGATACATCATGTGAAATGAGTGTTGACTCATGCTAATTCAAGTGCAACGAGGGTTTACTCGTGCTTCAAGTGCAATGAGGGTTTACTCATGCTCCATGTGCAATGAGCCTTGGCTCATGCTAATTCAATGTTAAGTGTTGTTGCCACATTTCCATGTTATGATCATCATGCTTTATAATGCCTTTATGTTCATGTTTCTATTATGCTCTATTGATATGCCTATTGCCTAACATGTATTTCACTCCTCATGTTATTCATTGTTTACTCCCTTACTGGGCTTTATAGCTCACCCTTTTCTTATGCATGTCCTTAGGTTATCCCATGCAATGCTAAGTACGAAGGAATGTAGTGGTCATGTAAAGGAAGTTTTCAATAAAGATGTTGTATTTCAATTTTAAAGTTTTTATGTAATGATCCTAAGCCCCAAAGACACTAAACCTCTCGATCTTCTTTGTTGGATCAAGTGAAGTTTTATGTAATAAAGCATGTTTAAGTTGTAATAAAAAGCAGGGTTGTCATAGTTGGTATCAGAGGATAGGTTTAGTTATTTTTGGGATTAGGAAACCCTAGTAAAGCCTTAGATAAAAGGCTAAGTATAATAAAAGAATCCCTAAGTTTTGGTAAATACTGAGTAAGTGGTTTATCAAACAAATACATCCCTGTCTGGATACGAGCATGTAGAGGTGGCTCTGGCACAAAAGTATCCTAGGGGTAAAACCCGAAAACACCGCTTTGAGCTAGACTCGAACGGGAACTGGTGCACGACAACGGGACTTTGTGCACTCTTGGTTACGACACTCCCGGGGGATATGTTTTGATGAATTCACAATCTTAGTATGAACCCTTATTAAAGGAAAAATGCCCCTAAGAATATATTTTAGAAGGAAGATCATGAAAAGCCTGGATTGAATCCTATAGACTCATGAGTTAAAGAGATTAAAGTTTATTTATAAGTCATCAACTTTTGTCTTTGGATTAACCTTTATGTGTTACCCCTAACTTTATTTTATTCCAGCCAATGGCCGGTAATAGGAGAACTCGGGCTAACAACCGTTGTGAAGATCAGTGTGATGATTGTACTTATGAGATGCCCAATCCAATGGGAGCGGGAATCGCGAACTTTGTCATGCTTCTCTCTCAGCTAACTCAAGTTTTGAATAGAAACACTTGTCAAGAGGAACGTTCAACCCCCCTATGAAAGAACAAGTCGCTATTGAAAGCTTCATGAGACAATGGCCTCCTACTTTTAGTGGATCATCCGATCCCACGATTGCTGAACAATGGATCAACTCCATTGAAAAGATATTCTCCATCCTCCAATGCTCTGAGAAAGAGAAGGTTCTCCTGGCGGCTTATCGTATGGAGGGTGAAGCTGATCAATGGTGGACATTGATCAAAAATATGAAGCCTGAGGAGGAGATCGAGGCTTTGGAATGGAAGTTATTCCGGAAGATGTTTTTCGATAAATATTTTCTACGCACCCTCCGTCTTAAGATGGAAAGGGACATCCTATCCCTCAAGCAGAAAGATGAGGAATCTGTGGGAGCGTACGAGGAAAAATTCACAAGGATTGCACGATACGCTTCCGGCTTTGTCGTTACCCCCGAATGCAAGGTTGACCGCTTCTTTGGTGGGTTGAAGCCTAGCTTGCGGAAAGCATTAGTGATCCGTGACTTCGACAGCTATGAGGAAATTGTCCGATGTGCCCTCAAGGTTGAAATGGAGATCGGAGAATCACAGGGGTATCATGGGGACAAGAAGCGGAAGGTGGACTTCAATGCTAGTGGTCCGATGGATAAATCCAACGACGCTAAGAAATTCCAGCACCCCACTTTCCAAAAGTGTGGAAAGAAGCACCCTGGAAATTGCCTTAGGGGGACAAGAAAATGCTTCAAGTGTGGAAGAGAAGGGCACCTAGCTGTTAACTGTCAGCAAGAAGGACCCGTGGCTGCGACAGAGGAGAGGAACGCTCCGTTCGAACCTCAACGCGTTGTTCAATGCTTCAAATGCAAATAACCAGGTCATTTTGTGAATCAGTGCCCTAATCCAAGGGTTATCGGAGGCAATCAACAACCTCCAAGACAGCAAGGAAGAGCTTTTGCCATCACTTCTGCCGAAGTGAACCCCGACAACGAAGTGGTGACAGGTACGCTAGTTATTCATTCAAGAATAGCGAACGTACTTTTTGATTCAGGTTCTACGCATTCTTTTATATCTCAAAAGTTTAGTAGAATAATCCCAGCACCACCACAAATCATGGAAGTAAAGATGTCGGTGAGTACGGAAAATGGGGAAATCATTTCATCCCATGAGTAAAAGTCCTCCCCTGTTATAATCTGTGGATTGAATTTCCCGGCGAACCTCGTCATACTCCCTTTGGTGGAATTTGATGCAATTCTTGGCATGGATTGGCTTTCCTTATATAGAGCCAACATAAATTGTCGGGAGAGGGATATCACACTCCATATGGAGAATCGACCCCCGATTCTTTACAAGTGTCAGGAGGAAGATGAATCTCCTTTAGCTCCATCATCTCAAGCATGGATATTACTGCCTTATGAGCACGCATATCTGGCTCAGATGATTAAGTCCAAGGAAGAAACCACCCTTGAAGAAATGCCTATTGTGAGGGAATTCGCTGAAGTATTTCCCGAGGAACTTCCTGGTATTCCTCCAAGAAGAGATGTTGAGTTCTCAATTGAACATATACTTGGGGCGCTACAAATATCCAAGAATCCATATAGAATGGCTGTAGTTGAGCTTGAAGAACTGAAGAAACAACTACAGGAGAATCTGGATAAAGGGTTTATACGCCCAAGTGCATCACCATGGGGTGCACCAATCCTCTTTGTCAAGAAGAAGGATGGGTCAATGCGGCTTTGCATCGATTATCGTGAACATAACAAAACCACGATAAAGAACAAGTATCCTCTCCCAAGAATCGATGACTTGTTTGATCAGCTGCATGGAGCACAATACTTCTCCAAGGTCGACTTGTGGTCGGGATATTATCAAGTAAGGGTGAAGAAGGAAGATATCCCCAAGACTGCTTTTCATACAAGGTACGAGCACTATGAATTCATAGTAATGCCTTTCGGACTCACCAATGCTCCAGCAATATTCATGGACTTGATGAATAGAGTCTTTAGAGATTACCTAGACAAATTTGTGGTAGTCTTTATAGATGATATTCTAATATACTCCAAAACCAAGGAGGACCATGAGGAGCATTTAAAAACTGTACTAGAGACTTTGCGCAAGGAGAAGCTCTGTAACACCCGAGACTTTTATGTTATATAAACCATCAAAGGAATCTTTTTCTACACAACACTTGCTTGGCTTGCTTTGCACGCAATCGCGACCTTCCTCGATAGCTTGCGTCGTACGCAATACCGAGTTTCACTAAACAACAATATGCTATTAAAACTAGCCGTTATGAATAGTAATAACCACTTTTTAAAATTTTATAAATTTTATTTTTCAAAATGGACTTCATTTTTGGACTCAGAATATCGAAATTAGCCTAGGGTGAAATTTTGGTATTTTTCTGAAAACTTTCAATTTTTGATGAATAGTGAAACCACTAAGTGGTAGGTTAAAAACTGAATTTTGCAAAAAACATAATTTTACCGCTTCTGTGAATAGAATTTCAAAAATCCGAGAGACACGGTTAATATCAAGGAATAAAATGTGGTTCAATGAGATGAAAATAATTTTTTGGTGAATAGTAACTTTTTACTTTTTTTACCGCGGTTAATAGTAAATAGGGTAACTAAGGGTAAATATGATATCAATATTACCCTAACACATGTCCTAATTCTATTGGACAAGTGTAATTCGACCAAAAACAAACTTAGGAATAAAATATGACCATTTAGGCCCACTTGGATTAGATTAGGACATTTATTATTAATTTATTTAAAGAAGGGTTAAAATAGTTAAAATCAAAGTTTAATAAGTAAATAATTTTTAATATGGGGTTACACATAAGATAAATTCGATTTTAAATATTCATTAGAAAGATAAAAAGATTTCCTACATGATGGTATTTTATTTGTAATTTTTAGACATCAAATAATTTAATTTATTTATGACACAAAGATGATGCAGTAATTATCTTATTAATGAAATATTGACATAATTGATAATATAAATACCAAAATAAATGTAATTTGAGACTTTTTATGAATTCCACTAATTTTCTAGGTTACTATGATCTATTAGTGTTGATTTAATCAACTTGGTTCGAACATATAATTCTGTTATGACTTTCACAAAAATCATATATCAAATAGTGTCAAAATTGACACAAAATAGTTTTTAAATCAAATATTATATTATTAATTGTTATTTTATTCCTAAAAATCTAAGGTTCGGCCAAATGACTTAGATAAGGATATATATTTTAATAATAAACAATTTGGGGTTCGTTTGGCATGTTATAGTAAGTGTATTAACCATATAGTGAAAGAAAACAAAAAGACACGGTAAAAGTTAAATTAATTAACTTAGAGTTAAATCTAATTGATAAGGTTAAAATAATACCCTAAACTTGTCTAAATCCTATTGGTTGATAGGCTTTCGACCCATACCCACTTTAGCTTCGAAATAAGACCCTTTGGAACCATTATAAACCGATTTTGACTTTAATATAAAATAATATTTTGAGATATTCCTAAGGTGCCCCTCTCCTCCCTTATAAAAGGGCACCTCCTCCCCCTCCTCCTCACACCAATTTGAGCACTCAAGCTCGGCCAACCCCTGCCATTTTCTCCTCTCCACTTCCATAGAATAATCCTAGAGGTCCTGGTCTTCTCCAAAGACCAATCTTAGTTCCTTAAGTGGAGGATTCAAAGAAGCGTTCCAAAGAAGAGGTAATATCCATTACCGATATTTTCAATTTATTTCTTCTTAAACATATTCTTCTTTAGTTGTTTCATGATAAAGTAATAACATCAGTATTAATTACATACTGATATGTTATTATAAATATGAAACAACCCTAATTCACCTTCTATCCATCCTACGGAAAAATGAAATCACCGCGCGTGCGTACGTACGGAATACCGTCTCCACGCCGTGGTGTAATCTATTTTCCACCATCACCTTACAAGGATGGGTATAATGGTGTAATGAGTAACTATATATGATTATTATGAAGTAATATTGATACTGAAATAATATATATATACTTCAATACAATTCCACGATCATAGGAACGATATCATCACTCGTGCGTACGTACGGAATACCGTCTCCACGATGTGATGCGACTCGTTCTACATGATATTCATTTCATAATGATTATATAAATGAATTGAATGAATGAATATGGTATATACTACACTAATACCATTATGTAAATGAATTATATATAACCTAAAGATAAGAATAAGAATTTATTCGACAAAACACGCATAAGAACAAAAAGTTATAAAGACCCGAGTAACAAGTAACAATGAAATATTACTAACAAGAAGCTAATAATATGACCATATATTATATCATATCAATATGTATGATTCTGTAATAAGTCAATAACATTATTTAAACCATTATACAGGAGCTTCGGACACGAACAAAGCAAATCGGACCTAAGGTAAGGGAAATATCACAATCTCATTTTTATCCGAGATTGTTTATTCATAAGTATTTACTGGGGTGTATTTTATCATCCACATCCATGTTTCATCAATATGTAATATTATTTCCATCCACCTACAATTGTTTAAATCCATTTTTACCCGTCGGTGAGTTTTTAGTAATATGTATGAAAGGAATCTTTTGTCGTTTTTCGTACGAGGTACTTTTTGACTTTTCCGATAAAAGTACAAAGAATGCTTTTTTAACTTATACGGCATGAATGGATTTTTAAAACATTATTTCCAAGAATCTTCCTTTACAAGTTTTCAAGTTTATTTTTAATCAACTTATTTTATTTTAAATTTGTATGACATGTTATGAAAGGATTAAATATTTTGAAGTAGAAAGGATATTTTCCTCAAGAATGGAGTTCAAGTATTTTATCAAAATTATTTTCCATATAAGATAATAAAAGGGTTCTGTTTTTATCCCTATTATTACATTGACTTGATCATGTTGTGATGGAATTATTTTTATGAATTCCTTTATCTTATATGAATTGATTTATGATGTCATGATGTTTCCAGAATCCCATTTTTGTTATATGTGTTATGCGATGATGTATGTTTTATGATTATGTGGCACACATAAGAAAGGATTCATTATAAGATGGGTGGGACCTATATCTCCCTCCAATGCATTGGGTAATGATTTTATATCTCATGAGATAGACATGGCTGGAACGGAAGGTTATTTCGGTTCAGTGATACAGGACTGAAACGAGGAGTGAACTCGGTTCAGAAAGGGACTTTGTCCACTAAGATAGTCTTGGCAAAGAGTCATGACTAACAAGAAATGATTTTCCATGATTATGTGTGCATGCCACAAAGTTTCATGTTTTATGTTATGATTATGGGGATCTCATTTCCACTTCTATGATTTATTCCATGTTAAGATATTATGATCTCTTTTGCAGGTTTTGATTTTCATAAAGATATGATGTGATTTTTATTTCCTTTATTTTCCCTTGCTGAGCATTTGAGCTCACCCTTTTATGTTTTCTTTTCCCCAGGTCAGGAAGATGGATATTAAGTAGAATATGCAAAAAGGGACCCTAGATATGATGAAATAAATGGGAGACACTGTAGAAGATTTATGAACTAGTTGTTTATGTTTCCCAGTTTCTAAAGACACTATACCTATACGGCCCTTTGTGGTTTTGTCATATTTTGTAATAAGTGTGCTTAAATTTTGAAGTATTAACAATGTATGTAAAGTATGGGTCGTTATAGTTGGTATCAGAGGAATGGTATAGTCAACCTTTGGAAACTAGGATGTGAAAGCCTTAGTAAGAACCCTAAGGATAAGTCTAAGCATAGAACAAAATCTTAGAAATGGCCATGAATAACCTAGGATAAGACCATAAGCATGAAAATTTTATTCTTGAATTATGTGGTTTCCTATTATAATTAGTGTTGCTCACACTATTCTTCTTGGTTTTAGTAAATGGCTGGAACCCGAAGGAACCGTGTTAATGCGGAATGCGATGGGCAATGCAATGATTGTCCCCCTGAGCAACCAAACGATATGGGAGCTGGAATGCAAAATTTTGTAGCCATGCTCACACAACTTTCTCAAGCTATGAATCATGCAGGATTTCAAAACGAACAAAGGAGGGAGAAACATTCTGTTGAATCCTTCATGAGGCAACGTCCACCTTCTTTCAGCGGGTCTACTGATCCATTAGTTTCTGAACAATGGATTAGTACTACTGAAAAGATACTTTCAGTTCTTCAATGTTCTGAGCATGATAAAGTCATCCTAGCAGTGTTTCGTTTGGAAGGAGATGCTGATCAATGGTGGAATCTTATTAAGAATACGAGGCAAAGGGATGAAATTGAGTCTATGGAATGGGACGAGTTCAAGAACTTATTTTTCAATAAGTACTTACCTCGTATTCTCCGAACAAAGATGGAGAAAGAGTTCCTTGAACTGAAGCAAAGGGATGATGAATCTGTTAGTACCTATGAAGCAAATTTTACAAGACTTGCAAGGTACGCTTCTGGTATTATTATCCAACCTGAGAGTAAGATCGATCGATTCTTTAGTGGCTTAAAACCAAGTCTTCGAAGGGCGTTAGCCATAAGAGACTTCAATAGCTACGAGGAAATCGTTCGATGTGCTCTCAAAGTCGAGATGGATATTGGAGTAACCCATCAGTCGCATGGGTTTGATAAGAAGAGGAAGATGGAATTCAAAGGAAACTCTAAAGAGCACACTGAAAAGAAGATGAACTTTCCCTTATGCTCAAAGTGTGGAAAGAAACATGGAGGGAGTTGTCTTAAAGGGACAAGTAAATGTTTTAAATGTGTAAAAGAAGGTCATCGGGCATTTGAATGCCGTGATAATGGGAAGAAGATGTCTAATGATGCAAACAAAGGAAGGGATACACAGAATGAACCTACTACACTTCAATGTTTCAAGTGCCAGGAGATGGGGCATTATGCCAATCAATGCCCAAATCCAAGGGTTGATGATGATGGTCGACGTCAAAAAAATCTTAAGGCTAAAGACAAAGGAAAGTCACATGCAATTTCTATCAGCGATGTGGAGTACGATAACGAAGTGTTGAAAGGTACACTTACCATCCACTCTAAAGTAGCAAATGATTTATTTGATTCTGGATCCACCCACTCTTTTATTTCTAAAGAATTTTCTAAGGGTATCACCGTATTACCTCAACAATTAGATGTTGAGTTAGCTGTGACAACACCTAATGGCACAACAGTCGCATCAGAAGTTTATAATTCTTCTCCGATCGAAGTTTGTGGGAAAGTGCTTCCTGCAAATCTTGTGATCCTTCCTTTAGTGGAATTTGATGTGATTCTTGGCATGGATTGGCTTTCTCTACATGGAGCTCATATCAATTGCCAAATAAGGGAAGTCACATTTCATATTCCAGATCAACTTACGATCGTCTATCAATGCAAGGATGAACATAACCTTCCAGTGGAAATTTCTTCCATCTTATGGGTATTGATTCCACTAAATGAAGGTTATTTATCTCAAATAGTTGGTGAGAAACTCACGATTAAGAATATGCCCATTGTACGGGAGTTTGATGATGTCTTTCCGGAGGAATTACCGGGTCTTCCACCAAATCGTGAAGTTGAGTTTTCAATAGAACTCGTACCGGGTGCTTTGCCTATTTCAAAGACACCTTATAGAATGGCCCCAATTGAGTTGCAGGAATTGAAGAAGCAACTCCAATAGAATCTTGATAAGGGATTCATACGCCCTAGTGCGTCACCTTGGGGAGCACCTGTTCTATTTGTTAAGAAGAAAGATGGATCAATGAGACTCTGCATTGATTATCGAGAACTTAACAAGATCACTATCAAGAACAAATATCCTCTCCCACGCATTGATGACTTATTTGACCAACTACGCGGAGCTCAATACTTTTCCAAGATTGATCTTCGTTCAGGGTATCATCAATTAAGGGTCAAAAGGGAGGATATACCAAAGACGGCTTTCCGTACAAGGTATGGACACTATGAATTTATAGTGATGCCATTTGGTCTTACTAATGCCCCTGCTATCTTCATGGATCTAATGAATAGAGTCTTTAGAGACTATCTTGATCAATTTGTGGTAGTCTTTATAGACGATATTCTTGTCTATTCAAAGAGCAAGGAAGAGCATGAGGATCACTTGAGAATTATATTGAAGACCCTGAGAAAGGAGAAGCTTTATGCCAAATTTACCAAGTGTGAATTTTGGCTTCAAAAAGTTGCATTTTTGGGTCATATAATCTCAAAAGAGGGGATATCTGTGGATCCAGCAAAAACAGAGGTTATCGAAAGATGGTCAAGACCAACAACAGTAACTGAGATCCGAAGTTTTCTTGGTTTGGCTGGTTATTATCGACGTTTTGTAAAAGATTTTTCACGATTATCTAATCCACTCACCAAGTTGACTCGGAAAGGAGTTAAGTTTGTCTGGACAGAGGAATATGAAGAGAATTTCAAGGAGTTGAAAAGAAGGTTATCCAGTGCACCTGTGCTCACACTGCCTTGTAGTGGAGAAAGGTTTGTGATCTACAGTGATGCATCCAAGAAGGGATTGGGGTGTGTTCTTATGAAAAATGATATGGTGATAGCTTATGCCTCACGATAGTTGAAAATCCATGAGCAAAATTACCCAACACATGATTTGGAGTTGGCTGCGGTAATCTTTGCATTAAAGATTTGGAGGCATTACCTTTATGGTGAAAGGTGTGATATTTATACTGATCATAAAAGTTTAAAGTATATTTTCACACAAAAGGAGTTGAATATGCGTCAAAGAAGATGGTTGGAGATGATTAAGGAATATGACTGCTCAATCCATTACCACCCTGGGAAAGCAAACAAAGTGGCAGATGCATTAAGTCGACAAGACCATGCTAGTTTATCCATGATGAGGATAACAAAAGATCCAATATTTATGGATTTACAAAGAATAGATCTTGGAATTATAATGGAAGGGGAAAAATCTTATCTTTCTCAAATTAATGTTCAACCATCTATACATGTGAAGATTAAAGAGGCACAGAAAGAAGATGTCGAGTTACAAAAGAAGGTGAGAAATGTTCCTGAATTCAACCTTGATTGTGATGGGATAATAAAGTTCAGGAATCGGGTTTGTGTTCCTCCCATCCCCGAATTAAAGAAAGAGCTGCTGGATGAGGCTCATAGTTCTTCATTCTCTATTCATCCTGGAAGCACGAAGATGTATAAGGACCTGAAAGAGTACTTCTGGTGGGATGGCATGAAAAGAGATGTTGCTGAATATGTCTCTCGATGCTTGGTTTGTCAACAAGTTAAAGCTGAGAGACAGAAGTCTAAGGGGATGTTACAACCATTACCCATACCCGAATGGAAATGGGAAAACATCACTATGGACTTTGTCACAGGACTTCTGAAAACATCCAAAGGCAATAATGCTATCTGGGTCAGAGTTGATCGTCTTACAAAGTCTGCACACTTCATTGCTATTAGAGAGGATTTCTCTCTAGATCATCTTGCCAGGATATATATAAAGGAAGTGGTAAGATTGCATGGAGTACCACTTTCTATTATATCTGATCTAGATCCTAGATTTACCTCGAAGTTCTGGCGAAGTCTTCAGCATACTCTGGATACAGAGTTGAGTTTCAACACTTCTTATCATCCCCAGACAGACGGTCAGTCTGAGAGAACAATTCAAACCCTAGAAGATATGTTGAGAGCTTGCTCTATGGATTTCAAAGGAGGTTGGGATCAACACCTACCTTTGGTGGAATTTTCTTATAACAATAGCTTTCACTCCAGTATTCAGATGGCTCCTTATGAAGCTCTCTATGGAAAGAAATGCAGGACTCCAACTTGCTGGGATGAAGTTGGGGAAAGAAAGCTATTAGGACCTGATCTCGCTGATGAAATGGCAGAAAAAGTCAGATCTATTCAACAACACATAAGAGCAGCTCAGAGTCGACAGAAAAGTTATGCCGACAACCGAAGAAAAGACCTAGAGTTTGAAGTGGGCGATAAAGTGTTCTTACGAATATCTCCCTGGAAGAGGGTTATGAGATTTGGAAAGAAGGGGAAGTTGAGCCCTAGATATATCGGTCCTTTCGAAATACTGGATCATGTTGGGAAGGTAGCTTACCGATTGGCGCTTCCACCGAATCTCTCTCAAGTTCACGATGTGTTCCACGTATCACTCCTGAGAAAGTACATACCAGATCCTTCACATGTACTCAGCTCAGAAGTTGTACCGCTGGAGCAAGATCTTTCTTATGAAGAACATCCGATAGAGATTCTGGATCGTAGCGAAAAAGTCCTACGAAACAAGACCACTCGCTTGGTGAAAGTTTTATGGAGGAACCACCAACTTGAAGAAGCTACATGGGAGCTTGAGGATATGATGAAGGAGAAGTATCCTCATCTGTTTGTTACAAAGTGACGAATTTCGAGGGAGAAATTCTTTTTAAGGGGGGTAGAATGTAACACCCGAGACTTTTATGTTATATAAACCATCAAAGGAATCTTTTTCTACACAACACTTGCTTGGCTTGCTTTGCACGCAATCGCGACCTTCCTCGATAGCTTGCATCGTACGCAATACCGAGTTTCACTAAACAACAATATGCTATTAAAACTAGCCGTTATGAATAGTAATAACCACTTTTAAAAATTTTATAAATTTTATTTTTCAAAATGGACTTCATTTTTGGACTCAGAATATCGAAATTAGCCTAGGGTGAAATTTTGGTATTTTTCTGAAAACTTTCAATTTTTGATGAATAGTGAAACCACTAAGTGGTAGGTTAAAAACTGAATTTTGCATAAAACTTAATTTTACCGCTTCTGTGAATGGAATTTCAAAAAATCCGAGAGACACGGTTAATATCAAGGACTAAAATGTGGTTCAATGAGATGAAAATAATTTTTTGGTGAATAGTAACTTTTTACTTTTTTTACCGCGGTTAATAGTAAATAGGGTAACTAAGGGTAAATATGATATCAATATTACCCTAACACATGTCCTAATTCTATTGGAAAAGTGTAATTCAACCAAAAACAAACATAGGAATAAAATATGACCATTTAGGCCCACTTGGATTAGATTAGGACATTTATTATTAATTTATTTAAAGAAGGGTTAAAATAGTTAAAATCAAAGTTTAATAAGTAAATCATTTTTAATATGGGGTTACACATAAGATAAATTCGATTGTAAATATTCATTAGAAAGCTAAAAAGAGTTCCTACATGATGGTATTTTATTTGTAATTTTTAGACATCAAATAATTTAATTTATTTATGACACAAAGATGATGCAGTAATTATCTTATTAATGAAATATTGACATAATTGATAATATAAATACCAAAATAAATGTAATTTGAGACTTTTTATGAATTCCACTAATTTTCTAGGTTACTATGATATATTAGTGTTGATGTAATCAACTTGGTTCGAACATATAATTATGTTATGACTTTCACAAAAATCATATATCAAATAGTGTCAAAATTGACACAAAATAGTTTTTAAATCAAATATTATATTACTAATTGTTATTTTATTCCTAAAAATCTAAGGTTCGGCCAAATGACTTAGATAAGGATATATATGTTAATAATAAACTATTTGGGGTTCGTTTGGCATGTTATAGTAAGTGTATTAACCATATAGTGAAAGAAATGAAAAATACACGGTAAAAGTTAAATTAATTAACTTAGAGTTAAATCTAATTGATAAGGTTAAAATAATACCCTAAACTTGTCTAAATCCTATTGGTTGATAGGATTTCGACCCATACCCACTTTAGCTTCGAAATAAGACCCTTTGGAACCATTATAAACCGATTTTTACTTTAATATAAAATAATATTTTGAGATATTCCTAAGGTGCCCCTCTCCTCCCTTATAAAAGGGCACCTCCTCCCCCTCCTCCTCACACCAATTTGAGCACTCAAGCTCGGCCAACCCCTGCCATTTTCTCCTCTCCACTTCCCTAGAATAATCCTAGAGGTCCTGGTCTTCTCCAAAGACCAATCTTAGTTCCTTAAGTGGAGGATTCAAAGAAGCGTTCCAAAGAAGAGGTAATATCCATTACCGATCTTTTCAATTTATTTCTTCTTCAACTTCTTCTTATTTAGTTGTTTCATGATAAAGTAATAACATCAGTATTACTTACATACTGATATGTTATTATAAATATGAAACAACCCAAATTCACCTTCTATCCATCCTACGGAAAAATGAAATCACCGCGTGTGCGTACGTACGGAATACCGTCTCCACGCCGTGGTGTAATCTATTTTCCACCATCACCTTACAAGGATGGGTATAATGGTGTAATGAGTAACTATATATGATTATTATGAAGTAATATTGATACTTAAATAATATATATATACTTCAATACAATTCCA
Source organism: Viscum album (assembly GCA_963277665.1). Taxonomy (NCBI): domain Eukaryota; kingdom Viridiplantae; phylum Streptophyta; class Magnoliopsida; order Santalales; family Viscaceae; genus Viscum; species Viscum album. The sequence goes on from OY728156.1 coordinate 2,036,716,924, forward strand.
CGATCATAGGAACGATATCATCACTCGTGCGTACGTACGGAATACCGTCTCCACGATGTGATGCGACTCGTTCTACATGATCTTCATTTCATAATGATTATATAAATGAATTGAATGAATGAATATGGTATATAATACATTAATACCATTCTGTAAAAGAATTATCTATAACCTAAAGATAAGAATAAGAATTTATTCGACAAAACACGCATAAGAACAAAAAGTTATAAAGACCCGAGTAACAAGTAACAATGAAATATTACTAAAAAGAAGCTAATAATATGACCATATATGATATCATATCAATATGTATGATTCTGTAATAAGTCAATAACATTATTTAAACCATTATACAGGAGCTTCAGACATGAACAAAGCAAATCGGACCTAAGGTAAGGGAAATATCACAATCTCATTTTTATCCGAGATTGTTTATTCATAAGTATTTACTGGGGTGTATTTTATCATCCACATCCATGTTTTATCAATATGTAATATTATTTCCATCCACCTACAATTGTTTAAATCCATTTTTACCCTTCGGTGAGTTTTTAGTAATATGTATGAAAGGAATCTTTTGTCGTTTTTCGTACGAGGTACTTTTTGACTTTTCCGACAAAAGTACAAAGAATGCTTTTTTAACTTATACGGCATGAATGGATTTTTAAAACATTATTTCCAAGAAGCTTCCTTTACAAGTTTTCAAGTTTATTTTTAATCAACTTATTTTATTTTAAAGTCGTATGACATGTTATGAAAGGATTAAAGATTTTGAAGTAGAAAGGATATTTTCCTCAAGAATGGAGTTCAAGTATTTTATCAAAATTATTTTCCATATAAGATAATAAAAGGGTTCTGTTTTTATCCCTATTATTACATTGATTTGATCATGTTGTGATGGAATTATTTTTATGAATTCCTTTATCTTATATGAATTGATTTATGATGTCATGATGTTTCAAGAATCCCATTTTTGTTATATGTGTTATGCGATGATGTATGTTTTATGATTATGTGGCACACATAAGAAAGGATTCATTATAAGATGGGTGGGACCTATATCTCCCTCCAATGCATTGGGTAATGATTTTATATCTCATGAGATAGACATGGCTGGAACGGAAGGTTATTTCGGTTCAGTGATACAGGACTGAAACGAGGAGTGAACTCGGTTCAGAAAGGGACTTTGTCCACTAAGATAGTCATGGCAATGAGTCATGACTAACAAGAAATGATTTTCCATGATTATGTGTGCATGCCACAAAGTTTCAAGTTTTATGTTATGATTATGGGGATCTCATTTCCACTTCTATGATTTATTCCATGTTAAGATATTATGATCTCTTTTGCAGGTTTTGATTTTCATAAAGATATGATGTGATTTTTATTTCCTTTATTTGCCCTTGCTGAGCATTTGAGCTCACCCTTTTATGTTTTCTTTTCCCCCGGTCAGGAAGATGGATATTAAGTAGAATATGCTAAAAGGGACCCTAGATATGATGAAATAAATGGGAGACACTGTAGAAGATTTATGAACCAGTTGTTTATGTTTCCCAGTTTCTAAAGACACACTATACCTATACGGTCCTTTGTGGTTTTGTCATATTTTGTAATAAGTGTGCTTCAATTTTTAAGTATTAACAATGTATGTAAAGTATGGGTCGTTATAAGCTCTATGCCAAGTACAGAAAGTGTGATTTCTGGTTGAAGGAGGTCTCATTCTTGGGTCATATCATCAAAAGCAATGGGATATCTGTGGACCCCTCCAAAACAGATGCAATTGAGGGATGGCCGAGGCCAACATCGGTAACTGATATCCGTAGCTTCTTGGGGTTAGCTGGATATTATCGACGATTTGTGAGAAATTTCTCACGATTGTCCAACCCTCTTACCAAGCTAACTCGAAAGGGAGTAAAGTTTTCTTGGAGTGATGAATGCAAAGAAAGCTTCAATGAGTTGAAAATGAGGCTTATCACTGCACCCGTGCTCACATTACCCACAAGTGGGGAGCTTTTTGTGGTATTCAGTGATGCTTCGAAGAAGGGATTAGGATGTGTGCTGATGCAGAATGATAAAGTGATATCCTATGCCTCAAGGCAGTTGAAAATCCATGAGAGAAACTATCCAACGCATGATCTGGAGTTGGCGGCGGTGATCTTTGCCTTGAAAATCTGGCGGCATTATCTCTATGGAGAGAAATGTGAGATATATACTGACCACAAGAGTCTTAAATATATATTCACACAGAAAGAGCTTAATATGCACCAGAGAAGATGGATAGAGCTCATCAAGGATTATGACTGTTCAATACATTACCACCCTGGGAAGGCGAACAAGGTGGCGGATGCCCTAAGTAGATTGGATCCAGCAATTCTATCAATGATGAGAATTGAGAAGGATCCAATCTTCTTAGACTTGATGAAGATGGACGTGGGAATCATAAAGAAGGGAACATCATCAATCCTTTCACAAATGATTGCTCAACCATCTCTTTTGTAAAGGTTAAAGGATGCTCAAAAGGATGATGCAGGAATCCAAGAAAAAGTGGAAGCTATCAAAAAGGTAAAATCCTCAGAGTTTAATGTTAATGAAGAAGGAATTGTGCGGTTTGGGAAAAGACTATGTGTTCCATCAAGTTCGGAGCTGAAGAAGGAACTTTTGGATGATGCACATAGTTCAAATTTCTCTATTCACCCAGGGAGCACAAAGATGTATCGAGATCTCCGAGAAAACTTTTGGTGGGATAATATGAAGAAGGAGATCGCTGAATATACATCAAAGTGCCTGGTGTGTCAGCAAGTGAAGGCAGAGAGGCAGAAGTCTAAGGGGATGATGCAACCATTGCCCATACCAGAATGGAAATGGGAGAACATCACCATGGACTTCGTCATTGGACTTCCAAAGACATCCAAAGGCAACAATGCAATCTGGGTTGTTGTGGATCGTCTTACAAAGACTGCACACTTCATTGCTATTCAAGAGGATTTCTCTTTGGATCAACTGGAACAGATATATATCAGGGAAGTGGTACGGTTTCATGGAGTACCACTATCTATTGTGTCTGACCGAGATCCAAGATTTACCTCTAAGTTTTGGAAGAGTCTTCAACATGCTCTGAATACCGAACTGAACTTCAGTACGGCCTATCATCCTCAAACTGATGGCCAATCCGAGCAGACTATCCAAACACTTGAGGATATGTTGATAGCGTGCTCAATGGACTTTAAAGGAGGATGGGATCAACACCTTCCTCTAGTTGAGTTCTCTTGTAATAATAGTTTCCACCTGAGCATCCAAATGGCACCATATGAAGCCCTGTATGGGAAAAGGTATAGAACACCGGCATGTTGGGATGAGTTCGGTGAACGTAAGCTGCTTGGACCCGAAATGGTCGAAGAAATGGTGGAGAAGGTGAAAACCATTCAGCAGCATATCAAGGCAGCACAGAGTCGGCAGAAGAGTTATGCAGATAATCGTCGACGAGACCTTGAGTTTAAAGTCGGAGACATGGTGTTTTTACGCATATCTCCGTGGAAGAAGGTCATGAGGTTTGTAAAGAAAGGGAAGTTAAGTCCAAGGTACATCGGCCCCTTCGAGATTCTTGATCGTGTTGGGGATGTGGCCTATCGACTAGCACTTCCACCTACTATGGCCAAGCTGCATGATGTCTTCCATGTATCCCTCTTAAGGAAGTACATACCAGACCCTTCACATGTACTCTCTTCCGAGGTGGTACAATTAGAAGACGATCTTTCTTATGAGGAGCAACCATTGAAGATCTTAGATCGTAGAGAAAAAGTTCTACGAAATAAGACAATGCCCCTCGTCAAGGTGTTGTTGAGAAACCACAAGTTTGAAGAAGCAACATGGGATTCGGAGGATATGATGAAGCTAAGTTACCCACATTTGTTTTAGTGTGGGAAAAGGAAAAATTTCGAGGGCGAAATTTCTTATGGGGGGAATGTTGTAACGACCCAAAGTTTCATTAATGGAAAATCCCTCTTGATCTAGTTATAAGTTTCTTTATGAAAAATGTTTTTTTTATAAGATGTCAAATTCTTTAGTTTTATGTTAAGATTTGTGACAGTTACTTTTATAGCCGTTGAACAGTGATCATATGAGTAGTATAAATATAAGTCTTTAACGAAACCATTTCTACTCAGACAAAGGAAGCGATGGCCTCATCCAGTAGAATTGCCCCTTACGATGCCCATTTGTCGGAGCTCGGAAAAGTGGTGGCGTATTTGGGCTTTTCCCTTGACCAAGCCCAAGCTGAGCTTCATCAAGTCAAGCTCAAACGTGATCGTCTACGGGAAAAATGGAAGTTGATAGAGATTACCACTCGAGCGATGTTATCCGAGCAACCCCAAGAGTCTGTCACCATCGCACACCTTACCCTTAGGTCTTATGTGGCTATTTTAAGGGGTTATCTAACAAATAAGTAGCACCATGTTCATGTACATTATTTTTGTATATAATAGTGAATATAATTTCTAGTCATTTTTGATGATTTGTAATTAGTTTTTAAAGTACAAATGGTGTTTTTAGTTATTATTTAATTAAGAATTATATTTTATTAAATTAAAGGATTTTTGAATTAAATAATATTTTAATAAAATATTATTATTAATATTAAATTAATTTTTATTATATATAGATGATCTTATAATTTTATGAATGCAATTAAAATTTTTATTAAGGTTTGAAAGCCATTTCTGTCAAAACCCGTGAATTTTTTTATAAATGTCGGTTTTTATTTTAAAAGTGAAAATTCACATATCTAGAAAATTATTTAGATAAAATAAATATTATTTTTGGAATCAGGACGTCGAAATTATCCAACGGTGAATTTTTCATAATTTTCTGAGACAATCAAATTTTTGGGTAAAAATTAAAAACCATTTAAATATATAATGTGTTTTATGACATCATAATGACCCAATGGTGATGTAATAAAATACCATAATCCTTATTTTCGGCCAATATATGTTTTATCATTAAATTAATGAGGTTCTGGGTTTGTTTGACTCACTTTTCAAAGCATTAATGGAGCCCTCAAGACTTATTCAACACTTTGCCTTTTTATATTAATTTCCATGGAAGTGTGACTCACCTCCACATAAGCAACCCTAATTTTTTAATAAGTTCGGACCTTGGACTTGTAAAATATTATTTTCCTCTTTCCTTTTCCAGAAACCATGGGCAAATACCATGGGATGGTTTGTGGTTTGGATTATTTTAATATAAGGGGTCCCAAACCTAAATAATAAAGAATTCTCTCACCTTTCCTATATAAACCCACCCAAGCTCCCACTTCCTCCTTACTCAAAGCCCTTGAAGTTCGTCCAACCTCTGACCTACTCTCTCTAGAATCCTCTCAAGGTGCCCCAATCTCCCAAGAATCCTCTCACAAGCCTCTCTCTAGCCTTTGGAAGCACACTTCCAAGTAAGGGGTTTTCTTCCTTTCTCATTTTTTTGTCAATTTTCATTAAGTTGTATTTCCCTTTTTATTTAAATTATTAATGTTGGGGTATGGTTTCACACTTCCCCATGCTGCCCTCTTATTGTTTGAATGATGTGAGAACCCTTTCTCTCTCATTAAATGCCTCCCATGTACACCCGTTACTATGCCGAAATTCCGAAAGGAACTTCTCTCTCTTCTTTTACATTCAAGAAATACTTTTGTATCATGAATCTAAATTCCATTTATATTGTTGGTACATGTATATATATGATCTCCTTACTGTCCATTACATGTAAATATGATGAGGAACCCCTTTCTCTCTCATCAACCTTTTTTATGAATTCTTATGTCACACAGTTACGCTGCCGAAATCGCACCGATTTTCTAAGCCAATGTCTTTGTGTAGTGAATACCATGCCCATTTCTCCATCAAGGGTATTCACCTTTATGCACATTTACATATTGATTATAATGTTTCATGTATGAATTCCACTTTCCTTTATCGTGGAAGAAATGATTATGTTTTATGAATCCTTGTTTTATGATCCATGTGGCACACTTATGCATGAAATGAAATGTTTAAGAAGGGTGCGCCCTTTATAGCACTCCAATGCATTGGGTAAAGTATAGTATCATGATACGTCATGTTAAATGAGTGTTGACTCATGCTAATTCAAGTGAAACGAGGGTTTACTCGTGCTTCAAGTGCAATGAGGGTTTACTCATGCTCCATGTGCAATGAGCCTTGGCTCATGCTAATTCAATGTTAACTGTTGTTGCCACATTTCCATGTTATGATCATCATGCTTTATCATGCCTTTATGTTCATGTTTCTTTTATTCTCTATTGATATGCCTATTTCCTAACATGTATTTCACTACTCATGTTATTCATTGTTTACTCCCTTACTGGGCTTTATAGCTCACCTTTTTCTTCTGCATGTCCTCAGGTTATCCCATGCAATGCAAAGTACGAAGGAATGTAGTGGTCATGTAAAGGAATTTTTCAATAAAGATGTTGTATTTCAAGTTTAAAGTTTTTATGTAATGATCCTAAGCCCCAAATACACTAAACCTCTCGATCTTCTTTGTTGGATCAAGTGAAGTTTTATGTAATAAAGCATGTTTAAGTTGTAATAAAAATCCGGGTTGTCATAGTAGATCAAATCCTTCATATAACAACAAACTAGTATATTAATGATACTGAAGTTGATACAAATGAAAAGAATAAAAGAGTTTAGGGAGTTGGATATGAAAAATAAAACAAAAGGACTCAAAAGAAGACATTACCTTAAAATCGGGTAACTCTCTTAGATTTGAGCTCAAAGGCTTCCTTGGTAAGACTTCTGCCCAAAGTGAGGCTTCAAGTTGTATGGGAGGGATGTGGAGAGACAAAATGGGTAGGGTGTGTCCGATCCAAAGGCTTTGGGAGTGTCGGTAAGGAGGTAGAGGTGGGGGCCTTTTATAAGAGAAGAGGAGGGGCACTCTTTGAAGGTAAAGAAAAGTCACTTTATTTTAAAATGGTATTCGGATTTAAGAGGTACCACATTGATGTGTTTCAAGGATAAGGTGATAAGGGTTATAAATCCACCCATCCAATAGGTTCTGGCCATGTGTAGGGCTTAGAGTTTACATTATCTTTCCATTTTATTTATATCGTTAAATAATGAGGTCATCGTTGCATCATCATGATGTCATAAATAATTTAATTTATTTAATGTCTAAAAATTATAGAAAAAAAAATCATGATTTAGGAAATCTTTTTATATTTCTAATGAATATTTATAGTCAAAAATCTGACTTGTATAACCCCATGTAAAAGTTGTTTTAGTAAAACATCTCATGTGTGTGTCATTTTTACTTTAACATTAAATAAAAAGTTATTTATGTCATTTCCCAACCAAAGTGGCACCATGGGGACCCCAATTTGACCCATGGATTGTATGGGTCGGCCATGACACATCCAATAAGGGTAGGACATGTGTCAAGGTATTTTCATTTTATTATAATATCATTTTTGCCTTAAATTGCACTAATTTCCTCTAATCGAGATTAAGAACATAATAGTTACTATTCACCAAAAAAATATTTTAATCTCATTGAACCACATTTTACTTCTTAATAACAACCATGTATGTCGGATTTTTAAAATTAAAAACACATAAGTGGTAAAATTTCATTTAAACAAAAAATCAATTTTTATAAGTACCACTTAGTGGTTTCACTATTCATAAAAAATTGAAGTTTTTCAGAAAAATACCAAAACTTCACCCGAAGCTATATTTGATATTCCGAATTCAAAAATGAAGTCCATTTTAAACAAGTCACAACATATAATTTCCATTAATTAATTTAATAATTAATTCTCGCTGTCAGAGCAAATAACATGTTTTTATGAAACAATAAGTATCAAAAGATTGACACTAGTTTAAGTCCGATTTCAAAGTAAAATTAATTACAACAACCAATATTGGATTTAATGGTAAAAATATATTATAATTTCACTTTAAAACCAATTCAAAAGATAATCTAATCACCTTTAAAAATTAGATTAAAAAGAGGTTTTGAATTAAAATACAACATTTTACACTATTCATTACAAAATTGAACTTTATCGGAAAGATACCAAAAATTTACATAAAGTAAATTTTGATGTCCTGATTCTAAAGAAGAGTTATATTTGGTCCAATAGAATTTATAAGATCGATCAAAACTATATTTAATGACGGTTCTCCATCAAAAGGTGATAAGTGGACCTTTCGTGAAAATTAGATTATATAAGCCTAAAATTGAATTCTTTTCATATTTTAAGCCTTTATCCTTTAATAGATAAATGTAAAAACCTTTAAAAAACATATATAATCATATTTTAGTTATTTCTATCCATTCCTTCCATTACAACGGCTAGGTGTTAACTAACATTTAAAATAATATTATTTTATTACTAGTGTGCAATGTACGATTTCAAAGAAACTCTTTGTTGTGTATCGGGTACGCTATTGAACATAGAAACCCCTTTAAAGTAAAATAAATATTTAATTCGAAAATATTAATAAATATGAAAATATATTATTCTTTTATTTACGTGGGATGTTACATCCTTCCGCCCTTTTGGGAATTGCTTCCTCTCAATTTTATTCACTTATCAAAATAAGTGGGGGTATTTATCCCTCATAGCATTTTCAGATTCCCTCATTGCCTCTTCAACCATATAGTTTTTCCACAAAACCTTTACCTGGTGAATTACCTTATTTCGTAACAATTTCTCTCTTCGGTCAAGAATCTAGACTGGTTGTTCTTCATAAGATAGGTTCTCTTCCAGATGAACTACCTCTGTACTCAAAACATGAGATGGATCTGGAATATACTTCCTCAACATCGAAACATGAAAAATATTGTGTACCTGAGATAAACTCGGAGGTAAAGCCACTCGGTAAGCAACTGATCCAACTTTCTCTTGAATTTCATATGGTCCAACAAACCTTGGACTCAACTTTCCTTTCTTACCAAATCTCATCACACTTTTCCAAGGAGAAACCTTGAGAAAAACATGATCACCTACCTCGAAAGATAGATCCTTCCTCTGGTTATCCACGTAACTCTTCTGCCTGCTCTGAGCTGTTCTCATGTGTTTCTGAATCAACTGAACTTTTTCTGCCATCTCTTCTACCAATTCTGGTCCCATCAGCTTCCTTTCACCCACTTCATACCAAAATGCTGGAGTCTGACACCGCTTCCCATATAATGCCTCAAATGGTGCCATCTGTATACTGGAATGAAAACTATTATTATAAGAAAACTCAACCAAATAAAGATGTTGGTCCCAACATCACTGATAATCCATCAAACAAGCTCGTAGCATATCTTCCATGGTCTGAATTGTTCGTTCTGACTGCCCATCTGATTGAGGATGAAAAGCTGTACTAAAATTTAATTCAGTACCCAACGACTTCTGAAGGCATTTCCAAAAGTTAGAAGTAAACCTAGGATCATGGTCAGATACAATGGAGAGAGGAACTCCATGTAACCTGACTATCTATTTAAGATACAAACGAGAAAGTTTATCTAGGGAAAAATTATCTTGTATGGGAAGGAAATGAGAAGATTTAGTCAAGCGATCAACAATAACCCAGATTGCATTATTACCTCGAGATGTCTTCGGTAATCCCACAAAAAATTCCATTGATATATTCTCCCATTTCCACTCTGGCACTGGTAGATGCTGAAGCATCCCTTTCGGTAACTGTCGCTCTGCTTTAACCTACTGACAAGTCAAACACTTCACAGTAAAATCAGCAATATCTCTTTTCATTCCATCCCACCAGTAATACTCTCGCAGATCTTTGTACATCTTAGTACTGCCAGGATGAACTGAAAACGGAGAACTATGAGCTTCACATAACAACTCTCTCTTCAACTGTGAATCACAAGGCACACACAATCTCTTCCCAAACCTCAAAACACAATCATTATCAATGTTGAATTCAGGAAACTTAACGTTCTGAACTAGATCTACCTTTTTCTACGACTCACTGTCTTGCTTCTATACTTGCTTGATTCTGTCTGATAGGGAAGATGTCACTGAAACCTGAAACAAAACAGAAGGACTTCATACACAAACAACTTCCATGCCAAAGTTCATCAAATGAAAAACCAAAGGATCTCGTTCCAAACGTAGCATGGTTAATGAAGCATTACTTTTTCGACTCAAAGCATCGACCACTTTATTTGCTTTTCCCCGATGGTAAGGAATTGTACAATCATAATCATTGATTAATTCCAGCCATCTCCTCTGCCTCATGTTCAATTTTTTCTGAGTGAATATTTACTTTAGACTTTTGTGATCAGTATATATTTCACAATTTGCTCCATACAAATGATGCCTCTGAATTTTTAAAGAAAAAACAACAGCAGCTAATTCCAAATCATGTGTAGGGTAATTTACCTCATGAGTTTTCAACTAACGTGAAGCATAAGCAATTACCTGATCATTCTGTATAAGGACACAAACAAGTCCCTTCAACTAAGCATCAATGTATATAACAAACTCACCATTCCTGGAAGGAAGTGCCAAAACTGGAGCATTCACCAATCTTCTTTTCAACTCCTGAAAACAATCATCACATTAATTTGTCCAAATGAACTTAACACCCTTACGAGTTAGCTTAGTCATTGGACTAGATAACCGTGAAAAATTTTCAAAAATCCTTCGGTGGTAACCTACCAAACCAAGAAAACTACGGATCTCGGTTACATTGGTGGGTCTTGGCCATTCTTCAACAACTTTTGTTTTAGCAGGATCAACAGTTATGCCATCTTTTGAAACAATGTGACCCAAGAAAGAAATTTGTTGTAACCAAAACTCATACTTGCTGAATTTTCCAAACAGTTTCTTTTCATTTAAGGTTTGCAAGATAACCCTTAAATGACTTTCATGCTCCTCTTTACTTTTAGAAAACACCAAAATATCATCAATGAAAAAAACCACAAACTTATCCAAGAACTCAAGGAAAATTCTATTCATAAGGTCCATGAATACAGTAGGTTCATTGGTTAACCCAAAAGGCATAACTACAAATTCATAATGGCCATATCTAGTACGGAACACAGTCTTAGGAACGTCTCCTTCTTTTACTTTCAACTGATGGTACCCCGACCTCAAGTCAATCTTCGAAAAATATTGAGCTCCCTAGAGCTGATCAAACAAATCATCGATATGAGGAAAAGGATACTTGTTCTTAACAGTAATATTATTCAAGGCTCTATAATCAATGCAAAGTCTCATTGAGCCATATTTCTTTTTAACAAACAAGACAGGAGCACCCCACTGTGATATTCTAGGTCGAATGAAACCTTTATCTAATAACTCCTACAATTGGTTCTTTAACTCTAAATGTTCAACTTGAGCCATTCGATAAGGGGGTTTTGAAATTGTCTTAGAATCAGGAACTAAGTCAACAGTAAATTCAACTTCCCGATCATGAATAATACCAGGCGACTCAGAAGGAAAAACATCAAGATACTCATTTACCACTGGCACATCATTAATCTGAACAGTTCCTTTATTTTCAACAATATGTGCAAGGTAACATTCATTTCCATCTTTTACTAGTTTCTCAACTTCTTGATATGTTATCAAAATCAAGGGATCATTCTTGTACACAAACTGAAAATCTTTCTGAAAAGAAACCATTTAAGCTCTGAAGTCAATCTTAGCATGATAAACAGAAAGCCAGTCCATGCCCAAAATAACATCAAACTCTACTAGAGGCAAAACAATAATGTTTGCTGGTAGATTCTTTCCACACACAAGGATTGGAAGGTTCTTATAATTTCTTTTTGTCTCAATGTTCCCTTCGGGTGTTTTTACCATAAGTTCAGGATCCATATCTTGAGATGGAATTTCCAATTTACTAGAAAACTTCTTAGAAATGAAATAATGTGTAGACCCTGAATCAAACAACACATTGGAATAATCTGAACAGACAAACAGTGTACCTGATACTACTTCATTCGATGGCCCAACATCTGCTGAAGTTGTTGCAAAGGATTTCACCACCCCTTTCTGCTTGTAGTCTGGCTACTTTCCCCTAGTTGAGTTCTTCATTGGACACTCGTTTTCATAATGACCCATTTCATTACACTTAAAACATCTTACCGCTGGCTTTTCATTGCCTGGTTGATCATCTTCCTTACAGTTACGAGCAATATGACCAGACTTACCACACCGAAAGCACTTACCAGACTTGGATAAACATTATCCAGGATGCATTTTACCACACTTTTCACAGGATGGATATTTGGTTTTCTTACCTCCTTGCTTCTTTGATGAATTCTTCCCCTTTTCCTGCCAACTAGACCTCTTATTCTGTTGTTTGTCATAGAACACCTGATCATCGATAAACTCCATTTCCACCTTCTCCGCACATCAAACAAGTTTTTCATAACTTTTGAACTCACGAGAAGCTAAGCCCTTCGATACTTTGGCTTTAACCCTGAGTAAAAACGGTTTATTTTACTATCAAGATCTCGTATGAAGTTTGGAGCATACCTTGCCAATCAAGTGAACTTTGCTTCATAAGCAGCAACTGAATCATCCTCCTGCCTCAATTCTAGGAACTGTTTTTCCATTCTAAGATGGACCACCCTAGGAAAATATTTCTCAAGAAACATACATTTGAATTCTTCCCAATGAAGATCCTCAATCTCATCACTATCCCAGATATGTTTCACCATCGACCACCACTGATCAGCTTCACCTTCAAAACGGTAAATAGCAAGACTAACCTATTGATGTTCTGAACACCCCATGACATCAAAAATCTTCTTCAGTGCTTTAATCCACCCTTCAGCTAGCACATGGTCAGATGATTCTCTGAATGATGGGGGATGTTGCCTCATGAAATGTTCCACCACTGATATGTTCCTCTACGGTTGATCTGGCTGATCTCGTGCATGGATACCACCACCATTTATAGCCTGAGTCAACTGTGCCATCACTGCAACAAAATGTTTAGTTCCGATTCCGACCATCTCAGGTTGCTGATTTGGATGTTTGTCTTCCTCCTGATGTCGTCCCAACATAGCTGCTTTGTTTCCTCTACGGAAAACCATTCTGAACATAGAAATATCTTAGGAGAAGCAACATGGTAATCCATAAATGCTATATCATTTCAGTCATACCATAAATTAACTTATAATTTAACAATTTTCTAACTCCTAAAGTTGTCTAAACCGACCTCTGATACCAACTATATGGCCCCAACCTTAAACATTTATTAATATTGAATTAAATGAATAATTCACATTGAGGATCTTTTCAGGTTTAGATTTTTAGAGAATTAGAACATAACTATTACATCTCAAAAGATTTACAAAGTGGAAACTTCGACCAAGTTTCAATAGAATAAAAAACTCCTCAAAAGAAACATGTCTAGTTCCATGTTTTATATAGCATGACATTCCCTTGATCCCATACTTGACCTTATTCCACATTAAGTCATGTGAAAAACATTTCAAAAAAACTTGGGGTGAGCATAAAAAGCACAGTAAGGTATACACAAAGAATGAAAACTGTTATTTTTTTAAACATCAAGTAAACCATGTATACTTTATCAAAGTAACCCTTTCAGCTACAGGAAGTAGTAAAAAACTCTTCACTGAATAAAATATCATTACTTACCTTTTTGTTACCAAAGGATTACCATAAAACCCATATAAAGAACACATAACATATATAAAGGTAACTTGGGACATAAACATACTTAAGTGGAATAACCATACGGTCGACTTCTACACATATCACTTAATGGAATAGCCATACGGCCAACTTCCATACATACTTAATGGAATAGCCATACGACCGACTTCCATACGCAATGCATTGGAGGATATAACGTAACCACCCGTCCTGGTATTCACGGCACCACCCGTCATATGGTTTATCATGTAACCACCCGTTAAAATGTCCAAGTACCAATATAAAATCATAAAACATAAATCCAATATAAAGGAATGATAACATTTCCACATTTCAATCACAATATATCATAAATATAATGATATAATAGAATCCTCTATCAAAACCATTTTCATTACCAAAATACATAAAAGAGTATATGGTATTTATTTTATTTTAAAAACATTACGGCTTGTTGAAGAATCCAAAGACCAAATAATATTCGCGGCGACGGAAAAGGTCGTTGTCACCGCGTTTGTTAAAAAAACAATCATTTTTGTCTTTTAGTAAAATGATTCGAAGAAAAAGATTCCTTTCGTATAAAATTAAAAGTCAATGGGTTTTATACATCTTATAAAAGAAAATTGTGTATAAAACGAAATATGATACAATGAAAGGAGATTGAGACGAAGTCCCTTACCTCGGGTCCGACTTGACTCAATCGTTCTTTAACGTCCTGAATAATAAACTTGAGTTAATTTCAACTTGATTAAGAACATTTTTAAAGTTCATTATTCCTTTTATATCACTTATTTCCATGTTATAAACATTAGGTAACCATTTAAGTTAATAATGATTGTTTTTTCGATATTTGGTTCTTAAGTCGAAAGTGGACTTCTTACAATTACATGTTGTTCGTGTGGTCAAAGGTTATTTATATCTAGAATGACATTCCGGATTTGGATAGCATATATATCATATATTTCCAGCATATACATGTATTTATAATATTACATAATCATTTAGAGGTAAGAAATGAAATGCACCGTTCATGGAGATGGTAAGCCGTACGTACGCATGAACGCTACTTTCATTTCATTGTCATATTAATGGAATTAAAACTAAATGAGAGGTATGTATATTTTAATTACAGATTTATATTTATCAATTAGATTTATCATTAATTATATATATACATTATATACGTGTACTTTTAATATTACATTACATTTGGGGATAAGAAATGAAATGCACCGTTCATGGAGACGGTAAGCCGTACATACGCATGAATGCTACATTCATTTCTATCTCATACTTTAATGGAAAGAAATAATAATGATATAGAGGTATATTATAATTCCAGTATAACATCATATATAATAACTTTAAATCCATCCTTTATACATCCCACATATGGTATTAACGAATCACATCACTTTGAGGGGGCGGTAGTCCGCACTTCCTTAAATGAAGATATCATGTTTACCCATAATGGAAACCATAAAGGTATGCCCAAAATGAAAAATACAGAAGCTTAAGGAAAACATAAACATATTATATATCATATATAAATATAGTTTCATCTTAATGGACACCTTTTAAGGTGTTAAAACAATGTTGAACAATCATCGTTTCGGGAGGCAGAAATTCGCCATCCACAGAAACAGTATGTTCTTTAACCATTAGATGTAGGAGTGTGTAAGTGTAGCTCGAATCCTTCTTATAACAACATCATATTATATTTAGGATACTGGAGTTGTTACAAAAGAAATTAATAAAATAGTTTAGGGAGTTGGAGAAGCAAAATAAAACAAAAGGACTCAAAAGAAGACATTACCTTAAAATCATGTAACTCTCTTAGATTTGAGCTCAAAGGCTTCCTTGGGAAGACTTCTGCATAAATGTGAGGCTTCAAGGAGTAATTGAGGGATGTGGAGAGACAAAATGGGCAGGGGTTGGCCGAGCCAAAGGCTTTGGTAGTGTGGGTAAGGAGGTAGAGGTGGGGGCCTTTTATAAGAGAAGAGGAGGGGCACTCTTGGAAGGTAAAGAAAAGTCACTTTATTTTAAAATTGTATTCGGATTTAAGAGGTCCCACATTGAAGTTTTTCGAGGATAAGGTGAAAAGGGTATTAAATCCACCCATACAATAGGTTTTTTCCATGTGTAGGTCTTAGATTTCACATTATCTTTCCATTTTATTTAAATCGTTAAATAATGAAGTCATCGCTGCATCATCATGATGTCATAATTAATTTAATTTATTTAATGTCTAAAAATTATAAAAAAAATATCATGATGTCGAAAATATTTTTAGATTTCTAATGAATATTTATAGTCAAAAATATTACTTGTATAGCCCCATGTAAAAATTGTTTTAGTAAAACATCTCTTGTGTGTGTCATTTTTACTTTAACATTAAATAAAAAGTTATTTATGTCATTTCCCAACCAAATTGGCTTTATGGGGTCGAAAAAGTTGACAAATGGCTTGTCTTGGTCGGCCATTACACATACAATAAGGGTAAGACATGTGTCAAGGTATTTTCATTTTATTATAATATCATTTTTGCCTTAAATTGCACGAATTTCCTCTAATCGCGATTAAGAACTTAAAAGTTACTATTCACCCAAAAAAATATTTTAATCTCCTTAAACCACATTATACTTCTTAATAAAAACCATGTATGTCGGTTTTTTGAAATTCAAAACACAGAAGTGGTAAAATTTCATTTAAACGAAAAATCAGTTTTTATAAGTACCACTTAGTGGTTTCACTATTCATCAAAAATTGATGTTTTTCAGAAAAATACCAAAACTTCACCCTAAGGTATATTTGATATTCAGAATTCAAAAATGAATCCCATTTTACAAAATTCACAAAATATAAATTGCATTAATTAATTTAATAATTAATTCCCGCTATGAGAGCAAATATTGTGTTTTTATGAAACAATAAGTATCAAAAGATTGACACTAGTTTAAGTCCGATTTCAAAGTGAAATTAATTCCAACGACCACTATTGGATTTAATGGTAAAAATATATTCTAATATCACTATAAAACCACTTCAAAAGATAATCTAATCATTTTAAAAAAATAGATGAAAAAAAGGTTTTGAATAAAAATACAACAATTTAGACTATTCATTAAAAAAATGAACTTTATCAGAAAGATACCAAAAAATTACACAAAGTAAATTTTGATGTCCCAATTATAAAGAAGAGTTATATTTGATCCAATAGAATTTATAAGATCGATCAAAACTATATTTAATGACGGTTCACCGTCAAAAGGTGATAAGTGGACCTTTTGTGAAAATTAGAGTATATAAGCCTAAAATTGAATTCTTTTCGTATTTTAAAGCTTTATCCTTTATTAGATAAATGTAAAAACATTTAACAAACATATATAATCATATTTTAGTCATTTCTATCCATTCCTGCCAGTACAATGGCTACGTGTTAACTAACATTTAAAATAATATTATTTTATTACTAGTGTGCAACGTACAATTTCAAAGAAACTCTTTGTTGCGTATCAGGTACGCTATCGAACATAGCCACCCCATTAAAGTAAAATTAATATTTAATTCGCAAATATTAATAAATATGAAAATGTATTATACTTTTATTTACCTGGGATGTTACAACTTCTGCCCAAAGTGAGGCTTCAAAGAGTAAGAGAGGGATGTGGAGAGACAAAATGGGCAGGGGTTGGCTAAGCCAAAGGCTTTGGAAGTGTGGGTAAGGAGGTAGAGTTGGGGGGCCTTTTATAAGAGGAGAGGAGGGGCACTCTTGGAAAGTAAAGAAATGTTACTTTATTTTAGAATGAGTTTCAGATTTTAATGAACCCACATTGATGTTTTTCAAGGATAAGGTGATAAGGGTTATAAATCCACCCATCCAATAGGTTTTAGACATGTGTAGGGCTTAGATTTTACATTATCTTTCCATTTTATTTAAATTCTTAAATAACGAGGTCATCGCTGCATCATCATGATGTCATAAATAATGTAATTTATTTAATGTCTAAAAATTATAAAACAAAATACTATGATGTAGGAAATATTTTTAGCTTTACAATGAATATTTATAGTCATAAATCTGACTTGTATAACACCATGTAAAAATTGATTTAGTTAAACAACTCATGTTTGTGACATTTTAATTTTAACATTAAATAAAAAGGTATTTATGTCATTTTCCAACCAAAGTGGCTCCATGGGGTCCCCAAGTTGACCCATGGATTTTCTTGGTCGGCCATGACTCATCCAATGAGGGTAGGACATGTTTCTAGGTCATTTCATATTATAAAAACACTATTTTTACCTTAAACTACACTAATTACCTCTAATCGCGATTAAAAACATTATAAGTTACTATTCACCAAAAAATTCTTTTAATCCCATTGAACCAAATTTTACTTCTTAATGAAAAACATGTATGTCAGATTTTTTAAATTCAAAACACAAAGATTGCAAAATTTCATTTAAACGGAAAAAGAGTTTTTATAAGTACCACTTAGTGGTTTCACTATTCATCAAAAATTGTCGTTTTTCAGAAAATTACCAAAAATTCACCCTAAGATATATTTGATATTCCGAATTCAAAAATGATGTATATTTTACAAAAATCAAAACATATAAGTTACATTAATTAATTTAACAATTAATTCCCGCTGTCAGAACAAATAGTGTGTTTTTATGAAACAATATCTATTAAACGATTAACACTAGTTTAAGTCCAATTTCAAAGTAAAATTAATTACAATGAACACTATTGGATTTAATGGTAAAAATATATTCTAATTTCACTTTAAATCTAATTCAAAAAAATAATCTAATCATATAAATAAATTAGATTAAAAAGTGGTTTTGAATTAAAATACAACATTTTCACTATTCATTAAAAAAATGAACTTTATCCGAAAGATACCAAAAATTTACAAAAAGTAAATTTTGATGTCCCGATTAATAAGAAGAATTTTATTATGTCAAATATAACACATAAAATTGTCAAAAAGTGGATTTAAAAGTGGTTCGCCATCAAAAGGTGGTTAATCGACCTTCTAAAGAATATTAGAATGTTTACGCTTAAAATTGAATTCATTCTAATTTTTAATCCTCTAACATTTATTAGAAAAAGTAAAAATATTTGACAAACATATATAATCATTTTGTGGTTAGTTCTATTCATTCCCTCCATCACAACAACTAGGTGTTAACTACCATTTAAAATAATATTATTTTATTATTAGAGTGCAATGTAAGATTCCCAATAAACTTGTTGTTGCGTGTTGGGTACGTCATTGAGCATAGCGTCCCCTTTAAAGATGTATTAATATTTTATTCACAAATATAGATAAATGTAAAAATTTCATACTCTTTATTTACATGGGGTGTTAAAATTTATATAAGAATATTGAGGAAAAAATTCTATTATTTTTATGAATATATTTATGAAGTCTCATGACTAAATTTATTTTGAATACACGAAGAATGTAGGGAGGTATTTTTTATAAATATTTATGAAATATCATGAATCAGTTTATTTTTAATACCCAATGGAAGTGGAGATATATTTTTGTGGGATATTTATTTTTTAATAAACATGATAAAATATTTGATACTATATTTTTTAAGAGAAATTGCTATGAAAATTGAACCTGTTATGGGTTTTCATCATCCTAGGATTGTAAGTTTCATCACCTCCACAAGTCTCTCAAGGGATGAATTTATTTGGATTTTAATTCTACTTCCTTGATGAGATGATCTGATCTAATTCTCAAGAACCAGTAATAGTGCTTTCATTTTTTATTATCTCATAACTAGTGTCTGAGTTGGTACCACTATTTCACATCTCTCACATGCACTCTATTTTTTTGTTTATGATTATACATAGTAAATCATTAATTTTTATTCTTTTTCCTTGGGTTGTGACTCTTAGATTATAAATTCATGATCAAAGGGTTGTGACTCCCTGTATCTAAAGTTAGGATTATTCGGGTTATGACTCCCCATTTCTAAAGTCAGTTTGAAGGGTTATGGATCCCCATAAAAAATTCATAGTCATTGTTATCCCTCAACAAGAAATGGATTCTATAATTGGGTTATGATTCTTCCTCAAAATATATTTTTAGTGCACACGTATCTCTCATTGAGTAGAGTGGTATAAGAGTAGAGTAGGGCCACTTTGGACTAAATGACTACAAAAAATCATGGAGTTATTTAATATTTTCTACTTATAATTAACCATAATAATTAACATTGATAATTAATTGAATGAATCAATTAATTTGTTTCAAATTTTTAATCTGGTCAATTCACCCCTTATAGGGCATCTTCCATTACTTGTTCTAACCTAACAATTGTTAACAAAGGATAACATTATTATGAATAATTTAGCTATATCACTCTCTTTCTCGATATCAAACATTTGTATCATAGGTTTTTCCTTTTGGAATTAGCCAATAATTTTATGATATTATTTTATATTTAATTATGTTAATCTATTCCTAGAACTCACAGTCTAAGGAAAAGATCTTATAATTTGATAGGACTGAACCCAAATGATACTTGGATTTCTTCAGAAGCCACCACACTTTGATGGCATTGATTATGGCAATTAGAGATCCTAAATGATGGCTTACCTCAAATAGTTGATCACTGAGCACTGGTAAATCATGTCAAAATAGTACACACTTCCTAAAGATTCCCCAGACACTCTTAACAAAATTTATTCTACTAGATATGTATTAAATTTAAAAGTTGTTAATATTTTATATTTTTATATTAAAAGATGTTTTTTAGTCATGTGTCTACTTGTAAGACAACACATGAAATATGGAATTTTCAACAACTCACTTATGATGGATCTGAAAAATTCTTATGAACCACATTTGTAATGCTTCATGTAGAGTATCAAGACATTATGATGGGTAAAGATAAAATAGTAAACCAAATTTTCCACATATTCACAACCATTGTGAATGGAATGAATTCACTTGGAGAATATTTAGAAAACCTAGTAATTATTAAAAGAGCCCAATGAGATTTACCAATGAAATTGCATGAAAATAAGGTTATCAGTGAGGAAATCAAGATATTAAAAGAGTATATTCTGGATGAATTGATTTGATTACTACTATAATTTGAACTAAAATTAAAGAATATAGATTATTAAGAGCCTAAAAAAGAAATGATTTCGATTTTAAATTTATGAATGTTATTTTTACTAACTTTTTTTATTCTGATCTACAGGATAGTGAAAATAAAATATGGCCCATATTTTGACTGGAGTATATAAAATAATGAAAAAGAAAGGATTTAATAGTCAGTTTATAAGACACTGTCAAAAAGAAAAATGTATGAGTGATAATTAATTGGATACAAATTATAATTATTCATATGTTACTAGTTATGAGTGTAAGAATAAATGGAATATCAAACCTGATTTACCTAAATAAAAAAATAATGATAAATAAAAAAAGATGGTTAAAAATCCATTGACCACTAGCTGGATTTTTACAAATGAATCTGATTCTATTTAACAATCTAGAAATAAAAAAGAAACTACTATGTTTTTCTTTATGGAATCACCAGATTACATTATTATTTCCTATTTTTATTTTGAATTTTATGATCCTGAATATGATTCAGAAACTGCAAATATTTATGAATTAAATAAAGAAATATAAATATTAAAGAAATATATTTTCAATGTATATGATTTATATAATAATTTCAAAGAAAAATTGATAAAATTGTTTCCGAAAATAAAAAAAATTATAGTAGAATGAAAAACTAAGAAACACTGATTCTTCATCTCATTCAAAATTTTATGAAAATTTGGAATCGGTTAATGATTTTAAAGAAAATTAGAAAAACAAAGTTGAATGTCTTAAATAATTTTTATCTTCCTTGAATCAAGGTTATGAAAAATATCTTGAGAAGATTTTTTGGCTATAAGTGATAAAAATAATGATGGTTTTGGCTAAGATAGAATATAACACAAAATTTTTGAAACCCATTTTGATAAAATTGAAAATGGTTTTATATCAACTGTTACTTATTTAAAATTTGTAATGCAAGGTCACCACTAAAATTATTGTTCTCTATGATTAAAAAAACATTGACATTAACAAAAACTAATATTTCTAAATCATTGTTACCTAGAGTGACATATAACTGTTGTTTAAATTTTTTATGGGTTATTAAAAGTTTTCTTACCAATCCAATTGCACCCAAAGTAGACTGGCTACCAAAATTATAAAGTTTTGTAGAAATAATGCATTGGATATCTTAATAAAAACAAATTTTATATGGAGATTAGATTCTATAGGGATATGACTAGAGACCCATCAAATTTTACCACTTATGACAGATGTGAGGAAGACACTATTACTTTTGGAGACAATTCCAACGACAAAGTAAATTTTTTTCATAAAGTTGGTATTATAAATTTTTATTTTATTTATAATAATTTATATGATTAAGGATTAAAATATAATTTAATTATTATTTCACAATTATGTTATTATATAATGGAAGTTAAATTTCAAAATGATAAATGTTTAGTTTTTAAAAATGATTTTTTATAATTTTTGTTAATAGAAAATGATAATATTTAAAATATTGATTTTTCTAAAATAACAATTCAACATGTTATGTGTTTGAATGATTTTCAAGATGAAACAATCCTTTGGCATAAAAGTTTAGTTCATATTAATTTTCTAATGTTTTAATAAGCTCTCAAAACATGAATATCTGTTACAACAACCTTCCTTGAAGAAAAAATAACTCCATGTTTGTTGTGGTTGCAGGAAAGGTAAGAAATAAAAAATTAATTTTAGACTCATCAATCAGATAAGTACCAATAGACCATTACAGTTAGTAAATATTGATTTATTTAGTCCCACTAAAATTTCTTTTCTTAGTGGAAATAAATATACCTTAGTTATTTTTTATGATAATAATATATTTACTTGGTTATACTTTCTTTCTCATAAAAATGTTATTTTATCTATATTAATAGATTTTTGTAAATTAGTTCAAAATGAAAAATTCTTTGTGATTATTTATATTTATAGTGATAGAGAAAGGGGATTTGTGAATTTATATTTTTAAAAATTCTTGTGAAAAGAATGGAAATTCTCATAATTTTGGTGAACCAAGAACACCACCGTAAAATGGTGTTGTACAATATAAATATATAACTCTAATTGAAATGGCTCAAACTATGTTAAGTGAATATATTTTTCCTAGATATTTTTATGATGCTACTTTTTTTCTTGTTATATTTGAAATATAATTCATATAATTCCTTTATTAATGAAAAATTCATATTAATTATTTGAAAATAAAAAACAGAAAGTTGGTTATGTTTGTGTTCTTGGTTACAATGTTTTTATTTTAAATTAAAATGAAAATTAATATAAATTTGATTCTAAGAGTGATGAAGGTATTTTTATTAGTTATTATTATTATAATAAATCTTATAGAGGTGATAATAATGGAAATCCGATTAATGAAGAATCTGTTCATGTTATGATTGATTAAAATAATGATAAATTAAATTATCATTCAATTATTTTTGATAATAAGTTTAGAGATTTTAATTTTGGTGTAGAAATGACTCAAGATAATAATGAATAAATTGAGGGGGGATAATTATCCTTTTAAAAATTATCCATGATCATTGAATATTCACAAATAACCTCATGTTCAAAATATAACTATAAATATTGATTCTGGTGTTGAAACAAGAAATTCTATTTTAAATTATTCTACCAATACTGCTTCTTTTATGATTTTGTTACATTTAATGTTAATGAGTCATTAATTGATGAAAACTATATTATTTCTATGCAAGATGAATTAAGTCAGTTTTTTTGAATAATGTTTGGAAATTAGTAGAATGGCCTGATAAAAATTAGGTAATTGGAACAAAGTGGATATTTAGGAACAAGCTCGATGAATCTGGATAGATTTTAAAAAACTAATCTATACTTTATACTCAAGGATACTCTCTAGAAAGAGGTATTGACAACGAAGATTCATTTTCACCAGTTTCCATGATATATGCCATTATAATTTTGTTTTATTTTTCTTGTTTTGAAGGTTTTAAATTATATCAAATTGATGTAAATTTTTTTTCCTTGTATGAGTTTATAAAAGAAAAATTTGATGTTTCTCAAGACTCGGGTTTTTAAAGTGAAAAATTTATTAACCATGTTTTTAAAATATCAAAATATTTTTATGGTCTCAAAAAAGAACCTCTTTCTTTGTATGAAATAATATACTTTTTCATTAAATAATTATATTTATAAAGGAAATGGTGAACCTAAAATTTTTATTATAACAAATTATGATGATATTTTTGTTTTACAAATTTATGCTGAAGATATAGTTATTGGTTTCTCTACTAAAATAATTTGAAATAATTTTTCTAATTTTATGTATAATTAAATTGACATGAGTTTAATTGGAGAATTAATATTCTTTCTTGGACTTTAAATTTCTCAATGGAAAGATGGAATTTTTCTTAATCAGTCGTAGTATGTTATAGATTTGGTTAAAAGATTTTGTATTGATTCCTCTAAATCTATGAAAACCATTATGGGTATTAATTTTCATTTAGATATTGACGCATCTAGTAAATCTATTGATAATGTTTATAGAGTAATGATAAGTGGCTTGCTTTATTTATCTACACCTATATCCGATATCATTTTCAATGTTTTTTTATTTGACAGATTTCAAGAAAATCCTATGGGAAGTTATATTAAATATATAAAAATAATAAATAGATATGTTAAATCAACTATAGATTATGGTTTATTTTATCCAAAATATAACTGTTTTTGTTTAACATCACATTCTAACATTGAATTTGGATTATCTAAAATTGATCGAAAAATAAAATCTGGTACATGTCATTTTCTAGGAAAAAAATTAATTTCCTTGTAATATAAGAAACACCTATCTATTTATTTATCTTATATAGAAGTTGAGTAAATATTTACTTCTCGTAGTTGTGCTCAAAGTATATGGATTACGTAAACCATATGTGATTTTTGTTTTCATGATGATAAAATGCCTATTTATTATGATAATACCTCTCGAATTTCAAGTTCTAAAAACCCCTTACATCATTCTAGAACAAATCATATTGATTATAGACTTCATTTTATTAGAGATCATGTGAACAAGGGTGATATTGTTTTTAAATTTTTTAGCTTCTATGAATCTTCTAGTAGATATTTTTAAAAAGCCTTTAGTTTTTTTAAATTATGAAAAAATAAAATCTGATCATAGTATTTTAAAATTTTAACATTTTATTACTTTTTTTAGGGGTAGTTTGTTTTCAATTTTCTTTAAAAAGTGGAAAATAATTTGTTTTAAATGTTTTATAAAATTCGTTTTCATTGGTTTAAATGTTTTTGTTTTGTAGTAAAATAAAAAGGGAGAGATTATTTGTTTATGTGCAAGTTTTTCTTTTGTTTCATTACTTTTACTATATATTTTAATGATATCTCAAAAAAAAGTATCATTATTTGTGTGTTTATTATCAAATTGGATAGATATTTGATTTATTTAAACTTTATTAGTTTATGAGGAAGTCTGAAAATTCTTATCTAGTACTCTAAAAATTCAATGAAGTTGCTATTACAGTTTTATAAACTCTATAATCTGTAGTTTTAAAAAGTCATTATTTTTATTTTAGTTTAAGTTTTAATGATATCTTAGTTTTATGAAACATAATTTTATTGAAATATAACATGTTTATCTTTATTTTATTGGTTTACATTAAAGTCTAAAAATTTCCTTTTGTTGGCCTTTAAATTATACGAAGTTAAGAAATTTTTTTTCACAGCGACAATTTTCCAGAATTTTTTTCTTCTATGTTTAAAAGATTTTGGGATCTTTAGAATTTGGATTAATGTGTTTCTTGGCTTGTTGGAAATATAATATGTTTTTATAAAAAAAATTATTTTTTCCCAATGTCTAAATATGTAGTTAAGTTCCTTTAAAAATTCATTGATGTTTGTTAAATTATGTTGTCCATATTTTTCCAATGTATCGATTGATAAGCCAACTTTAAAAATAGTGAAAATTACGGCTTGGAAACCCCACATTCAAACTAGTTCAATTTATGGTTCAAAAACCCTTCCTTTGTAATAATACAAAGTGTTGTTCTGCAACCCCACTTTTTCAACAGTGCAATGTATGGTTCGACAACCCTACTTTCACAATAGCAAAAAGTATGGGTTGACAACCCTAATTTCAGAATAGTGAAAAATATGGTTCATAAACCCTACTTTCACCACAAAAAAGTATGGTTTAGTAACCCTACTTTTATAGTAGGTGAAATTATGGTTCATCAACCCTACTTACGAAATAGTAAAAAGTACGGTTCCTTAATCCTACTTTCAAAATAGTTCAGAGTATGGTTTGGAAACCCTATGTAAATTTTGAACCCTATGATAATTTTGAACCCTTGAATACATAAAAACCCTAATATAATTTTGAAACCTATTATTATTTTGAACACAATTGTACATTTATTAAAGTGTGGTTCGTGACCCCTACTTTTGGTTAACCCTACTTTCTGTGAACCATAATTTCAGTGAGCCCTACTTTCATGTACCCTAATTTAGTATACCCTATTTTTCAATTCCATACTTTTGTGTAATCTAATTTATTGTAACCTAATTCTATGAAACCTAATTTCATGTACCCTAGTTTTATATACCCTACTTTATTGATATAACTTTGTGATTATATTTGATATTCTGCATATTTATATGTATTATTTTCTATGGTTTTTCTTCAGGAAAAATTCACTATAAATTTAAGGATTATGATAGAACCAATTTTAATGATTTGTGTTTAATATTTAATGGGATATGTTAATAAATTATTGAGTTGCTATTTATTAGGAATAATATTGAATAAGAATAAATGGATTTAAATTGGAGTTTTAAAAACATTCATTGTAATTATTGTATAATTTTATTTAAATTATTTTAAATTCTTTTTATGATTTTTTACAACAATAAAGATGCAATGATGCTGCGATTTTTTTAGAGATATTTATAAAATCCCCTAACTCAATTTATTTTCAATATACAAAGGAAGTGAAGAGAAATTTTTGATGAATATTTATTCTCTATATACCTCTCTCTTTGGAAGGAAGAAAAATACACAAATTAACATATGTGATAATCAATTATATTTAAGGAGAAAGTGATGTGAACTTTGTACATGTTGTGCATTTGAAATTTCCGACAATACTCTATTTCATCACATGCATGATCGGTTAAGGGACTAATTTATTCTGCTTCAAATTATACTACCTTGACGATATGATCTTATCTAATATTCAAGAACTTGTACTAGAGATTTAATTTTTTATCTTCTCTTTTCTGGTTTCTTTGTCCGTAACACTATTTCCCATCTCTCGTATGCACTCTATTTATTTTTTCAATTTATGATTTAACATACAAAAAATTATTTATTATTATTTTTCCTCGGGTTGTGACTCTATAATGATAACGTCAGGATCTAAGGGTAGTGACACCCTGTATCTAAATTCATGACTATTTTGGTTGTGAACCCCAATGTCTAAAGTCAGGTTGTAATGGTTGTGACTACCCATAAAAAAGTGAATGTCATGGTTATCCCACCATTAGAAAAGGATTCTGCAATTTGGTTATGATTACCTATCAAAAATCATTTTTAGTGTTCATGTGTCTCTTGATGAGTAGATAGGTATAAATGTATAGTAGGCCCACTTCGGATGAAAAAACTATAAAAACACCCTTGTCTTATTATTTTTTTCACTACAATTAATCCATAATAATTAAATTTGATAAATAATTTAATTAATCAATTAATTTGTTTAAATTTTTTAATTTATCATATTCAACCCAACTATAGACCATATTCCATTACCCATTCTAACATAATACCATGACAGCGCACTCTAAGCCCTCATCATCTCAGCTCTCCCAAACAACATAAGTGTGCCCCAGAGGCCTCATAGATGGTGGTAGAGAGCCTATATGGGTACATCAGGTGGTGAAGGAGATTAGGGGATCAGTGAGATATTTGATCCTCATGAGGAAAATCTATAGATACTAGTCCTTGATGATGAAGGTTATGATCCAATCATGTGGGATTTGGGATGTTGTTGACACCAATAGTGCCAAACTCTAAGAAGATCGAATGGAACTGGATTCCATCCTCCATGTTGTCCCACTAGAGATTATCTCCATACTGTTTATCAAGGAAACTTCCAAGGAAGAACGGGACATCATCAAGACCATGCACATCGACATTTCTTTCATATGAAATACCAATTACTAGAAGCTCTATAAGGGTTGTCAAAGTATTTATTTTTCTAATGGTGATTTTGTAGATGAATTCACGATGATCCTCATCGGGTTGACCAACCAAATCACAATCCATGGTGATCTAGATCCTCAAGACAAGGTCATTAAGAAGTATATGTGTGTCATATAAACAAGTTATCAAAAATTTCTCTATCAATTATGATGATTCTCGACATGTCGAATATCTCGTTGAATAAGGTAACAGGGAAACTAAAAGTAGTGTTGGACTATTATGAGATTCCACTCACCATTGACAATGGAGAGAAACATCTACTCACTTAGGGGTATTGGGTTTCATTAATTAATAAGAAATATATGGAAGAGGGACCCTTAAATTAATCCATGTAAAGAAACTGGCACCGCTGACAACCGATAAGAAATAAAGAAAAAAATGAAGAAAATGGAAGGGATGATTGGGTATTATTTGGAAACAATAATTTCTAAAGGGACCGATGTCTATATTTTTGAAAAACGGGTCACATTTCAAAATATTTTCATAGAATGATTAAACATGATAAGGCCCTTCTAACTTAGGTTGATGACAATGATCTCAGGCTCCTTATAGAAAGGGAATTCACTAGGATTTTTGATACTTGACCTCTATGATATGTCAATTCCAATTCCCCATCCCTAGAATGATGTCCTCTTCTTCTAGTCATGGTGAAGGTATTTTAACAACATGCTTAGAAGGAGGTGTGCGATGAAAACCTATGATACCTCAACATTGGTATAAAAACCACATGGAGAGTTCCCACGCTATCTTCTCAAAGTTTGACTCTGGGATCCGTGACACAAACATACATGGTGACAGATCTATCATCAATATTTAGTGCAGAGAGATGATATTGTTTTTATAAAATGAAATTGAGCACTAAATGATCATAGGGGTGTACATTATTCCGAGGCTTAGAACCAACATCATTAGCATCAGCTAGCTTGATGAGAAGGGTCGTCAGATACTAATCCATGGAGGAATCATGAAGATTCCTGACAAGAAAAAACACTTATTTGACAGGTCACAAGGCATCATTTATTGGTTATACAAGATAAGACACAACAAGTTACAACCTACATGATTGTATTCAATTAGGTTTAATGTGAATGGTGCTGGCACAGAAGGTACGACCTCTTGAATTTCAGGGCATTGCGAAAGCTCACACAACACGAAATGGTTTGAGGGATTCTGTAGATTTATCAAGAGAATCAAGTCTATGAAATATTCCTTATTGGGAACAAGTGAAGAGTGTTTTTTCCAAAGAAAGTGATGTATTATGAGGAACATGACTTAGACCTTGTCCATGGTGACCTCTACAAACCAATCACGCCAACAATGCCAAGCATAAAACACTAATTTGTTTACCCATGGATTGACATGAGACTCGACATGTGGATCAATATACTCTCAAGAAAGGACTTCGCATGAATATCATTCTAGAACTTTTAAGCTATAGTGGAGGTAGACATAGGGTGTAAGATGACAACCCACTACACCGACCATGGTGGTGAGTTTACTTTAGTGGAATTTTTTCAGTACTGTATCGAGTGTGGCGCATAATGAAAAATAAAGGATCCCTATTCACAATAGAGGGAAAACGTTAGTGAAAAAAAACCATACCATGGTTTTCATGGCTCCAAGTCTGAAAAAGGAGAAGGGTCTTTCTAGGATGTTTGGGGGTGTGGCTGCCTCCACCTCCATTTTCATCCTTAACTGTCTGCTGAAACAAATCTTTAAAATGATTACATCTAATGAGGCCTGGTATGGAAAAATAACTATAGTGAAATTTCTTCACACCTTTGGATGTATTTCACATGTTAAGAACATGATGTATATACTAATGAAAATGGATGACCAAAGTACACTAACGGTCTTTGTTGGGTATGAGTCCATGTCCAAAGCATACTCCACGAACAACCCTATCTGCAAGTTCATGCATGTAAATGGGACGTCATCTTTGATGTGGAGAAGTAGTGGGATTGGAGTGCTCATGAGGAAAAAAGTATGATGAGTAATGATGATTCATTCACTATCAAACACACAAGGTTTTGTTTATGAGGGACTGCAATGGCCAGAAACATTATTGGAGACCAAATATCATAACTCAAACCCACTAGGGTGCAATCTACGGACATTGGAAAACCAGATGTGGTCATGATTATGCCAATACCTTTATCCATAATGGAATTCTATTAGATTCAATACAACATAGAAGATTCAATATATGTCAATCATAGTGATGCCCCACTTTAGTTTCTCACTATCGACAATATTATCGGTACAACCACACTACCAGGATTTTTCATGACAGAAGCTCTACCCTGTTGAGTTACACATCATTGTGAATGATGAGCCAAGCCCAACTGACTATATTGCAAATTATTTATAGATAATTCAAAGTAAATTAATGATAATTTTTCCAATGAGGAATAGAAAATTAAATCCACAAGATACAGAGATAATTGAAGACAGAATGCTATGATAAGGAGCCACCACCATGAAAAAAGATGGGATAAAACCTGGTGAAAGAATGAAGTGAGTTGACCAGGTATGTATTAATACATCCTTCTAGATGTATTAATATTCATTAATGAGAATATGTTCATAATCCGATGATATTTATAATCATATAAATCACTATAGTAGATTGAAATTCATAATTATATGATCTTTTTAACTTCTTTGACAATTATAATTATATAGACATATACATTGTACATCAGTTAGATTATTTTATACATCATTACAATAATGTTCATAAAATTTATAACTCAAACTGTATAAAATATTCTCACTAGATTATGTTCAACATTTCAATAAAACAAAAATTTATTAGAGAAAGGTAGACATACTCTATAGAAAAAATTTTATGAAAGCTGTTGGATTATTATTTTCATTTTACTGGAGAAAAAAATTATTTCTATTACACAAACAATTTTTACACTACTAGATGGAATATTTTATAGTATTTGTAATGATTATATCATGATGAAAATTGAAAAATGTCTATAATGAATATTCTGATTAAAGGAATATTTCATCAGAATCTATTATATCCACGTGTGAGAATCATGGAATATTATTTTTTGAGAATTGCCTATAAATACATGTGACTTTTAGAAGGAGAGAGTATATGATTTTTCAACATGGTGTGTCTGAATTTCACTTTGTTTCTTTGTAGTATATTGTTACTAGTCTTTGATTTGTAATATTTATTTATTTTCTATACATATGTGTCTAGATTATAAATGTCTTAAAAAAATTCATTTATGATTATTATGTTCGATTAGGTTTAATCAAAAACTTATATGGATATAAATACTAATAGGTCCAGTCTTTCTGATAGAGGGATTTTAGGGCTATGAATAAAGTGTTTTCCAAGTCTTTAAGATTGAGGGATTTTTTTTGATGATTTTTTTGGTTAGTTTAAATCATGGATACCTTATATTAAGGTGATTGACTCCCATAACACTGAAGGTTAAAGTATTGATATTATTTTATAATTTTTATGTATTCTTTTCTATATAACATTATAATGTGTTAATTTTCATGATTTTATAGGTTTTATTTCTGCAGTTCTAATATAAAGAAAGTTTAACATTGTTTTAAAATATTCATATATCTCTGATTATATAAAAGTTTCATAATAAATTTATTCTAATAATATCTTTGTAAATATTAGAAATAGTTTCATTCTAATAAACTGAAAAATTTGTAAAAATTTATTTAATTTTGGATCTTTATATACTATGATCCCCCGTCTTGTATTTCATTACATACTCTTATGATCCAAAATTTTATTTTAGAGTAGTTTCTACATCATTCTCTTAAATGATTATTTTTAAAATTAAAATTTGTTATATCAATCATGTTTTTATATTTACAAAATTTGTTGTTTTAAATTTTTGTTAAAAACTATTTTAAAGTAAATTCTATTTGTAAATTTTTTTTGTTTATAAAATATGGTTGGAAAGAATGATGGGACACTTTAGAATATAAATCAAATTAAACCCCTAATTTTCTATGGAGAGGAATGTAATTATTGGAGATATAGGATGGATATATTTTTTTGATAAATTATTTGATATTTTTTTTCATGCTTTATGTTAACTATGTAATTCTTGAATAGAGTTTTTATTTTTATGAATTTGTAGAAGGTGGAATTTTTACTAAATTTTAGAGTTAAAAAAATATATATTCCATGACCAAAAATAAATATTGTTAGATATGTTCATATGAAAATGTAAATAGTATATGAAAAGGTTTGAATTCAATCACTTAGGGAGAACCAATTGTTTTGGGACTAAGAGAGATGGTGAGAGATAACTATCAATGTTTTTATCTCTTACCTGAAGAATCTTTTGATAAGATGCATCCAATATTTATTATTATTTTTAAGGGTTAATCATATTTGGGAGATAAAGAACATAATGAGGAAATTCTATTTTACAATAGTATTGAGATTATTACTTGAGTATAGGGAACTAAAAGAATAACTCTTGATGTTATGATGAAAATTTCAAATTTGAGTTTAGATGTTTTACTTGAAAATTCATGTAGTATTAGGGTATATTGAAGATAGATTTGGAAAATGTGAAAAGGAAAAATAGAGTATATTTCTATTCTAATTCTTTTGTTTCTAAAAAATTCAATTCTACTAAAAAATTTACAAAATATTATTATTAGAATATGTTTAATGTTTTGATCAAAAGTAGTTATTTTGAATAATTTTAGAATGAAACTTCACATCATTCTCTGATAATGAATAATATATTTTTAAAAAAGGATTTTAGATTCAATTATAAGAAAATTTTTAATGACCGAAATAAGAAGAATGTTTCTGATTAGTTAATATTTTAGGAGTTCAAGAACTAGGTTATATCATAACTAATTTACCTAGAAATACATGGAAGGAAAAACAATAATTATGTTCTAAAAGTTTCTTCAATCATTAAAATAATAATATTTTGAAAGATTTAACCCATGGAGAGTTATTGGAGGGGAAATTTGTTCATATAATTCTTCAATAAAATGATAGTGATAATTAGAAAAAAAAATCAATGAAAATATTTTGAAAAAAAATAATTTATTGATGACTTAGGTACCTTTTATAAATATAACCAACATTACACTTAATGAAAATTATCCTGATTCTAAATATGAAAATATTGGTACATAATTTGAATAATAATTGAATTTGTTCAGAACAAATTAATACTTTACCTAGATTTAAATAATTTTATAGGTTTTAATAATTATTATAATAAAATTGAAATGTTTTTTTTTTAAAAATGAAGATACTAAGGAAGATATTTTTAAAGAAAATTTTGTAATTTATAAACATACAATTGAAAATAAAAATCATTATAATGATTTAAATAAATCTAATGCTGAAAAATATAATCACTCAAGTGAATTGGAGAATTCATAATCAAATAAATTTAATGAGTATAAATTTTAATTAATAAACATAAATTACGAAATGTTAAGTGTGAAGAGATTACTATCAAAATTTACATCTAGTAAACAAAATTTTGATAATATATATATATATATAAATACATATTAAACAATATAGGAATGTTTCTATAAAATTTTTTAATTATTCAAAACCATATTTATGAATAACTATTTTGTTCCCAAAAGTACACCTTTTTTGTGCTAAGTGCCAATATGGCATATATTAGAAAAACAAGTGTTCTTTAAATTGAGTACAATCTATAGGATTTTATAAGACCTATTTTTCTAAATAATAAGAAACTATCCATCATAGAATTTTTAGAAATATGTGGATTCCAAAAATACTTTTCTTTAACAACGCAATACCCAGACATGTTTGGGTAGCAAAATCCTCATTTTCTTAATTTTAGGAAAAGAAGAAATATACCAAAACAACAACAAGATCATTTATATGGATAGTGGATATTTTTGGCACATGATCAAAAAAATGTATTTGATCTAAAGGATTATTAATATGAATGGTTGAATTTTTACTTTTTGAGACAGAGTACAAGAGGAAAATATTGGTATAGAAAATATATTTTTCTTGGAAAAGTTTTAATTTCAAATGTTCTATATTTTTAAGGTCTTAAAAACAACATTATTGATAAAAGTAAATTGTGTGATGAGGGTTATATTGTGAACTTCGGGAATGAAGAATTTACTATTCATAGTTCATAATAATTTTTTTTATTCTTTCCAAAATGTATGAAAATTTATATACACTTAATATAGATGACCATAAAATCCATGATATACATTTTCATAGTGCAATGGAAGATCAATATGGGTTGGGATATAGAATTTTATAATTCTATAATGTTATAAATTTATATAAACTTTCTATGAAATTACTTTTTAGATATATACATGAGATTATGTTTGATTAATATAAATTTTGTGATACTTATAAATACAAAATAAAACATAATTAATGTTTTTATCTATTTGTGAATATTCAAATTCATATATTTTATTGTTATTATTTATGGACTTATTTAGTACTACATAAACTTGGAGTATTTTATTCAAATACTTTGTGTATGTTTTAATTGATGACTACACTATATACACTATTGTCAATTTTCAGGAAAATAATCCTAAATCCTTTTTTTGATTTAATTTTTTAAACCAATTCTAAAAATGATAAGAGTTTACCATTGGTAACTATTTATATTGGAAATGGTGGATATTTACTATATTCTGAATTTGAAAACTTTTGTAGTAAAAAGTATAATACATAACTTCCTAGCACCTATAAATCCACGTTAAAATAGTGTAGTTTAAAGAAGAAATATAATTATTCAGGATATTACTAGAACCTTTTTAAGTGAATACTTAATTTATATTTTTAGATGAAGCAGTTAATTATTCTTGATACACTATAATGTTTGTTCTCCTCAAACCATTAATTAATAAAACTATTTATGAGTTTTGGACATGAGGAATGAAGAATCTTCCATACATCAACGTTTTGGGATTCAATGTATTTATATTGTATACTAATAATAATTTACATAATTTTTTTGAAAAAAACATGATGAAGGAATATTTCAAGGTTATTCTCTAAAAATCAAGCCTTACAATTTTTTTTTAAAAAATTTATTAAACATTTTTATAAGAAAAAACTTATACACATCCAAGGAATCAGTTAATCCTTAGGAATAATCCTAGTGATAATATCCTTTGTGGTGTATATCAACCACTTCTAACTGGAAATTTCTTAACAAATATCAGCGACCATTGTGAATTTCTATCTCAATTTCAACCTAAGACTCTTAATGATGCATTAGGTGATGAATATTGGATAAAATAAATGAATTATAAACTCAATAAATTTATGAGTAACCAATTTTTTACCTTTTCTAAATGTTTTAATGACTCTCCTATTATTGGTGTGAAATGTGTTTTATAAAATAAATGTGATGAAAATGGAGTCATAGATATAAATAAAACAATACATGTTGAAAAGTGTTTTAATTAATTTGATGGAATGGGCTATGAAAAAACATATGAACCAATAACTGGAATTTAATGTATTTTTATACTTTTAACATTTTTTGAATTTCAAAATTTCAATCTATTTCAAATGGAAGTGATGTTTTCATTCCATAATGGATATGTATGGGTGTATCTTTATGTCAAATAACCCCCTAGTTTTGAATACAAAAAATCACTGGATCATGTTTTTATACACACTAAGAATCTGTTTTTAAATAAACAAGATCTTAGATCCATTTATGCTTTATTAACCAGTTTTTTATTTCGAAATAATTTTTTCAAGGGAGTTTAATATACAAATTTTTTTAATAAAATATATTTTAAGGAAATCATCATTGTTCAAATTTTAGTATATCAAATTATATTACTATTGACTCGAAAATTGCATACATAATTCTTTGTAGATATTATAAAATCTAATTTTGAGATGGGAAGGATGGGTAAACATACTTATTTTCCTTTTTTTCAAATTTAAAAAATACAATGTTGAAATTTTATATCACAATATAAGAATATATAATACACTCTTAAAATTTTCTGTTATGAAAATAAAAACAATTATTAGTACACTTATCAGATGTTCATAAAGTTTCGATCTTGATGAATTTGGGAAACCAGTTGATCAGAATATTTTTAGTATAATGTTTGGTAGTTTTTATACCTAATATCTAGTTGTCCATATTTAATGTTTTTTATATGATTATGAGAAATATATCAATAAAATACAAAATAATCTAATATTAAATCTATAAAACAAAATGTTTGATATATCAATAGAATTAATGATCTTGGTATACTTTATTCATCTAGAAATGGTTTCAAACATAAAATTTTTAGATTCTAACTTTGCAGGATGTAAAATGGATAGAAAATTTATATTAGGAACATGTTGTTTCTTAGGAGAGGCTTTATTACATTGGTACATTTTGAAATAATATTATGTATAACTTTACTTTAATTAAGTAGAGTATGTGGAAGTTGGTAGTTATTGTGCTCAAGTGTTGTAGATGAAACACACAGACATATACATTGTTGAATTTTATTAATTAAATTAAAATTTTTTTGTGATTAAAAATGAACCATAACCTTATATAAAATCCTAGCACATTACTAATGATATAATCACATAGATATAAGAAAAAATTTTATTTTGTAAAACATATAAAATTGATATATAATTTTACAACTCATCAAAATGAATGAAATTCATGTTGATATTTTTATAGAACACCAAAATTCTTGCAGGTCTAAATAGTTTAAACAGATATTAGAAATGGTAAATAGAAATTCGTCATTCATATGTACCTCATGTTTGAAAATATTTTTATTATAATAAATTCTCTTATAATTGAGTTATATATATTTTAGTTAGTTTTTTGAAATGTTATGTTTTTATAAATTCAATATTTTTAAAAAAGCATTACATTTGGAAATTATTTTGACAAAATTTTATTAAGTATGCTCAGGAAATGTTTTTTTTGGAAAACATACAAAAAAAATTATTTTTTGAAACATTAGAAGAATATATTACTAAAATACAATCCTAATGAAAACATAAAATTTTACTCCAGGAGTGAATTTATAATCTCTATTCTTTACTATCATTTTTTATATTCTATTATATATTATGTACTATAATTTTATAAAATATTTAAAATATTTATCTTTTATATCTCATAAATTTTTTCGTATGATTTGTTTTTTTAAACATGTAGCAGTAATATAAAATATTAATTTTATAAACAAAATTATCAACCATTGGATCTGGAATGGGGTTGTTTTTGAGGAATTGTATCATTAGATTTTGAATATTTTATCCTCTAATACCTATAAATACTAGTGTTGGTCACCAAATATCCTCCAACAGTTCTATTATTCTATTATATCTTCCCACTAGATTAAACTTCCATCCATTTCTTTGATCTTAATCCATTCCTATTCATTAGTCCATTTATGAATGATTAAAATATTAGAATATTTAGAAAATATGTATGTTATAATGTAAAGGATTATAGATTCAAGATGGTTCTCTAAATTTTATTTAATTAATAATTTTATTATCATCCAATGATGGTAAGATATTTTTGTTAAAAATGATGAATTTTATCCTCACTATCCGACATTAGTATGTGAATTTAATTAAAAAAATAGTAAAGGTATTAAAAATTGTTTTTTGAAGAAACAATGTATTTGAAGAATAAATATACATTAAAAATTTGAGTTCATTTATTAAGAGTAATTAAATATATGTTGAATAAAAAATTTATAATTATATTATAATATAGTTAATTTTATTCACACCTTCCAATTTCATAGCGAGTTTATAGAGATCGAGTTAAAATAATGGCATTTTAGAGTTTTTAAAGCTCATTTCTTTATGAAATGTAAGATTTCTTACATAGTGTTCTTTTAAAATATCATGGTGTTGCACATTAAATAGTAATTTTTCATCCTAGAGGATTTTATTTCAATTTAGGAGAAAATAATATAATTATTTTTATGAAAGTTTAGAATTATTATTTTAAAAAATGAACTTCATTTTTTAAATCATCATTTCCAAATTAGGATATAGTGATTTTTTTGTGTTTTTTTGGAAAAAATATATTTTTCTATGTATAATGACATATATTGATTTGTTGAAAAATTCTTATTTTATTTACACCATTTAAAAATATATATTTCTTATCGATTTTTTAATAGAATCATTATTTCCATTATATAATTAATAATTAAATTATGGTATTTTTAATTATTTTAATGATGGGTTTTGATTTAGTTTTTTTTATTTTTATGAATTTTATTTTGGAAAACTGATTTTCATCATGTTTTGTGGGTTTAATTTTAAATTAAATTCAATAATTTATATTAATTTTATTTAATAAAATATATTAAATTTTTTAATCGTAATTTAAAAATTTGTTAATGAGGCCAGTTTTATTTTTGTTCGTAATGTTTAGGATGAAGAAAATACATTTTTCACCATAGTTGTGTTTAAAATGAGAATTTATGGTAAAATCAAAGATATAAGGGTAATTAATAAAATTTAACTAGTATATATCTTACTTTATTGCCACATTTGGACCTTACACTATCTGACCATCTATCATCAATCCATTTGGAAGGTTTTTTCTTGAGAATTAATTTAGTATATTTCAATCTTTTATGAAATTCCAAGTGTGTCATTATTACACCCAAATATTTTTATGAAATATTTCTCTTTAAATAATTTTATTTCTTTGACATCTTGCATTGCATGCATCACTGAGTTTAAACAATCCACGAGACAATATGAAAATAAATTTAGTTAATAATGTTCATTATAAACTAGAAATTAAAATGGAAGGAATAAATATAAAGGTCTAACGAAATATAAATGTATTGGTGTATGCATAGAAAATAATAACAATTTCTTTTTTAGGATTGTCACTTTATTCTTCCGAAAAAAAAAATTTCTTAAAAAATTTAGTTTTTATTATTTTTAAGAATGAATAATAGTTTTTTAGAAGGTATTGAACATTTATTGGAATAAATAATTTTAAATTTATTATTTATAATTTCCTAAAATTAATTTTTTATACTTTTATGAAAACATTTATTTTTGAAAGTAATAGTGAAAATACTGATTTTTTAGAAAATTATATATATTTTTAATGTCTTTAATAGCTCAAAATTTGTTTCATATTTTTTTTAAATTTTAATTAGTTAATTTTAATTTTAAATAATCCAATTATGGTTCTTTTAAATAACTTTTTACAAAAATTTATTATAAAAACATTTTATGTTTCAAAATGGATATTTTCTGAAAAATAAAATTTCATGGAGTTTTAGAGGTTTTATTTTAAATTAAATTATGAAAATTATTTGTTTAAAATTTTGAAAAATGGATGAAAAATTAAGATTCATAAGATCCATGTTTACTGAATATAAACTTTTTAATTTTTTCCAAAATGAATAGTAATAGTGGCGAATTTTGTTAGCATGGTAATTGGTAAATTGGGTAATATTAGTAAATAATCAAATTATAAAGACTATAAAATAACCATAATACATGTGAAAATTTATTTTGGATTAAGATAATTAGACCCTTAATTCCTAAGGTTCAAAATTAAGTTGTTTAATAGACCCTGGTCTATGAAAAATACCTGTATAATTTTTAAAAAAAACTAACATAATGTTACTTTCTTTGTCTTAAATATCCCCTATGTGTGCACATCAGAAAAATGTAATATATAAATGAATATAAATTAAATTTTTCTTAAAATAATCAACATAATTTCTTTATAATTGTTTTTGAATTTTTGGGCCACTTTGATGATATTATTTTATTTATGATATTCTATTTAATAAAAATTTAATGATTCCACATTCATGTTTTAAATAATATATAATTTTCAATATAGGGATTTCCCAAAGTTATATTTGACAATAAATACTCTTATGAAATATTGGAGAAATATATTTATAATTGTCTTTTATTTTTAGTTTTCAGGGATCAAATATGTATATTAAATAATTACAAAACATTAATGTCATAAATAATTTATTAATGGAAATATAAAATAAATGTTATTGAAAATATTAAAATAAATATAATTTGCGATAATTAATGTGATAAACGCATTTTATAGATTTACATGACCTCAAAAGGATATAAAAAAATATCTGGTTCGACGATAACTTGTTTTCTATTTATTTTTAAATGTTCAAGTAATGAATAGTGTCATAATTGACATTTTTGATATTTTATGAGAATAATATTTTGTTAATTTTTTTAAAATAATAAGAATATTTAAAAATACAAAAATAATTATAATATGGTCTAAAATTTTATAAATTGGTCATTTATGATCCATTTTATATCACAAAATTTAAATTAACAACCTTTTATTATTGAAAACATTTCAACCTTATTTAAAATTAAAATACATTAACTAAGGGTTAATCATAATGATTAAGTTTAAAATAATACCAAAATATTTATAAAGTATATTTATTAGTGATATTAACCTTATCTCATCTTATATTTTAATAAATTTCCTCTTGGTTGTATTTTTATTAAGCTTTAATTTATTATAAATTTAAATTTTTAGAAAATTTCAAAAGATCCCCTCACCTTATTTATAGAAGGGAACCTCCACCATTACCTCTACACAACTCATTAAGCCTTCAAGATTGAACATACCCAAAAAATTATCTTTTTTAACTTCCATATCCATAATTTTGAAGATATTTTCTTCTCAACAGACCAACCCTAGTGTCTCTAAGAGAAGATTTAATGAAAGTTCTCGAAAGAAGTGGTAATCATCTTTACCTACACTTTAAAGATTATTTATTCTTGCACTTCCAATTCATGTATTTTTCCACTATAAAGTAATAAATCCAGTGTCACCTATATTCTGGGATGTTATTATTATTATGGAATAACCATATTATAACTTTTATCCATCATATAAAAAAATAAAAGCATCACGCGTGCGTACATATGACTTACCGTCTCCATATCGTGTTGTAATCTATTTTTCATCACTACTTTAGTTGATGGGTATTATGATAAAAATAATAAGTATATTTACACACACATATATATGTAATATTAATGATATTAAATTTACTAAAATATATATATATACAATCCATTTTATTACCATTAAGGGAATGATACAATCCATCATGCATACATACGGTCTACCATCTCCATGATGAGATGTGATTCACCTTCAATGTTCACAAATCAATAATTATTATATAAATATGTATATTGAATAAATAGGATATATATATTACCTTTATTATCAATCTAGATATGATGAAACAATATCCAATGCACAAAAACTGGGACTTATATAATGAAATGTAGATTGGAAAATGAAGAAGTTAGCACCCAGAAGAATGATAATAATGAAGTGTTATTAAACAATTGGTGATTGAATGATACAAGTGGATCATATATGATATTATAAATATGGGTATAGATATTATATAAAATAATAACATTCATTAAATTATACATGATGTTTAGATACATATGAAGGAAATCATGCCAAATGTAAGGGATAATTTCCCAATATCATTATTATTTGGGATTTCTTATACATAAGTATATATATAAGAATACACATATTCCATTTACATGTTTCTTATAACTTTTTTCCAATTTTTTTAATAACATTCTACATTTTATTAAAATTATTTTTACGCATGTTTAAAATTTTTACTAAACAGTTTGAAATTAATCTTTTTTTTGTCTTAAAAACAAGATAAGTTGTGAATTTTCTAGAAAAAGTATGAAATGAATCTTTTTTAACATATACTACCTGAATCTATTTTTCCTATTTCATGAAACAATAATTTCTTGAACCTTACCTTACAAGATAAAAGGTTTAATTTCAAATAAAATGATTTATTTTGAAAATTCAATGAATTTTAATAAAAGAAATCATTTTCAAATAAGAATATATATTTTCCTTAGGAATTATTTTCACATGATCTATAAAAATAATTTTCCATCTACCATCACATTATTTTATGTTACCTCTTCTTTACTAGGGATATTTATCAATGAAACCATCCCTATTCATTCTATGGTTGTTTTATGTTTTTGATGGAATGATATATAACAAACCAATTTATTTTTTGGGGGATATATTATAATATAATGATGTTTATGAA
Organism: Viscum album; assembly: GCA_963277665.1. Lineage (NCBI taxonomy): Eukaryota > Viridiplantae > Streptophyta > Magnoliopsida > Santalales > Viscaceae > Viscum > Viscum album. The sequence continues at coordinate 2,036,759,123 of OY728156.1, forward strand.
ATTGATTAATTTTCATGGGTTCTAATATTATAATTTATTTTTGTTTCTCTGAGACACATATGTATGGTTTTCATTTTTTGCTGGGTTGGACCTTTATCTCCATCCAATGCATTGAGTAAAACATTTTATCTCCTGAGAGAGATTGGATATGAATGGGAAGTGATACTAGTTCAATAATACATGATTATAATGGGGTAAACATGGTTTAGTGGTATAAGAATAGTATGGGAGTAAACATGGTTTAGTAATACAGGGCTGGAATAAGGAGTGAACTCGGTTCAGTAAGGTACTTTGTTCACTATGATGGTCTTATTTGCGGGCCTTGAAAGATATGAAAATGATTTTATATACTTATGTGTATGCCATAATTTCATTTATTATATAATATTCCCATGAATTATGTTCTTTATAATTCATGTCTTATGAACTTCTATGATTTATTCCACAACTCAATATTCTGAACCTTGATATGAATGATTTAATTTTTAAATGTTATTTTCATGTTCTTATTTCATATGATTGTGTTGTCTACCTAGATTAATCATTCCAAACATATGAGCCCACCATTTTTATGTTTCCATTTTACAGGATATGATTAAAGGTTTTTAGTAATATGTGTCAAATGGGTTATAGTTATGAAGGAATAAGTGGGAGATGATATAGATACTTTATGTACAAGATGTTTATGTTTCCGATATTTAAAATATACTAAACATATACGGTTCCGGTGTGGTTCTATTTTGTTATATAATGAATATTATTCTATTAATATGTAATTTGAATGTATGAAAAGTGTGCACAATTATAGTTTTTATTAGAGCAAGGTTAAGTTGACCAATAAGAAACTTGGATGAGAAAACCTTATTGAGAACCAGAAGGATAAGTCAGAGTATATGATATAATCCTAGTGTTTTAATGACAATCATAGATACCCTAGGATAAAACCTAAGGTGAAATGAATTGAAATATTATATGTCATTTCCATTTATTATGTGGTTTTACCACTATGATTACTATTTCTCTCACTTTTCATTTTAGTTTTAGACAATGGATGGAACCTGAAGGAATCACAGTAATGACGAATGTGATAGGAAATGAAATGATTATCCTCATGAAAAACAAAATGTTATGGGAGATATAATGAAAAATCATGTTTTATTGCTCACACAAAATTCTAAAAATATGAATCAATAAGGACTTAAAAACAAGAAAAGGATGGGACAACATTATACTAAGTCCTTCATAAGGAGATATCCACTTTCTTTTTGTGGGTATTCTGATACACTAAGGGTTCATTAATGGGTAAATACCACTGAAAAGACATTTTCAGTTCTCCAATGTTCAAAACATGAGAAATTCTTTTTGGTATTCAATTTTATAGACGGTGAACCAGATCAATTGTGGAGTGTTATTATGAATATGATGGAACAAGAAAAAATTGAATCAATGGAATGAGATTAGTTTTAGAAAATATTTTTCAATAATTAATCTCCTCTTATTATTAAAAATAAAAGGAGTAAAAAATTACTTAGGATTAAACAAAAGGATGATTAATCTGTTGGTACCTACGAAGCCAATTTTAGAATACATTAAAGCTACGCTTTTGGAATTATCATCCAAAATGGATGTAAGATTGATCGATACTTATATGGATTAAAGCCAAGTCCCTAATTAGAGTTATCCATAAGGAATTTAGTATCTTTGTGGAAGTCATTTGATGTTATCTCAAGGTTGATATAGATATTGAAATTACCCCTCAATATTATTGTTTCAAAAAGAAAATTAAAAAGGAATTAAAGGAAATTATAAAAACTATAGTGATTAGAATATGAGCTTTCTATTATGATCAATGTGTGTAATTAATCCTGGATGAAAATATCTTAATGGTACTAGTAATTTTTTTTCAAGTGTGGTAAATAAGGTCATCATGTATTTGGATACTAATTTGATGGGAAAAAGATTTATAATGTTGCAAATAGAGAAAAGGATACACATAATGTACACCTAAACATTAATATTTCATGTTCAATGAAATTAGAATTATGATAACCAATGAACTATTACAAGTTTTATCTATAATTATGAAAGATAGAAACCTATTAAGTACAAAAAATAGGAAAGCACACGTGATCACTATTTATAATGCGGCACATGGTAATGATGTAGTGAAAGGTACACATACCATTTAATCTAAAGTATATATTGTTTTATTTTAATATGGTTCATCCACTCCATTATTTATAAAGAATTATATATGGGTATCACTACATTTCCTCACCAACAAGATATTCAGTTAGTGGTGAAGACTCATACTGGAACAATGGTTTTATCACATGTTTATAATTCTTCTTCGGATGAATTTTGCACGAAAATGATTCCTATTGTTATCCTTCTATTAGTTTAATTAGATATGATTATTTGCTTAAATTGGATTTCTCTATATGGAGCTCATATCAATTGTTGAGTAAGTGAAGTCACATTCTATAATCTGAATGGATCTATAATGATCAATCGATGCAAGGATGAATATTAACTTTCAAGGGAAATTCCTGTTATTAGGTGGGTATCAATTCTTATAAATGAAGGTTATCTACCTTAGATGTTTGGGGAGAAACTCACCTTTAAGGATAAAACTATTGTATAAGAGTTTATTGATGTCTTTTTAGAATAGTTGATAGGCCTTCGACTGAATTGTGTAGTTGAGTTTTTAATAGAACCCATATTGGGTACTATGTGCATTTCTATGAATCCTTATAGAATGTCTCCAATTTAGTTATAAGAATTGAATAAGAAACTACCCAATTTATAATTTTCATGGTATAATTGTAACATTGGAGTCATAGACACTAGAAAATCCCCTTGGGGTTCACTTTTTCTATTTTTTAGGATGAAAGATGGATCAATGAGACTCTTCACTGATTATCGATAACATAAAAAGATCACTACCAAGAAAAAATTTCACCACCCCAGTATTGATGACTTATTTAATCAATTACACAAATAAAAATACTTTTCCAATATTAATCAACATTATAGATAACATTTATTGAGAGTAAAAAAGGAGGATATATTCATGGTGACATCCCGTTCAAGGTATGAACATTATGAATATACTATGATGCCTTTTGGTCTTACTAACACCCCTTCTATCTTCCATGATTTAAGTAATGTACTCTTTATAGAATATCTATATTAGTTATGTGGTCTTTATATATAATATTGTTTTATATTCTATGATCTTGGAAGAACATGAATATCACTTGAGGATTTCACTAAAGTCCCTATGAAATGGAAATCTTCATTCAAAATTTACCATGTGTGAATTTTGACTTCAGAAAGGTCAATATTTGGGTTACATAATCTATATAGATGGGACATCGATAGATCTAACAAAGATAGATGTTATTAAAAATTGTAGAATACCAACAAAAGTAACTGATATATTAATTCTTCTTGGTTTGGTTGGATATTATCATTGATTTGTGAGATCTTTATCGACTATCTAATCCAATCACTAAGGTGACTCAAAAAGCATATAATTTTATATGAACAGAGGAATGTGAATAGAATTCTAATGAGTTGAAAATAATATTAGTCAGTGCACCAGTGCCCATAATACCCTATAGTGGAGAATGTTTTATGATCTATTATGTTGCATCAAATACGTTTTTGGGATATGTTTTCTTGAAAATGATATGGTGATAGCTTATGCCTCATGAAAATTGAAAATCCATGAAAAATGTTACCCAACTCAAAATTTAGAGTTATATTTTGTAATTTTTGAATTAAATATATGGATATACTATCTTTATGGTGAAATTTATGACATATATACTAATCATAAAAGTTTAAATTATATTTTCACTTAAAAGAAGATTAATATGCAACAAATAATTTGTTAGGATTTGATTAATTATTATAATGGAACAATACATTACCACCCTAGAAAAGAGAACAAGGTGGAATATAATTTGATTCAAAAGGACCATGCAATCCTATATTTGATGAGGATAACAAAATATCCAATATTTAAGGATTTTCAATGGATGAATCTAGAAATCATAATGGAAGGGTAGAAATTTAATCTTTATCAAATTAATGTTCAATCATCTACACAAGTAATGATTATGGAGGCATAGGTGAATATGTAGAGCTAGAAAATAAGGTGAGAAATTTTCCACAGATCAAAATTTATTATGATGGAATAATTCAATTCAGGAACTATGTTCCTATACCTCCCATTCGAGAATTAAATGTGGAGTTGTTGGATGTGGCTCATAGATCATCATTATCTATTCATCCTGGAATCACAAAGATGTATAAGGGCCCAAAAGAGTATTTTTGGTGTGATAGAAAGTAGAGATATATTTAGTAATATTTTTCTCAGTTCTTGGTTTTAAAGAAAGTTAAGTCTGATATAAAAATGTATAAGAGTATGTTAAAACCATTAACCGTACCAGAAAGTAAATGGGAAAAAATAACCATGGGTTATATATATGGACTTTGCAAAACATCTTGAGGCCATAATGAAATATGGGATATAGTTGATCATCATACGAAGTTGTAAAACATCATTGATATCAGAAAATATTTATCTCTTGATCATATTTCCATAATATATATTATGAAAGTGGTATGATTTCATGAAGTACAACATTCAATCATATTTGATCAAGATTTGAGGTTTACCTCAGTGTTTTGGATAAGTCTTCTATAAGGTTTAGTTATATAGTTATGTTTTAGTATTTATTATCATCCGTAGATAGGTGGTTAATCTGAGAGGAAAATTCAAGTGAAAAAAGTAATTTTGAGTGATTTATCTATGGATTTAAAATGTTGTTGGGGTCAGCACCTACCTTTGGTTGAATGTTTTTACAACAATAACATTCACTTTAGTATTCATATGGCCCCTTATGAATCCCACTATGGTAATACGTGTCGAACCCCAACATTATGAGATGAAGTTGGGGAAATAAATCTATTGGGAACTGATCTAGTTGAGAAAATGGAAGATAAGGTTATACCTATTCAACAACACATAAGAATAGATCCATGTATAAGGCCCCAACCTTAAACCTTACTTAATCTTGAGTTTTTACAAGATTTCACGTTAAGGATCTTTTCAGGTTTAGAGTTTTAGAGAATTAGATCATAAAACATGCATTACATTCTACATTTAAACAAAGTAGTTACATAAAAGATAGTATTCATTTTTCCCATCATCGGAAACATATTTAAAAAAACATGGATTATTTCTTAACACTTCCTTGACAATATCATCATATCATGTACCCTTCCCTTAACATGTGAGAAACATTTCAAAAACATGGTATGAGAATAAAAAGTTCAGTAAGGGATATAAAAATATGGAAAGGAAACATGATTACATGTATACATAAGAAGGAAATAATACTTTACCCATAAAACATAAGCATTTTAACATACCTCATAAAATAATGAATAAATCATAGAAATCATAAAACATAAAGGTAACTTGAGGCATTTATAACATTCTTACGTAGGGAGTAACCCTCTTGGTTACGTTTGGATTACCCACCACAGTATATTCCCTAAATCTCTTCAGAGGAACCTTAACGTTTCACTCCTTCACGTTACCCAATGCATTGGAGAGCTATATCGGGCTCACCCGCCCTTAGTTTATCACGGAACCACCCATCTTCATAACAATGCCCATGAACCATAACATAATCGTATCACATAAAACATGCATAAAGGAAACATAAAATTTCCACCTTTCAATCACAAGATATCAATACAACACTTTGATATAAAAACATTATTAAAACCATTTTCAATACCAAAACAAAAGAAAAGTAAAATATGGTATTTATTTTTCTTTAAAAAAAAGGTATGCCTTGTAGAGGAAGCTGAAACTCAAATAATGGTCACGGAGGCGGAGAAGTCGTTGTCGCCGCATACGTACGACAAAAACATTCCCTTTTGTCATTGTGTAAAACGCTTCGTATAAAAAAAGATTCCTTTTGGATAGACGTAAAAGTCAAAGGGGTTTATACACAATATAAAAGAAAGTTGTGTATAAAACAAAATATGCCTCAATGAAAGTAGATTGAGACGAAGTCCCATACAAAGACGGTATCCTTGGATTAAGGATAAATCAATTACATAATTATGTGTGACAAACTAATACACCAAATATAATTGGATATAAAGTGTAAAACAATCAGAGGTTATTCAAACATATTCATAGAACGAAATATTCAAGGAGTGAAAGCTTATCCCAAAGAATCAAAATTGGGTTAAGAAGTTCCCTTGCAAAAATTTGACAGCCTAACGGTGTCACTACAAAATTCAGAAAATGAGTTGATGAGAGATAAAAAGGGTATCTCATCACATGGACATAAAATTTAAATCACTAAGGATATAGAAGAACATATCCCAACATAATGTTATGTGAATTAAAAGACATAACAAAATATGTCTTTTAAAAAGAGGAGGGTGAAAGGTTCCCTTACCGACATGGGTATCTTTCGAAACATACACCCCGTGAAAGAAGGACAATAAAACATTGATGTAAATTCTCATAAATGAAATTATATTACACAAAGAGTATAATATTGGGATGTACATACACCACTCAAATTAAATGGTGGAAAATTTAGCATAAATCTCACGGGACTAAAAGTGAGATGAAAAATCCCTTACGAAAACTCGGAAGCCTAACGATGCCACTTTAAACTTACAAAAATGGATTGATGAGATCAAATAGGGTCTCTCATCATATTAACATAAAGTTTAAAGAAAGATGAATAAAAGAAAATACCCAACATAACAAATAGGAGCTTAAAAGAAGTGACATAAAGGAGAGTACTTAAAAAGAAAGAGAGAGGTTAGATCTCTTACGAAAATTCGGAAGCCTAACGGCGCCACTCTAAACTTAAAAAATGGATTGATGAGGGAGAATAGGGTCTCTCATCATATGAAAATAAAAATTATAGTAAGAGTAATATAAAATAACATCCCAATAACAAGAAATATGAGCTTTAAAAGTAATGACATAAAAGAGTGTACTTAAAAAGAAAGAGAGGACTAGGATCCCTTACCTCAAGTCCGACTTGTCTTGTTCATTTCTTTATATTCCTGAATAATAAACTTTGTTGAATTTATAATTTCCTAAGGACCTCCTTTAAATATTATTATTCAGTTCATATCACATATTATAGTGTTATAATAATTTTCTAAAAATGTTAGTTCATATCAGACGTTTTTGCCAATGTTTGGTACATGAGTCAAAAATGAACTTGTTTGAAAAATGATTTCCCCTGTAGTTATAAGTAAATAATTTTCAGAATAGTATTAATGATTAAAATATCATATATATCCAGTACATATTAATTTTATACTATTCCATATCATTTGGAGATAAAAAACGAAAAGCACCGTTCATGGAGACGGTAGGCCGTACGTACGCATGAACGCTACTTTCATTTTTTTGTCATATTAATGGAATAAAAAATAAATGATATATAGATATATATATTATAATTCCAGTATAATATATATGGTATATAGGTCACATATGTTCATTAATTTCATCCTTTATACATTCCATGTATTGCATGTACGAGTCACATAACTTGAGGGGGTTGTAGTCCACACTTCCTCATATGAAATTATCGCATTTACACAACATGAAAAGAATAAAAGTATGTTTTAAATATAAAATAAAGACGAATATAGTAAATATAAATACCATATAGATCATATATAAAATACAGTGACATCATAATGACTACCTTTAAAGGTGTTAAAACAATATTGAACAATCATCGTTTTGTGAGGCATAAAATCGCCAACCACCGAAACAGTATGTTCTTTAACCATTAGATGAAGGTGTGTGTAAGTGTAGATAGAATACATCATATAAAAACATCCTAGTATATTTAAGATACCGGATTTGTTACAAAATAAATTAATAAAAAGAGTTTAGGGTGTTGGAGAAGCAAAATAAAACAAAAGGACTCAAGTGAAGACATTACCTTAAAATCGGGTAACTCCCTTTGGTTTGAGCTCAAAGGCTTCCTTGGGAATACTTCTACCCAATGTGAGGCTTCAAGGAGTTAGATAGGTATGTGGAGAGACAAAATGGGAAGGGTTTGGGCGAGCCAAAGTCTTTGGATGTGTGGGTAAGGAGGTAGAGGTGGGGGCTTTTTATAAGAGGAGAGGAGGGGCACTCTTGGAATGTAAAGAAATGTTACTTTATTTTAGAATGAGTTTCGGATTTTAATGGTCCCAAATTTATTTTTTTCGAGGATAAGGTGATAAGGGTTCTAAATCCACCCATCCAATAGGTTTTGGACATGTGTAGGTCTTAGATGTTACATTATCCTTCCATTTTATTTAAATCGTTAAATAATGAGGTCATTGATGCATCATCATGATGTCATAAATAATTTAATTTATTTAATGTCTAAAAATTACTAAAAAACTACTATTATCTAGGAAATATTTTTATATTTCCAATAACTATTTATAGTCAAAATCTTACTTTTATAACCCCATGTAAAAATTGTTTTAGTTAAACAACTCATGTTTGTGACATTTTAATTTTAACATTAAATAAAAAGTTATTTATGTAATTTTCAAACCAAGGTGGCTACATGGGGTCCCCAAGTTGTCCCATGGATTTTCTTGGTTGTCCTTGACTCATAAAATTAGGGTATGACATTTGTCTAGGTCATTTCATATTATTAAAACATTATTTTTACCTTAAACTACACTAATTACCTCTAATCGCGATTTAAAACTTAATAAGTTACTATTCACCAAAAAATTATTTTAATCCCATTGAACCACATTTTACTTCATAATGAAAACCATGTATGTCGGATTTTTGAAATTCAAAACACAAAGGTGGAAAAAAATTCATTTGAATGGAAAATCAGTTTTTATAAGTACCACTTAGTGGTTTCACTATTCATCAAAAATTGATGTTTTTCAGAAAATTACCAACAATTCACCCTAAGATATATTTGATATTCCAAATTCAAAAATGATTTATATTTTACAAAATTCAAAACATATAAGTTACATTATTTAATTTAACAATTAATTCCCGCTGTCAGAGCAAATAGCGTGTTTTTATGAAACAATATCTATTAAATGATTGACACAAGTTTAAGTCCAATTTCAAAGTGAAATTAATTCCAATGGACACTTTTGGATTAAATGGTAAAAATATATTCTAATTTCACATTAAAACCAATTCAAAAGATAATCTTATCATATAAATAAATAAGATAAAAAAGTGATTTTGAATAAAAATACAATATTTTTCACTATTCATTAAAAAAATGAACTTTATCGGAAATATACCAAAAATTTACACAAAGTAAATTTTGATGTCCCGATTCCAAAGAAGAATTTTATTTTGTCTAATATAACACATAAAATTGTCAAAAAGTGTATTTAAAAGAGGTTCGCCATCAAAAGGCGGTTAATCGACCTTCTAAAGAATATTAGAATGTTTACGCTTGAAATTGAATTCATTCACATTTTAATCCTCTAACATTTATTGTAAAAAGTAAAAATATTTTAAAAACATATATAATCATTTTGTAGTTAGTTCTGTTCATTCCCTCTATTACAACAGCTAGGCGTTAACTACCATTTAAAATAATATTATTATAGTGCAACGTAAGATTTTAAAGGAACTCGTTGTCGCGTATTGGGTACGCCATCGAGCATAGAGTTCCCTTTAAAGTAATATTAATATTTTTTACACAAATAGGGATAAATATAAAAATGTCATATTCTTTATTTACCTGGGGTGTTACATTCTTCCCCCCTTTTGGGAATTGCGTCCTCGCAATTTCAAAATTGGGCTCGGAAACATCTTTGAAAGTCCCACATCGGAACAAGAGTCGGTAATACAATCACTTTAAAAGAATGGGAGAGAAGTACAAATTTCACTAGAGTTAACCCATACTAGGATTCCAAGTATGAAAATATGGACATGGAGGAAAAAACTAAGGGTTATGTTCTGATGGAGAGTGATAGTAAACTTGCTTAGGAGAAAGTTAACCATAAGAAAATCACAAACATGTGATGGGTTAAAAGGTATTTGATTCCCCAGTAGGAAAGGTTACCAGAAAACATTTTTTTTTGAAGTTACTTTTAATTTAGGAATTTATTTTTGATCTTAAGGAAACATACTTACTTGTCGTGTAGACTCTCATCTCCTACTAGATTTCTTACACAAACTCATATTTTCTCCAAAAGACGAGTATTTAGGAAGCCTTGTTCACTATAAACAACTTCTAGAGAATCACATAATCCAAAAAAGAGAACTATATACTTCCCATGTCTTTAGATGTTAACCGAAACCAAAACCAAAATGGTTAGTACAAGATCAGATAATCCAGAAAAGGATAACCCTTTATAAAAAGAAAATCTATTCTTAATCTCCATAATTTTTCTAACAAAACCCTAAGTTCAACGAAGACCATTCAATAAACAATTGTCCATAAAATTATTCAAAGTAAACAAAACTAAGATTGAAACCCAAATATTTGAAGGATTTAATCACATAGTCTTCCAAGGTACATATTAACATTTATCTCCAAATAACATCAGATTCTCTCAAATTCTCATATTGAAAAGTAATTTACCTAATCACATATCCCCCATGATAGGTTAATCATTTACATAGATAACCCAAAATAAACATACTATTGATTACTAAAATCATCTAACTAAAATGAATTAGTCAAACTAACTAGGGAGTTCACGTAGTCCAGTGGTAGGCGATAAATACCATTCGCACTTTGGTTGTGGGTTCGATTCCCGCAGCTTTGTCCGACGCGACGGGTTGTCACACGGTCTGCGTGTTGTCCTTTTTCCAAAACTATATAATTCTTAAAACATTCCCCAAAACGAGATAAAATCTTCAAAAATAATCATAACATATTTTAACCTCAAGTTTATCTCATGCCTTTCATTTTCCATCATAACATATAATAACACATAATTACCTCAAAAGTAAGGATCATATAAACTCTAATGGTTACCTTTATAATTATTACCTGAACTTCCACATCGATTGTTCATCTTGTACATGATTCATTATAGATTATACAAATGTTCAAGTTGTTGATCATGACTCCTTGATAGTTGGTTTAGAACAACCATGAGTTTCCCCATTGAATCCCCCATTTTATCTAGTATCTTAATCAGAGCACCACCACAGTTTCATTCAAACCTGTTGTCTCTTTGGTGCCTGCTAGATCCAGCCCTTCACTAAAAACAGAAATGTCAGGGTGAGTATATCAACAAAACCATCATGTACTAATGAGGAAGGTAAACACTAAGATATACTTACTCATTCACTTTATCTAAAACTAGGACTCTTTCTGAAATCCTAACCATTATGGTAATGTCACTTATGCTTAAAGAATACCCTAACCTATAAAGTTATCTAAACCGACCTTTGATACCAACTATAAGGCCCCGGCCTTAAACCTTACATAATCTTGAGTTATTACAAGATTTCACGTTGAGGATCTTTTCAGGTTTAGATTTTTATAGAATTAGATCATAAAACTTGCATTACATTCCACATTTAAACAAAGTGGTTACATAAAAGATAGTATTCATTTTTCCCATCAATGGAAACATATTTAAAATAAAACATGGATTCTTTCTTGACACTTTCTTGACACTATCATCATATCATGTACCCTTCCCTTGACCTGTGAAAAACATTTCAAAAACTTGGGATGAGCATAAAAAGCTCAGTAAGGGATATAAAAATATGGAAAGGAAACATGAGTACATGTATACATAAGAATGAAATCATACTTTACCCAAAAAACATAAGAATTTTGACATACCACATTAAATCATGAATAAATCATAGAAATTATAAGACATAAAGGTATCTTGAAGCATTCATAACATTATTACGTAGGGAGTAACCCTTTTGGTTACGTTTGGAATACCCACCACAATATATTCCCTAAATCTCTTCGGAGAAACCTTAAGGTTTCACTCCTTCGCATTACCCAATGCATTGGAGAGCTATATCGGGATCACCTGCCCTTAGATTATCACGGAACCACCCGTCTTCATAACAATGCCCAAGAACCATAACATAATCGTATCACATAAAACATGCATAAAGGAAACATAACATTTCCACCTTTCAATCACAAGATATCAATAAAACACATTGATATAAAAACATTATGAAAACCATTTTCAATACCAAAATAAAGGAAAAGTAAAACATCTTATTCATTTTTCTTTAAAAAAATGGTATGGCTTGTAGAGGAATCCGAAACTCAAATAATGGTCACGGCGGCGGAGAAGTCGTTGTCGCCGCATACGTACGACAAAAACATTCCCTTTTGTCATTTTGTAAAATGATTCATATAAAAAAAATATTCCTTTTGGATAGATCTAAAAGTCAAAGGGGTTTATACACCATATAAAAGAATGTTGTGTATAAAACAAAATATGCCTCAATGAAAGGAGATTGAGACGAAGTCCCATACAAAGACGGTATCCTTGGATTAAACATAAATCAATTACGTAATTATGTGTGACAATCTAATACACGAAATATAATTGGATATTAATTGTAAGAAAATCAGAGGTTATTCACACATATTCATATAATGACATATTCACGGATTACAAGCTTATCCCAAAGAATCAAAATTGGGTTAAGAAGTTCCTTTGCAAAAATTTAACAGCCTAACGGCATCACTACAAAATTCAGAAAATGAGTTGATGAGAGATAAAAAGGGTATCTCATCACTTGGACATAAAATTTAAATCACTAAGGATATAGAAGAACATATCCCAACATAATGTTATGTGAATTAAAAGACATATCAAAAGAAGTATTTTAAAAGTAGGAGGGTTAAAGGTTCCCTTACCGACATGGGTATCTTTCGAAACATACACCCTGTGAAAGAAAAACAATAAAACATTGATGTAAATAATCATAAATGAAATTATATTACACAAAGAGTATAATAATGGGAAGTACATACCCCACTCAAAAGAAATGGTGGCAAATGTAGCATAAATCTCACGGGACTAAAAGTGAGATGAAAATTCCCTTACGAAAACTCGGCAGCCTAACGACGCTACTTAAAACATAAAAAAATGGATTGATGAGATCAAATAGGGTATCTCATAATATTGACATAAAGTTTACAGAAAGTGGAATAAAATAACATCCCCCAACATAACAAAGATGATCTTAAAAGAAGTGACATAAAGGAGAGTACTTAAAAAGAAAGAGAGAGGTTAGATCTCTTACGAAAATTAGGCAGCCTAACGGCGCCACTCAAAACATCAAAAATTTAAAGGCACAGGACACAAGGATTTACAAGGTTCGGAACCAAAGGCCTATGTCCTTGCCATGTTGGTTATACGTCCCAACATGGTTTCTCCCATTATAATCTGTTAGTATTACAATGGTTGATACAGAGTCCCACTGTATCTCTCCTGAGTCCCACAAGAGGGTCTTTATACTGCGTCCCACAGTGTTTCCAGAGTCCCACTGGCCTGCTCCAGAATCCCACTGAAGACTTCTCCCACACTGAGTCTCACAGGGGGCTTCTCCTAGCTTCTCTAGTCACACGAGTAGCACTTCATCAATTTAATCTTCTTCAAGTATCTTCAGAAGTCTGGTATAAAGACTGCTGGCTCGTCACTTCTGATCACTTGATTAGGTCTTCTCGTCTTGCTCAGGATTTATCTCCTTCTTCTCAGAATGACCTGGCCTCTCTCTTCAAGAATCTTCAACAGCCTCTGATAAGGTCTGTTGGTCTTGGTCAAAACTTCTGATCACTTCAGTTGATCAGGCCCTTCTCAACCTACCGAAAACTCAGACAACTGATTTCTTTATCTTCAGTCTGGCTTCAGTCTAACTTCACATCATCTTCATGCTCTGAGTGCATGGAAACTCTGCATTCTCATGCATTGACAGCATGGCTTCTCAATAATCTTCATGAACTCGTGGGCTTGGACTCCTCAAATGCACACACGCTGATTTGGCTTTGTTCACGTGTGCAAGTGCATGCATGCAAGCATGCACTCCCCTTTCCTCTTCTCGGTGCAGTAAACCCTCAAAGGGTAATAACTCCTTAAGAAGACACACCTTCGTCACTTCACACACTTTTTTATTTTTTTCCACACACTTAAAAGTTTGTTATACTTTAGTGTGGATGTCCTCTTCATTCTTCTTCTAAGTGTATAGACTTTTAGTGCACACACTATGTTCGTCCTCTTTGTTATTTTGCACACACACCACTAAGGTAAGTCTTTGTCCTTCCTCCTTCACTTTCAACAGACCCAAAATGTGCTCTTCCACTTTGCACACACACATGGTGTGGTCTCGGAATCCTTTACTTTCCTAGCACACACCCACTCAAAATATGTTCTTCACTTTTCCCACATAAGGGCTACGGCCTCCTCTTGTTCACTTTGCACACAAGGAACTAAGGCCTCGGCCTTCCCTTCTTCTTCAAAGCGCGCAAGTGCAATGGGTGCAAGGGCCGCTTCTTCTTCAACACTGTCACGTAGGGTCTTGGTGCAAGGTCCGCGCAAGTCACATGGAACCCAAGGGCCGCGCAAGGCCTTGGGTGCAAGAGCACCTCGGGCGCTCAGGGTGCAAAGCACCTTATCCGCGCAATCTCCTCCTACCGCGCAAGTATGCAGGCAGTGAGGGATCTTCCTGTCATGCAAGGGAACCACGCATGGACCTCCTTCAGAGCCTCAGGTGTCTCTGGAACCTTCAGCTGTGCAAGTAGTTGTGCAGGGCTCTTTCTTCGCGAGGCACAAGCCTCACGGGACTTCAAATATTCAACAAAGGATCAGAAAACCTCACCGAGGTCTCAGCCTCTCTTTATATAAGCAGAGGCGGTGCAAAATCTTCCGTGTGAGATATAACTTTGAATCACCGAGATTTTCGGCTCTTTAAAAATCATTGAACGCAAGCCGCAAATCACGTTTTTCTTTTCTGTTCTCCGCGGGTTTCCTTCTTCTTCGGTTTCCTTCACGTGCAAGAGCATGCAAACACATGCATGGCTTCGTTTAAGCATATGAGTGATATGGCATGACCTTGGCAACTCCGTTTGCCTCTTCCTCAGCCGAATTCTTCACTACATTACATGCATCATCATTTTTGTGCATGGTCGTGTTCAGTGTGTCCAGACGAACAGGATGGAGCCTTTACTTCGATTGGAGGTGACCGGAAACATGATTTGGTTTGATCGGAGGGCCACTGGTTCAGACAACGTCGCGGGAGGTGCCTCAGCCGAGCTCAAGGAAGGGGACGATGCGGCAGCCGTCAGATCAAGAGTTTAATGAAGGCAGATGGCATAGATTAGAACATCTCGTCGCGGATGAGATGATCGGTCGAGATAAGCCGTGCGATAGCTTGGACGACCCAAATTAGATCCCAGATAAATTTCGCCGTCCCACATCGATATGGCATGCAGGTTTCTCATGGTTTAACAGACACCGCCTCCCTACCAACGCTCAATTTCACTTCTCCCCTCTCGGTGCCGCCCCGCACCGTGTTCTCTTAGCGGGTGTGCTCTTGCGCCCACCCCTACCACTCGGGCACGCCATGGCGCCCACTATGCTCCTTCGGGCGCGCGCGCTCCTGCCTAAAGGTGTGCCCTGGCATGAGGGTTCCCCATGGGCGTGGCGACCTTGAGTCCCACAAGAGCCATGGGTGATGGCACTCGACTGGCATCCTTGGTGGCTCTATTTTTGCTTAAGTATAGAACAAACACTTTGTTTAAAAACAAAGTAACAAGCTCAACATGCCAAATGCCACTTGAAGCCCCTCTTCTTCATTTACTTAAGAACTCCTCCATTCTTCATTTCTTCTCTTCTCTTCTATATTTATTCTCCATTATAATTCCTCCAATTCTTCTTCAACATGAATTGAATTCTTAGGAAAGGAATTATTCTTCGACCGAGCTCCTTAATCAAATAAATATTCAACAAACTTCATTGATCTAAATATAGATCAAGTTGGATATTATTCAGATTCACATGCACTAAGTGATAGTGCATTGACTTCATTAATCAACATCATCCACTTAGAACTTGTGGATGGATCTT
Source organism: Viscum album (assembly GCA_963277665.1). Taxonomy (NCBI): domain Eukaryota; kingdom Viridiplantae; phylum Streptophyta; class Magnoliopsida; order Santalales; family Viscaceae; genus Viscum; species Viscum album. The sequence continues at coordinate 2,036,775,251 of OY728156.1, forward strand.
CTTCATCTCCTCATGCATTGTCAATACAATGCATGGTCTTCTAACATTGTGATGACATTGTATCCAGTTGATACAAGTTCTTTGAACTTAAAGATCAGCTCATCAATCGTCAAATGTAATGATGCTACATCATCATTCATTCTTCAAGTGTTGTCACTTAGTATCACCTTGATACAAGTATTGAAACATTTAGATCAGTTCTACAGTCGTCGAATATAACTAGAGAATGTTTCAACCATCATCTCCTATGTCACTTAGTGAATCTCCTAAGTGACATCCCTCTATGGTCCATGGTCATTCTCCATTCATCACCATCACCATCACATCCTTTGACATTCTCATCTTGATGCTCCTTGACATCCATCCATTCCATGTCACCTTTTGACAACAACATACATAATTGAAAACAAATGTAACACAGTGCACTTCAAAAAGGAATGACATAAAAGAGTGTACTTAAAAAGAAAGAGAGGAGTAGGATCCCTTACCTCAAGTCCGACTTGTCTTGTTCGTTTCTTTATATTCCTGAATAATATACTTTGGTCATCTTATAATTGCATAAGGACCTCATTTAAAGATTATTATTCAGTTCACATAACATATTATAATGTTATAACAATTGTTTGATAATGTTAGTTCATATAAGACGTTTTTGTCGATGTTTGGTAGATGAGTCAAAAAATGAACTTGTTTGAAAAAAGATTTCCCATGTAGTTATTAGTAAATAATTTCCAGAATAGTATTAATGATTAAAATATCATATATATCCAGTACATATTCATTTTATACTATTCCATATCATTTGGAGATAAAAAATGAAAAGCACCGTTCATGGAGACGGTAGGCCGTACGTACGCATGAACGCTACTTTCATTTTTTTTGTCATATTAATGGAATTAAAAATAAATTATATATATATATATATTATAATTACAGTAAAATATATATGTTATATAGGTCACATATGTCCATTAATTTCATTCTTTATGCATTCCATGTATTGCATGTACGAGTGACATCACTTGAGGGGGCGGTAGTCCACACTTCCTCATATGAAATTATCGCATTTACACAACATGAAAAGAATAAAGGTATGTTTTAAATATAAAATACAGAAGAATATAGTAAACATAAATACCATATAAATGATATATAAAATACTGTAACATCATAATGTCCCCCTTTAAAGGTGTTAAAAGAATATTGAACAATCATCATTTCGTGAGGCAGAAAATCGCCAACCACCGAAACAGTATGTTCTTTAACCATTAGACTAAGGTGTGTGTAAGTGTAGCTTGAATATTTCTTATAAAAACATACTAGTATATTTAAGATACTGTATTTGTGACAAAAGAAATGAATAAAAAGAGTTTAGGGGGTTGGAGAAGCAAAATAAAACAAAAGGACTCAAGTGAAGACATTACCTTATAATCGGGTAACTCCCTTTGGTTTGAGCTCAAAGGCTTCCTTGGGAAGACTTCTACCCAAATTGAGGATTCAAGGAGTTATAGAGGGATTTGGAGAGACAAAATGGGCTGGGGTTGGCTGAGCCAAAGTCTTTGGAAGTGTGGGTAAGGAGGTAGAGGTGGGAGCCTTTTATAAGAGGAGAGGAGGGGCACTCTTGGAAAGTAAAGAAATGTTACTTTATTTTAGAATGAGATTCAGATTTTAATGGTCCCAAATTAATGTTTTTTGAGGCTAAGGTGATAAGGGTTCTAAATCCACCCATCCAATAGGTTTTTGACATTTTTAGGTCTTATATTTTACATTTTCTTCCCATTTTATTTAAATCGTTAAATAATGAGGTCATCACTACATCATCATGATGTCATAAATAATTTAATTTATTTAATGTCTAAAAATTATAAAAAAATACTACGATTTAGGAAATCTTTTTAGCTTTACAATTACTATTTATAGTCAAAAATCTGACATGTATAACCCCATGTAATAATTGTTTTAGTTAAACAACTCATGTTTGTGACATTTTAATTTTAACAATAAATAAAAAGGTATTTATGTCATTTTACTTATTAATGACCACCATGTATGTCGGATTTTTGAAATTCAAAACACAAAGGTGGAAAAATATCATTTAAATGGAAAATCAGTTTTTATAAGTACCACTTAGTGGTTTCACTATTCATCAAAAATTGAAGTTTTTCAGAAAATTACCAAAAATCCACCCTAAGATATATTTCATATTCCGAATTCAAAAATGATGTATATTTTACAAAATTCAAAACATATAAGTTACATTAATTAATTTAACAATTAATTCCCTCTGTCAGAGCAAATATCGTGTTTTTATGAAACAATATCTATTAAAAGATTGACACTAGTTTAAGTCCAATTTCAAAGTGAAATTAATTCCAATGACCACTATTGGATTAAATAGTAAAAATATATTCTAATTTCAAATTAAAAACAATTAAAAAGATAATCTAATCATATTAATAAATTAGATTAAAAAGTGGTTTTGAATTATAATTCAACATTTTCATTATTCATTAAAAAAGGAACTTTATCGGAAAGATACCAAAAATTTACCCAAAGTAAATATTGATGTCCCGATTCTAAAAAATAATTTTATTATGTCTAATATAAGACATAAAATTGTCAAAAAGTGGATTTAAAAGAGGTTTTCAATCAAAAGGAGGTCAATCGACCTTCTAAAGAATATTAGAATGTTTACGCTTAAAATTGAATTAATTCACATTTTTAATCCTCAAAAATTTATTGTAAAAAGTAAAAATATTTGACCAACATATATAATCATTGTGTAGTTAGTTCTGTTCATTCCCTCCATTACAACGGCTAGGCATTAACTACCATTTAAAATAATATTATTATAGTGCAACGTAATATTTCAAAGGAACTCATTGTCGCGTATTGGGTACGCCATCGAGCATAGAGTTCCCTTTAAGGTAATATTAATATTTTTTCACAAATAGGGATAAATATAAAAATGTCATATTCTTTATTTACCTGGGGTGTTACACCATGTGAACAAAAAAAAATTAGTGACAATCGACGAATAGACCAAGAGTTTGAAGTGGGTGATATGGTATTTCTGCAATTATCTCCCTATAAAGGAGTGATTAGATTTGGAAATAAGGGATAGCTAAGCCCTAGGTATACTGGTTCTTTTGGAATTATTGATCATGTTGGGAAGGTAGCTTATAAATTCTTACTGCCACCAGATCTCTCTCAATTTCATGATGTGTTTCATGTATATCCCCTGAAAATTACATATATAATCCGTCACATGTACTAATCTCAGAATTCACACCACTAGAGAATGATCGTAATTATAAAGAACAACTGATAGATAATCTGTATCACAAATAAAATGTTCTATGAAATAAGACCACTCGCTTGGTTAATGTATCATGGTGTGACCACTAATTTGATGAATCTATGTGGGAACCTAAGGATGTGATGAGGCAGAGCTAACCTCATCTGTTTATATCATATTGATGAATTTTGATGACAAAATCCATTTTAATGGTCCTATAATGTAACACTCATATATTTTTAAGAAATATTTCTCTTTAAATAATTTGATTTTTTAATAGCCGGAATTACACACAACACAAATTTAAATGAACCGCAAGACGCTATTAAAATATTTTTAGTTTAAAATGTTCATTATAACATAGCTGTATAATATGAGGGAATAAATATGAAAAAAATAACATATAAAATAAATAAAAATTTCCAACATTAGGTTAATGTACTGGTAAGTTTATAGAAAATAATTACACAGTTGTTTGTTGCGTCACTTTATATTTCAAGAAAATATGTTTTCTTTAAAAATGTTTTTTTCTTTTTATGAATGAATATTATGTTTTATGATCTTGAAAATAAATTTTATAAAACAAATTTCATTTTTAAATTTAGCATGTCTTAAAATTGTTTTTTATATTTTTTAAAAAACATTTTTTTCATAATGAATAATAAAAAGACTGATTTGTTTTGAAAATTGTTTTTTCATTTATATTAATTAAAAGTTAAAATATGTTTTATATTATTTTTAAATATTAATTAGTTAAATTTCATTTAAAAAAAATAAAAATATGGTTTTTAAAAATGATTTTATGAATGAATTTATTATAAAATAAAAAATATTTTAAAAGTTTATTTTTTTGAAAAACTGTTTTTCATGGTGTTTTACGGATTTTATTTTGAATTATTTTCATAAAATTTGATGTTATGAATTATGATAAATGGAATCCAAATTAGGATTCATAAGTTCAAAATTTATTAAATTTTCCCCATTTATTTTTTTCTCATTATAAATAGTAACCCTATTAAATTTTAATTACCACAAAAATGGTAAATTGGGTAATTTAGGTTAAAAATAAAATTATAATGACTAGTTAATAACATTGACACAATAAAAAATTTTATTTGATGAAGAAAATTCGACCCTTGAAAGTTGAGGATCTATATTAAGTTGTTTAATGAAAAATTTTCTATGAAAGTGTCATGTATAATATTTATTATGATGGTACAACTCCGAAGGGCAGCTCACATAGTCTACAATGAAGCTGGACCATAGATAAATCAATGAAAATAACAAAATGTCACTTTAATAATCTTAAATAACCCTTATATGTCTACATGTGTAAAAGGTATGATATGGATAAATATAAATGTAACATTTTTACTTAATAAACATAATTTAATTATATATATATAAATATATATTTTACATTTTGGGCCACTTAGATGATATTATGATGTTTATAATATTTTATTTAATCAAAATTTAAACATATCACATTAACATTTTAAATAATATATCATACATTATATTTGGTTACCCAAAATATATTTTATACTAAAAATACACTTCTGAAATCCAGGATATTTATCTTAATCATGGTATATTCTTTAATAAAATTAGTGAACAAATAATTATATTTAATAATTACATAACACTAATGTAGTAATTATTTTATTAATTGAAATATAAAATAAATGTTACAAAAAATATAAAAATATATATGTAATTTGAGATAATTATTGTGATCAACTAATTTTATATATTACTTTGACTTATTAAGGATATAATAAAATATTATGTTTAAAGTTAACTTGTTATCCTAACATTTGTAAAATTCCAAGTAATCAGTAATGTCAAAATTAAATGCGATGAAATTTTATCATTTTAATATTCTATTAAATTATTTAAAAATCATAAAAGATATTTTAATAATAAAAATAATTATAATATCGTATATATGTTATATATTTTTCATTTATGGTCTAATTTTTATCACATGATTGAAATGTACACCTTTTTAATATTAAAAAATTTATTACCATAATTACAATTATAATCGGTTGACTACAGGTTAATCAAAATGATAAAGTTTAAAATAATATAATTTTTTTTATAAAATATATTATTTGTTAAAATTAAAAACATATATTATTTTATCTTCCAATAAATGACTTTTGTTATTATTTTTATTAGCATTGAACTTATTCTAAATTAATATTTTTAGAAATTTTCAAAAGTGTCCCTCACCTCAATTATAAAAGGGAACCTTCTCCCTCACTTATTAGCATCACTTTGAGCCTTAAAACATTAACATCCACTGCCAATTTCTTTTTTAAACATCCATATCCATATTATATATGTGGTTATATTCTCAAAATTCCACCCCTAGTGCCTTCAAGAGGAGATATAGGGAATGTTCACCAGAGTATATGTAATCATCTTTAATGACTCTTTAAATATTATTTCTTCTTATACATACTTTTTATATGTTGTTTCCATTATAAAGTTATAAATACATTTTATAATAAATTCTAGGATTTTATAATGATTATAAAAGAACCATATTCCACCTTTTATCTATCCTAAAAAAAAGAAATGCACTACGTGTGCTTACGTACGACCTACAGTCTACACACGTTGTGTAAATTGTTTGTCATCACTACATTACTTGGAAGGGTATAATGATGGAAATAATATATATATATTAATATAATAATTATAAAATGATATTTATTATAGAAGATATATATATAATCCACTTTCTTACCATTAAGGTAATGAGACCATCACTCGTGTGTACGTTCGACCTACCTTCTTCACAATGCGATGTGATTCACTTTTCATGTTCAAAATTAAAGAATGTTTATATATATGTATATAATGAAAAAATATGATATATATTACCTTAATATCAATCAGGATATTGAGGAACTATATTGTATCCACAATATCTAGGGCATATACACTAAATCGTCCACAGGAAAACAAATCAGTTAACACCTAACATTACGAAATTAATGAAGTATTATTACAAAATGTGTGATAAGATGATATAAGTGAATAATATTTGATATGATAAAAATGAATATGGTTCTGGTATAAACTGATAAACTTATTTAAACCATTATACATGAGTTTCATATATGTATGAAGGAAATCAAAACAAGTTAAGGTATAATTTCACAATCTCATTATTATTCTATATTGTTTATATATATGTATATTCAAGGGAAAATTTATATTCCATGTCCATATTTTTTATAATTTTTTCCCAAATTTTTTTCAATAATATTATAAAATTGGTTAAATTCATTTTACCCTTTTTTAAAATTTTTAAAAAATGGGTTGAAAGGAATATCATTTTTTTGTTGTCAAAATGTTGTACTTTGTGAAATTTCCAAAAAAAAGTAAGAGAGGAATGTTTTTTTTCACTTATATGGAATGAATATATTTTTAATCTTTCATGATTCCATAATTACTTGATGATTCCATTACAATATTACCAGTTTATTTTCCTTGAAAATAGTTTGTTTTAAAATTTTGCAGTATTTTATGAAAAGAAAACACTTTCAAATAAAAATGGATATTTCTTATAGAATTATAATCAAGTGATATCTCAAAATTATTTTCCATCTATGATAACATTATTTGATGTTACTTATCTTATACTTGGGATATTTTTCAATGTTAATATGCATATTATTTCTATGGTTGGTATAAATTTACTATGGAATGATATCTAAGAAAACCATTTCTTTTCCATGGTTTATGTTTTGATAGAATGACATTTATGAAATTCAATTATTTTCCTGGGATTTGATATGATAAGTGATTTAAGTTCTTATGGAACAATTATGTGTGGTTTTCAAAAAATAATGGGTTAGACCTATATCTCTCTCCAATTCTTTGGGTATAAAATTATAACTCTTGAGATAGATAATGTTGGAATTAGAAGTGAACCTAGTTTTTTAATACATGGCTGGAATGGGAGTAAAATTGGTTTAAGAATGAGAGTAAACTTAGTTCATCAATACAAGGATAGGATGAGGAGTGAAATAAGTTTAGTTTGTAACTTTTTCAGCTAAGATGGTCTAGGAAGTGATCCTTGAATGATATAAAAACGATTTTCTATGATTTTGTGTATATCTCAATTTCATTTATTATGTTATTCTACCATGAATTATATTTTTTATAATTCATTTAGTATGAACATATAAGATTTAGTCCATTACGTGATATCATGATCCTTGATATAAAGGATGCAATTTTCAAAATTTATTTTCATGTTTTTATTCATCGTGATTATGTTATCTATCTTCATTACCCTTACTAAGAATCTGAGCACCCCCTTTTCTTATGTTTATTTTCCCCAGGATATGAAGAAAGGTATTAAATATATTGTGTCAATATGTTCTAGTTATGAAGGAATAAGTGGGAGACAATGTACATATATTAAGAAAAATTAGTATACGTTTCCATGTTTTCAAAGATACTAAAAATATATAGTTCTCTCATGTTTTATTGTAATGTAATTAATATTATTTTGTTTAGATTTGACATCAATGTATTAAAAATATGGGCCTTTAGAGTCATATCCCCCAACTATTATCGAAGACCCTACTTTCTCTTCATTAAACCATAATGGTCCATCTAGATCCACCAATTACTAAAAATTAACTTATAAACATGATTTTCAATAAATTAGTGGTGATTTTCCTTTTAAATTCAATTCTGTAATCCCTAATAAGGGATCTAAAAGAGGCCAACTGAAGAAGTAATCATCTTACATGACTTGTTAAAATTTAATTATTCCTCTACCTAGTATGAAATATATGTTATTTATAAAGAAAATAACTACAAAAATATAATCAATATACTGTTATGTTGTTAAGAATTTGGAACCACCCTTATCTACCATGTTTTCTATCAAATGTTATATGAATGTATCGCTCGTGTGTATGTGTGGACTACGACCTCCATGTAGCGATACGATTCATTTTCCATCACCATCTTATATGGATTGTTATTGTGGTGGTTTTAATCTCTATATATTTGATATTTATGATATATTTATTCTTGTGGAATTAAAATATCATATATTCTTTTTTACCTTCTATTCCATTAGAAAACAATAATTTCTCTCATTCATAAATATGGAATACCACATCCATGAAGCAATGTGATTCATTTTTCATTTACAAATTACATAAATTGTAATAAATATATATTTAGTTAATATATATGACATATATTATAAAATAATTATTATGTAAGGGAGAATTATTATTTACATTAATATTTCTCTATCCTTCTAAAATTGAAAAAAGTGTCCATGAATACATACAACATACCATCTCCATAAATGGTGTAATTATTTTTTCTTTAAATACAGTGTAGGGATGAATATATATATATTATATTATATTTATATCATGATTAACATTATAGAGATTATGAAACCTTGAACAATGTACAAGGATGAATACTACCATACCTAAATTCCCATGAAGAAAAAATGGTTTACACTCCAAAACTATAATTTTAGTACGAAATTATTAAAAACTATGTGTTAAAATGTTACTATTGGATCATATAAGATATTATAGTTATATTAATGAATATAATATGGATTTATAATAACTTACAATTTAATATATTCTAATCTATAGTTCATTTAATGCAATTTTAATTTGAGTAAAGGGACATTCCTCCAACATTAATTTCTTTTAGACACATTCCACATTCACCACCTGTTTATTTTATGTGGTGTATATAGAGAAAATGAATTTATTAAATTATTATTCACATGAAAAATAGCATTATATAAATTTCCATCTAAAGATATATAATTCATTAGTTTTTATTTAAATATTACCAAAGTGGTAAGAGATTAATGTTACAATCTCATTGTTTATCAATATTTTTTGTGATTATGTTTCTGATCATAAGTTTTTATTACCTATCACAGAGGAATCCCCAAAATTATCATATCCTATAAATATTTTTATATAATAAATTTTTTTAATTCCATTTTACTATATTTATTTATACAAGAGATCAAATTATTTTTTTAAGGAAAAATGAGTTTATCTATCTCTTCATTCAAAAATTATTTTTCTTCCATATTGATATTTTCTAAAAATATTTAAAAAAGGTTTTTATTTTATCCTTTTATTATTCAAAAAAAATTTACCCAATATTTATATTTTAAGAAATGGTTTAAAAGTAAAATTATTTTATTTTTTTGAATGAGTTTCATTAGACTTTTTACCTAAAATGTGAATGAAATATGTTTTTAATGTATACAACACGAATGTAATTTCACACCACCAATATTGTTCAATGATTATAAAATTCATTTTTATTGTTCAAATTTCATTTTAGAATAAAATTATTTAGTGTTATTTTTCATATATTTGTGTATAAAATAATTGGTTTCAAAAATAGAAGTATATTTTCCTCAATAAAAGTTCTGTGGAGAATTTTAAAGGATTTTTTTATCTATGGTGACATCGTTTGATATTACTTACGCTTCTATGAGGATATTATCCATTGATACCATACATGCTAAATTTTTGGATGGATTATGATGATAATGATTTAATGACTACTATATGAAACCCATTTAATTCCAATGGTTTAATTATGTTTTGACTCATGTTTCTTTTCTATTCATTATGCAAGGATGAAATGATTAGAAACCCATTTAATTTATATGGTTTATACTATGAAGAATGTTTAATGATCATGTGGAACACATATATACTACTTTTATTATGTTATGAGTGTGAAATGAATTATATTCCACTCAAATTGTTTGGGTAATGATGGATATGTCATGAGATAATAAGGGTTATATAGAGAGTGAAACCAATTCAGTAAGGGACTATATCAACTATGATAGTCATTGGAGAGAAACCTAAAAAGGATAAAATGGACTGGGGATGGAACCCAATACATTATGGTAGTCATGGATTTGATAGTGGACTACCAAGGAAATTATTTTCTATTCCTATGTGTATACCACCGATATATGTCTTATGATAATATTATGCTCTCATGGAACATGTTCTGGTATTTCTTTTTTATTAATTTCTCATTAAATTTAATAATCTATTCCATAGATCAATATCATGGTCTATGATTCATTGGGTATGATTTTCAAGGGTTTGGTCATGTTCTCACACCCTTATACTCATGTTATGATTTAGTGGTCACTGATATCTCTCTTATTTACCCATACTAAGCATATAAGATAACCCTTATTTATGTTTCATTTATCCGAGTTATAATGAATTGTTTTATATATGGTATGTCTATGAAGAGTTATTTATGGGAAGATCATTATGGGAGATGTTAATGATTAATCATGAAATAATAGGATTGTGGATATAGTCCCCAAATTCACTAAACTGTTATAGACCTCAGACATGTACATTTATAATATATGTAATATTCATATATGAAGTTTTAATATATATATATATATATATAAATATATGAAATGTATTTATTTTTATGTTTATTATCATTAGATATGTTTGGTTAATTATTAGAGATTACTATTGGGGAACATTGGTGAAAACTCTATGGAAAAGTCTATGTATAGGATAACATCTTAATGTTTGGGTAAGGAATAGACTATGTGTTTTTTCATAGAAATATATCACTATTTGGATACTAAAAGTTCAGGTTGCTTTATCATAGATTAATCATGGGTTAATGATCTTTAAAGTAACTGTTGATTATATATTGTCCATCATTTTGGCACCTTTGAGTGTTCTCTTACTACACATCTGATTTGACTCTCTAGGGGGATATTCCCGGGTTAATTATAATTTTCTATATGAACCATTATGAGGGGTTTATGTAGATGATGAAAATGAATAAACATGATCAAATATAATGATTCATTGGTTAATAAAATGTCCCATGATATAGACATCATATAAGATATATTCATTATTATCTGATTGATCGCTAGGATCAGTAATTCTTGATGGTCATGCTACCCATTTTAGTTTGATAAATGCAATAATTATAGCATTATGAATGCGAGGTGATGATATGTGTTATTAAATATTGAATTATATTAATTTATATTAGTTATATGAATTACCTTATATCATTAAAAGACTCTTGTAATTTTAATTACAATCCTCAAGGATTAGATGTTGAATTAAAATTTAAAACACATAATGGTATAATTATCATATCTCAATTATATGATTTATATCTGATTTATGTTTATGGAAATGTTTTTCCTTAAAATATTTACATTCTTCCTCTATTTGAATTTGATGTTATATTATCTATATATTTCATTTATTTAAATAAATCACACATCAATTTCCATGGAAGTAAAGTCGTGATTGTTATTCTGAATCAGACTGTGATGATCTATCATTACGATTATAAATATGAACATTATGTAGAAATTAAAACCATTGTATGGGTCATTATTTATATGAAAAAAGGTCAATTATCTCAAATTTTTATGGATAAATGGAACATTGAAGATATTCCTATTATTCGATAATTTTTTGCTATCATTATAAAAGAGTTTCACACTCTTCCTTCAATTTGTGATGATTATTTTTTATAGAAATCATCCATAGTGCTTCATTTATTTAAAAAAACTAATAGAATGGATCTCATCAAGTTCCAAGATTAAAATCAAAAACTCTAGGAGAATATTGACAAGGGATTAATTCATAAATGTAAATTACAATGAAAAGAACAAGTTCTTTATCTTAAGAACAATGTTATATCAATAAGAATATATATTGAATTATAGTAATGGAACAACATTAAAAAATAGAATTAATATCATATTCCATGTGTTGATTATTTTTATGATTAATTATGAGAATCTCACTAATTTTCTAAGTTTCAGCTTTAATATGGATACTATCAGTTTGGGTTAACAAGTTAAATTATACCCATGATATCCTTCTGTATGAGTTATGGACATTATAAATTTAGAATGATTCTGTTTAGTATTATTAATGAACCCTCTATCTTCATTGATTTTATTAATAGAATCATTAAATATTACCTTAATCAGGATGTGGTAATATTTGAGATGATATTATAATATATTCAAATAGAAAGGATGAAAATGAATACCAATTTATGATTTTTATGAATACCCTAAGTTCAGAGAAGTTGTATTCCAAATTTACCAAATATGACTTTTGGAAACATAATGTTTCATTTTTCTGGTCATATAGTATTAAGAGAGGGTATATTGTTGGATCTATGAAATATCATAGTTATTGAATATTGACTAACAAATATTACTAATATCCATGTATTTAATTGTTTGGTTGGATAATATCAATGGTTTGTAGAGATTTTATCATCGGGTTCTAATTCACTCTCTAACTTAACTCAGATGGGATCCATGTTCCATTTAATAGATAAATGTGATGAAAATTTGAAGGTAATAAAGAGAAGGTTATCAACATACCTATCCTTACAATATCATATGGTGGATAAGGTTTTATAATCATTATTAATGCGTTGAGGAAGGAACTAGGATGAATACATGGAAAAGGAATGGTTTTAGATTTTGCTTCATGAATGTTGATTATTTCTGGAAAAAAATTAAGCAAATCAGGATTTTTGAGTTAGAGGATATAATTTTATCATTAAATATATAGAGTTATTACCTTTACCGACAAATTAATTAAATATATATATATATGATGATCTTAAGAATTTAATGTATATATTCACTACAAAAGATATTAATTTTCACCATATAAGATGGTTGATTTTGATTAAAAAGTATGGGTTCACAATACATTGTCTCCTTAAGAAAAGAACAAGGTGGTCGATGCTGTGATTCCAAATAATCATGCTATATTATCTATGATGAGGATAAAAAATGATACAATATTTTTTTTATTTTCAATGGATGGATATATATATATCATATAAGGAGTGGATAAATATTTTCTTTCTAAAATTTATGTTCAACTATATATCCATGTGAGGATAAAAGTGGTGTAGAAAGAGGATGTAGAGATCCAATGGTAGGTGAGAAATTACCCAGATTTTTAACCTTGATATTGATGGAATGATAATACTCATAAACTATGTCTGTTTCCAAAATATAGTAAATTTAAAGAAGGAGATATTGGATGAAACTCATAGTTTCACATTCTCTATCCATTTTTGATGTACCAATATGTATAAAAATTTCAAAGAGTATTATGAGTGGGATAACATGATGTGATATGGTTTAGATTATATATCTCAGTTCTTGTTATGTTAGTTTGTTAATATTGAGAGACTTATGTATATGGTTATGTTATAACCATTACCCATACTAGAATGGAAATGGTAAAACAACAAAATGGATATAGGAATTATAAAACCAAAAACATATAAAGGCCATAATAATGTTTGTTTTGTAGTCAATTATTATACAGAGTTCGAAAAATTTAATGTTATAAGAAAAGACATCTATATTGATAAGATTCCAATATTATACATTATAAAATTGGTATGGATTTATGATGTACAACATTATATTATATTTGATCCGGATTGAAGTTTTACCTCAATGTTATATTGTTCCCTTCAATAGGATTTGGATTTAGAGTTGTGTTTCAATGCTATTTATCATCCTTAGACAGATAGACACTCTGATAGACCTATTATAACCCTAAAAAAATCCTAATTTCATGTTCAATTGAATTTATATGTGGCTGGGATTAATACCTTCCTTTAGTGAAGTCTTCTTATAACTATTACTTTTACTCAAGCATTCATATGGATCCTTATAAAGACCTTTAAATAGGTAATAACATAATTCATCAATTCTAAAATGAATCTAGGTAATATAAGATATTGATACCTAATATAGAATATGAGATTACATAGAATCTCATATCCATTCAACATAAAATAAAGGAAACTCAAATTTGGCATAAAAGTAATATTGAAAATCATTAAGGAAATATGGAATTTCATGATGTTGAGAAGGTATTACTAAGAATTTATAAATTGAATAATTTTTTGATATTCATAAATAAGGGAATGTTAATCTCGAGTTATATTATCCCCATCACGAATCATGATCTATTAGGGATGGTAGATTATTAATTGGCGATTCCACCAAATGTCACTGAAGTTCACAATCTGTTCAGTACATCTCAACTGAGAAATTATATAATAGATCATTCACATTTACTGAAAATAGAGGTTATACCAATTGATCAAGATTTTTACTATGTATAAAAACCATTAGTAATTAGCGACAGTAGAGTAAAATGATAAATAAAAAGACTATTCACATAGTTAAAGTCTTCCATGAGAATAAAAAATTCATAAATGATACTTGCGAACCCAAGGATGTGGTGAAATAATGATATAATAATTTATTTTAATGTTAGTTAATGAATTTAATGGTTTAAAATCATACAATGTGTGGTAGATGTAAAGCCCATATTTTTTTATGACATATTTCTCTTTAAGTAAATTTAATTTCTTTGATATCAAGTGATACATGCAAACCCAAGTCTAAATTAACCATAATATAGTATACCATTAAAAAATTATGGTTAATTAGGGTAAATGAATAAGAATAAACAGATATTTAAAACTAAAATTAAATAATTTATATAATCAAAATATATTTTAAAATAAGTATTCATTTTAATTAAAGTCTTTATAAGATTCAAAAATAAGCTCTTCCTTAAAAATGTGTTTTATTATATTTTGTGACCAATAAATATAATTAATTATTTTCCACTTTTAGAAAATTTATTTTCAAAAATTAAATTTGTCTTTCAAATCATCATGACAATGTTTTCTTAGAATTATTTTACAATAATTTTATCAAAATATTGACTTTCTGAAGAATTGTGAAAAATATTAATTTTTATTTACAATTATATTGTCATTAAAATCATTTATAAAGATAAATTTTGAATCAAAATGGTATTAGAACTAATTTTATAATTAATATAATTAATAAAAAAATTAATTCTATTGTAATATATTTTATGTAATTTTTTTGTATAAAATCAATGTTTTCTTAAAAAATGTATTTTAGATATTTTTTTTATCCTGATTTTTGGGTTTAAATTTTATTTAAATTCTTACACTTATGTGAAATTTATTTTATAAAATGTATTTCATTTTTTGAATAAGAATGTCCAAAGTCAATAAATATTCCTCTTTTTTTATCATAATGAATAGTGGAAATAGTAAAAAAAATCACCAGTACTAAGGATGAAATAGGTTTATTCAGGGTTAAACCAAGAGTTAAGGGTAATTTTTCCCATTAAACGTGTCTTGATCCTATTTTATGGACATATTTTTGCCTCATAATGTACTAGATTTGATCCCATATCCATTCATAATCATTTCCCTAGGAATAACTTTTTATTTTTTAATATTTACATTAATTTAATGTGTGTCTCTCCCAAACATATAAATAGACACCCATACATTATCTTATTTTCACCAAATTGAGCTATCTATTTCTTGGAAACACTGTAAAATTATCTTATAAAATTTTATATACAAAAATTATATGTTTTATTATTCTTAAAATAATATTCCAAATGTCATTAAGAATGAATCTAGAGGCACCCAATAGAGGAAGAGGTAATCAACATACCCAATATCAATATATTTATTTCTTCTTCTACCTCCTGTAGAACTATGGTATTTTTCATAGTATAATAAATTCAATTTCCTAAATAAATTTAATTATATATTTATTTAATAACCACTATCCACCCTAATATCAACCAAATTATATATGAAAGTATCGGTCATTAATAAGTGTATACTGCCATCTCCACATAGTGATACATTCATTTTCCATCACCACATTTTATGGATATGTATAATAATGGTTTTAATGATAAAATGTGGTATTTATTATATAATCATTCATATATAATTACAATATCAAATATTTATTATTACCTTCCCTTCTGTTGGAAAATGATAATGTCACTCACGTGTACATGTGGACTACCACCTCCAAGAAGTGATATCATATTTTTAATATCCAATTTAAATAAATGTTATAAAGGATTAAAATTTTATAATATATATGATATATATGATATTACAATTAGTTTTTAAATTTCAATAATTATTCACCTTCCCTTCATTCCATCTTTTGAAAAATGTGAACAATGTTCATTCATACGTACGTCCTACCACTCCAGGAACGGTGAATTTCATTTTTATGTATCTTCATTTTAAGTATGACTAAAAAATACATATAATGAATATATATGATATTAATGTCAATAATAACATTTTTTATATGATGGAAACATGATCATTGTATAAGAACCGGATCTAAAAAATTGAAATTATAATGAATAAATAATATAACTTATACCCATAATCATTAATTTTAATAAGAAATTATTAATAAGTGATGTTGAAATGTTATAAGTGGATAATAAATTAAATTATAACTATCTAAATTATTATATTTTACAATTATATCAAATTTATATTTATTATACCATAGGTTAGAGAACTACTTGATAAATTCCATCTTGTGGTAAGGTATTTTCATCTAACTTTTATTTATATGAGAAAAATGTCATATTCACCACATGATTCTTTTATATGTCGTATATACTACCCAAAATTTGTTTTATGATTATTATAATTAAAATTATCTGAATATAAAAATCCATTTAATTTTCTCTATTTCATGAGGTATTTATTCAGATATTTCCAAACTAGTATGGTATTTATATTACAATCTCATTATTTATCAGGATTATTTATGATTAATTATGTGACGACGTAATTTAAAGGCCTATCTCGAAAAAATACCATGAACTTATTTTTTTTCTTGTTATTTATTAAGATTACTTAGTTTACATCCATTTTACTCCTTCTATGTACTAAGAAAATCAAAATACTATTTTTAATGAAAATTGACATAATTTCTCTATTTCAAAAAAAAATTACACTTTTTCAAAAAATGATATCAAGAAATTTTTTATATTATCATATGATTGTTTAAATTAATTTTACCCACGATTTAAATTTTAAAACTTTCTTTAAATTGAATATTTGTTTCACTTTATGAAAGATCTAATTTTTTGTTTTAACCAAAACTATAAAAGGAATGTTTCTTCTGAAGTACATGATAAGAACTGAATTTCCCATCATCATAACCACTCAATTATTACATTCTTTTTTATAATAATCAATGATTATTTTCTACATAAATTGTTTTCCTTTATATTTTTAAATATTTGTATTTTAAAAAATTAGTTTTAAAAAGAACTGTGTATTTTCCCCAAGAAGTGTTCTAAGTGATATTTTAAAGTAAAATTCATATATTATGGAATTATTTGATGTTACATATTCATTAATAAGGAAATTATCCACTGATACCACCCAATTTTATTTATTTCATAGAATATGATGATGATAATTTGAGGAAAATTCTATGAACCCCCTTTATTTCATATAAGTTAATTACATTATGAAACCCATTTTATTTCCACAGCTGATGAAATAATGATACGAATATAAACCCCATTTTAATTCCATGGGTTATAATATAATGGACATTATATGATATTTTCTCACACATATTCATGATTTTTATTATGTAATGTGTGCACCTATAATTATATATCCCTCCAACGCATTGGGAAAAGAGGAGTATCTCATGAGATAATAATTACTAGAAAATGGAGTGAATCTAGTTCAGTAAGTAGTGGTCTATTGTGAAATTCTTGGGAGTAAACCTTGAATAAAGGTATGATGTATTGGAGATTTAGACCTATCTACAATGATAGTCGGGGTAGTGAGTCTTGAAAACTAAGGACCTTATTTTATATTATTACATATACAACACAAACTAGTGTCTTATGTCAATGTTATTCTCCCATGGATCATATTCATTGATTCCTTTTTGATTCATGTCTCATAAAATACCCTGATTTATAACATTACTCAAGATAATGATCTATGATATTTTGGTTGTAGTTTTCAAATGCCAATAAAATGTTCTCAAACCTTTATTCTCATGTTATGATTAATTGATCGTTGATTGGTTTCATATTTACACTTAATAAGTATCTAAGAACACCCATTATTATGTTTTCTCCCCACATGTTATGAAGAATGGTTTTAAGTAGGGTATGTCTTATAAAATTACTATTTCGGAGTATATTTGTAGGTGATGTAAAAAATATTCCATTAAATATAATGTTTATTATATAGTCTTCAAAGAAACCAATCCTTTACAGTCCTCTGATATGTATTTTTAAAATAAATTGAATATTCACATATTAGATGTATTTTTTGTGTATAAAAATTATGAGTCACTATACTAAATGTAGTGTTATAATGTTGATAGTTAATGAATATCGACACCAGTGGAGATTGTGTTTGGAAAGGAAAGCCTAGTAGGAAACTATGTGGGGAATAATGATGGTAGTGGTTATGCACTAGTGTGGTGGCATGAGAATTAATTGAGTGAATTGCAGCATAGAAAAGGTAATGAATATGTTCACTACTGAGGTAAATTCTATTATTGTAATTTCTCAATAATGGAATTTTACATTATTAAACATGTGATATATATTACATGATCAAAATTACTTTTTCTTATAATATAATATCGAACCTACACCCAACATTACATAGAAATTCAACATAATAACAATTAGAGAAAAAATGAATCTATGTTTTTATGCATCCCATGAAACAAGATTTTTTAATTTTAAAATTCTTGTTTCTAATTAACTATATATTTATATTAACCACTTTATATAATTTTTATTAAATCCATTTACATTATTTTATCATAGAGAATAATGTAAATATTGGAAAAATCAATTATGATTTCATCAATGTGTTCTCTAAATACAACTGAATTAAACATGAACATACACTGAAGGAAACTGATTTGAAACCAAAGATGGGTATATATAGTTTATAATTTAAACATTAGAAGGGGAGAAATATTTTTTTTTGTGATCTATCATTGATAGACTCAAAATGCATTAAAATATCATCGCATAATAATTCTTCTATACATTATTTAGTAGCTACCATTCTTTTCTCATCAAAGGGTAAGGATTAATGTTGATAAACAAGGAAGAGTTGCATAATACCTACGACATTAATGGTGGAAAATTAACCATTGGATATTAGTATATAAATAGATCATTCTCACAATACTCGAAAGGGTGGAAGAACCATTATTAGAATGTGATAAATGAGTTTAAAAAGAAAAGGTATTATGTCATAAATCAATACATGATACTAATGATCACATCCCCATTTCACTTGAACACATGATTTAGAAGGATCAAATCCCTTTTATAGAGCTCCTCAATGTGTTTGATGAATGAATAACTTGTTAGTCATATCATGTGTCATAAAAATGAAACCCTTGATTTATGCCTTTTTGATGATTTCATTTAACTCATTCAAATACCATTTCCAATGTTTTTAATCCACATTAAATTGATTATTAACATATGTAAAATATGTGGGAGGATCATCTAAAATTCTACCACTTATCAAGCATTAATGTTTTTACAACATAATCTCATTTTTCATTGTACGAAACTTAATTACCTTGGAATCAATATAACCTTAGGAACATGACTTCAGATATATGAATGCCAATTTATCTATAGTATATATGTATCATAGGGAAATACATTTAGTTCGTTTATAAAAAATACAAATACCATATTTTTATAATGATGATAAAAATAATAATTTAAACCTTTAATTCCACACTACACATCAAAGTCAAATTGTTTGTACAGTTTATGGAAAACATCATCGCATGACATGTAAATGAAAAATACATGTTGTGTAGTTTAGTTTTTTATTAATTAAATTATCCATCAATGTTTTTATCACTCTTAATACATCTATTTCAATATGTTTCCTCCATAACATGGTGTTAATTCCATTGTGGACCACATATTTTTGATCGTATTGTTTATTCCATGTTAGTAATTATATGTTACATGATGTCTAATCCTAATACATGTAGTATAGTAACATTGGTATGGTATTTCCTGGAAGGAAGTAAATATATGGTGTTTGTATTAATTACACACCCCATACTTTGAAAACATAGATTTCACAATTATATAGAGTCAAAATCATATGGGTTTACATGTTATTTACAGAAACGTAACGCTATGTAATCTGTAACTAATGATCCTTAAATTGGATTTCCATACATCGTGTGTAATTACCCACCCTATAAAAACCCCCATATTTCATGTTTTGATGGAAAAAATATGTACTTATACAGTTTCCCATGTGTACAGGTAATGTACTTTTCCGTTACACACCATGTATTTGTATCCTAATTCATGAATCCTTAGAATCTCTATATGGGATCATCGAGTGTAATCATATATTCATGGTCATATGAGACTGAAGGATCATTTTATCTTGAATTTAATAATTAATAAAAATATTAAGAAAATAATACTAAAAAAATATTGAATTCAATCCGAAATAATAAATAAAATAAAATAAATTTGTGACCACTTTGATACCACATGAGTGATGTACGATGTAGTAGAAATAGTTTATATCCTTCACAATAATGTTTTATTTTATTTTGTTTGGAAAATAATAATAATAAATTGATGAATTTAAAGATAATATATTCATAGAGTTGATCTTTTCATGTATAATATATATAATTAAATTAAAATAACAAATACATCACTTTGATAATACTTTATTTATTGTTTAAAAATTTCAGAGTTCATCCAATATTTTCATCATTATGTTGATGAATAAAAGTATAATTCTTATATATATATATATATATCCACATATACTATATGTATCTTAAAACATCATCATTGATATTTTGGGTTCTAGTGTGGGGAACGAATCACCATGCTTCAGGGACCATTGATCGCAACAAGAATACTCATAGGCCTAAAATAATTATTTCTCTTATTCTGTCAGTCTTGATAAGGAGGAGGAGGATAATCTCGTGTTTCTAAGAGTATTATTGAGAGGCTCTCTCAATCATGAGATAATTCCATTTAGAGTAAATTTCATACACAATAATTCATGTACATATTGAAAATGATATGAAATAGAATGAAAGGTTAAGGGTAAAAAATTGATAATTATGAAGGGGCTATTCATCTAACATTCTCTCTAATATATTACCTATGACAAATTATATTAAAAGTAATTTTATTATTTTTATATTCTAGGTCATGAATTGAAAAAAAATATTTAAAAAATATTTTTTAAATAAAAAAATAAATATTTATTTAAATGATATGTAGTATCCCATATGTTTTCTGTTGGGCACATAAATCAGCTCATCAGTCCTCCTCGATACTTAAATTATAATTAAATTATTTACTAATAAATTAAAAATAATTTATTCACTAAAATTGAGTAAGAACATAGAACTTCTTTTCAGGTATGGATTTTTCTTTTATGGTGTTTTTGAGAAACAGAGGAGAATATGGAAATTTAAGGAGCACACACCACGTACTTTGGAGTACAAGCCATTTATCTAGTTGATGCGGGTGACCATGTACTGGTAGTGTGATGGCCAAGTACAGGGCCATGTGAGGTGACCTGGAGACCGCCTAAAGTAGGGCTCGGTAAAGTCATATACATGTTAAGTACTTTTAAAATACACACAATGTAATTTTCTTTTTTATTTGATAAATCAGATCGAGGTCGCATCTAATTGGAAAAAACTCCTTCTTCTCGACTCATGTCATCTAGGATCGACCATAGGGCACAATTCTTCTCTGATCCCTCGATCACCATCCATTATCCAAATTGACCATCGTAAATTGCATTATTATCACTATGATGTGTTCATAATTCTTATGGAGCCTCATTTCTTGATTTCTCATCTTTCGTGAGATATCCTTGGTTGAGCGTTTTGGAAATTTTTTTAGATCTACCGAGTTCTAGTTCAATTCAAGGGCTGACACTAGAGTATGTCGATCGTACAGTGCTGAGGTAGCTGGTCTGTGATTTCTATATTTTTTATTTGAATTACATGTGCAAAAGTTCCCAATACCCTCGTTTAGGGTATAGAGTGTTTAAGGATTTTAACCCTGTTATTGTCTTCCATGCCTTGTTTACTTGAGTATGGGTTTTTTATTGTAATAAGGGTTTTATACCATGCTATGGATGTGTTTTACCTTGTTTGATTTTATATTGGCCGCTGGGTATCAAATTTCCAATTAGGTTGTCATGCTTTACATGCCTAGTATTATTAGGATGGATTTTATATTATATGAAATGATTTTAATATGCAGTATAGTTTTTTAGACGACTAGTATTTGTGATTTACTTTGGCTGCGGAACATAGTTTGTGAATGATTTATTTACACATGGTTGTGGGATCCTGGTGTAGTGAGACCATAGGGGGAATTGACATTCAGGGCTTCGCCATAGTGTATATTATTTCATTATCACATTGCATGACCATAGGGGGGATTGACATTGATTTCTCCCTCGGAGTGTCTATTGTTACCGTTATGAGACCAAAAGGGGAATTGATGTTGAGTTCTTCCACATAGTGTTTGTAGTTTATCATTAAAGACTATATGGAGAATTTATGTTGAGTTATTCCTCAGATAGTATTTGTTTGCATGTGACCAAAGGTGTTAGACCATGTGAGCTTACCCAGGAGGACATTGTATCCATGTATAAGTTGAACCAGTGGGGTTAGGCTATGAGAACAAACTCAGAGAGTTACATGAGATTTATTATTTGAACCAGAGGGGATAATCTATGAGAACATCCCAGATGGTTTATTGTTTTTGTTTGGTTGAATAATTGATGAATATAAATGAATATAATTGAAACTGTAGGACTGTTTACATTTGAGTACTTCCTTGTTCATTTCTTCTTTTGCTTATTGCCTACCATATATATTCACTGACTCTTAGGCACAGATCATTGGGTGGTTGCCTACTGGGATTCATCTCACACCTTGTTTGGGTCATTATTTTGGGCCCAAACAGATTATATTGTTGCATGTATAGATAAGGGGAAGCACCCTTCTACTTCAGGTACTTGATTGTTGTGGAGAAGGAGAGCATGAGACCAAGATGAGGCTTGTGATGCTTCTGGAGTTATTTACTTGTTTTTTTGTACATTGGTTAAGTATTGTATTCCATAATTGTGACTTTTTTAGATTATTTCCTAGATACTTGTGACATGCAACTTTATTGATATATATATATACTACTGTTGTTTATTTTCTTCCAGTCTTCCACTATATACTATAGCATGGTATTATTATTGCTTCTGCTACTGTTATCAATTTCTTTCAAGAACATCACTCTGCCAATGAGGGAATTTTTTCCCCACTACCACACCTAAGGCCCTCCCTACTAGTCGGCAGCCTCTGGGGTTTTGAGAAATTCACTTGAGGCCATGTGACCAACTAGGTATGGGGAACCTCTTGGCGGAACCAAGAACTTGGATGTTACAAATTGGTATTAGAGGAGGTTCTTTTCTTCTTGTCTTACTGTTTATATCGTATTTTCAGGGATAGTATAGAATAGGTAGTTGGTAATAAGCTATTACTAAGAGTATCTAACCCATGCATAGGGAAAACTTAATTTACCTCGATTATTTAAATTTTTCTAGGTTTGCAATTTTACATTTGATTTTATTACACCATTGTGGGATTCACATGTTTTTTTCTATTAAAATTTATAATATTGAGGTTATATTTTTGTTGCAACCCGATTAGATGAGGGTATTCCATCTCATGCATCATATGTCACTTTTTAGAGATCTCATGTCATGCATTAATACCATTATATTTTTGGTGCATTACCGATTGCATGATGTTGTGATAGATGTTACGCTAGATATGCATGTTGTTGTGATAGATGCCTTGATAGAATACATGCGATTTTATAGGGTATTGAATTGTGTAAGGTTCCATTTTAATGAATGCCAAACTTTTGTCCCTTAGGTGTTATGGGCCCTCATTGATAATAATTTGGTGTATCATTGCATTGTTATTCCTTATATATGACATGTATAAGACGTCAGGCTTTGATTTTTGGAGAGTATGGGTCCTCACAGATAAGAATTTGGATCATTAATGTTTGATTTAGTGCTTTTCTAGGTTCCAGAGTAGTTTTTGAGGCATACTATTAGGAAAAACCCAGAATAAATGGTGTGTATTGCTAAATACATGCCATATATCCTTCAGTTTGGGAAGAAACTGTTTTTATTAAGCACACACCGTGTACTGTATGTACACATTGTGTAGCCTCTAACCGTGTCACTGGCTGTGTGGGAAGCGACATAGTGTTGGAAAATTCTTCTAGGAACATGCTGTGTATTGGATGTACACACCATGTTGTATGGACCGTGTGCCCACCCATGTGACTAATTAAAAATATGGATGAAACATAGGTTATACACGCCGTGTCAATCTTGAACACACTGTGTAGTGTAACTGATGTTTCCAGTCATGTGACTAACAACATGGGTGGGTGAAATCCTTCTAATACACACCATATCTGTCACAAACATTCCATGTAGTCTTATTATCGGAGAACCGTGTTGGTTGGACGTATAGAAGAACTCGAGCAGGGGAAAACTATTCAAGTACATGTCGTGTCTTGGGAGAACATGCCAAGTGTATGGGTTGTTACCCAACCATAGTTGGAAGGAGTAAATTCCCATGTGAAGACTTAAAGGAACATTCTGTGTAGGGGTCATACATGATTTTATCCTAATTTTGAAAAACATGAATGCTTTAATTTTCCTATTCCTTTCTTTCACTTATATGTTTTAGTCTCTATTAATCTTGAACTAAGGTGTGTTCTAGACATCGCAAATTCCCGCCACCAAGACGTCCTCAGGTTGAATTCCAGATAGAGGGAAATGATCAAACACTGGACCTAGTAGATCAGGGACTACCAGCAGACCCTCCTGTCGTGCCTGTCTTGGAACCAACCATCATTCCAAATATAGGTGCCAATGCATAGTTCCGAGAAGGCATCATTGGGTTTATGTAGACCTTCCAGGGAGCAACGTATCCTGCACCGTCTATGGAAGAGTTAACATGGGTATTTTAGTAGTAGAATCCTCCAACTTTCTCAGAGAAGGAGGACCTCTGGATGTAGAGTCATTGTTAGAATCCATGATTTAGATCCTTGAGAATCTTGAGACGCCCCTAGAGAGGAGGGTGAATCTTTCTACGTACATGCTTTGGGATTCCTCCAAGAGATGATAGGATGTGATATCACAGGTGGGACACCAGTAGGATATGTATTGGGATGAGTTCTATGGTTCCTCCTATGATTACTTCTACCAGAAAACATTGAGGCCCGATCGAACGAGAGAGTTCAGGATTTTGGAGCAAGTTACTCTCTCTGTCATGGAGTATAATTCCCACTTCACAGAGCTTCCAATGTTCACACCCATTTTAGGGGTGATGAGTTGTTTTTGTAGAGGATGTTCAAGGATGGTCTCAGGCCTGAAATCTGATCTTAGGTGAACATCATTAGATTGAATTCCATTTTTTATATCATCAACTAGGCGCTGATCACAGAGTGAAACCTGATGGATTCTAGAGTTGTGGTTCCTGGCTGGTTCCACATCCAGAGTAAGTGGTTCTCCAGCTAATATTAGGAAGCACCACATGGATTCTACATATGGTGATCTGAGTAGACAAGATACATCATCAGGTAGCTAGGTGGTATTCTAATAGTGTGGGAATGATAGGCATACATGGCTACATTTCTCAAGAGACCTAGTGGAGTGTTGATCTTGCGGCAAGATGGTCCATATTATGCATTTCTGTCAGTTCTTCTCACCAGCAGTGGGTGACAAAGGTTCTTCTATGACTCCTCATTTAGGGGAAGGACCACCAATTTCTCTTCAGTCTGGGAACTGGAGTTTGCCTTTTCGGTCAGGCCAAGGTGTATGTCCTTGAGGTGGTATCCAATCCATAGGATTTTAGTGACAACAGGGTGGATCAGCTTACTGTGGTCAGGCAAGGTCGTAGGGCTGCGTTACAGGTAAAACTTTTTCAGTGGAGTAGACCCAGCCAGAGTAGGATCTCGAACCCTTTAGAGATAGATGTACGATTCTAGTTGCCTCAGTTTTAGCTTTTTCACTTTTCGATATAGGGGGTTCCCATAATTTCATATCTGTGGTTTTTTTGGAGAGACTTGGGCTTTGTATCTTTATTTTTGATGATGTCTTGACACAGGAAACTCTATTGGGGAAAAGAAAGGCTAGTGTTTGTTACTAAAAGGACTTCCCTCTTGTGCTTTGTGGGTGTCACTTCTTATGGGACATCTATGTCTTAAAGATGACATGATATAATGTCATTCTCTGAATGGACTGGTTAGTTCCCTTCTAGTATGTTGTTGACTGTTATCCTCGTAGGGTGAGTTTCACATCACCAGAGGGTGGATTGATCTTATATAAGCGAGAATGGGATGTTCAGGATAGTAGATAAGGACCAAAGCATCATGGATTGGGAGGAGTTAAAGCCTAGAACAGTAGTTTCTATCTAGATGACCAAGAGACTTCAATAGTGGTCTTTCCTCTAGTGGTGGATCGTTTCAGTGATGACATTCCAGAGGAATTTTCTGGTCTTCCTTTGGTGCGATAGGTATAATTTTCTATTGAGCTCGTTCTAAGAGAGGTACCAGTGTCCATCCCACCTTATAGGATTGCTTCACTAGACTTACATGAGCTCAAGAAGAAGTTGGAGGAGTTACATGTGAAGGGTTTCTTCCGACCCCACACATCTCCTCAGAGATCACATATCCTATTTTCGATGAAGGTGAATGGTACCCTTATGTGGATTATCGGAATCTAAACCAGTTGACAGTCAAGAATAGATATCCCGTTATAAGGATTGGTTATATCTTTGAGTTTCTTCAAAGAGCTAGGGTGTTCTCAAAGATTGACTTGAGATCCAGTTATCATCTGTTGCACGTTAGACCATCTGATATACCTCTTACAACCATTTAGAGTAGGTATGGTCTATATGAGTATATGGTTATGCCTTTAGGTCTCATGAACGTGCCTGCAGTTTTCATGGCACTGATGAACAAAGTATTCTATCCTCACGTGGATTCTTTTGTGGTAGCATTCATGGACGATATCTTGGAGTACCCTCACACTCGATAGGACTATTCCACACATCATGAGATCATTTTGAGTACATTTAAAGATCATCAATTATATGCTTTTCTCTCAAAATTCCACTTGTGGACAGACCAAATTTATATATTGGGTCATGTTATCTCAGAGACAAGAGTACCAGTAGACTCAGGGAAAGTGAGAGTAGTAGTTTCTTTGGAGGAGACGAAGAACATCTTTGAGGTACAATGTTTTTAATGGATAGCGTGATACTAAAAATGTTTCATATTGGAAGTTTTACACTTAGCAGTGCCACTGACAGGCCTGACTAAGAAGGGTGCGAAGTACTTGTGGTCAAGGTCCTTGTGAGTCTTCCTTTCATGAGCTGAAAGGGAGGTTGAATTCAGAACCGATTGTAGTATTTACAGAGTCGGGCATGATCTATACTGTATGCTGTTATGCATCAGGTATTTTTTTTGGAGTAGTGCTTATGCAGGGGGGAAGAAGTCATTGCTTTCAGGTATTGGTAGTTGAGAACACATTATAGAAATTACCCAACACATGATCTCAAGTTGGATGCAGTCGTTCAGGCCTTACGATGTTGGAGAAATTATCATTTGGGAGAGTATTTTGTGTTTTTAAATAACCACAAATGTCTTAAGAATATCTTTACTCAAAACGATCAGAATCCGAGACAATGAAGGTGGGTCGAGTACCTTTAGTCTTTTGATTTTGATCTCTCTTACATGCATGGGGAAGGCAACTTAGTGGATGATGTGCTGGGCAGGAGGAATCAGATACAAGCAGTTCAGGAGGCCGGCAGTGAGTGGATACTTATGGATATGATCTCTGAGATGCATTTAGAGAAGAACGATAGATAAGGGTAGACATTTATTTCTTCTATAGTTGTTACCTCTACTCTTCTTGAACGAGTGTGAATGATGAAGATATCGGATTCAAAAGGCCTAGTTCTATGGAAGAGTGTTCTAGGAGGGGACCCTATTCCTAGATGAATTGTAGGAGAGGATGAGATGTTGCATTTTCATGGGAACATATGGGTGTCAGAATACATACGTGATGAGCGGATGTGGGACATTCATTCCTTAGTTTGGACAGTTCATCCTGGTGTCACAAAGATGTATCGAGATCTACATAGTCGGTATTGGTGGATATGTATGAAAAGGGATGTTTATCGGTTTTTCATGCGGTGTTTCACTTTTCATTAGGTGAAGGTGGAGCATCAGAGACTAGAAGGGAGTATGCAGAAGTTACCCTTTCCCGAGTGGAAGTGGAACGAAATTGCAATGGACTTCATGATAGGTTTACCGATGTCACCTCGAGGGAATGATGCAGTATGAGTTTTCAATGACATACTCACAAAGGTTTATCACTTCTTGAGGATCAAGGAGACTATCCGTGTTGATGAAATGGGAAGGCTGTACATTTTAGATACTGTATGTTTTCATGGATTTCCGCACTGCATTATGTCAAACAGGGATGCCTGTTTTACATCTCGGGTCTGGAAGGGACTATATATGGATTTGGGTACATAATAATTTTGAGTAAAACATACCATCCCCATACTGATGGCTAGACCAAGCGTACTATATATGTTTTGGAGGAAATGCTTCGATCATGCGTCCTAGATTTTGGAGGTTCTTGGGAAAATCACATACCTATTATGGTGTTTTCCTAGAGTAATAGTTTTCACGGAACTATTCAGATGAAACCTTATGAGGAATTGTCTGATAGGCCATGCTGATCATCCTTATATTGGCTGGAGGCAGGAGAGACAGTTATGCTGGGACCTAATCTTGTTCAAGAGACCACATAGCATGTGGAGTTGATTTGGAAGAGGATGGATACTGCACAGTAACAACATAGGTCTTATGCTAATCGACGAAGAGGACCTCTGAAGTTTGAGGTCGGAGATCGGGTTTTTCTTCTTGTCTCACCAAGGTTGGGACATAAGAGGATTAGGAGAAGTGACAAGATTTATCTGAGGTATGTTGGACCAATTGAAGTTTTGGTGAGAGTTACATTGGGTTCCTATTAGTTGCAGTTATCTTAGAGGTACCAAGCTATACATGACTTCTTCCATGTTTCTCATCTACGACGTTACTTCTCAGACTCGTCTCATGTAATTCAACCTAAGGGGGTTGAGCTAGAGGTGGATGAATTATTTGAGGAGAATTCTATCTAGATAGTTGATCACAGTAGAATGTTTCTCCATGGCTGGTATGTTCCTCTGTTATGAGTGCTATAGGCTCATGGGCAAGAACAAGATGCTTCTTTGGATAGTGAGGCCGATGTATGAATGTAGTGGCCGAAGCTGTTTGACGATTCTTCTTCTACGCATCATTTTTAGGGAAATTCTTGAAAAAGTTTCATTAAGGGTGGATGTTTGTATGAACCTGAACTTTTTTTTTTCAGGTATGGGTTTTTCTTTTATGGTGTTTTTGATAAAAAGAATAGAAACCTGAAATTTAAAGAGTGGACTCCATGTACTTATAATTAAATTCCGTGTACCCAGTTTCCACGGGTGACTTTGTACTGGCCGTGTAACGGCTGAGTATATGGCCATGTGGGGTGACCTGGAGACCTCCTAAAGAAGGGCCAGGTAAAGGCATATACACACCATGTAATTTGGAAAGACACATTGTGTACCTTTCACTTTTTATTTTTTAAATCGGACCAGGGTCGCGTCTAATTGGCAGAAACACCTTATTCCCGACTCATCTCATCCAGGAGTGACTGTGGGGCATGATTCTTATCCAATCCCCCAATGGACTATCCGTTCTATGAATCAACTTCCATCGATTTCTTTGCAATCCCCATGGTGAGTTCTTCCCTCTTATAGAGCCTTGTTCCTTTATTTGTCCTCTTTCGTGAGATATCCTTGGTGGAAAGTTTTTTGACATTTTTGTGGATCTACCACATTTTAGGTTGATTTAAGGGCCGATTCTGGAGTATATCAATCGTACAATGCTGATTTAGGAGGTTTGTGCCTTTTCATATATTGACTTGGAATTATATGTGAAAAAGTTCTCAATACCCTTGTTTAGGGTATTGCGTGTTTAGAGAGTTTAATCCTATTAATTCCTGCCATTCCTTGTTTTCTTGAGTATAGGTTTTTGATTTTAATTAGGGTTGTTTGCCTTGCAATGGATGTGTTTTCCCATGTTTGATTTAATATTGGTCATTGGGTCTCGAATTTATCGTTTTGATATTATGCTTTCCATGCCTAGTATTATTAGGATGAAGATAATATTACATTACATGATTGTAATATGCATTTTAGTTTCATAGAAAAGTAGTATTTGTGATTTACTTTGGATGCTAAACATCATTTGTGAACGATTACTTTATACAGGGAAATAGGATCCTAGTGTAGTGATACCATAGGGGGGATTGATGTTTAGGGATTTCTTATAGTGTCTATTATTTATTTATCATGATACGAGACCATAGGGAGGATTGACGTTGAGTCCCTCTTCAGAATGTCTATAGTTACCATTACAAGACCACAAGCAGAATTGATGTTGAGTGCTTCCTCAAAAAGTTTGTAGTTTATCGTTAAAGACTATATAGGGAATTAATGGTGAGTGCTTCCTTAGAGAGTCTTTTTTTATCAGACTAAAGGGGTTAGATCATGTAAAATTACCCAGGAGGTCGTTGTATCCTTGTATATGTTCAACCCGAGGGGTTTGGCTGTGAGAACATACCAAAAGGGTTAATTTAGATTGATTGGTAGAACTTGAGGGGATAGGCTATGAGAACTTCCCATAGGGTTCCGTTTTTTATTTGGTTGAATAATGGAAAAATTTAAATGAATGCAATTGAATCTATAGAACTATTTACTTTTGAGTACTTCCTTGTTCATTGCTTCTTTTTCATATTGCCTTCCTTATAAATTCAATGACTGTTAAGCACAGATCTTTGGGAGGTTGCCTACTAGGATTCGTCTCACACCCTATTTGGGTCATGCTTTTGGGACCAAACAGATTATATTACTATAAGTATAGATAATGGAAAGTGTACATCTACTTCAGATAGTTTATTGGTGTGGAGATGGAGAGCATGTGAGCAAGATGAAGCTTGTGATGCTGATGGAGTTATTTATTAGTATTCTTTGTAATTTGGTTTAGTACAGTATTTGAGCAATGTGACTTGTTTGGATGCTTTCTTGGATACTTGTTACAAGAATTATATATATATATATTCTCCAGTTGTTTATTTACTTCCGATCTTCCACTGTTTACTGTTGTATGGTATTATTATTGCTTACGCTACTCTTATCTATTTCTTTTTGCTGCATTACACTACCAATGAGGGAATAGTTTCCCTACTATCATACCCAAGGCCCTGACTTCTAGTATCCAACCTATATCATTTTGGGAAATGTACTTGAGGCCATGTGACCAACTGGGTATA
The DNA here is from genome assembly GCA_963277665.1 of Viscum album. Taxonomy (NCBI): domain Eukaryota; kingdom Viridiplantae; phylum Streptophyta; class Magnoliopsida; order Santalales; family Viscaceae; genus Viscum; species Viscum album. Next base: position 2,036,807,094 of record OY728156.1, read on the forward strand.
GGGAACCTCTGGGCGGCACCCGAAACCGGGACGTTTCAACTTGTCAGTTAATATTTATTATAAAGTGTCATATAAATAATTAAATATTTATTTAATAAATATTTAATTATTTATCACTATATTAATAATAAATAGTTGATAAATATAAATTTTATATTCACTATCTGGAAATTAATATTTATTTAATATTTAACTATCATATATGCAAAATTTTAAAACTGGATGATTGAATTTATAGGATCCCAAGTATGATAATATTTTATTTGCATAATATTAAATTTATATAGTATCTATATGTGAGTATGTGTACACACAGTGTGTTTCCCTGTTGGAATCCATCTAAATGGCATTAGGTGATCTTTCTTAAAATCTTGGATTTCAATCCAAAAAAATTTCACGGAACCCACAGATAAGGAATTTAATTTAGAAATTAAAAAAACACCAAATAAATACTTATTGTATAATATAAAATCTTTTTGTCAATATCAAATCAAGAAGGTCGTCTTATTGTTTAATTAAAAAATAATCTGGATTTATTTTATTTGAATCTATAAAATGTACATGTTAATGTACAAAAAAAGTAATGGATTTAATCATATATTTAAAGAAAATCAAAGTTCCTAGGATATTATCTCTAATTAACTCAAAAGGGTAAAATTAATTCATGAGTAATTAAATAAATTTCATATCCCTTTTTGAAAAACCCTACATATCTGACCCCTTGTGGAAAAATACGATATAGGAACATAATATTAATTATAGTTTTTTATAAATAAAAATCAATGTTACCTAGGCATCATTTAACATCAATTTTATAAATAGGTGATGGTAAAATATTTTATATTTTTTATTTCTCATTGAATTATCTTACTTTTTTGATGTGATCATTCTAAAACCCTCATCATCTCAACTCATGATGGTAGTCAACCCATGACTATTCTTATACATTTTTTAGATTCTCACCTTCTTCACTATTTATTCTCATCACTCTTCTAGACATCATCATTCTTCTATGTCAATTAACATTATTCAGTCGACCAAAATCCTAACCAGGTCGACTCAGAATAGCACTCTAATGTATTCATTCTGTCAATTTTTTAACTTTATATTGAAAATATTCCTTCTGAGTCATTCATCATTCTCCCTAATTAACCCACCAATGAGTGAATTCATTAAATTTACCATCTGTTTTCTATTTTCAGCCTCCATGTTTAGTATTCTAATTTTTTATTTTTAAAAGATTCAATTATAATTTTGTGTTGTAAATTATATCTATCTATTAATCTCTTTTTATTAATACTATTATAAATTATAATTTTTTTATTAAAATTATCATAATGTTATATTATTTTTAGTGATTATAAATATTTAGATTGTAATTTTTTCATTTAATTGTTTGTATTTATAATAATGTGTAGATATAATTTTTCATAATTATAATTTTTTATGTACTTTAAATCATATTTCTTTTTAATATTTTCCATTTATAATTGTTTTTTTCAATATAATTAATTATCATTATAAATTGTTTTTTAGTTCAAATTTTTTTTAGTTTTAGTTTTTTCAAAAACAAATCTTATGTCAAAAATATATCCATGTTTATGTATTTACATCCATATATTTTTTAATTTTTAATTTTTATATATAAGTGATTGATTTTTTATATTTATAAATGTATTTATTTATAAAATTGTGACATTAGGAAAATAATGAATCAAAATTTAATAAATTATTGTTGTAAAATAAATTAATATTAGACAGGGGTTAAAAATTTCTCAGAATATGGTAAATTAAATATAGAAAACAATGATGTGATTTTCATTCCATGCATGATGTGTTTGAATATGAGTAGATTAGAGTATATAATAATTAATGACCTTATTATTTGATATGGTTTTAGTAATAATTATCCATGCTGGATCTAACTTGGTGAAAAAAAGATGATATCACACGATGACAATGATGAAGATGTTTAGCATTTCAAAGAGGATCATCTTAATTAATTAACTCATGATGTATGTGATGAAATAATTGAAAAATAAAAAATTGTTGATCAATAGTACATAGATTCTATGAAAACAATATTCTCATGTTGCACTAAATTTAAATTCTTATTGGTAGTGATTATTTTGGTTAACATGAAACCAATACAAGTTTAGAATAATAAAATTTTCATTGATTTTATTAAAATTTAAATAGGTATACTTATAAAAAGAAAAAAGATTCCAAATTCAAATTATTAGGGTAAAATATATTTAATATAATGGGATTGGGATACAAAAAAATATATGTGTATCTCAATGATTATGATCTTTAAATGAGATATTATTAATCTTTATCAATATTTTCAATATTTCGGACATAAAGATATAAAATAGAACTACTAAAAAAATAGCCTTTAATGGTGCCAATGTTAATTAGTGCTAGAAGAGAATGCTTATAAATGGCATATTAATCAGTGCTAAAGTGTTGATAAATTTAACATTTTATCATCAATTTTTTTAGCGTTGATAAAGGGAACCTTTATCATTTTTTTTAGCACTGACAAAGGAAACATTAATCATCTATTTTTTAGAATTAATAAAGTTAATCCTTTATCAGTGCTTTATTTTTAGTGGTGTTAAAGGGTACCCTTTAGCAGCGCTATATTTTTATGCCTGATAAATATTTATTTCATCATTATTTTTTAGCACTAATAGATGTACGAATAAAAAAAATGATATGGTAAAATAAATAAAAATAAAAAATGTGTTTAGTTAAGAAAATTTTAAAATTTAAATTAATTAATAAATAATTAATAAAAACGAATAAATTGATTATACATTATCGAATATGAAACATTTTATTAATTAGATAATAATGACAATTAATTTATTTAAATTGTATATTTTAAATATATAGATATATATTACTGTATATAAATATGATTTATATATTACCAAATATTTATGTTCTTTACATTAAATAGCAATTTATTAATTGAATAATGGTTTATAATTAAAAATTAATTTGTAGTAAAAAATATTGTCCAATTTCATAGTTTGCAATATATAATTGAAGGTTTTTCGATTTTTTGATTTAATATAAATCAAATGTGTGTTGTATTGATTTCAGATATAGGTAATTAATGCATTTTTATGTACCATGCACACACACAAAACATATCCATTTTCCAAATATTTCAAGAATGTACTTATTATTAATTTATTCAATTTCACTAAATTTTACAATATGTGTATACACATGAAATTAGACCATCAATGATAATGTTTAAAATATATATATATAAATTTATTTATAAATTAATATATTTATAAATGTACATTTATAAAATTTATAAAATTATAAATTTCTAATTATAAATAAAAAAATATTTTTTATTGTATTTATATTGATAAATAAATAAATAAATATATAAATAAATAAATATTAAATTTATAATAAATTTACTTAAATAATGAATATATATAGTATATTTATATTTGTACATATTATTAAATATATATTTATAATTATATATATATATATAAAGATATAAATATTAATTTTTTTAAAAAAATCTAAGATAATAAATAAATGATTATAAATTTATAATAAATATAGTTAAAAAATAATATATTTAATATATTTAAGATTATATATATTTATTGATTAAATATAAATTTTTAAAATTATATTATTTACAATTATAATTATAAATCCTTTATGAGTTCTTTTCCACGTTGATAAAGATGAGGATTTGTCAACTTTAAACAAATCACTAATAAAATGAACATTTATCAATGCTATAAATTTTGTGCTAATAACGATTTATTTTATTAGTGATTTTTCTTGTGCTGATGAAATACTAAATTTATCAACACTTATTTTTAAGCACTGATAAATTTATCCGGATCTATTTAATAAAAACCCTAACCTTTTGCAAACCTATTGTGTTATGAGAAGCATTCCGCAAAAGCCACCCGCTTCGGGCACCTATCCTTGATGAATCGAAGCTCAAATCACACTGGCCGACTACCTCCAATTGTTCGAACATCTCTTATGAAATCTGGTGTTCTAATTCGGTTAGGATTTCCAAAGAGGGTCTTGTATTTTCTTCAACCTAGCGAGGCATGCCTTCTGATTTTCTTTGTGTATTTTTAGTTTTATTTTTAATTTCTTCTTCGATGATGTCATTATTTATGGTCCACTGATTTCATACTATTTTGATTTTAAATTATGAATAGAAATATTTTTTTATGATCCATTTTTTATTGACTACCGATGTATGGACCCTCTCGATATATGGAGTTAGTGGTTATATCTAACACTAAACCTTGGATTTATTCATTTCTTTTTTACTGCTAAATTTTATATCTTAATAATAAATAATTTTGTCATATATGTATATTAATTTGTATAAATTTTCAAGTGTATTATTGTTTATGGACTACTGATTTGAGGATCATTGGTGTTTCCCTAATGATTATATGCTCGCTGACACCTTTCATGGACAGCTCAGTGGACATGAATCTTCAGATGATGCTTTTTATGATCCAAGTTAGTAGAGTGTTTTATGTTCCTATATTAGTTATATGTATCATTGGATATAGTTCCTCTTAGAATTAACTATGGTCCTTATTTTTCTAATGGAGATGATTTCAAGGGGCCATCCCTAGTTAATCACATGAGGATTCATCACATCAATCCTTCACTTTTTGAATCAGTACGGTTCCATTAGTTTACATTATGTTTCAATATCATGTTTTTTCTATTTCATATTTCTTATATACTATAAGTGAGTTTTTATAGATGACATGTATGTGTGTCTATATATTAATTTCATCATTTAATACTATATTAGTTTTTGTAACAGGTAAACCTATATCGGGTACTGATGATTATGGGTATTCATGTCCATTGACCCCAAGGGTCATGTTAGAATTTAGTATGACCTCGGGTACTAATTGTTTCTATTTAGGGGGGGGGACCAACTCCCCTTTATAGTTTTTACACCAAATTGTTAAACCATCCTCTTGTGACTTTGAGGTGTTTTAGAGGTCATACGATAATCTGAATTGGTGTTGTTTGGGTAATTTAGAAAAGGGTCATTACATTATTCGTCTCATGATTTACACCTATAATATTTCATGATAATAATATTTATTACGTTACTTTATATCCATATCAGTATCATATTCTTTGATATTATTAATTATTGTGTATCTATCCATGTCCTTATCTTCTATCCAAAGATTTTATACATAACTAATAACATGATTCATTTGAAATATAATGTATCCCAAATGTTCCTTCTATAGGAATCCTTCTTACCCTCACTCTCTCTACATGGTTGTAAATCTAGTATAATGGATTCCAAAATATTTAATCTCTATTCTTGCTATATTATAATGCGATAGTGCCGGTACTACTTCCAAAAAGTTTCAGTAGATATGAGATTATCTTTCTCCAATTTTGGTCATAAAAAAAGTGATGTAGTAATTTAACTTTTCATTATCTAAAAAATAAAAATAATATTTATTACATTTCAATTATTACTAATTGTGATTTTATTATTGAGTATATTATATCCCCCACTATTTTTTCAAATCCCAACAACCCTTATTATTGGATTTGGAATATCCAGCTGATTTGAAATTAAAGTAGAAATGATCCATGTTTTCCCCATTGAGGTATTAATCCCCTCAAACCAAGATTTATTACTTTCATTCCAAATGCACCAAAATGCTATGAAGAGAATTATAGTTCTCCACCATTTATCATTAGAAACATTACTTGATCTATGAAAGCACTGCTCTACTTGATAAAAAGAGATTTTATTATTCTTGTTTATCAAATTTGAGTTTCTTTTTACTACTTAATTGCCAATATTATATTTTCATTTGGATAGGGGATTTAGGTAATATTTGAAATGGAGTAACTAATTTCTTAAATTCAGTTACCCTTTTTCTTCAACAAACAAAAGTTCTTTTAAATAATAAATTTCAAGTTTCTCTTATTATAATTTTTTATTACTTTATTTTTTTAATGAATATATTATGCATATTTAATTATATATTGTATAAAATTTATCTTCCCTGAACCTAATAAGAGTGATATAAACAAAAAATGGATGCATGATGATCATTTCACAAACAAATACAAACATGGAGTTAAAGAGTTCATCATGTTTTCCAGAGAGCATGGAGACGAACATTCTAAAATCATTTATCCTTGTTTATGTTGTTTTTATTCATGTGAAATTAGTCAGGGATAGTTAGAAGAACATTTTATTTGTCACCAAATAGATCAAAGATATAAATGTTGGAATAAAGATGGGGAAAACTAGATATGGTCATCGATTGGGATGATTATACAGTTTATGAATCATTTGATATGAATGCCTTTGTAAAAGATGATGGAGATACCATAGGAGAAATGAAAATCGAAATTGAAGAAGAACATAATGATTTTCTAAAGATGTTTTAGGAGTTAAATAGGTATTCCATGAAACCATTTTATATTTGTATTACTAAGTGCACAATATTTTCATATGTACTAGAGTAATATATTTTTATAGTTTACAACATATGGAGTGACACTAGAATTATATAACTACTTTCTTTTTTGATTTATATGATACTAGAATAAAATGAACTACCATGCCAAATATATGATGCTAAATAAATGTTTTATTCCTTGGGAATGATCTCTAAAAAACATGTTTTTCCAAATGATTTCATATTATTTCACAAGGACCATGAATAAATCATAAAATTCCATAAGTGTGGTGCAGATCGATAGAAGAAAAATATATCATGTGGTTCAGAATCTATATGGTACTTTCATATTATTCCATGATTTAGAAGACTATATATATGTTAAGAAACCGTGAGACAATTAAGATGGCTTGGAGATACAAGAATTAAATATGGGAATATATGGCATCCATTAGATTCTCTACAGTGGATGATAATTGATTATGAGTATCCTATATTTGGAGATGAGCCGAGAAACTATTTCCTTGTGATATCAACAAATGGAATAAATCCTGTTTGTATATAGAGCAGTACTCACAGTATATAACCCTTCATGTTGGTATATTATAACTTGCCTTCATGGTTATGCATGAAGCAAAAATACATTAATTTGTCTCTGCTTATATATGGACTAATGAATCCTGGTAATGATGTTGATGTCTATTTTGGATCCATTATTTGAAGATCTAAACTTTTTATGGGATACAAGATTTATAATGAATGATGCTAACAAAAGTGAAGAATTCACATTGAGGGTCATGTTTTATTTAAATATAAATGGATTCCCCTCTTATGAAAATTTATCAGTCCATAGTATTAAATAAATGTTAGGGTGTCCCATTTTTTAAAAACACACATAATTAGATCAGTTGAAACATTCCTCAAAGATTGTGTTCTTAGGTCATAAGAAATTTTTAACTCAATGAAATAAATACCAATCCTGGATGACAACATTCGATGGGAATATCAAACAAGGTACAACATCGTATCCAGTAAAATGAAATAAACAATAAGAAAATTAAAATATATTGAAACTATTTTCTTTAAACCATTTTAGAAAAACCATTAAAATTTATGTTGGAGGATGAGATCAGATTTTTTTGAATTACCATATTTGAATTTTTTGTATGTGAATCCTTTTCATGGTGTCATTCATGTAGAAAAAATTAATTTGATATTTTATTGAAAACTTACTAAATGTCCATTGAAAAATAAAAGATGGAATCAAGGAAAATTTGGACATGATTGAAATGGGGATAAGGGAAGAGTTAAAACCAATAAAGGGTAATAGGTGAAATTTTCTTCCCACAGTGGCTTGCACTCTATCTATATAAGAAAAATTGAAATTTTTTACTTTATATAGAAGTGTAAAACATCTACATGGGTATTCATCAAATATCAATAATTCCATTTCAATGACCAATTTGAGGTTACATTGACTAAAATCACACGAATATCATGTTTTGATGAAATATTTAATTCATGTTGATCTCTATTTCATTCTACCTCAACATGTATGACATACATTAACCATACTCTTCTAATTTTTCATATCCATATGTAGTAATGTTATAGACCCGGAGAATTTTCCCATAATTAATAATGAGATTTCAGTCTTATTATGTGAATTAGAGACATCCTTCCCACAACAATTCTTTTATATAATGGTCCACCTAATGGTTCAATTGGTCAGTGAGGTTCAACTATGTGGTCATGTCCATTATTGATGGATGATCCCATAGAATGGTATATGAAGATTTGGAATGGGTATGCCAAGAATTGAAGTCGTCCAAAAGGTTTTATTAGAGAACGATATTTTTTTAAAGAAGATATTGAATTTTTTACTGATTACACATTAGATGTTGAAAGCATCAGTCTCCCACTGTCTTGTCATAGTGAATGCCTTCTTGAAAAAAATATTTCTGGAATAGAAGTTGTTACAATTACCTTGATAGAGAGGGAGAAAGAACATCTTCACATATTACATAATAGTGAATATATTGATCCTACATTAAATCCCTCAAATAAATTCCTAGATATTTTAATCCCTCAAGTGATGAAGGATGGATATCAAATACACATAATTAATGGTTTATAGGATGGTACATAGATCAAATTTATAATGACTTATCTAAAAATCCTAATTCAATTTCCAAATGACTTCTATGGCTAGACAGTGGATCTAATCAAATGTAATATCTTAGAGTGGTTTTGTAATAAATGGTTATACATTCAATACAAAGGAACACAATGACTTATGTATGATTAAAAATAGTGGTTTTACGCTTGTGGTTGAAGTGACGAACATATCAATTTCCAAGGATAGAAATCCAACTTTTTAATATATGTCATATTTATGCATTATTGAATAGATATATGAGTTGGATTATACAAAATTTCAAGTGATGCTTTTTCATTTCTAATAGTTTGAAAATATCAATTGAGTGAAAGTTGATGAAATAGGCTTTATAAAGGTGAATTTTAGCATGGAAGGGGGAAAACAAAAGTCTTTATTAGTGGAATGGAAAGTAGTGCAAGTATGTTATGTATTGAATCCAATAAATAAGAATTGGTCTATTGTCCTTCTAGAAACAAAAAAATGTAGAGTCTGATTATAATTAAATCGAGGATAACACTTTCATTGGGTCCTTAGAATCCGTTCATGTCTGGACCAATATAGGAAATGTAATTTATTTTATAGAGGACCACAAATATGATATTTTGATCCATGATAGAGGAACCATATACATGAATCCTTTTAAAAATTATGGTTCAGAGAGAAGGTAAAAGTTTTTTTAAATATATTATGTTTTTCCTAATAATATTATTTTTTCTCTACTACATTAACATAATCCAAATAAAATTTCTTACTAATCAAGAATACAATTTCTTATAAAAATTATGATATTACCAATCCCTTGGAAGGTCCAACTATAATGAAGGAAACCCTTTTGAAATATGTAAAGTTAATGTTACGATATACTTTCTATTTTTTATTGAAATATTATATTTTGAAATTTGATTTAATTTTCATTATTTCTTGCAAAGCTGGATTATTTTAGAATAATTATATCCATGTGTAATGTCATTTAAAGAATAGAAAATTCACTGTCTCTACTCATTCAAAGAGGTAATCTTGATGTTCCACAGTAAAATCATTTTCCCTAGAATTAATATATTGTTTCATATTTATGTTTAATTTTTTTTCTTTATAGAATAACTCACATAATAATTTTTTTGTTACACAGGTGGATTTTTTTGTTTTATTAGGGGTTCTCTATCTATCTTTCATGATTTTTTGCACAAAAAATTCCAAATACTTATTATCCCCCAAAATATTTTCACCCCTATAGTGGTGTATTTATCACTTTATTTCAAGTTACCTCCAATGCCTTTGTAGAAAGATAAATGATGCTGGCTATACTCAATAGCAGAGGTAATCTAGATGTTTTCATAGTAAAATCATAGCCCATATAATTAATTTATTGTTTCATATTTATGATTAATTTATCTCTTTTTATTACTACACAAATAATAATTTTTTTATAAAGTTGGATTCTTTTATTCCAGCAGGCATGATCTATCAATAATTCATTATTTTTATTACCAGAACATCTAAAGAATTATTCTCCCTCAAAAACATTTCACCCCTATAGTGATCCATTTATCACTTTTGTTCAAGTTACCTCTATTGCCTTTTCAAGAAGAGAAAATATGCTGCCTCGACTGAATAATAGATGTAATATTGAAGTTTTCACAATGAAATCATTTTCCCAAGAATTAATGTACTATTTCATATTTATATTTAATATTTTTCATAATACACTCATAATAATAGTATTTTTTATATATGAGGATTCTTTTGATCGAGTTGTGGTGCTATGTATTTCTTTCATGCCTTTCGGCACCAAAACATCAATATAATTCTTCTCCCTCAAAACCTTTCACCCCTATAGTGTTTACATTTATAACTTTCCATTATGTTCCCTCCACTACTCAATCATAGTGGTAATATTGATATTTACATGGTAAAATCATTTTCCATTTAATGAATATATCATTTCATATTCAAGTTTAATTTATTTTTTTAGTTTTACTCATAATAAATGTTTACTTATACAGGTGGATTTGTTTTCATGTTGATGTTGTTTGTTTGAAGCTACCCATGCAGTGTTGGAAGTTTGAAAAGTAATGTTAATGGAAAACCTAGAAACATTGATTTTTTTTGGATTTATTTGATACTTTTAGACATGTAGGAATCAACCACATCTCAATCCGACACATGATGTGATTGATAGGACTCTTGGTACATCTTTATATTTAAAATTGACCTTAATTTTCGTAAAAAAGGAAACCGACATACTCAAAACAAATCCAAAATTTTTATATTGTTTTGATACTTTATATAAATAATCCATAAGTCATTTTTGATATGTAATAATCAGTCACACCTCAATTTGATACACGGTCAAACCGATATGACTCACTATGTCCGTTATCAGTTTAAAATTGACATTTGACGTTATAATGTTTCCCTCACATAAAACCGAGGAATCACACACATATTTTTTAGATAATTTAGGGAATTGATTCATGAATAATTTTTTATGTGTAGGAATGATTCTTATATCAAACAGATACACTATGTGATTCTTATGAGTCAAAGTGTCAATTTCAAGTTTAAAATGATGTTTCATTAAAAAAGTCAAGTGACGTACTCAAAATGGAGAAAACAAATTCATATTGCTTATATACCATTACATTACAATAAATAAGTAATTTGGGATGTGTATGAATCAACCACATTTCATTTTGATTAACATTGTTATTGGTATGACTCAAAGTAGGACTTTATTGAAAATTAACATCAATTTTTGAAAAATAAACAAACTAGCTTACTCAAAACTGAACAAACACATTCATATAGTTTTCATACTTTACTAAAATGAACTATATGTGATTTGAAACGTGAATGAATCACCCACACCTCAATATAAAGAACGATGTGAACGGTATGACTCCAAGTGCGTGTTTTTATTTAATATTAACATCACTTTTTGTAAAAAGGTCAAATGACCTACTCAAAACCAATAAAACACATTTAAATTGTTAAAATACATCAGTATAATGATCCATAAGTCATTTTTATGTGTAGTAATTAGAATCATCTCAATCTAATACACAATTTGATCATCATTATTCAAGGTGCGTGTTTCAATATTAAAATGACATTGTAGTAAGAAAGACAAGTGATGTTCTAAAAACTAAGAAAAAAAATTCATATTATTTAAATACCTTAGGAAAATCATCGATAAGTGAATAGATATGTTAATGGATTATCCTAACTTAAATCTGATAGGTGGTGCGACTGGTATGACTCAAAGTGCATGTTTTTATTTAAAATTCACATCAATTTTAGTAAAAAGGCCAACTACCCTACTCAAAACTGATAAAATTCATTAAATTTTTTCAAATACATTTGGAAAATTATCCATAAGTCATTTTTATTGTGTAATAATAAGACGTAACTCAATCCAATACACAATGTGATCGAAATGATTCAATATACGTGTTTCAATTTTAAAATGACATTGTAGGTAAAAAGACATGTAACAAAATCAATACTAAAAAAACAAATTCATATTGTTTTTAAAATTTATTAAAATGATCCATATGTAATTTTGGATGTGTAAGAATCATTCCAACCTCAATCCGACTCACGGTGTGTCAGGTATGACTCAAAATGAATCTTTTTATTTTAAATTGTCAACATTTTTAGTAAGAAGGACAATTGACCTACTCAAATTCGAGGAAATTCATTCAAATTGTTTAATTACTTTATAAAAATGATCCATAAGTCATTTACGATGTTTAGGAATCAACCACACCTCAATCTGACACACAATGTGAATAGTATGAGTTAAAGTGTGTGTTTCAATTTTAAAATGACATTTTAGTAAAAAAGAAAAGTGACGTACTGAAAATTCATAAAACTCACTCATATTATTTTGAAACATTTGTAAAATGATCTATAAGTCATTTAAGATGTGTAGAAATCATTGACACCTCAATCTGACATATGGTGTGACCAGTATGCCTAAAAGTGCATATTTATATTCAAAATTGTGATCATGTTTAGTAAAATGGTCAATTATCCTAGTCAAAACTGATAAAACACATTCATATTGTTTTGATATATTAAGGAAATGATCTATAAGTCATTTTTAATTTGTAAGAATCCATCCCAGCTCAATTCGATACACGATATTCTCAATATGACTCAAAGTGTCCATTATCAGTTTAAAATTGATAGTTTAGTTCAACAAGGGTCACTCATTTAAAACTGATCAAACAAACCTTTATTTTATTGATAATTTATAACAATAATTCATAATTCATTTATGACGATTTAGAATCTATTTCACACCAATTTGATACACGATTTTACCAGAATGAGTCAAAAGTCCGTGTTTTAAGTTTGAAATGACATTTTAGTAAAAAAGACAAATAACGTACTCAAAATTAAGAAAAAAATTCATATTGTTTTGATACTTTATAAAAATGATTCAGGAGTTATTTGAGATGTGTTGGAATCAGAAAATCCTTAATCCAATGTATGGTGTGGCCAATATGACACTGAGTGCATCTTTTTATTTAAAATTGATTTCTATTTTAATAAAATTAACACTTTATATTAATTTATTTCTTTAAATTATTACTAACCGAAGAATTTTGTTCTCATACAGGTGCATTATTTTTCTCTCATAGGAGTGGTTTGTTTGGATATTTCAGGAGTTAGGTCAGGATAAAAATATAAAGGAACATTACTATTTTTGAATGTATGTAATAATTTTTATTTATGTAATTTTATTAACTAATGATTGAAATGTCTATAATATAGTGTTTTTTATTTTCTTTATTATAAATTTATTTTATTTTAAAGCATATATTGTTTCTTGTTTATGTTGTTATATTGTATGTTTCTGGTGTTGCGGTGTTTTTTTACATTACATTATAGTGTTGTTGTAGTGTGCTATTATAACACAACACAATATGACACATTAGAAGTTCCTTTATAAGATTTGATAAAAGGTTCTTTATTTTCACTGATAAAAGGTTATTTATTTGTTATTTCATAAGTACCAAAAAATTTATTCTTTTTCATCACATTTATGAACTGTGATAAAATACCCTTTATCAGTGATTTTATAAGCGTTGATAAATCGTTCCTTTAGTTGTACTCAATTAATGGAATGAGAAATGGTTCCTTTATTGGTTCTTTTAAAAGTCATAATAAAGGACTAGATATTTTAACATTTATATTGTATTTATCACTTTTATAGTTCTGATAAAGCCCTTTTCTATCTCTGTTAAAGGAATATTTTTAGTAGTGTAGGTGAAAAATTAAACAATGATTCATTCTCAAGAATATGAACAAAACGTCTAACTAAATAATTTTTTTATCTTATAATAATTTCTAGATTGAAGAATATTTTTTAATATTAAGTGATTAAATATGGGTAACACGGAATATAGAAGATAATATATTTGACGGAAACCTACATCTCCCTACTGATTCACCATAACAAAAATGATTTGAAAAAGAAATTATATTTTAATTGATGATATGAATCAAATAATAGGTTTATGCATAAATGGAATGAATTATTATCGGAGACTAATAATACAACATAGTTCATGTCCCATTATGTTGGTTTTCTGTGTAATATAATCAAATTTCTAAGATTATAAAATCCTAATTATTTATAATATTTGAGTCTTTTTATATGAAAAATGAAAAATTTCAATAAAAAACATGTTATAAATGACTTCTTATGAAGTGACTTCACACAAGGGACAAAATACTTATGAGCACTTTGTAATATTATTTGTAATACGTTTTGAGTTAGGCTCTAATGTGAATTGAGTTTCTGATGCTTGTAGAGCCTCAGTAATAATATAAGAAAAATATAAAATACATATAGTTATGTATGCACATATTTTCTGAAATAATTTAATATCACTTGTATCATGTCTTGGATGAAAAATTCAAGAATTACATTAAATATAGAACATGGGATGTACCATATTTGTGATATAACCATTATACATGTTGATTTATTGGTCATATCACATGTGCGTGTAAATATATTATATTAAGCATGTGTGATTTTTCCAAAGTAAAAGAATATATCCTGAAAGGTGTCTCATATATAAAATATGATACCACAATTAGGTTTGGAATGTGGGGTTTACCCGAGGCATGAGATAAAATTATTTTGTGTTTGATGATTGGTTAAATCTCATTTGACGAGTATTTTTTTATTTTTTATTACATTATTATAGTATTTTAAATATTAAAATAATTTTTGCCCCTGATCATCTTGTCTATGCCACTCAACTCCATTCACGAGATTGAATTCAAAAAAACTAAATTAACACTAATTTGACTAGTATTAGTTTGTAACAACTTAATAGGGATAAATCAATGACTCCAAATTAAATATTCGGTTGAAAAGGTGGATTGAAAATGGGTTTTGGTTTTTCCCAAATGTATACACATTTTTGGTTTTGAAATACCCAATCTAGTCAATTTATCCTTGGTAGTTCTTCTATTGAATATATGAAACCATGTGAACCCTATGAATATATTTAGTGAAGTTGTCTTGATATATCTAGGAAATTTCTAGATCCATGTGTGGCACCAGTTCTTTCTTAGTTTCTATGTGTACAACATCTATGATCCTTTTTTGAAGATTTATTTTATTTTAGTTTTTAAAATTTTTCTTTTATTTATTCTATATAAAAAATTTGGAAAAAATATATTTAAATAAAACAATAAATCCTAAATTATTTATGTTTAATTTATAAAATTTTAAATGGTAATTGAACCAATTTATCAGAGAGAAATTAAATTGATTTAACAATGAAAATTTATTATAAAAGTATAATTATGTAAATTTTTAAGGGATATAATATATAAAGAATTTCAATTGATTATTTTAAAAAGAAAATGAATTGAAATTATATAGGAATATTTTATTTCCAACAATAATTAATTTAATTATTGTAAGAAAATAATTAAAATATTCAATTCATAATTATAATGAATTATCAAATCAAAATTCCTGAAAATTTATCTTAATTTTATTAAAAAAATTATCATATTATAATTATTATATTTAATCAAAGATTAATTATAAATAGACTACCATTTATGATATGAAGATAATCTTGAGAGATATAAATACTAGAAAACCTGGGTTTATAGTTTCTTGTGAGGAGAGTATTGCGAGATTAAACAATAGCATAAAATTATATTTCAAAAATCATCCAAGAGAGAAAAACGAATCGTCACATTTAATATTTTAGTTCTTATTGAAATAGTATAGCTGGTTTTGGTTCTAGTTTCCTTTTATGTTTGTCAATAATTGAAAAATTTACACCTGCAATAATAAGTCTCATATGTAGGTGTCCATGATTGTTGAGTTTTCCACAATATCTTTTGAACCACATAAGGCTATTTATCATTTCCATTATCAAAGATGAATTTTAAGTATAATCTTACATTACCTCATGGGGATTTT
Organism: Viscum album; assembly: GCA_963277665.1. NCBI lineage: Eukaryota > Viridiplantae > Streptophyta > Magnoliopsida > Santalales > Viscaceae > Viscum > Viscum album. The sequence continues at coordinate 2,036,823,199 of OY728156.1, forward strand.
ATTCAAATTTTTCCATGTTATATTTTATGTTTTTGAAAAAATTTATATCGTTCCATGATTGTGATAGCATGTGGTTGTATGTTTCTCTTAAGACCCACTTTGATATTCTTTTCCCATTAGTATTGATTGAGATTTTTTTTTACAAATTTTATTATGATTAGATGTTAATTTGTATTATTATTTATTATTATGTTTATATTTTTGATATTGTATGCTCTACCTTTTATGTATGTTATCATTCAATGTAGGCATCATCTGGGTTCTCTGAACAGGTAGACCATTGTAAAATAATTATGCCTCAAAGCATGAGTGCTCTTGTTTTACCACATTGGTGATGGTAGACCTGAGTTCAAGGGGGATATATGATGATACAATGGATCTATGAGTATGATTCACTTGTTTAATAGATTCTATTTATTTTTTAACTCAAGGAATACTGTTATTTCAAGTATCTCTTAATTCCTAGATGTCAAGAAACATTTCATACTGGATGATTATAAAATTATAATATTTCATGAATGCTAGATTCCATGAGGTTTTCAATAATCGAATTCACTTACCATATAAATATCATGGTTAATACTAACCCCCATTATAATTATTCTTATGAAATGGAGCTGAAATAGGTTCAACCAGGATTCTTTAATGATTGGTTAGTGCATGACCTCTTTGGTTTTGATTGCATGTAATTATTTTTGTTTTGTATTTTTATGGAATAAAATCATATATGTGAGCATAATTGGTTAAGAAATAATTGTTGGTGTCCTAATAAGTCCCATAATCAAACCCTACTCCAAAATTTCGATGTTCATGTAGGCTGTAATACTAGAGATCCAGTATACTGAAAGGGCCTCGTGCTGATAGTAGAGTAGTGTAGCATTGAACAGATATCAGACTGGAATAAATGCGAAGGACACAACTATTTTATTATTTATTTATCTTTTAATTTATATATTATATATAATCACCACTTCATGAGGTATTTATTATTTTACCACACGTGTTTCATCCATTCAACTTTTATAAATGAACTCTAATTATTTATTTATATTTTTTATTATATTGTCTATTGTTATCATTCAACATTTCATATCATAATATATAGATTATAGAAACCCCATTAATATAATAGGACACTACTATTATTTATAAGCCTCTTTCCTATACGGAGGCACCCACGAGGTCATGTGACACTATATCTTGGCCCCAATTGTTTGGGTTGGGATGTCACCAAATGGTATCAGAGGATTTGGGATCACTAGCATGTTTCTTTTCTTTTCCATGATTTTGGATAGTGTAGATAGGATATAATAAGGTGTTTTGGTTAGGGAACTATGATATTGCATGGACAATACAATATAGTAGACCTCAAAGCTTCTATGAAGCGGTGAAAATTATGTTTTCTCGTTACCATTGATTAAATTAACCTTGTAATATGAGAATGATAATGATATGTGATTAATGAGATTTTTGGTGCCTTATTTAATTGTGACTAGCCACATAGGTACACATGTTGTATATGTATACATAAATATATATATATATATATCATTATGTCGTAAAGTAGTTCTATAAATAAATAGCTTTATTTGTGGAATCTTTTCAAGATAGTTCTCTTATGTGATATATCTATGTTTATATTAGATTGTGATATTTATTTATTGATATTAAAGAAATTAATTAGGATTATTATTTTTAGTATATATATGGTAATTGTGAATAATTTTAATGGAAGGATTCCAGGGTTAATTCTGGGAGGGGTATAACTTGGAATGATTTTACACTCGTTGGAGAATATTTCGTGATCCCATAGACTAATTATGGTTGATACAAAGAACTATTTTTCTATTAATAGGGGTTTATTTAGTGTTATAGAGGACTTAACCATGACGTAGTCATACGGTAATGCTTGGGATATTTTCCAGAATACTCCCACAATAGAGAAGATTTCTGCATTACCACTAGATATGTAGTAGAATATAGTTGATCATTCTCCCTTACATTCTATTTTGTTTAGAGATCATGTCCACATGAACATGAAGAATTTTTCTTAGTGTCTATCTTAGGCATTTGAGTTTAGAAATATGGGTAAATATTCCTTTACAAAAACCATAACTGTCCTTATCATTCTAGGGATCTAATGTCCCTTAGGATGCTAAGGGATGGGTTGAAATCATTGTGGGCATCATTGACCTAGTAATGACTATAAAAGTACATCATGTAAGGCTGAAATTTAGTTCCTCCTAGGTTTTTACCCCATTTCAGTACCACCATATATTATATATCCCATCAATATTAGGGGTATCAATGGGTAACTTTATGAAATGGAGTTGATAATCATTATGAGGCTCATTACTTCACCATTGTGTGGAAATATGTTTTTTACATGAAGTTAGACAATAGTATTAAAATATGTGTAAATTATCTAAAAATGGACATGGTGAATGTGAAGAATGAAAATCCATTTCCAAGGATTGAGGATCCTTTGGATCATTTATGGGGACCCTGGAAGTTCTCTAGGAATTATTAATGCTCATGATATCACCATTTGCGAGTTTGAGATGTGTATATTCCTAAAATAGAATTTTGGTGATGGTATGTATTGTATGTGTACTTGGTGATTTCATTAAAACTAAAGAACACATCTACATTGTTTTTAGATACCATGAAAAAGATATTCTACCAAATCCTAGACTTGTATGTCATGTTGTTCATTTAATATTACCTCATAAAATAACTGAAACTGAAGAAACCTAGTAGACACTTAAAGATAGTCTTGAGTAAACTTAAAGTGCCTTAAAATAATTTCAAGCTATCAATCTGTGACTTATGGATATAGGGATGATATTATTAGTACATTTGGTGTATGTGATGGGTATAGAAATGGACCTAAAGAATAAAGAAGTAGTCATGTCTGGGAAATATCCCTCAATTGTGTTCAAGATTTGGATCTTTCTTCAAGAATGAAGCGCATCCTTTCTGACCATTCTCAAATCATGAACTTCTCCCTTCCTTTCTAAAAATTGATTTAAGCTCGAAGGTCCCAGAGCTCATCCACGGCTACTCAAATATCCATATTTTGACCTCAAAGTTTACGGAATCTTCTTCTCTTCTGAAGCTCACCCTTGTTGAACAGTTTATGCAGTGAAGGCCGTCATTTGATTCCTTTGAAAGGTTCATCTTCAGTGCATGGGACCTCCCAGAGCGGGCGACAGTAGGCTTGAATTATAATAGACATATCATGATCCATTTTTCTTTAGAGGAGGATCTCATCCTCTCATAGTCAAGGGATCCCCAGAGTTAAAATGGCTGTCGCTTCTTCTTGTTCCATTGGTCGTTCTAATTCCACATGAACCACGACCCGCCGTCTGCTGCAATTTGGTTTAGTTTTCCAAATCTCCCATTACTTTTTCATAACCACTCAATCATTAGGATGCTCAACAACCTCGTCAGAGAATACCTTGGTTCGGATAGCTGACCATAAGTAGTTTTCCATCCTGTTAACCTAAGGATAAGAGTTGAGATGGATGCATTGAAGGTTCCCTTTTATTGTGTCTGGATTACGATTGGTGAGGAATATAGGTGAAAACCACGAGTTTTCTATGAGGTTTGGATGAAATTTTATTCCACTTGTATGAGGTTGGGGAATGCCTTGGTTGTGTACCGATGGAGGTCTTTATCGATGGAGGGCAGGGGAGTTGACTTCCAATCGATGGAAGCTTGGCACAAGGGTGGGAAGGTCGTGAATCAAACGGTGGACAATGTAATGGGAAAAGGACCAATAGTATGTGAGGTTAAGAACTCAGGATAGAAATCCATGGGTGTTTAGAATAGATTTGGGGGACCTATGTCACTATAGCTAATAGAGGAGGAATGTCTTATGAGAGAATAAGTGAACTGAAATGTGGTGGGTGTGGGTATCAGTATCCCTGGTGTGGTAGCTCAACAACCAAATCTGATGGTGTTAGATGTGTTCAAAAGGATGAGGGGGATCTAACAGATCCTCCCATATATAGTGTGATGTAAGAAGATAGAAAATAGTAACATGTGGAGGATTGGGTGGATGTTGAGGTGAATAAGGAAAACCAGATCTTCAATAACTCATTGGGCAGTGAGCATGTGGCTTTGTCTAGATTGGTTGCTGAGAAGTCATGGAAGGGAAGTGCTGATGTGAGTAAGGTGGGGCAAGGGTCTGATTGGGATGATCCTATTACAAATAGAGGTGGGAATAAGGGGGACGCTGGTTCGTTTTGGATGACGGTGCCCCTGTGCAACAGGTTTGAAGGCCTACAAGAGGCTGATTTGAGTTCGGATTCCACTATTCCAGGAGAGGATGTCAGGGTCAATGTGATGGTTACCAATGTAATTGAACACACCCACTTGGCTGATGATGCTTCAAGCCTAAAATCTGATATGGGTTCCATGAGGATGAAGGGATGTAAGGACTACTCCTCGCTACTTCCTCCTTTGGAGACCTGATCTGCAAAGAAGACGAGTGACAAGAAGATGGACACAAAGGCTCTGAGCCATCAGAAGTTTGAGGTACAGGATGATCATCCCTTGGTTTTACTGTTAATTTCTGAAGACCAAGTGATAGAACAAACTTTATTTCTTAACACAACCATGGAGGAGGAAGCTAATATGATGGGTAGGCCTCTAGAGGTGTCTCTCAGCGAGGATCAATATTCATGGATTGAAAAAAATGACTCAATTTTGGTAGGAGGTTTCAACCATGGAAAGATCAGTGTCGAGGAGTAAATTCAGTCTTGGGACCAGCTAGCTTCAGTGTTCGAGAAGCTAATATTAGAAGGAGTTGACTGGAAGATTGCATCCTCATCATGGAATTTATTTAGGAAAATTGATTCGGGTAACATCAGGTTTATCTTTAAAATATCTGTTTAATTTAGTGGTTTCAATTGGTTAGCTTGAGTGTAATGTTTTTGTGATCTATGATTACACAAGGACCCCTTGTTGTTTCAATTTGTACTGAGTTTGATCTAGTTTCTAGAATTCTACTTGATCATACTCTGTAAGAGGATCAAAGCATTAAGTCGTCATCAGTGTATGCCTTTTGGATTGGGTTGTTTGAGAGGGTATGGATTTTCCATTGGTTTCGTTCCTATGCATCTCTCCACGAGACTATCTACTGAGGGGTCATGCATAACTAAAGGCCTATCATCACGACATTGTTTCTAAGGTGGGGCAGGGCCAGTTTGTTACTCTAGTTGTTAGTGGTGGTTCAGTTAACTTTTGTGGTTTCTGCCTTTTTCCTCAAAAGTGTTTTGATGATAAAAACATAATTTTAAGTCATGAGATTACCAATGAGTTACCTATTATTTGTCCTAACTATCAGTGAACATTATTGCATTCATGAAGAAGAGAGTGATTTTCCAATACTCAAAACAATGTGATGAAGATTTCCTTGAGCTAAATATATGTTTGATTATTTCTCTAGTACTAACCATACCTGATCTGGACATAGGATATGTAGTGTACTGTGATTCATCTTTCACTATTCCAAGATTGGTACTGATGTAGAGGGAGAAGGTAGTATCCATTCGGTCTATTCAGATGAAATGATATAAGAAGAACTACCATACGTATATTCTAGAGATTCCAACTGTGATCTACACTCTGATGTGTTATAGAATCTATCTATTTAGTGATAAATTTGTTGTTTACCCAGTCCAAAAGATACTTCCCTATATCTACACACATATTGAATGGAACCCAAGACAGATGTTCTATGTTGAGTATTAAAAAAAGTTTGACATTGACATGGTGTATTGACCTTGGAAAGGTAATGTTCTTGCAGATTATATTATCTATAAGATAAAATATTATAAGAAGGATGATAAGTGTCCATCATAGAAAAAAACGGTATTGTTGAGCATGTCTACTTATAAGGGCATGGATGCTTCAATGGGCTAATTATCAATGACTTATACCACATTGGTGATCACATACTCTCTTTTGGATAGAGATAAGAGTAGTACAGATTCAGAACAAGACTATTATGTGTCAAGGTAATGGCTAGTAGCAGGTGATATAATACACATATGGTCTTTTAACGATGATGATGTGATCATGGTATATCATATATTAGTGGGCCCTACTTCCATAGTAGAGGAGCCAATGAAAGATTACCATACCTCGAGATGGTAATTTTATCCTCGTGAGATCAATATGTTTGATGACTTCATAGATTATTTGTCGTGGATTGGGATAAAAAGGGACATTGAGAGTTTCATTACCTAATGCCTTACCTATCAGTGGGTGAAGGTCGAGCACTAGAATGTTGTTTTTTTCTCTCCAAGAAAGTCTTGTACTGATATGGAAGTGGAAAGAAATAATTATGAAGACTGTGATGTGGTTAACAAGGACCCCATTGAGTCAAGATGCAACCATTGTGATTATTGCGCAGCCAATCAAGTTTACACACTTCTTAGTGACCAGTACGACTCATTCAGTGGAGTTGTTATGAAATATCTATATCTGTGAGATCATACTCTTATATATAGTTACCTTTAGTAATTATTTTGATTGATATGTACATATTACATCATAGTTTTTTAGTTATTCCTTAAGGACTTAGAGGCTAATTTGAGGCTTAACACATTATACAATCCTCAGATATATAGGCAGTCTCTGAAAATGATATGCATATTAGAGGATAAGTTTAGGTCTTGGGTTCTTGAATACAATGGAGCATGGGATTATCACATATAATTGGTTGATTCTGCATAATAAAATATTTAATATGATTCAATATATATGGAACCATACAAGGATCATTATCGGTGAAAATTTCATTCAACCCTTTGTTGGAATAAGGAATGTGAGGTAGTGTTTGTGGGGCCTTATTTGGTTTCGAGGACCTCTAAGAGAGTGTAGATGATTTAGAAGAGATTAAATAAAACTAAAATAAGGAATATATTATATTCTGACTATAGGAGGTGAAATTTTATTTTCATTTTGCGTGATTAGGTTTTTTAGAGAGTTACTCCTCAATTATGCCACTAACATATTTGGAAGCAAGGCATGATACCTCTAAAGTTTAATGGACTCTTCATGATCAAAAAATGGATTGGGATAGTGTCATATCATTTAGATATTCCTTATCTATAAAAAGGTATTAAATATGTGTTCCATTTTTCATATCTCTGGAGGCACATGATTCATCATATTCGGGTCATCAACATTGAGGCTGTGGAGATGGAGGACTGTACATCATATGGGGAGCATCTGTTATAGATTATGTATAGGTCTGAGAATGTTCTGTGAGGGAAGATAATACCAATTGACTAGATGTGGTGGAATCATATAGAACCCCCATTATTAAAAATTATGAGGGTATTTATATGGAAAATATAACATTACCATAAAAATATACCTAAAAATGATTTAATCTAATGTGAAATTATATAAAGTGAAAATACCTATTAATATTGTCAAATAATCTATGGATGATTTTTGGAGTTAGTCACAGAGTTTTTGTTAGATTCTGATTCCTGTAGAGTCTCTGTAGTGATATTATAAAAATATTAAACATATATAGTTATAGAAGATTTTTTTTGAAATAATGGATTATAACACGGATGCTGTGTCAGATGGGAAAACTAGTACATCTATTAAATATGAAATGTAGAAATTATCCTTGGTGAAGTATAATTATTATGTGTGCTAGGTTTTGGTTTAGATTACATGTGGGGGTAAATATATTATATTATATGTGTTTTATTTTTCTCAAATATAGTAATAACTCTATAATGGTGTCTCATATGTGAAATATGAGACCTCAGTTAGGTCTATAATATTGGTTTTACCCTAGGAATGACATAAATATTGTTAGCGTTGAGAGTTTGGTTAAATCAAAGATGGCCAATTTTTTTTAATAATTTTATTATATTATTTTTTCCTTTTAATTATTAAATTGATTTTTATTCTCCCTCTTTTACATCTTCTCCATGTTGATTATCCCTTTTAGGTAGTAAAATTCAAAAACCGTTGAATAGACACCATTTTTACCTATTATAGTTTTTAATGTATTAATGGGGGCTAAATTAATGACTCCACCTTAAAGATTGGGATGGAATAGCGGGTTAAATAATTTTTTTTGGTTTTGATGAATGTGTACTTGTCGGGGGTCTTGAAATACATGAATCAGTAAATTATTCCATGTCAGTTCTTTCATCAAGCATTATAGAACATGTTGTCCATTTTCACATGCTTAGTGGAGTTTTCTTCATCGACCTAGAGATAATTTATAATTTCATCAATGGGTAATTCCATGAATTTATCAATTGTAATTATATCGATTTAACAATGATTATTTATTATCAAAAGAATTTTTTTTTAATTTTCATGGGATAAAATATATAGAAATTATCAAAATATAATGTTTAAATGGAAAACTAAATGGAATAGTTAATGGATAAATTATTAGCGAAAAATAATTACTTGAATGATCGAAGGATAATTATTATAGTTTTTAGATGATAGTTATATCAAATAATGAAAGTATAGCTCATAAGAAACTGAAAAAAGATAATTATGAAAATTATCAAGGGATAATTATTTGGTGTTATCATGGAATAATTATTAATGGAATTACATGTATGATTTAATTTTAAATCTAGAGAGATATAAATATTATGAAATTTGGTTTTATAATTTTTCATGAGGAGAATATTATGAGCTAATTTTTCATCGTGAAATGATAATTTTAAAATTATCATGGAAATATAATGTATCATTACCTGTAATATTTCATTTCCTATTTAAATGATATATCTAGTTTTGGTTCAAGGAGTAGTTTTTGAACTGGGAGCATTAACGTGTCAAAAAATGATAATAAGGCCCCTGAGGATGTGTTCTTGACTAGTGAGGTTTCCATTACAACTTTCAAACTATAAAATATGGAGTTTCCTTGCTATTTCCATCAAAAAATTTTTGATAGGAAGTTCCATAACTCAAGATGTTTTTTTACACATGTTTTCCTGTTATATTTCATCAGCTTTCATAAATTGATATTCATTCTTTACTATGATCAGATATGGGTGTGTGTTTTTATTTTTTTTATACGACCAACATTGATATTTGTTTTCAATGAGTATTAATATAATTACATTATGAAAATTTTGATTATAATGACATGTTATTGTGTTTTTCCTTATTGAAATGATGATATTATATTTATTTTATGCTTACCTTGTATTTATTTTACCTTTCATTGGACATATTATCGTGGTTCTATAAAATAGTACACTATTGTGATATCCATATCCCTCATAGGGGAAATTCTGTTGTCTTATGAAGTTGGTGATGGTTTACTGGATCATCGAGGGGAGATACAATGATCCAATTGAACCATGTTGAGGATGCACAGGATGCTTAGCTACCAAGTATCAGGTTCCTTGATTCCATTTGTTATTATCATTAGATCATGATGCTTATATGTTGTGTAAAATACCATACATAAGGACTAGTAAATTATAATCATGAATGTACACATGATGCTATGTGTTTTAATGTGAATAATTAATTAGAAATATCGGTATGTTGGTTACTCCTGATACAAGTTATGTTTATTATTCTTATATGGATTTGAATTTAGTAATGTTGGGGGTTTATGAAAGCTTAATTATTGCACGACCAACCGGTTTTGGATTGTTTTTAATTATGTTTTTTACACATTAATTATTATAATAGTATAAACTTTTAAACTTGATCACGTTAGGTTAAGGATTCATTGGTAGTGTCCTATAATGTATTAAACTAACACCCGATTCATAGATTTTGGTGTGCTTGTAGATTTTATGATTTGAGATCCGATGAAGGAAAGGGGCCCTATAGTAGATCAGGGAGAAGAGGAGCATGAAGGCAGTATCTAACTAGGATAGACTCTATATAACCCCACTATTTATTTATTATTTATTTAATACTTATACACTCTTTTGGATTTCCACATGGTAGGTATCTTTTTCATCTATTACATGTATTCCATTATTTAGTTTCCCTATGTTTACTATGTACATTTATATTAATGTTATTATTATTATTATTATTACTGATCTTATGATATGATACTATGGGTGTATTCTCCCCACTGGAAGTCTCAAACTATCACTACATGTCGAAATATTCTTACATATAGGGAGACACACTTGAGTTTATGTATCACACCAGCTTAGATGTGCAGATTTATGTTGATCAATTACCGCCTAAAATTAATTCCCACATATATTTTTGAATAAAAAATATGTGATGGTGATCTTGAATATTTATTGACCAAAAAAAATTAGAAAAAATATTAATGTTTATTTATTACCAATGATTGATGATTTGAGAATTCTATTGGGGAAATGTTTTGTATTATTTGATGCATAATAGAAAAAATATTTTCTGATATGTGTTTTGATAATGTTTACTAAAAAATGTCTTTTATATTAAATCTTATCCAGATATGGTGTTATAGAGCATAAATAATATTTAATTTTCAAATATGGGATGTCATATCATCAATTGTATTATGGAATAAAAACAGAGTACCTATAAAATTAATTATTTTTTTAAATGGATTATACTTATAAAAGATTAAAAAAAATTTAAAGGTTTAAAAGTTTATGATTTTTACCAAAAACCATTTTCATCTGGAGAATATTACAATAAGTTGAAAAAAATCGATGTAACATTTGGAATGAATGGATTTTTGGGTCATCGAACAAACACATGGAGAGAATTATCTATTTTATTCTGGCTAACTGATTCGAATATTTGCAGGTAAATAAGTAATCATACATTATTCATGTCAATAAAAATATTTTTTACAATATTATAGGAACATTTTTAGATATAAAGGAAAATATAAAATAGGTATTTCATATAGGACTCGACAAAATAACCATTGAAATACCTTTGGATTTGACACCCAAAATGAAATGAAACAAAACATATTTTCCTTTTTCTTCTCACATATTAATCAAGTGTGACATGATAATATTTTTTCCATCTCTTCTTGGTATTAAACGACCTAGTTAATTTTCTTTTAATGTGGAAAAAAATTCATTGAAGGATTAAAATTTAATAGGTATGAAATATGAGGAATGTGATGAACTAATGAAATGGATTATATAAATTGCATTGCAGGTCATATTGATGATACAAGTTTGAAATTCTATCATCAGGTTGTGTTAATTTTATAATTAAATATTCAAAACATTCATAGATCCATATTTTTTAGATTTTTTTTAGAATGACATTGTCTCATAATTTATTAACTAAAAAATATTTTCCACCATCATTTTTAGTTATAATATATCATCTATTGAATCATTTTTTCAAGAGAAAATAATTTATGGACTAGTTTAATTGTGTTTGATATATACTTTTGAAAGATATATGAAAATTTTGATGTGATATTTGAAGAATATGAATTAAACAAAGGCCAATACTGTTAGAAAATATATTTATGTAGTAGTGAATTATTTTCTGTACTAATTATTTATCTGATATAAGTCATTTTGGTATTCATATACCATAACATTTGTTAGATGTTAGTGAAGGTAAATAGATTTTTGCATTAAAGGTAATTTTAATTTTACAAGATTAAGTGTCACATATAGATTAATTTATTTTTAGGAATAGAGGTGTGTTTTAACCATATATATATATTCATATATTTATGGATTGAAATTATGATATTTGATAAGAAATGAAAATTTGTGGATGAATGAAAAAAAAAGATTTGATTAATGGTTTAATGGGAAAATAAAACTGATATAATCACATTAGAATCATTGAAATTGTAATCAAGGGGACCATGTGTTAATGTGATCTCGTATTCTATTTTTTATATGAATGGTTACACATTTTACACACAATGAAATTGGGATACAATGTGTATCATTCAAAATATTGGAGTAATGGGTGTCACTAAATCAGTACACTTTTTCAGTTTTAAATATAAATACACAATGTTTGATCAATATATAATTTTGGAATTTTTACATATGTATGGTAAATTGATTATTCTAAATTTCACATAAAATAATTTGTCTTTATCAAGGTTGATAGAAATATTGGTTTGAATCATGATGAGTTTTGATTTAAACTTATTAATTTGAATAGGATACATTTTAAGGAGGGATAATTTTTCTTCAAAACATATGAAAATCAAATATTTTATATTGTTGAACAATCATGGGATTAGTGTTCTATTTGTTTTTAAAAGGAAAAAAAATCATTTGGTTGATGAGAATATTGATTATGTTGATGACTTATATAAAACTTATTTATCTATGACATGATTACCAATTGAAAATAATTATTGTGATGTTTATATAGCTCATGAAATATGAAATGATTATGTAAAATGGATATATGAAAAACCTATATTACTATCCTAATTAATCATTTAAATATTTGTTTTTTGTTAAATCCACAAATTTGAAAACATTATTTCTTAACATTGAGGTTTATATATGTGTGTGTGTGTATGTGGGATAAGTGTTACTAAAATTTTGTTATATATTTTTTATATTCATTAGATTCTAATGTCCATTTTTGGTTAAAAATATTTTCCTTAATCATTTTATTTTATGAATAACTTTTTATTTTAGATTTTTTGGTAGACGTTAATTAAAAAAACAATTTAAATTTTATTCCTATTATTAAAAATCACATTTTAATCATAAAACTTATTTTTCAACCAAATACATGTAAAATATTACTAATTATAAGATTATTATCATTTATGTAATTTTTATTTTCTATTAATTTCTATATTCATTATTTTTAGGTAATTTTTTAGTTTAAAATTGAAATATTCATTTTTCAAGATTCTATATTGAAAAATTAATTATATAATTATTTAAAATTATTAAATTTTAATCAAATGAAAAGAATAATACTTTTTCTAATTAGAAAAAAACTTTATAATGAGAATAAATGGAGGAATGGGAGTTGAGGTATGCACATTTTTTCATATAAACATATATATATCAATTAAATTATTTAATAAAATTTATCTTATATTTATGAAAATTATACATGGTGGTTATAATTATCCTTAGAGAAGGATACCTAAACCTGTTACACATGATATTAAATATTTAACAAAACATTCACTTGAATGTAGAGAGTAGGTGTTTATTATTAATTTTTAAGATAAAAACTGCAATACTGGCATATATTCCATACAGATTTAGAGATACCTATTTACATAGAGCCATCATAATACATGCATTCTAGTCCCTAATTAAAGGAGAATCGACCAGTCAGCAACTTTTCAATTATCTGAGTCCATGATGGTGAAATTTATATTTTTTTTAGTTTTACAATGGTTTGAAAATTATACATTTGATATGGTTAATATTTAATCTATTAAAATACATGTCAAATATAAATTTCAACATATAAATGAAATTAAGATAAACTATCTATCCTTTGTGTCAACTAAATGGTTATATTTAAAATCAGAAAGGAATGTATATTAAAATTTTTATTATAATGAGAATCTAGAGAAATGAATTAATTAATGGTTTTAAGATATATATATATATATAGGGATGTTGTTTTTCTCAAGTTTTCAAGAGGAAGCTTTTAAGATACATTTTTTAATCATGAAAAATATATTTTCTGAATTTATTTAATTTTGATGATAACTTATTTAATTTTTTTTCTAACAATCCTCCCAAAAAAACTCACCATGACATATAATCTTAGAATATGTAACCTTATACATTTTTACATATATGATATCCTTTTTTAGAAGAGTAAATGTTTTTTTTGGAAAATTTAATGATTAAAGAGATAAATCATGTAATACATCCAAAGAGCATCCAAATATCCTTAAATCTCATCCCACATAGCTTGAAATAATGGAATATGGAACGAAAGAAAATAATTATATATTATTGATCCCAAAAGGATGTTTCTAATATTATTTAAATTAAATATTTTTTAATTTTTTTCAATATTAATAATTTTTAAAAAACTTTATCACTAATAAAACATTTAGAAGCACTAATTGGTCATCCATCATGAGTTAATGATATAGGGGACTTTTATCCCTATTTTTAGGATGGATATTCATTAAATATCAACAGTAAATATGCAATACCTAGAATGTGTTAGAGGGTAAAAGGAGAGTATCTGTTTTGGAAACATTTTTTGCATCCCCCCTAATGTGGAATTGATGATGGAATATTACAAGGGAGAAATAGATTCTTGAAATTCTAACCTATGAATGTTGAATGAGTTAAAAGATTATTAAATTAAACCATTGGTTATGAAATTTATTGTTGATGATATGAGATAGATGAAACCTAAAAAACCTTCTTACATAGATCCTCTACCTCCTCATTCTGACAAGATCATGTACTATGAGTCACTTTCATAGGATCTCACTATACATATTATAGAATAAAATATTTGTACAGCATATGTTGAATCATTTACAACATCATCATCTGTAGTCAAGTATCTTAAAGGTTAGATTAAATGATATTATCAAACTTACTATTCTAGTAACGCTGCATGAGGAGGAGGCGTCCATAGTTTCAGAGAGTATAAGTCCTTTTTTACATTTCCTAGCCAATATTTATCCTTACCTATGATATGAGGTATTTCTTCATTTTTTTATTTATCAGAAAAATAATAATTACATATAATTTTCACATGTACTTTACTTATATAAGAGTATCTGAAATTGAAGTAATCATTATAAAGGAAATGAAAATTTCAAGAACCTGAACCTTTAGATACACTATGAGATCTTGATAGGGTAATAACGCGAACACATTTTTTTCTATATGATATATTTATTATATTTTTCTCGGGAGTTTTCATATTGGGGAAGAGTTTAAACAATGAATATATTTAAAATTGACATCATAGTTATTGTAAAGTGTGATGAGATCATTGTACCCATATTGTAGTAGTTTTCCATGTAATAAAATTTAAATTATAAATTAAATTTATTTATGTAAAAATGTATTATCAAGAATTGATTAATTAGTTTTCTAATCTAGTATATCTACACTCTATTCATAAAATAAAAATAAACTTCTATTTATGGTTTTATGGATCTAGAATATATTTCAATAGTTGTTAAATACTTGAACCAAAATCTATGAATTGAATAAGAATTTTAAAATTTAGAAGACAAACATATTACATGTTGGTCATATCCATTAACTGACAAGTAATAAACATAAATAGTCATAAATCACTATTAATTGTACTATATTTATTACAAAAAATCAAATATTTTTGTGGAAATTGGATTTTTCTCATATTTTTCCCAAATTAATGTAAAGAATATTGTTTTCATCAATATTTGGTGGTTTTACAAGAATATGTTGACATTTATTAATGTAATAGTTATTTAAATCCTTTAGTTTTTTAAGAATAATATTTTCTATATATATATATGTTCTAAAATATAATATTTAAAATTAAAATAGGTATTCTACTTACCTTACCAATGATAACTTTTCAATTGCATAACTATAAAAATTTTAATATATTAAATATCATGTAGATAAATATTATTTCCATGCATAATTGTATTTATTTATATATCTAGATTATCTATTTTAAAAATTATGTTTTATAAAGAGAGTGTTGTCTTAAATGATGGAATTTTTAATGTGAGTATTATGATTTTTGTTTAATTTATGAAATTATCTAGATAAGAACAACAACATATTTTTTAAAGTTAGTTTTATTATAACAATTATAATTTTAAAAATATATTTCTGTTATTTTTAAATTCAAACCTATTTATGTTGTATGTTTTTATGATGTTTCACTATATAATTTAAATGACATAAAAAACATTAAAAATCTACTTACATAATATTTTATTTATTTAACTAATTTATAAACATAGTTTAATTTATAAGTATATTTACGTAAAATGTTGTGAAAGTTTCCAATTAGTATTTTTTGATGTTTTTTGTTCTTTTTGTACTAATTTTTATGATTCTTGGTGACAATATATGTGTTTATTGATTTGGAATTCTGAAATTTTCAATACTTTTTTAAAAGAAACTATCATTCAATATGTTTTTGTGAAAAAACATACATTAAAATCATTTCCATCAAGTATTTAAATATATATTATTTGAAATATAGACATCGAATGGTCTTTCGATGTTGGTTTTACAAGAAAAATGGCACTGATATCCAAGTATAAAGGCCTTCAATTTCAATTTTCAGTGAACATGATGTTAAAATACTTTTATATCTCATATTTTGAAGGGAAATTAAACATAAATTTATAAAAATCAATATTTAAGGTACATCTTCTTATATCACCTATGTCAAAATTTCTTTTTAGCATCCATTAATAGGAAAAAAACAACGTTAATTGTGTTTCTATCAACTAGTGACCTCACCCCAACCATATCTCATCATTGTTTTCATGAATGCATCAAATTATGTGATTAATTATATACATTAATAATATTTTCAGGTTTGTGTGTGAATAAATAATTTCATTGAAAATAATATCAAATTGCACATAAGAAATGTGGAATTCCTTTTTGGTTAAGAAATCCTCAAAACATTTTCCCTCAGATATTTCCATATACGAACATTATAAGATGAAGTCTCAATGTCTTGGGAGACCCGAAAACCTAATAGTTATACATCATTTTTCGCTAATTTAAATGATGGAATCCAAACTATATGAAATATTTTTAAGAATATTTTCCTAGAATATAAATGTTCTCATTATAAAAAGTAAAAATTATATATATTTGATATGAAATATTATCTTTATAAATAATATCATTAATGTTACATGGAATAAAATCAGCATGTCAAATGATATTTTTTAATATTAATATTCTAATAATCCAATGTACAAATAATTTAGGTTCTATGGAAAAAACTCCAACAAAATAAAATATTAATAAAAAAATTTATTGCAAAACATCAAAGGGTTCAAATTCAAAAGCTAAATTCCCCAACATAAAAATTTTCCCATGATAAAAAGAATTATCTACCCATTAATAAAAAAATATAAATATTTATTAATGAAAATAAAGGCCAAAATGACATCCTATGGATAGTTGATAACTTCCATATAATAGATTCATAGTGTTAAAATCACAAACTAAATGAATGCCACTAGGGATCATCACTGATCCTATTGGAGAAAATGTTTTTCATAAGATGAATCTTCAAAAACAATTATATGTGAATGAAAGAAGAGTATGAAAAAGTAGAGTAAATACCGGCATGTTATAATGAAGAATACACATTATTTTAAATTAAAAAAAAGGGTACATTTAAGGTGTGACAAAGTGTGAATGATTATGGTTCCATAAAAACCCAAACATGATATTAGGTGTTCTAAGTTATTTTTATTTATTTCTATCCATTTGAGTGAATGTTGATATTAACGCCTCTTATCATAAAACCAGTTTATTAGATAAAATCATTCCATTCCTCCTTTCATAATAATATCTAATGAATATGACACTCCATAGATTCCATGCCATGAGGATGATTATAATTCCATTTGAATCATCTTTTTTTCTCACCCTATTTTCTATTTACATTTATAATTTTCAATCCTTAAAGTGAAAATTAACTTATTTAGTTTATTTTAGGTGAACATTTGGAAGTATTTTTCATCATATAAAAAATTTGTATATTTTTCTCTTAAAAATAATATAAAAATTTCCAACATTTCTCTCTATTGAACTTTTCCCTCAAGGAGTATTTTTGATTGATCTCCTACTATAATGACACTATAGAATTTTTTTGGATTACATACTATACATTAACCCTTATTTCATATCCATAACTATATGAGTCTTCTCTCTATATTCTTACCCTTCAACTATAATCCCTTTGAGGTAGTTGGGAACATCAAATATTATTTTTATGACCACGAGAAATAGAAACAATTCATACTAACATTCATGGATTAATTGATCACTAGTAATATATTTTCTTCTTTAAATGGATCCATTTGTTGGTGTTATAATACTTCTAAATTTATTTAATATTTGAAAATAGATATATATTTATGTTTTTATTCACAATTTTTTTATGTTCTTTAATTTAAATAAATTATTATATTTTTATTTCCCACACAATAAATCTTATTCTTCTTCCATTAAATCTCATTTCATCCACAACCATTCACATTCAATCCTAGATGGATGATAAATACTCTTTATTTCATGATAATCATTTACTCATTGGTCAAATGATGATTTTGAATAAGCAATTTAATTTAAGTATGAACCATGAACATTATTTGCAAATTTTTCCTCAATTTTTCCATTATAATGGGGTCATATTTTAAGACTAAACAAATTGTCATCATCATACAATTATTGAAAATGTTTTTTGTATTTTTATGGTTTCCTTGGACTAGTATTCTGATTTATTACATATAAGAAAAAATAATTGGATTATAATGGTTTTAATATATATGAAAAATATATTATTTATCTTTGAAGGGGAGGATTTTTGGTATCGCTTATTTAAAAGTGGGTTTTAATGGGATCACTATTATTAGGGGGAACACTTTTATCATTATTTAAATTGATTATGTGTGGAGGAAAATATTTTTGAATCTGATCATAAATTTTTTTATTTTTGGAATCTTTTTTCACTTAAATCAGTATTTCGTATCGGTCTTGGACTATGCCTGAATAGCTTCATCAAGTTTTTCATCATTGGTTATCAAACATGTATGATTTTGATCATCAATCAGATCATATATCACCCCAAGTTTTAATGACAATTTTTTTGAATAAATTAATTTTATTTGTTTTATTGTGCTGCACAACAAAACTTGTTATGATATCACTGAACACTAATCCAATTTAATCTTGTGATATATGCAACACCGACTTAACAGGGATTACACCAAACTCTGAGTTTTTACAAAACAATTCTATATTCTTAATATAGTTATTAAAACATGACTATTGTAACACATCTGTTAATATTATGAAAATGAACAGTAATAAATAATGTTTAAATATTAATTATTTTAGATTTACATAAAAGAAACATATTGATAATAAAACATATAATTTTGGTAAAGTCATTATATGTTTGAAAATACCATTTTCTAAAAAAATTCTTTTTATGTATATTATAAACAACAATAACATTAATTTTTGAGATTTTTTTGATATTTAATTTCATAAAATAAATGTCATTTTAGATTTTAAAATTTCAAAATAAACTTAACGAGATTTTTTTCTTTTTTTTTCAAAAACGTTTTACTATTTGATGAATAATGAAAAAACAAAATTTTTATTAAAAGAAGTATTTTCATTTAATATATTTATATAGAATAATTATATTTAAAATTTTGTTTTAAAGTATAATTAGTTAAATTAAAAATATATTAATCTAATTTATTTCATTTTAATATATATTACATTAATATTGGATATAAAAACATTGTATACTTTTGAAAAGTTTCTCTTATAAAACTATTTTTGCAAAATATCTGTAGGATTAATTTTAAATTAAATTTTCCCAATTTCATGACATTAATTTTGAAAAATGGATTTAATATTTGAAATCATCGTAATTTATAATTTCTAATAATGTTAAATTAATATATGAATAATGTCATTAGTGATAGAAATTAAAAAATAATTATAATAATTAAAATAAAACAATATTGCTTAATAATTAAAAGTAGAAGATAAAGTGTAATAATAACCCAAAAGCTATAGAAAACCAATTTTATGTTCATATATAGACCATATAATGTCTAAGAATAGAATTTGATCATTTTTTGACTTTTTATTTATATAAAATGTGGGTGTAATTCTCACTTTCAAAATTTTTCTTGTTTTACGCTCACCTTCCTTATAAAAGGAGAAATCCTTCCCCTCTCTCTTCAAAACTATAATGACCTATTTCTCTAATGATACCTATCCAAATATCTTCCAAATATCCCTTAATTAATCTTAGAATCGTTCTTTTAGGTATAAATCAAACCATGCAAGTCCTTCAATGCAAACTTAAAGGAGATACCTGAAGGAGATGTAATGATCATCAAAAAATGTTTTTAATATATTTCTTCCTCAAAACCCTTCAATTGTTTTTATTTTTTGAATATATAATAACCTTATTAATTTTAATATACTTATATTTTGTTTTGATATGGGTAAAATATGGTACTAAACAAACATCCAATAATTTCCTAAACCATTTGAACATTTACTTTTCAAAAAATCAGATAATTGACGTGTTCATGGGATGTTTGAGTTATTTTTGAGACATATGAGTTTTTACAATGGTGATTCATTTCCAAAAGATTTCATTTTTTCTAGAAATTATCAATGGTGAGCCTTCCCAGTGGTGATGATTTTTAATAGGTTTCTATTTTATCAGAAATTTCCAATAGTGAGTCTTTATAATGAAGAGACTTTCTAATATTTTTTCATTTTTTATGAAAATTACAATGGTGAGTATTTTAAATTGAGAGTATTTAAAATCTATTTATATTTTGTATAAATTTTGAATGGGGATTCTTTCTAATGGTATGTTTTTCCAATATATTTCATTTTTTGAAAAAATTTCTAATGACGAGTCTTTCTAATGACGAGTGTTTTCAACAGGTTTCCATTTATTTAGAAATTTGCAACAATTATTCCATCTAATGGAGTGACATTCCAATAGTTTACCATTTTTCTAGAAATTTCCATTTTTGGGCCTTTATAATGGCCAAATTTTCCAACATTATTCAATTTTCCATGAAATTTTTAATGGATAGTCTTTCCAATAGAGAGTCATTCCAAAAATTTTACATTTTTTCATAAATTTATAAAGTTAAAGTCTATTTAATATTGATTCTATCAAATAGTTTTCAATTTTTTTAAGATATTTTCAATCGTGCATATTTTTAACAATTTTCCATTTCTTAAGAAATTTACAGATTCCCGATTTTGACGTCTTTTTTTGAAAATGGGTTTAATGTCTTAAAGTTGGGGGTTTAAATCCATTTTAAAGGTGATTATTCATATCTTACGTTTATAAAATATCCATATTCATCGAAATGTATAAATAATTTGGATTAGTAAGATATTTCTTTAATGAGAAATATAAACCATTTCAAATCTAGCTAGCATCAGATCTAAACATTATAACGAAATTATCCTTTCTTATTTTCACTCTTTATTCATTATTTTGTGGTGGGAGTTTCTAAATCCTTATTCCCTATGGGTCATAGAACATTGATTCTAATGTTTGTTCGAGTTACCCCCCAATGAAGTTCGCTCTTATATGTGCGCATCATGTTTTGGTGTAGCGAGTTGAGAAAATATTCTTTGTTCTAGGTAGAATTTCCTTTGTTTCCCATTCAGTGTATCATATAAGATGGTTTTATTATTATCATATTTAATATAAATTGTTTTATAAGGATAAATAAATATAAATAAATTGATTTAAATTAAATAAAAAAGCGGTCATGTGAATGTAAAGATTGATCTAACATATTTGTTGTTTTGTTTTGGTATTGTAAATTGCGTGGAAAAAATTCCTTAATTAAAACTGTTTCTATTGGTGGTTTTATTATGATATAATAACATTTCATTTTAAAACTCTATTTTTGTGTTTTTTTTTGTATTATCATAAATAACTGGATTTCTGCGTATTTTCATTTAATGTTTTAGATTCCCAATGATCTAATAGTATGCGTAATGACATCCTTAATAAGGGATGTTAAATTGAATAAGTGACCCTTTATTAAATCTGAAACTGTGTTTTGTTGTGGTATATGAGGTGATTTTTGTGGGTGTAGTGGATGAGATATGGTTATAGAGTGGGGCTATGATGGTTGTTATTGTGTGGCAGTGTGGTGGGGCTACGATGAGGGTTGTGATGTGGGTATGCAATGGGGAAACATTGGGTGGTGGAACAAGATATGCTAGTTGGGATTTTTTTTAGGGTAGAATATTGTGTTCAATGTTGTGTTAGTTTCCTAATTAGTATAGTATGGTGAAATGTATAATAATATTGCTAATGTTAAACAAATTAATATTATGCATCTTATCATATGAAAAGAAACATGAATAATTAATTGAATGGGTTTATAATAGATAATCTGGAAAATGGATTAATGATGATTAAAATTTAAAATATGAAATGTGGCTTGTGTTTTTTGTATTGGGGGGAGTTTTTCTTTTAGATTCTGCATAAAAATTGTAGTATCCTATTACATGTACCATTCTTTGGTTGTGAACTATTAGGATGGGGCTTGAGTGTTGTTTATCTCTATGTATATACCCTCTTTGTTCTTTTGATTTCTATACACACCCCATCCTCATTGAGTGCAATGTGATGACACCCACATAGTCACTTGGGGGTTTTTATTCCCAACATCCCTGTGGAAGGATGGATGGATGGTTACCCACTCTTCCTCACTCCCTCTTCTAGGAGATGAGAAGGGAATTCATGTGATTTGATGGTCATAATTCAACAGTTATGCCATTGAGTTGTGATGTGATGAGATGTGATGTACAAGGTGTTTTCAAGAGATATGTGATGTGATGTATCATGTGTTTTTGGGCATTAATTTATGTTATGTGATGTTTTTTGGAAGAGGTGGGAGCTCTATTATGTATAAACTTGGGGTGTGAGGGAAAGAAAATCAATGGGAAATAAGTGTGGCACACCATATCATCGATGTGATTTATATTATATTACATTCTTTGAAGCGTTAAATGGTGAGAGAGTCTTGGCGACGTTGGGGTTTCGGTTAGTGTACCTGTTTAGGTGTTATTTGGTTCTAATTCTTTCACATGGGTGGATAAGTTTTCTCTTTTCACATGTGTAGAAGATACTTTCGTGTTTCTACTGAGTATAGTTATATTCTCACCCAACGTATATAAAACTATTTTTATGATTCTTGGAGGACTTTTGTATCATGTTGGACTTTACTATCTTGTAATATTGGATAGTTTCTATGTTGCTTCTTTGGATTTGTTTTTTGGGACTTTCATTTGGAGAATTTTATATGTATTTGTTTTGATTTAAATATTCATTGTGGGGTGTTTGAGTTTTACATTATAATATGACATAGAGTTTATTGTGAAAGATTCATCTTATATTAGGATCCAACAATATTATAAATGGTAATTCATCCCATACTTAATATTTTTATACCCTCAATTCTAGTTTCTAACTAGGGATTAATGGAGGTATGAATCGGGGGGGTCATTATATCTCTCCATTCAATGGGGTATCATTTGGGGGAGGGAGTCATGATATAATGGTATCAAAAATAATTGTTGAGAGGTATAATGAAGTTTTAAGTTAGGAACTATGAGGATTTATTGGGTTGGTATGGAAATAATTCCAGTTGACCTTGGTGTGTGACATAGGCCAGTGACACCAGATATAAAATGGGATTTTATGTCCCCTTATAATCCAATGGAAGGACTCTGATCTTACTGAATGACCAAGTGTGGTGGCACTTCATAGAGGCTAGTAACCTAGGAAAGGTATATGTATTAGGATGACTGGGGTTTTTTTTTAATTGGGTGATCTTGGTATATTAAAATTAATTAAATAAATCATGAATTTTTTTGAGTTTAATTAACTTTTCCAATGCTATTATTGTTAATAAGTTGTTATTGTTTTCTAAATTATTCATATATCCAATAATGAAATAGTAAAATTATGGTTAAGTAGCCTTATCCTTATTTTAAACACATCTTGAGGTTTCATTGTGTTGTCTCATTGACTGTTTCATCATGATTCTTAATGAATTTTTCTTATTCCTTTATTGGAAATATATACCATGCCATCAGGTTTCCTAATTATATAAATTTTTAGATAATCATTCTTAGATTATTGTATTGGGAGAAACTATTTAATATTTAAAATCCTAATGAAGAATGTTATCCTGAGTAGATATCACACCATCATGATAAAATAAATTATTTTAAAACTATTCTTAGAAGTATTATGGTTCCCATATGAGTCAATATGCCATATGTTGCTTTTCATTTCTAATTTATCTTGAGCATGTGTTGTTGTCTTGTTTTAAAACATGACTTGGGTAATTTAAATTCTAAAATTCTTGAAAACTTCCATCTGAATTATTGATAAAGACATTTAATTTAGAAACCTTGATATAAATAGTTTGATCCTTATTTTTTTGGACTGTATTTCTTTAGTTTTGATATAACTATAAGTTGTAAGCATGATTTAGGGTATAGATTATTTTAACATTTATTTCTAAATTTTGGAAAATGTTAATCATGCTTTTTGGAATGTTTTTGATACTTATAATTATTTAAATGATTATACTTATAATTTTATGAATGGTATGAATTTATATTTACTTAATTAAACTTTCCTAACATGTTATGTCATGAGTAGTTTGTTATGGGAATCATGTTTAATTTTGAAATTTTTTATGTGGTAATAATAGATATTATATAATGGGTGACTTAAGCATGTATCATATTAAATATATTGCATTTAAATATGTAAGTAGAAACAAGTTATCCTTATTTCAGTATATAATAATATTTTCTTCAACAATGAAATGACCCATTAATTATTAGCTCGAGCATGAACATGAATGAAATATAATAATAATACATGTCCTGTTTTTAATATCATGGTCAAAATAAATGTCTTTTTTTGATGATTCTGAAAGAATGTTATGTATGTAATAGAGTATTTTAATTGAAGACAAGAACATATCATGTACAAATTATCAACTGGATATTGGAAGCAAATTTATTTGATAATATGATGAAACTGAAATTTATTGTCTAAGATTATTAAATATGGTGTGTGAGATAACATGTGTCACATTTTGTCTTTAATGTGGAAGTATGTTCAAACTATTTAAATTCAAGGAATTGTGCTTCCCCAGAAATGAATTTGGAATATTGTGTGTTTTTTTCCCTTTTTTATCATTTTATTTTAGTGTTGATATGTCATGATAAAACTATTATTTTGAAGAAATATTACTTTGTTTGTGATTTTTGTAGATTATGAGAATCTATATATGACTGATTGTTTAATCTCACCATTCAATAAAAGAATAATCACTCATATATGGATAATTAACCATTTCCCCATGAAAAATTTAAAATTCTGGGAAAGTGCCAATTCTAACTAATGAGGTTAAATAATTTAAGACCCTAAATAGCTATGGAAAATAGAATTTGTTACTATTATGTGTGATTATTCTCGTTGTGTTTCCATGTGTGATGTATAAAAAACCCAATATATGAAGATGGGGAAAACTAATCCCTAATCAAAATGCAATATACATTGATCTGATTAAAACCATGTGGGCGAGTCAGTGCTGCTCAAAGTGTATAATATCTTGACATGGGATAAGAAATTCATTGATTTCTGTGGTTGGGGATTTTATGTGTGATGTTAGTGGTGATTTCTAGTTTTGGAAGTGTTGAGAGGGATATGGATGACATGGTTTTCATTTTTTTCTGGCATATGGTAAAGTTGTGAGGTGATGTTGTGTGAAATTTTTAGTGGATACATTCATTAGTTGGTAA
This sequence comes from Viscum album, assembly GCA_963277665.1. Lineage (NCBI taxonomy): Eukaryota > Viridiplantae > Streptophyta > Magnoliopsida > Santalales > Viscaceae > Viscum > Viscum album. The sequence goes on from OY728156.1 coordinate 2,036,848,734, forward strand.
TTTTGGCAAGTGGTTGTGTTGTGTAGTGTTGGTGATGTGTGATGGATAGGACATATGGTTTTATTGGTGAGATGACTTTTGTTTGTGTTTTGGTGTGATTAGGTTTATGAAATCCATCACCTACAGTGAAATGATTAATCAATTAATGTTAGTAAGAAAAAAGGTTAGTTTCGGAAAATATTGAAAGGAATGAATATAGGATTCCCTCTCATGCCAAAATATTATATATATATATATATATATATATATATAAAGGAACTAATGAGAATGTTCAACTAAAATCATTTTGGTTGGGTTTGTTGTGTTTGATCTTATGTTAAATACACGTATTATGACGTCAAATATATGAAGAAAGAGAAACTCTTTCCCACATAAATATGTGTTATATTACGACATGTTTTAAAACCGTGTGAGAGAGTCAATACCACCCAAATAAATAATATCATGGTGCAGTGGATGACTTCCTTTGATTTTTATGCCTGTGATAACTCTTTCTATGTTAATATGAGATTTTTTGTTTATTGGGAAATTTTACAAAAAATGTCTCATTAGTATGATCCTAGTGAATAATGTTTCGTTCAAAAAATACATGGTAAATTTTAAAAATGGATAAAAATGATTCTTTTAACCTTTTTTTTGTTATTTTTATGTTGCGTGTCATATGTCAAATTTGGGAAACATAAAAATTGATTTTAATTAAGAATTATGTGTTTTAAGAAAACATAGTTAGTGTTTTTTAAACTAAAATGGTGTGGAATTGTGAAATAAAACATTATTTTAATTAATTTAAAAATAATGGGTGGAAAAAACAATAAATTAAAAATAAAATTGATTTGATGAAGGGTTTTTTTATATTCCAAAAATGGAATCAAATGAAGTGTCATTTTGAAACGAATGCACTTGTTTAAAATTGCGATTTGTGAATTATGGTGAAAATAATGTTTTTCCCATAATTGGTTAATATGTTATTCTTTATGTGTTTCTCAAAACCATATAAGTTGTTTTGTTATGTCTGAGATGTGTCCTCCCTAGGAGGCTGTTTTTAATGTAATGTGTAGATATGCACTTTTTTCCCCAGTGGTTTTTTCTGTTCTATATTTATCAATAAAAACATGAAAAGCATCCCCAAGGTTAGTTTTTTGAAGAAAATTTATCTTTTCTTCCTAGTTTTGTTTTGATTATTGGGGAGGAACCATTCACCTGGTTCATTTTCTATAGAGTCTTGGTGGCTTTTAAGAGAGTACTTGGGAATGTGAGATGCAGATGTGGGCCCTATACCCAAAGATGTTTTGAGTTTTCCATTATCTGTTCTCTTTGTGATGTGTTGTTTGGATCAAGGTGTTTTATGAGCAATGTTGTTTTCCCATTTAGGTGATGTGTTCGGAGTGATGTGTGATAATATTCTAAAATGGGAAAAATGGATGTGCTAATTCATAATAAATACGCATTTTACTACGATATGATGAAACTCATGTTGATGATTCAGTTCCACCCAGAGTGGATAATGTGTTGATATAGAGGATATAATTCCATGATTCCTATATTTGGGGATGCACATTTTGTTCATTTGTTTTGAGTGTGTTGGATAGAATATTTTGCTGATAGGATTGATTCATCTGTAATGAGATCCTTGAGTGGTATCTTGAGGGATTGTTTTTTGAACCCTTTATCTCATTCCCTCAAGGATAGTTTTTAATACCTGAGAGAATTAATAGGTTTACATGTATTTGATGTAATGACCAGAACCTTATGGCATGTTAATTTTATTAAAAATTTATAATTCAGGTGTCTAGGGAATGTCTGAGGTGTTTTTGATACATCTCAGTCTTTCCAACAGTGAGTCATTTCCAACAGTTTTCAATTTTTTGATAAATTTTTTATGGAGAGTCTTTCCAATTGTTAGTCTCTCCAACAATTTTCCATTTTCTATAAATTTACAATGGTGAGTCTTTTCAATAGTGGGTATTTCCAATAGTTTTCCTTTTTTTTAGAAATTTAAAATAGTAAGACTTTTCAGTCGTGTGTCTTCCCAATAGTTTTATATTTTTCATAATATTTCCAATGGTGAGTCTTTCTAATGGTGACTCTTTCCAAAGGTTTTCCATTTTCATGAAATTTAAAGATTTTATTCTATATAATGGAGAGTATATCCAATAGCATTCCATTTTTCTATAAATTTCCAATGGAGATTCATTCAAACAGTTCTATATTTTTCTAGAAATTTCCAACATTGATTATTTTCAATGGTGAGTCTTACCGATAGTTTTCCATTTTCAGAAATTTTCACATTTTCTATTTTTATGTCTTTTTTGATGAAAAATGGGTTTAATGCCTTAATTTAGTGGTTTTAAAGATATTTGAAAGGTTATTATTTATATCTTCCAATTATAAAATGTTTGAAGGCGTTTCAAATGTATAAAAAAATGTGGATTTAGTAAGATTCTGTTTTAATGGAAAATCAATACTATTTTAAATCCCACTTATTTCTGATCTAAAATTAATAAAGGGAAGATCCGTCCTTTGTTCCTATCCTTCTAATTTATTTTAGGGAAGTAGGTTCCAACTAATTCATTCTTGGGAGTCATAGAAATTTTTTTCTAGATTTTGTTCGATTACCCCCTAAAGAACTTCCCTCACGTATGCTTGCCCATTTTTTGGTGGATTGATTTCAGAACAAATGATTTCTTCCAAGTATAATTTCCATTATTTCTCATTTTGGGTATCATTTAGGATGGTAATATTATTGTAATCTTTTTTTTGCAAATGATTGCATCTAGATAAAGTAAGATAAATGAATTGGATTAAATTTATTAAAAAAATTTGTAATGGTAATGTAAAGGATGATCTTATATCATTGTTGTTTTGTATTGATATTATGAATTATATAGGAATAATGACTTGATGAAAATAATGTCTATTAGTAGTCTAATTATGTTGTGTTGAACTTTCATTTGAAACCACTATTTTTGTGGTTGTTTGGTATTATCATAAATAATTGTCTAACCACCTATATTAGGTTAATAGAATGGCTGCCCTGGGATCTAATGGCTTCAATTATAATACCTTTAATTAAGAAGTGAAATTGAATAAGTGACCCATTGATAAATTTGAAACTATGTTGTGTTGTGGTATGTGATGTGATGTGTGTGGGGGTAGTGGATGAGATATCATTGTGTAGGGGGATATGATGGTTGTTAAAATGTTGTGGTGTAGTGGGGATGTGATGAGGGTTGTGATTTGGTTATGAAGTGGGGATATGTTGGAAGGTGGAATTGTAAGTGGCTTTTGGGATTTGGTTTTGGTACAGATTTTTGTGTGATATGAAGTGTTATTTTTCCAATTAGTAATGGATGGTGAAATTAATAATAATACAAGGAATGTTGAACCAATCCATATTATTCTTCTTATTGAATTCTTATAAAATTGAATGTTTTAGATGAACTTGTTGGTATCTACGATTCTAGAAAATGGATTATTGATGCTTAACAGTTAAAATATAAACTATGTATTCTATTTTTCATATGTGGATGGTGCTTTTAGTTTCTTTAGAAAAATTGGAGTATCATATTAATTGTGTTAAACCTTGGTTGTGAACTGTTAATATGGGTATTGATTATAGTTTATCACTATCTATATACATTTTATGTTCTTGTGATTTTTATATGCACCCCATCTTCATTCACTACTATGTTTCAACACCCACATAGTTGCATTAAGGGTGTTTTCCCCAACATCATAGTGGGAGGATGGGTGGTTTGCTACATGTTCTTTTTTCGGTTCTTCTTCTGAGAGATGAGAAGGAAAAGAATAGGCTCTGATGGATAGAAGTAAAAAAGTTCCATTTTCGAGTTGTGATGTGATGAGATGTTATGGACTAGGTTTATTCAGGTGATATGTGATGTGACGACCCAAGTTTGTGCAAGCGTGCACGATGTGATGTGATGTGAGGTTTTTCGGAAGAGGTGGGAGTATCAAGACTTACGACATTGGGTTATGAGGGAGGAAAATTAGAGGGAAAGAAATGTGGGGTTCCATATCATCAATGTTAATTGTATTATATTATATTTTTGGATGAATTACTTAGTGAGAGATCCCTGGTGATTTTAGGGGTTTTATTAGTTTATATGTTTAGGTATTTTATGGTTTTATTACATTTCACATAGGTGAATTAGTTTTATCTTTTCAAATGTGCACATGAGACTTTTGTTTTCTTACTAGGTATACATGCATGGTCACTCAATTTATATAAAACTATTTTCAATACTCCAAGAAGACATTGCAGACCGTGTATGACATTGCTTGCATGGAACTTTGGATAGTTTCTATTTCCCTACTTTAGCTTTGTTTTTTTGGGATTTCATTTGAAGACATTTATATGAATCATTTTTTATTTATGCATGAATTTTCAGATTGTTTGGCTTTAATTTATATTATTTCATGGATTTTATTGTAGAATATTCATCTTATCTCCCAATCCTACATTATTATAAAGGGATATTCCTCATATACATGAGGTTTTTATACCCTAAGTGATAGTCGCCACCCTAGGTCCGATTGAAGGTGGTACTCAATGGCCATTTTCTCTCTCCCTTAACACTGGTATCTTTAGAGGGAGGGGTTTGAGATATTTCCATTTAATAAGATAGACAATCATTTTTCTTTTGTACGGGGTATTAACGCTTTAGGAACTAATGTCATTCGTTCTTCTGTTACCACCATTCGAAGTTAGGAATAATGACAGATTTGTAATTTATTATTGTTATATATTATTTTTATGTTTTTTATGATTTTATTATAATTCATTAATTCTTATATAACACATAACTTTGTGATTTCCTTTTTTGGGAATACGATAATTTCATTCATGTTTACGATGGACTATAACCTCATGATGTGATGTGATTCATTAATGGCTTACATGGAATGTATTAATAATGAGTATAATAAATATATGTGATATATTTGAAACAAAAAATAATATTAAATTATAATATATCATATAAATTTCATTCTTTTTATCCTATAATAAAATGGAAACAATACTCATGTTTATATACAACCTATGATCTCCATGATCTATATATCTAATTTCCTATTTCAATGATTTATATATTATTGTAAAAAACATATAATGAATATATATATATGATATTTAAATCATGGTTATCATTGTAGATATGAATAATCATTATCTATGTGAGAGGACCATGAATAACAAGTCAAAATATCTATGAAAAACAATGTAGTTATTTCCCTATAAAGTAACATTAACATGGAATTATTATTAAACAATTAATAAAAATACATAGGTAAATCATATATGGTATTATATATTTGAATAATATTATTTTATAGATGTATAATAAAAATATATTTATTATAAATTCATTTTCAATGAGTGTGATGAGAGTCAAGAGTAAAGGTAAAGGAATTTTTTCTCAATTTGTCTTCTTTGAGACACATGTTATGTATTGAACCAATATTATTTTACGAGGTGCATATACTACCCATTTGACATGTTATATCATGAATATAATTCTTTTAATGATATTTTTAGCTTCATAAAATATTATTCTTTCATGGTATTATGATTTGAACTTAGCAAAGTGATATGAGTATATTGCTATAATCTCATATTTTATCACAATTATTTTTGATTATGCATCCATTGATGTACTATTTTGATCCATTAGTCAAAAAATCTAATAAATTTTCATATCATATATTAATTTATGATATATTCATCTAATGTTACATTTTTTATAATCTATGTTACAAATGATAATTAAAAAATTGTTTTTATAAAAATTTGACTATATTTTCCTCTTTGGACGGAAATATGTTTTCTCCCAAAACCATGTTCTCTAAAAATGTTTTTAAATTTTCTTATAATATTATAGATTTTTTTTATTTTTTTTATGTTTTACCATTTTTATTTTTTTTAAGGAATCATATTTTTTTTTCTGACCAAAGATATTTTGACTTCTACCAACATAATGAAATGAATCTTTGTTTTAACTTTTATGGCATAGACCACCACCATTACCGAACACTACTTTCATGATTCCATTGTGTTTTATCAATGATAATTTCGAATTTATGTATTTTAATTTTTTTAACATTTTAAAAATCCTTTTTTAAAGTAGAAAGGTTATTTTCTTCATGAAATGTTTTTAAAATATCATTTAAAATGTTATTCCATATTATATGACATCTGTTGGTATTAACTATTAATTATTGGGGAAATTATGAAGTAATAACATTAATATTATAACCCTGAATGGTTTATGTTTTGATGGAATGATTTTTATGTCACCTATTTCACTTCTGTGGGTTATACCCTGGTAAAACACTTATGAAACCTGCTTCTTTTCAGGGGTAATGCTATGATGAAATGATTATAAATCATGTCTATTTTACTCATGTTATGATATGATGTCATGTTTATGATACCCATTTGATTTAATGGGTTATGATATGATGAATTTTTCTGATCTTATGGAACACACACATATATATATATATATCAATTCATTAGTTTATGAGTGGGACCTATATATCTATCCAATGCATTGGTTAATGATTTATATATCATGAGATATATATGGATGGAATAGGGAGTGAAATTGATCCAATGAAGGATGTTTTCCAGTAAGATGGTCTTGGGAGTGATCCTTGATTACTAAGATGGTTTGGGGAGTGAAACTATTCCACTAATATAGCCATGGTAGTGATCCTTGACTATTATAAAAATAATTTAATATGTCTATGTGTTTTCCACAATTCCATGACTTATAACTATGTTATTTTCAGTTAGATTTTTCTATTTGATTAATTTTTTGATTCATGTCTTTTGAAATACCAACCAATATATCATGACTCAAAAATATCATCTATGATATTCATGGTATGATCTTCTAATGTTATGCTCATGTTTTCATACCATTATGTTCATGATTAGGCTTATGTATCATGCTTGTTTACCCTTACTAAGAATACGATCTCACCCATTATTATATACTCTTTCCCTTGAATATTAAGAAATATATTATGTATGATGTGTCTAATAAGGGTTCTTACCATGGAGAACCAAGTGGGAGATAATGTATTTCACTTATATACCATTGTTTTTGCTTCCAATATTCTAAAGGAACCAAACTATTATGGTTTTTGGGAATGATTTTATGTTATCTAATGAATATTCCACAAAAATGGTGTAATTTATATGTATTTAATTCTTGGGTAACTATAGCTGGTATCAAAGCTATGGTTTAGTTAACCATTATAAATGAGGATAATAAATCCTTAGTGATATCCTTAGAGATATATCTAATGTAAGTGTAAGGGTGAGTCAATGTATAGGAACATGTCCTGGAATTTTGGTAATGGATAGAGTGAGTTATTTCAAAGAAATTACATCCGTGTTTAGATACTAAAAGTGGTTATGGATCTGGTAAAGATGTACATAGGAGGAACAACTCCAAAAAATACCATATTGATCTTGACTCAATCTAGAATTGTTGTCTGACAATAGGAATTGCTTCACACCTATTATGAAACTCTTAGGTGATATGATTTTGGAATTCAAAAACTATTTATGAAGCATCACGAAGTATTTAAATAGATGATGATAATGAATGAACTAGGATGAAACGTAGGTTTCAATGATTAATGAATATGGTTTCATGATTTACATATCCTATAGGTGATTTTTTATGATTATGTGGGTCACCCCTCTCATAATTATTTCCTAATCGATAATTTTTTGGTTTTTTAATGGTTAGAACGTAGAGAAACAATGTTAATGCTGAATTAAATGGAAAATTAAATGATTTTTCTATTGATAATTTCAATGCAATGGGAGATAAAATAAAAATATTAGAGCTATTATTAGGAAATCTTCTCATTATATAAATCATGATAGACTCCCAAAAGAGAAAATTAGTGAACAATATTATTTTGAGTCCACCATAAGGGAATATCCATCTTCTTTTAGTATGTTTATAATATGATAAAATATAAAAAATGGATTAGTACCATTGAAAATATATTTTCTATTCACTAATGTTTGGAACATGAGAATATGATTTGAGTTATTTTTCATTTAAAAGTTGAATCATACCAATGGTGGAATCAAATCTGAAATACAAGAAAATAAGGTGAAATTTACTCCATGTACTCGGAAAATATCAAGAACTTATTTTTCAAAAAGAAATTTCCTTGTATTCAGTAAAGTAAAATGGTGAAGGAGATTATTGAGTTAAATTAAAGGGATCATGAAACTATTGGTACCTATGGAGATAATTTTACAATATAAGAAATGTAAGCTTCTAGAATTATGATTCGACATGAATAAAAGGTTGATCAATAATTCAACGGATTAAATCCAATTTATCTAAGGGTTTTGTTTATAAGAGACTTCAGTAGCTATGATGAAATTTCACGATGTTCAATTGAGGGGGAAATAGATGTTGGAGTTACACATCAATCACATGGTTCTGATAGTAAGAGAAAGACATAATTCAAATAGAAATCAAAGAATCATTGTGAAATGAAGATGAGATTTCGATTATTCTAAATGTGCTGAAAGAATCATAGAAGAAATTGTCTTTTTGGGCATAGTAAATTTTTTAAGTGTGGGAATAATGGTCATCGAGAATTTTAATGTCAAATTAAAGGGAAATATTTATCTAATGACATAAATAGAGATTAAAAATCATAGAATGTACCACCCTCTCTTTAGTGCTACAAGTGTAACAAGAATGATCATTTTGTAAATTGGTTCCCAAATCAAATGTTTAACATTGATGATCAATGTCAGCAACCTATTAAGCCAAGGGACAAAACAAAATATCCGTAAATTTCCATTTCGGATGAGGGTAACGATAACGATGTGGTTAATGTTACAATAACCAACCACCCTAGAACTAAAAATGTCATATTTTAATATCTATATACCAATTCTTTTATATTTAATGAATTTTATAAGGCTACCAAGATATCACTGCAACAATTAGATATGAAATCAGAAGAAAACCCCCATAATGGTATGATGATCACATCACTAGTCTATGATTCCTCTCCAATTGATGTTTTTGGAAATTTCATTCCCAAAAATCATGTTATTCTCTCTCTAGATGAATTTGATGTAATTTTACACATGGATTGGATATATCTACATAATGACCACATTAATTCCCATAAAAGGTAAGTTATGTTTGATATTAAATTGAGGCTATGATTTTCTATCAATGGGACAATAAATATGAACATATTATGGAGATTTTATCCATTATATGGGTCTTATTTATCATTTAAAAGACGTATTTATGTCAAATTTTTTGGGAGAAACGTAACATAGATAATATGCATATTATTCTGTTCTTTTTTAATGTCTTTCTAGAATAGATGTATAGTGTTCCTCCAAATTGTGAAGATGAGTTATCAATAAAACTCATACATATTTCCACCATAATTTAAACTAATCCATATAGAATAGACCAGATTGAGTTACATGAATTGAACAAGTAACTCTCAGAACCCGTGTTAAGGGATTAATTTTGTCAAGTATGCCACCTTAGGGTGCACCTGTCCATTTTATGAAAAAGAAAGATGGATTAATGGAACTATGCATTGATTACCATAAACTGGACAAGATCACTATCAAGAACATGTATCCTCAAACCCGTATTGTTGAATTTTTTAATCAACAACATGGAGATAAATACTTTTCCATGATCAACGTTCATTTGGGATATTATCTATTAATGTTAAAGGATGATATACCCATTACAAATTTCCATACAAGGTATAACCACTATGAATATATAGTTATGCCTTGGATATTATGAATGGACTTGATATCATAAAGTGTTTAAGAAATTGAGACTTTATAGATTACCTTGATTAGTTTTTTATAGTCTTTATAGATGAATTTTTTTTTCAAATTTAAATGAAGATCATGGTGATCACATGATAATTGTACTAAAGACCCAGAAGAAGGAGAAACAGTATGAAATTCTTAAAAAATGTGAATTTTTTCTATAATACTTTTCATTTATGGGGCACATAATCTCAATTGACGTTATATTAGTGGGTAAATTAAAGACATATGGTATTTAATGTTATCCAAGACTAAAATTGGTGTCTGAGATCCAAATATTCCATGGTGTGGAAAGATATTAAATATTCTTGGTGGATAATTTATCACAACTATCTTATCCACCGACCAAGATAACATGGAAGGATTCCATGTTTCTTTGTATAGATGAATGTGGAGAAAACATGAAAAACTATAGGGAAGGTAAGTCAGAACCATAATTCTTACATTAACCTATACTGGATAAGGGTATGTAACCCATAATGATTCATCTAAGAAGGTAATTTTAACGACCCAAAATTTTCTTAATGAAAAACCCTCATCATCCAATTAAATGTATTATTATGTATAATGATCCTATAAAACATATGAAATTATTTGGTTTTATGTTTTTGGATTTCAAAATACCATTAAGAATTGTTACCATTGCTAATATAGCTGTTGAACAATGATCACATGATTAGTAGAAATAGTGGGATTTAATAAATCTAATTTACTCAGAAAAAGGAAGTGATGGCCTCATCTAGTAGAATTGATCTGTATGAGGCCCATGTGTTATAGCTCAGAAAGGAGGTGGAATCTTCTGGCTTCCCTCTTGACCATGCCCAATACGAGCTTGAAAATGTTAAGTTTGAGTGGAACTTTCTACGAGTGAAGTGAATGTTGATAGCGATTGACACTTGAGCGATGTTTTCTATGACACCCCAAAGGTTTGTCACCAACCCCCCTTACCCTTTGGTCTTATACGGGTGTTTTATGGGCCTATGTAACAATTCCCTAAAACTATGACTATTAATATTATTTTTGTATAATGAATATACATTCATTTTATTATTGTTACTTTGTAAATAGTTTTCAAAGAACAAATAGTATTTTTTAGTTAATTTTCAACTAAGAACTATATTTTGACAAATTAATGGATTTTTGAATTAAATAATATTTTGATAAAATATTATTATTATTAAATTAATTTTTATTAAAATTAATGTATATTTTCTTGGAATACAATTGTAATTTTTATTATGGTTTGAAAGCTATTTTATGTCAAAACTCATGAATTTTCGATAAATGTTAGGTTTTATTTGAAAAGTGAAAATTCAAATATTTATAAATTTTTTTTGGATAAAATGAATATTATTTTAGTAATTAGGACATCAATATTATCCAATGGATAATTTTTCATAATTTTCTGAGACAGTTGAATTTCTGGTTAAAAATTAAATATCGTTTAAATATATAATGTGTTTTATTAACATCATAATGACCCAATAATGATGTAATAAAATACTAAAAAAATTATTTCCTTCCAATATATGATTTTAAATTAAAATAATTTTATTTTAGGTTTAGATGATTTATTATTAAAAACCTTAGTGGACCCTCCATAACATATAAAACATTTTAACATTTTAAATTTTTTTCCTTAAGAGTGTTACCCACCTCCAAATAAGCAACACTATTATTTTAATAATTTATACCATTGGACATATAAAAAATTGTTTCACTATACCCTTTGGAAAAAACCATGGGAAAAAACCATTGGTTGGTTTGTGGTTTTGGATAGTTTAATGTGTGGTGTCCCAAACCTAAATAATAATGAATTCCCTCTCATTTCCTATATAAACCCACCTAAGCTCCCACTTCCTCTTCACTCAAGGCCTTTGTAGTTCTTCAAACCTATTCCCTCATCTCTATATAATCCTCCAATGGTGACCCAAGCTCCAAATAAGCCTCTCTCAATCCTATCCCAATCCTTTGGAATCACACTTCCTTGTAAGGGATTTCATCCTTTCTCATTTTGTCCATATTTCATAATGTTTTTATGCCCTTTTATATTCAAATAAAATGTTGGGGGTGTGATTTTTCACCTCCCCCATACTGCCATATTTATGTTTGAATAATTATATAACCCCTTTATCTCTCATTAATTCCTCCCATGTACACCCATTACCATGCCGAAATTCAGTATGGAATTTCTCTCTCCTCATTTACAATAAAGAAATTCTATTGTATCCTGAATCTAAATTCAATTACAATTGTTGGGAAATGTATCTATATGATCCCATTAATTTCCATTTCATTTACATATTATGATACATCCCTTTCCCTCCCATCAATGATTCTTATGAATATTTATGTCATGATGTTATGCTGCCGAAATTGCACTGCGATTTTCCAAGCCAAAGTCATTGTGCAGTGAATACTTTGCACATTTATCTATCATGGGTATTCACATTTATGCAAATTTACTTATTTTTTAAAGAGTTTCAGTTATTTATTTTTCATTCCTTTATCATGGAATAAATGATGTTGTTGAATGATTCCATGTGGTGTGATCCATGTGGCACACTTATGCATGAAATGAAACGTTTAAGAAGGGTGCGTCCTGATAGTGCTCCAATGAATTGAGTAAATATTAGTATAATGATACATCATGTGCAATGATGGTTTACTCATGCTAAATAAAGTTCAATTAGGGTCTACTCATGCACTATGTACAATGAGCCTTGGATCATGCTAATACCTTGTTAAGTGTTTTTGCCACATTTGCATGTTATGATAGTCATGCTATATATTGCATTTATGTTCATGCTTCTCTTATGCTTTTTTAATATTCGTATTGCATAAAATGTATTGTATTATTCATGCTATTCTTTTTTTACTCCCTTACTAGGCTTTATAGATAACCTTTTCCTTATGCATGTCCTCAGGTTATCCAATGCAGTGGAAAGTACAAGGGAAAGTAGTGGTCATGTAATTGATGTTTTCAATAAAGATGTTGTATTTTATGTATATGTTGTTATGTAATTTTTTTAATCCCAAAACACACTAGACCTATTGATATTATATTTTTTACCAGGTGATGTTTTTATGTAATAAATCATGTTTAATTGTGCAATAAAAAGTAGGTTGTTATAGTTGGTAACACAGGATAGGTTTAGTTAATTTTGAGATTAGGATTAGAAAACCCAAGTGAATCCTTAAGGATAAAACTAAGAATAATAAAAACAACCCTAAATTTTAGTTAGTATTGAGTAAGTGGTTTAACAAAAAAATACATCCCTGTCTGGATACGAGCAGGTAGGGGCAACTCTGGCACAAATGTACCTAGGGGTGAAAACTCTGACAAGGAGTTTTGGGCTTGACTCGAGGTATCCTAGTACACGACAATGGCACTGGAAACACTCTTGGTTATGAAACTCTAGGTGGATATTCTTTGTTAAATTAAAAAGTTTAGTATGAACCATTATTAAGGATATTAAAAAAAATTCCACTAAGAATATATTTTAGAAAGTAAATCATGAATAACATTGATTGAATCCTATAAAATCATAAATTAAAGAATACAAGTAATTTTAAAGTCATCCACTTGTGTCCTTTTATTAGCCTTTATGTGTTACCCCTATCTTTCCTTTTATTCCATCCAATGGCTAGTAATAGGAGGACTTAGGCTAACAACTGATGTGAAGATCAATGTGATTATTGTTATAATGAGATTCTAAACCAGATGGGAGATAGAATCATGAACATTTTCATGATTATCTATCAATTAACTTAATATTTGAATATAAACATGTTTCAAGAGGAATTCTCATCCCCTCCTAAGAAATAACAATTTTATATAGATAGATTCAAGAGACAAAGGCCTCTTACTTTTGATGGATCATTAGATCCCTCAATCACTGAACAATGGATCAACTTCATTGAAAAGATCTTCTCCATCCATCAATGTTATGAACAAGAGAACGTTATTCTAGATTCTTATCATATAGAGGGTTAAACCAATCAATTTTGGAAATATATTAGAAATATAAAGTCTGAGGAGGAGATTGAGGTGTTGGAATGGAATGATTTTTGGAAGATGTTTTTTGATAAATAAATTCCTTGCACCATCCAAATTAAGATGGAAAGAAACTTACTTTCCCTCATGAAAAAAGGTGATGAATCTGTTGGAGCGTACGTGCCAAGATTCATAAGGATTTCACAATATGCCTCTATCTTTTTTGTTACCTCCGAATACATGTTTCAACTCTTCTTTGGTGGGCCGAAACCTAGCCTATGGAAATCCCGGGTGATCCATGACTTTGATTTCTATGAGGAAATTGTTTGATTTTCCCTCATGGTCGAAATAGAGATTTGAAGATATCATGGGTATCATGGGGATAAGAAGAATAAGGTGGACTTAAATTATGGAGATCTGATGGAAAAATCCAATGGTCCTAAGAAGATCCATCATCCCACTTGCCAAATGTGTAGAAAGTGGCACCCCAAAAATTTCCTAAAGGGGGTGATGAAATTCTTTTGGTGTGGAATAGAAGGGAACCTAGTTGTTAACAATCGGTAATAGAAACCCACAACTTAGATAGAGGATAGGAACACATTGTTTATCCTTCAATGCATTTTCATTGCATCAACACCAAATAACCAGGGCACCTTGAAAATAATTTCCATATGAGAAGTGTTTTCTGAGAAACCTATAACCACCAAGGTAGCAAGGGAGAACTTTCACCATCACTACTACCGAAGTGAACCCCAAAAATGAAGTGGTGATAGGTACACTAGTTATTTATTTAAGAATAGTGAAAGTAATGTTTTATTTTGGTTCTACCCATTGTTTTTAATCCCATAAGTTTAGTATAACAATCCCAACACCACCCAAAATAATGGAAGTAAAGATGTCGGTGAGTGCAGAAAATGGGGCAATCATTTCATCCCATGAATATAACTCCTCCCCTATCATAATTTATGGATTTAATTCCCCAAATAACCTCTTCATACTCCCTATAGTGGAATTTTATTCAATTATCATCATGCATTGGCTTTCTTTATATAGATCTAACATAAATTGTCATGGGAGGTAAATTATTTTCCATGTGAAGAATAAACCCCCACTTCAGTACAAGTTTAATGAGGAGGATGAATCTTCTTTAGCATCATCATCTCAAGCATGGATATTACTTCCCTATGAGCATGCTTATCTGGCTCATATAATTGAGTCCAAATAAGAAACTACCCTTGAAGACATGCCGATTATGAGAGAATTCCATAAAGTGTTTCCTGAGTCATTTCCCGGTATCCCACCAAGATGTGATGTAGAATTCTCATATGATCTTATACCTAGGGAATTTAAAATATCCATGAATCCATATATAATGGCTATTGTGGAGCTTGAGGATCTGAAGAAATAACTACAAGAGAATCTAGAAAAAGGGTTTATATACCCAAGTGCTTCACCATGGGGTGATCTAGTCCTCTTATTTATGAAGAAGGATGGGTAAATGTGCATTTGAATCAATTATCGTGAGCTTAAAAAATTCACAAGAAAGAACAAGTATCCTCTTTCCTGAATTAATGACATTTTCGATCAACTATATTGAGAAAAATAATTCTCCAAGGTGGATCTACAGTCAGGATATTATCAAGTAAGTGTGAAGAAAGAAGATATTCCCAAGACTGATTTTCATACAAGATATGGGCACTATAAATAATAGGAATTCATTTCAAACTCACTAATTATCTAGAAATCTTAATGGAAAAGATGAATAGATTATTTAGAAATTACCTTGACAAATTTCTGGTAGTCTTTATAGATGATATTAAAACATAGTCCAAAACCAAGGAGGAGAATGAGGAGCATCCAAGTACTGTACTAGAGACCATGCGAAAGGAGAAGCTCTATGAAAAGTATATCAAGTGTGAGTTCGGGCTGAAGGAGGTCTCATTCTTGGGTCATGTCATCCCAATCAATGGGATATCAGTGGATCCCTCCAAGACAACTATAATTGAAGGGATTGATGAGGCCAAAATTAGTAACAGATATCTATAGCATCCTTGGGTTAGCTGAATATTATCGTCGATAAGTGAATTTTTTTTCACAATTATCCAACCCTCTTACCAAGCTAACATGGAAGGGAGTATAGTTTTCATGGAGTGATGAATGCTAAGAGCGCTTCAAGGAGTTGAAAATAAGGCTTATCACTGCGTCCATGCTCACACTACCCACAATTGATGAACTTTTTGTGGTATTTAGTGATGCTTCGAAGAAAGACATGGGTTTTGTGTTGATGAAGATTCATAAAGTGATATCTTACACCTCAAGTTAGTTGAAAGTACATGAGAAAATAGTTCCCACACATGATCTAGAGTTGGAATCTGTGAACTTTGGGTTGAAAATCTTGCCGCATTATCTCTTTGGGGAGAAGTGTGAGATATATAACGATCACAATAATCTCAAATATATATTCACACAAAAAAATATTAATATTCTCGAACGAAGATGGATAAAACTCATCAAGGATTATGACTGCTCAATCCAATACAATCCAACTAAGGCAAAAGAGGTGGTAGATTCTCTAAGTAGAAAGTATCCGACATCTTTATCAATGATGATAATTGAAAAGGATATAATATTCTTATATTTTTAGAGGATGGACATGGGAATAATTAAGGGAAGAACGTCATCAATCCTTTCTCAAATGATTTCTCAATCATCCCTCATGGGGAAAATAATGGATGCTCAAAGAAAGGATGTAGAAATTATGAAAAGGGTGGAAGCTATCATAAATGGGAAATCCATAGAGTTTGTGGTTGACAAGGATGAAATTGTGAGATTTGGGTAACAATTGTGTGTACCATCCAATCCAGATATAAAAAAGGAGCTTCTGAATGACACACATAGTTCAACCATCTCTATTGACCCAGGGAGCCGAAAGATGTATTGAGATCTCCAAGAAAATGTTTTGTGGGACAATATGAAAATGGATATTTCAGAATATACATCAATGTTCTTGTTATGTCAGCAAGTGAAGGCTTAGAGGAAAAATTATAAGTGGATGATTCAACCACTACCCACACCAACATGGAAGTGGGACAACATTACCATGGAATTTTTCACTAGACTAGCAAGGAAATTTAGAGGAAAAACTGCTATATGGGTCATTGTGGATTATTTTACAAAGACAACTCACTTTATCGTGATTCGAGAGGACTTCTCAGTGAATCAACTTGCACAGACATACATCATAGATGTAGTAAGCATGCATGAAGTACCACTATCTATTGTATTAAATCATGATATGAGATTCACCTAGAAGTTCTGGAAAAGTCTCCAACATACCCTAAGCACTGAACTGAAATTCAGTATAAACTATCATCCTCAAACAGATTGCCTATAAGAGAAAACTATTTATACATTGGAAGATATGTTAATATCATGATCTATGGAATTAAAATAAGTATGGAACAAACATCTTCCACTGGTTGAATTATCATACAATAACAGTTTCCACACGAGAATCCCAATGGAAACATATGAATCCCTTTATAGGAAAAGGTGTAGAACACCGGCGTTTTGGGATGATGTTAGGGATCGTAATATTCCAGGACTTGATATGGTTGAAGAAATAGTGGAGAAGCTAAAAACCATTCAGCATCATATCAAGGAATCCGAAAGTAAGAAAAAGAGTTATGCAGATAACCGTCGACAACACCTTGAGTTCCAAGTTGGAGACATGGTATTTCTACTCATATCTTCATAGAATAAGGTCATTAGGTTTGTAATGAAGGGGAAGTTAAGTCCTAGGTACACCGACCCCTTCAAGATTCTTGATCGTGTCAGGGCTGTGGCCTATCGACTAGAACTTCCACCAACCATGGACAATGAACATGATGTCTTTCATGTATCCCACTTAACTAAGTACTTACTAGAACCTTCCCCTGTAAGCTCTTCATATGTAGTATAATTATAGGATGATTTTTCTTAGGAGGAGAAACCAGTGAAGATGTTAGATCGTAGAGAAAAAGTTCTATGAAATAAGACAATTCCCCTCATCACGGTGTTGTGGAAAACCCATATGTTTGAATAAGTGACGTGGGAATCAAAGAAAGTGATGAAGAAGAGTTACCCACATCTGTTTTATTGTGGGAATATAAAAATTCGATGGAAAAATTTCTTAAGGGGGGAAGATTGAAATGTCCCAAAATTTTGTTAATGAAAATCCCATTTGATCAAATTAAAGGTCTTATTATGTATAATGATCATAAAAAACTAATCAACTTCCTTGGTTTTATGTTTTTGGATTTCAAAATATAGTTAAAAATTGTTACGGCAGCTAATATAGCTGTTGAACAGTGATATCATGATTCATATAAATATAGGGCTTTAACAAATCTAATTTACTCAGACAAAGGAAGAGATGGCCTCATCCAGTAGAATTTTTCTGTACGAGGACCATTTTTCAGAGATTGAAAAGGTGGGGGATTCATTGGGCTTCACTCATGACCAAGACCAATCAAAGCTTAAATATGTGAAGATCGAGCGGAACCACCTACGGGAGAAGTTGAAGTTGATAGAGATTACCACTCAAGCGATGTTATCCGAACCACCCCAAGAGTCTATCACCATCACACACCTTACCTTAAGGTCTTATGTGGGTTTTTTGAGGGGTTATTTAACAATACCCTAGCACTATGACTATGTACATTATTTTTGTATAAAGAATATAAATTCATTTTATTATTATTACTTTGCAAATAATTTTTAAAGAAAAAATTGTATTTTTTAGTTAATATTCATCTAAGAAACCTATTTTTGTAAATTAATGTATTTTTTAGTTAAATAATTTTTTAATAAAATATTATTATTTATTAAAATGATCGTATAATTTTTCTGAATTGAATTGTAATTTTTAATATGGTTTGATGACTATTTTTTATCAAAACCCATGAACTTCAGAGAAATGTCAGTTTTTATTTTAAAAGTGAAAATTCACATATTTAGAAAATTATTTGGATAAAATTAATATTTTTTTTGGAATTAGGACATTGAAATTATCCAACGGTGAATTGTTCAGAATTTTTCGGAGACAGTCGAATTTTTGGGTAAAAATTAAATATTGTTTATCTATATAATGTGTTTTATGACATCATAATGATTGAATAGTGATGTAATAGAATACTATAAGAATTTTTCCAGACAATAAATGTTTTACCTATAAAATAATTTGATTTTAGGTTTATTTGATTTATTTTACAAAGCCTTAGTGGACCCTCCATGACTTAAAAAACATTTTATCTTTTTAAATTGTTTTCCTTAAGAGTGTGACTCATCTAAAAAAATAAATTCTATTATTTTAAGATGTATGGCCATTGGAATTATAAAATATTGTTTTCCTATCTCCTCTGGAAAAAACCATGATAAAAACCATGGGCTGGTTTGTGGTTTTGATTAGTTTAATGTGTGGTGTCCAAAACCAAAATAATAAATATTCCCTCTCCTTTACTATAAAAAACAACCCAAGATCCCACATCCTATTCATTAAAAGCCTTCGGAGTTCTTCCAACATATACCCTAATCTCTCTATAATCTTCGTAGGGATCCCCAAGCTACCATTAAGCCTCTCTCAAGCCTCTCCCAAGACTTTGGGATCACACTTCCAAGTAAGGGATTTCATCCATTCTCATTTTGTCCAAATTTCATTATGTTGTTATGCCCTTTTATTTTCAATTAAAATTGTTGGGGTATGATTTAAAACCTCACCCATACTTTCCTATTTATGTTTTAATAATGAGATACCCCTTTTCTCTCTCATTAATTCATCCCTTGTACACCCATTACCATGCCAAAAATTAGTAAGGAATTTCTCTCTCTTCATTTACATTCAAGAAATTATTTTTTATCATGAATCTAAATTACCTAAAAATTGTTGGTACGTGTATCTATATGATACCCTTAATGTCCATTTCATTTAAATATGATGATAAACCAATTTCTCTCTCATCAGCCATTTTTATGTCACATCGTTATGCTGCCGAAATTGCACGAAGATTTTTCAAGCCAAAGTCACTGTGTAGTGAATACCATTCCCATTTCACTATAAATGGTATTCACCTTTATGAACATTTAATTATTGTTTATGGAGTTTCATTTATTTATTCCAACTTCTTTTATCATGGAAAAAATTATAATGTTGAATGATTCCATGTTGTATGATCCATGTGGCTCACTTAGGCATGAATTGAAATGTTTAAGAAGGGTGCACCTTGATAGCGCTCCAATGCATTGGGTAAAGATTAGTATCATGATACCTAAAGTGATATGAGCGTTTATTAATTATAAATAATGTTAAATTATGGTTTACTAATGCTCCATATTCAATGAAATTGTCTCATTCTAATACAATGTTAAGTGTTGTTCCCACATTTTCATATTATGATAGTCATGCTATATCTTGAATTTATGTTTATGTTTCTATTACGGTCTATTGATATGACTATTTCCTATCATGTATTTTATTATTCAAGTTATTATTTATTTAATCCCTTACTGGGATTTCTAGCTCACCATTTTTTTATGCACATCCTCAGGTTATCCAATGCAATTCTAAGTACGAGGGAATGTAGTGGTCATGTAAATGAAGTTATCAATAAAGATGTTGTGTTTTATATATATGTTTTTATGTAATGTTCCTAATCTCCAAAGACACTAGACCTCTTAATATTATATGTTGTATCAAGTGATGGTTATTTTGTAATAAATTATGTTTAAGTGTGTAATAAAAAGAATGGTTGTTATATTATTGGGATGTGTTCTCATGAAGAATGTCACAGTTATAGCTTATGTCTCATGATAAGTAAAATATCATTATAAAAATTACCCAATTAATGATTTATAGTTAGTTTTGGTGATTTTTCCATGTTATATATAGAGGTATTTTCTTTATTAATAAAAGTGTGATATATATGCTGATCATAAATGTTTTATTAAAAGGAGCTGAATATTTTATGAAGAATATGGTTATAGACAATAAAGTATTATGACATCTCAATTCATTACCACCTTAGTAAAGTGAAAAATGTGTTTGATTCTTTGAGTCGAAAGGATCTTGATAGCATGTCCATTATTAAGATATAAAAAACCCAATATATCCAAATATTAAAAGGATGGATATGGAAATCATTAAGTAAATGGAAAAGCATTATCTTTATTAAGTGAATGTTAAAATATATATCCATGTTAATATTACAGTGGAAAACAGTATTATATAAAGCTATAAAAAAGGATTTAAGTGTTCTTGAGTTTAAAATTGATCATGATGGATAGATAATGTTCAGGAACTATGCATGGGTTCCTACTATAAAATATATGAATAATGATATCTTAGAAAAATATCATAGTTCGTCATTTTAAATTATTCATGGAAGTAAGAGGATGTATAGTGATTTGAAATAATACTTCTGGTGGGATGAAATGTAGAGAGATATGGTATAATTTGTATATCAGTGTTGTGTAATCCAACATGTTATAAATTAAAGACAAAAGTTTGAGGGGATGTTTCATACTTTACCCATACCAGAATAGAAATCGGAGAACCTCAACATGGATTTTCCCGCTAGACTCCATAGAAAATCTAAATAGCATAATTCTCTAGGGGTATTAGTTGATAACCATTCTATTTAAGCACACTTCATCACTATCAGAGAATACTTCTCTTTGGATCATCATTCCAGGATATAAATTAATGATGTTGTCAGGTTGCATGGGGTACCATATTCCATTATAACATACCATAATTTGATGTTTACAACATTTTTCAAGATAGGTATATAAAAATACCTTGATACAGACTTGATTTTTAGAACTTGTTATCATCCTTATATTGATTGAAAGTCTAAAATAATAATTCCAAGCCTATATGTAACGCCCCGACCCCAGCTACCCAGAGTCGGTGCATTACTTCGTAACATTGGCATGATCACAAAAGATCAAGTCTCGAAAGACCGATTAGTTTAGTAGCCTTGGAAACACTAGATACATTCCTAAACGTTACAATACATCATAAAGTGAAAAACTACCATAACAAAGTCTCCATAGTCCACACTCATATCCTCTTCTGACTATCCCTGCAGGTCATTCATAAAATACTTCTTCACATCCTGGAAAATATTAAAACATTGAAAGGGGTGAGCTCAGATGCTCAGTAAGGATAACAATAATGTGGAAGCTTTCATAAATAAACATTAACATTTAAGGCAATGTATAACTAAAACAAAAGCCTTTTAAACATGAACTTCAACATAATATGGCAAAAGTAAAATGAGATAATGCCATTTACTTATTCACATGGATATTCTACTGGTCGAATAATCACATGCAATATCAATAACCACTTTCATAATAATGGAATGCATAATGCCAGACTATCATAACCACGTAGCCAAGGCCTTGTGCCAAGACCACAAATAAGATTTTGTCAAGGCCTCGTGCCAAGACACTAGTTTGTCTCATGAGACCTGCCGATGCATCGAGGAGCTATAGCGGGCTCCACCCGTCACTTATTAAGTCCAATGCATTCCTCATATGAATAGGTTTAAACATATCATAAACCATAACATAATCATATCACATAAAACATGCATAAAGGAAACATAACATTTCCACATTTCAATAACAAGATATCAATACACCACATCGTTATAATAAAACTGCTTTCAAAACCATTTTCAATACCAAAATAAAAGAAAGTTAAAACTTTGTATTTATTTTTCATTAAAAAAATGGCATGTAGAGGAAGCCGAAACTCAAATAATGGTCACTGTGGTGGGGAAGTCGTTGTCTCCGCATATGTACGGAATTAAAAACATTCCCTTTTTGTCGTTTAGTAAAACGCTTCGTATAAAAAAGATTCTTTTTGAATAAACTTAAAAGTCAAAGGGGTTTATACACCATATAAAAGAAAGTTGTGTATAAAACCAAATATGCCTCAATGAAAGGAGATTGAGACGAAGTCCTTAAAAAGATCATTTTTAAAATAAAATAGATATATTATGTGTATTCACTATAGGTACACATAAAGAATACAAAGTAAGACATAATAATATCACGACATAATTTGAGAGTAGGAGATTAACCCAAAGAATGGAAGTTGGGTTAAGAAATTCCCTTACCTTGCGTCTTGTCCTGACTCGACTGTTCTTTAACCTCATAAATAATAAACTACAGTTAATTTATATTTACTTAAGAACCTTTTTCATGTTCATTATTCCATTTATATCACTTATTACCATGTTATGAACATTATTTAATTATTTAAGTTAATAACGGTCGTTTTGTCGATCTTTGGTACTTGAGTCAAAAATAAGCTTCTTATAATTACAAGTTGTTCATGTGGTGAAATATCCATTATATTCAGAATTTTATTCATGATGTAGATATCATATATATCCTATATATACAGTATATACATTCATTCATAATGTCACGTAACATTTAGAGGTAAGTAATGAAATGCACCGTTCATGGAGACGGTAAGCCGTACGTACGCATGAACGCTACTTTCATTTCTATTTCGTATTTAATGGAATGAAATCATAATGATATAAATTTATAATATAATTACAGTATAATATAGTGTATAATACCATTTAATCCCTCCTTTATACATCCCACATATGGCATTAACGATTCAAATCACTTTGAGGGGGAGGTAGTCCGCACTTTCAAAAATGAAATTATCACGTTTTACCCATAATGGAAATCATAAAGTATGCCATAAATGAGAAATACAGAAGCATAAGTAAAAAATAATCATATTTTATATCATATATAAATATAGTTACATCTCAATTGCCACCTTTGAAGGTGTTATATGAGTGTTGAACAATCATCGTTTCGTGAGGTAGAAATTCGCCATCCACAGAAACCGTATGTTCTTTAACCATTAGATGTAGGTGTGTGTAAGTGTAACTGGAATACTTCTTATAACAACATACTAATATATTGAGGATACTGGTTTTGTTACAAAAGAAATGAATAAAAATATTTTAGGGGGTTGGAGAAGAAAAATAAAACAAAACAACATTAGAGAAGACATTATCTCAAAATCGGGTACCTCTTTTTGATTTGAGCCAAAGGCTTCCTTGAGAAGAGTTCTGCCCAAAGTGAGGCTTCTAGGAGTAAGAGGTGGAAGTTGGGAGAGTATTTGGGCAGAGTTTGGCCGAGCCAAATGGATTGAAGTTGTGAATAAGGTGGGAGAGCTGGGGGCCTTTTATAAGTGGAGAGGAGGGGCTCTTTTGGAAAGATTGAAATGTTACATTATTACACAATGATTTTCGGATTCTAAAGGTCCCACACTTATATAATTCGTGGATAAGGTGATAAGGGTTCGAAATCTACCCATCCAATAGTCTTTGGAAAAGTGTAAGCCTTGGATTTTACATTATCTTTTCATTTTATTTAAATCATTAAATAATGAGGTCATCGCTGCATCATAATTATGTCATAAATAATTTAATTTATTTAATGTCTACAAATTATAAAAAAAATGCTATGATGTAGGAAATCTCTTTATCTTTCAAATGAATATTTATAGTCAAAATTTGGACTTGTGTAACCCCACTTAAAAACTGTTTTAGTAAAACAACTCATGTTTGTGACAATTTAATTTTAACATTAAATAAATATATATTAATGTCATTTTCCAACCAAAGTGGCTCCATTGGGTCCCCAAGTTGACCCATGGGTTTTCTTGGTCGGACATGACTCATAAAATAGGAGTAGGACAAGTTTCAAGTTTATCTCATATTATTAAAACATTATTTGTACCTTAAACTACACTAATTACCTCTAATCGCGATTAAGAACTTAAAAGTTACTATTCACCAAAAAATTATTTTAATCTCATTGAACCACATTTTAATTCTTAATGAAAACCATTTATGTCGGATTTTTTAAAATCAAATCACAGAAGTGGTAATATTTCATTTTAACGAAAAATCAGTTTTTAACAACCACTTAGTGGTTTCACTATTCATCAAAAATTGAAGTTTTTCAGAATAAGGCCAAAATTTCACCCTAAGCTATAATTGATATTCCAAATTCAAAAATGATTTCTATTTTAAAAAATTCCAAACATATAAGTTGCATTAATTAATTTTATAATTAATTCCCGCTGTCACAACAAATAGCGTGTATTTAAGAAACAATTTATATCAAAAGATTGGCAATTGTTTATGTCCAATTTCAATGTTAAATTAATTCTAATGATCACCATTGGATAAAATGGTAAAAATATATTCTAATTATACAATAAAACCACTAAATAGTATAATTTATCACAATAAATTATTTTGATTAAAAAAAGTTGTTTTAAGTATTTTTCACTATTCATAGAAAAATTGGAAGTTCTCAGAAAGTTACAAAAAATTCAACTTTGGATAATTTCGATATTACGAATTCAAAAATGAAGTCCATTTTGAAATTTAAAATTTCTATAATTTTAAAAAGTGGTTATTACTATTCATAATGGCTACTTTGATTAGTCACGGTGTTTTAGAACTCGAAGTTGCGTACAATGCAAGCTATTGCATTATTGAATGAGAAGCGTATCGTGGAAGCTCGGGGTGTTACATTCTCCCCTCCTTCAATAAATTGCGTCCTCGCAATTTGAAATTTTTCTTTGAAAATAAAAGGTTGAAAAGAGAAAATACCTTTGAGGAAAACCCACATCGGAAATAAGGTTAATAAATATATAACATTAAAAGAAAGCAAGATAAGTACAAAGGTCACCCGATATAGCCCATTCTAGAATTCTATGAAAATATGGATATGGAGGAGAAACAAACCATCAAGGTCTGATGGAGAGTTATAGAAAACAGGATTATGAGAAAGTTTAACCACAAGAAAATCACAAACTTGTGATTGGTTAAACGGTCTTTGAATCCCCAGTTGGAAAAGTTAACCGACAACATTTTCGTTTTAAGTTACCTTTTATAATGTTGAGGAATTTATTTAGGAGATTTACTAAGAACATAAGGGAATATACATACTTGTTATGTATACTTTCATTCATTAATAAATTTCTACCACAAACCGAACTTTTACTCCAAATGGTAACGGAACTCAAAAATATTCTATTTATCCTAATTTTATAAGGTTCCAAATGTTAACACATACCATTTAGATTAGTGAAACTATTTTTTAATAACCAGGGACTTCCTGTAGGCTAGTGGTAGGAAATAAAGGATTGTCTCACTATGGTTGTGGGTTCGATTCCTGCAGCTTTGTCCGACGCGACGGGTTATGCCCCACCCTGCAGGTTGTCCTTTTCCTAAAACTATAGTATCATAATATTACAAAAATAATCTTCATAAATTTTTTAACATTAAACAAAACTATCCAAAGATCAACATAATCCACTCCAACCTCTCTAGTTTTCCAATATACCTCTGCCCAGACTTTCTCTAAAAGGTCTCTTAATTCCAAAATCAATTGTAACATCAGATTCCCCAAAAAAAGAAAAGTTTCTCTTATTGTCACATACTAAAGATATGATTACATTAATCATATTACCTTAATCAAAAAGTACTGTAGTATAATATTTATATATATCACATTATTCTTATAACCAGAATACAATCCTTGAGTCCAAAAGCACCAATACATTAATTATTCCGCTTCAACTGTAGTCACAGTATAAGATTGGCCTTGATCCCTTGGCGTTTTCTGAGGTAAGTTTCCTTGACGCTTAAGACATTCATTTGCATAATGCCCCATTTCCCTACAATTGTATCATTCAACTTTGATAGCCTCTTTCATTCCCATGCAATCACGAGCCTGGTGACCCTTTTCTCTACATTTATAACAAACTCCCATTCCTTTTAGGCAAGTACCAGGGTGATTCTTCCCACAATTATCACATAATGGAAAATCCATCTTTCCCTTTTTCTCTTTATCTGTCTCTTGTTCCACCGTTCTCTTCTTCTCTTGCTTTACTTTGTTGTCATAAGACATAGAGAATTCCTTTTCTGTCATGATAGCACATGAGACAATATCTTCGTATGATGAGAAGGATTGTGATACTAAAGATTGACGGAGAAATGGTTTTAACCCATCAAAGAAACGATCAATCTTACTACTTGGGTTACGTATATAATCGGCAGCATGCCTCGCTATCCTTGTAAAGTTAGCCTCATACTTTGCGACATTCTCATCCTCCTTCTGCCTCAGACTCAGAAATTGCCTTTCCATATCGGCTCGATGGTCGCGAGGAAAGTATTTTTCTAAAAGCAGATCTTTGAACTCCCTCCATTCCATATTCGATACGTCATCAACTTTCTTTGTGTTTTGAATCAGCGACCACCACTGATCGGCATCTCCAGTGAGGCGGTAAACTACCATGACAACCTTCTCCCTTTCACTACTCCCCAAGGCATGGAATATTTTCTCTAAGGAATTTATCCATTGCTCATCTACTATAGGATTTGTACTCCCATTGAAGGTTGGTGGTTGTTGCCTCACGAAGCGGTCTAACATTGATCCTCCACATTGCGGATCAGGGTGCTCCATACGAGTAAGGTTATTATTCATAACCTGAGTGAGTTGTCCCAGTATGGTAATAAGTTGATCAGCACCAGTTGTATCTCCAGCTCCACAATAATTATCTCGAGCAGGAGGGAAATCCCTACACGGAGTGCGTGCATTGATACGGTTTCCATTCCTTCCACTAGGCTCCATTTCTAAACAATGGAATAAACTAGATTAGTTTATGAATCAAAATACATAATTCCATACTTGTAAAATACATAACATAAATTGAACTATTTATGGATATAATCCATAATCATAAAAAGGTTTTATTTGAGGAAGTATATACTCATAACCGTTCATAGTGGTTTGTAAAGAAAATGATAATTATCCTAGGCATATCCCCCGGGAGTGTCGTAACCAAGAGTGCAGCAAGGCCCATTGTCGTGCACCATTTCCCGTTCGAGTCTAGCTCAAAGCGGTGTTTTCGGGTTTTACCCCTAGGTACATCTGTGCCAGAGCCACCTCTACTTGCTCGTATCCAGACATGGATGTATTGCTCGGAAAACTCACAAAATCTCTACAATAACAAAATTCTAGGAAGTTCTTCTATACTAATCCTCAAAGTCTATCTTTGGGCTATGTGCTCTAATCAGAGTTTATCTAAATCTAGCTTCCAAGGTTAATACTAAACTGCCTCTGATACCAACTGTAACGCCCCGACCCCAGCTACCCAGAGTCGGTGCATTACTTCGTAACATTGGCATGATCACAAAATATCAAGTCTCGAAAGACCGATTAGTTTAGTAGCCTTGGAAACACTAGATACATTCGTAAACGTTACAACACATCATAAAGTGAAAAACTACAATAACAAAGCCTCCATAGTCCACACTCATATCCTCTTCTGACTATCCCTGAAGGTCATTCATAAAATACTTCTTCACATCCTGGAAAATATTAAAACATTGAAAGGGGTGAGCTCAGATGCTCAGTAAGGATAACAATAATGCGGAAGCTTTCATAAATAAACATTAACATTTAAGGCAATGTATAACTAAAACAAAATCCTTTTAAACATGAACTTCAACATAATATGGCAAAAGTAAAATGAGATAATGCCATTTACTTATTCACATGGATATTCTACTAGTCGAATAATCACATGAAATATCAATAACCACTTTCATAATGATGGAATGCATAATGCCAGACTATCATAACCACATAGCCAAGGAATCGTTCCAAGACCACGAATAAGATTTTGTCAAGTCCTCGTGCCAAGACAGTAGTTTGTCTCATGAGACCTGCCGATGTATCGAGGAGCTATAGCGGGCTCCACCCGTCACTTATTAAGTCTAATGCATTCCTCATATGAATAGGTTTAAACATATCATAAACCATAACATAATCGTGTCACATAAAACATGTATAAAGGAAACATAAAATTTCCACATTTCAATCACAAGATATCAATACAACACATCGTTATAATAAAACTGATTTCAAAACCATTTTCAATACCAAAATAAAAAAAAGTTAAAACTTTGTATTTATTTTTCATTAAAAAAAGATGGCTTGTAGAGGAAGCCGAAACTCAAATAATGGTCACGGCGGCGGGGAAGTCGTTGTCGCCGCATATGTACGGAAATAAAAACATTCCCTTTTTGTTGTTTAGTAAAACTCTTCGTATAAAAAAGATTCCTTTTGAATAAACTTAAAAGTCAAAGGGGTTTATACACCATATAAAAGAAAGTTGTGTATAAAACCAAATATGCCTCAATGAAAGGAGATTGAGACGAAGTCCTTAAAAAGATCATTTTTAAAATAAAATAGATATATTATGTGTATTCACTATAGGTACACATAAAGAATACAAAATAAGACATAATAATATCATGACATAATTTGAAAGTAGGAGATTAACCCAAAGAATGGAAGTTGGGTTAAGAAATTCCCTAACCTTGTGTCTTGTCCTGACTCGACCGTTCTTTAACCTCCTGAATAATAAACTAGAGTTAATTTATATTTACTTAAGAACCTTTTTCATGTTCATTATTCCATTTATATCACTTATTACCATGTTATGAACATTATTTAATTATTTAAGTTAATAACGGTCGTTTTGTCGATCTTTGGTACTTGAGTCAAAAATAAGCTTCTTATAATTACAAGTTGTTCATGTGGTGAAATACACATTATATCCAGAATTATATTCATGATGTATATATCATATATATCATATATATACAGTATATACATTCATTCATAATGTCACGTAACATTTAGAGGTAAGAAATGAAATGCCCCGTTCATGGAGACGGTAAGCCGTACGTACGCATGAACGCTACTTTCATTTCTATTTCATATTTAATGGAATGAAATCATAATGATATAAATTTATAATATAATTACAGTATAATATAGTGTATAATACCATTTAATCCATCCTTTATACATCCCACATATGGCATTAACGATTCAAATCACTTTGCGGGGGAGGTAGTCCGCACTTCCTAAAATGAAATAATCACGTTTTACCCATAATGGAAATCATAAAGTATGCCATAAATGAGAAATACAGAAGAATAAGTAAAACATAAAGATATTTTATATCATATATAAATATAGTGACATCTTAATGGCCACCTTTGAAGGTGTTATATGAGTGTTGAACAATCATCGTTTCGTGAGGTAGACATTCGCCATCCACAGAAACCGTATGTTCTTTAACAATTAGATGTAGGTGTGTGCAAGTGTAGCTCGAATCCTTCTTATAACAAAATCCTAGTATATTGAGGATACTGGTGTTGTTACAAATGAAATGAATAAAAAGATTTTAGGGGGTTGGAGAAGAAAAATAAAACAAAACAACATTAGAGAAGACATTACCTCAAAATCGGGTAACTCTTTTTGATTTGAGCCAAAGGCTTCCTTGAGAAGAGTTCTGCCCAAAGTGAGGATTCTAGGAGTAAGAGGTGAAAATTGGGAGAGTATATGGGCAGAGTTTGGCCGAGCCAAATGGATTGAAGGTTTGAATAAGGTGGGAGAGGTGGGGGCCTTTTATAAGTGGAGAGGAGGGGCTCTTTTGGAAAGATTGAAATGTTACATTATTACATAATGCTTTTCGAATTCTAAAGGTCCCACACTTATATAATTAGTGTATAAGGTGATAATGGTTCGAAATCTACCCATCCAATAGTCTTTGGACAAGTGTAAGCCTTGGATTTTACGTTATATTTTCATTTTATTTAAATCGTTAAATAATGAGGTCATCGCTGCATCATAATGATGTCATAAATAATTTAATTTATATAATGTATAAAAATTATAAAAAAAATACTATGATGTAGGAAATTTTTTTATCTTTCTAATGAATATTTATAGTCAAAATTTGGACTTGTGTAACCCCAATTAAAAACTGTTTTAGTAAAACAACTCATGTTTGTGTCAATTTAATTTTAACATTAAATAAATATATATTAATGTCATTTTCCAACCAAAGTGGCTCCATGGGGTCCCCAAGTTGACCCATGGGTTGTCTTGGACGGCCATGACTCATCCAATAGGAGTAGGACAAGTTTCAAGCTCATCTCATATTATTGAAACATTATTTGTACCTTAAACTACACTAATTACCTCTAATCACGATTAAGAACTTAAAAGTTACTATTCACCAAAAAATTATTTTAATCTCATTGAACCACGTTTTAATTCTTAATGACAACCATTTATGTCGGATTTTTTAAAATCAAATCACAGAAGTTGTAATATTTCATTTTAACGAAAAATCAGTTTTTAACAACCACTTAGTGGTTTCACTATTCATCAAAAATTGAATTTTTCAGAATAAGGCCAAAATTTCACCCTAAGCTATAATTGATATTCCGAATTCAAAAATGATTTCTATTTTAAAAATTCCAAACATATAAGTTTCATTAATTAATTTTATAATTAATTCTCGCTGTCACAACAAATAGCGTGTTTTTAAGAAACAATTTATATCAAAAGATTGGCAATTGTTTATGTCCAATTTCAATATTAAATTAATTCTAATGACCACCATTGGATAAAATGGTAAAAATATATTCTAATTATACTTTAAAACCACTAAATAGTATAATTTATCACAATAAATTATTTTTATTAAAAAAGTTGTTTTAAGTATTTTTCACTATTCATAAAAAAATTGGAAGTTCTCAGAAAGTTACAAAAAATTCAACTTAGGATAATTTCGATATTACGAATTCAAAAATGAAGTCCATTTTGAAATTTAAAATTTCTATAATTTTAAAAAGTGGTTATTACTATTCATAATGGCTACTTTGATTAGTCATGGTGTTTTAGAACTCGAAGTTGCGTACAATGAAAGCTATTGCATTATTGAATGAGAAGCGTATCGTGGAAGCTCGGGGTGTTACACTATATGATATATTGAGATCATGTTCTCTATATTTCAAAGGTTATTAAGATCAACACCATCCTCTTATTGAGTTTTCATACAAAAATAACTTTCACTATTGAAATAAGATTCCCCATTATGAATCCATGTATGGCAATAAATTAAGGTCTCTAACATACTAGAATGATGTCAGAGAAAGAAAGCAACTTGTTCATGAGAGCACTATGGAAATGGTATAGAAGGATAAATCCATTCAGTAGGATATTCAGGAATCTCAGAGTTATAAGAAATTTTATGTCTATAATCATTGATGTAATCTAAAATTTTACATTGGAAATAGTGTTTTTCAAATAATTTCTTCACGGAAATATGTTATGATATTTAGGAAGAATGTGAAACTATTCCCCAGGTATATTGGTCCCTTTAAAATTCTTAATTATATTGGGATTATAGCATATTACATGGTGATTCCACCAAACCTCCCTCAAGTACATTATGTTTTCCATATATCTATCCTAGGTAATTTCATACCTTAATCTCTATGTGTACTAAACACAAAGGTCATACCACATTAGGAAGATTGTTGTTACGAGGAATAATTGGTGTATATTATGGATTGTATAAACAATGCTATATGAAACAAGGCCACTCACATGGTAAAAGTATTTTGGTGAAACCCACAATTTTAATATTATACTTGTGAACATGGGAATATTATGAGGCTTATGTATCCTCATTTTTTAAATAGAGTGATAAATTTCAACGGAAAATTCAATTTAAGGGTAGTATAATATATAAACCTCATGTTTTTATAAACTTTTTTTCAATTAAAATGAATTTATTTGAGGTATTTAATTTCATGATAAATTAATTTAAACTTTATAGATACTCCACAACATGTTATGTTTGTGCTACATGACGCACCAAATTGTCCTGTGTTACACGTGACACTGTGTTTTAACAAAATAGTGATATATTATTAATATAGTTATTTAAACTCAATAGTGATATCCTAGATGTTAAACACAGATAAATGAATATCAATAAATTATTTTTAAATTTTAATTATAGTATTTTATATAATGGAAACATATTTATAATAAAACATACAATTTTCTTAATGTCTTTATATGTTTAAAAATACTATTATCTCAAAAAAAATTATATCTTTTGGGAAAAGTAATAATATTAATATTTGACACTTATAAAAAATTAAATTGAAAATATAAAATTCATTTTTGAATTAATAATTTCAAAATTATATTAGGGTGAATTTTTGGGATTTTTTATAAATGATTCATTTTTTAGATGAATAGTGAAAAATTCTAAATTTTCATTTGAAAACTCTGATTTCGTTTAATTTAGTTATGTGATTAAATTATATTTTAATTTGGTTATAAAATATATTTATATCAATAATACATATATTAATCCAATTTAGGTCAATTCAATCAATTTCACATTAAAACTGGATATAAAAACATTGTAATCTTTTGAACATTTTTTTGTTTAAAAAACATCTTTCACGACACATCCACATGATTAATTTTAATTTTATTGCGTCCACTAATATGATTATAATATAGAAAAATAGATTTATTATCGAGAATAATCATAATTTATAATTTCTAATAAGGTCAAAATATTTTTTTACAAAATTTATTAGTGAAAGAAAATAAAAATTAATCATAGTGTTTGAGGTAAAAACCAGATTTCTTAGTGGTTAATCTTAGAAGATAGGGTCTTCAAATAACCCAAAACAACCCAAAAATTTCATTATTGAAATATTTAGACCTATTAATTTCTACGGTTCATATTGTATCGATGTTTTGTCAATTTATCTATATGAATAATGTGGTTTTAAATCTCTCTTTAAAAAATTTACAAGTTTACCACTTACCTTAGTTATAAAAGGCCAACCACTCACCACCTATATTCACACCTATCAATCTCATCAGCATGGGAATAATAATAAAAATATATTCAAAACATTCCTATTTTGATATTATAGTCCATAATTTGGTATTAAATCCAACCAAGTAAAGCCTTTTGTGAAATGAAAAAGGAGTTACCCGATGATGAGACAATGTTCATCAATGAGGGTTTTTTGTTTTATTTATTCCATTACCCAATTAAATTGTTTTATTAATGAGTATATAATTACCTAATTATTGTTTATATAATCAGATATTTTAATTTTATGTTTAATACCAATAATGAAATACACTTCCGTCAAATGAGATATATAGTCCCAGTTAGTTTGTACGGAGGCTACCTCCTTGAAAACCTATGTCATCTTTCTTCTATTACCACATTTAAAGGATGTGAATAATGAGGGATTTATAATTAATATATTATATTTATGATATTTATGATATTTATTATTTTTATTATTTTGTATTATTCTTTAATTTTTATATAACACATCACTTCATGCTTTTTATTTACTGAGAATATGTTAACGGCGTTCATGTGTATGAAAAAACACTACCTCACGATGTGATGTGATTCATTATTGATATAATTGGAATATATTAAGGATGTTTTTAATAAAAAATGTGATACATAAGACATAAAATTTATTCTTTAATGATAATAAATCAGATAATTTTCTTTCTTTTAGTCTGACAAGAAAATGGAGACATGGTTCATGTGTAAATATAGAATAACTTCTTCATAAATGATGTTTCTCATTTCCTATTTTTATCATTTATGAATTATTATAAATAAATATATATTTAATATAAATATATATTATATTTATATCATTTATATCATTATTTATAGGATTAAATGATGATCATAACACGGGGATCAATAATAATAAGCCCAAACATATACAAAAAACAAAGCAGTTATTACCTGAAACATAATTTTAACATAGAATTGTTAATAAATGGGTAATATATAGTTACATGTAAATAATTGGTGGTATTATATATAAAAATATGGTACTTTTCTAGATTTATATTAATATTTTATTTTTTTATGTAGTAGGTTTGAATGAGTATGACAAGAGTCAATACAAAATGTAATTGAATGTTGTCTCAATTTTCCTTCTTTGAGACACATGTTATATTATACGCCTATATTATTTTTACGATGTGCATATAATGCCCATATGACATGTTATATCACAAATATAATTATTTTAATGATATATTAGGATTCATGTAATTTTATTCTCTCACAGGGATTATGATTCAATGTTACCAAAGTGGTAAGAGTTTATTTCCACAATCTTATCATTAATCAAAAATGTTTAAGATTATGATTCCATTGATGAAATAATATGATCCATGTATCAATAATTATAAATAATTTTCTTATTCACTATTTATTGATGATATCTTCTTGTAATGTTACCATTATTATACTCATTAGAACATTCGATAATTAAGACTGTTTTTAATAGAATCATACTCTATTTCTCTCTTTGGTAAAAAATATGTTCTTTCCCAAAACCATTATTTCAAAAATTGATTTCATAAAAGGATATACTAAACTCCAATTAATTTTAAAAGTAATTTTCCATGTTTTATCTTTTTTAAAAAAAATTGTAAAGTAATCTTCATTTATTTTTCTAATTAATGTTCGTTTGACTTATACTGACAATATGAGAGGAATATTTAAAAATATTGTATTGAATAGATAGAATTCTCCACCATCATGATTAATCCCTATTTATAATTGTTAGTCGGAGTGAATACTCAAGAGGGGGGGGGGGGTGAATTGAGTACCCATTCAAAATTTCTGTTAAAAACTTCTAGGATTAAAATCCCCCAATTTAATAGAGGCCCAGTTTATTAAGTCAGTAGAGATATAAGTGACTTATTGTTCAACAGGTTTCTCAAAGGTTGATTACTCCTCAGTGAAATTAGTATGACAACTAATTTGACTTTCGAAATAAGTTTACTAAACAAATCTTGTATACACACTAACCAAATTTAACTATCAGAGTAAATAAAAAGGATTTCTGTTTTTGAAAGTAAGAACAGCAGATAAGTATTAGAAACAGAGTACTGAAAAGATGAACAAGCTAATTTAAAAAAGAGGTTCATTCTTAAGCCAAGACCTAGTCCTCTCCACTTGGTGATCAGCTGCCACCAAGTAATTTTATTAAAAAAATTGATACACAACCTGTATCAGGCTTTAAAAAAGTTTTAAAAAAATGTCCAGGTTTCACAACATCTACCACAGTTACACGTGGGAAATCAAAATAACCAAGCCACACCAGGATTCTTCCACAGTTGTACGTGGGTAAGAAAAGTAAAAAGGGTTTGAAACAGGGATTTTTAGTATCCCTTAGTTTAAGCCCAAAATTCAGTGTGTGTGTAATACAAACACACTGCTCACAAATGTAAGAAAAACATTAAACACAACAGAGCAAAAAAAAGGTAGGAATAAGTTTAGAATTCTCTGTAGTGTTGGAAGATTAGCTCTGGACTCGTTGGAATGGATGAGGTGAATATTTGGTCCTTTTCTGAGAGTTGACTCCAAAAACAGAGTGTCACAACTTCCAGATGTATAGATGATCGGTTCCTTGAGATTTGAGTGTGTCACAGCATAGCTCGAAGAGGGTTCTTTCAGTCGGTACACTTGAGACTCTTTTTTTTCTTCTGCAAGAGAATGCTTGAGTGTAACACCCCGAGCTTCCATGATAAACTTCTCATTTAATAATGCAATAGCTTGCATTGTACGCAACTTCGAGTTCTAAAACACCGAGACTAATCAAAGTAGCCGTTATGAATAGTAATAACCACTTTTTAAAATTATACAAATTTTGTATTTCAAAATGGACTTCATTTTTGTATTCATAATATCGAAATTATCCAAAGTTGATTTTTTTGTAATTTTCTGAGAACTTCCAATTTTTTATGAATAGTGAAAATTACTTAAAAACAACTTTTTTAATCAAAATAATTTATAGTGATAAATTATACTATTTAGTGGTTTTAAAGTATAATTAGAATATATTTTTACCATTCTATCCAATTGCGGTCATTAGAATTAATTTAACATTGAAATTGGACATAAACAATTGCCAATCTTTTGATATAAATTGTTTCTTAAAAACGCGCTATTGTTGTGACAGCGTAAATTAATTATAAAATTAATTAATGCAACTTATATGTTTGTAATTGTTTAAAATAGACATCATTTTGGAATTCGGAATATCAATTATATCTTAGGGTGAAATTTTGGCATTGTTCTGAAAAACTTCAATTTTTGATGAATAGTGAAACCACTATGTGGTAGTTAAATAACTGATTTTTTGTTTAAATGAAATATTACCACTTCTGTGATTTGATTTTCAAAAATCCGACATACATGGTTGTCATTAATAAGTAAAATGTGGTTCAATGAGATTAAAATAATTTTTTGGTGAATAGTAACTTTTAAGTTCTTAATCGCGGTTAGAGGTAATTAGTGTAGTTTAAGGTAAAAATAATGTTTTAATAATATGAGATGAGCTTGACACTTTTCCTACTCCTATTGGATGAGTCATGGCCGACCAAGACAACCCATGGGTCAACTTGGGGACCCCATGGAGCCACTTTAGTTGGAAAATGACATTAATATATATTTATTTAATGTTAAAATTAAATTGACACAAACATGAGTTGTTTTACTAAAACAGTTTTTAAGTGGGGTTACACAAGTCCAAATTCTGACTATAAATATTCATTAGAAATATAAAAATATTTCCTACATCATAGTATTTTTTTTTATAATTTTTAGACATTATATAAAGTAAATTATTTATGACATCATGATGATGTAGCGATGACCTCATTATTTAACGATTTAAATAAAATGGAAAGATAATGTAAAATCCAAAGCGTACACTTGTCAAAAACCTATTGGATGAGTATATTTCGAACCTTTATCATCTTATACTCGAATTATATAAGTTTGGGACCTCTAAAATCTGAAACTCGTTTTATAACAAAGTTACTTTTCTTTACTTTCCAAGAGTGCCCCTCCTCTCCACTTATAAAAGGCCCCCACCTCTCCCAACTCATTTACACTTTCATGCCATTTGGCTCGGCCAACATATTCCCAAATACACTCCCAACTTCCCCCTCTTACTCCTAGAAGCCTCACTGTGAGCAGAACTCTTCCCAAGAAAGCCTTTGGCTCAATTCAAAAAGAGTTACCCGATTTTGAGGTAATGTCTTCTCTAATGTTGTTTTGTTTTATTTTTCTTCTCCAACCCCCTAAACTCTTTTTATTCATTTCTTTTGTAACAACACCTGTATCCTCAATATACGAGGATGTTTTTATAAGAAGGATTCGAGCTACACTAACACACACCTACATCTAATGGTTAAAGAACATACAGTTTCTGTGGATGGCGAATTTCTGCCTCACGAAACGATGATTGTTCAACACTCATATAACACCTTCAAAGGTGGCCATTAAGATGTCACTATATTTATATATGATATATAATATGTTTATGTTTTACTTATTCTTCTTTATTTCTCATTTATGGAATACTTTATGATTTCCGTTATGGGTAAACGCGATAAGTTCATTTTAGGAAGTGCGGACTACCGCCTCCTCAAAGTGATTTGAATCGTTAATGCCATATGTGGGATGTATAAAGGATGGAGTAAATGGTATTATACACTATATTATACTGGAATTATATTATACATTTATATCATTATGATTTCATTCCATTAAATATGAAATAGAAATGAAAGTAGCGTTCATGCGTACGTACGGCTTACCGTCTCCATGAACGGTGCATTTCATTTCTTACCTCTAAATGTTACATAATATTATAAATGAATGTATATACTGTATATATTTGATATATATGATATCTAAATCATGAATATAATTCAGGAGATAATGGATATTCTACCACATAAACAACTTGTAATTATAAGAAGTTTATTTTTGACTCAAGTACCAAAGATCGACAAAACGACCGTTATTAACTTAAATAATTACATAATGTTCATAACATGGTAATAAGGGATATAAAAGGAATAATGAACATGAAAAAGGTTCTTAAGTAAATAGTAATTAACTCAATTTTATTATTCAGGAGGTTAAAGAACGGTCGAGTCAGGACATGACGCAAGGTAAGGGAATTTCATAACCCAACTTCCATTCTTTGGGTTAATCTCCTACTTTCAAATTATGTCATGATATTATTATGTCGTATATTTTATTTATAATTTCTTTATGTGTACATATAGTGAATACACATAATAGATATATTTTATTTAAAAATGATCCTTTTAAGGGACTTCGTCTCAATCTCCATTCATTGAGGCATATTTTGTTTTATACACAAATTTCTTTTGTACAGTGTATAAACCCCTTTGACTTTTACGTGTATTCAAAAGGAATCTTTTTATATGAATCATTTTACTAAATGACAAAAAGGGAATGTTTTTCTTTCCGTACATATGTGGCGACAATGACTTCTCCGCCACCGTGACCACTATTTTAGTTTCGGCTTCCTCTACAAGCCATCATTTTTTTTGATGAAAAATATATACAACGTTTTAACTTTCTTTTATTTTTGTATTGAAAATGGTTTTGGAAGCGTTTTTATTATATCAATGTGTTGTATTGATATCTTTTGATTGAAATGTGGAAATGTTATGTTTCCTTTATGCATGTTTTATGTGATACGATTTTGTTATGGTTTATAATATGTTTAAAACTATTCATATGAGGAATGTATTGGACTTAATAAGTGACGGGTGGAGCCCGCTATAGCTCCTCGATGCATCGGTAGGTATCATGAGACAACTAGACGTGGATTGGCTAAGGCCCTTTCCCAATTTGATTTATGGTTTTGGCCGAGGCCTTAATCATTTTAAACGTCTTGGCCGAGGCCTTGACAAAATGTTTCAGAATGTCTGGAATTATAAATTCCCTCATTATG
The DNA here is from genome assembly GCA_963277665.1 of Viscum album. Taxonomy (NCBI): domain Eukaryota; kingdom Viridiplantae; phylum Streptophyta; class Magnoliopsida; order Santalales; family Viscaceae; genus Viscum; species Viscum album. Next base: position 2,036,888,452 of record OY728156.1, read on the forward strand.
AAAGTGGTTATTTATATTGCATGTGATTATTCGACCAGTAGAATATCCATGTGAATAAGTAAATCTCATTATCTCATTTTACTTTTTCCATATTATGTTGAAGTTAATGTTTAAAAGTCTTTTGTTTTATTTATACATTGCCTTAATTGTTAATGTTTATTTATAAATGCTTCCGAAATATTGTTATCCTTACTGAGCATCTGAGCTCACCCCTTTCAATGTTTTAATATTTTCTAGGATGTGAAGAAGTATTTTATGAATGACCTGCAGGGATTGTCAGAAAAGGATATGAGTGTGTACTATGGAGACTTTGTTACTGTAGTTTTTCATTTTTATGATGTAATGTAATGTTTACGAATGTATCTAGTGTTTCCAAGGCTACTAAACTAATCGGTCTTTCGAGACTTGATCTTTTGTGATCATGCCAATGTTACGAAGTAATGCACCGACTCCGGGTAGCTGGGGTCGGGGCGTTACAGTTTGTATCAGAGAAAGTTTAGTACAAACCTTGGAAGCTAGATTTAGATAAACTCTGATTAGAGCACGTAGACCTAAGATGAACTTTGAGGATTAGTATAGAATAAATTCCTAGAATTTTGGTATTGTAGAGATTTTGTGAGTTTTCCGAGAAATACATCCCTGTCTGGATACGAGCAGGTAGAGGCGGCTCTGGCACAGATGTTCCTAGGGGTAAAACCCGAAAACACCGCTTTGAGCTAGACTCGAACGGGAATTGGTGCACGACAACGGGCCTTGCTGCACTCTTGGTTACGACACTCCCGGGGGATATGCTTAGGACAACTCTCATTTTCTTTACAAAACTTTATGAAGGGTTTATGAGTATATACTTCCTCAAAGAAAACATTTTTATGGATTATATCCATAAATAGTTCAATTTATGTTAAGTATCTTACAAGTATGGAATTATGTATTTTGATTTATAAACAAATATAGTTTATGCCATTATTTAGAAATGGCGCCTAGTGTAAGGAATGGAAACCGTATCAATGCACGCACTCCATGTAGGGATTTCCCTCCTGCTCAAGATAATTATGGTGGAGCTAGTGATACAACTGGTGCTGATCAGCTAATCACCATACTGGGACAACTTACTCAGGTTATGAATAATAACCTTACCCGTATGGAGCACCCTGATCCGCAATGTGGAGGATCAATGTTAGACCGCTTCATGATGCAACAACCACCAACCTTCAATGGGAGTACAAATCCGTTAGTTGCTGAGAAATGGATAAACTCCTTAGAGAAAATATTCCATGCCTTGGGGAGTAGCGAAAGGGAGAAGGTTGTCATGGCAGTTTACCGCCTCACTGGAGATGCCGATCAGTGGTGGTCGCTGATTCAAAACACAAAGAAAGATGATGACGTATAGAATGTGGAATGGAGGGAGTTCAAAGAGCTTTTCTTAGAAAAATACTTTCCCCGTGACCATCAAGCAGATATGGAAAAGACAATTTATGAATCTGAGGCAGAAGGAGGATGAGAATGTCGCAAAGTATGAGGCTAACTGTACAAGGTTAGCGAGGCATGCTGTCGATTATATACGTAACCCAAGGAGTAAGATTGATCGTTTCATTGATGGGTTAAAACCATTTCTACATCGAGCTTTAGTATCACAATCCTTCTCATCATACGAAGATATTGTCTCGTGTGCTATCAAGACAGAAAAGAATTCTCTAAGTCTTATGACAACAAAGTAAAGCAAGAGAAGAAGAGAACGGTGGAACAAGAGACAGATAAAGGGAAAAAGGGAAAGAAGGATTTTCCATTATGTAAAAATTGTGGGAAGAATCACCCTGGTACTTTCCTAAAAGGAATGAGAGTTTGTTATAAATGTGGAGAAAAGGGTCACCAGGCCCGTGATTGCAAGGGAAAGAAAGAGGCTATCAAAGTTGAATGCTACAATTGTAGAGAAATGGGTCATTATGAAAATGAATGTCCTAAGCATCAGGGAAACTTACCTCAGAAAACGCCAAGGGATCAAGGACAATCTTATGATGTTACTACAGTTGAAGTAGAGTAACTAATGTATTGGTGCTTTTGGACTCATGGATTATATTCTGGTTATTAGTATAATGTGATATATATATAAGAATTGTACTGCAGTAGTTGTTGATTTCAGTAAGGTTTTAATATGATGAAGGTAATTATATTTTTATTATGTGGCAATTAGAGAAACTTTACTTTGTTTGGGGAATCTGATAAATTGATTTTGGAATTAAGAGGCCTTTTAGAGAAAGTCTGGACAGAGGTATTTTGGATAACTATAAAGGTTGGAGTAGATTAAGTTGATCTTTGGATAGTGTTGTTTAAGGTTAAAAAATTTTATGAAGATTATTTTTGGAATATTATGATACTATAGTTTTAGGAAAAGGACAACCTGCAGGGTGGGGCATAACCCATCACGTCGGACAAAGCTGCAGGAATCGAACCCACAATCATAGTGCGACAGGCCTTTATTTCCTACCACTAGCCTACAGGAAGTCCCTGGTTATTACAAAATAATTTTACTAATCTAAATGATATGTACATTTGGAACTTTATACAATTAGGATAAGTATAATATTTTTGAATTCTATTATCTTTTTGAGTGAAAGATGAGTTGAAGGTTGAAACTCTAATTGTCAAGAATAAATATATATATACCTATCGCTTAATCAATGAATGAATTAATTCTTAAACTTTAGTAAAGGGATATTAAAACAAAAAAATTGTGTTATCCTAATACCTTATGTCTTGTTGAAGTGATGATATTTTAAATCAACATAAATTGAAGGCTTTGAGGCCCTCAATTTGACAGTTGAGTGTGATTGATGACCTCAATCACTCCCTACAAATATTTACGTTTTTCCTCCAATTATATGTCTCTAATTGCCACCAATGTTCTCCTAATCGAGATCATAATTGGGTGGTGACTTTTTCATTTCCCTTTCCCTCTTCTTAAGGCTAAATTTTATTAATCTTATTTCCGATGTGGGTTTTCCTCAAAGTTATTTTCTCTTTTCAACCTTTTATTTTCAAAGAAAAACTTCAAATTGCAAGGACGCAATTTATTGAAGGAGGGGAGAAGGTAACACCCCGAACTTCCACGATACGCTTCTCATTCAATAATGCAATAGCTTGCATTGTACGCAACTTCGAGTTCTAAAACACCGCGACTAATCAAAGTAGACGTTATGAATAGTAATAACCACTTTTTAAAATTATAGAAATTTTATATTTCAAAATGGACTTCATTTTAGTATTCATAATTTCGAAATTATCCAAAGTTGATTTTTTTGTAATTTTCTGAGAACTTCCAATTTTTTATGAATAGTGAAAATTACTTAAAAACAACTTTTTTAATAAAAATAATTTATAGTGATAAATTATACTATTTAGTGGTTTTAATGTATAATTAGAATATATTTTTACCATTTTATCCAATGGTGGTCATTGGAATTAATTTAACATTGAAATTGGAATAAACAATTGGCAATCTTTTGATATAAATTGTTTCTTAAAAACACGCTATTGTTGTGACAACGGGAATTAATTATAAAATTAATTAATGCAACTTATATGTTTGTAATTGTGTAAAATAGACATCATTTTTGAATTCGTAATATCAATTATAGCTTAGGGTGAAATTTTGGCATTGTTCTGAAAAACATCAATTTTTGATGAATAGTGAAACCACTAAGTGGTAGTTAAATAACTGATTTTTCGTTTAAATGAAATATTACCACTTCTGTAATTTGATTTTCAAAAATCCGACATACATGGTTGTCATTAAGAAGTAAAATGTGGTTCAATGAGATTAAAATAATTTTTTGGTGAATAGTAACTTTTAAGTTCTTAATCGCGGTTAGAGGTAATTAGTGTAGTTTAAGGTAAAAATAATGTTTTAATAATATGAGATGACCTTGAAACTTGTCCTACTCCTATTGTATGAGTCGTGGCCGACCAATAAATCCCATGGGTCAACTTGGGGACCCCATGGAGCCACTTTAGTTGGAAAATTACATTAATATATATTTATTTAATGTTAAAATTAAATTGACACAAACATGAGTTGTTTTACTAAAATAGTTTTTATGTGGGGTTACACAAGTCCAAATTTTGACTATAAATATTCATTAGAAAGATAAAACGATTTCCTACATCATAGTATTTTTTTATAATTTTTAGACATTATATAAAGTAAATTATTTATGACATCATGATGATGTAGCGATGACCTCATTATTTAACGATTTAAACAAAATGGAATGATAATGTAAACTCCAAAGTGTAAACTTGTCAAAAACCTATTGGATGAGAAGATTTCGAACCCTTATCATCTTATTCTCGAATTATATAGGTGTGGGACCTCTAAAATCCGAAACTCATTTTATAACAAAGTGACTTTTCTTTACTTTCCAAGAGTGCCCCTCCTCTCCACTTATAAAAGGCCCCCACCTCTCCCAACTCATTTACACTTTCGAGCCATTTGGCTCGGCCAAAATCTGCCCAAATACTCTCCCAACTTCCACCTCTTCCTCCTAGAATCCTCACTTTGAGCATAACTCTTCCCAAGTAAGCCTTTGGCTCAAATCAAAAAGAGTTACCCGATTTTGAGGTAATGTCTTCTCTAATGTTGTTTTGTTTTATTTTTCTTCTCCAACCCCATAAACTCTTTTTATTCATTTCTTTTGTAACAAAAACTGTATCCTCAATATACTAGTATGTTGTTATAAGAAGGATTCGAGCTACACTTACACACACCTACATTTAATTGTCAAAGAACATACGGTTTCTGTGGATGGCGAATTTCTGCCTCACGGAATGATGATTGTTCAACACTCATATAACACCTTCAAAGGTGGACATTAAGATGTCACTATATTTATATATGATATATAATATGTTTATGTTTTACTTATGCTTATTTATTTCTCATTTATGGCATACTTTATGATTTCCATTATGGGTAAACACGATAGTTTCATTTTAGGAAGTGCGGACTACCGCCCCCTCAAAGTGATTTGAATCGTTAATGCCATATGTGGGATGTATAAAGGATGGAGTAAATGGTATTATACACTATATTATACTGGAATTATATTATAAATTTATATCATTATGATTTCATTCCATTAAATACGAAATAGAAATGAAAGTAGCGTTCATGCGTACGTACGACTTACCGTCTCCATGAACGGTGCATTTCATTTCTTACCTCTAAATGTTACGTAATAATATAAATGAATTTATATACTGTATATATTTGATATATATGATATCTACATCATGAATATAATTCTGGAGATAATTGATATTCTACCACATAAACAACATGTAATTATAAGAAGTTTATTTTTGACTCAAGTACCAAAGATCGACAAAATGACCGTTATTAACTTAAATAATTACATAATGTTCATAACATGGTAATAAGGGATATAAAAGGAATAATGAACATGAAAAAGGTTCTTAAGTAAATATGAATTAACTCTATTTTATTATTCAGGATGTTAAATAACGGTCGAGTCAGGACAGGACGCAAGGTAAGGGAATTTCATAACCCAACTTCCATTCTTTGGGTTAATCTCCTACTTTCAAATTATGTCATGATATTATTATGTCGTATATTTTATTTATACTTTATTTATGTGTACATATAGTGAATACACATAATAGATATATTTTATTTTAAAATGATCCTTTTAAGGGACTTCGTCTCAATCTCCATTCATTGAGGCATATTTTGTTTTATACACAAATTTCATTTGTATAGTGTATAAACCCCTTTGACTTTTACATTTATTCAAAAGGAATCTTTTTATACGAAGCATTTTACTAAACGACAAAAAGGGAATGTTTTGCTTTCCGTACATATGCGGCGACAACGACTTCTCCGCCCCCGTGGCCACTATTTGAGTTTCGTCTTCCTCTACAAGCCATCATTTTTTTGATGAAAAATAAATACAATGTTTTAACTTTCGTTTATTTTTGTATTGAAAATGGTTTTGAAAGCGTTTTTATTATATCAATGTGTTGTATTGATATCTTGTGATAGAAATGTGGAAATGTTATGTTTCCTTTATGCATGTTTTATGTGATACAATTTTGTTATGGTTTATGATATGTTTAAACCTATTCATATGAGGAATGTATTGGACTTAATAAGTGATGGGTGGAGCCTGCTATAGCTCCTCGATGCATCGGTAGGTCTCATGAGACAACTAGACGTGGAATTGGCCAAGGCCCTTTCCCAATTTGATTTATGGTTTTGGCCGAGGCCTTAATCATTTTAGACGTCTTGGCCGAGGCCTTCACAAAATGTTTCAGAATGTCTGGAATTATACATTCCCTCATTATGAAAGTGGTTATTGATATTTCATGTGATTGTTCGACCAGTAGAATATCCATGTGAATAAGTAAATGGAATTATCTCATTTTACTTTTGCCATATTATGTTGAAGTTCATGTTTAAAAGGCTTTTGTTTTATTTATACATTGCCTTAATTGTTAATGTTTATTTATGAAAGCTTCCGCAATATTGTTATCCTTACTGAGCATCTGAGCTCACCCCTTTCAATGTTTTAATATTTTCCAGGATGTGAAGAAGTATTTTATGAATGACCTGCAGGGATTGTCAGAAGAGGATATGAGTGTGTACTATGGAGACTTTGTTACTATAGTTTTTCATTTTTATGATGTAATGTAATGTTTACGAATGTATCTAGTGTTTCTAAGGCTACTAAACTAATAGGTATTTCGAGACTTGATCTTTTGTGATCATGCCAATGTTACGAAGTAATGCACCGACTCCGGGTAGCTGGGGTCGGGGTGTTACAGCGAGAGTATTGTGTCCACACAAAAAAAATCTATTCGATGCTTGTCTTATTGGTTTTTTATAGCAAATTGGCTGTTTAAGCTCTGTAAATATTTATCTCGTGTTGTCCACCTTTTTCACTCAGTCACGTGTGCTTTTCCTCGTACATCGTAGTGTTTCCTGATATTCCTGTAAGGATTAATAAATAATGTCAGGTGTATTGATCTGTTCAGACATGACCGTTATATAATAGTATTAATAAATTTGACAAAGAGAAATAATATAATATCATTAGACTGGTCGCAGATTTAGGTCACACGGTAGACTTCAATTGAGGTCTTTCCAACTATAGACATTTTCTAACTGTGGACTTCGACTGTGGGTTCTCTGTCTGTAGGCTTGCAACGGTAGCTATTTTTCTGTTTAACTGTAGCCTCATATCGGCAGACATCAACGATGAATCGGTAACAACAAATTGTTGCAACTGTAACCTTTTCAACTGTAGACTTCGATTGCCAGTCGACTTAGTCGACAGTGGAAGCTGTCTGACTGTAGTCCTCTACTAACGGTAGACTCATGCGTCTGTAGGCTTGATCAAATAAATTCTCAACAGAAGAATTGATAAGGAAGGAGTCACATAGTGAACTTCTAACAGAAGCCTTGTCATATCAGTAACCTTACAACTGTGACTCTTTGTCTGTGAACTTTGACAAATGATTAAGCAATAGTCTTGTGAGTGTAACCTTGTATCAGTAGTTTCTTAATCATAGCAGTAGACCTTCAACTGTGATCTTCTTGCAATGGTGACTTAATGTGACAGTTAGCTGAAACTGTGACTTTGAACATAAGGATTTTACCAGTAGCCATCAATGGTGAACTTATTAGACGTAATTGTAATCTGTTGCAGTAATGTCATGAGAGTAAGAGCATAAAATGTCTAGGATGAAGTGAGTTTAAGCATAAATTAACAAGATTATTGAAAGGCTTAATACGTCATGATCAATGTTTAACCATGATTTGGGATTATAAAAACAGGTGAATCCAACAATCTCCCCCTTTTTGATAATCACAAATTATGTTAGCATATATATATATATAGTATAGATGTAGTAGGGAAACGGAATGCAAAGGCCTAATTTGAGGTTCTAGAATTAGCCCAATTATATTTCTCCAAATTAATTATATGTCTCCCCCTTTGTGATTAGCAAAAAAAATTAAGAAATATAATATTAAAAGAAATCAGGACATTACATGACCGAAAGAAAAGTACAAGATCCCTATCTAAAATACATAGATAGACTCAATCCCCTTCATCGATAGGTAAGGGATCTTTTCCTTTGGAGGAAGAAGATGGAGCAAGAGAGGCAGCCGGTTTAGGAATGGCAGTAGGAATGACTGGAGGAGTAGCAACAGAGGCTCCTGAGGATCTGTAGTGAGTAGCTTGCTGAGGTATCAAGGGAAGAAGATTTCGGACAGCATCAGCATGAGACATCACAGAGGAACCGCTGGGAGTTGAGACAGGAAAGGCAGGGGGTACTATGACAGGTGTGCAATCCACATGGAGAAAGGGTAGAAGAAGGTTTCAGAAATCCATGATAATGCTTCCTCCTCTGTCCATGGAAGATAAAAAATCATTCTTATTTTCCAAAAATCTATCCAATGCAGGGGTCAATTCTCTTAATTTGCTGACTTTTTGTTTAAAAGCTTGAGTCACAGGAGGAAATTTCATATTCTCTATCAGGATCTTGAAGTGGATGGTCAGCTGATGCTTGGTATAATTCTTGTCAAAGTAATAGTCAACCTTGTTCTTAATGGCCTCCTGAGAAGCGGTAGCCTCTTGCAGGTGTTCACGAACAAAGCCACTTACTTCCCTAGTGGTAGCAAGAATCTGTTAGTCAGAGGTGTCACTGGCGCTGGCCTTAGAAAGTTCTTCTTTGATTACATTCCGGAACTGGTCAAGGTCTACAGGAGAGCTAGATTAAAGAAGGGATTTGATCGAGAAATCCACTTTCTCCTTGAAGGACTGAGTGAAATTTCCAACCACCTTCTGAACAAGAGCATCCTGGCTGTTTAAGTGTTCTTTGACTGAAGTCTTGAAACGCTCAAACACTTCCACAAATTGTTTGACCACCTCTTTGATGTACTGAATCTCAACGGCCACTTGAGTTTGAGAACTGCACATGGCAGTCAAAGAAGCAACTGATTGTCTTAGGGCAACCACAGCTTCAGTCCAGCTTTCAATCTGAGTATGACATACTTTAACTTCATTCATCGTTTCCTTTACTGGGCTTGCCACAACACAGCCTAGGGATAATTCTAAATATTGCTCCACACTTTTCAGCTCATCAACAAGACTGGTTTTTAACTCTTCCATGGATTGTCTTATAGCCTCCTTTATTTCAACCTTTAAGGATTCAAGGTCCTCCTTGGTTTCCAATTTGTTAGTCTCAAGCATTGGAAGGTTTTTAGTCAGGATAACTTGATCCCTTGGTGGCTTGTCTTCCTCATCTGAATATTCATAGTTAAGTCCAAGGACTATATATCCTGGATCTGATGACCATCCTTCTATATCATAATGTATAGAGACTGAACCAAAATGCTCCCCCTCACTTGGATCATTCTCTTGAGCATTTTCCTCTATCTGTTCGGCTTTGGGTAACTCCATATTTTCTTCTGCAGTCCCAGCAGGTTCGACCGTAGTTTCCTCTGTCGGTTCAGTAGTGAGGTTAGCCTCTTTCTCTGTTGAATCAACAATGTCTTCCATATCAACAGCAGTGGATTCCACTCCTGCTTTCTGGTCAGACACCGAATTAATTGTATAGCCTATTGGAGGGATCAAACTGAGCTCTTTTTATTTCTCTTCATCATTGTCCTCTTCTTCAGTTTCAGCAACATTTTAATTTTTCTCATTCTTAGCCCCAACCTCTTCTGTCTCAATAGTTTCATCCTATTCATAGGTATCTTTGACAACGTATTGAGATTCATATTATTCTTCATCAGTAGACTCAGTGTCACTATCCCTTAGAACAGTCTCCCTACTTGGAAGTTCTTTTGAAGGGCTCGATGTTCCAAAAGTTATTGTCCTGACATGACTGTGAGGTAGCTCAGGGTCACTCCCATCATCAATGGGGGTGTTCTATCTTGTAGGGTCACTAGCTTCTTCAGCCTTCTCTTCATCTGAATACATAGGTTCTGGCTCATCAGAATTTAATCCTGGATCTCTTTTGTTTCTCGGCCTAGATGGATGAGTAGAGGGATCAAAATTCTCATAAATTATCTCTTCATCATTCACCCATGCTTTATTCCAGGGATTCCAGCTGATCTTCATGAATCTGCAGATTACCTTTGAGATACAGACACTGTTTTTAGCCACAATTACTTCTTCTTGATTTCCACCTACACCATTTACTTTCAGCATCACTAAAATAAGCTTAGCATGAAACAAGGCATTGGATTTTGAGCTGGCCTTAATCATATCTTCCATATGTTCCATCAGAAACCTACATAGGTTGATCTTCCTTCCATGCTTCAGTAAGTACATCAGGAATATGTCCTAGTACTTCAGTGCTGCAAAGTCTCCTCTTCTGGGACTTAGTACATGCTGAACAAACTTAAATAGAAGTCTATCTTCTCCATTCATCACGGCAGCAACAATCTTCCTTAACTTACCATCACCTGTCAGTTCTTCCAGAGCCTTCTCATACTCAAATATACCACTATCCGGAGGAGCTACTCCAGAATAGTAGTCATATATTCCTTCATGAGGAACTCTTAAATAGGCAGCCCATTCGACAGACGAGAAACTAACTTAATTGCCGTTTACTCTGGATATTAGTCTATGCATATCATCCTCCTCTTCGAACTTTAGGAATTCATAGAACTCTTTCACAGGTTTTGGGTAGTACGTTCCATTGTTGTTGGTGAAGCATTCGCTCCATCCTTGCACATTTAGTACTTCCAGTACTAACGATTTTCTCGACAACAACCATTCTTCACTTAGCTCCTTTTCCGAAAAGTGTTCTCTCTTGGTCAGATGCGGGTTTGCAAGTCTTGTTAGGGTATTACTGGTGCCACTGTATTTGGCTCGAGTTCTCTTCGGCATTGGCACATTCTCATTGATAGACGGGGGTCGCTTTGTTCAAGCCATGGGATTTGAACGAGGTTCCTAGGTTTAGTTGAAGGCTTAGGGTTTAGGTCGTTCGAGAGCAAGGGTCGAGATATAGAAAGGAAGTGGATTGAGTCGGGTTCGATGAATTTAATTTTATCATTTAGGGATTAGAAATAAAGAGAATGGTTCGAATTTCCACAAAAAAAAACGATTTAAACAGTGAAGTAGCCTACAGTGAGATGTATCAGTGAGGTACACCGGTGATGTCTAACTGTAAGGTCCAAATGTGAAGTTCAACTGTGAGGTTGAACTGTGAGGTTCAACTGTGAGGTTCAACTGTGAGGTTCAACTGTGAGGTTCAACTGTGAGGTTCAACTGTGAGGTTCAACTGTGAAGTTCAACTGTGCGGTTCAATTGTGAGGTTCAACTGTGCTATAGTTAATCATACCTAACTCATGTTTGATGTAATTTAATCTCTCATAATTCAACGAATTTGTAAAAATATCAGCTAACAGATGTTCAGTGCCAATGAATTCAAGAGTGATATCACCCTTTTGATAGTGATCTCTAAAAAAGTGATGTCTCACATCAATATGATTTTTCCTAGCCTGAGATACTAGATTTTTGGAAATGTTAATAGCACTTGTATTGTCACACTTTATAGAGACATGTTTGAATTGATATCCATAGTCTAGTAAAGTGTGTTTCATCCACAAGATTTGTGCACAACAACTACCAGCAGATATATACTCAGCTTCGGTAGTAGATAATGCAACAGAATTCTGCTTCTTACTACACTAAGATACTAGCGATTTGCCTAAGATGTGACATGTTCTAGAGGTGCTTTTTTTGTCTAACTTACAGCCATAAAAATCAGCATCATTAGAACTCAATAAATCAAATGATTTTCCTTTTGGATAAAATAGTCCTAAGTTGGGAGTATGTTTTAGATATTTGAAGATTCTTTTAACAGTAGTAAAATGAGACTCCTTTGGGTTGGCTTGAAATCGAACACACATGCATACACTGAACATGATGTCAGGTCTACTAGTAGTAAGGTATAGTAGACTTCCTATCATACCTCTGTAGTTGGTTTGATTTACTGGTTCTCCAGTTTCATCACTATCCAACATACAGGTGGTACTCATAGGTGTATCACTGCCTTTACTATTATCCAATGAAAAATGTTTTAGAAGATCTTTAATATATTTACATTGATTCAAAATAATACCATTTTTATTTTGAAAGATTTGAAATCCAAGGAAAAATTTGAGTTCTCCCATTAAGCTCATTTCAAACTCATTTTGCATTACTTTTGAGAAATCAATACATAAAGAATTTTTAGAAGATCCAAAAATAATATCATCTACATAGATCTGTACTATCAAAACATTTTTAGAAATCCATTTAATGAAAAGAGTGGGATCAACTATTCCTTTAGTAAATCCTTTTGAAATAAGAAAAGAGATGAGCCTATCATACCAAGCTCTTGGAGCTTTCTTTAAACAATATAAAGATTTAGATAGTATGAAAACATGATTGGAAAAATGGGGATTTGTAAAACCAGGAGGTTGTTCAACAAATACATCCTCATTTATATATCCATTTAGAAAAGTTCTTTTAACATCCATTTGATAGAGTGTGAAATTTAGATGAGCAGCATAAGCAAGTAATATCCTAATGTCCTCTAATCTAGCCACAGGTGCAAAGGTCTCCTCATAGACTATTCCTTCCTCTTGAGTATAGCCTTGTGCAACTAGCCTAGCCTTGTTTCTAATGATATTTCCAGACTCATCAACTTTGTTCCTAAACACCCATTTAGTGCCTATGGTTGGAGTGTCCTTAGGTCTTTCCACTAATTCCCAAACTTTGTTTCTTTCAGACTGATTTAGTTCTTCTTGCATAGCCATTACCCAGAATTCATCATTGATAGCATCATTTATATCTTTGGGTTCAAGCTGTGAGAGAAAAGATTGATATTCAACCTGATTTCTTAGAGAAGCTCTAGTTTGTGTTCCTCTATTTAAATCACCTACAACAGCATCAAGAGGATGATTCTTGAGAGTTCTAACACCTCTATAAGGAGTTAAACTGGCTTCTTCAGGGTTGTCTACTGGTCTGGAATTGGTATGAGCAGATTCTGGAAAATTTCCAGAACTGGATTCTTTTACAGGGGATTCGGTATTCTTATCATTGAGGTCCAGATTTGAAAAATCTTCCTCAAGATATTCAGGGTAGGTTTTAGGCTTATGTGGATCAGTCTCATCGAATTTCACATGAACTGATTCTTCCAGACATTTGGTTTTCTTATTGAATACTCTATAGGCTTTACTTGAAATAGAGTAACCCAGGAAAATTCCTTCATCACTTTCGGGAGCGAAATTGTCAAGATTATATTTAGTGTTAAGGATAAAGACTTTGCAACCAGAAACTTTAAAGTAATTAACCTTAGGGTTCCTATTATTCCAAATTTCATAAGGGGTCCTTTATATAATAGGTCTAATTAAAACTCTATTAATGACATAGAAAGCTATATTTACAGCTTCAGCCCAAAAATAAATAGGTAAGTCATACTCATTATGCATAGTCCTTGCAATTTCTTGAAGGGTTCTACTTCTTCTTTCCACTACACCATTCTGTTGGGGTGTCCTAGGAGCAGAAAAGTTGTGATTATAGCCATTGTGTGAGCAGTAGGATTCAAATTCATGATTCTCAAACTCACTCCCATGATCACTTCTCAGGGTCTTATTTTTGAGTCCACTAAGATTTTCTACAGATTCGGAATATTTAACAAAGTAGGAATGGGCTTCACTCTTGTGAGCTAGAAAGTATACCCAAGTGTATCTAGACAAGTCATCTACAAGAACATAAACATAGTGATTTCCATTTAAACTTGAAACTCTTTAAGGTCCAAACAAATCCATGTGAACCAATTCAAGTGGATGAGAAGTTGAAACTTCTTTCATTGGTTTAAATGAAACTTTGTGTTGTTTTCCCTTTTGACAGGGATTACACACTTTATCATTTGGGAATTCTAATTTGGGTAGGTCTCTAACTATGCATTTATTAGAAAGTTTCCTAAGTGAGTGAACATTATAGTGTCCTACTCTCCTATTCCACAACCAAGACTCTTTATAGAAAGCATTTAAGCAGGAAACATTTTGTTTGACCAAGGAATTTAGATCAACAGCATATACATTCTCATTTCTAGATGTAGTGAAAACTAAGTCATATTTTGAAATAAAAACATTGCATGAATCATTTTTAAATTTAACATTAAAACCATCATCACATAAGCCGATGATTTTTTCTTTTGCATTGTCACCAAAGGTGACATGCCCACCATCTACTTTAATCAGACTCATGAAGCAAGAATAGTCTCCGGTCATATGTCTTGAACATCCGCTGTCCAAATACCATAGAGTGTTACAGGTGCTCTTTAAACAATTTCCCTGCAAAATAGATTAGACATGGGATAATTTTGGTACCCAGATCTTTTTGGGTCCAGAAAGGTTAGATAATAAAACTTTGGGAACCCATATTTACTTTATAGTTTTTCTTAAACCAGAAAGCATATTTTGAGACAAAAATACTTTGTTGGGTCCTTTAGAAAACTGTTTTGTTTAAGATGGTCCTGAACTAGAACTAGCAGAAAACTGTCCAGATTTTGGAACAAATTTGGTTTTGCTTACTTGTCTCTATCCAGGCTGATATCCTAGACCGGTTGTATATTTGGGAGCAATATGTTTTCCTAGCAGTTGTGTCAAGGTATCCCTACTAGCAGTGAACTTTTCAATATCTTTTCTTAATTGTTCATTTGATAATTTAAGTTGAGTGTTGTCTTTCAATAGTTGAGCATACTTCTCTTTTTCCTCACTTAAATATGTTTTAATATTACTAGTCAAATCATGTCGTTTCTTCAAAGATTTATATTTAGTCTTTAGTTCATTGCAAGTATCTTCCATCATATTGCAATATTCAAACAGTTCAGCTTTAGACATATTTTCCTCATTGTCTGAATCATGGTCATTTCCAGAATAATAATTATTTAAAACTGGTGAAATAGGTACCTCAGATGTGTTAGTAATGAAACACATATTAGCACGATTTCTTTCAGATTCACTAGCCTCTGAATCACTTGTGTTGTCCTCTGAAGAACTCCAGGTTTCTTTCATAGCTTTCTGGTACTTCTTGTCCTTATAGTCATATTTTTTCTTGAATTTTAACTTAGGACAGTCAGCTTTGATGTGTCCTTTCCTCTTTCATTCATAGCAGACTATATCATCTTCTTTATCCAACTTCTTCCAATCCTTATTCCACTTGCCTTGTTGATCATACTTACCTTTGTAGTTAGGTTTTCTGAAAAACTTTTTCTTCCTATAGAACTTCTTGATTTGCCTGGATATTTGAGCCATTTCTTCATCACTGTCAGAATCTGAATCTTCACTAGATGAGATTTCATTAGGCACATGTACCTTCTCCTTGTCTTTACTCTTTGATGTAGTAGTCTTAAATGACACATATTTTTTCTTGGTTTCATCATCTTCTTCTTTTTTCACCTTCAATTCTTCTTCATACATCATTAGTTTAACAATTAACCCCTTGACATGAAGTGTTCCAATGTCACATGATTCTCTGATTGAGATAGACGTGCCTCTCCATCAATCTGGAAAACATCTCAGTATTCTCATGATTTGTTCCTTTGCTGGAACAACCTTTCCAAGTGAGCTCATTGTGTTAACTATCTCATTAAACCTGAGATACATATAAAAAATGGGTTCATCAGTTTTCATTTTAAAGTTATCATATTTAACAGTATAAGTATTTAACCGCATTTTCTTAAAATTAGTTGTTCCTTCTTGAGAAACAGCCAAGGTATCCCAAATTTCAAAAGAAGATTTTCAGGCAGAAATTATATTGAATTCCTCATCTCCTAAAGCACAGTAGAGGGCATTCATAGCATTACAATTATTGTTGTAAGCGGCCTTAGTAGGTTCATCCCAAGTTATTCTTTCAGTTTCTGGAATTTTGTATTGAGACTCTATAGCCGTCCAGATATCAAAACCCATACTTTCTAAATGGATTTTTATTTTAAGTTTCCACTGAGCATAGTTATTTCCATTGAAGAAAGGTGGCCGGTTAGTAGCAGCACCCTCAAGTCTATTATCCATAACTAGATTTTGGAAAACGATTTAAAGAGATAAAAATTTAGAAATAAAAGAAATTGAAGATCTTTAGGATAAAACTAAAATCATAGATTGAGAAGCAGAGTACTTTAGAAAATATTATCTTTCCTCTGATACCAAATTTTAGTCGGAGTGAATACTCAAGAGGGGGGGGGGGTGAATTGAGTAGCCATTCAAAATTTCTGTTAAAAACATCTAGGATTAAAATCCCCCAATTTAATAGAGGCCCAGTTAATTAAGGCAGTAGAGATATAAGTGAATTATTGTTCAATAGGTTTCTCAAAGGTTGATTACTCCTCAGTGAAATTAGTATGACAACTAATTTGACTTTCAAAACAAGTTTACTAAACAAATTTTGTATACACAATAACCAAATTTAACTATGAGAGTAAATAAAAAGGATTTCTTTTTTTGAAAGTAAGCACAGCGGATAAGTATTAAGAACAGAGTACTGAAAAGATGAACAACCTAATTTAAACAAGAGGTTCAGTCTTAAGCCAAGACCTAGTCCTCTCCACTTGGTGATCACCTACCACCAAGTAATCTTATTAAAAAATTGATACACAACCTGTATCGGGATTTAAAACAGTTTTCACAAACTGTCCAGGTTTCACAACCTCTACCACATTTACAAATGGGAAATCAAAATAACCAAGCCACACCAGGCTTTTTCCACGGTTGTACGTGGGTAACAAAAGTAAAAAGGGTTTGAAATAAGGATTTTCAGTATCCCTCAGTTTAAGCCAAAAAGTCAGTGTGTGTGTGTAATACAAACACACTGCTCCCAAATGTAAGAAAAACTTTAAACACAATAGAGCAAAAAAATAGTACGAATAAGTTTAGAATGCTCTATAGTGTTGGAAGATCAGCTCTGGACTCGTTGGAATGGATGAGGTGAATATTTGGTCCTTTTCTGAGAGTTGACTCCAAAAACAGAGTGTCCCAACTTCCAGATGTATAGATGATCAGTTCATTGAGATTTGAGTGTGTCACAGCATAGCTTGAAGATAGTTCTTTATGTCGGTACACTTGAGACTACTTTTGTTCTTCTGCAAAAGAATGCTCGAGAGTATTGTTTCCACACAAAAAAAATCTATTCGTTGCTTGTCTTCTTAGTTTTTTATAGCAAATTGGCTGTTTAAGCTCTGTAAATCTTTATCTCGTGTTGTCCACCTTTTTCACCCAATCACGTGTGCTTTTCCTCGTACATCGTAGTGTTTCTTGATATGCCTGCAAGGATTCATAAATAATGTCAGGTGTATTGATCTGTTCAGACATGACCGTTATATAATAGTATTAATAAATTTGACAAAGAGAAATAATATAATATCATTAGACTGGTCGCAGATTCAGGTCACACGGTAGACTTCAATTGAGGTCTTTCCAACTGTAGACTTTTTTAACTGTGGACTTCGACTGTGGGTTCTCTGTCTGTAGGCTTGCAACGGTAGGTGTTTTTCTGTTTAACTGTAGCCTCATATTGGTAGACTTCAACGATGAATCTGTAACAACAAATTGTTGCAACTGTAACCTTTTCAACTGTAGACTTCGATTTCCAGTCAACTTAGTCGATAGTGGAAGCTGTCTGACTATAGTCCTCTACTAACGGTAGACTCGTGCAACTGTAGGCTTGGTCGGATAAATTCTCAATAGAAGACTTGATAAGGAAGGAGTCACACAGTGAACTTCTAACAGAAGCCTTTCCATATCAGTAACCATACAACTGTGACTCTTTGTCTGTGAACTTTGACAAATGATTAAGAAATAGTCTTGTGACTGTAACCTTGTATCAGTAGTTTTTTAATCATAGTAGTAGACCTTCAACTGTGATCATCTTGCAATGGTGACTTAATTTGACAGTTAGCTGAAACTGTGACTTTGAATATAAGGCTTTTACCAGTAGCCATCAATGGTGAACTTATTAAACATAACTGTTATCTGTTGCAGTAAAGTCATGAGAGTAAGAGCATAAAATGTCTAGGATGAAGTGAGTTTAAGCATAAATTAACAAGATTAGTGAAAGGTTTAATACGTCATGATCAATGTTTAACCATGATTTGGGATTATCAAAACAGGTGAATCCAACAATAATATTCCATTATAGGGTCTCAAATTTATTTTCAAAATAATATATTTTAAAAAAATTTATGTTTTAATAAAAAAATTTAAATAAAAAGGATACTTCCATGATTAAACGCTTTTAAAAGATCATTCAAAATTATCTTCCATATAAAATTACATTTATTGGTGTTACCTATTCCTTAATGGGGATATGATCTATCAATAAAATTCATATTATTTCAATAAATGTTGTATGATTTTATGTAATTATGTTTATGACACCTTTTCTCTTCCAAAGGTTATACCTTGATGAAACTCTTATGAATCTTTTTTCTTATCACCTTTTATGATATTACGAAATGATTATAAAACCTATATATTTTCGAAAAGTTATGATATGATTTAATGTTTATGATATAAATTTAATTTTATGGGTTATTGTATGATGAATTTGTATGATCTGGTGGGATATATATGTATGATGTCGTTATGCGACATGTGGGACCTGTATCTTCCTCAAATGCATTGGGTAAATATTAATATCTCATGAAATTCAAATGGATTAAATGGGGAGTGAGACCAATTCATTAAAGGAAGTTGTCTACTAAGATGGTATTGGCAGTGAGCCTTGAATAACTGGGAAATCATTTTATTTGTTTATGTGTTTGACACAATTCCATGTCTTATACCTATTTTATACTCACATGGATTATTCTCTTCGATTACATAATGATTCATGTCTTAAGAAATTAAAATCTTTATATCATGACTCAAAATTATGACATTTGATATGTATGGAAAGATCTTATAATGTTATGATCATGTTATCAACACTTATGTTCATTATTATGCTTAGTTATATCCCTTTTTTACCCTTACTAAGCATATGAGCTCACCCTTTATTATGTTTCCTTTCTGTAGGTTATGAATACATGTATTTTGTATGATATTTATAAGAAGGGTTCTATTTATGGAGAACCTATAGGGAGACAATTTAGTTCACTTATGTATCACTGATTATATTTCAAATTCTCCAAAGGTACAAAAATATTATGGTTATCAGACATGAATTTATGTAATGTAATGAATATTATAAAAAATGATTTATAATCTATGTTTATTAAGCATGAGTTACTATAGATTATACATTATCTAATGAACATTTCTATTTACTAGTAGGTGCCACCTGGGAAACTTATTCGATTATGTGGGATTCATTGGAAAATATTATCCCAGAAGAGATATACTTTTATAGAATATTTGTATACCAAATTCTATTGGGTATCACACATTATCTAAATGGTAGTTCAAATTCTGTTAATGTGGGGTCTCCATTGAATGTAAAAATAAATCATTAAATAATCAAACATCCCAACCCCTAAAAAAGATTGATATTTATTCATATCATGCTATATGCATCATGGGACCTTTATTCATGAAAAAAACAATGATATTTCATTACACTCATAATTTTAAAGTGCCAAAAATGTTACTCCACCATACTACAAGTTTAGATAAACGAGACAACATTGAATCCAAAATATTACTTCCATGAAACATGATATACTACTAATTTGGTTCAAAAAATTTACTCATAAAGGGAGTTTCATCGTAATGTGACTGAGAAGGATCCACCAAACACTATCCAAGAAATGACTTAAAAACTACCCACAATTTTCTCCAATAATATTAGAAGTATATTCATATCAACATTGATATGAAAATTATAAACTATGTAATTAAGTTGGATTATTTCAATGGAAACAATATCAATAGGTGGAGAAATTGTAGGCACTGGCTATATGTTACAGTCATTGTGATATATATTCTCTATAATCTAAATCCCAAAACATCCAAATTTGGGACATTTTGAATATATTTACTGAGGAAAAAATTGGTGAATGATGATCTCATGTGTTGAGAATACATACTCAACACCTTAGATAGTGATCTTTTTAACACTTACCAAAACCTCTAGATGATAAAGGACATATGGGATTCCTTGAACTGAATGACATAATTGAGGATGTGGTCATAATGAAATTCATATAATTAAATTTCATTCCATGAAAAAATGTTACAATTATATTTTTCATAAAACTATTATAATAGATACAATATACCATACACTATCAAAAAAATTAAACATTAACATGGATAATTCCATAATTGTCACATTCCCCATTAATAAATTGAACCCTTATGGAAATAATGATAAATATTCTCTAAATCCTTAGTAAGAAGATATTTCTATCGATTATTTATTCATCTACCTACAAATTTATGAAGAATATAAAAATAATGAGAATGAAAATGTACCTAGGGATAAAAAACCCAAGGTCCTCATTGTGCATGAAATGGCTCTATCTACAGTCTAAAATGATAAAATAAATCTAACTAATCCTTTAAAAGGAAAACTGTATTTCAGGAGAAATAATTGTGTGTGTTAATTTGTGGTAAGGTCATGACACTTCAAATACGATTTTCATCTTTTGAGGAAGAAAGATGGAAACAAAATTGATTTTTAGAATCACTTTGTAGTAATTTTTTACTTAGCTAATATTCTTAGGGATATATCTTCTTGGTGGATAGATTCTAGTGTGACCATATATGTTTTAAAAAATAAATATCAAAATATTATGATAGAGTCAAACTATGATGGGATGGAAATTTTCAAGGGAAACACAAAAAAATAAATTTATAAGGGAAGGGTGTGGTCAAAAAAATATTTACATATATATAAATTATTACTATATATTATGTGTTTTGTTTTCCTGAGGCTCTTATGAAGATAGTTTCTATGATATTATTGAATGTCAATATGCTTAATCTTGTGTCCATGGAAGAAAAATCTCTTCCATCCATGGGTGGGATCATTTTTGTAAAGGATCACTAATATGATGGGTTATTCAAATTAAATATAATTTATTCCTTCACATACATTCTAGAGTTATTATCATGAATAATCATTTTGTTCACCTAATTTATTTGATAATTCATTACATTTCTAATGTTTAATTATTACATAGTATGTATAAAAAAGATAACACTTGTGTGACTTTCATGAAAAATAAAATATCTTCAAAATCATTTCAACTATATAAATTAAAATTAATCAATTATAATTAAATCATACTGATTAATACACCTACCATAGATAAAAAATGTATTTTGTAACATTTTAGTGGATTATTCATTACTTTTTCACATCTTCATTTAAAATTATAAAGATGAGGTCATTGAAAGAATTATTATATATAGAAACAATATTTAAAAACAATTAAATTACAATTAAAATACTCATATTAGACATGGAGGATTTTATTTTAGTCTTTTATTGTCTGAGTCCCTGGATATTACACATGAACATAAAAACCCTATACATCTTTAAATAATGTTGTATCTAAGATAAAGAAAATATCATTTTTGGAAATAGTTTACTCTTTGATGTCTATCTCAAGTATGTCAAGAGGGTATATGGTAAATAAATTGTTATCTTTGTGACCCATCAAAAATTTAGTTTCATAAAAACGGAATGTTTTGACTTTATTTGAATTATAGATGTAAAATATACCAAACAACAATTATTTAAATGATTGGGGTTATCGATTATAAGAGCACCTAAACCAAAATTGGAAAATTTTGGTAAAATAGGTATTGAAAAAATACATCATTGATATGAAATGAATTAAAAATAATACGGGTTCATGGTTATAAAATCAAATGTTTAGTAGTTATTAACATATTTATTTAATCATTAGATACTATAATTAATGAATCCTTGTTTACCTCATCATCTAGGATAATATATTTTGATACTTCTTGTGAAAATAAAAGATAATTTCATGAAAGTAAGGTTGATGTGGCTTGTAAAACTAAAAAAATTAAGCTACCCAAAACATATGAATATGGATTTTATATATACATTTTTGAAAAAAATTGAGGATTTTATTAATATAAAATTTCATTTTTTTAACTATAGACTCTGATAATAAAATTACATAAAGCTATGTCGTCTTTTGAAGTATAATTTTAGAAGGAATCTATAAATAATGAATTATAATATATCACTATGTTTGACAAATGCATATATATTTAAGCACAAGAGCCTAAGCTTAGTTGATGGGGACTCGACATGTTCATCCAAGAGACCTGAGTTCAAAACCGAGCGGAGTCAAAAATTTTGAGGTACTATAGCAGTACTGTAGTAGGCAATGTTCAGTACAGTAGCAGCCAGAACTATTCCTCCATTTCAGATTTCGGGCTACCAGTTTAGGGCTTGGGTCCTTCAAGGCCTTCAGCCTAGTAAGGATTTTGGGGCACCTAAAGGCCTTCGGGCCACCTCAAGGCCTTCGGGCCACTAGAAATTTTGCATAATGATCAGAGAGATTCTACATGGAGAAGACTCCAGATGAGGATTCAGAGCAAGCACATTCACTAGGGTAGAAGTTAAGAATATTTTCAGAAAGAGGGTATAGAATTTCTATTAGGACCAACCTGTGTATGCACAGGAATCCTAGTCAAACAAGCCATGGGAAGGCAGAGAGATGACATCACGATGAAGAAGCTAGGGAGGATAAGCTCCAGGTAGTTATAGTTTGTATATTTACCAAAGACCTACAAGCCATTTAATATTAATCCTATGGGCCTTGTAAGGGTTCCCCCTCATCCGTTGAATGAGGGGTTTTCCAAAATAAAAAAAAGGCCTTCAGGCCATTCAAGGATCTATATTTAGATGAAAAATTGGCACATTTTTTAAACATAAATCCATATTTGTAGCCAAGGAGATTTCTCAAAAATTAGGAATCAATTATTTCATTATATTTAATCCCATGACTATGAATTTTTTTTAATAATTCATCTTTATTTATCTTCCATATTTGATTTTGAAATTCAACCAATGGATATTAAAACAACATTTATTAATGGTGAATTAGATGATAAAATATATATTTAATTACCAAAATGATTCATAGTACTTGAAAGAGAAATTTTTTTTTTGGGGAAATTGGATTAGTGCCTATATGGATTAAAAGATGATTAAAAAGAATGACTTCTGAAATTTAATGTGATATTTTTATCAATTGGATTTATAGTTAAATATGATAATAAATTTATTTATGGTTAGTTAAATAATAAAAATAGTTTGGTTACATGTTAATATATTGATGAAAATATAATATTTGGATATGATATGAATTAAGTAAACTAGGATAAGTCTTTTTTATATATAAAAATTTATATTAAAAAAGTAGGTGAACAAAATGACATTTTGGGAATAAAAATTTTATAAATAATAAATTTATTTTAATTTCTCAAAAATTCATTATATTAAAAAGGCCTTAAACAGTTTCATTCATCAATCCAAATTCATTTATTATTAGAAAAGAGAGTTTAACATGAAGGGGGGATAAAATAGTTCTATCTTAGGGCATCCCCTATGAACAAATTCACACCCTCATGTTTAATGAAAATAATTATGAGGAGACGAGTACAAATGGAAAAATAATCCAAAAGATCTGTGACCCTGTTACCCTCATGCTCAGAATGGGTTACTCAGTTGTTTTTTCAAATAAGGTCTATAGATTTGTGAATAGTATAATATATGGATGAAGGGGAACATTCATTACCACTTAGGGAAACATGAAGAACTATATAGTGAGTTTCCACCAGGGCGATGTAGAGGTCCTCTATATACAGAGGGTGAGCCCAGTGAGAATCACGTTGGACTCAGCCTGATGTGAAGTACCATTCCCAAAGAATGATGAGTAATCTAGAACCATGTTCCCCCTGGTCCATGTACCACACCCCCTCCTCTCATGACGCCCACAATTCAAGACCCATCCGAATTTAATTTTAAACCTGTAGAGGGTGGGTTCCAGAAAACTGAATTCCCCAGTAACATGTTAAGGAAGGTAAATGAAGCTGGGATCATGACCTAAAGAATCCGCAATGAAGGATCACCCCACCCATAAAATATGAGTGATATCATATCCAATAGGATGCTAAAAAATAATCTAATTGATGTAGATCAACTGAAATATTCAAGTTTTATTTTTGGTCTCATGTATTCTATGAAAATAAAAGTATTCAATATTTTAGATGATGTTGGGAGTTTATTATCTATAATAGTAATATAGGATATGAATATTGAGATACGTTTAAAATAGTACACCAATATATTAAGCTTAAATTGAATTACTTTATTTATTATAGTGGAAATCCAAATATTTTTAATGGATTTCCCAATAAAAATTGGAATAATAATATAGAGGATCACTCTTACATATGAATATGGTTTTTTTCAACTTGTAGAGAGAGTGATATCTTAGGAATAAATGAATCAAATTTGTTCAATGGACTCCGCTCTGGATTCTTTGTTTGTTTCTATAGAATGTTCAATGATGAAATATTTCACTATGTATTTTAATTTAAAAAAATTACCTTGATCTACACACAACACAAAACTACGAAGTGCTATGGCATATTATATGAACATTACTATAAAAAATTAAATGAATAATAAATCCAATGGAAATTAACAATATATTTATCTATTAAGAATTCACGTATTTAAAGGATAAATAACTAATAATATTAGAAATTATAATTATTTATAAAATTATAATTTAATGTTTTAATAAACTATATCATCCACTTTTAAAATAATATTATGATAATATAGAATATTATAGAACATGAAATAATATATTAACATTATTTAAATTATAAATCTATATAGAATTATATCAAGAAAACTTAATGTTAAAAAGTGAAAATTTGCATCGAATGAAACTTTATTTAAAAAATATATTTCAAATTTAAAATGATATTTATAAATTTTTGAAGTTTAATCAGATAAAAATAATATAATTTTTTATTTTTTGAAATTTTTTTATAATATATAAATTTTGAATTTTTTAAAATATATTTTTAATGTTTAGTTAAAATTATAGTTTTAATTTAAATCATTGTGTTTATGACTCTATCGAGAAGTAATTATAACCTAAAAATTTAGGAAATTTTTTTTTGTGATGAAATATATATCTAAGGATTAAAACTATAAATTTTTAATTACTATTCCAAATTCAAAAAACTAATGTTTAAAATTTTATGAACATAAGAAACATTATAAACTAAGAGAACCCATTTTGATCATTTTGTTGTATTAAAAACAATTTTGTTAATATTTATTATTCAAACTATTTGAAATAGTAATAAATTTTATTTTTTAAAAATAATCCAATTTATATCATAAAAATTCATGGCCTTACTAATTTCATCCGACACATAAATTTTTAAGATAAAAAATATTTTTTTTGAAAAATAGTTTTTTACATGTTTCATGTGATAATGTAATTTTTTTCCTACATATATAAATTTTAAAAAAATAAATTGATTTCATATTTACAGTTAATAGTTATAATGTTTTAATATTTTTCTTTTACTTTTTACGAATTAAATTACTGAACTTCGGTAAAAAGTAGTTATCACAGTAAAAGAAAAAATTGTGAAAGTGAAAACTATAATTGTAAAGGAAATAATTTTTTAAAGTATCATTTTAAATTATTGTTTTAGGTATTATATACCTAATCACATTCCAAAATCCATTATTGACCATTTTTTATTCTTCTTGACATATGAACAAGTGATCTAATTTTATTAAGTTGAAATATTTACAAAAACATTATTCACACCACTAATAAATGGGGCCTATAAAAACCGTTTCAAAGCCACTAAAAAATTTATATTTAACATTAAAAACAACCCCATTTCCATCGTCTATAAATAAATTTAACTCCCTTGAGATTCTGTTCAAATTAATTTATCATAAGACCTTCATTTCGAATGAGCCCTCTATAGGAAAAATCATGTCCTCTATGTGATTACCAATTTCTCCTAAGATATTTTATTTTCAATAATAATTTTCCAAATATAATTTTATAAATCCTGTATAAATGAATAATTATTTATTTTATACTTATATTTTTTATTTTAAGGGAAGAAATATTGACTATATGTCTCCAATCCATTAAGAAAAAATAATGCATCATTTCTGTGTATGCAAACTAATGCCTCCACAAAGTAATCTATCTCATATTTAAAGTAGTTTAATTATTATTTATTAAATTAAATTAAAATAAGAAACAACACCTTAAATATATCTAAATAATATCAATTTTATTCAATACAAATGATATAATTCCCAAATCATCCACTTTCACAGCCATATTCATCCATTAGTTATGGAATGTTCATGTTTGGGTCGGTCTAAAAAACTACTAATAAAATGTTATAAAATAATATCATGGATGAAAATGAGAATATAATTATAGATTATATAAGAAAAATATAACTAAAAATGATATTATATTTATTCTATAATTGTAAAATTAATACTAAAAGAAGTATTTAAAATACAATTGTTTGTTCCTTAAAAATCACTGAAATAAACATTCACTAATTTTTTCATTGAATCCCATATAAATATCAACAGAAATGAATTTATAAAGTAAAAAATATAAAAAAACATTTGTAAAATTAATAATATTGTAATTATGAACTTTGTAACAATAATTAATAATAACATTTATATTGCGAAACATGTTCACAACGTTTATGATTTCAGACATCCCATATAAAAAATAGATAATAACTCACTAAAATAAATGTATAGAATAATATCATATAATGTTTATAAATATTTTAAATTATCAATAAATATTTTATATAGGTGGTTAAGAGATTAACTTTTCAATAAATGAGATTCAATCAATTTAGAGGAAGTAATAAATTAAGATATATTGTTCTTTGACTCAAATTTAATCTAATGTGTAAATTTTATTATTGTACACCATGAAATCATTGATAAGGTGTGATTACAAAACAATTAATTTATTTTTCCTAATTAATGTATTTATTGGGGTTTTTACATACATATCATTTTTTTTCATTAAATATAATCCTATTCAAAACATAACAATATTTTATGGTTTTTTTAATTCAACCCCCTTTGTTGAGTTAAAATGGTTATTCTTGATATTCTTTTATCCATGATTTGATTCTTCATACTGAATGTTTTTTTCATAGTACATAATATTTATAATTTTTGTAATTTTTCAGTTTTTATTTTATTATTTCCTTTTAATTCATTTCTTCCCCATAAAACTATGACATTCTTGAGATTAATTCTCATTCCCTTTATCGATGATTTTTTTCCTTGATAATTTTTCCTTTCATAATAATTCTATAATTTTTATTTGGAATCCCAAATATTTATAATCTCATTAGATCTTTATATTTAATTTCTCAACTATAAAATTTATGTTTTGTTACTCTTTTTTTGATGTTGGTTTTTTACATAGGTATTTCAAAATATTAGAAACATTTTCCATCATTTCCAAATCTAATATACTATCATCCGATACAAATTTCATTAGTAACCTATATTTAAATTCATGGATCTATTATTCATATATATATTTCAAAATATTTTGTTTTCTAAATCATTCACTTCACTGCATAAAACCAATTATTTCTTTTTTACGGATCTTTCTTAGAAGATTATTTTTAAATTATATGTTTCCACTTATACTTTTTTAGTACTTTATGTATTTTTCATGTCACCATTATTGAATATTATTTCTAAATGTAATATTTTGAAAATAGTTTTCATTTCAAATTTTTGAAACCATTATTTCTTTATCAAATAACTATTATTGATGATTGTTTTTAAAAGAAATCGTTTTCAAAATGTTATCACCTTAAATTTTTGAAACCATTATTTCCTTCCAAATGATTCATTATGTATATTTATTTCAAAATATTTAATTTTCAAATTAATTAATTCAAATATCTTAATAGTGACCCCTCCAAAAATTAATTTTCAATTTGACCTATAACTTAATCACTTACAAAAATGTTTTAATAATTTTCTATAAAAACCATTTGTGATTTGAGTGCCATTTACCTCTTAATATATAATTCCTAGTTTCTATGAAAGTAATTTTCATGTATCACTATATATATTTTCTTAATAATTAATCTATCAGGTTAATATAATTTCAGGTATCAAATTTCTACATTATTGAGGTAATTTTTGGCGATATTTTTTTGAAATGTTTTGAAATCCATTTCTTTCGTGGGTTATTTATGTTAGGTTTAATGATTTTTTTCAAGATTTAGATATATGTATAGATGATTGATGGGTGGAGTTGATCATTTCCATCAAATTAATTTCCTAATAATAAATATATATATATCATGAGATAAATATAAGAATTGAGTATTGATGCTTTTTACACTATGGGTAGCGGGAAGTGATACATTCCACACTATGATAAATGAATCAAGTGGTGATTTCTGCTCCACTATATTTATGGGAATATGGTAAGGACAGATTCTCTACTATGTTTTGGTATATGGGAAGTTATGTTTTATATATTAATTTATTATTTTTAAACCTATTCTAGTTCCATATTTTCATGTTATAATTTATTTACCAGACTTGTCAACTATTTTTTCCTATGATTTTACTTTATCGATCATATTTATTATCTCATGTTTTTACTCCCTTATTATATGATATATGTTACATCATTTGATATTACATGTCTTTCTATTATGGGTTTTAGGAAAATATTATTATTCAATGTTATATTAAAGAGATATTTTCTCATCTCATGTTTTATCATATGATTATGTTCTAAACTTTAATGACTTGTTGATGATTTTTCACAATAATGATTATTCAATATCATAGATTATCTTCTTCTTTTCCATAGGTTTTGAGTATGAGTATAAGCTATGATAATCTTATAAGAGAGTCTTGTATGGTTTCATTATACGTAAATGTTCACATGTTTTGTAAAATATGTTTCTTGTGTAAGTGATCATCATAGTCACCAAATCATCAATTCTTGGTATTGTGAGATAGTTTATTAGTAATATTTTTATTTTAGTAATTTTGTAAAATAAAGATACGCCCATCTCACATTGTATCAAATTGAATGTATAAGGAATTTCTTTTAACATTGAACCTGAGGATTGTGGGTTTTAGGAATCATTATTTGTATTAAAACATGTTTTAGTTAATTTTTTGGATAACAATAATAATTTTTGGGGTAGGGATAGAAAAAATTAGTTAAAAACATAGAGGTAATGATTAGGGATAAATATAATTATATGATAACAACTAGATGTATTTTTAAATTTACTATTAGGTTCCCTTTATTCCAGTTAGATTCTTATCTAGATACTAGAATGTGAATTCAGTTGTGGCATAGAATCAACAACCATTAATCACCTCGAAAATGCTGGTTCTGTATAGACTCAATCTTCACTCTGATATATGATGAGTGGGGATTAGACTACACACTAGTCAATACACTAGTAGGGGATACTCTTTGGTTAATTAGATTCTCTATACAATCCAATATTAATGATTTAAATGTATTGGAATTCAATTATTAGTGAGGTTAAATAAAATAATAAGAAATTTACAATAGTTTACCTGGGATACTTTGAAGGAGTGACATGTTATTCTAATTTTTCAGAATTTAAATTAATGTATCATAGGTTGAAATGGTGGTTTCCTTAGGGAATAAATGTAATGATTGAATTTCTATATTCATTTAATCATTTTATATTATTTTAGTTGAATTTATCATAAACTTTTGGGTTAAATTATTATTTTCTAAAATGGGATCATTAAAATGAAGCTTTGGAAGGTGTGTCTCTAAAACCTCCCATGACTTTGAAAAAGTGGTATATTTAGAATAAATAGTTCAAAATCATAATACACGCCTTTTACGAGGAAAAATATATGTTATTAAGTATCCAATAAGATAAAAATGTTAGTATATATTTAGAGGGTCTATCTCACCACATTATTATACTTTAGACAGTCTTTAGAAGGTTTATTTGTACATAATAATTAAGATTTTGATGAAATTATTTATTTGGGGGGGGGGATGTAAGGACTTGCGATTTCACCATGAATTTTCTATAAAAAATATTTTTATTTCTCTACACTCAATTAAATAAAAAATGAAATATATATTAGATCTAAATAATTAATTAATATTATATGAATAATAAATCATCAAGTAAAAAATGATAGTAATAAATTAATAATTCTTACATTTAGTGGATAAATAACCAAATTATTAAAATTGATTTTAATTCCACATTTCATTGTTTAAAGGGTTATAAAATTTCATATTAAAATTCGTTATAATAATAATTATAATATATGATAAAAAAATATATGAACTAATACATTAAAATTCATTAGATTATATTTTTCATGAATGTAATAAAAACAACTTTTAATGTTTGAAAAGTACAATTTTATTTAAAAATAGTTTTCTTTATACATTATATAGTCATTTAGGTACAAATTTTATTAATTTTATAATTTGAAATTGAAAATAATAATCTCATTTTGGAATTTTTAATTAAAAAAATTCACCATTACTTGTTTTTATAATTATTCCAAAATAATTGATTTTTATGGAATAATTAAAGACATTGTTTTTATTAGAATCATATCATTTATGACTCTATCATAAAGTATGTATAACATAAAAGCATATAAAATATTTATCATGATCGTAGATATAGATATGGAATAAAAATAAATTTTTTTAAATAGTATCATTGATTTAAAACACTATTGTTGAACATGATATGAAAATAAGTAATGTTTTAAAATAAAATAATAGGTTTTTGGCCTTATCTTTTAATTAAATATTATTTTTGTGAAATTAGGTTCTATATTTAATTAAATGAATCATAATATTTATTTTTTTATAATAAACTAATTTATACCATGAAAATGTAAATCCTAGATAATTATATCATACACATAAATTTTAATCATAAAAATACATTTTTCAAATTACCTGTCTTCTCACTTTACATAATCAAATGTTAAAATAGATATTTCAAAGACATATAAATATAATTAGATAAAATGGATTTCAAATTGGGTATAATTAACTCAAAATTATTTAATAATTTCCAATGAATTTTTAATAATTAAAATAAGATTAAATATGTATGAATTAGTTACCACTGCAAAAAAAATATTATAAACATGAAAATTATATGATTAAAGTACTGAAACAAGCATAAAAAATTTGTTTAAATGTTTTTAAGATATTAAACATAGAATCTCATCCAAGAATCCATTATTTTCCATTTTAGAGTATTGATGTCATGTGAATCATTTTCTAAATTTATATTAAGATGAAATTTTTACAAAAAATTTCATTCTCACCACTTGAAAAAGTGGCCTCTCACTATCTCTTAAACAATAGTAAAAAATTTTAGTTTCCTCTTAAAAGAATTTCATATTTCCTTCCCATAAAATAACTTTTCCCATTACTTATATTTAGTCACAAAAATTTATTCTATTCCATCAATTTTGAAGGAAGCCTCCAAGAGAAAACTCAATCCCTCAACACAACTAATAATTCTTCAAAAAATATTTTATTTTTACCTTATATTACCTAGTATAATTCTATCACTCCTATATAATTAAATAATAATTATTTTTAAACTATTTTGTATTAGTCTAAGAGAATAAATATTGACCACCGTTCCCCTATTCCTTTATGGAAAAAATGTCATTTGGGTGTGTGGGGTTAACTTCCTACACAAAGTAATGATTCTTATTTTTAATGTAGTTTCATTATTTTTTCTTTAATTATAATAATATATATTTTAACTCCAAAATATTATCTAAATAATATCATTTTGGTTACTTAATAATGAAATTATTCCTAAAGAAACAACTTTCATAACCATTCTCATCCACAAGTTATGGTATATTCATGTTTGTTTCAGTCTAAACACCAAATTGAACAATGCTATTAAATAATTTCATGAATGACTATGAGAAATCAATTATTTATAATATATGATATTTATAAGAAATTAATATTTTGGTTTTGGTTCATTATTGGTACAACTAATATCAAACTCATAGATTAATATACCAATATTATTTTGTTAAAATTAACAAAAAAATCATTATCACCAATATGAAATATAAGAAACATATCAAACAATCTAATACATTGAAATTATGACATTATAAATAATTATAAACCATAAATTCCAGTACCTTGTGGGATATAAGAATTAGGACTATTGTATGAATACCGAAGGGAAACACCACTATTATCAATATAGATTAAAGAGATTAATAATACTCACACCTGATATCGATAATAGATAATAACAGACTAATATACATATTGAGAATAATTGTGAATACGGTTTATAAAATTTTATTGATTTTAATAATGATATTAAATAGGTTATTAAGAAATTTATTTTTTATGAACTACTATAAAAGAGGCCTTTAAATGCCTGAAAATCAGCCATTATCATTGATAAACAAACTCTAACTACTAGAGCACACTTAAAATCCATTGAATTTTATGAGCACCAAATAAGTGAAGTTAAAGGCCACCTTCATAAATGCTAAAAATAAAATTGAAAATGGTTCTTTAATAGCGATTTTTTAGCATAGTTAAAGGGAAATTTAATTGCTCTATTTTAGTATTGATAAAAGAAGTTTGGTTATAGGGGGTCAAATTATATTTTTTTAGTCCTCCATGAGCCAGATCCCTTTATCAACACTTCATCGATACCTTTAATAGTGCCCCGCTCCATATCTGTGCTTTTCACCCTAGCATCCTTTTTATTAGCGCTTTTTGAATTTCCAGCCTCATGCGCCCTGCCTGTATTCGAACCCTACACCTCTCATTTGAAGATGTAATTCATTTACCACTACACCATGTGGTTTTGTTTTCTTTTTAATTATATTTATAATTACTTCTATATATATATATTTACATATAAATTTTTTATTCTTATATTTATATAATTATTTTTAAATTCATTTATAAAATATGTGTGTGTGTGACATATATATACTTATATTTATTTAAATATATTATATATTATATTCATTTACATATAATAAAATAAAATATGAATATATAGTAGTTTATTAATACACACAAATATGTATATATAAACATAATAAATATATTTTTATAATGTAAAAAATGGTTTGATATTTTTTTAAGATGCATTTTTTGAATATGTATTCATTAACATATATTAGAATATAAATATACATATATATTATATAATTATTGATAGAAAATTTTTTATATATAAACATTAATTGTATAGAAATATATATAAATATTATTGCATTTTTGAAGGTAAATAAAATGGGTAATTTTTTTACATTAAATAAAGTGAATAATAAATATTTATTTTATATATTTAATAATAAATTTTTAGGTATATATGTTGATATATGTAGTTAAACAGGTTATTTATTACAAGTAAATACAGGAAAATATGTATATATTTAATTATTAATAAAACTACATTATGAGATATTATAAAATTTCAGAACCATAAAATAAATATGAATGTGAGACCATAGAAGAAATTTAGTTTCTACCGAAAAAATGAAACAATACCCCCTTAAACAAGGCTGAGAATAGATAAAATGTTAAAAAATTGGAGTACCCCAACTAAAAACTATTTTTAGAAGACTTCATGTCCACTTTTGGCCTAAAAAAATAGTGGACTACATTCCCCAAGTCAAAATGGAATAGAGGTCATCACAGGCTTCGATTTGATATGTAGAAGAGCCCAAACTGACACTCGGATCAAATGTTATGCTCGTTTTATGTTCGATTTGAATTTTCAAAATATTTTAATATTTTTAAATTCTTTTTATTGTTTTTATCTTAAAATTGATATTAAATGACTGTTACTCAGTAATAATTATTAAATTAGTAATTATAAATGCTGTTTTAATTATTTCATAATCTATTTTCAGTAAATATCTTTTATATTAAGTTTAATTTTATATTTACCTTATCTATTTTTTAATAAATATATATTATATTTATATTAATATAAATAAATTTATATATGAATATATATTTTTTAATGGAATATAATTATTTTTTTGAAATATACCCTTTATCTGTACCATTAAAAAAGTGCAGACAGAGGGCAGATTTATCAGCACTTCTAAAAAAGGGCTAATAATACCCCCTTTCTAAGAGATTTTTTACAAGAGCTAATAAAACCCACATTTATCAGCACTTTGGTACAAGACCTAGTAAAGGGACCCATTTAATTGTGTTTTTATAGTGTTATTAAAGGCCCTATTTAACATCACTTTTTCTAGCGATGACAAAGTGGGTATTTAGTAGTTCTTTTAGATAGAATTTTTAAAGGCCTATCACTGGATAAACCTGGTTTTTTTGTAGTGATACAGGAGATTCAATCACTTTATTGAATGTAGGGAATTATGGAAAGGGATTCACTGTCTCAAATTTAATTTCTTGTGACATATTTCTTATAATGAATTGAAAAATATTTAATATTTTTTGACTATTTGTCAAAAAATTCATTTTACCATATTCATGTATTATATGGTGATTGAAGTTTGATATCATTTTCATATAATTAATTTCCTTTAATTCAATTGATATATATTTTTTAATGTATTTTATTAACTCAACCCCCATCATTGAGTTATACTGAATCTTCTTGAACATCATATATAAATTAATGGCTTCTTTAACCCTATGTTTTTCTTTCTAGGTAATATCTATTTCGATAAATTTAAAATAATTTTTTTTATTCAAATATTAATCCTCAATTAATTTTTTCCCCATAAAATTATGGCATTTTTAAAAATAATTCTCATTATCTATAACAATAATTAGTCTTCCTTCTTCCTATTTTCCATTACCAGTAATTTTATCATTTATATTTTGAATAAAAATGAATAATTATTTCACATGAACACAGTATTTCCCTTCTACTCATTTAAAAATTATGTTTTCTTACAGTTTTCATGATTTAAAATTTCAACATATGTATTTCAAAATATTATAAAGTTTTTCCATCCTTCAAAAATAATATGTTGTATCTTACACTTCCCATTACTTTCACAAGCTTTATTTAATTTAAAGAATATATTATTGATGTTTTTATTAAAAATAATGTTTTTTCCATATCATTATATTCACATTTAATAATCATTTATTTGTTTTAAAGGCTCTATATTTTATGATGCTTTTTTAAAATAATGGTTCCCAAAATGTTTTCAATTGCCATATTGAAACCATTCTTTCCTATTTAGGTTTGAATTATTGATGTGTATTTTTAAATTTAATAGTTTTCAATATTATGTCACTTCTCCTAATATATACATTTATATTCTTTTCAATGTTCCAAAGTTGATAAATATTTTTTCATGTAAATGTTTTCAAAGTACTTCTACATAATTTTTGGAAACCGTTATATCTTCCCAAAGGATTCACTATTTAGATTTCATTAAAAATATTGATTTTAAAAATGACTTCTTTTCAATTAATTAAAATTAACCTATGAAAAATTTAATTGTCAGAGTGATTTGTAACTTCATCACATGCACCAACATTAAATGTGTAGTCTACAAAAACACTTTGATGGTTTTCTTATTATATTCATTGATATATTTTAAGGCCTTATTTCATTGGAAGGTATATTTCATATAACCCCCTCTATATGTTCTTATGAAATTATATTTTTGGGTGATTTAATGTTGGTTATCATCCATTTTCATTCTTGAGGTCAATTATAGTGATACCGTATTGTAATTTAGTGAACCCCATTTTTCATTCCATGGGTTCTTTATGATATGTTTAATGATTGATTTCAAGTGGAACACGTTAATATCTATGATTGATTATTGTTGTCATATATATCCCTCAAATACACTGGTTATTTTTTAACTCTTTATATAATTATGAGAATAAAGTACTTATTCAATCTCTAATACGAGAATCAAGAAGTTTTACCAACTCCACTTTGTTACCAGAATCAAAAATTGATGCATCTTCCAATATGTTTATATGAATAGGGTAGTGATGTCTACTAAACTATGGGTATTTGTTAGTTTTTTCTTCATTATCATATTATGGGAAATTATTACTTATTACATATATACAATTTTATGATTTTTACACAGATTTTAGTGTTATATATTACTCTTAGGCCGCATTTCTATGGCATGTCATGAATTTAAATCATTGATTGTACTCCATGTATTTTTTTTGTCACATGTTTACAAACTCCAATTCCACGGTATAGGTTTATCATTTTCATATTACCGTCATGTTATCCCAAATTATGGACAAATATTATTATTCCATGTTCTTTTAACAAGATATTTATCAGATATGGATGTTT
Organism: Viscum album; assembly: GCA_963277665.1. NCBI lineage: Eukaryota > Viridiplantae > Streptophyta > Magnoliopsida > Santalales > Viscaceae > Viscum > Viscum album. The sequence goes on from OY728156.1 coordinate 2,036,924,912, forward strand.
TATCTTGTGATTATGGCCAAACCCTTAATGACATATTGATGAGTTTTCCCCTTAATGATAACAAAAGATACCTATTTTAATATTTTTGCATTAAGTTGGTTGTGAAGATGACTATAACATATGGTATGTCTAAAAGGGGGTCTTGTTTATTTGGATTTTAAAGATATGCCCCAAAGTTTAGTAAAATTAGTTGTCAAATTAACTAGTCCCAAAATACACTAAACCTTATATTCATTGAATATTAGATGATTTATAAATTTTAATTGTTATATTATGGTAATGTTGTAAAATTTAAATCAGTTTATCTCACTTTGTTTCGAATTTTTTTTTAAAAACATATCCTTAGTAATAGGATATGTAGTGTGCGTTTTGATAACCACAAGAATTATTGGAAAAGAAGTGTAATATCTTGGATATATTTTACTAGATCTACCATTGTATCATATTTAAATGTATCTAGTTTATATAAATATTTAGAGTCTTGAAATAATGGCTACAAAATACAGTAATACTTACAATTGAAAATTGAGACACATTGGTATCGAACATAGCATTGTGAGGTTGTTAACAAAGCATAGAATTAAAACTATATAATTTATTAGATCAATAACGAATATATTAAAGCCACTAAAAAATGAACTTTAAGTGAGAGGGTGTATAAAACATACTTATATAAGGTTTTAATGTCCTTTTGAATAATTAAATAATTACAGGACATCAAAATGACATGTGATAACTCCAGATGTATAAGTTCAATGTAATAAATTCTATCCTATCTGAAAAAGAAGCACCATAGGTTTATTAAATCATTGGAAAATGTTTACTGATTCTGATGATAAATAATGTATGAGTTTAAATAAGTTAATAAGCCATGAAAATAAAAAAAAATTGTTGAATTATGTCAATAGTTTTTTGTTCACCTATTTGAATTTAAGAGTGGGGTCACTCTGAATAGTTTTGGAAATTATCAATTAGAAATTCATGATATAATAATTAGCACATAAACGTAAGGTTTTTATGAGTATATGAATAAATTTGTAATTTTAATAGACTTATATTGGATGAATTTAGGTAATAAAAAGAGTTATGTCTTCCATGAGTGTCCCCTTGTTTCTCTATTCAGATTTAATTTTTATCAAATATATAAATTTTCAAATTGAGAGATATCATTATTTATTGATATTAAATCTTATGGGTTATGATTTATTACATTGAAAAAAATGTTTTTAAATATCCCAACATTTCATAGGATTGTTTGATTTTAATTTTTTTTAAATATTTACAATATTTTTATTTTTTTTAAGAAATAGATTTGAAACACATATTGTAAAGTGGGTTATGGATGGGTCTCATTTATAAGGGGGAAATCATTATCATTTTTTCAATGTTTATTTATGGAGAGAAATATTATGGGGATGGTTCACCACACTGTCCATAGACACATTCATGATCATGAAATATTTAACTTTAGTAGTCCACTTTGAACTTCTCACACTATATCAGTGTGAGCTGTTTTGAGTTTCCACCGTTTTTCAGAAACAATTGGGGGGTTGTATCAGTATGGTACTAGAACCAAATATGAATGTATAGTTGGTTGATATATTTCATTTGAAAAATATTATATAGACTATATATCATATCAGGTATCATATAACATGAATTTCCATTCACAAGATGGTGTGATATGAACCATATATTTTATATATTGACATCCAATTGATACGATTACTGAAGATAATAAAGTCCATTCGAAAATAGTATTTAACCATATTCTAGAATTTTGATACATTCATTGAAGGGGTACGTGAATTCCTATAAAATTTAATCTCTATTGGATAGAAAAATAAATTAAATAAATTCATAAGAACTTTAATTAAAATCAAATATTTATACTTTATTCAAGTCATCTACAAGAATCAAGTTTAATTTAGTGGTGCAAAAAAATCAATCCTTTCCTTGCTCACTTGATTTAGATGTCTCTATAAGGGTTACTATATATATGTGTAAAGTAATGATCCCCCATTTTAACTTAAACACTATTTTTAAACCCATTATGCTATCAATTTTATGGTGGAGAATCTATAATTAAGGAGTTCCACATCGCAACATGTTTTGCGGGCTCCAACGATTAATATCCATGAAACATCGATACCATTACCCACCTATTTTCCCAAATAGACCTAGAATTTACTTGGATGTATCAATCACCTTCATTAATCAATTTTCAATTATGTGGAATTTTTTTAACAAGCTGATAAAATGATATAAAAATTACAAAGACACTGAAAAATGTTTCTAGATTTTTGAAAATTTAAATATAATATATGGAAAAGAACATATTATTGTTGTTTTCCAATAACTATTCATCATGAACCATGATTATGTTTCATAGTGATGTTCTCGTATGGGTTTCAATATTTTTTATTTGATTATCTAAGACAACTAAATATTGATTCAAGATCCATGATTAAGAGGATTATTAAAGATTGATCACATTTTAGTTTGGTGTTCATAATAGAATTTAAGAATGGTGTACATATATAAATTCCAAAATACACACACCCACACATTCATATTAAATAAGTATTTTCCTATATAGGGATTAATACTTTAAATGTATAAATTTTAAAATTATAATATATAAGATATGTTTATTATTCATTTCTAATTTTTACATTTGGGATATGATTGTATTAAATGATAGACATAGATATATGGTGTTTACTTAGTTCTCAATGTATCCAAATCTTATAACATCGTTGAGTTTGGTAAATGAGTTAATAATTTCAAATTTTACTTCTATAAATATTATTTATGATATATTACATGGATGGAATATAGTTTCACGAACCAACCAATTTTGAACCAGAAACAGTTACCTGATCCAATTTATGACATGGGCCGAAGGATGTTACCTATCCCTACAAGCTAGAAACTAGTGTTGGGAATCAACAAAGTAACCATAGGGAATGATTTCAACCAATAATTAATAATAAACAAAAGATTGGAATTGAAAAGTGCAGACCAAAAAAAATATCAATATCCTAAATGAACATCTCATATACATGAACTGAAAATCAAATAAACTGAAAAAATACCCCCTGAACCCAAAAACAACAAGGAAATCTCCATGTGACTGCAAGGGTCACTCTCTGATACCAAAAATAATCATCACATGTATCTATTCATACCAAGATGAACCTGCACCAAAATCTAAATACAAGAAAGAACTATAGGCATGGGAATTAAAAATAAGTTGCTATGACCAAACAAATATCTTCCCAATGAAAATACTTTAAAATAAAATAAATATCCATTTATAGTGTTAACTACTATATATTAATATATGATTTTACACACATTTTTTTACATAAAAAAATACAGGTCCATTGAATTTTTTATTAGAAACGCCATTATTTTTTCAAGAAGGATCCATCAATTTTTTAACGAATAGTGATCCAATTTATTTAAAATAAAGAGAAAGAGTTAAATTGAAATTTTGGAACAATTTTCCTAATCATATGAAAACATTTTTCTATTTTTTTCATAATAACACAACACTGAAGAATAGAACACAACAATCAAAAAATAAGGGAAATGGAAAAAATAAGCACCCAAGAGTAGCCAAATATTCTAGTAACTCAATCATCCATCCTAGGTAACTAAGTACCAATAGACATGGGAAGAACCTAGGAGCTCGTGAATAATCGAGATCATACTATACATATTCACAAATCTTGAAAAACATTCCCCACTCAATGATATGAAATAAACCTACATTCTTGGAAACACCCCACATGGTATACACCGATGGGTACAATCCAATATAAATAATTACAAATATACCCATACTATGCGCCACCAACTACTTTGTGACCTAACTAGTGAAGTAATCATTCTTAGAAAATTAAATTACAATGCTAGGTTTTCCATGTAAAGAGTATAGAATAGGGTGAGAGAACTAATTTCAACCAATAATCCAATCACATACACATATATAATTATTTACAAAACAGGAATCAATCGAGTCATCCAAAGGATCAATATCTTTCTATACTACACATAGGTCACAAAAGAGACCATACAAAGGATCTTCCATTCCAAAAAACATAAATCGTAATGAGTATTCCAAATAAAGGACATCCCCCCCATTAAATATTTATATAAGCAAGGAAGGAAGATTGTTAAAGGAGAGTTTTTATATAAACACATTCACCATTTTTATGAAATTTTAAAATGGGCCCCAAGCATATTTCACAAAACCATTAATTTAAAAGATTAAAATCTATATTTCCAAAAAGTTAAAAATAATACTATTACCATTTCAAAACCATATTATAAAATCCACTTTGGAACAAACATGTCACATTTCCAAAAAATCCAGTTTCACAAATGACATGCCAAATGGGCGACACATCACCAAAACAAGCAAAAACATTTTCAAAAGCCAAGTACACATTTCTTTTAAATAAAAAAACTCTTTGAAAACCCAATCAATGACCCAAAAATTCACTCCATATGTCATAATTTTATTTAGAAGGACAATCCATTATTTAAATTCCACAAATCACATGAAAAACCCAACTAGGCATTTAATTGAAAACTTGGTGTGCATATTTATATACAAACAAAATGATTTATCACAAAACAAGGCATAAACAACAACTTTACGCACAAAAAAGAATTTAAATAATAAAAAACACTATTAAGAACACAAAGGAGGTGTGAAAATCATGAAACCAATGAATCGTAAATTATTATGGAAAGTGACATGGTAAACCTACCTCATTCTCATGGTGCTTTATCAACGCACAATCTAAAACCCACCAAGAGGGCTCTAAAAGAAAAGATCTAAAAATAGGAACACTAAAAAAAATCCCTTATATAAATCAAGGTAAACAAAAAACCTTCATCCATATGACTAAGGGAGAAAGATATCTCAGGAGAAAATCAATGAAAGAGAAAGAGGGAGATAAAGAGAGGACATTACCTTGATGGATTTTCCCCAAAACCATGATTTAAAATTAGATCTACACCAATAGAGGAAGGAGGAATCATGGAGAATGAGGGAGGATCCTCAATAGGTCCACACACACTAGGGGAGGAAATTGGGGCATTTGGGTTAAATAATAAAAGGGGAAGGGTTGGAATTTCCCAAAATTTTAGATCTCGGTAGCATGCATAGTTTTTTAGAATGATCTTCCAAAAATTTCACCAACTATGTGCCCCTCACTGGAAACACATAAGATCATGAATAGGATTGCTGGATGGCTTAAAAACTGTGTGCCAAAAATGTGGAATGTTTCTGTCCTGAGATACAAACTTACCGCTTTATTTATACATGGTTTGAAGAACTATTCCTGGGTTGTGTAACCTCAACCTGGAGCACTCTATGTTTATTAAATCTTGCTAGAACATGCCACATTATTTTCCCAAACTATTCATAGACCATGATCCAAGTTGAAAACCCCAAAACTAATAATTTAAACTCGCCAAACATAAATATTGAGATCCAAACCCAAGGCCGATAGGTATACTCAACCATAGTTAAAAGGATAATTCTTGGTGTGGAAATTCTTCCCACTATTAACCCTTCCCCCCACAAATCGACAAAATATTCTAGTTAATCGATCAAATTTTAAGGATTTTCCACATCCATATAATCTAACCTATTGAGAAAAACTTATCAACCACTAAAAAATATATCTTAGGCCCCTTTCTTGAAATAAAGAAAAAAAACAAAATCAATTTCACTAAAAAATGATTGGAAGATCTATCCATAAGATATAAACCATGCTTAGAATGGGACTGTTGGGCCTTCCCCAATGAATCCATGTGCTCCACGAGACCAAAATGACACTAAATTAACAACATCAAAATAATCCAATTATACCAAAACAACATGCTAAAATAATCAACATTCCCAACAAGGGGGGTTAGAACAGACTCCCCAATAAAAAAATCAACTAACACCAAATACCATTAAGGGAAAACCCAACGATACCCACGGTAGGTATCATAAATATTAAGGACCCAATAGCTTGAACTGAGGATAGAGGAGAAAAAGGAATCCCCAATGTGAGAAACCACAATAAAATTTCAGCAAGGGAAACCGAAAATTCTCCCACACTGGCCCACCAAAAAATCTCCCACACTGGCCATCCAACCCCACTATAGGGGGCCGTACAAAAAAAAACTCAAGGAAAGTGAAAATTGAACTATGATAAAAAACTATATCATAAAACCATAAAATTTCTTCATTCCAAAGCTGAAGACAAAAAAGGAATAAGATATCTCACACCCAAGGGATTTCTTACCATGCACTAACTTCACTTTAGAGCCTTTGGATAGATCCCTGATGTTTGAAGCTTCTCATTCCTCACAGTCAAAAACCAATAATCCCTGGTCACAAATACAATAATCTAAATGACACTCATGGGAGAGACCTCAATTTAAAAAGAAGAAAGATTCATAATTTACAAAAAAAAAAGAACACAATTACTTTTGAAAAGAAGTTATCAGGAGATCCACAACAGCCCCTTACATAAAAAGAAAAATAGAACACCACTAGGCATAATCAATAAAGTGTATGGAAGAAATAAAACACAAAGGGGTCGTAACATAAGACCAAACAACACTCAACTCCTACGAACTAGTTCCATGCCACTTTCTGAAAACACCAAGATAGAACATTTTCAAGTGGCCTAGGTGACCACAAGCATGACATGTATTTAACATGATTGGACAAAATAACTTCTTAAGATATGGATTTCCACAGTAATGAAAAAACACAATTCTACTCCTAGAAGAAGCGGACCAAAGGTATCTAGGCCTTTTAATCCCATGATTAGTTGCAACATCTTATAACTCTTTATCAACTTTCTTACTATATTTATCTACACCACATCCATGAATGGAGGGAGGGTTAACTACCTCATGAATCCCTAACACCATAGATCCAACATTAATAGAATGCCTCATCACATCAACAAAAGAAGTTAGATTGAACTCCAACACATTCAACTAAATATCATGAAGAATCCCACAATTAAAATCTTGAGACTTTGAGGAATCATTTGAAATATACACCTAATCACATGGAACTAGATATACTGAAAGATGATAGAGCACCAACACCAACTCATCACCCAACTACAGACAACACTTATCCATTCCCTTCCTTATCTTAATCATCTCAGAAAAGTATTTTTCGATAAATGAAGACTTTATAAACTCCCAAGTTAGATCATACTAAGGTTTGTCCTGAGATATTGAATTCCACCACTTCCAAGATAAAATTCAAGAATAAAGGTATATTAATTTACCTTTATTGACTCGGTAAAAAAAATGAGGATAAATTTCCATTCAATCATTTGCATCAACTCTTTTCTTTTGATATAATTTAATGTACCATAAAATAGTTGTGGAATTAACATTCGAAACTCAATAACATAATCCTTTTATTGATCAATTGTAAATCCTACTAATGGGGAACCACTCATAGCTACACCATGAATATACATAGAATCTCTATGGGGGTAGATTCTACACAACAAGAAAACCAAGAGCCCAATCAAAACCAACTCATCAACATGAGTTCTCAAACTCCAAACACTACACAAGTGACGCTTCCAAAATAAAGTAAAACAAGACACATAACCACTATCTATCAATATATCATAATTTCCCTCAAGAAAATAATTTTCAAAATTAAAAAAACTTGGTGAATTTTCCCACTAACCAATGGTATTCCTTAGAGTCTTACTCACATGCACATTCCCGTTCCACCATAAGAACCCATAAACCCATTCTATAAAAATAACTTATCTTCCTAACCCATCATCCATCCATTTACTCACATATCAATTAATGTTAGCTCCCATTAATGTTACAAAGGTAAAAAGAACTTACCATTTTTCTAATACAAAACATTCCACCAGATATTTCACAATCTCAACCCACTCAATATTTCAAAATTTATAAAACTTTTGAAAACATCACCAAACACTAATAAAAATAATAATTTTCAACCTCTAAAAATTAACCCACTATATAATTCTCAAATAAAAACTCATGGATTCCATTCAAAATATCCATTTCATCTCATTCAAAACATTTTCATATAGCAAAACAAATATCATTTCATCAATATAATTTTATTTAAAATCATTTCATCTCATTTAAAAAAATACCAAACCCACCTTAAAATAAATTTCTTCTATTCCAAACAAACAATTTCAATATGCTCCAGATTATAATTATAACAACTAATCCATAATAAACCATTTTCGTTTTACCCCAATGGACATTTCATAAAAAACACTTTATTATAATGTTTTCCTAAAAAATTAATTATAAATATCCATTTTCCACTTTCCAAAAAACAAACCTCTTCTATTAGAAATCCAATCATTACAATTTAAAACAAGAGATTTAAAAAATCTAGAATCATGGAAGATACAGACAACTCACTAAGGTGAAATTATTGTTTCAGGGTGGCTTGACCATATGGTTGGAAACCAAATTCCAAGCACACCACCATCATAGAGAGTCTTCTAGAACCATATAACCAACTCAACATGGATTTCCAGGCCCTGGGAGGTCACATTGAACTTTATCCCAACTCTCGTTTTGTATCCCAAATACCACTCAATCCAATAGAACCAAATAAACCATATAAAACCGAACAACCAATAGAAACCCAAGGCTTCGTATAGAAAGTGTTGGTGTGACACTCCCTCCAAACCACACCCTGAGGTTTCGACATTCCTAATACATCTACCTTGACATCCACAAATAACACGGGGAGATCTAAAAGAAAGGTCCTCTAAAGACTGACCTACTCAGATACCATTTCTTCACAAACTAATCTAGGTCGACCTCGAAGTGGTCACTCGAGCTGATCCATGACATGGAACAAAGGGTTTTCTCGATCCCCACTGGCTATAAACTGATGTCAGGCATCAATAGATTAAAGAAGGGAATTATTTCACCCAATAAAAAATAATGAACAAAAAAGGGGATTAAAAAGGTTGACCCAAATATATATATATCAATATCCAAACTGATCATTTAATATACAAGAACTGAAAATACATAAGACTGAACAATAGGACCAACTAAACCTAGCAACTATAATGGAATCTCCATGTTAACCCAAGGGTCATTCTTCATTACCAAAAACAACCATCACCTGTGGTAATTTGTACAAAGATTAACCTGCACCAAAAGATAAAAACAATAGAGAACTATAAGTGTGGGTTTAAAAACACTTTAGACATGCCCAATAAAATTTATTTCCAATGCAGTTACTTTAAAATAAAAGAAACATAAATTTCAAGTGTGAACTAAAATATATAAAAGTAATATTTTTCCACAAATTTTTCCTCATTGAAATAAATCATGATACATTTACCTTTTTTCCATTAGAAACACCATTATTTTTCCAAGAATAAATCATTTTTCTTTTGAAGAAGAGTGATAAAATTTTTTAAAATAGAGAGAAAAATTACAGAAGAATTTCTAAAACCTTTGTTGTAAAAACATGAAAACATTTTCCAATTTTTGGAATGAAGACACATGACTCTAGAAGTAAGAAAAAACACAAAATAAGATAATATAATAATACTCACCCAGGAATAACCAACTAATCATGAAACTCAACAATACATCATAAGTAACTAAGTACAAATAGACATATTAGGAACCTAGGAGCTCATAAATAATCCATAACCTACTATATATCATGGCTCATCCTAGAAATCAGGCCTCACTCGATGATATAATAAACTCCAATGCGCTCCACCACACCACAATGGTATAGTCTGAGGACCACAATCACATAGCAAAAATAACAAATATCCCCCTACCATGGGCCACTAGTTAATGTGTAACCTAACAGGTGAAACATTCATTGTCAGAAAATTCAATAGCTGATTTAGGTTCTCCATGTTATGATTATAGAAGAGGGTGAGTCAACTGATTCTAACTGATCATCCTATCACATACTTATATAAAATAATTCACATAGTTGACATCACATGAGTCACTCTAAGGATCAATGTCTTGTCATACTACATATAAGTAACAATGGAGTCCATAAGAGAGATCTTATATTCCACACAAAGTAAAGAGGTCATAATAATTCTATAATTATGAAATATATCTGATTCAATGTTTATACAAACAAGAAAAGTTGATATTCCATGGGTAATATTCAAATAAACACTTTCTACAGTTTTATGATATTTCCAAACGGGCCTCAAGAATTTTTCAAATATCAAAAAATTTAATAGAATAAAATATACCATTCCAAAAATGTAGAAATAAACCCATTAACATTTCCCAACCAATTCATTTAATCCCAATTTTATCTAATAAGTAACATTTCTAAACCAAAACCATTTTCACAAAAGACATTCCAAATGGGCTACACATCACAAACACATGGCATACCAATTTCAAAATCCAAGTACACATTACCATTAAATACAAAAACACATTGAAAATACATTCATGGAAACAAAAACATCAATTCACTTATCAAAATTATATTTACAAATATAAGCCATGCTTTACAATCCAAAAATCACATGAAAATGTCAACCGTGAGTTAAATCAAACCCTTTATGTGCACATTGATAATAAAAAACAACATTTATCAAAAAATAATGAATAAAATACATTTTCTCCCACAAAACAAGAATTTCAATAATCACATAAGATTATTTACCACACAAGGGTGGTGGAAAAAGCAATAAACCAATGAATCTTAAATTATAAATTATGTGTAAAGGGAAACCATCCTCAATATCACTGCGCTTCAACAAAACACACCCAAAAAAATGGCACCTTGAGGGTTCCAAGGGAAAAGATATTGGAATTGGAACCATAAACACCCAAAACCCACTATATAAATTTGGGGAAACACATACCCTATATCCACGTGAAAAGGGAGATAGAGATATTAAGAGAAAATGAAAGAAAGAGGTAGAGGGAGATAAAGAGAGGATATTTCCTTGAGGGATTTTGATACAAAACCTTGAAGGAATCTTAAATCAAAACCAAGGGTAGAAGGAGGAATATTGGATAAGGATGTAGGAGCCTCCTTAGGGAAGCATGCACTATAGGAAGTAGAAATGGTGAGTTTTGGGTTAAAATACAAAAAGGGATAGGGATGGAATTTCAAAAAAAATATATGTGAAACTCGCATGGTTTGGCCTCATGGTTATCCAACCCATGAGAAAAACATGGGCCCCTCAATTGATACACTTTGGTACTCACACGGTCTAGATGAACTGTTTATAAACTATGCAGAATGGTTCTGTCTTGAGACTATGGATTTCCACTTTATTTAAACATGGATTAACTAACTGTGTGTGGGTTGTGCACCCTCAACCCAAACCACTCCAGGGCTTTCAAGATTTACTAGTTCATGTTGCATTGTTTTCCTAAACCGGGAATTGACCATATGACTAGTTAAAAACTCCTCAACATTCAAAATTTAAACCTGTCACACCCAAATCTCTAGATCCGTACTTGAGGCCAAATGGTAATATGGATGAGAGGTGAGAAGAAAAATCTAGGCGTGATAGATAGAATTCCCCTAAATTATGATTCTTGGTATTTGATTATTATTTTTATTATATACACATATCCTGGTGAGGTTATAGTAAAATAAAATAAATGATTGGTTAATATATAAATTAAATTTAATGGAATGATTATTATTATGATTTATTTTTAAATGTTTGGATTGATAATTAATTAAAAGAAATAAAATTACAAGCAGATCTCTCCATTGTGTTTCTTTAAAATTTTCAATAGTAAATAAATGGGTTTTGGTTAAAATAAGATGAAAAATTTTATACTATTAGAAATTATATAAATTGACTTACATCTAGAATCATTTCTTTTAGAATAACACTAATTTTAGGATGATTTAGAAACTATAATTGGAGATAAAATTATTAATATTTATTTATATCAAATTTATAACTCTTTTCATAAATTTATAATACAAATGGTAAAATACAATTATATCCCCACTTATCATTTTATTTCTTCCAAAATTATTCCTGTCAAATGTGACATGATCATTTGTAGTAAAAAAATTATAAAATGATTTTTTTCCAAATAGGACAAAATATGTAGATAGTGGATGTAGGGTTTAATATTATAGAAAATTGGGGTTTTACATGGTGCTATGGTTTTTAATAATTCTAGGTGATACACCAAAATGTGTGTGGAAATCTGATAATCATAAAATTTATTCTATGATAGCGGTATAAACTGTATAGTTATAAGGTAGGATTGAAATAAAAGGTGTATTCCAATTTATTTTTTTATCAGGATCCTCATCACCCAAATTGATTCATTTTATAATAGTTTATTATGGGTTTAAATTGTATAAATTATTCCTTAGTTCATAAAATGAAAATTCACTCATGAAAAATAAAAAACCTTGGTTATGTAACAAATTATCCAATGGTTTAATGAAATAAAACATTTAAATAGGAATGAAGCCCAATGGTCATAGAATCCCTTAATAATTTTTTCAATTGAGTTTCAATCAATCTTAATCCCTTGGTCTTGAGATTTAAATAGAGGAAAATAATGGTTTCAATCATAATAATATTCAAACCCAAATCATAATGGAGGACACAATTAAAATACAATAATTATATGAGCACCAAATTCTTAATCAAATATTTACCACTAATAAACCAAGAAAAATGAACTGTAATATGGATATATGTATTTAGTTAAATAAATATGAATTAAAGACACAAAACCATAGATCTTATGAATATCCAACAACATTCCACAAGGTAGGGACAATCCTCATTTGAAAATGCCCAAAAGTGCCTTAAAATCTTTCCTATGAAGATATCATAGGGTTAAGTTTCGATTGGGAACCACCTATAAACATACAAGTTTCCCCTATGAGTTACAATTTGAATTACCCCTAAAATACCATTAAAAACATTAAACATTGTGGTTGAGGGTTGGTAGCATAATGCCTGGTCCACATATACTGTCGTGGGAATACTTAGTAATTGTAAAAAATATTCTAGGTGGTTTATGAGAAACGAAAATATTGATGTTTATCTGTAAAATTTTGATCCATTTAAAATGATATAACCTTATTTTTAATACTTGAGACTCTATTATAACATGTAATAACTACACTGCCAAATTGTTTCACAAAATTCACTCTATCATAAAAGAAAGAGTCTTTATTCATTATTATATTTAAAAGTTAAATTTTAATATTATAGAATTTCTATTAGATATAAATGAAGTAATTTTTTATTCACCAATATAATATTATCTTTTGATAATTTTTTATCTTTTTTGGAAATCTTATTTTAGGTGAAATTTACCAAATACAATTTTTACAGATACAGTGACTTTTATAAGATCATTACGATATAATAATGGATTAAAATATTTTGAAATATTTCAATAATTAAATATTAATACATTGAGGAAAATTATACATTTGAAATGTTAATTTTATTGTAGAAACCCATGATTTTCATTTTTGAGCCTATTAATTATTTTTTACTATTTATTATAAGTTATACATTAACTATTTTAAATTTAATTATGATCACTTTTAGAAATTTAATATTTTTAAATGGTTTAAATTCTTGGAATTATAGTACCAAAATTATATTTTTATGGTAATTTTAATTTTATTGATAAAAATATGTTACTGAGTGTAAAAATAAAGTTACCATGGTAAAACAAAATTTAGTAAATAGTAAAAAATTAAGAAAAAAAAAATATAATTCCAAAAATAATATCTAAAAGAGTTTAGTGATTCATTTTATTGACCCATGGTCTTGTATTATCCATTATTTCCGAATTTATGATTTATATTCATTGAATATGGAACCTCTTATTACTAAAAGGTCACTCCCCTCACATAAAAAATGAAACATTCATAGGCTCATTTCATATATTATAAAATTAAAATTCCTCCAACACATATACAATTTTTTACATCTCCTAGTTCCATATACCAATTTTTAATCCCCTTGTTCAATGTAAAATACATAAATCCACAATTTCCATGAAATCCTTCAACGGAAGGTTCAAATTATCAGTATTTGTACTAATAAATTCTTAAATATATTAATAATTAATTTTCTCCACAAAAATAAAATTTTCTCATTTTATATAATTAAATAATAATTATTACTATATTGACATTTTTTTATGTTAACATTGTGACCATTAACTATTGTTCCCCCCTCCATTGATAAATAATGACGTCATTCATGTGTGTGTGTGGACTTCCTCCTACAGCATGAAATGGATTTCATCTTTCGAAACTACAAAACATGGGTTTTTATTATAGGGTATTTAATGAATAGATATGATATTTTTAACATGTTGAATATTTTTAAATTAGAAATCATTTCTTACCATCCTCTCATTTTATGATAGTTAAATGGAGTTTGTGTGTATGTTCATACAACCGCCTCGACAAGGAGGCATGTTTCATTTTTCATCAATGTTGTACATGTATTGTTTTTAAAATATATTTAATCAGTATATATAACAATAATGATCAACATATACCATGAATTGTATTCTATAAGGATAATAATGGATTAAAGATCCTTATAATGTTACCAGTTAATATTAGTAAATTAATTGAAATAATCTCATCATATATTTCTTTTTTAAAAACTGGACCGTTGAAATATATGGAATGAAAATGGTAATTCAATAATAATTAACACATAATGATTTTAATATCATTAATAATTTATAAATGATAAAAAATTCAATGATTTGGATGAGAACCCATTGTTTTGAAACCCATATTAATAAATTTAAATTATTAGCATTGAGTGATAAAAATAATCTATTTCTAACTATTAAATGTGTATAAAATTATTATAAATGAAGAGCATAAAAAGTAAATTTATTGAATAAGGTTATAAAATAATTGGATTATAACATGTATTTTATCATTATATTATATCATCTGTAAAACATTAGAAACATTAATGGAGAGTGTATTGATATCCATATGTTTATCATTCCAATATGTATGTTTATCAATTACGAAGTAAATTTTATTAGGTATTGTATTGTATTTAATTTATTTTTATGGGGAATTCATAAAAAATAATTAAGATATGGGAGGGGATGAATATTTTATAGACTTTGTTGCCTCTATTAGTCTTATGAGACAAAATGTTTTGGTATTTAGTGTATTCCCACGCATTTATTAATATTTCCTATAAATGAGAAATTCAAGGCAAGATCATGGAAATATATAAATAAGGCCTTTATGGTATGATCATGATTTATATACATGCTGACCTCATTTTCTAATCCTAATATTCTAGAATATGTCTTTCATAATAACATCGTGATGTCATGGTTTGAGGTATTTATTGTAAGATTAAGATTTCCGACATTATGTATTCCATCACTGTGGAATCAATTATTGTTATACCTGAGATATATTACTTATATTTATATGTTATCAATGGTTATATTATTCTATATGTTTTATTATATTGTTGTGTTATTCATATTATTTTTCCAACTACATTAGTTATCACATGCTTATATAAATATATATTTTTGTTCTAAATTTCCCATTACATAGAATTTGAAATCATTAATTTATTTTTTTACCTTCCATAGGGTAATAATAAGAGGTAATTAAATTAATTTATAGGTTTCATATAAATAATAAAAATGTTTTCAAGAGGTTTATATTGTTTTGTTTTAATGTTTCCATTACATTATAACAACTATATATGTATCTGTTCTCTTAATAATGATAAATAGTGAGTTCCTTTACATATTATCCCTAATATATTTTACAAATGTAATGATCTAACCATTAGATTTAGGTTATTTTTGTTAGGTTATTGTATTTTCATTCAAATAATATTTTGTAGAAACCTTGAAAATTATACTTAAGAAAGGTTATATTTTGAAACACAACTCAGTGTATGACACAAGGAAAGTTTCATGAATATGAAAACTTCCTAATATATTGTTAATGTATGTATTATGTTTTTTTATAGAAATTATATCCTTGCATACATATAAACAAGTAGATACATGCTCTTTCATTAATGCATATTTCGTTAATAAACTCAAAAACACTTGTTGGGTGTTAACTTTATCTTTAATTTGTGTTTGACAATGAGGAATAATTGTACATCATGTTTTACACTCCAAAAAATTATCTTTCGGTTGATTCACATGATCTTTAAAACCCATTATAAATTCATTGAAAATATTTATATGATTTTAATATTTTCCCAAAATACTAAAAATATGGTTCTAGTATTTTTTTTGTTGTATCAAATTTTCATTAAATTTTAGTTGTTACACCAAATTCAGATTTATATACTATAATTCATGGTGTTGTTAGTTAACTAAATAAGTGTATTCCATTGTTTATAGATGGAAAATAGTGGAATAAATAGCAAGCATTTCAACACCCATAATCAATATAAGGATTTACTTTTAGAGAAATTCAATAATACTAGTACTTGAGAGGAGTAAATTATTGATATATTGGGGATGTTGACTCTGGTCATAGAAAATGTCATTCCCATTAGAGATAATTTGACTAATACATGACATTTTAATACAATTTTAGACTAATTAATGTTATAGGAAAATATATCATTAATTGGGAACACTAATATCATGGTATCTAAAGAGTGAACTAAGTCACTAGGGAAGATATTTATCACTTTGGTAATTATATAAAGGGAGAATGTTGTCATGATGGTTTACTGTTTAAGAGTATATTTTTTATTAATGATGAATATTGATTAAAAATAATAAGGGGGAGCAGGAGATGGATAGAATGGAGTAGAAGACTTTTTCAGTGATATACATTGAGAAATAATTTTCTATAACAAAATCAGAAAATATTGAAAATAAATTAATTTATTTAGTGTATAATAAAAAAGATAGTGTTTTTTAGTATGAGGATAATTTTTTAAGATTGGAATTGCTTAATTCTGACTACATACATAATGAGGATGTATGATCTACCACTTATTTTATTAAAATTAATCAATCTTATCTAAGGAACTAGTATCTAAAATGTTTTAACCATATGATGATATATTATTAAGTTCCATCAATATAGAGAAATAATTATCCCATGTCATATATTTTTAAAGAATATGATGATAAGAAGAGAATGGTTGAGTACAAAGGAAAAAAGAAACGTGGTGAAAAAGAGTAAGGGAATGGTGGAACTTCCCATATGTGATAATTGTGGAATGAAACACCTTATAATTTCATTAATTACCTAATTTTTTCCATGTAAGAATTTTGAATATTTCTATGAATATTTCAGGGGCTAGGTGCTAGGCTGGTGCAATATTCCGAGGCCTGGTGATCCCAGAACTAATATTTTAAAAAATATTAAAAATATTAATATCACGTGTTCATAGTTTCTCCAAAAAAAGAAATAAATTTCTAATGAAGTCTTGAATATGAAATCTGAGAACACCATTGAGTTTAAAATACTAGGTCTACCCTAGGTGTGACATAATCTTTATTGGCTTCATGTATTTTGGTAATGACCTATCATGGGTGCTAATTATAAAATATATAAATTAAATTAATTTATATATTAATTATGACATGGAAACCTAGAATCATATATTTAAACATGGATATTCCTAGTTTCTATTGTCATCCACATAACCTGGGGATTGATATGAGCTGTTGGAGAGGATCCATAGTAGGATTGTTGGTAGATTACATCGGAGTGGGATGAGATCAGGGATCTTGTGCCAAAATTTCTTGTAGATCACATCAACAAAATGTTTCTATAATAATTATTCATCAAGGATAGATTCAAATAGAGGTATGAAATTTTTATTTAGGAATTATCCTTGTTTAATTATCCCATGATGAACAAGAATCAATTGACTAATGGAATAAATCCCGCATTGATCATTCTGAATCAATGGTTTTATTTAAAGGGTTTTGGGATAGTTATTATTTTTTTGATCATTGACGTTTATACCTTTTAATTTATCTTTCCCACGAAAATAGATCAAGGATGAAAACAAATGAATATCAAGGCTTAGTAGTAATGTTTATGGTATAGGGTTTTCTCCCCTATGCATCATTGATATTTTCGTTCTCCCTATGAGTCAATGAATACCTAATAAAAGATGGTGGAACATTCAGTAAATGGTAAAATGGAACAATACCACTGGTTTGGGATGGTTACCCGATGTAATGATTATGTTGCATGATGAAATAAGTGGATCCAGAAATAAATCAGGAGTTTACAATAATATATTTGAAGTGTTGAACCGATGAGGTACATTAGCATGTATTTCCCATGCTCTTGTTGTGGATAGAATATAGTGACTTGATGAAATAAGAATTCAAATGACCCAAATCATAGTTACTTATGTGAAATCATGTTACAATCGAATGTATTGGAGTTACAGAGGTATATTTTAGAAAGCCAACGGGGATTCTATGAAAAACACTACTACAATACATGCATTCCTATGAACACATGTCGTGTAGAACCATATGTGAAATCCTAGGGTTTATACACCTATATAAGTATCAAAATCCATGTGAGATGTTTCATATGACATATAACTTGTGTGGTCAAGCTCAGTGTGCATAGGGGGGTACACGCCTAGAAGACTATGTAGCAAAATACACTATGCAGGTCGATCTACATGTCGTTTACACCCTAGAAGGTGGCTCGACATGTATAATATGTCACATGACTGGTAGACCAAATAGAGATACACACCTTGTGGTCTATGCCACATGTTTTGTACACCCTATAATGTGGTTTAACATGTGAAACGATTACACACATAGTAGATCGTGTGTCCCCATACACCATGTGTAATGGGTTACACACTGTGTACTAAAGAATGTACATGCTCGTGGGTAGGCCACATGCATAGTTCTGGACTATCCATCTACACACTGTGTACCTTAAAAACATGTTTCATAGGGTAAAAAACGTACATTACATGTATGTGTGATACATAGCTACTTCCACAATTAAGAGACACATCATATACCTGAAAGTACATGTTGAGAACTCTTTTGCAGACATGTTGGTTTCCTCTTTATCTTCTGTTAATATTCTTGGTGAAATTGTATGTGATTCTTTTGACTAGTATCAATTGAGTGTGTTCCCTTGCTATATTACTATGATAGTTCATTACTGATTACCATTCTCATCATAGAGGGTGACCCCTTTGCAATTTCCAAATGATTTGTGCAATATGGGCGGGTTCCATTATTTTAGTTTGAGTTGCCACATTAATTTTTGACTATAAATCATATAGAATATTTCACCATGTAACCCTATAATAGGATAATAGTGAACCTCATGTTCTTAATCATGAAATTGGTAGGGTTTTTTGGTATAGTATTGATTAATATTTACACGGGAATTGATCAACAACCTATGCAGATGTTTTAAGTAGGGTATGGTTCCCCCTAGTGAGCCCTAAACATTGAACCCATATCTTTGTATCAATATCTGATCATTTTGTTGAGGTTTATTCTGATATAGTGTGTTTCTCAGATGAACCCTTTAAATATCTTTTAGTCATATTCATGGCTAGAACTGATGAGTGTCACCTATGGTATTAGTATCAATAATGGAATTATAGCTCGTGGAGTGTGTTCTCTTGGATCTGTTTTGTTTGGAACCATAAATTATACATCATAGGATTAAAACACAATCATGACATTAATTAGATAATTTGTGTCCAATATGAATCTATTTGGATGTTTAATTTGGTATCTCATATTATGATCGACTTATCCAATGATGATCTTAATATAATTGATGCTTTATAATTGGTTTTTTGGGGTGTCCTACTGGGCATTGTTATACTCACCCATGCATGAGATCTTCTCGAAAATTCCATGACTTATATTGAAAATAAATATCATTATAGGGTCATTGGTGGACTAGGAGTAGGTGTATCCTAGTTTGCGCTACACAGACAGAGATGTATAGGGGTGTTTCATTTGACACCATCCCATCCATATGTATAGGGAAAACATTATTTCTTGTTTTGTATGGGAAGGTATTAGGACTCTTTTCATACAATATAGTATTTTTTCTATACTATAATTACTATATTATAGAATTATGAATGCATTATTATAATTTGTTTTACGTTTTATTGTTTTATAGACTTCAAAATGTGTGCATGTGTCTAGGTAAATTACAAAAATGCCTCTCTTGTCTGTGGTATGCCTTCTAAGAACTTTTCACTAGAATGTGGCCTATTAGTGGTGGACTTGGGGTATTTTTAGTTCAAAAATTGTTAGACCCAGACATGATAGAATTGTATCAGGGTAAATAACAAGTTGAAAGATTTATAACACAATAAGGGTATATAGAGTAGGTTTGATAACTCTATTTTTGGGTTGTGACGTATGGTTCGAGAAATAGGGTATCAATGTTAAAGTGTTTTGAGTTTATCTATCAGGGTAGGGTGTTTAGTGTTGGTGTAGTGGATGTTATATCCATTCAAATAGATCCTTAAAACATTCTTGTTGACTATGTACATGAAATCATTGGTTATAATAAAACAATTTGGTGCATTAATCATATATGAATGTTTTGTGGTTACCATGTACTTATTGATTCAGTTCCCCATATATAACCATTAACTTTTGTGTGACTTGATATTCATTAATGTTTATCTAAAACAACATCCATCAATGATTATGAGATTGTTTCATGATGTTGTTTGGTTTAATGATGAGGTCTCAGCTCAAGGACCCACTCATGATGTGCTTCCTTCAAGCGGGCACAAAGTAGTTCTACCACCTTTTGAGTGGTGATTATATCCTGCGGTGAATTCAATGGTTATTTTGAGAATTTTTATGAAGGAAAGTGATATAGTAATTCAAGATGATGATATGAATAGGATTGAAATATATTATGGGTTCCAGTGATAGATACTACTAAATATTTTTAGAAATCCTAAACCTCAGGTTGTGGGGATTAGATTGAGGTGATGGATTGGTTTTTTCATATTGTGTAGACCCTCAACCAATTAGATAGTTTCTCTTTCAACTTTTATTTTCTTCATATAATAGTATTTTTCATTGATGGTATCTATACATTTCACTCCTATGATGGGTTTACATCATGAGTTCTAGAGTTAGAGATCACCCAGGATAAAAGGTGATCATAACTCCCTTTTCAGTTGGTAGAGTATTTCCATGAGATTCATATGTGAGTAATCTTCTTAGTTATGTCCAGTATTGATGATGGTTATAAATGTGTGACATCACTATGGTGACATAGATATTTTTTAGAGAGCTATGATGGTAGTGTTTTATGAAGATCTCACTTTGTGTATGTATTGTATTTGTTATCAACTAATCGTCATTGATTATCAATAGTGATAAATGTAATAAGAGTATATTTGTGTGATCAATATGATGAAGTAGTGTAGAGACCCAAATCGTGACTTACATGGACATTACATTAATTTTAGGGAAAACTTAATATATAACAAAAACAGAGGCCCAAAGACCGTATTATTTTAGTGTCTTTGGAAACTCGAAACGTAATCTTCTAATCATGGTGAATGATCTTAAACATCTCTCATAAAGATCTTCCCCATTTGGTTTTCAACCTAAAACCATTCTTTATATCCTGGGGAAAAGAAAAAATAAAAAGGGCGAGCTCAAAAGCTCAGTAAGGGTAAGAATAGAGAAAATAAAACAAACCATATACATTTGAACTTAGAAACATGAACATAATATTTAAACAAAAAAATCTAGAGAAATGACATAAAACATGGGAATACGTAAGGCATAGATCTTAAAGAAAAATTATCCTTGATAAAATAGCATGGGAATAAAACATTTAATTGCGGGAACCATTAATCACATGTTATGATTTACACAGTAGCAATGGAATTGATGCCAAGACCATCTTAGTGGACAAAGTACCTTTCTGAATCAAGTTCACTCCTCGTTCCAGTCCGGTATCACGGAACCGGATTAACTTTCCGTTCCAGCCAAGTCTATCTCATGAGATATAAATCATTAACCAATGAATTGGAGGGAGATATAGGTCCCTCTCATCTCATAATGAAATCATTCTTACTTGTGCCACAAAATAAAGATAAAACATTTATCATATCCCAATGAATAAAATGGGTTTCATAAACATCATCCCATCATCACATAATTCATATAAAAGAAATGGATATCATTTCATCATAATAAAAGTGAAACCATGTAAATCATAGAGACATTATACTTGAAAAATATACATATTAAATGATGTAATGTTATATGGAAAATGGTTTTGATAAAACACTTGAAATGAATTATTAAAGAAAATATCCTATCTTTTCCAAAATCATTTTCTTTTCAAAAAATTCCATACAATTTTGAAAGAGAAGGATTTTGTTGAAAATAGTCATGAAATATTGTAGATTAATCTTCATGAAAATAAGTCATTATAAAACCATAAAAATTCTTTCATGCAGTATAAGTTAGAAAAACATTCTTCTCGTACTTTTGTCGGTAAAGTCAAAAAATACCCTGTATGGTAAACAAAAGAAAGATTCCTTACATACCATGTAGTAAAAGTCAAAAATGGGTAAAAAGGACTTTAAACATACACAAAACTATATTTTTAGAAAACCGGGAAATGAATGATATATATAACCCCAGAAAATACTTACGAATAAGCAATCTCGAATAAAAAATATATTGGAAACTTTATCCCTTACCGTAGGTCCGATATGCTTCGTACGTATCTGGACCTCCTCTTCTTTCACGTGCCTCTTCTTAACCTCATATTAAGGAACTAGAGTTGGTATTTTGAGGAGACCAAAACCTCTATGATATAACTAGATAGGTTTAGAATATTAATTGGAAGGGGTTGGCCGAACTTCAAATCTCAAAAGGGTGTTAAGAGAAGAGGGTAGGGGTGCCCTTTTCATAAGGGACGAGAGGGGAACCTTTGAAAAAACTTAAAATATTATTTTATAATAAAGTCATATTCGGTTTATAATCGCTCCAAATTGATTTATTTCGAAGATAATGTGGGGATGGGTATTAATCCTCTCAACCAATATGTTTTATACAAGTTTAGGATACTATTTTAACCTTATCATTTAGATTAAACTCTAAGTTAAATAATATAACTTTTACTGTGTCTTCTTGTTTTCATACACTATATGGTTAATAAAATTACTATAACAAGCCAAAAGAACCCCAAGTGGTTCATTATTAATATATATAACCTTATCTAAGTCATTTATTTAGAAACTTAGATTTTTAGTAATATAATTATAATTAATAATATAATGTTTTTTTAAACTATTTTATGTCAATTTTAAAACTATTTGGTAATTTATTTTCGTGAAATTCATAACAACATGATTAGTTCTAAAAAATTTAATTGAATCAATAATAACATGTCATTTTAAACTATAAAATTAGTGGAATTCATTAAAAGTCTCAAATTGCATTTATTTGGGTATTTATAATATCAATTATGTTAATATTTCATTAATAAGGTAATTACTGCATCATCATTGTGTCATAAATAAATTACATTATTTATTGTCTAAAAATTATAATTTAAATACCATTATGTAGGAAATATTATTATATTTTTAATTAATATTTATAGTCGACTTTATCTCATGTATTACCCTATATTAAAAATGATTTAGTTATTAAACATTGATTTAAACTATTTTAACTCTTCTTTTAATAAAATAATAATAACTGTCCTAATCTAATCCATGTAGACCTAAAGGGTAATATTTAATTACTAAGGTTTATTTTGGTCGAATTACACTTATCCAATATAATTAGGACATGTTTTAGGGTAATAATGATATCATTTTTACCCCTAATTACCCTATTTAATTTTAACCATGGTAAATAAAAGTAAAAAGTTTCTATTCACCAAATATTATTTTTATCTTATTGAACAAAATTTTACTCCTTGATATTAACCATGTATCTTTTATTTTTTAAATCCCACTCACATAAGTGGTAAAATTATATTTTATGTAAATTTTCAAATTCTCCTAGGAGGTGGGAAAAGACGGTGAAAAGTTCAATACACTTTTTATATATCTAAAATAATTATAAAATGAATCCATTGAATTGCATTGAAATTATATAGGTATTATGTATCAATTTTGACCAACAATAAATTTAAATAAAAATAATAATTATTTAAATAAAAAGTCCGTTTTTAAATAGTAACACAGTGTTTTCACTATTCATCAAAAATTAAAAGTTTTCAGAAAAATACAATAAATTCACCCTAAGGTAATTTTGATATTCTGAATCCAAAAATGAAGTCCATTTAGAAAGATAAAATTTATAAAATATTAAAAAGTGGGTATTACTATTCATAATGGCTAGTTTATATAACATATCACTATTTAGCGAAACTCGGTATTGCGTACAACACACGCTATCATGGAAGGTGGCGATTGCATGTAATGCAAGCCATGTCAGGGATGCATATAGTGCAAGATCCTTTTGGTGTAGCATACACCACAAGACATTAATTATATTAAAAATAATATTTTTCATAAAATCTCAGGATGTTAAATTCTACCCCCCTTAAAATGAATTTCGCCCTCAAAATTTGATGGGGTTATAAATGGTTTACTACTTAAAAGATTCTTTCATAGAAACCCACATCGTAAAATGTAATACCATAACATAACTTTAAAAACTAAATTATCAAACGTAACGGTTACCCAAATTAATAAATCACTGGGTTTCCACATAGGAGAACATAGGTGAAAATATGGATATGGAAGAGAAATCTAACCATCAAGTTCTAATGGAGAGTGGTAGAGGACTTGGCTATGAAAAATCCAACAATAACAAATCCATAAATTTGTGATGATCTAAGGTACCATCTGACTCATCCTATATAACGACATTAGGACAACATTTTTTGTTTTCAAGATCAATTCCCTATATTTTAAGAATTGTTGAATTAAAATAAATACTTACTTGATTTTGGTACAATATAACTGTCGCACGTGCCCTGAACAATATCCATATCATCTCTTAAAGAAATTAAGTTGAATTTGTCTTCCGTGAAGTGTTAGTAGATCATGTGGTAGAATGATAGGTCATTCCGTCTGTCTCAAACATATGGATAGTAAAGGTTATTAAATATACATATGTCCATCTATAGTGAGATTAATTGTATATGGTTCCTAAAATGGACTTATACTTCATATATCATATCGCTTAATATAATAAAACTATCTTATACTAAATAAAGACTTCTTGTAGACCAGTGGTAGGCGATAAAGGCCTTTCACACTTCAGTTGTGGGTTCAATTCCCACAGCCTTGTCCGACGCGACGGGTTGTCGCTTGTCCTATGGGTTGTCCTTTTTCTAAAAATATACTATAATAACATTCATAAATAAAATAAAAAAAACAATTTCTATCTTTAAATAATACAATCTTATGTCCAACATAATCCATTCCAATATTTAGACTTATCCAAAATATGTCTGTCAAATCTCATAGTATAAAGAAAACAATTACTAGAAATGTCATCTACCGATCATTGAATACCATCATTTATCCCCCATATATCATATGATATATCTTGTTGGTCACATTCCAAACATATGAATACCTTAATCATGTATTCTCTTGAAACATAAATTACCATAGAACCTTAGTGAAAACATGAATGCTATCAAAAGTTAACTCATTCCACATACCAAAATCCAAAAATTTCTATATACTCAAACCATGATATCAATTTTTCCTTATATCAGTCATGAGCTCATTTATACTATCAAAATTTCAAATTATCTTTATCCCTTAATTATTCACATATCATCTTCTTTCCAAAAATATCTGAATAATCTTTCATGGATACCAGTACCATTCAACATATACTTTCAAATACTTTAGGAAAAACAATAGTTTAACAATCCTTATATGTTTCTTTATTCCATAGTACCATTAAATTACCTATACTATATAACTCTTGATAAATATACAATCATATCACTACCTTCTTAAACCATTGACCAGCCTCAACACTTCTTTCAACTCATCTAACATTTGTAGTCTTCTCATCATCATCCACATAAATACTACCAATATGACCATGATGATTCCCTTCATGAGATTTTCCCTTAGGGAAATGGTTTGCATAATTCCCATACATTCCAAATTTAAAACATCTAATCATTGTTGATGTCATAGCAATACCATTCTCCTTCTCCATGGTGTTAACTGAACCTCTTCCTTTACACTTACTAGATTTGTGTCCTTCTTTTCTGCACCCAAATCATCTTCCAGTTCCTTTGAAACACTCTCCCTGATTCCTCTTCCCACATGATTTATAAAAGGAGAATTGAAATTTCATTCCTATATGATCATCATGAAACTCCATCTTTCTATTATTAGCCTAGTTAGAAAACATACCAAAGTTCAAATTATTGATCATGTTATGAGATTTCTGATTAGGCATAATAACGACGTTTGGAATTCCAAAATACTGTTTCATTTGGTGTCTCATGATGAATATAATTCCATTGTCCATCATATCCTCCATTACCATGAATCTTCCAATTTCAAGCCATTTTTTAAAACCCAAAAAGATTAGTGTGAGAGGCAAAAATCATACTAGGAAATAAACATAATAAAGGGGGAGTACCTTCAATATATAACATCTTAGGTTTAATTCAAAGATCATTACCTAAATTCTTGGACAATAACCTATATGTAACTTATCCTTAGGGACATCCCTAGACATACCTTAGAAATATCTCAAGGTATATCACTAAATTTTTCAAATCCTAGTTTCAAAGGTTAAATAAACCTTCCCTCTGATACCAACTATTGAGACCCAAAGCTTGGTGTACATGGACATTACATTAATTTTGAGGAAAACTTAATACATGACAAAAAAAGACACCCAAATACCGTATTATTTTAGTGTCTTTAGAAACTCGGAACGTAATATTTTAATCACGATGAAAGATCTTCATCATCTCCCATAAAGATATTCCCCTTTTGGTTTTCTTACTTAAAACCTTTATTTATATCCTGGGGAAAAGAAAACATAAAAATCATGAGCTAAAATTCTCATTAAGGGTAAGCATGGAGAAAAAAAAACAAACCATATACATTTGAACTTCTAAACATGAACATAATATTTAAACATCAAAATCTAGAGCAATGACATAAAACATGGCATTACGAAAGGCATAGATCATAAAGAAACAATAAGCATGAAAAAATAGCATGGGAATAAAAAATGTAATTGTGTCAACCATTATGCAAATGTTATGATTTCTATAATAGCCAAGGGAGTGATTCCAAGACCATCTTAGTGGACAAAGTCATTTTCTGAATCGAGTTCACACCTCGTTCTAGTCCTGTATCACTGAACCAGATTAACTTGCCATTCCAGCCATGTCTATCTCTTGAGATATAAAACTTTACCCAATGCATTGGAGGGTGATATAGGTCCCACCCATCTCATAATTAAATCATTCTAACTTGTGCTACAAAATAAACATAAAACATTCATCACAATCCAAAGAATAATATGGGTTTCATAAACATCATTTCATCATCACATAATCCATATAAAAGAAATGGATATCATTTCATCATAAGAAAGCTGAAACCATATAAATAATAGAGACATTATACTTGAAACATACACATATTAAATAATTTCATCTTATATGGAAAGTGGTTTTGATAAAACACTTGAAATGAATTCTTGAGGAAAATTTCCTTTCTTTTTCAAAATCATTTTATTTTCACAAAATGCCATGCAATTTTAAAAGAGAAGGATTTTGTTGAAAATAGTCTTGAAATCGTGTAGAGTAAGATTCATGAAAATAAGGTGTTATAAAACCGTAAAAATCCGTTCATGCCGTATAACTTAAAAAACAGAATTCTCGTACTTTTTTTGGAAAAGTCAAAAAGTATATCTTATGGTAAACAAAAGAAATATTTCTTACATACAATGTAGTAAATGTAAAAAATGGGTAAAAAGGACTTTAAACATATATGAATCCATTTTTTAGAAAACAAGGAAATGTAAGATAAATATAACCCTAGTAAATACTTACGAGTAAGTAATGTCGGATAAAAATAATATTGGAAACGTTATCCCTTCCCTTTTGTATGATATGCTTCGTACGTATCAGAACCTCCTCTTCTTTGACACGACTCTTCTTAACCTCTTGTTAAGGAACTAGATTTGGTAATTTGAGGAGACTAGAACCTCTATTATATAACTAGAGAGGATGAGAAGATTAATTGGTAGGTTTTGGCTGAGTTTCAAGGCTCAAAAGGGTGTGAAGAGAATAGGGAAGGGGTGCCCTTTTTATGAGGGAGGAGAGGGGAACCTTTGGAAGAACTTAAAATATTATTTTATAATAAAGTCATATTCGGTTTATAATAGTTAAAAATTGATGTATTTCGAAGATAAAGTGTGGATGGGTCAAAATCCTATCATCCAATAGGTTTTATACGTGTTTAGGTTACTAAATTAACCTTATCATTTAGATTTAACTCTAAGTTAAATAATATAAATTTTACCGTGTCTTCTTGTTTTCTTACACTCTATGATTAATAAACTTACTATAACAAGACAAACGAACCCCAAGTGGTTCATTATTAATATATATAACCTTATGTAAGTCATTTTTTTGAACATTATATTTTTAGGAATATAATAACAATTAATAATATAATATTTTTTTTAAAAACTATTTAATGTCAATTTAGAAACTATTTTATAATTAATTTTTTGTGAAAATCATAAAAACATGATTAGTTCGAAAAAAGTTAATTAAATCAACAAAAACATGTCATATTAACCTATAAAATTAGTGGAATTCATAAAAAGTCTCATATTAAATTTATTTGGGTATTTATAACATCAATTATGTTAATATTTCATTAATAAGGTAATTACTGCATCATCATTATGTCAGAAATAAACATCATTATTTAATGTCTAAAAATTATAAATGAAATACCATTATGTAGGAAATATTTTAATATTTCTAAGGAATATTTATAGTAGAATTTATCTCATGTATAACCCTATATTAAAAATGTTTTAGTTATTAAACTTTGATTTTAACTATTTTAACTTTTCTTTTAATAAAATAATAATAAGTGTCCTAATCTAATCCAAGTGGACCTAAAGTGTAATATTTTATTCCTAAGGTTGTTTTTGGTCGAATTTCACTTATCTAATGGAATTAGGACATGTTTTAGGGTAATAATAATATCATTTTTACCCTTAATTACCCTATTTACTTTTAACCATGGTAAATAAAAGTAAAAAGTTACAATTCACCAAAAATTATTTTTATCTTATTGAACCAAATTTTACTCCTTTATATTAACCGTGTCTCTTGGATTTTCTAAATTTCACTCAAAGAAGTGGTAAAATTATGTTTTCTGTAAATTTTCAAATTCTCCTAGGAGGTGGTTAAAAGACGGTGAAAAGTTCAATAAAATTTTTATATATCTAAAATTAGTATAAAATGACTCTAATGAATTATATTGAAATTATATAGGTATTATGTATCAATTTTTATCTAAAATATATTTATATAAAATAAATTATTATTTAAATAAAAAGTCAGTTTTTAAATAGTTACCCACCATTTTAACTATTCATCAAAAATTGAAAGTTTTCAGAAAAATACCAAAAATTCACCCTAGGCTAATTTTGATATTCCGGATAAAAAAATGAATTCCATTTCAAAAGATAAAATTTATAAAATTTGAAAAATTAGGTATTAATATTCATAATGGCTAGTTTATATAACATATCTTTGTTAATCGAAACGTGGTATTGCGTACAACACACGCTATCGTGGAAGGTCACGATTGTGTGCAATGAAATCCAAGTCAGGGATGTGTGTAGTGCAAGATCCTTTTGGTGTGGCATACAACACAAGACATTAATGAAATTAAAAAAAATATTTTTCAAAAAATCTCGGGGTGTTACATGTACTTCCAATGTTAATAGAGCATGGATTAAGTTCTCATGTATTGATATAACATGAATGATATTCAAGGAAACATGTGAATGGTTTTAAGACTTTGAGTCTCAAAGGGATGCCCAGATAATTGTTATGGATTCATTTGATGTAATTGGATGTATTGGCTGAATAATCCTACTAGTAAAATATATTGATGCTTTTCTGTAATAAAGGGGGAGAAAATGTGTTTCCAATCATATTAAATATCGATTGGAATGAATAGTGTTTCTAATAAGATAGTGAAGTTACATTACATTCCATTGAAAATATGACGATTCTAAAGATAATCGATAAATGTTTAATAAAAAAAATTTAAGTTGATTGATTAAATCATGTGACCAAAAATTAGTATGTTTGGTTTTTCCAAATTAGATTTTATGGTGGAATTGTTTCCAGGTGTTTGAACAATTTTTGGGCCTCAAAATCAAAAAATTTGTTTATGGAAAATGATGAAATTTTCATAAAATATTTCCTGAAGGATAGTTCATTGGATAAGAAGGACATTTCAAAGACAGAGTAGGTGGTACACAATGTGATGAAGGAAAATAGAAAAAGGATTTTTTTCACATTTTAGAGAATTATGGATGATGAAGAACATTATGTGGACCGTATAAGGAAAACGGTTCCCAAGAGGATCACAGTTCATGGGAGGATTTTAGTTCATGGTGAAGGCTTGCAGTTTGATAGAGGAAAGACGTTTTCAGGAGTCGTGTCATTTATAGATGATAGGTGGTGATCCATTACTGGATGGAATCAACCACCATGAGGATTAAATGCACTACGTAGACCACATAGGGAAAATGGTTCATAGAGAGGATCACATTATGTGGGAAGAGCATCATTTGTGGTGAATGCTATTTGACATCACTGTTTTTTGTAAATTGGATTTTCAGAATATTTATATTTCTTTTTCTATATAAATTATTTTAATCCCATTATTAAGAGAGAGTGAAATTTATAAGAAATCAAATTATATTTGGGAAGAATTCGGTGATGTCCAAAGAGTTTGGGAGGGATAATTCTACGAAGGAGAAGAAATTCATTTGGATAATTCTACAATGAAAGAATTAGTTTACAGAGGAAGATTCCGTGTAGGCAGAAGTTTTTCATGGAAGAGAAGACAGTCATTGGAATACGAGATAGTGCATGGAAGAAAAGAAAGTCTGGAAAAGTAGAGACATTCCATTGAAGAGAAGATAGTCCATGAAATAGAAGGAATTCCATAGAAGAAGAAGCAGCCTACCGGAGTAAAGGAGGAACGTGGATAAAAGTTGGTTTGCAGAATACGTGTGGTCCCTGGAGAATTGAATGTGTATGGGGCATCAATCATCCATGTAAAAGATGAAGTTCGTATAAGGGTATGCTATCTGTGATTGACTCATATTATGTGGTGAATTATAGTTAATGGAGCAAGAATAAATGGTCTGTGGGAAGTAATGTTTGTCTGTGAAAGGAAAGGTGTTCCTGAAGCACTTGCTCCACATGGTGTAAATCTGTTTCCAAAAGATTTTTCATGAAGATAAACCATGTGTGTACCTAGTTGATACAAAATAGGCAAAAAAGATCAAACACACATTTTTTTTTGTGTAATAAAGAACATGACATGCACTAAAGTACATATTTTCACAAGGAAGAAGAGAATAAGTCACTACATCACAATTGCACAATATTGTGGGTCTAATAAGAATAGTGTGATCCCACATAAATAAAGATTATTATTTTGGGTAGATTAATTATGATGATTCTAAGATGATCTGATCTTCTTAGATTTAATAATCAAAAAGGAAGTTTGTGATTCCAACAAAAATTAGAAGAAGATTTCACAGTGTAGTTTGTTTTGGAACTAATGAAGAAAGTGAGAAGAACAGAATAAGGAGAATAAGTAAGAATATTTTCTTGCATGCTACTATGCTAGTAACAAAGTGAGGAAGAAAAAACTGGACAACAAAGTAGAATTGTGACATCTGAAAGGACCCGGCTGGTAGGTGACTTTCATGGTGTTACAAACCCTCTTCAACAAGGAGAATTATGTCTTGGGTATAGTATATAGATCCATCCAATAGTGGTAAATGAGGCACTAATGTATTGTTTTGAATGTGCTTCATGAGTGTAATTGTATATACTACTCATTGTAACCAAAAAAAAGATTTTTTTCTAGTGGTTTTGTGGTTAGGACTATTTTCAACCATGATAAGGATATAGTTACCCTTCATGAGTTGTAAACCTCGTAAAAATATTGTGATCAATATTTACTACTTTCATATAATTGAATGTGATATGAGAAAGAGAAAAATAGAATCAATATTCTAACAGGTCTAAGAGGTATTGGGATAAAAAGATGAAATTGAACTAAAAAGTTCCCAACACCGAATCACCATCTTTTAGTGTTAGGTGTATCCCAAATTTCTACTTACAATTTGTATCAGAGCCATGGTTAACCTCTATTGGATTCCCTATAGTTACGATATTCTATTTTTTAGACTTCAAGTTTCTATCAAGAATATGGATAAGCTTCTTACATCTAGTGTTTGAGAGGTATGTTTTAGTGCATTTTAAAACATTCCTCAAGATGAAAATGCTAGAACAAGTGGTCAGGATCATCAATCTACAAATTCTCAAGAATTTTCAGTTGATAGATTAAGAGTTATTATACATGGTATTTTGAATAAATGGAATCCCTTATTTCTAGAGTATTTCATTGTATTCAAGAAGTGATCACCCAGCTAGAAGAAGAAACTGATGTTTTTGAGAAGGGAATCCATGGTTTTTTTTAAATTTTTGAATCACTATCTACAAGTTTGAACCTTTGAAGAAAAAAGGAGGGAATTTGAAATAAGCTCCTTAAAATGAATAAAAAAAGTTAAAGTGAAAGGGGATTCAATAATACATTAGAATAAATGGAACATGCACTTGAACTGGAATTTAAAAATAGCACTGATGTCAAGGGTTTACATTTAAAAGAAAATTCCAAGAAGATCAGGTAACATGGATCACTATTACAAAACAAAATCCTGATAAAATCAGAATAAGTTGAAATATTAATGAAGGTCTATGAAGAGAATATGGTTTATCTTGATGATTATAAAATCATCCTTAATAATAAATTTCTATATTTTTAATTTTAGTTGTACAATCTTGATAATACGTATATTGATTCTTCAAAAAAGAAATAAACAATTTATACAAGTACTCAATGTTTGTTAGAGTATTTCACTATGAAAACACCTCCAATGAGTGGTAATAAGATCATGAATTAATTTACTGATGTATCATCAGTAGAAAAGAGGAATAAGGTACGTTCTATCCATATTATACTAATGACTCTAAATATGTTATCATAAATAGTGTAGGTTGTAAAACACAATCCAAAAAGTATGGATGACGAAAGTTCAGAAGAAACATACCAACATGATAAGGGTGGATTGGAAAAAGAATGCTATAGTTGATTCCCCATTGAAAACACAAAAATCATGAATTATAACCCACAATATTTTTAAGATGATATTAGAAAATCAATATTTGAGGGTAAATGTAGGTGATGTAATAGAGTTTATATTTTTTAATTAAATTTTTTATACAATACTCAAAATATATAATCTGAAAGGAAGATTATATTAAGGGGGAGAAAGCCAAATTGGAAGAAGAGAAACACATAGATCTGGAAGAATCTATATACTACAAACATATTATAAATTCATTATAGCATCTATGATGTATATAATAGTAGTAGTCACAAGGTTAGTACATGATTATTTGAACATTTATCCAAAGCTAATAAGAAAATGAGATAATTCTGTTCATGATTGAAGAAGCTACCTTTGGATGGAAATAGGAGAATGTTGTAAAAGAAAATTCTCCTAAGAAGATTCCAATAAGGATATAAAAAAATACATTGGATTCAAAATCCATGAATTTAAAGGGTGGTGCATCCAAAAGAACTATGAAAAAGGATGACACTTAGAAGAACCAATGTGAAAGATCCAAACTTGGTTCCATTATTCATAATGATATGTTAGATACATTTTTTAAAGACATGGAAATAATGAGTAAACAAGAATATTTACAAGTTCATTCCAGTGAAAGTGTAAATTAAAAGATTACACATGATGAAAAAAATGGCTGAGAAGTTGGAAACAAAAAGAAACCCTTATGTTAAATTATTTATATGTGATAGATGAAAGAAATATATTCACGTTGAAAAAGATTATTTAACCTTAATACAAGAACAAGAAGCATTCATTAAGAGGATTATTGATATATCATTGATGAAGGTTTTTAAGACGTAAAATTATCCACACATAGTCGAATAGGATGTTAAGATATCCATGTTGCCTCAACATAAATCATAACATATGTTCAGATGTTCAATCATTAAGACTTGAGTAAATTGATCAACTTGGTTGAGAAGGTAATATTTACCTTTCTATTCATATTAATCAATCAAGAATTATCCATACTGTTTCCTTAAATCTTTGTGTATTTTATCTTTTCCTATAATTCAAGAAATAGAATCTGAAGCATTTCTCAAGGGGATAACCTAGGAAGTAGTGAGTGGTATTAATTTTTGATAGTAAAGATGAAGAGGATACGATCCAATAATTATTCTTCAATTGATATTCCAATATTAATATGATGGAAGACCGTCCATAATGATGTTGAAGAATGTGATTTCCATTTCTGGATAGCCAGGATAAAGAAAAATACATCTTGGTTTGATCTTATTTATTGGAATTTTAAAGAAAAAATGATTTACAATATCATCATTGGTGAACTTGTGAAATTTTTTCAAATATTGACTATCACATGTTGAAGACCCATTCTCAGGTATTCTTTATGCTATAGATTCATGAAATACATTCTTAATGTGATTTACCATTATAAAAGTAATGATAAGTGTTTCCCTTGGGAGGGAGAAAAATGAATAATCTATATGAATTATTATTTTCATTATTATCAAATATAAATATTCTAGAAATAACTTGAAGATCATGTAATTGAAAAATGAAAGTCTCTCTTAATATCTCATCATTGGTTATAAAAAAATAAGTAAATTTTTAAAAATGGGGGAGAAATTGAATTATTCTGTGAAATAAGAAAAATGTATGTTCCCCAAAGACACTTATCATGAAACTTACACTTGAATGTTTTTTATATAATTGTTAAAGTGAGTTAAGGAGTTTCTGGTTGATTGTTCATTAAAGGTTTATCTCAAATTTTGTAATTTTATCCTAGAATGAATGTGAATAATCTTTAAATACAAGTAAATGAGTTCTCATTTCATAATTCATCTTGACCAGTTGGTAATCGAAATATTTGTTGTATTAATAAAATACTCTTATTTTATACACTGAGAACAGATCAAGAAGACATAGGGTGAAATGAAAGATGGCATATTTCATATGTGTGGACTAATACCCATGTTTTCATGAACTTTTTTTATTGCCGATAAAGGGCTTAGAAAGTAAAATAAAAGATTTAAAGTTAATGGAGAGAGAAGATAACCCTTCGACCTATTGACATAGTCATTTTGAAAGAACATTGAATATATTCCCAACAAATACAAAAGAAGATATTAAAGATCCCACTTTGTGTATGGATTATAAATATTATCCACAGATTTACATTGATTGTCAATAGTGATCAATGAGATGAGAATATCTATATGAGATCAATTTTAGGAAGTAGTTCCAAATTTAAAATATCTTGGATGAAGTCATCATGTCCAAATATTACATGAATTATATTCCAAGAAACATGTGAATGGTTTTAATAAATTTAGTTTCAAAGTTATTCCTCTAGAATTGTTATGAATTTACATGATGACATTGAATGTAATGGATGAATAATTCTCCTAGTAAAATATGATGATGATTTTCTGATTTTTATTTCAAAAATCAAATAAGTTGTTTGGATAAATTGTGATTTAATCTTTATGAACGAAATGAGGAGAAAAGGTGTTTCCTGTCGTATTCATGTTTGATTGGAAAGATTGGTTTTTCTATGAACACAGGGAATTTACAGTTGTTTCCTTTGAAAAACTGAATATGAAAAAAATGATCAATCAAAGAAAAAAAATCAGGATTTATAAGGTTTTTGATAAAAATAGATGACTTAAAATTAGTATTATGTGTGTAGAAAAAGCATATTTTAAGGTGGTTCTATTTACCAGTGTTTTCTTGCTTTTTGGGCCGAAAAATCAGAATTTTTTTAATAGAAAATGATGTTTTTTTCACAAAAGACTGAATGAATTACAATTTGAAGATTGTCAAAAGAAATTTCACTACCTACATAGAAGGTATAGAAAGTGGCGAAGGAAAAATGGAAATGGAATAAGTTCCTCATAACAGTGATATGTGGACCACAATGCAAAGTACATAAACCATGTATGGAAAATGACTCGTGAGAAGATCACCATTCATGGGTGGATTTTAGTTCATGGTGATGGATTCCAATTTACATGAGGCAAGAAGTTTTGGGGAGTCATTTCATTCGTGAGTGAATGTTGGTGATCATTTGGAGAATGGAATCGACCATCGCGAATGAAGAAATGTGATATTCAGACCACGTAAAAAACAGTTCATAGAGAGGATCCTAATAAGTGGGAGGAGAATAGTTCATAGTGAAGGAAGTCCCGTTTCAATGTTTCTAGTAAATTCGGTTAGTGGTATTTGTATATTTATTTTCCAATATAACAGATTTTAATCCCATAATTAAGGGAGAGTGAAATTTATATGAAAAAAACGTCACACTGGGAATAATTTGGTGAAGTCTAAATAGTTCATGGGGGAAAAGTTCATGAATGAGAATAATTTTTTGGGGATAATTCATTGAAGAAGGAATTAGTTCACATAGGAAGATTAAGAGAGTGAGGAAGTTGTCTGTGGAAGAGAAGAAAGTCTGTAGAGAAGGAGACATCCTACAGATGGAAAGATAATATATGGAAGTAGGGAAAGTATGAAAAAGAGAAGATAGTTCACAGAGGATAATATGGTCTTTGAAAAAAGAATATTTCCACGAGATTGAAGGCATCCCATGAATAAAAGATCATTCATGGAATATGGGTGGTCTACAAATCATTGATAGTACATTGGGAATCAATCAACCCCAAAGATGAGGTAGTTCACTAAAGGGAAGTCTATTCACAAATAACTTCTAGTACGCCGTGAAATAAAATTCACATAGGAAGAGTAAATGGTCTATAGGATGTAAATAATGTCTATGGAAGGAATGGTGATCCCAAAGCACTTTCTCCACAAGATTTAAATCAGTTTGTGAAGGACTGTTTCATGAATTTAAAATGTGTTTATACCTTGTAGATATAAAATGGATAGAGAAGATCAAACACACACTACGTTTTTATGTGATTAAGAACAAGACATGAAACGAAGTATATATTTGTAAAAGGAAGAAGAGAATAAGACAATGCTATACGATTTCACATTATTGTGTGTCCAAGATGAATAGAGTGTAACCCCTTAATGATTGGTTATTATTTAGGGAAATTTAATTGTGATGATGCTAAGATAAGTTTATTTTCATTTATTTAATAATCAAAGAATAATTTTCTGATTATAGAATGAATTATAAGAAGATGTCACAATGAAGTTTATTTTTGAATAGAAGGTGAAAGTGAGAAGAATAGAAAAAGAATAAGAAGTAAGAAGAGGTAATTTTATGCTGTTGTGAAAGTAACAATGTAAAAAAAGAATGATTTTGGAGAATATAAAAGAGATTTGACATTAGTCAATACTCAATTGCTGGAGGAATTTCATTGTGTTCCAAAACCTCATCAACAAGGATGATACTATCTTGGAAGGAAGTATAAAGATCCATCCATGATCTATAATATAGGCACTGTTACATTGTTTTCAATGTTCATGACGAGTGTAAGGGTGTATCCATCTCATTGTAACAACACAAAAGGATTGTTTTCTAGTGGTTGTGTGTTCAGGATTATTTCTGAAAATTCGAAGGATATAGCTACTCTATTTGAGTAGAGAATGTTATAAAAACATTGTGTTCTATATTTAATTATTTAGTATAATTTCATGTGATATGAAAAAGAGAATAATGTAATCAATATCCTAACAGGTCCAAGAGGTACAGGGATAAAAATTTGAAATTGGACTAAAATTTCCTCAACATGGAATCACCCCCATCTTAGTGTTTGGTGTATCCCAAACTGTTCCTTACATTTTTTGTGACTTTGGGCATGCAAGGAGGTGTAAACATTCCCCACCAAGACAAGTTATTGACATGTTATAAAAAAATTGTGCATGCAAGATAGTGCCTTCCATGGAAAATAATGTCGATGTGTGGTGTATGAGATTATATGAATTATTTTTTTGAGGTTCTTTGGTTTAATAAGGTTCCATAGAAATCCTTTGTTGTGATAAATGAGTTGGAAATTGAAAGGATGATTTCCAAGAAGTATGACCTAGTAGATTCACTGAGTGAGGCTTGAGGTATGAAATGTGTAATCACTACCCTAGTTACAATTTCCACATGTATTTATGAGACACATATCACCACTAATTTCCATTATCATGACCTAGTGATAAAAATGGAGCCACATTTCTTGACCCATGTGTTATAAGATCTTATAGAGAGGATCCGTGATTAAATACTTCTACAAAAAATTTGACCTTAATCTGGTAGGATGGAGAGAGAGAGAGAGAGAGAGAGATTCATTTGGAATCTTTTCATAGATATAGTTATAAATTTTGATTCTTTCATTAGTATGTACTGGTTTCCCACCATTTATGCTCAGATTTCTTCTACCAGTGAGTGTAGCATTGCTTCTAGTTTTTGGGAACAGTGTATTCATCTATTGATGAGGAGTGATCCCATGAAGAGAAGGATGAGCCCATGCACTGGAGGTTATGAATGACTTCATATCATTTTTCTTGTGATAAATTTTTAAAATTGTATTCAATGAACTACTTTTTTCATGAACTGGTGGTGGAGTACTAGGATGTCTTTCTTAGGGATATTCCACTTTTATCTCTACACCGATAGTTAAGTTTCTTCAATAACTAGAACCAAGGATTGACCTTGATTTTTTTAATAGCACATAAGATGAAACCTATTGATCATCTAGGGATGAAGTTTAATTTGGGAGTTTGATGATGAAGTAGTTTTCTAAGACTCATTGTGTTTACTTGGGCATCTTGTTTTTTTAACCTTTGAGGTAGATGAGTATTGGAGGTTGGGTGTGAATTGGTGGCCCTGGGACTATGTTCCATAAGGGAATGTGTACACTCATGAGAATCATTGTC
Source organism: Viscum album (assembly GCA_963277665.1). Taxonomy (NCBI): domain Eukaryota; kingdom Viridiplantae; phylum Streptophyta; class Magnoliopsida; order Santalales; family Viscaceae; genus Viscum; species Viscum album. The sequence goes on from OY728156.1 coordinate 2,036,964,275, forward strand.
TTTCTCAACATATGGTTTGAGGTGAAGTGATTCTTAGAGTTTTAACTTGAAAAAGGATATCATTGACTCCAATTTTGGAGAATGATATACCATACGTGGCTTTCCAAATCCACTATGGTTGTTTTGAGTAAATGGTGATACCCTTGGTGAGTTTTAAGCCATATAATAATCATGAGACTTATATACTGGATCCATAACACTTCATGTATGAATTCAAGGTGTTCTTCTTTGAAGGAATATTTGTGCCCTCAGAACCAATTTAGAGAATCCAGAAACTTGAGGATTGTGATTTTTACCTCCATTTGAAATTTTTACCCCTCTACTTATTTATATATCTAGTGAGGTACAACATAGGGATATAAACTGTGTGATGTAGCATTACCATATTTCCTTTTTTATGATCCTAATGGACTTTACAAATGTGTGGGGAAAGTGTTCCTTAATTTAAGATGGATGATGACAGCAGTCACATTGTAAAAATATGTGATAATGAGATTTTATTCCATTGGTAGTATATCTAGTGGAGGTGAGGATGTACCACGATCTATTAGAACCAATTATATAGCCAAATGATTTATTGAAAATTTTCTATTTAATATATTATTATTTTATCTATATATGGTTGATTACCAGTAGAGCAATGTGGAGAGTTTGAGACACCTTATTTTAAAAGATGTAGTCTAGCTTCATTGAATTCCCCCAAAAATAATTTTGAAATATGAATATTATTGATATTCATGATTAGGAAGAGTGTTCATGATTCTTTTAGGGACATTGTTCAATTTGGTTATAATATTTTACCCCAGCTAGCTGGCCTGGTTATGTGGACCATTCTTGTTCTTGTGAACATGTTTTGTGTTTTCATGCCTGTTTTGACCCACAATTTGAATAATAATTTACCACTAGTGGAGCTTTAATATCATGATGACTGTAACTCTACCACCATTTTATTACCTTTTCAGTCCATGTATGAGTGATTCTATAGATCACTATTATAATGTTGAGAAATAGTGGATGAAATTTCTTAGGACCTAGTTTTGGTGCTAGTGATGGTTTGGAATAGTTAAGATCATCCAGAGGAGGATGATAACGGACCGATAAATATCTAGATTCCCGAGTGGAATAATGATTGATTTCTATGAAGTTGGAGAGTCATAGAGTCTTATATAAGGATATAGTATATCTCCACCAATCTTAGTCACTTTCTTTTCCTGTATATATAATGGGTTATTGAGGTGGTGTACAACTTATCACTATGATCGTTGTTGATTTGGTTTCTCCTTCTTCTCCACATGTCATATATGATGAGGTATGTTCATAACTCGTTTCACAATATCAACATGGGAAATTTTGACTGTGAGATCAAACATTCATTTTTCATGGTGATTTTGGTGTGGAGAACCTGTAGAGGTAGACCCTTTATGGGGAAGTTTTTTCCTTTGGTGTGTCTTTGTTGATAAAACAAAGAACCCTTAGGAGAACTCATGGGATTGGGAAAACTAGTTGAGAATTTTATATCCCCACATATTTTTTTTGTGGTATAAAGGATAGAAAATCCTTGAAGTGGTGAATAATGTAATTTCATGTTTTATAATTATGAATATGGATTATTTCTAAAAGTATTTGTGGAGTTTGGCACTGCGATGACGTGATATTATGGGGCCTGGTGAAACCAAAATTGATATTTTAAAAATATAAAATATATTACCATCTTCCATATGGATTTTTCTTGAATACATGTAATAGTTCCATAATGGTTGCTTGAATATATTATCTCACCACAATCCATATTTTTTTAATTTTCAAATGAAACATTTAATGGTGAATTGAGAGCCTAGTAAAACTCCAACTAGATAAATCCATCAGACAAAAAACACCATATCCCACAAATCCCACCCATTCAAATGACCATACATCTGGTAGATACAAAAAACTAAAATTTCAACATTGAAAAAACATCCAATCAAGGTCAAAGAACCACCCTTCCACCCATTCTCACCTAATTCGATGACAGATGCAAACCACCATCCAAAGAACATCATTGCCGCCATTGAACAAAAGTTCCACATCAATAAGATTACGAACTAGGAGAAATACAAAACTAGAAGGTACTGAACAAATCAAACCTTGGATAACAAGCCTCCAAAATCATCCATGCTGATGTGACCTTCGCAATCAACCCCAAGAAACAAAGAACATCAAGGCCCTCATGATACACAGAAACCGTCCAGCAAACTGTGAAATGGAAATGCTCCATGAATACCAGTGAGCTGTCGGGGAAACCTGCATCAAAGAAGATCATGACCAAAAAGACCCTCAATCATCACAACACCTTTTCCTCGGTCAACCTTGCCGCACCATCGCCTCTTCCATTTTCCATCACTTCTACCACAAAAAACTGACGCTCCACTTTGATATATTTTCGGAGACTACTGTTATTTTAGAATGTGGGGTTTACCCTTGGTGTCTCATAATCCTTTTCGGTATTGGTAATTTTTATAATGTTCTATCACAGGCTCAAATAATAAAATAAATTTATATAATTAAATTATTTCTTTATTTAATACAAGGTACCTATAATACTCTATTAAGACACATATATTCCTAATCCATAGTGTTAAATGCATTTACTATGGATTTAGAGGATCCATTATAGAGGATACATTATAGGATCATTGTGAGATGATATCGTATCGTGATCAGATCAAGGAATATGTGCTAACACATCTTGTGGATCTCTTCAACAATAATGGAATATTGTCATTCTTCATCAATGATCAATCTAAATGAAGGTATGAGTTATTTTTTTTTTAATTTTCTCTATTTTCTTGTCCCACGATGAAAATGAATAAATTAACTAACAAATTGATTCATGGATTGATAATTTGCCGATTATGGGTTTATTTTCTTCATTTAGGGATAATAATTATTTTTTGGTTTATTGAGTTTTACACCCCATTTTTCATATATTCCATGAAAATATATCATGTCCAAAATGAACATAAAATAAGGGTAGTTCAATATATTTTTGGTTATAATTTTCTACCTCACCCCTTCTACATCCATGCATCATTCCAATTTTATTTTGACATAAAATTTGATGAGTACCAGGTAAATAATCAATGTAAATTCATTCATTGGAACAACAGATCGATACAAATGTTTTATTATGGAGATTTGATGTTATCGTTGTGGTGAACAATGATAGAATTATATATAAATACAACTTGGGATTTTAGGATCATGGTTTTGGTGTGTGACATTGACGAGGCACAACAAAAAATGTTTCCTCAATGGAAGTTGAGGATAGAATCTAGTGAGTAAATAATAACGAGACTCAATTGGACTAGAATAGAGTTCCTAGAGTAAAATCATAGCAAAATCAATGTTAATGGAAGTGTAGAGGAAGACTCTTGTAGAATCATGTTGTTTCTATAAAAAAACCTGACTACCCAACTTGTAGTCCATTGAACATTCATAGTGATTTCCCATATGTGAAGTGATATGGTTTATGTGAATAGATAAGTATCACCTTTCATATGACACGTGTGACACACTATGTGACCCTTAGTTGACCAACACATTTTGTACTAGGGGTACACTCTCTGGAGATGGGGTTGAATTACACAATGTGTGAACTATGCCACAGATCATTTACACCTTGTTAGATGGGTCTGTATATATAAAAGGGTACATTTCTAGGAGACAGATTAGAATTATATTCCATTTGGTCTAAGACACATATCGTGTACACCATGGAAGGCATCTCTATTTTTATAGGATGTAATCAACAAAGAGATCTTTTTCCCTCACATGATATGTGAGGATGGATACATGGTTTGTACATAGAAAAGCTCATGGGAACATTCATACCACACACGAGGTTCTATCCTAGATATCTACACACCATATACCTCAAGAAAACACAATGTATTATAGAAAAGCGCTTTTCATGTGTGGGAGAAACATGTCATGTTCCAGGCTTGGGAAACAAGTTATGTACCCCTAAGAAAATTTCATGTACTCCTATGATGATATGTTAGTTTCCTCTTACTCTAAAATTAAACATCAGGGAGATATTTTGTGAGATACCTTGGACCATTATCCATTGAGTTTGTTACCATGGAACAATACAATGACAGTTTGGGGGATCATACCATTCTATTCATAGAGTGCGACCCCTCTATATCTTCATAATGATTAGTGTTGCATGTTCCTTATCTCAGTCCACTTTGACTATACCCCTCAGTGGACTGGAGAATGTATTCCTCTCAGAGGCCAGGAGAGATACTCAAGTCCCTCATCTTTCTTTATGCAGGGGTTCATAGAATTGGTGAGATAAATATTTACATGTGCATAGATCACTTATATAGGAGGATGTTTCTAGTAGGTTCTAGTGTTCCCATAGTGATCCCAATGTGTATAACCTGATCTATGTGTTGAGATATGATCAATGTAATGAGGTTTTGTCTCATATAGTGTAATTTTTAAATAAACCCTCACAACATCATTGATGATTCTTCTTAGAAAGAGATGATGAGTGTGACCTCTACGATGAGATTCATACCTTGTATTATCGCTTGATGGGGGTGTTCTCCAATATGAGTGTTTTTATGTAACCATCTATTTTAAATCAAAGGATTCCAATTCGGTGGTGACCATAACATGAGATTGTGTGTCTTGTAAGAATATATCTAGATATTTTATGGTATATCTCATACTATGGTTGACATATCTGATGATGATATGACCACTCTTGATGCCTTATATTTGGTTATTTCGGGTTATCATATTCAGTGTTGTTATACTTGTCCCTACATGGGATCGGCCTGCACATGTCATGTCTTATACAGAAGAAAAAAAACCATGCAGAGTCCTTGGAAAACAATGAGCAGGTGGAGCCTAGTAAGGGAAAGAAAAACTGAGGTTTATACTCGTGTTTTATTTAACAATAAAACCCTCCTACTATGTAGAGATGAATGTATTTCTAATTTTGATTGGGCTAGTATTTGTCCATTTTTCATGTTTTCTAGTGCTTTATATCTTACTCTAATTGTAAGACTATATATAAAAGAATTCATTATTATCATTTTTTTACATTTCAGTGTTGTATGGGCCAGGAGATGCGTGTGTTCAAATATCGAATTTAGGAAAATTCTACTCCTGTGTGTGATATTCCATCTCGATGCTACACAGATGCCATTGGCATATTAGAGGCGGGCTTCGGTTAGTGGTGTCATAGGCCAAGGTTGGTCGGGTTGTGAAGAATTTTATAATTTCAATGGGAGTTTATTTAAATTAAGGATAAAATAGAAATATGGATCATAAATGAAATGGAAATCATAGAACTACTAATATCCAGTTTGTCAACTATAAATAGATGGGGAATTTTATTAACCAATGCACCAAGTGCCAATATAGTCCACCTCAAAATATGCCTATGTGGAATGTACATTCTAATTAAATTTACTTAGAAAATGTTGAAGTTCCATAACATATGATAGTAGGTATAATGGCTATGATATAAAATCTATCTAATTCCTTATTTTATTATTTCTCTACACAATATTTTATATCATGCTTATTTTATAATAATATTAAAACAGCCCATACCTTGAGAAATGAGTTGTTAATCAAGAAACCTAATGGATGTTTTACTATAATATGTAAATGTAAATTAATCCAAGTTATAATGAATTGATATTCTTTACTTTCATAATTAAAAATGATACTTATAGTTGAAATTGACATAACTATGGGTATGTATTGGATAATATCATATAATGAAAAATTGTATTGAGAATTATGGGACCTTGCTATTTGAAAAGGGGGAATGTAATTATATATCTTTATAGGGGATATATTATTATCTCATTCAAATCAGTACCCAACTCATATAGCTCCCCAAAATGAAATTTTTGAAAATGAAGAGAATATATATACTATTGAGAAAATCCGTAGAAATTAGGATGTACCTATAGTTTTTAAATATATTAATGTGTTTCTTGAATAATTACCCTTCATCAAACTGATCATATATTTTAGTTTTATATTGAACTCATCCTTGATGTAAATCATATATATAGGACCCCCACAGAGTAGTCCTAGTGGACATAGTGGAGATATAGAAAAAACATTAGAAGTTATTTTATAATGAATTCTTTCACCCTAGTGTTTCATCATAGGGACCCCTAGTTACTTTTGTTATGAAGAGGGATTGATCTATGAGGTTTTTTATCAATTAGAAGTACCTAAATACCATTACTATAATGGATAAGTGTCATTTTCCATGATTTAATGACTTATTTCGTAAAACTAAGGGTGATAAATATTTTTTAATTACAAAAATTATATATTTTTATCATTAATAATGTGATAATAAATATGATATATCAAAGGAGTAATTTCATATGAGTTATGAAAATTATGATTTAATTATAATTTCATTTTGATTAACCAATTTACCCTTTTTAATTTATGGTTCTAATGAATATATTATTCAAATATTGTATTGAAAAATTCATAGTGGTATTCATTAATGATGCATTTATATTCTCTGAAATCTATGAGGAAAATGAGAATCAATTATTAATCATTGCTGATACTCTTTGATAAAAATAATTGTTTGGAATATTAATTAAGTGTTAATTTTGGCTCTGGGATATTTCTTATCATGTCTATATTATTTCTAATTATGGAATATTTATTGATTTGTCCAAGAAAAAATATGTCCTGTAACAGATGACACCAAATAATATAACTGATATAAACCATTTCCTTGAATTATCATGTTACTATTGATGATATTTTCAACATGTTGATCAATTTTCTAACCCATTTACTAGGTTGACATGTAAAGGGTCTAAACTCACATGGCCAACGGTACGTGAGGAACTATTTGAGGTATTAAATAGAAGAATGGTAAATGAAAAAATATTTACTCTGCCATTAGGAAAGGAATAATTTTTAAAATGTAGTGATTAGTCAAAAAATGATAGGGACTATTTATTATACAAAATTATAGAGTGGTTTCTAATGTATAATGACATTTAATGATCTATGAACATAACCATCCAACTCTTCATCTTGAATTGATACCTGTAGTCTTTAACTACAAGATGTATAGGTCTTATATCTATGGTGAGAGATGTGATATATATACAAAATATAAAAGAATGAAGTAAATGTTATCCTAGAAAGGGAAAAAATATGATGCAATGGAGATTATTTTAACTACTAAAAGATTTGGATTCTCAATGCACTGCCACCATGGGAAAGAAGAAATGTAGTTGAATCATTAAGTAGTGAGGACCATGGGGTTTTGACCATGATGATGGTAAACAAGGAGGCCAGTAATTATCCTGGTTTTTTGCAGACCGTTCTGGATGAGGATCATCAGGGAATTTTTGATCTCATCTGCATCAATTCAGAACCGGACATGTGTGTTTTTACTCCTTCCACTTTGGGTTTCTTAAATTCAAAGGATATCTAGTGGACTATCTTTCCTCAAGAATAGACTGATTACTGGAATAACATTTTATGGAGTAGGAAGATTTCAACCAAATATAATTTCTTGACTTGGAGAATCAGGAACTAGGCTGTTCCGACTGATGACAAAGTCAAGAAGCTGGGTATTAATCTTCCCTCTAAATTCCATTACTGTACGAGCCATCTAGAGGAGACTGTGAATCATCAATTTTTTGATAGTGAATTGGCTAACGACATTTGGTGCTTCTTTGGTGATTTTTCGGCGTTTCATTACACTACTAGTCTGGACGGAACATTCCTAGATCGTTGGTTTCTCGGAACAAATAATTCAGCTGCGGAATGGCTTGCGAAGGCTCTAATTTATAATGCAGCATGTTGGTGCATCTGGAACGCTAGAAACAAGACCAGGTATGAAGGCATTACCTCTTCCTGTAGACCCATCATCATGAGAACTGGGTCACTTTTGTTGGATATGGTTAATGGTATTAATAACTGGCAAGATGCGCCTTCTCTGAGATGCTTGCAATGTACTATTTCTCTAGACAATCCCAGCCAGGGAGGGAACAATGGACTATGGGTGCTCTGGAACCCTCTTACTTCTGGTCTCAAGATTAATGTGGATGAATCCTACAGGGAGGGGATCCTTCGTAGTGGAGGTGTGGTCTGAGATGGCAGGGGAAACATCCATCATGATTTTTTCCGCTTTCTTTGGACAGGGGACGTAGATGAAAGAAGAAGCTAAAGCAATGTTCACAAGTTTTCTTTTATGCCAAAAGGAAAATATTTTCCTTTTTTAGGTGGAGACTAATTCTATGATTATACACGACTCCATGCATTAGAAAAGTGTCCACTCCGTGGTCGATTATGTACATCATCAAAAATGAAAATTCATTCATGGTAACAACATTTCTGTGGTGCACACTTGGAGGGAAGGGAACAAGGTTGCAGACCATCTTGTATCCATCGATGTTACAGATAAAGGCCCTAGTATCATTTTCTTACCTAGCATTATTTTTTTGAAACCTAAAGGGGTGAATTTGATTAGAGGCGATGATCTTAGTCCTCACTACTTTATGCCCCTATAGATTTTCTTTGATCTTTTGGACATTTTATCTTTTTGGATGTTTGTCTGGTGGTACTTTTCTCTGTTTAATAAAAAATTATCATTGAATGAATATTCATCAATTTTGTAATTCTATATATCGAAACTATTAATAATTGAGAAAATTCATTCTTTTCCATGAATTCTATAAAACGAAATTATTTTAGAAGATAATCCATTTCCAATAAGAATATAAGGGTTTATTGAAGAGGATCATAGCCATAAAATATTGGAGACTTTGGGAATTCATATATGAAGATGGCATGTTAATGTTTGGAAGAAGACTACATGTTCAATCCATTTATGATTATGATAGGAAATTTCTAGATTATGTTCATAGATTAAATTTGTCTATACATACTAGAGGAAAAATATGTTCAATGGTTTACGATAAAATTTATAATGGGATTATATTAAAGGAAAATTGAATATTACATTTTTAGATTCCTTTTATTCCAATAGGTTACAACTAAAAGACAACAGCCAAAAAGATTCATGTAACCTCTCAATATAGAAATGTTTATGTGAGATAATGTTACAATGGACTTTGTAACAAAAAATCTGAAGAATCTAGAGAGGAATAATTTTTTGGTTCATTGTGGATTTCCTAATTAAGTACTCACATTTCATAGAAATAAGGGAAGATCTACCCCTTTAACATGTTTTATGACAATATATTAATGATTTAATGAGGCTTTATAGTGAACCTCTATAAATTTAATCTAATCCTGACCCTTAGTTTATATGAAAATTTTAGAGAAGTTTTAAAGAGTCTATTAACACTAAGATATATTTCCGAACCGCTTATCTTCATGAAATTGATTGATATCCTAAAAAATATTCATATAGTAAATGAGACACTGTGTTTCTACTAACATGAATTTCATGGTATGTAGAATTAATAACTACCATTGATATAATTGAAATATAATATTAGCTCTTATTAAAGTATTCAAACAGAAATTTATGATGTATTATATTGTAAGAGATGATGCACTCCAATTTTTTGGATGTGGCTGGATACAGGATGTTTTTTGGATCATAAAATCTTTAGGAGGAAAAGCAATGTGAGATAAATTCAGAAACAAATTAATAAATATCAATGCACAAGAAACATAGATATAGATAATCGTAGAAAAGATATGTAACATGTGGATGTTTTATATGAAATATTTTTTTAAATAATTTTTATTCTTTAATAGCTTGTTCGGCATGAAATAATGTGTTTCAATGAACCAAAAATTTCTATTTTTAAAAAAATAACGTTATATCCTACCCATATGCTTAGCAGTAATAATTATAACTAAAGTATAGAAATGTATTGTGAATTCATTGGATATCAATTATTAATGAAAAATATAAATAAATAGATATTTTTATTTTGGGGTGAATTACTTTTGTTAATGAAATTAAGGTGATATATATGTGTGTTATATACTTAATAATATATTTTTTATTCATCCAAGAGATATTTTAGTAATAAGGTATGAATAAAAACCACTTTGATGTATAAAACCCTGTTTTTTTTAAATTTTAATTTTACACCTTTGAATCGAAAACCCTTTTAAATTATGATTTTGACACATTATTAACATTTAAATGACATCATAAACTTGTTATTTTTAATCAGTTATAAAAATATAGTTTGGATTAATTTCTAATATTTTTTTGTTAACTTCTATGTTTTGATGAATAGTAAAAATATGCTAATTTTCAACTGAAAATAACTTTTTTCATTGAAATAATTTATATACATAAATTATATTATTAAATGGTTTAAAATTATAAATAGAATATATTTTTACCATTTAATATAATTTAGGTAATTTGAATTAATTTTACATTAAATTCAGATGAAAAAACATTTCAAACTTTTGCAACTTTTTAACTTTTAAAACCCATTTTCTCATTTCAACAACGAGATTAATTTTAAATTGATTACTGAAAATAATGTGTTCTGAATTTTTAAAAATGGACTCTATATTTATAATTAGTATGTGAAAATTATTTTAATATACTACTTTTATTTTTTGTCATTATAAATAGTAACTTCAGTAATTATTTCTATTATCGTTGTTAAAGGTAAATATGGAAATTAAAGGTAAAAATAATATCATAAAATTTCCTAAAAAAAGTAAAAATATTTTTTAATTAATAAATTATACCATTATCATCTATTTTTTGAAAATAAAATAACTTAACGGACACTTACATTTTAACATGACATGAATATAATAAAAACTCATCAAAGCGAAAAAATGCCAGAATCTCATTTTATATAATTATATTAATTTTAATAAATGAATAAGTATGAGATAATATCTAATATACATAGTTTATATAAACCTTAATAAATTTAGTACATCATAGAAATTTATTTATAATATTCAAATATTAAATAATTACCATTATCAATGACATAATAGTGATGTAGAAATTATTTTATTAATAGAAATATCAAAAAAAATTGATTTATAAATATAAAAAGAAATACCATATTAAATTATTAATGTGATTCAGAAATTTTATAGGTGAATATGAAATTTTATAAGTATATTAAATATTTTGGTTCAAATTTATCTTCTCTTTGGATTTTATTTAATGTAAAATAAATGGATTTTGTTAAAATTGACACTATTGATATTTTATAAACATATCATTTTATTAAATTATTTAAATTGCATAAAAATATTTAAAAAATAAAAAATTATAATTATAATGTCTAAAGTTTCATTAAATATCCTTTTATGGTTATTTATCACTATATAAGTAAATATTTATAACCTTTAAATATTTAGAATGTTATTACCATAAGTAAAATTAAATAGAATAACTAAGTGTCAATTAAAAAGATATGGTTTAAATTAACAAAATAACATGTCCAAAATTTATTTGTTGATAAGATTAAAACCCAATATCATCACATCTTCTAAATTTTGACATTTCTGCGGTTTTTTTGGTAGAATTGTATTTTATCATAAATTATTATTTATGGAGTTTCCAAAAGTTCCCCTCACCACAATTATAAAAGGGAACCTCATCCATCACCTATTCACATAATTTTGAGCCTTCAAGCTCGACCATAACCTGACCATTCTCCTTCTAAACATCCAAATTTTTATTCTAGAGGTTCTGGTGATTTTCAGAGACCAACTCTAGTGCTATAAGAAGAGATTTAGAGGAAGCATGTTGAGAAAGAGGCAATCTCTTCAACCGATTATTTCAAACTTCATTATTGTTATAATTTATATTCATCAATTGATTCATTATATAGTAATAACATCAAAATCAATCATATAATTATATATTATTATAAATATGAATCAACCATATTTTACCTTCTATCCATCCTATTAAAAACAAAATCATCGCGCCTGTGCACCTACATCTTACCATCTCTACATCGTGGTGTAATATGTTTTCCACCACCACCTTACATGGATGGTTATAATGATGAAAATAATAACTATATACGATTATTACATCTTCTTACTAATTCTTAAAAAGTATACACCATCTACTTCAATACCATTCAACAATTTTTGGAATGATATCATCGCTCGTGTGTATGTACAACCTACTGTCTCCACAATGCGATACGATTCATTCTACATGATATTTATTAAACCATGATTATATACATGAATTGAATGAATAAATATGATATATATTATACTAAATAATTCTGTAAATTATTCACCTATATCTTAAGAATTGGATCATGAACTTATGTGATAAATCTTTCATAAGATCATTAAGCTATTAATATCCAAATAACGAGTGACAAAGAAATATTATAAAAAAATGGATGATAATATAATCATATATGATATCATAAAAATGATTATGATTATTTTAGATGTCAATAAAATTATTTAAATCATTATACAGTAGGTTTCAATACATATGAAGTATATTAATCCTAAGGTAAGGGATAATTTTACAATCTCATTTTTAATTATGATTTTTTATATGTAAGTATTTACTGGGTTATATTTATCATCCACATACATGTTTCAGAATCATGAAATATTATTTATATGATTATAAAATTTTTTGATGTTAATTTTACAAATTGGTGAATTTTTATTAAATGTTACGAAACTAATCTTTTTTCATTAATGGATTTGTGGTACTTTTTTACTTTTCCTACAAAAGTACGAGGATAATTTTTGTTAACTCATACGACATGAATGAATTTTTATGGTTTCATGAAACCATTTTCCATGAATCTTCCTATACACGATTTAATTAGTATTTTTAACTAAATTATTTTCTTTTAAAATTGCATGGTATTTTGGGAAAATAAAAGGTTTTTGAAAAAGTAATGATATTTTACTCAAGAATTATGTTCACATGTTTTATCAAAATGTTTTACATAAAAGATGACATTGGGTTATGTTTTTATCCCTAGTATTAATTTTGATTTTATTGTCTATATGATGGAATTATTTTTATGAATTCGACTTATTTTATATCTATTATGATGGAATGATTTTTTAAGAATCCCATTTTATTTCATGGGTTATGCTACGATGAATGAATTATGTGTTTATAAAATATGTAATAATGATTTCATTATGAGATTTGTGAGACCTATATCTCCATTCAATGAATTTTGTAAAGATTTATTTCTCTTGATATAGACATAACTAGAATAGAAAGTAAATATGGTTCATTAATAAAGGGATGAAATGAGGATTGAACTCGGTTTATTAATGGACTCTGTCCGCTATGATGGTCTTGGAAATGAGAATTGACTAATATGTAATGATTTAATTTGATTATGTTTGTATCCCAAGAAATTTATTGTCTTATATTATGACTATTGGGATTGCATTTCACTTTTATTATTTTCCCATGACTTGATATTCTGATCTTTTATATGGAGGATAAGATTTTCAAATGTTATGTGCTTAAAATTATGATATGATTGATATTTCCCTTTTTTACCCTTACTGAGAATTTGAGCTCATCCTTTCATATTTTTTTTCCCTAGGTCATGAAGAAGGTTATTAAGTAACATATATCAAAAAAGAGTCTAATTTTGATGAAATATGTGGGGAAAATATAGATGTTTTATGAAACAATTGTTTATGTTTCCCAGTTTCTAAAGACACTAAACATATATGGTCCTGGAGTGGGTTTTGAAATGTTATGTAATAAATATTATTCAATGTTGAAGTAATATCTACATGTAAATTTTGGGCGATTTTAGCTGTTATCAGAGAAAAGGTATTGTTGACCTTTCAAAACTAGGATGAGAGAACCTTATTAAGAACACGAAGGATATGTCTATGTATAGGTGGCAATACTATCCAAGTATTTTAGAGTTTCTCTTGAATAACCTAGGGAAAAACATATTGTGTCCTAAATTTAAATTTTATTCATGAAATATGTGGTTTTCCCCTTATGATTAGTGTTTCTCACAATATGATTCCTGGTCTTAGTCAATGGCTGGTACTCAAAAGAACCGCGTTAATGAGGAATGAGATGGGAAATGAAATGATTGTCCACATGAGCAACCAAATGCTAAGGGATCTATAATGAAACACCTTGTAGCCATTCTCACCCAACCTTTTCAAGTAATGAATCATTCCAGACTTCCAAACAACCAATGAATGGAGAAAAATTCTATTGAATCCTTTATAAGGTTGTGTCAACCTTCAATTAGTAGGTCTTCTGAACTATTAGTGGCTGAACAATGGAACAATACCACTAAAATGATATTTTCAATTCTAATGTTTTCCAAACATGATAAATTCATCTAAGTAGTCAATCAATTGAAAGGAATATCTGATCAATGGAGTGATCTTATCTAGAAACCAAGTAAAATAGATGAAATTGAGTCCATGGAATGGGATGATTTCAGGAAAATATTTTTCAATAAGTAATATTTTCATATTCAGCAATCAGATATGTATATGGAGTTACATTAACATAATAAAAAGGATGGTTAATCCATTGGTACCTATGAAGAAAATTTTACAACACTTGCAAGGTACGCATCTGGAATTGTTATCATACTCGAGAGTAAAATTGATGAATTCTTTAGTGGCATAAAACGAAGCATTCAAAGGGTATTGACCATAAGGTACCTCAATAACTATGAGGAAATTATTCTATGTGATATCAAGGTTGATATGGATATTGGTGTAACACATATGTCATATGGGATTGATAAGAAAAGAAAAATGGAATTAAAAAAAAATAAAGACCACAGAGAAAAGAAGTTGAATTTTACTTTATGCTCAAAGTGTGGAAAAAAACATGGAGGGAATTGTTTAAAGGGAATAGTAAATATTTTAAGTTTGTAAAATATAGTTATTGGGATCTTGAATTCCAATTTTATGGAAAAAAGATGTCTAATGATCTGAATAAAGAAAAAACTATACAGAATGATCCTCCTACACTTCAATGCTACACATTTAAGGAAATGGGGAATTATGACAATCAATGCCCCAATCCATGGTTTATTGATGATGATCTACGTCAAAAAACTCTTAATGAAAAATACAAAGGAATGTTTCATGAAATCACTATTGGTGATGTAGAGTACGATAATGAATTGGTGAAAGGTACCCTTACCATCCACTCTAAAGTAGAAAATGTTTTACTTTATTATGGATCCACCAACTATTTTATTTCTAAATAATTTTCAAAGGGAATCTCTATATTAACTCAATAATTAAATGTTGTATAAGCTATAACAACTCTTAAGGGCCCAATAATTACATCAAACTTTTAAAATACTACTCTAGTTGAAGTTTATGGGAACGTGCTTCAGGAAAATCTTATGATCATTCCTATAGTGGAATTTGAAGTGATTCTTGGCATGGATTTTCACTATCTATAGGTAGATCATATCAATTTCAAAATACGGAAAGTCAAATTTCATATTCCAGATCAATTTATGATCATCTATCAATGCAAAGATGAATATAACCTTCAAGTATAAATTTCTCCCATCATATGGGTCTTGATTCATATAAATGAAGGTTACTTATCACAAATGGTTGGGGGAGAAAATCATGATTAATAATACACCCATTGTATGAGAGTTTTATGATGTATTTATGGAGGAATATATAGGTCATCCAGCAAATCTTGATTTTGAGTTTTCAATAGAACTTATACAGGGTGTTATGCCTATTTAAAAGACACCATATAGAATGGCCTCTATTGAGTAACATGAATTGATGTAACGACTCCAATAGAATCTTTATAAAGGATTCATATTCCCTAGTGTGTCACCATGTGAAGCACCTGTTATGTTTTTTAAGAAGAAATATGGATTAATGAGATTCTACATTGATTATCAAGAACTTAACAAGATCACTATTAAGAACAAATATCATATTCCCCATATTGATGTGTTATTGGAACAACTATGTGGTGCTCAATAATTTTCCATAATTGATCTTTATTCTAGATATCATAAATTAAGGATGAAAAAGGAGGATATACCAAAGATCAAATTATTTTCAACATGTGGACACTATGAATTTATAGTGATACCCTTTATTCTTAATAATTCCACCACTATCTTTATTGATCTAATTAATAGATTATTTTGATACCATCTTGATTAGTTTGTGGTAATCTTTATAGACAATATTATGGTATTTTCAATGATCAAGTAAGAAAATTAAGATCACATGATAATTGTACTAAAGACCTTGAGAAAAGATATTGATTATACTAATTTTACCAAGTGGGAATTATTGCTTCGGAAAGTTTCATTATTGGGTCACATAATCTCATTAGAGGGGATATATGTGGATCTAGCAAAAATAGAGGTTACTGAATGATGGTCGAGGCCAACAATGGTAACAAATATCTAATGTTTTCTTGGTGTGGATGGGAATTATTGACTTTTTGTGATAGATTTTTTACAATTATCTGATACACTCACTATGTTGACTCGAAAAGAAGTTAAGATCAATTTTATAGAGGAATTTGAAGAGAATTTCAATTAACTAAAAAGAAGGTTAGCTAGTGCACCTATGATCACACTGCCTTATAGTGGAGAACTGTTTGTGATCTATAGTGATTCATCCATATAGGGGATAAGACGTTTTCTCTTGAAAATGACATGGTTATAGCTTATTCCTTACAACAGTTGAAAATCCATGAAAAAAATTACCCAACACATGATTTGGAGTTAGATACGGTAATCTTTGCATTAAAGATATAGCGGCATTATCTTTCTCATCAAAGGTATGATGTTTATACTAATCAAAAAAATTTAAAGTATATTCTCACACAAAATGAACAAAATATGTGCAAAAAAATATGGTTGGAGTTGATTAAATATTATGACTACTCAATACATTACCACCATGGGAAAAAAATAAGGTGGAAGATGCATTAAGTCTACAAGACCATGCTAGCCGATCCAGGATTAGGATCATTAATGATCCATTATTTATGGATTTGTATAGTATGGATCTTGAAATTTTAATGGAATGTGGAAATATTATCGTTCTCAAATGAATGTTAAAACATCAGTACAGGTGATGATTATGGAGGCACAAAATAAATATGTAAAGCTACAAAAGAAGGGTTGGAATGTTTCTTAATTCAACCTGGATTACGATGAAATAATTAGGTTTAAGAACGTGCTTTGTATTCCCCCCATACTAGAATTAAATAAGGAGCTATTAGATGAGGATCATAGTTATTCTTTCTCTATTAACCCTAAATGCACAAATATGTACAAGGACATGAAATAGTACTTCTCGTGGGATGTCATGAAAAGATGTGTCACCAAATGTATTCCTCGAAACATGGTTTGTTACCAAGTTAATGCTGAGAGACAAAATTCTATGGGGATGTTACAACCATTAGCCATACCCAAATGTAAATGGGAAAAATCATTATATACATTGTCATTGAACTCCCCAATACATCCAAAGGCAATAATGCTATTTGGGTTATAGTTGATCGCCTTACGAATATGACAAAATTGATTACTATTAGAGATTATTTTTCTCTTGATCATCTTGACAGGATATATGTAAATGAAGTGGGAATATTTCATAGAGTACCACTTTACATTATATCTGATTGGGATCTGAGGTTTAGCTCGAAGGTTTAGTGAATTATTCACCATGCTCTGAATATAGAGTTATGTTTCAGCACTATTTATCAACCTCAAATAGATAGTCAGTTTGAGAGGAAAATTCAGTCTCTATAATATTTGTTGAGAGCTTTCTCTATGGATTTTAAAGTTAGTTAGGATCAAATCCTATCATTGGTGGAGTTTTCATAAAAAAATAGATTTCAATCCAGTATTCATATTCCTCTTTATGAATCCCTATATGGAATGAGGTGACAAACTCTAACTTTCTGGGATGAAGTTGGGGAAAGAAAGCTATTAGGACCTGATCTCGTTGATGAAATGGAAGAAAATGTCATATATTTTCAACAACACAAAAGAGCATATGAGAGTCGACAAAAAAGTTATGATAACAACTGATGGAAATAACTAGAGTTTGATGTGGGTGATAAGGTGTTCTTATAAATATATCCCTGGAAGAGAATGAGGATATTTGGAATTTAGGGTAAGCTGAGCCCTAGGTATATCTAACCTTTTGAAATTCTGGATCATGTTGGGAAGGTATCTTACTGATTGGAACTTCTAATAAATCTCTCCCATGTCCATGATGTATTCTATGTATGTATTCTAAGAAAGTGTATACCCAATCCTTCACATTTACAAATCTCGGAAGTCGTACCGCTGGAGCAAGAACATTCCTATGAATAACAACCGATAATGATTCTGGATCGTAGAGAAAAAGTTATACGACATAAGACCACATGTTTATTTAAAGTTCTTTGGAGGAACCACCAATTTAAAAAAGCTACATGGGAAATTGAGGATATGATGAGGGAGAGGTCTCCTCATCAGTTTGTCTCCAGTTGGCGAATTTTGAGGACAAAATTCAGTTTTAGGGGGGTAGAATGTAACACCCCGATGTTTTTTATGAAATATTTTCTATATATAATTTTTAATCTTCTGTATCATGCTTATCCTGAAATCGTGGGATTAAATGAACAAAAAGATGCCCTTATTATAAAATTACAGTTATACACTAGCCGTTAGGATAACGGGAATAATTATAACTAATTTATGGAAATTCATTGTGAATTAATTGGCTATCAATTATTTATGAAAAATATAAATCAATTAGATATATGTATTTTTAAGTGAATTACTTTAGGTAATGAAATTAATGTGATATTTAGGTGTTATATACTAATTAAAAAAGTTTTTATATCCATCCAAAGTATATATTAGTCATAGGGTATGAATAAGACCCTATTTTATGCATAAAAATCTATTTTTTTAAAAGATTAATTTTCATAATTTGAATGGAGAAACCCTATTAAATTATCATTTTGAAATATTAATAATTTTTATATGATGACATAATAATTATATTTTTATGTGGGATTTAAAAGTATACATTGGATGAATTTATGATATTTTTCTGATAACATTCAACATTGGATGAATAGTAAAATACACTAAATTGTAATTGAATATATCTTTTTTTCATTAAAATAATTCATATTCATAAATTATATCATCGAATAGCTTAAATATATAAATATATTCTATTTTTACCCATTAATATAATATAGTTCATTGGAATAAATTTTACATTAAATTCAGATGTAAAAATATTTCAATCATTTTCAATATTTTAACTTTTTAAAACCCATTTTTTCATTTCTTCAATGAGATTAATTTTAAATTAATTAGGTCATATTATGTGTTTTTTATTTTAAAAAATAGATTCCATATTTGGAATCAGTTGGAACCAATTATATTAATAGGCTACTTTTATTTTTCTGCATTTTGAATAATAACTTTTGTAATTATTTCTATTACAATGGTTAAAGGTAAATCGAGTAATTAAAAGTAAAAATAATATTATAAAATTACCTTAACCCCTATAATAATCCTATTTAATGAATAAATTAGACCGTTATCATCTATTCTTTGAAATTAAATTACTTAATGGCCACTTACTTATGATTATTACATGAATATATTAAAATCTAATGAATGTTAGAAAATGTCACAATCTCATTTAATATAAGAATATTCATTATAATATATGGATCACTAAGAGATAATACTGACAATATATTTTCTATTTAAATATAAAATAATTACCTATATAATAATAATTGATTTATAATTTTTATAGATTAGATAATTACCATTAAATATGACATAATAGTGATGTAGGAATTATTTTATTAATAGAAATATAAAAAACAAAATGGTTTTTAAAAAATAAAAATAAATTTCATATAAACTAATTAATGTGATACATGTTTTTTCTAGGTTAATATGACATGTTAGTAAGGTATTAAATATTTTTGATTGAATTTATATTATGTGTGGATTTTATTTAAAGTCAAATAAATGAATAGTGTCAAAATAGACACTAGTGATATTTTATAAAAAAAACATTATATTAAAAAATTTATAAATAATAAAAAAATATAAAAATTAAATATTGGTAATTATATAGTCTAAAATATTATAAAATATCCATTTGTTGTAAATTAACACCATATAAGTAAATATTTATAATCATTTTCTATTTAGAATATTATTACAATAATTAAAATTTAATAGAATAACTAAGTGTCAATAAAAAATATATGGTTTAAATTGAAAAAATATCTTGTCCAAAATTTATTTGTTGATGATATTACAACCCTCTCTCTTCTAATCTTATAAATTGTGAGATTTAGTAGGTTTTTTGGTAGGTTTTGATTTTATTATAAATTATTATTTATGGAGATTCCAAAAGTGCCCCTCACCTCAATTATAAAATGGAACCTCCTCCCTCACATATTCACTTCATTTTAAGCGTTTAATCACGGCCATCCCCTACTAGTTTCATTCTCAAATTCCTTATTTTAATTCTAGAGGTTTTGGTAATCTTCAAAGTCCAGCTAGAGTGATCTTGGAAGAGATTTAGTGGAAGCACATTGAGGAAGAAGTAATATCCTCTATTGATCCTTTCAAACTCCATTCTTCTTCTACTTCCTCTTCAATAGTTATATCATTATATAATAATAAAATCACAATCCCTAATATAATGAAATTTTATTATAAATATGAAACAATCATATTTCAATTTTTATCTATCCAATGAAAAATGAAATCATCGCGCGTGCATACGTACGACTTAACATCTCCACACCATGGTGTAATATATTTTTACAGCCACTTTACTTGGATGGGTATAATGATGTAAATACTAAATATATATGGTTATTTTAAAATTTTTCTAATTTTTAAATATTATATACCATCCACTTCAATACCATTCACCTATTTCAGGAATGATATCATCGCTCGTGTGTACGTTAGACCTATCGTCTCCACGATGCGATTCCATAAATTCTATATGATCTTCATTAAACAATTTTTATATTTATTATTTGAAATAATAAATATGATATATTTTATAATAATTTAATTATTTATATGGTTTAACAATAACCTAAGAAGTGGAACATGAACTTGTCTGACTATTCTTCCATAAGAATAGAAATCAATTAATATTTTAATAACGAGTGACAATGAAATGTTACTGACAATATGATGATAATATAATAATATTTGATATATAAAAATGATTATGATTCTAGAATAAGTTAATATCATTATTTAAATCATTATATAGGAGGTTTTTATACATACTAAGGATATTAGACCTAAGGTAATAGATAATTTTACAATCTCATTTTTATCTGAGATTGATTATACATAAGTATTTACTAGGGTATATTTATCATCCACATCCTTGTTTCATAATTATGTAGCATTATTTCTATTAATCTAATATTTTTTAAACATAATGTAACTCATTGCTGAAATTTTATTAAAGGGTATTAATGTAATATTTTTCTGTAAAATTATTTGAGGTACTTTTTACATTTTTCAGAAAAAGTACGAGGATTATGTTTTTTAACTTATAAGACATGAGTGGATTTTTATGGTTTCATCGCACCTTATTTCCATGAAGCTTCATTTACACGATTTAAAGATTATTTTCAGTTAAATTATTTTATTTTTATATTTTGTGGCATTTTGGGAATAGAAATTGTTTTTGAAAAAGAAAGGATATTTTCCTCAGGAATTAAGTTCAAGTGTTTTATCAAAATTATTTCCCATATTTCATAACATAGGGATATGTTTCTATCCAGATTATTAATTTTATTTGATTTTGTTTATTATGGAATTATTTATACGAAACCCATTTATTTTATATGGAATATGAGGGAATTATGTTTAAGAAATCCATTTTATTTCATGGGTGATGCTATGATGAATGATTTTTTTCTGTGGCTCATATAAGAATGATTTAATTATGAGATTGGTGGGACCTATATATCCCTTAAATTCATTGCATAAATATTTAATCCTAATGAGATAGACAGGACTAGAATGGAAAGTAAATCAGGTTCAGTAACACAGTGCTAGAACGAGGAGTGAACTTAGTTCAGTAATGGACTTTCTCCACTATGATGGTCTTGGGAATAAGCCTCGACTAATATGAAATTAATTTATATTATTATGTGTGTATAACACGAAATTTATGTATTATGTTTGGAATATTGGGATTACATTTCAATTTTATGATTTATCCCATGAAATGATATTATGATCTTTTATATTCAGGATAAGATTTTCAAATGTTATGTTCTTATTATTATGATATGATTTTTATTTCCCTTGTTTACCATTATTGAGTATTTTATCTCACCCTTTTATATGTTTCTTTTGCCCAGGTCATGAGGAAGGGTATTAAGTATGATATGTCAAAAAGGAGTCTAGTTTTGAGGAAATATACAGGATACAATATATATGTTTTATGTACCAGTTGTTTATGTTTCAATGTTTCTAAAGACACTAAACTTATACGGTGTTGGTGTTGTTTTGGTTATATTTTGTAAACAATTTACTCCAATGTTGTAGTAATATCTACATGGAAAGTGTGGTCTGTTATAGGATGTATATTTTAAAATGGGGGATTATTTTTTAGTAAGGTATCTCCATGAAATAGAATTGTAATGTTTGACAATAAGGTGAAACTAATACCTAGTGACATCATTCCTCTTCTAATTCTTTATAGAACTGTAGTTGTGTCCAATGCTCTAGCTATTAAACCAAACCATTCTAAACTTGACCATGTTTTCAATGTTTATTTATTAAGTAAATGAATCACCCCAATCATGTATTCACCACTAGTAGAATAGATTTAGGACATTACATGTTTTATAATGAATATCTAGTCAAGATTCATGACTCTAGAGAGTAATTGTTCCAAAATCAGACAATTCATATGGTGGAAGTGCTTTGGATGAATCATAATATAGATGAAGAAAGGTGAAAACCCTGAAAATAGAGGATAAATATTTTTCCAAATTATATTTTGAGGTGATTTTTTTAAAATATATAGGAAATAATTATTTAAGTAAGGTAGAATGTATTACATTAAACTGTCATTATAGGTAAACACTACACCCATAAACTATTTCATGGTGTGCAGTCTATCACATTAGAAATAGAAATTATTTAGGATTATATTTATAATTTAAAAATAAAAATTAAACAATTTCTATTTGAAAAAAATAAATCCTTATATAATTATTCATTATAATATTATTTGGGGGAATATATGTGGATTTTTTTTGAAAAGATTGATTTTTAGTTTACTAGTACGAAGTTCCATTTCCACAAATACAGTAACATCCCAGATAAATAAAGAAAAAATACACATTTCATATTTATTAATATTTTTTTAATTAAATATTAATTTTAATTTAAATGGGATGCTATGTTCGATGGCATACGTAATAAACAACAATGAGTTTCTTTGAAATCTTACATTGCCCAATAACACTATAATATTAGTATTTTAAATGGTAGTTAACGCATAGTCATTGTATTAGTGAGAATAAATAAAAATTACTAATATATTATTATATATTTTTGTAAAATGTTTTTACAATTATCCAATAAATTATAGAGGCTTAAAATGTGAATGAATCGAATTTTATGCATAATTTTCATTAAAAGGTCGATTTACCGCCGTTTAATGGCGAACCATCTTTAAATATTTTTTTTTCACTCTTATATATTCTATTGGCAAAAATAAAATTCTTCTTTATAATCGGGATATCAAAATTTACTCTAGATAATATTTTGGTATTTTTCGGATAAAAGTCATTTTTAATGAATAGTGGAAAACACTGTATATTAATTCAAATATTCTTTTTAATATAATATATTTATATGGTTAGATTATCTTTTTAATTGGTTTTAAAGTGTAATTAGAATATATTTTTACCATTTAATATAATTTTGGTCATTGAATGTAATTTCCTTTTGAAATTGAAAATAAAATAGTGTCAATCTTTTGATAGTTATTTTTTCTTAAAAACACACTATTTGTTTTGACAGTGGGAATTATTTTTGAATTAATTTCTGCCACTTCTGTGTTTTGAATTTAAAAAAATTGATTCCATATTTGGTATCAGTAGGTCCAAATTTTTTAAACATGTAAATTTTATTTTATTGCATTTAAAATATTACTTCAGTAAATATTTTATTTACAAAGAGTAAAGGGAAAATATAATAAATAAGGGAAAAATACAATATTATAATAATATTAAATTACTATTACATGTGTCTTAATAATATTGGATGATACATATCTGACCATGGGAATCCTTGGGTTGAATTTGGGACCCCATGGAGCCACATGGGAGTAATAATGAAACTTTATATTAATTAATATAAAGTAAAGACACAAATGAAAAACAAATATATTTTAGTAAATAAATTTTTACATGGGATTATATAATGTATCTTTTCAACTATAAATATTAATTGAAAAGATAAAAATATTTCCTACATCATGTAAATTTTTTTTATAATTTTTGGACATCAAATAAACTAAATTATTTATAACACAATAATGATGCAATATTTTCCTCATTAACAAATGATTTAAATAAATAAAATTATTAATATTAAAAAAATATCCAAAAGCTATACAATTCTAATTTGATGATTTTATTTTGACCATGAGTCATCTTAAATTTTATTTTAATGATTATTTTATCTTTTGAAACTGAATATGAGTTTATAATAAAATAATTGTTTCAAACTTTTCTAAAGAGCCCCTCGTCTCCCTTGTAAAAAGACCTCACTTCTAACTCATTCCTCCCACTTCTCAAGCCTTTGTATCATACAAAATCTGCTAACATAAGCTCCCGATATCCTTATATTCATCCTATCAGCCTTACCTTAGGCAGAAAGCACTTCAAGAAACCCATTTGGTTAAAACTAAAGAGAGTTACCCCATTTAAAGGTAACGTCTTCTCTTAAGTACTTTTGTTTTTATTTTACTAATCCAACCACCTAAAATATTTTTATTCCTTTATTTTATAACAACAAATGTATTCTTAATACACTATAATGTTTTTATGACAAGGATTAGAACAACACATACACACACATCCATCTAATGTATAAGGAACATAATATTTTTGTGGATGACAAACTAACGCCTCATTAAACGATGATTGTTCAATTAACTCCTACTGTCTCTCATGGTGGCCAGTATGATATAAATGTATTTATATATGATATATATTATGTTTATGTTTTTTATGCTTCTGTATTTTTCATTTATATAATACCTTTATGGTTTCCATAATGGGTGAACGCGATAATTTCATTTTTGAAGTGCGGACTACCACCCTCTCAAGGTGATATGATTCGTTCATGAGAAAAATGGAACATATAAGGATAGAGTTAACTAAATTATGTAACATATATATCATATGATATTATATTGGAATTATAATATACCTATGTATCATTATGTTTTCATTCCATTAAATATTAAATAGAAATGAATGTATCGTTCATGCGTACGTACAACCTACCGTCTCCATGAACGATGCATTTCATTTATTATATCAAAATGTCATTTACTATTATAAATATACATATATATATATATTGGATATATATTATATATATTATATATAAATCATTAATATAATTCATGAGATAATGGAGTTTTGACCACATGGAAAATTTTTAATTATAAAATGTTCATTTTTAACACAAATTCCGATCATCCAAAAAATGTACGCTATGAAATCAAATAATTAAATAAATGTTATTGCAAGGTAATAAGTGATATAAAAGTAAATATAAACATTAAAAAGGTTTTGAATCAAGTATAAATTAACTTAAGTTTGTAATTAAGTATGAACAGGGAACATATGAGTAAATTTGGACATGAGGTAAGGGGTTTCTTATCTCAATTTTAATTCAATGAGATTTCCATTGTTCGCCACTAATTTATTGCATGTGGTGTATTGTTTACTACCATTTGATATATATTATCATGATTATCTTTATATTTATGTTATTCTGTTAATCATTTTGTGGTTATTAACTTTTGTTCATACGAGCCAATTGTTTACAACGTGGTAAGATATTTTCATCTCACCTTTTATTCCCGTGAGATTCATGCTATATTTTCCACGATATACTATTTTGTGGTGTATGTAATACCCATGATTTTTAATCCATATGTAATATAATTTAATATATGGGTATTTATATCTTCATTGAATAATCTTTCTTTCATGTGGTGTATGTTTTGTAAGTTACCAAATCAGTAAGGGAACTTTTTAACCCAAATTTCATTCCTGGGGTTAATCTTCTAATTCATAATTATGTCATGATATGATTATGTGTGGAATAACTATTTGTTTATTTATGTTTTAATTACCACTCCCCTTTGTGTGGATATAATTTTTATACATATAACTACCCCATTGATAATTTCTCAAGTCATCGATATGAGCTTGATAAGAGTAATTTTAACTAAATTTCCATTCATTGAGTTAAACATCCAAGTCATCAGTTTTGTCTTAAAAAGAACATGCGTGAGTGTCCTATGATTGTTTTAAAATGAATATCCAATCATATTTAGTGTATTTATATTTTTCAAACATAAATATGTAATTTATTTATCCTTAATCTAAGGATAACATCTTCATTAGGGATTTCGTCTCAAATTACATTCCCTTGAGACTTCATTGTTGTTATGCACCATTTAACTATTATGTGGTATATATATGGTATTTTATTATATTATATCATGAATCCCTTTATTCTGATGATATTATAAAGTTCTGATTAAATGTTATTCCTTAATTAATTGTATTCAATCATCTTTCATTTTGTTAAAAAAACACTTTTAACTAAAATACGATTTCCAATTTTTTAAAGATTTATTCTTATAAATAATTATTATTAATTTCCTTATTTTCAAAATGGTTTTTAGGATTTATATATATGGATGTTAATGTTTTAAAATGTTAATTACATTAAAAGCTTCAAAGAGGTATGGGGCACTTTGATTCAAAAATATCATTATTAAATGTTTTAAATGGATTTGAAAATGGTTTGATAAAGCATTGATTATGAAAATATATTGAAATGATATATTGTAATTGAAATGTGTAAATGTTATCTTTCCTTTATGATTTTTATATGTTATGAATATGTTATGGTTATTTGTCATTGTTTACATATATGGGTGGTTCCGTGATAAACCTAGGGCGAGTGAGCCTGAGATAGCTATCCAATGAATAGGGTAACATGACAGAGGAAAACATTAATTTTTATCTTAAGAGATTTAAAAAATATATTGATGGGTATTCCAAATGCGAATCCTTTTGTAATTTTGATAACTACAATGTATGTATGTTATTAATTCCATAAGTTACCTTTATGATTAACGATTTTTGTGTGATATTCATAAATCTTATGATTTCGTAAGGTATGTTATGATTGAAAAGTATTGGTTTCATAGATTTGTATTTATTGTTTGGTTAATGTTTCCTTTCGTTAATTTATAACCCTCACTGAGTATTTAATATGCATCCCATGTTTTTGAAAAAAAATGCACAGGACTTAAAGATGAATAAGTTCAAGGATGGGATCATGGAAAAGTCATGTTGTCTAAAACATGGAACTATACATGTTTATTTTTAATAGTTTTTATTAAAAAATTGATACTGAGAAGTAGTGTCTACATTTAATATTCATATTGTTAAGTAAATGTTATGTCCTAATTATCTTAAACTCTAAACCAGAAAATATCCTCAATGTGTATTATCCATTTAATTCAAGATTATGTAATGTTAACGGATGGGTCTTTATAGTTGGTATCAGTGGTCAGTTTAGAAAACATTAGGGATTAGGAATTTTTGTTTGATACATGGTTAGTCTCTATGTCTACTCTTTAAGATAAATCCTTATTTTTGAAACATTTTCGGATCTGGGAAAGTTTGTTACAAATGGATGGAGGATGTTCTCAAACAACATTCCTATCACTTCTTGATTACATTCTTGCAATAATTATTGGAAAGTCATGTTCGGATGATTTTGACAATTTTTCTAACATACAACTCACTTGCAAGAATTTTTTTGAGATATCACACACCTCCACTTTACCGTAATATCATCGTGGAGCATGGGTTGTATTTAATCAAATTATATTTTCACAACATTCTCATATTTTCAAGAAAGGTAAATATTTTCAAGGAATTTTCAAATATTTTACCTTGTCATAATATTTTGAAGCATATTATGATTTTGAAAAAGGTGCTGAAGAAGGATACCCTTGCGTACCCTATTTATATTTGATTTTAAAATATAGTATTCCAATACATAATTATGGTATTTTAAAAGGACCACTGATTGAAATTTCCAACCCAAAATTAGTGTGACTATTTTATAAAAATCGTTTTTTATCATATGTTTTGAAATTATATGTCATACATAATTATTTTACAAAAATATTCTATGAACACCCTTATGACCCAAGTTTTACAAGGTGTATTTGGATGAAGAAAGAAAATTATTTTGAAGGATATCTAAATCATTGTTGCAATTCATGGACCTTCTACCTATGTTAACAATATGATGATAAAACCAAATGGACACCATGATCAAGGTATGATGTTCTTCATTTTGGGGATAATTTTATTTTATCATATGGTGGTGAAATAAGTCTTCAAGAATTTATATGTTGAGATCATAATTAATTTGCATGAAAATAAGAGTTATAAGGAAACAATTGAGGTTAAAACATGTTATGGTTATTATTGATTTTTATGAAAAGGACAACCCATAGGAAGGGTGACAGGCCATCGCATCCTACAAGGCTACATGAATTGAAGACAACACCGATGGGAGACAAGGGTGCATCGCCTACCACAATCCTACATGAAGTCTCAGGTTAGTATGACTTATTATTTTAGTAAAATTATTTTATAGAATAAGAATAAGTTGATTTTGGGAAATAATGTTTTTTGAAATGGATTACTTAGTATAGAAAATGGATCTAGTGATTATGTGATAAAGGTAGTTGGGGGAGACATTATCTCTTTTGAGGAAACACTATATACCTAAGGAAGATAGTACAATATGTGATTTCAATTGTGGAATAATGGTTGAAATTTTATTTTGTAAGAATCTATGATTTTATTGTGGACATATGATGATTTGATTTATTTATGAAAATGATTTTCCTATCATGGAAAATATGTGATTAGGTAAATTATTTTTAAATATGAGACTTTATGAGTAACTAGTGTTTTTTGGGGAAAAATATTTCGATGTATCTTGGAAGTCTATGTAATTAAATTCTTATGAGATTTGGGATACAATCATAGTTTGGATTAATTTTGTAGAATTTTAGGGATAGTTGTTTATTGAATGGTCTTTTTTGATATATGGATTTTTTTTGACAAATTTAGGAGATTAAGAGTAGTTTTGTTTCTTGTAAAAGATTTCCCTTTTTTGTTATTATCTGATCTCTCACTAACCATTTTGGTTCTAGTTGATTTATAATGACAAGGGAAATATATAGTTCTTCTTTTGTGGATTATGTGATTTTCTAGAAGATGATTCTAGTGATTTTGAGGTGGACAAGTCTTTTTGAATGCTCATTTCTTGGAGAGACGATTAGTTTTTGGTAGAAACTTATTAAATGATGAAACTCTACTTGAAGGTAAGTATATTTCATTATGTTATTTTTCTATGTAGTAAATTGATTCCTCAAAATTATGAAAAGGAACCTAAAAAAACGTTTTTGGATTACATTTCTTACTAGGTAATCAAATACAATTTAACACATCATATGTTTGTGATTTTCTAGTGGTTAACCTTCTCCTAATACTTTTTTCTATCACTCTCCATCAGAACTTTACCTTTTTCTCTCTCTTCTATATCCATGTTTTCATATATGGAATCCATGTATGGGTTATCTCGGGTGACCTTTGTACTTATCTTTCTTTCATTTGAATTAATAGTTTTACTGAATCTTTTTTGATGTGGGACTTTTAATGAAGTTGCAAAGCCCAGTTTTAAAATTGCGAGGATGCGATTCCACAAAGGGGGGATGGATATAACATCATAGATAAATAAGGTATAATACACTTTTCATATATATTAATATTTATGAATTAAATACTAATTATATTTTTAAGGGGACGATATGACCGATGGCATACCGGATATGCAATAACGAGTTTTTTTGAAATTTTCCATTGCACACTAATAATATAAAATTATTATTTTAAATGTTAGTTAAATCTTAGCCATTGTATTAGAGGTAATGAATAGAAATAACTAAAATATGATTATATATTTTTGTTAAATGTTTTTAAAATTATTTAATAAATGTTAGAGGCTTAAAATGTGAATGAATCTAATTTTAGGCAATTTTTTTAAAAGGTCGAATTACCGCCTTTTAATGGAGAGACATTTTTAAATCATGTTTTTGTCACTATTATATGTTCTATTTTACGAAATAAAATTCTTATTCAGAATAGGGACATAAAAATTTACTTTGGATAAAATTTTGGTATTTTTCTGAAGAAATTCATTTTTAATGAATAGTGAAAATACTGTATGTTAATTCAAATCTTCCTTTTTATCTAATTTATATATATGGTAAGATTATCTTTTTAATTGTTATAAAATTTTAATTAGAATATATGTTTACAATTTAATATAATTTTGGTCCTTGAATGTAATTTTATTTTAAAATTGGACATAAACAAGTGATAATCATTTGGTAGTTATTATTTCTTAAAAACACGCTATTTGTTTTGACATCGAGAATTAATTTTAAATTAATTATTGCCACTTATTTGTTTTGAATTTATAAAAATAGAATAAATTTTTGGAATCAATAGGTCAAAATTTTGTAAATAGATAAATTTTTTAAGAGATTAAAAATATTTACTTCAGTAAATATTTTATTTACCATGATTGAATTGTAAATATAATAAATAAGGGTAAAATATATTATTATAATACTATTAAATTACCATAACATTTGTCCTAAGCCTATGTGATGATAAATATCCGACCATGGTCATCCTTGGGTTCAATTTGGGATCCCATGGAGCCGCATTGGTGTAATAATTACACATTATATTCTTTAATTTAAAGTAAAGAAATAAATCACATAAAGAAATATCTTTTAGTAAATAAATTATTACATGGGGTTATATATGTTATCATTTCGAATATCAATATTATTTGTAAAGATAAAAATATTTCCTACGTCGTGAAATTTATTTTTATAACTTTTGGACATCAAATAAATTAAATTACTTATGACACAATAATGATGCAATAATTACTTCATTAATAAATGATTTAAATAAATAAGATTATAAATATTAAAAAAATATCAAAAACCTTTAAAATTATTATTTTATAATTTAATTATTACATTACTCATCTTAAATTTTATTTTGACAATTATTTGTCCTTTTGAAATTTAAAATGAGTTTATAATAAAATATTTGTTTCAAACATTCCTAAAGAGACACTCTTCTCCCTTATAAAAAGCCCTCACTTCTAACTAATTCCTCACACTTCTCAAGCCTTTGGCTCAAAATATTTCTTCTCAAATAAGCTCCCAATATCCCTATCTTCATTCTATAAGTCTTAACATAGGTAGAAAACACTTCAAAGAACCCTTTCGGTTCAAACCATATGGAATTACCTGATTTAAAGGTAACGTCTTCTCTTAAGTTCTTTGGTTATATTTTTCTTCTCCAACCGCATAAAATATTTTTATTCCTTTATTTTATAACAACAACAGTATCCTTAATATACTAGGATGTTGTTATGAGAATCATTCAAACTAAACTTACACATACCACCATCTAATGTGTAAGAAACATAATGTTTTTCAGGATGGCAAACTAACGCCTCACGAAACGATGGTTGTTCAATTTACTCCTACCACATCTCATGGGGTAATTATGATGGAACTTTATTAACATATGATATATATTTTATTTTTGTTTTCATAATGCTTCTGTATTTTTCATTTTTAGAATTCCTTTATGGTTTCCATATTTGGTAAACATGATTATTTCATTTTAGGAAGTGCGGACTACCGCCCCCTCAAGGTGATATGATTTGTTCATGAAATAATGGATCATAAAAAGATGGTGTTAATGAAATTATGTAACATATATATCATATGATATTATAATGGTATTATAATATAACCATGTATCATTTTTTTCATTTCATTAAATATTAAATAGAAATGAAAGTAGTGTTCATGCGTACGTACGACTTATCGTCTCCATGAAAAGTGCATTTCATTTCTTATCTTCAAATGTTGTGTACAATTATAAATATATATATATATACTGGATATATATGATATATATGATATTTAAATCATTAATATAATTATGGAGATAATGGAGTTTTGACCACATGGACAAGTTTTAATTATAACAAATTCATTTTAAACTCAAATTCCGAACATTGACAAGATGTACGATATGAACTCAAACAATTAACTAAGAGTTATTTCAATGTAATAAGAGATATAAAACTTATAATATACATTAAAAATATTTTGACTCAAGTAAAAATTAAATTAATTTTATAATTTATGAATAAAAGGGGACATATGACTCAATTTTGACATGAGGTAAGGGGTTTCATATCTCACTTTTAATTCTGTGAGATTTCCATTGTTCGCCACTAATTTATAGCATGTGGTGTATTGTGTACTCACGTTTGATATATTTTATCATGATTATATTTATATTCATGTTATTATATGAATTATTTGGTGGTTATTATATTTTGGTCATACGAACCAATTGATTACAATGTGGTATGATATTTTCATCTCCCCTTTTATTCCCGTGAGATTCATGCGATATTTTCCACTATTTTCTTTTGTGTGGTGTATGTAATTCCCATGATTTGTACACTTTTTGTAATATAATTTCATTTATGGGTATTTAAATATTCATTTAATTATCCTTCTTTCATGTGGTGTATGTTTCTTATGTTACAAAATCAGTAAGGGAACTTTTTAACCCAAATTTCATTCTTTGGGTTAAACTTGTAATTCACAATTATGTCATGATATAATTAAGTGTGGAATCACTATTTGTTTATTTATGTTTTATTATCCACTCCACTTTATGTGGATATAATTTTGATACACATAATCACACCATTGATAAATTATCAAGTCATCGATATGAACTTGAAAAATGTATTATTAACTCAATTTCCAATCATCGAGTTAAACATCCAATTCATTAGTTTGGTCTTAAAAAGATAAAGTGTGAATGTCCAATGATTGTGTTACACTGAATATCCAATCATATTGAGTGTATTTATATTTTTCACACATAATTATTTAATTTATTTATCCTTAATCTAAGGATACCATCTTTATAAGGGATTTCGTCTCAAATTACATTCAATTGAGACTTCATTGTTGTTATGCACCGATTCACTATAATGTGGTATATATACTTTTCTTTAACATATTATATAATGAATCCCTTTATTATTATTATATTATAATGTTTTAATTAAATTTTATTCCTCAACTAATTGTATTCAATCATCTATCATTTTCTTAAAAAACTATTTTAACTAAAATATCATTTCAAATATTTTAATAATTTATTCTTCTAAATATTTATTATTAATGTCCATGATTTCAAAATGGTTTTTATGATTTAATTTTATGGACATTAATATTTTAAACTATTAATTCCATTAAATCATTTAAAGTGGTATGAGTCACTTTGATTCAAAAATATCTTTATAAAATGTTTTAAATGTTTTTGAAAATGGTTTGATAAGGCATTGATTAATTCAATATCTTGAAATGAAATATTGTAATTGCAATGTGGAAATTTTATCTTTCATTTATGATTCTTTATGTGTTATTAATATGTTATGGTTATTGGGAATGGTTTACATATACAGGTGGTTCCGTGATAAACCTAGAGCGGGCGAGCTTGAGATATCTCTCTAATGCATTGGGTAACGTGATAGGGGTAAACATTAATGTTTCATATAAGAGATTTAGGGAATATATTGTGATGGATATTCCAAATGTGACTCCCTGTGTAGCTGTGATAGCTACAATGTATGTATGTTATGAATTCCAGAAGTCACCTTTAAGATTTATGATTTCTGTGTGTTATTAATAAATCTTATGATTTCTTAAGGTATGTTATGATTGAAAAGTATTGGTCTCATTGATTTGTATTTATTGTTGTGTTAATGTTTACATTCCTTATTTTATAACACATACTGAGTTTTTTTCCTCATCCCATGTTTTTGAAATGTTTTCCACAAGACTTAATGATGAATAGGGTCAAGGATGTGATCAAGGAAAATTCATGATGTCTAAAACATAGATCTAGACATGTTTCTTTTTAAGAGTTTTTATTTAAAAAAATGTATACTTAGTAGTAGTGTATACATGTAATATTAATGTTGTTATGTAAATGTTTTGACATAATTCTCTAAAACACTAAACTTTAAAAGGTCCTCAATGTAAATTATCCATTTAATTCAAGATTATGTAATGTATAATGATGGGTCCTTAAAAATACAACACCATTTATGACATGAATTGGATAAAATACTTTATTAAATTATTATGAAGTAATGTAATATTTTAATATATCATTATTAAATACAGTTATACAATGAAATTATTTTGTTTAATTAAAAACTGATTATTAACATTGTGGAACCTATTTAATATTTTTTAAAAGTTATTTTTTCTATGTTATATATTAAGTATTTGAAAAAAAATTAAAATTTATAAATATAATATTATGAATTTTATTTTAATATTTTGAATTATAATATCCACATTATCTAACATGGTTAATTATTTTTTAAAATTTAAAAATTACTTATCAAGGTGAAAATAATGGTCACCATGGAAAAGAATTTTTTTGGTAAAAGATAAAACTAAAAATAAACATAGAATTTATTAAATATTATCTCAATGTGTTTTAATGGTTTTATTTAAATAAAACGTTCCTGTATTCCTAATATAAGACTTTTGGAGCCACATTCTATGAATAGTACTCCTATTATTTTAAAATTTTCATTCCCTCAATTATAAAAGGGAACTTCCTCCATCACATTACGTACAGTCTCAAATTAGAATTCCTTTTGAACCACTATGCTTTTTTAGTTCCCTAGTTCCCAATACCATTGTTTACCCCTTTATCCAAACAGAATCCAGAAATACTTTATTTCTAAGAATTCCTCCATGATAAGGATCAAATTCTCAATTTGGATACTAATCAATTATTAACATTTTATCTATATCTTACTCTTCCAAATACATATTCTCTATTATTATATAATATAATTAGTATTATTAATATACTGAAATTTTATTATATAAATGGTATAAACATTATATTTCATTCATCCTTCCCTTGAAAAATGAGAAAGTAATTATCTACTATGAGCATTCTACCGCCTCAAAGAAACAATGTATTCATTTTCCATAACCACCATACATGGTAGATTATAAAAGGACATTTATTGAATAAATATTTTATTTTTATAATTTTTTATATTATAAAAGGGATAATTATTTTTTAACTTCATCCAATCCTATAAAAAATGAATGCTTCATTTGTGTGTATTTGTATAATATCACCTCCACAAATAAATTTTTTTCTTTTCATCACCACCTTTTATGGAATGTTTAAAAAATATATTTGATAAAATATATGATATTTAAAATTAATATATATCATGAATAAGATTATATATTCATATCAAATAAATTAAAAATAATTATAATGTAACCCGTTAATATAAGTAAATTACATAAAATAAAATTTCTAGGGATTCCATTTTTGAAAAACATACCGAAGACTTAAATGAAGTAAAAATTAGAATAAATAAATAATTTAAATAAAGATATTATAAAAACATAAATAATCTAGAATTGATAAAAATTTTATAAATGAATGTGTTCATATAACACCATTATGGAGAAATATGAAAATGTTGAAATTATTAATGTTCGGTGATGAAAATAATTTATAGCTAGGTAATAATTTTGTACAATATGAGTATAAATAGATTATAGGTAGAAATATTAATAAATAAGGTTTTTAATCAAGATATAATTATATTTATGTTTATTATACAAGAAGTAAAAAATAATTCAAGAACTTCTTGAATAAAAGGTAAGGGTTATTAGTCTCAAATTATATTTATTATACAGTCTTTATATTATGCACCTATATTCATTTTCATAGTCTCTATTCTATCCCATTGAAATTTTTTACTATGAATATAATTATTAATGGTAATAAATATTCTATTTCATGTTTTCTTCTCTAAGGTATTAAAATTAAAAAACTATAAAAAAAAATGTTTTCTTTTTTAAATCTTGTTCATTTTCAGTAAGAATATTTCTCCCCTATATGCACATATTAACCTTATCCAATGAGCTCAATTCCTATTTTGAAATAAAAATATGTATTATTTATTGTGATTATCATAAATTTGCATAATAATTTTTAAGTATAATTTATATTAATCAATTTTTGTTGTGGGTTTCAATAAAGAAAATTTGAAAATTTATTCTTGTTTATTTTTTATCTTCCACTCCACATTTATGGACTTATGACTTATTTAT
This sequence comes from Viscum album, assembly GCA_963277665.1. Taxonomy (NCBI): domain Eukaryota; kingdom Viridiplantae; phylum Streptophyta; class Magnoliopsida; order Santalales; family Viscaceae; genus Viscum; species Viscum album. The sequence continues at coordinate 2,037,000,983 of OY728156.1, forward strand.
TTTCAAAATACCATTTTTAGAATTTTTATTTTGAATTTTTATTTTAATAGTTATTCTGGATATCTTATTGAAAATGTTATTTAAAACTGAGTTCTTTCAAAAATAATGATTAACATTGATTTTTTTTACAAAATATTAAATGAATATTATTTTAAACATTTTCCATATTATTGAATTATTATGATGCATTCCTATGTTCTATTTAAAAAACATGGTCGAAAAATTTCATTTTTTTGAAAATAATTATGTATATAATATTACAATATAAAATATTTTTTTAAGGGTTATAAATATTATAACGTGTATTTGTTCTTCATTCCCCAAAAAAATATTTTTAATGTTATTATAAAGGTGTTTTATATATATGATTTCACAATTGAAAGGATCTCAAATTTCTCTAAGTTCATGCTTAAATGAAACTGTCTCCATTACTTTTTATGATTAAATTATTATCATCCTTTTCAATTTATTGTTTGGGGATTGTATTGACCTATCTTCTTTTTATTATTCCAATGTGTAAGTATGTTGATAGCTATGGAATTATTAATATGTATTTTTTTCACTATTTCTATATAGTTAATCAATTTAACCTATGTAAGATATATGTGGGTACAAAAATTATATACCTCTTCGACGCATCGAAAATCCTCCATAGATGGAGAGTTTTGGTATTTTGTGTATGAATTCCCATTTATTAATATTTCCTAGAGACGAGGATTTAACAATAAAATCATAATTTTCTAGAAATGATTCCTTTATGGTAAAATCATGATGTGTTATACTGTTTCCCTAATGGAAAGATCATGATTTCCTTAATTATATCATTTATTTTAAGGCATTTCTATCTTCTTTTGAGGCAAGAATTGTAAGATTAAAACATAACTAACTTTTTATTCCATAACTTTTAAATCATTTATTTTCATCTAGGTGATATTTTTTTGGATTGTGTTAAATGTATACATATATTATTACCTATGATTCATTTGATTGTGGAATTATTATTATTATTATTTATTATATAATATTTATTCTTGTCTTAAATAAAGATATATTCTATTTTATGTCTCCCCTTAATGGAAATTTCAACTAAATAATTTCATATCTCTTCATTCATCATGGTACAAAAAGGGATAATTTAATGAATTAAATAATGTACTAAAAGTAAGAAAAATGTTTTCAAGATGTTTATAATGTTTTGTTTTAATCATTCTAATGTACTATGGATATAATGTAGTTATCTAGTCTCCCAATATTTTTAAACTATTATTTCATCTCTAATATTATCAATTATATTTTATACCTATGTTATAAAGTAAATACAAGCTCTTGGTTATAGATATGGGTTATTACACAATTTCTTGTGACATGGAGTTAGAGTTTTAAGGCCTAATGACATGAAAAATATTAGGAAGACTTCATGAGAAAACAAGATCATATCTTTACATATGAATTTTCTAATAGATTTTAATTTTCATGGATTGTAAAGATGATAATATTTTCAAACTTATTCAAGTATAAAATTTATTGAAGAAGCCCAATCCTCTAGGTTTCATGGATTTTTGTTTCCCAACCTACATGGGGAATCTATAGTAGCCGATTTATACCAAAAAATCAGATGTTATATGCTATGTAATCAATGTATTTTATGGTGTGATGATGTTAGTAAAACATGTGATACATTATTTTAATGTCTCTATTCTACTTTATCATTTTTATTTTAAATTCAAATTAATTTGGTTACAAAAAATAAATTCGGAAATTATCCCTTAGGATTTTGTTTCTCACCACATACAAAAATAGAAATTTCCATAACACTAAATGTGATTCATTTTTTCATTAGTGAAACACTAAAATATTTTTCTCTTATTTACATGTAATACTATTTTTATTATTTTGATCATGTTCATTCATTACTTTGGTTCTACATAATACAATGTTATCCCATGATTACAAAACCATTAATTACATACCCCAACTCATGTTTTTTATTATGTGGATTATCTATCCCATCCCTCTACTGAGTTTGTTTTCTGTATATTAGTTCATCCTTCATATACTATTGTTTGACATCATTAATACACCACACCACTATCCATACCCAATTTCCATCACTTATCCTCAATGAAAATACTATAGTCAATAAAGTATTCCATGAATATCATGCCACCGAAAGAATCTCACATCAGTTTGTATCAAAGAACTAGTTAACATGGGTTGTATCTGTCCCTTTATTTCTCTTCCTTTCTTCCATTTTCATTATTTTTCTTTCCATTATAGACACCCTATTAAAATAAATTCACTAAACCAAAATAATTTATACTTTATTTGGAATTTTTTATATATTTTATATTGATCTAATATATATTAATATTATATTCTTATTTTGATTCAATAAATATTAATTATATCAATTAAAAAAATATAAAATAAAATCTTGACTTCTAATATCATTATTTATGTAACATAAGACATCCTCATTTTTAGTGAATTAGAAAAATAATGTTAAAAATATAGTGGGAATATATTTTATGTAACACTTATATTTATTTAAATACATTGACTGATTCAATTATCATCATATTAAATAATTTAACAACATTTTTTTTATCATTTATATATAATATATATTGGAGTAATATTTTCATAAAAATTATCTCTTTTGTATCTAGAAAAACATATATATTTTACCGATACTCACTTTCAAACCCTTTATCTATTAATAATTTATTATTTTACACATTTACTTAAATTTTTTTCACTTTTTATGGAAAATGGCTTATGTGGGTCATGTGAAATTGCCCCCATAAAATGAATAGTAAGGAAGAATTAATGGTGTGTGATTTTTCATAATTATGTTTTAGATTTCATACAATCATTGGAATATAGTTGTATTTTAAGAGGTGAGACAAACAGGAAAACATTAGTTAGTTTCTATCATTATGTGTGAGTATGTATGTTTATATATTTGAGTGTGTATCCTTGAATTCATAAGATGGTAAATTTTCATGAGCGGTGCTGTGTAATGTTTTAGTGTGTGAGTGTGTTTCAGAGAGTGTATTCATACATGTTTTTATATCTTTAAAACTATGGGTGTGTGTGTAACTTTATGTGAGTGTGAGTGCATAAATCATGGCTACAGGAGTGAATGTGTGTATATTTGTGTGTTATCTCTTGTGTGTTCAATTTTTTTTATTATTATGGAGAAAGAAGATCAAGGAAATAAAATTTCTCTAATAAGGGACAAAGAATGATGAAGTAGATCGCCCACACTGGAAGCTACCCAGTTGTATAGGAATGATTTAGTGAGCCATTTCAAGAATATTGTGGATATTTATTTAAATTAGATTCATGATTTTATTAAAAACATTTAGAAAAAACCAATACTTATTATGATAAATGGTACCCCAAGACACATTGGAGCACCATATCCCCCTAAATCATAATGGTTGAAATGAAAAAATATTGATTATGATTTATTGATTTTACCATAAATAATGAGGTCATAACAATATTATAGAGGATGACAATATAGAACACATGTTGAAAACATAATTATTGGGATCTAGGTGAAGGTACCTTAATTTCAAATTTAATTAATTTTTAAGTAATACTTTTTTTAAGATATTTAGATAATGTTATGGTTTAATTTTTATACAAATTATAAGGGGAAAATGACAAAATTTCAAACCCTTGATTTGGGTTATTTTCCGTTAATTTGGTTTGATCAAGATGAATTTTAGAGAACTCAATATAGAGCCTTCAAAACTCATACTTTGGAATGCATAGAGTTTCTATGGGAAAAAGGTTTGTTCGATCACACAACCAAATAGATCTTCACCTAAAACTCCAATGCCTCACCTAAGGGAGAAAGGGTTCTGATTATAACTACAAAGAAGTTGAAAATTTACCTAATATAATAAATCTTTTATATGGATGTGTATGAATCCATGGAACAATTTTTAAATGATCTTGATCAAGATATTCTTGATCATGTTTATATTCAACACTCTATAGATATATATGATATTATGCACCAAGCCCCCCAAGTTTCAGATAAAATTAAAATCATTTTATTCCATGAATAACCGTACATCCTCTTTGTCCTTATGGATAATTTCAATGAAGGTTATTTTGGAAACATATAAGAAAAACTATTTGGTTGATAAAAAAAGAAAATTTACTTTTTTTACTTATGAAATATAATTTTAATTTTATCCAAACAAGGAATTGGGATATTATATGTTTCAAATTTCAAGGAATAGGTCACATCACAATCAATTTCCCAAAATATCAAACCATGAAAATCAACATGTATGGGGAATTGATGAGTAATGGAGAGATCTTGGATGATGTAAGTGATGATTCCATAGAAATCAATAATGGTGAATTTATAGAAGTTAGTGACAACCACATCACAATATATGTTTTTATTGCTAATATAATGCTAAATTTAAAGGGCTAAAGTGAAATTATTTTTCATTAATAGTTGAAAATAAAATCTAAGATATTTATTTTCATCATTGATGCTATAAGTTGTTTCCATTTGAAAATAATTTAGTTTTTAGAGAATATTAGACTAAAAAATTTAAAACAAAAATATCTATACTATTTGTGGTGGTTGGATAAAAATAGAAAGATGGATCTCTTGAAATACGTGAAGGTGTTATTATATATTGGGATTAAAAATAAATTTTACTTTATGATTTTATAAAAATTAATGTCTTCCACTTTCTTCTAGTCTTAAAAATTAAATATTATTGGAGTGTTAATAATGACGGTTTTCAAAACATTCATTTAATTGAATTTCGAGGTAATCCCTTAACCCTTCCCCTATATCATCAAAAAAAAAATTTGATGTGCAATTTTGAGAGAGATATGAATATTGGTTATCATTAAATGATGAAAAAATGGAAACAATATATGATAATGGGAGACAAGAAAATTAATGAATAAAATAATTAAATAAACAAATAAATATCAAGGGAAAATAAAGATTTAATGGAGGTGAAAAAGGTTATGTTGGAAAAAATGTGGAGGTTTAGAATTATTTTATTTTTAAGAATACCTGTTGAATACTTTTTTGTAAAAACTTGTTATCTTTTGAATTTATGGATTAATATATTCATTTCCACAGGTTGTTGAGCCTTTATTGAGGTAATTTGATGATGTGTTTCGGTATGAGGTACCACATAGATTTCTATCCATTATAGGTCATGAATATTAAATTCATCTCATGGCTGGAGCATCCATCTAAAATTTTCTAGTGGATCACACAAATCCTATGTAGGAAAATGAAATCCAAATTCCTCTCAAAGTGATTTTGGGTATAGGATATTTGAGATAGAACATTGTCCTCTGTGTAGTTTTTCTATTACTAGTGTCTAATAAGGTTGAAACATAGACAATTTTCATTAATTTTTCATCCATCCAAAAACTTTATAATGAATCATTATTCTATACTAAATTTAGAGGACATAATTTATGAGTTAAACGTTATAAATATTTTATCAAAAATTGATTTGAGAAGATGGAATCAAAAATAATTTTGAATGATGGTCATGAGTTGAAGATGGAATTTAAAATGATTCTTTGTCTTTATGAGTGGCTACTTATTCCTTTTTGTATAACCAATTCACCTAGAACATTCATAATACTAATGAATCATGTATGATAGTCATACTTAGAAATATATATAGATGAATAATTTGTTGAAATTTTATTGTATAGTTGGACATTGAATTAATATTTGGGTCACTTATGAAAAGCCTTAATGTTGTAAGGAGTAGAAAATTGGTTTGGAAAAATAAAATTTTATTCATTTTTATCAGTTATGTTTTTTCCCTATGAATTTCCAATTAGAAAAATAGATTTCATGTGGGAACTAAGGAGTTCAGATTAATATAATAATAGAAAACTCCATAATCAGTTGGGATGGTAATAAGTTTTGTTGGGATGTTTATTTTCTACAAGATATTTTTTAAGGATTTCAATAAATTAAAAGTTCAATTAAATGTGTTTACAAAGATATCATAACTTTAAAATAGGGAATGGATCAAGAGTAGTCTTTCTAGGAAATCAAGGAGGGAATTACAGATTCCCATCTACTAACACTCTTATGTTTTGATAGGATATTATAATTAAATGTGATGAAATTAGGATTGGTATATAAGTATAAATAATACAAGTTAGTAATTATGTATATAATTTTAGTAAAAAATAGAAACATGGTAAATAGAATAAATATTTCTGATTCACTCTAATCAAGACGCACATAAACTTCTTAGTAGGCAATATAAATGAAATTGGAGACACGTTAGATGAAAAAATTTAATTCAATATTTCTTATAAAAAATAAATCATAATAAGGGAAGTTAAAACACTATGAAAAACACACATTTAGGTGGAGGTTCTATTTTATCATTTTTTATTTTACACTTCATGGTTTTTAGATGACGTAAAAACTATATGTCCATGATGTTGATTTCTATAAACCTTTTAGTCAATATAACCATAAAAAATGTTTGTAAACATTTTATGTAATTGATGGATTATTATTCTAGTTTTATAAATAGTTTATTTCCAATTTCTATGATCATATACAATTACTGAAAGAATCACGTTCTGGTTGACTAATTGGAAATTATATTATTGAAAAAAAATTATTTTTCTAGGTAAACTACATTATTTTCCAAGGATGTATCAAGATGTTGTGGAATTTAAGGGAAATTGAATTGTCTTCCATTAAGAAGAACCCTAACTAAACCCACATTGATTATATCTTTCACTTTAAATAACAAATACCCCTTATAATTACATATCTATATACATTATTTTAGGGTTACCATGGAATAAGAGGAAGAGAGATTCATTTTTTACCATGATGGATATGTTTTCTAAAATTTAATATTTTATTACCTATCAAATAATAAATTAGGTCACTTGTATTAAAACATTTTTCTTTAAGTATTAGTCAAGCGTAATGGAATTTCTAGAATGGATATGTTAGGTCAATAGAAAAATTCTTTAGTTAATTTTGGGAGTGTTTTAGAGTCTATCAAGTACAATGTTATTATTTTTCAATATTTTAGATCATAAATTAATTGGTAAATACAGTTGGGGAATCAAAAACTATCATTCCATATTTGAAATAATTTCAAAAAAATGGAGTAGTGTCTACCTCACATGGAGTTTTCTTATAATTGGTCCAAACATTTAATTACTCAATTTTCACCTTTTTCTATTTTGAATGTATTTAAACCTCTTTAAAATTTTGATATATTCCCTACATATTTGCATGGAAGGGAAAAAATGGATAAGTTTTACCATTAAAAAATAATTACGGAACACCATGAAAAATCTAAGAAGAACATTAATTGACTGAACCAAAAATATATTGAGCGTAGAAATATGGATCAAAATTTAGTGGTTTTCAGGCCCCATGATATTGTACGTCTTCACAAGTGTAAAGAAAGATTTATCAAAAAACTAATATCAATGATTATTCTGAGAGTAGATATAACATTACATTTAGTTATGATAATTAATAACAATACCTAAAAATTTTTATTTCTAGGTGATCATGGTTTCAATTATGAGTTTAATGATTCTAATCATTATCCAATTTTAGATGAAGAGGGTGAAGATTTTTGGATGACACCTTTTGGGATGGGGGAGTTTTATGTAAGAAAATTCAAATTTTTTATCTAAATTTATCATGAGAAGTAGTTAGACTTTCATGGTCCAATAATTTGAGGTAGATTAAAGATAATTAAATAGGAATCAATAGCCTGTCTCATTATATTAAATTCCAAATTAATCTTACCCTGTATAGATAGATAAAACAGTCTAATTACTAGTATTATTGAATACCAATGGTGTTTCATGAAGCCCAAGACTCATGGTTTCATTAAACTAGCCTATATACCAATTCAATAATTGAATATTTTGATAAAAAAGTAAAATATGGTGAGAAAATAACTCAAAGTAAACCCATGTGAGCTTTGTGTAAGAAATAATATCCATCTTTTGGGGTTATGATTAATTCTACTTTTTATCTAAAAGTGGATGAGTAGGTTAGTGACCAAATACTTTGAGGAATTCAAACCTTAACCATTGTATCTTCATTTGGTTATAAGTAGTCATTATCATGGAATTTTTTCGTGATTCATGTTTATATTTGTGAAACACTTAATGTTATTCTATTAATTTTGAGGAAACCTCTTTTATATTACATTTCTCTCATTCATTATTCTTTGTTACACTACATATTAGATCTGTGATCCAATATCACAAAGCCCCCAATTCCTTGTATTAGTCCATATATTTCGTTGTGTGTATTGGATATAAAATCCCACCCTTGAGTGTGTTTTCCCCATAGTTATTCATGAACCGTATAAACTTGGTTGACTATTTGTATCCACCAAAACATTATACATACCCACTATTTATTATATATACTGGTACTGAATCCTAAATCAACAACCCTACCTGGTAAATATCTGACCACCTCCACCATCTCAAATGGATTAAGATTATGAAAAAAATTATATGATTTTATTATTGTATTTTTTATTCATTCATTTCCAGGTATTATATTGAATGGTCTAGTACTCATACAATAAAAAAGTTTGATGTTTTATCTATAAACCCCTCTAAATCATGAATTCTTCATGGGGAACAAAAATTTATAACAGTAAATCTAAATTAATCATTTAATGATGATAAAATTTATATTAGATAGTCTTTGATGAATTTTTAAATGAAAAAAACACATGATTTTATTAAATAAATGTTGTACATAACCCCCCCCCCCCCCCCCACCTCCCCTCACACATAGACAAACACTAAATCTTTTATTCCCTTCCAGAAAATGATGAAAATCCTTTTGAATGGACCATAAAAGAAATAAATGTAAAAAAAATAGATTAAATTAATATGATTTTGAATGAATAATAATTGAAAACCCTACATATACCCTTCATAATAAACATAATCCCAATATATGCATGTAAAGTAGTCTCAAACTTGATTTTCAAATATGAATACTAAAATAATTATTTTTTAATTGAGAAATATTTATTCCTAATTTTAAATAAATTTACCCTATCCTTATATGTCTTCTAATAATCATCTGTATGGTAAACAAAGAGTTTATTGATGTAGACTATTAGTTCAACCCTTTTATATGTCTCGTAGTTTCATTGACTTAAAATTTTAAGCATACTGGAGGGCTATAAAAAATTTGGATATTCTATATGGTATATAAAATTTTCAATGATGTAAGACACTAATAAGTTAGTTTTATATCCATTATTCTAACAAATTTGAAAGACTAATTTTTAAATAGAGTCAGAATATTTTAAATTAAAACATCAGGATAACTATAAATGTGGTTGAAATAAATTTAAAAAATATATTTCAAAAAATGTGGAATTAAAAGATAAATTTTAGGGTTTTCATTTATTGTAACAACTGCATCAAAAATTTTAATTAATAAAATGTTTTAAGATAAATTTTAAAAGAAATTTATTTGATTATTTCTAATCTAACTAAATAAATAGAATGGTTTTCAATGAATACTTATGACAAAACAAATGGTTCAACCAAGTTCATTTACATTTTACTAAAACGTCTGATTAATATTTTCTATATGAAAATGTTTATGTTTTTTTACATATAATAACCTCCCATATTCATAAAAAACAAGACACTATTAGTGATTTCAAAATTAAATGTGGTAATAAATATAAAATATATGATGTATCATTATAATAAATTAATACATAAAATTTATAACGCAATAGATTAATAAAAAAATGATCCCATAAAAATGGACCATTCCACTTCCCCAGACCCATATAAATTAAAAATACATGGATTCCTATGTAATTATATTAAATAAGAATTATATTCCCATATATAATTAAAATGAAGGATCCTTTGTATGAAATTTGAGTACCAATGTTCCAAATTTAGGTTGTTAATAAAAAATATAATAAAATAAAAGTAAAAAATATATTTAAAACGTATTTTTATCTACTAGGTTACATCTCAATGGGAAACATTGTTTATGGCTATTTCCATGACCATGTAATCCATCCCTTAAAAATTTTCTATTAATGGTTGAATATTCTTCTTCAACAAACTATGACAATTGTCTAGTGCCTCACTATATTTTTGGAAATGAAATTTTATTATCGGAGAGTGGGTTGTTTTCCAAAATATTAATCTATAGAGAAAAGGACTAATATATAAATTATATTTTTTTTCAATGGGCAATGTATCATATACCGATCATTAATCACATTGGGTGACCAATTAATGTTTCATGGGTGGTGGGTAAAATATGTACAATTACTTCTTTGTTTTTTCATGAACTACCAATAAATTAACCTAAAAAATATTAAAAACTCATTTTGAAGAAATTAACCGTTCTACTGATATATCGAAGATAAATGGTTGTTGTAATGTTGTAAAAGATTTAAATTATATATTCTATTTTTAGTTATTAGTAGTTGATTATTTAGTGTCAAAAAAATTTAATTTAGGAAAATTGGTTTCCACATTTTTTTGCACTCCCTTATTCCAAAAAACATAAAAATATTTTATTTTAACATTTATTTCATCCTCAACACATATAGAAAATTTTAAAAAACCATAATTTCGAGTTTTATAATTTTATTAATCCTTCATATTCTAATGTTTTTTGGTCTTAAATCATATAACTAATAAAAAACTCCCATCTAATCCTTCCTCTAAAACCAAATTAAAGTTTTAATTTTTATTCAGAAACATGAATAATTTCCCACCAAAATGATCAATCTTCACAACTTGATAAACAGTTAAAATTTTATTTAGGGAATTACATTATTATAGATAAGAAATTTCAATGTTATAATTATTTAGTTAATCTTATATAAGATATAATTTTTTGATAGTGAAAATGAATTATGTCCATTGTAATCTTTCAACCTAAATTCACTATTCCATTTTTGGAAAGAAGTTGTTCTACACCAATAATTATAAAAAACCATGGATTACTGGGGGGTTTAACAAAAGGGATTGATAAATACTCCTCTCACCATCAGTTATTTGATGAATATTAGTTTTGTAATTACACAACAATTTTAGATGTTTCTACACTTGTATAACACCTTAGACAAATATACATTTCACTATATTGATAATACATAAATCTTTTGGGAATGAAATTTACCTTTTTAAAGATTTTTTTTTCAAAATTATGGAATAAAAAAATATATTATTAAATTAATTTGTTGTACATATTACCAAATCTAGATCATTTCTCATCGATAATGGTACCAAATCATGACACGCTAGTCACAAGGCACAAAAAATTATGTATTTTTTAACCTAAACAAAGTAACTATATAGCTCTAGGAAGCTGTGGTTTATGAAATAGTGTGAATGGGTAGTTTAGGAAGATATATATTTGTCCAAGTATCGATTAATCACTAATATGTGTGTGGAAAATCGAATGTGAACAAAAAATATCCTTTGTTACTAGTACATGAAGTAATCTTCTACATTGAGAATGAAATGCAATGTTTATTCAAATTCAGTGTAATATCAAGATCCTAATAACATAAAAAATAAAATTATATGATGTTTTATGGTGGGATTCAACGATATGAATGATTCATCTATCCAGTAACATAACAAAAAAACGACAAAAATCCAAGACATGGTTCATCAATGGATTTTACTAAATATTCATAAAATAGTTCCTAGAAATAAAATAAAGAACTCAATATTAATGGTATCATCTAATAATCTTTCATGCTATGATTATCTTAATCATAAAACCATATTATTGTAATTTAGAGAGATATATATAATGTGTTACAGTCACAACAAGCCAAAAATATAAATGAAAAATTAAAATGTATTTCAATCAATAAAATTATATCAGCACAACAATATTAATAAAAAATGAACCACATTTCTAGAAATAATTATTTTAAAAAATACTGATTATGTTTTTTGAAAAAAAATGAATAAAATCACTATTTTTGATATAGATCTAATAATCAACGTCAGTTTGAGATGATCCTCGTTGGAACAACACTTTTAATCACCATATAAAACTTTATACAACGATATATCAAATTATTATTTAATCCTAGAACATATTTTATATTTAATTGAGTCCCATTTTTAGTTCCCCATGGGATTTTAGTCTAACCCCCCCCCCCCCCTCAGAAACATCCAAAGATGTAGTATAAATTATGGTCGGTGGTTGATAGTATTAGGTCATGTGAAAATTCTTCTTAGGATTCCGTTTCTTTGAATACATAATAATACAATCTATAATACAGAATTCATGATTAGAGTGTGTCTCATGGAGATGGAATAACTATGTATATATGTAAAATATAAATTAAAATTCTTCTGAGCTAGTATAGAAAGTTACAGTCTAGATAATGGAATAATTAAATCAAACTCTAATTATTATTAACTATGTTGATGAATCAAAATAATCAGATATTTCTAATTCTACATAAATAAATTAGCGGGATACATATGAATAATATATAATATTCACTAGAATATATTTCATGAGGTAACAGAATCTATCAAAAACTGAAGGGGTCAATATGAATTCTAGAATCCCTATAAAGACCAGAAAGATGTGGTACAGATTTCACATGTTATGCCCTAGTTTAAATAGCTGGGGTGGGGTAACTTGTGAATACAATGTGATGAAACAAAATTTTACACTTATTATTTAATTTATTATAAATAAATTTGTAGGTTTTTTTACATGGAGTACGAATAATAATAAATAATGTATTTTCATTTTTTTCAATCATTTAGTTATTTTCTTCACCCTTCTTCTATTTTAAGTAATTCAGTTTGTTTTTTGAGTGTAGGGTAAATGTTTTGTTACTGGGGTCTATCATATTCTATTTTTTAGTATATCTATATGTTTATTCAACTGATTTTATAATTTTTAAGCATTGTTTTATCTTTTAAGTTCTAGTCGATGCTTTTAGATAGGTGGTTCCACATCGAACAAGTGGTATCACCACATATGTTTCAACATGGATTATTTAATTTGGCATCATAAAATTTTGTAATATTATGTTATTCATGACTTTTCATTTCATTATTAGTTATCAACATTATAACGAATGGAATTGGAAGGAGTAAAGATCCAATTCGACATGTTTTATTGGAATAACATCAAATTTATGTTCATGAAAATTAAATATTATCTATACTAGAAGGATATTTAGTTTAAATTGAAATGAGTAAAATATTAAGTATATAATTATGTTGAATTATAATGGATTGATAAGATATAATTTTGTGTTATATTGGTTTTTTGTCAATAAATGTTTCCTACTTCATTTTATAGGTGAAAACCTCAATGGAAATGATAATGGATCACTTTGATATGTTTTAAAATCAAAAAATAATGATAAAACCATTCCTTCTGTAGGGGTATTTGGTGTGAGAATTTTGGAATGAGGGATTTGGGATGATTATGACAATATAATTTACAAGGATCAAAGTCTATTGGAATATGTAAGAGTAAATATTTTAGATCTTGTGCAGGCTTTGTTGTTTCTATCAAAGATTCAGGAATCTTGGTATGTGATGGTTACCATTGTCAAAAATTCTAACTGTAAGAATAAAATTATATTTTAATTTTTTTTGTAACCTCTTATGATTGCTTTTATTAGGAACATTATTGTATAAAAACATTGTAAAAACATGATAAATGGAGAAGGTATTGGACGATCTAATCAACAGGAAGAATAAATGAATTTAGAGAAAAAGTATAAAAACAATTAGAGTAAATTAACTGGAGCCAGAATTGTATATTTTCATTGTATAAAGATGATTCACTTCAAGTAGTATTAAACGGATTTTATAATTAATTATTCTAACTTATCTTCTAAAAATTTCATAAATTATGATATTGAGGAAGAAATTAGTCAGTACTCAATTTCAATATTTCATTAGAATTGTGGATCATCATTTCCATTCTGACCCAATACTTTTAAACATATTATTACATTAATTTATGTTTTTAAATCAATAAAATAAAAACCAAGGATCAAAAATTCTATGTTATTTGTATTATTAGGTACATAAAATTGAAAACATGGAAATAGAATAAAAAATATTTATTGTAATAATTTATAATTAGATCTCAACATTCTTCGATATCTTACATCAACATAGTACAACCTTGGAAATTCATATACAAAATGGATGAGCTAAAATGAATAGAAAGGGAATAAACATTGAAATAAAGCATAAAACATGGGATACAAGGCATAATATAATGACATAAAAAAGGAATGGAACCAGAATAAAAATATGGATGCCTAAAATATATAACTAGGGATTAATTAATCATGAAAATAGAAGAATTTTTAATCAATATATAACATGTTATGAACATTATTCATGGCTAACTACCATGGCTAAATCACAAGGTGGAAAAAGTCCCATAAAAGTATCAGGTTTACTCGTTGTCCCAACATGATGTCTCATGAGACTAATCATTAAAATATGAATTGGGAAACTATCTGGGTTAACAAATAACAAATTTTTCACATATATGTGTCCCAAATGGTGAATCAAACATAAAAATAAGGGTTACCCATGGGAAAAAAATTTGTAATATAATCTGGTTTTGGAGAATAACAAATTGTATTATCATAGATTTATCCTTGAAAAAATCAATTTAAACATTAAATGGAAGTTCATAAGTGAACATATTTATAGAAAATGATAAATTATATTCAATTTAATTAAAAACATGTAATAAAGTGTTTAAAAAACTTTAAAAATGATCCTCTATAGTGCGGTTTAAAGGAAAATATTATAGAGTCATTAAACTGAAAAATGGTAATTTTTTTCATAAAAATAGAAATGAAAATAAATATTTTTTCATGATAAAAATATTTTTTTATGAAAAATATTTTTTTTATTAAAACACATTATGGTGTGTACTTTAAAAAGGGTAAGAAACTGGGATGTTCCCTTTAATCGGGCTTGCTTATCTGGAATAATGGGAAGGGAACCTTATAAAACATGTATTTACATGTAAAAGAAAAAATAATTGAGCTAGGTGCATATGTTTGAAACATAAAAATAGAATAAAAAAGGGGTAAATAAAATGTATTGGGGATTAAAATTGGGTTAAATATAGGGAAAATGTAGCATGAAGGAAAAATAGTGGTTCAAATAGAATCTCTTAAAATAAGTCTGGAAGTGTTATGCAGTTGAACATAAAGTCCTGGAAAATTAAAAAAAATATTAATATACTAATTCATATACAATTTTTTATATATTTAATTTATTAAATTTTATTATGTTCATTAATGGAAATTGTTTTTGACTTATATTGTTTAATTTCTTTGTTTTGGAAGCGTTCATTTCATGGTTTCATGGTTGGTTCACAAGTGTATAATTATGAATGTTCACGTCAAATGTAATAAACACACAAGAATTGGAATGATATGGTATTAGTTTATTTATATAAATTTAAATGGTCCCATATATCATTTAATTTTCTTATATTAGGATGATTAATTAGATAAAATGTAAATGATGAACGTTATTTTATTTTGGTGGTTATTCAATCATCAGGAACTAGATTTGATTTATTATTTGATATTTTTAATATATACTAGTTTAAGAACGTAAAATAAGTTATAAAACAAATATTATAATGTGGTTCAACCCTAATTATTTTATTACTATCCATTAAGGTGGTAATGAAAAATGAAAACTCGTCGTCTATAAGGTAGTGAATCGACACCTCACATACAATGTTTTCATTTTTAGAACAAAAGAAGAAGAAAAATTATTTGATTATTGATATTTCATTAACACAATAAAATTAATATATATATATATATGTGATAATTTAGTTATCATGCTACTTTTTATGGGTTATGTGAGGGAAGGATATGAAAACAAAAGGAAGTAAAAGAGAAAGAGGGAGGGTTTTATCTCTTAAGTGTCGTCTTGTTGAGAACCTTATTAAGGCATTTGGAAATGGTCTTTTAGTGAGACTATAAAGAAAATAATTCCGGGAAGTGGTTTGGGTGAATAATTAGGTAGAATATAATGTTGTTCCCAGTCTTATAAGGTGTAAGGAGACGAGGTGGCGAGGGGTGGTATTTATAGTAGGAGGAGATAAATGTTTTTGATTATTTTATTCATTTATTTATTATTTTGGATCAAGATAATAAAAATTATTAATTCCAATGACTAATAAATTTAAAATGTTCATGAGAGTTCAAACAAATGGGTTATTACCAAATCCTTACTTTATCCATGACTAAATAATTCATGTATATGTTAAATACCGTAAAATAGCGTACTTCGGTATTCATGAAAAATTAAACTATTTTAGAAAAACCCAAAAAATTCAACCAAAACATTATTAAACATATAGATTTAAAAAATTGACTCCATTTTATAAAAAAATTATAAATATGAGAAATATGATTTTTAATTAAAATCATCATTTAGTCGAAAAATACCAATTTTAAAATTATAAATGATTTTATGAGACATTAAAAATTTAATTAAGGCCTCTTAAAATTATCTTATAATCATATGTCAACAAAATATTAATATAATAATGTTTTTTTTGTAAATAAATATTATTTTCAATCATTATATTAACTATAAAATTTCAAATAAACATTTACATTTGAAAAAAAATACAAATACTTAATTTACCATTTTTTTAAAAACAATTAATTTCATATTACATTTTATAAATTTATCAATGTTTAATTCATAATGCGACTATTATTTATTTATAAATTCATTGGTATTTTTTTATTCTATTTGATTGTTTAATATTCCTAATGGTCATAATACTATTCCAACTGTCAAGTTACAATTCTGCTGGTATAGGTTTCTTAATTTTTATAAATTCCTATCATTTCATTCTTAATTCATGAGAATAATATATTATTAAGTTCTATATTTTATATATGTGTTTTATAATATATTAAATAATTATAATAAGGTAAATTTCATTGGTAAAATTTTGGGTCATTACATTCTTCCCCCTTATGAAATTTGACCCCCAAAAGTTCCTTTTACAGTCTATGTTGAAAACATGTGAGGCTACTACTCTATTTAATACTTAAGTTCACATGTATCCTCTTCATATTTATGGTTCAAACATAGTACATTGATATAGTGATTAGTGTTATTACATATAAATTTATCTCAATATCTCAAGATACTCACTGGATTCTCTTTATATGATAAGTCAATCTCAAGTTGTACGACCTCCATTTTCAGTACATGTGAGGGTTCTGGTATGTACTTCCTTAGGAGATATACATGAAATATATCATTTACATGATACATGGTTGTTGAAAGTGCTAATTGATAGGCTAAAACTCTCACATGATCAATAATCTTAAAGGGGCTGATGTACATAGTACTTATCTTTCCATTCTTCCCAAATATCAAGAATGTCTTCTATGGAGATATGTGTGGGAATACTATGTATCTAATCATAAACACCAGGTCCCAACGATGAATGCCAACATTGATATTTTTCCATATTTAGGATTCCTTTACGTGCTATTGAATGGTTTTCACCATTTATACCATTTCTTCAACCATTTATGGTCCAAGAAGCATAATTTCACTGACTTCATCCCAGTATGTTGGTATTCTAAATATTTTCCCATAAAGGGAATTATATGAATCCATTTGGATGTTTGATTAGAAACTATTGTTTCAAGAGAACATGAACAGAGGGTTCTATTGGTCCCATATTCCATGAATTCCATATATCATGCTCTCAACATGTCTTATAGTGTCTAAATAGTACCTTAGATTGGTTATCAGTTTGAGGATGATATGTAATACTAATGTTCAGCTCAGTGCTTAGAATATGTTAGTGAATTTTACAAAACACAGAGTTAAATCTCATATCTTTATGGGGTACAATTGAATGTGGTACTCTATGCATCCTCACCACTAATATAATGTATATATATCTGCATGTTGATCGAGTGGTATGTCCTCTCAAATTGTTATAAAGTAAGGTTTATTTATAAGACAATCCATAATGACCCATAAAGCATTATTTCCTTTGGATGTCTTTATAAGTCATGTGACAATTTCCATGTTTAGTTTTTCTCGTTTTTATGTTTGTATGGGTAATTATTGCATCATTCCCTTATGATTTTTACTTTCAACCACCACATATTGGCATACCATGAAATTTGATGTATATTTAGTGATCTCCTTCATCATATTGTCCCACTAATAGTTCTCTTGTATACCTTGATATAGATTTGTACTTCCTTTGTGAATAAATAATGTTGAGCTATATGGACCATTTAGAACAACTTTATTTATATATTTAGTGGATGGTACATGTAATCATGAACCAAATATTTGAACGCTTTTATCATCAATATAAAACTATGAGGATTTCTTAATTCTGATAACTTCTACCTTTTTCTAAATTTCCTCATCATTTCATTTAGAATCCTCTATTTTCACTATCAGTGTTAGCTGAACAATAATTTGAGAATTAATGGATGATTCTTCTTCCATAATTATTCCCAATTTCTTCTTTGGAAAGTCGAAGAAGATTGGATCCTTCTCAATTCACATAGTTGATAAAGATGTTGGATCATTTCTACATATAACATCTTCCACTTTATTCTTGTTACCAAGATGGTAGTTGATTGAGAATTCATAAGCCCTGATGAGATCTAACCATATTCACTAGAACATATTAATATCACCATGTGTTAATATATATTTTATGCTCTTATGATCAGTATATATCTGATACTTCCCCATATATAGATTAATGACAACATATTTTCTACAATTTGACCACAAAATCCCAGTCTAGATCATACATATGAATGTTTAACTCATGAATTTAAACAATTCTCGGGGTGTAGGCTATCAATTTGTCTTTTTCCATTAGCACACATCCTAATCCCAAATTTAAAAAATCACAGTATACTAGAAAGAGTTCCCCACTTTCCAGTAGTGTGATTAATAGTGTAGGGATAATCCTCTTTTTCAACTCATTAAAATATCCTCCACATTTAATGGTTCTAACTATCTTTACTCCTTTCCCAAACTACTTGGTTGGTAGGTTTTAAAATCATGAGAAGTTTCTCACAAAGCATTGTCAATCCCATCAAGACCAAGGAAAAAACATATCTCTATTATAGATGTTGTCACGAGACACTCTTTGATTGCCTTTATCTTGTAAGGGTCTATAGATATTCCTTTACTGGTGATAAAATGCCACAATAACGACACTTCTTCAATCTAGAACTCATATTCAATATAATTTTCATAGATTTTATCCCTTCAAAAGGTCATTATGAAAATATGCAATTGTTCTTAATTTTCCTCCTTTCTCTTGGAGTATATCAGAATATCAGAAGTATAGAATACCACAAATTTTTCTAGGTAATGTATATAGACTCTTGTCATTATGTCCGTAAAAATTTATAGAGAATTAGAGAGTCTGTAGGGCATCACTATGACCTCATAGGGTCTATACCTAATTCGTAAGGCAGTCTTGGGAATATCCACCTTATCCACCTTTAATTAGTGATATCTTGACCAAAGGTCTGTCTTAAAGAAATACTCTGCCCCACATAGTTGACCGAACAAGTCATATTTTCATGGAAGGGGATACTTGTTCCTTATTTTTATTTTTTTGAGATCAAGATAATTAATGCATAGGCGCATCGATCCATCCTTCTTCTTGATGAAGAGGATTGGCGCACCCCATGGTTAAGAACTCTAGTAAATAAAACCGTTGTAAATATTCTATTGTATCTTATTCTAAATATCCTCTAACTAAATGGTTTACAATTTATAAGGTGTCACTAAAAGTGGTAGATATCCTGGAATAAGATCAATTAATAACTCAAACACTTGGTTGAGATAAAGAACATACAATTCTTCAAGGAACACCTAAGTTTAGTCTCTGACAATGGGCATGTCATCGATCACAATTATCTTCATTCTCTCAATAATTTGAGAAAAATATGATTTCTCATAAAGAAATAATATTCACAAATGAGACAATGATTCTAATGGAGATTCATCCTCCTCCATACACTTGTATAGTATTATAGGATGCGTCAGGATTTGAAGAGTGATCTCCCTTTACCTACAAGAGATGTTGGATTTATAAAATGATAGTCAATATATTCCCAATATAAAATAAAACTCTATCAAAGGAAATATGAATGGATTTTTTAGGAGGTTCAATACACAAACATTAACCCAGGAGGTGATATATTCAATGGATGCCACAATTTCCCCATTTTCTATTTTTATAGATAACAAACCCTCTATATTTTGAGGTGGTGTTTGAATAGTTTTTCTAAACATGAAAGGTATAAAAGAATTCATACATCTAGAAAAAAATTGTATGTTCACTATTCTTGAATGAATATCCAATGTACCTCTCGCCACATCATTTTAGGGATCCACATCATTAGTAGTAATTGCACAAGCCCTTCTTTATTCCTTGGATATTGTTCTTGATTTACTACAACAACCCTCATTTTAGAGATTTGGATCACATATTTCCCATATTAATTATAGTTAAAAAACATCACTATAGGATGAGTATTTATATGAATCATCCTTTATTCATCCACATTAGTAAGATTATTCACATCACTTCAGCATTTATTATCTATATTTCCCTATTTTCTGCATTTAATGAATATTATGGTTCCCCTTAGGCAGTTCCCAGGATACTTATTTGCACACTTCGGACACATTGGATGTTGGGTTTTTTTCTATCATGGGATTTATTTATTTATCCTCAAAAATTTATATTCAATTTTATTTTTTATCTCTGCTCCCATGAGACCACTGAGGGTCTTAGATCTCCATTTCAATATTAAGGGCACAATGGACAGTAACAACCTATTCTGGCTAACCACTAAGACGATAGTCATACAAGTGGGTTACATGGAATCAAGCACGTCTCCCCATACAACAGAGTCCACCAACTAGTAGCAAGGGTATAGGGAGGTGATAGTGGGGTGATTATGAACTCATATTAGAGTATCACAATGGTAAAATAGAAAGTAAATAGCAGATAATAGGGTAATTAATAAATAAACATTTAACAATAAAGTAGTGAAAGACAAATGTTATAATAACTATAATAAATTTTTTGAATTACAATGTATAATAAGTGTTCATGATGAATTATGATATGTAAGATAAAACAATAAATATAAATCATGATTTTCATTTCATAACAATATAGGACTGATATAGAAAGAATTACTAAAAAATCCAATGTAGATCTCTATGAGCATCATGAGATCCTGTTTATACCTTTTCCCCTGACCCTAGGTACATGAAAACAATAATATGAAATCAACCAAGGTACATAGTCCTAACAACAAGAATTTGTACTTGGTTACCCTAATATAATGGCTTCCTGAGCAGGGTGTGGGAAATAAATATCAGTATGTCTTTATCCACGGTATCTCTCCCATTCCAGACTATGAAATAAAAAATCAATTGTTTTCAAATTTTTATCAATGAAGATCAGTAAAAATAATTAAATAATAGAAACATGGTACGTGTTCTGAATGGGCACCCATACCTAATCACATTCTTTGGAAAAATTTGGATGTTTGAATAGGGTACCTAGGTAAATTATAATATGTATAAAATGCGGAAAGTGATTGATGAAACCTAGAATGAGGTACACCCCAATGATTGTGCTTTGTCTTGTGGTATAATTCACAGTTTATCATTTAAAAGTTCTAGTAAACCAATGAGAATTATCCCACATGCATAAAAAATATCATAAACATAATAAAAGATATGCATCTCATATGAATAAATATTCTAATTAGAATATCCACAAAAACTAGAGTTGGAGTATTGTGCCTATCCACAGAGGTCTGAAAGAATCCCATGTATCCCCATGAGATCATTCAATAATCCAATACCACTGAGTCATTCCAAGGTGACCCATGTAGAGTCCCTTGTATAACTACGATGTCATGATAACTTTTAATTCTATCCCATGTGTCTCACATAGTGGTTGAGTATCACCCATGTAGTGGCATAGCCATATTTCTAAAAGGTTTGTCCCCGGTTTCTCCCATAGGGAATTGGTATCACTATGGAGTATAATAAACAACCCAATAATCCCTTTCCTATTGAGAAAAATAATTTCCCCTAGAGGATTGTGTTATAACCACCTGGGCGTGGGATTCCATCAAGGAATTCTTAATATGGAACCAATGTTTTCATCTATCCCATGTCAATAAATCCATATCAATCAAACCATATTTCTAAAGGAAATGCATTTATAATATTTCATACCACTAAATAAACATCTCATGCCATCAAGGATAGGGTAAGATCCCATGAAACCAAGCTATCCAAAGCAAAAAAATCAATCCATTAAAACCGAATAAGGTATTAAAAAACAGAAAGCATGTAACAATTACATGAAATTATTAACATTTTAATATGTATCACTTAATATCGTAGGATATTTATTAGACCACTAAAATAGTGCATATACATTAGGAACATTCAAAAGATGTGGAATATAAAATAAAACACATGGAATCATCATGCCATTAACTATAGGATATCAATGATAATAAATAAAACTTCTAACCAGATTCTCCATGTATATAATTAAATAAACTGGATGATCATATTGAATTGAATACATGAGTTAAAGACCTATTCTCCAAATCATTAACTGTATTTAATTACATTTTGAAACAATAAAATTTACATAATGGAATTTCATTAATCATAAACATATTAATTTTATAACCATCCAATACATGGGAAGGCCATTTGATTCATCCATATAAAAGAGCCAACCTTCATGTGCAATTAATTTCGTTTAATTCAACCAAGTTAATTTCATTAAAACATGGTAAATACATTTATATGGTTTAATGAACAAATAGAAGGTGTCATTGGAATCAGTAGAATTTCTTACATAGTAAACTCCCATGTAATTTCATATACCATGTAAATTATATTCATAAATCTCAAAAGATAGGAAAAGTGCCATAGCATCATGTTGTATGCCCATATAGGAAATTTCCAATTTAAGGAGGTTTGAAACTAATTAGTTGTCTTGGGTTACATTAAATACTCATGTAAAAAAGGGCATACATAGTAACATTCCATAAAACAAACATAACAAGAAGGGAAAAAAGCCTAAATTTACACACACTACTTTTTAGCTTGACGGAATTTAACCACCATTGGAGGTGTTTTATTATAAAATCATGGCATTTCTTATCCCAAAATAATTCATAATTTTTAAAATTTCATTTCTAAATATAAAATATTCATATATAAGAAACATTAAATCTTAAAATCATACTTCATTAATTAAAATCCAAGTACAGTGTGACAAGTAAATGAATTAATTCATTCCTAAAATTAAAGGGAAATGGTATGGGACCCTACCTCAGGAAGGAACCAAGGAGAGCACTCAGAACATTATACATTAAGAAGAGACCACTTAAAGATACTACTACCCCCTTACAAAATGTGCACATTCACATATATACAATAACACTTATCCCATATGCACATATTCATATGGCCATGAATATGTGCAGGGGGATTTCTACCTATATCATTATATGCATACACCCATCTCCACTAACATGCGTATGCATTTTCATATCACACGTAAGCACACCAAGCCCCATATATACATATTCACTACCATGATTGACTATATATATAACAAGGGAACTTACATTTTAATATACTTACTTATGCATACGTGTTGATTCGTATTTGACTTGGGAGACTTGAAACCATACAGGAAGGTCCAACACAATTCTGATAAATTACTATGATGCATAAAACCACATGAAGACACTGAATAAAATAGGATATACTAATATGTAATTATAAATAGTACCCGAAAATGACATTAGAATGAAAAAACAATCTGAAACACATCGCCTTTGGAAGTGAACATGAAATCAAACAAGAAGGGCTCCTGAGAGACCCAACTCATAATGTAAAACCAGAAGAAACAAAAAAACGGTATCCCTCCTTGACCTAGGGTTTAGCTAAACCTCACAGGGAGATAGGGAGACCAAAATTGTGAAAACAAAATTAAGAGAATGGTAGAGATATATGTTCTGTGATGGTTCAAAGAGAAATCCAGAAAAAATATGGTGAAAAAATCAATCGAAGTGGGAGCTGTGGAGAGGGGGCATGCCGTAGGGGTTCTTCCAAGGGGGTCACATGAAGATGGAATGGGAGAGGGAGATCCCGTAGGACTTCCTAAAATTATGATTCATAATAAATAATAATAATAATCTATATAATAATAATAATAATATCATAATTAAGATATTTCTTTATTATTTATTTCATTTTTTCATTTAATCTCTTTGAAATAATTTTTCTTCCAATTTTATTTAAATTTAATCTAATTTTAAAACAGGTTTTCAGTGCTCCCTAAACTTTTTAAGACACCCAAGAAACATAACGAGCCTTAACCCAAGTCCAAAATAATCACATTGAAAGGTTCCAAATTATGGAATTTAGTTTTAAATATCAGTTTTTAAAAAGGTCCATTGAGTAAACGAAAAAGTTCAAATTTCCTCTAGATTTTCATCAAAATCAAAACATTGATCAGGACAACCTTCTCGCCTCAGAACTTTTCATCCTCAATAAGACTTCAGGAACAATGTAAACATCACCCAACATAAAATGGTTATAAAATTTCATTGAAATTATTGTGTTTCATTTACAAACACCCAAAGCACCTTTAAGAATTACTAAAGCACATGGCACTTAAGACATCAAAACCCGAGAAAACGCTCGATTCACCACCCAAACCACCAAAACAGAGTATAAATAATCCTATTTAGTTAGATACATGATCATATTGTCATCTCTTTAAACATAAAGCCGAAGGTTCTCCCCAACTTATGATGTACCCTTTGAAAGGTACAATTCTGATCCGCGGTACCTCACACCATTGTAATTGCCTAAAAGACATGACTCTAAGCATTCTAACAACACTCCTAGAATAATTTCATTAAAATTGAATGATAAAATCAAAATTTACATAAAATAAACTATTCAAGAAAGCTTCCTTTAAGGAAGTTAAAACCCTTTTCACACCACACCCTCCATAACATGATGGTGTTCTTTGAAATTCATTCCTGAGACCATAAACTTTAGAAGATATGGATAACAAGCCACAACACTATTGATTCCCATTCAAGAAGATGATTAGATTATACGGATGGTGTTTTATAGGTAGAAATGGGATGCGTCTTCTCAATTAATCTCACATTAGTCAAAAAAAAATCCACTGAAGTACAAATCGGGCTTCTGGTGATGTTTTTGACGAAACAACTTACGAAACCATACATCCAACATGAAACACTGAAAAAGATCACCCAAAAACGCCCATGATATTTTAAAACGTCTGCATGAAATATGATCAATGATCTCTTATTGTATCTAGGATGACATAAAGATAGGTTAAAAGTTCATCGCTTTGATAAGTATGCTAAGAGGATAATAAAAATTAAAAGAAGTTCAATCTTACCACTACGTGTCCACTTCCTTTGAATGAATTTTGGCTTCACCTACCGACACACTGACATTTAACTAAACAAATTCCATTACTACTAAATGAAATTTATGATTTTTCAACAAACCACTAAAGCCCATCCAAGACTGATGGTGCTTCATATGGGTTGCAAACATCAAAACTAGAACAATGTCATGTTACCAAGAAGTCACCGACATGACTCAAGACTCAAAGGTCTCAAATTATTTCAAAATGAACTAAATATATTTCAATGTTCATATTAGGTGTTCCATATACATAGAAATAAATATAACCAATATGATTAATGTGATTCTCCACATCTCAATAGTGTCCTAGTCAATGAAATAAAATACATGCAATCCTCTCACAAGTGAGTTAGACCAAGTACACCTTAAATAAATATTTGAAACTCCTCCAATCCATAATCAAAATGTCATATCTTTAGAAAAGTAAACCAAAAACTAAACCGACCAGCATGTAAAAACACTTGAGTCTTGAGACAGTCATCCAAAGCATTGAAATGAATTTGATTTCTTCACAACGAGGTCACTTTTCTATAGATTTTACCCAAGTACATAATTGACAACACATGAGATTTATTTTGAAGTTGTATTTCCTCATGTGACTATCAACCTATATGACATCATACAAATTCATCCATCACTGAGGAAGAATACAGGGTCAAGTGACCGACAAATCAACTTACCATGCCCTTGGAATGTCTAAGCTACTAAAACTAATAATTAACCAACACTCAATCCCATAAAAAGGGTAAATAAAAACATGACCATAGTTTCAAAAAAGGGTTTAATTAAAATGGTAAAAGTCATATAAGGTACAAAGACACCGAAAATGCCCCAAACATTAGTAAATTCATAGTATTTAAACAGGAATTTAAACTCTAAGGGTGATACCTACTATGGGATAGACCCTTACGAAAGAAAATAATCAACCATATCTATTGGTCACTATAAAAAAAGTTAATAAGAATAAAATATGATCATATAATCCTTTTCAAAAAACAAGGCATACAAAAACACATATGGTTCCTTTCTAAGGAAACTCAAATGAGAAACTCAAATTACCCTTACACGATGTTTTTAAACATAGGAAACCACCTAGGGTTTTATTCCCAATCCATTTACATGTATTCAAATTTATTCTTATAAAATTTAAATATCTAAAACAAAACATAAAGTAACCATTATAAAGAAACTTGGCTCCATGATTTAGCTAACAACCAAAGGAAATCAAGAAATCCTCAGCAAACATCCTTTTAAAAACATTATACATTTAAATACTAATTGAAATTATATATTTAATATTAAATTTATCACGTAAATTAATTTAGATTTATTAAAGATATGGAGACCTACAAGGATCACACTTAGCCAATTTGGTTTCTCTAAAGTGTATCCCAATATTAGTTGCTCAATTATTAAGGTGGTAAAACAACCGTAATAGGTTATCTCTTATGAAACATGTCCCAAATGACTAACTTGGGTCTAGTTGAGCATGATATATTTTACCAGTTAAATTTTAAATCAAAATTTAACATCCCATAAATTTGAAACAATTTAAAAATATAACAAACGGCCACAAGTCATTGTTCCGTGATATTTTTCGGCATCTACCAATCCATAAAGTGACCATCCACTTTACCGGTCGGAATTTGGATCCTCTTTGATTAAAACCATTTAAATAATTCCATGAAACTAATTATATATATAAGAAAAAATCATGTCATCATAATTTGTAAGCATACTGAAGCATGATATAACCCAAATTCTTGGCATGTAAATAAGAAAGATATCCGGAATAAACAACCACCAAGCCATAATAACTATTAAACATTTTAAATAGTAAATCACGATAAAAATTAAATAAACATTGTATAAAAATATTCATGAAATATAAATCAACTCACATGGTCAAATCAGTAAGAAAACAAAAATTAAACAACATGGCAGGGCACATCCATGACATGTGAATACCTATGTGCCTATATTGATGCATGCAATGATTCATCATTGTTCTATCAAGACAAGATTTATAATAACATAAACTAATAAATCAATATGAATTGGAAATTATACAAATCACTCGAGGTGAAATCATATCAACTATAACATCAAATAATATGAAAAACAATTCCCATCCCTAGACACATGGTCATTTCCTATATGTCGGGTGATCAACCCCAAGAACGTCTATTAACCAAGCACCAACACATTCATAGTCTCTTGTCTACCAACAAAAAATAGTAATACAAAAAGAAAATATTGAGTCTTTGATTCCAGTTTGTAACCTCCTGACCCGACTGACCACTAAGTCGGTAGCCAGACCGGTGGGTTACATGGCATCATGTGAATCTCCCCATACAGCAGAGGCTTTTAACTAGTAGTTTTGGTCTTAGGAGGTGATAGTGGGGATAGTATACCCTCTTATTGGAGTATAATTATGGTAAGACATGAAACTGAATAATAGATAACCAAATAAGTAGTAAATAAGATGTTAACAAAAAATCAACTGAAAAAAAAAGTTTTGATTACTATAATAAAAGTGGCCAACACTAGTTCATACAAAGAATGCATGATGGATGATGATACATAAGTTAAAAAATTAAACATCCAACATGTTTTACATTTTATTACAGTACATGAATCATGTAAAAAAGTAATTAAAAATCATAAACGCAATCTCTACGAGAATCTTGGGATATTCTTAGTCCTTTTCTACTAACCACTAGGTACAAGAACACATGAAAAAAGCAATCAACCAAGGTCCATAGTCCTGTGAACATGAATGTATGCTTGCATACCCCAATGAAGTTTGGGCCCAAGTTAGGTGTGAGAAATAAATCTCAATAGGATGACACACACAATGTCTAGAAAAGTCCAGATAGAACAATAAACAACTAACAATGTGACAATATATATCAATGTAGAGCTGTAATCAAATTAAATAATAACAACTCATTCTAGGGTCCCAACATACACCCATCCCTTATCCAAATGCCTTATCCTATGCTGGATTTCTAAATAGGGTACCTATGAAATCCATAATATGTATAAAAGGGAACAAGTGATCAAGAAACCTAAGAATAGTTAGACCATCAAGATTCTGCTTTGGTTTGGTGTCTAATTCACAAGACATTATTGAAAAGTGTTAATAAATAAATGAGAATCATCCCATGTGCATAAGAAATCTCACAAACATACGGAAGTATATACATCTCATATGAATAAACAATCCAACCATAAAATCTATAAAAACTATAGGTGGATTCCCCTGCGCATCCAATGTGATCTAAAATAATCCCAAGTATCACAATGGGAATATTAAATAATCAAATACCACCATGTATGTCCAAGTAAATCTATATGGAATCCCTTATATCACTACAAGACATGGTAACTTCTGATTCCATCATAGGTATCTCACATATGGGACCGAGTATCACCCCAGGCATCACGTAGCCGTAATTCCAAAAGGTTCATCCACAATTTCACCCTAATTGAAGAATTATCACTCAGTTGTACAATAAACCACCTGGGAAACCCTTTCCTTGAAATCCAAATCATATCCCCCTATACATCTTGGTATAACCACACGATCATGGGATTCCATCTATAAAACCTTAATATGGGAACCATGTTTTCTACCATCCCAATTTTTAGAGAGACATATAAATCAAGGAATATAGGACAAGGAAATTATTTCATAAAATTACATAACCCAAAATAGACACAGAATTCCATCATGGAAATGGAAAGATCCCAAGCTACCATGTTGGCCAAAGGACACAAACCAGGCCATCAAAATTGCCTAAGGAATTTAATAAAAATAAATCATGTAACAGTTACAGGGCATTATTTTTATTTTAATATATCAATATTTCTAGAATATGATATAGATCAAGATAATAAAATATGAAATAACAATTATTCACATTCATAAGAAGTGTAACATAAACAAAAGGATGTGTTATCAACATACCTTGAACCATAGGTCATCAATGAAATTAAATAAATCAACCTAACATGTTTTTTGTGCATAGTATTCAATAAAAAAGCTGGTCATATAAAATTAAATTGATGTGGCACAAAAATCTCATTAATATCAATATCTATATACAATTCCTTTTTGATACATTAAAATTAACGTAAGGCATTTTATAAATTAGAAATAGAATGCATGGTTTAACCTTCGTAATCATGTCAAGACCATTCAATTCATCCATTTAAAAGAGGCAACATTCACATGCAATCCATTTCTATAAATTAAACATGGTCAATTTCATTAAAACATGTAAAATTCATTTATAACATTCAATGATAACTTTGATGGTTTTATTGGAAAAAATGAAACTTCTATCACGGTCAATTCCCAAATAATTGCATAGACCATGACAATTACATTCATAAAGCCCAATGACTGGAAATTTTTCATAGAAACATGTCGTATGCCTACCTAAATAATTCCCAATTTAATGAGGTCCAACACTAATAAATTATATGATGATATATTTAATATTCATGTAAAAATAGGGTAATATATTAATGTGCCACCAAAAAACATAATAGAAAGGAGGGAAATCATAAAAGTATACTCAATATTTTTTATCTTGAAGACAGAGTACCTCCATTGGAGGGGTTTATAATAAAATTACGATAGTTATTATCGTAGAATAATTTATCATATAAAACATTTCATTCATGAACATAATCAATTAATATCTAAGAAACATTAAATCTGAAAATCATACTAAATTAAATAAAAACTATGTACACTATGATAAGTAAATAAATTAATGTATTCCTAAAATTAAAGGGAAAAGGAATGGGGCCCTACCACAGGAAGGAACCCAGATGAAGACTAGACACATTATTCATTAAGTGGTGACCAGTTGAAGGTATTTTTACCCCCTTCAAACATATTCACATTCATATATATATATAGGGACACATACCCCTATGCACAAAATCACTTGTCCATTAATATGCGCAAGGGGATCCATACATATATTATTTTATTCATATAACAATCTGTACCCACACGTGTAGGAATTTTCATATAATACATAAGCACACCTAACACAATATATACATGTTCCCTCCCATGGATGAATATATATAAAATGTTTGAACATACATATAAATATGTCCACCAATGCATATGCGGTGAGCCTCCTTTGACTCTAGTGACTCTAAACCACATGGTATGGGTAAACTCACTATAGATAAATTAATAGGAACATTAAAAACACATAAAGACCCTAAATAAAATAGGTGATACCAATCAGAAGATATAAATTATACCCCAAAATTAATGTGGTAAGACAAAACGATCTGTAACACATCACCCTAGGTAGAGAACATCGAATCAAGAATGAAGGAGTCCCAAGAGACCCACCGCATAACCTAACACCAAATGAAACACAAAAAAAATGCGTTAATCCTTGACCTTGTGATTGTCCGAACCTCACTTGGGGATAGGGAGACAAAAATTGGCCAAAAAAGGGAATATAAGTGTGAATAAAGACATACCATGATGATACGAAGAGGAATCTTGAATAAATCCGGTGGAATAATTAATCGGAGTGGGTGCTGTGGATAGGTGGCCACACATGTTGGAGGGGTTCTACCAAGGGTGTCTCATGAGAGGGAATGTAAGAGGGAGACACCATATAGGTTATTAAAACTATTCTTAATTATAACAATTAACAGTAATAATAATAATAATAATAATAATAATAATTTCAATAATAATAATACTAATATCATTAAAGTATTTATTAGTTATTTTTTATATTTTCTATTTAACCATTTTAAATTTTGTTTCATTTCAATTTTAATTTCATTTAATCCAATTTTAAGATAGGGTCTCGGCCATCCAAAAACTTCTAAATACACTTGGGAAACTATATAAGCCTTTACCCAAGTCCAAAAAATATCAATTTGATAGTTTCTAACTTATGAAATTGTGTTCTGAATATCGGTTTTAATTAAGATCCATCCAATAAACAAAAATGTTCAAATTTCCCCTGAATTTTCATCCGGATCAAAACATAGATTGTAACATAGATAATATCCTCATATATTTTAAAGTCAATAATGTCCAAATCTTTTGATAGATTCATCTTTAGTATGATAAATAAGAAATTCACCTTTTTTATTGTTCATGAAAAATCAATAGGCATATCATTCAATCATTTTAATTTTTTCTTCATACACCCCGATAGGCTCATCTTCCTTTTTAATTTTTTTAATGAACTCTCTTTTCATATTAATATAGAGTGTTTTAGGAAAAAATTATGTAAAATATTTTTTTGAAATCTTCTTATTCCAATTATCCAATTTCCTCCTTAGACATTGTGTTTTTAGTCAGCATGCACCACTAATTAGCTTCTCCATCAAAACGACAGGTTTCCATTTTGAATTTCACTTATTATAATCATTAATGGAAAGGAAATTTCTCCACAATAGAGTTAATCCATTTTTCTATAATGATGGGATTAAAATATCTACTAAATATTGGGTGACATTTTCATATAAATGATTCAAACATATCTTTAACTTTCTTAGGAGAACAAGGGTGTCCCACATAATTCATATAATTGTTTTATAACTTGATCTAATTGAGAATGGATTTCCATGAAGTTTGGAGTGAATTTTACTATCCTATTTTTCCTTCCATTAGAGAAATCATCACATTTAATATCACTTAAATCATTGACATAGTTTTTCATATTTCTATCCATTAACTAAAAAATAATGTAAAATTATGGGGAATTTAATACATATCTAATAATAATATAAAAATGGAACATTGAACATAGATAGAAGAACATGTAAATAAAATTTATATCATAACAACTGATACCATAAGTTTCAATTTAAGTTATCCATGATCATAAAATTATCCCAAGAGTTATTATTAATCTTTTATAGAACTAATATCCCAAAAATGACTAGACAATGCTTTGATGCCATCATTAATGATCTAATTAATTTTATAATATTATTTAATGGTTTTAAAAATAATTATCCATAAAATAGATACCAATGATCATAATGTCTAGATTCTGTGGAAGATTAGGTACATAAAACTCCAGACATGGAAATAGAATAATACATATTATTATTCATCATCCATAATGATATCCTAAAATCCTCTGATCTGTTAAATCTATATGGGATAACTCTTGGGTTACATAGACAAAAGGGATGAGCTAAAAATACCAATAAGGGAATAAAATTAAAAATAAAGAATATAACATGGAATAGATGGCATAACATGATGACATAAAAAGTAAAGGAACATGAATAAACACATGGAAGAATAATATATAGAACATGGGATACCATAATCATGGAAACATTGGAATGTGGAAGTAATATATAACATGACATAAATATGAGTCTACTCTAAATACTACGACTATATCACATGGTAGACAGAGTCCTATAAATGAATTAGGTTTACTCCTTGTTCAAAAATAAATTTTCATGAGAAAAAACATTAACCAATTTATTAGTGAGCTATATAGTCTAACCCATCATAGCATGTTCATGAAGATTTCATCCACTTGAAGGATCCAACCTAAACATAAGGGTTACCCATGGATTGAAATTTGTATCGTAATCATGTCATATAGAACAAAAAATGGTAACATCATAAAATTTCCATGAAAGAATGGGTTTAAATTATACATGAACATTTTTAATGTAAACTAATAATAATTCATGATAAATTATTTTCAAATAAAGTGAGAAATTGTAAAAATATCATTTAAGAAACATTAGAAATGAGCCTCTGTAGTGCTGTTTACTAGGAAATATTAATGAGTGTTTAAAGAGGGAAATAGTATAAATGTTTAAATAAAACCATAATGAAAATTTTAAATTTTTTCCATTATAAAAATATTGTTTTTTTATAAATATTTCTGCCTTAAAAAAGATTATGGAGTGTACTTGAAAATGGGTATGAAACGGGAAAGTTCCTTTTAATCGAGTAGGTTTATCGGTAGGAATTGAGAGGGAAATCTTATAAAACCTGTATTTTCCTATCAAAGAAAGAAGAATTGAGATAGGTAAATAATTTATCAACATAAACATAGAATTATGTATGAGTACATAATAATAATTAGTTATTACATAGAATTAATAAGAGATAAAGTGTTACCTAAAGGAAAAAATAGTGGTTTAATGAAGATCCCTTACCTTATGTTTGAATGTGTTTTGTACTTATAATTAATGTCATATATTATAAAATTAAATCCATTAATTAAATAATTGAAAACATATTACAATTTTATTTAATTTATTAAAATTTTATTAGGTTAATTTCAGCCCATTTCGTTGACTTATAGTGATTAATTTTGTTGTTTTGGAAGTGTTCGTTTCATGGTTTCATAGTTGGTTAACTTGTGTAAAATTATGAATGTTCTTGTAAAATGGATGAAAAATATTGAAATTTTATGATACAGTATAAATTTATTTCAATAAATTTAAATATTCCAATATAAACCTTTATATTTTTATATGAGGCTGATTTATTAGATAAAATGTAATGATGAACATTAGTTTGTTTTGGTGGTTTTTCGATCATCACAAAGTAGATATGTTTTATTATTTGATATTATGTATATATACTCATTAAAGAACATTAAATTAGAATTAAAAATAATTTTATAGTCTTTTTTAAACATAAAAATGGTTTTATGACCATCTTTGAATATGGTAATGAAAAATGAAAACTCTTCGTCCACGATGGTGGTGAATCAACACTTCCCATGCGATGTTTTCATGTTTATAACATAAGAATAAGATATGAAATTTGATGATTGATATTTCCTTAACAATATAATATTATAGTTTATTTATGATATTTGAGTTATCATGATACATTTTATAGGGGAGGTGAGGGAAGGATAATAGTAGAAATTAAATTAAATGTCAAAGAGGGAGGGTTTTACCACTTGAGTTTTGTCTCCTTGAGAACCTCCTTAAATAAAAAGTAAATAGACTTTTGGTGAGACTATCAAGACCAAAACATGGGGAATAGGTTTGGGGGAGGAATTAGGTATAATATAACTAATCTCTAGGGTTTCGAATGTGTGAGATTTATGTTCCCAATCAGGATAATTATATCATTGAGAGGGGGAGGGGGTGAATCAGTAATACTCTTTCTTTTATTTTTTCTTGAAACAACATTCACATCCTATTAACTATTTCAATCCCTATAGAAAAAACAAGAACCCCACCATATAAACAAAATAATTTACAACGATCTCTATTCAATAATAATAGCTACTTTCTTGGTATGGTTTAAAACGAATAAAATACCACACAATCCACTCGAAAACAGTCCTTAGAATACAATGGGTAGGATATACCCCTTCACTCGTGTAAAAATATATAAACAATACGATAGTGAATGTGACCCCTTTTAGAAAATATAAGAGAAGATAATGTTTTTGAAATAATAAATGTTACATATTCTAATTTTCGAACTTGAAAAATGTATTATTTTGAATGACAATTCTCCACTTTCTTACCCATAAATCTGTAAGAACCTCATATTCATCGTAGTGAAAACTCAGTCCAATTTCCCAATCTGATCTTCCCTATTTCATTTTTCATATCCAATATTTAAATTTTATTTCCAACTATGATTGATTTTAATCTATCAGAATATAGTTGATATAATTCACATAACTTCCTTCTTTAGTCTGGAAAACCCGATACGAAAATCATAATCAAATTATCCAGCTAGATACACTGATCCACCAAATATGATGAAAAGAAGAATATGATAGATAGATTAATATGAAGAACACTAAATATGATGACTAGATGAAAAATATTGCAATTTTATCTATTCATATTTCACTATCTCTATAGAATCTTCTTAAAAAAAATCTTAATACAGAGACCTTATTTCTCTACCTTAAACATCATAGATTCTATCTCCTTTGTGAATAGTACAGTCATCGTCAGAAAAAGTACAATGTAAATTCCCCTTTAATAGGTGACCCAAGGATAATAACGGTCAGAAACCCCAAAACATTATTGCTCAAAAATATTTCCCCACATCATTTTTCCATGAATTATGGATGCATGATGACTTTTTCAACTCTTCTTGAATCTTCTCGATTCTTCTCAATGACTTCATCTCTTATTCAGACGTTTTGTAAGTGAGTTTGGATCTGTTTTATGAATGTGATTTTCTCAATATGTTTTCTTCAATACAATTATATACAAAAATTTAATTTATATAGGAATATATATATACTTCTTTTCTTACCTCATTCTAATTATGTTTCTCCATTCTGATTACTAAATAAAATACTTCAACAAATTCCTTCATCTCTATGCTCAAACCACTTCTACTTCTTCACATCTTATCATGACCAAATTTTAATACATATTTATTTTTATGGACCCAATTGGTTGAAAACAATGAAATTCAATCCCTTTTAAATTGTTGACTATATTTTTGATCATCTTATTTTTTTTTCATTTCATTCATCAGTCCTAAGAAAATCCTTTTGTGATTAGGATAACTAGGCATGTCTGATCCACACATTCTTTATCTTATAAATATTATACCTCTAAAAACTTCTTTCTCTTTTCCCATTATAATTATTTTCTTAATATTTTTTTCTTTTATCTTTTGGTTTGACTAAAAACTATAACCTTTGGTTTTTCACATTTGCTAGAAATTTTATCATCCCTTTTCAATCTGATGAGCCCATTATGATAATATGAAATATTTTTCTTCCTCATCTTTCTTCTTTAAAAATCTAGATAGATTAATTTTTCAATTGAATATGATAATAATTGGATTCTATAGTTCATGGCTGACTTTTATCAACATCCTTCTTTCCAACTCATCCAGAATATGATTGTTCAGAAAATAATTGGTCTGAAAACAATCAGGTTGAAGATGATCCCCGTCACTTTTTTTATTTTCCACCCAGATCTAATCATTCTGAATTTGATTGTAAGTATAGATTTTTTCCTTCCATAAGATCTAATCAATAAAAATATGATCAGTAGCATCTCTTCAACTGCACATTTATTTCATCAGGATTTTATCACCTGCTTTACCCTGAACATTTGATCTGTGATAATTTCAAGATCAGTAGTGCATCATCACATTTTCTTATCATAGTCATGCAGACCTAGATTCTGTAGAATTATAATTTCATCTTCCATTCTAGATTAAAAGTTAATTTTATCACCATATAATTACTATAAGATGCTTTCTTAAATAAATCATCCATTTTATTCTTGATTCAATGTGAATCCATTGAGACTTTTCTTCCAGCCAACTTCTCCATGATACGATGGACCTTTTAATGAATTGTGAGTATTATTTTCTTGAAAATTTTGTCTAGTAAAAATAACACCAAATACGAAGTGATTTTATTTATCTTTTCTTCTTAAAAATATTTGAAAAAAAGACAATACTTATGATAATAAACTTCTTCAAATTCCTTATAACTTCTTCATCTAATTTTGCCCCAACAATATCCCCCTTTGGATTTTGTTGTCAAAAATGATTCATAAATAACTAAAAATTGTAACCAAAAGAAATTGATTACTTATCAAATCCAATCCTACGTTAGCTAACTCTTTTTATGAAATAAGAATTATTGATTGAAAATCATGTTTTCTAAAAGTAGTGAATATGAAATCCTCCTTCATCTTTATTACGATGCTCTTTGACATTCATGGAAGACAATAATTTGTGTCTTACGACCACTCCAAAAAATACTTATAATAGTTCACACACAATACAATGCTAAATTCACAGCATACCCACAACTCCCCCTTTTTTACATGCTTATATAAGGATAGATTTATGGAACAATTCTCCTCCCTGACAAAACTATCCACATGTAAGATGAGAGAGCAGAAAGAAACACATACCTCAACTTTGATGGGAAAGAGGTTAGATTCTCATGTTCATCATAAATTTTGAAAAGGATTCCTTCATTAAATGTTTTGTAAAAATTTCAGCAACTTTTTATGATTTGGGAACATACTCCAAAATAAT
Organism: Viscum album; assembly: GCA_963277665.1. Lineage (NCBI taxonomy): Eukaryota > Viridiplantae > Streptophyta > Magnoliopsida > Santalales > Viscaceae > Viscum > Viscum album. Next base: position 2,037,038,670 of record OY728156.1, read on the forward strand.
TTCATTCTCCTCCATTTGATATTTGATGAAATTATATTTGATATTAATATGTTTTGACCAAGATTGTTGAACTGGATTTCTGGTGAGATTTATTGTACATTGATTGTCATAACCCAAGATCAAGAAAAAATTAACTTTAGAAAGTATGTCTTCTAAGTATGTTTTCATCCACATATGTTGAGTAGTGGCTTGAGTGGTGAAAACATACACAGATTCAGTCATAATAAGAGTTACTAAATTCATTTTCTTTGAATTCCATCTAACACAATTTTTTCCCAAAAAGAATAATCTAGTAGATATGGATCTTCTATAATCAACATTTCCTATGTAATCATCATTGGAATACCCAATAAAATAAATACTATCAAAGATTTCATACTTGATTCTGAAATGTTTTGTTCCTTTGATGTATTTGAGAATTATTTTTCGATCAAGTAAATGTGATTCTTTTGGAGGTCTATAAAATCATGAACACAAGGTAAGAACATAAAAAATGTCGGGTCCTGAGGTAGTTAAATATGATAATCCTCCCATCAAAAAAAAAATTATTTATGATCAAATTTTTACCTTCTCCATCTTTTGACATTTTTGTTCCCACTAAAATTGGTGTGGAAACACATTTTTTAGTTTTTCTATGCGGAACCTATTAAGAAGTTCTTAAGAATAATTTTCTTGAGAAATAAAAAATTTCTCATTTTACAATATTTTTAACCCAATTTTTTTTCCATTTCCACCAGCATTGACATCTCAATCAACTTTTTCATTTTTTCAGATAATGTTTCACATGTTCTTCCACCATTCCCATCAAAAAAAATTTAATCAACATTAAAAATTACAATGAGGTAATAATTTTGAATTTCTACGATGAAACGGTTTCCACCCACTCTTCCTATATTAAAAACAAAATTCTAGAATCATGTATCTTGTTTTCAATACCATTCCCTTAGATCTTGTTTTATACCATAAAAAACATTCTTTAATCTACAAAAATAAATTTAATCTTTCCCAAAAACAATTCACATGGTTGTTCGATGTAAAATTCCTCTTTAATATCAAAATTGAAGAATGCATATTTAACTACCTGTTGAAAGATATTTTAACCTCATTATGCTAAAAGAGAAATAAAGATTCTAATTATTACAAATATTTCTACTAAATAAAATGTTTTTTCAAAATCAATACCTTAAATTTTTGAATACCCATTTCCTACCAATCTTGATTTGTTTTTATCAATACCCCTTTTTCATTCAGCTTGTGTTAGAAAACTCACTTTTTACCAATAATGTTTTTATCAGTCTTGGGTATGAGTTCCAATGTACCATTATTTTCAATCTTATCTAACTTCTCATTCTTGGATTGAACCCATTTTGGAAACTTGAAAACATGTTTCACATCATTAGGATCCACTTTTGAAATCAAAGAAGTATGTGTGATAGATTTTTTTATACGTGTTTGAACATCCTGATTTTGACCACCAATAATGTAAGATGATTCCACTTTTTTTCTCATCATAGTATTAGATTTCTGGGTATGTTCCCCATCACTAGAATACCTAAGTCTGATTCATCTTCTTGAGTAGGATTACAATAGTGTGTATCCTTATCAAAACATTTTTCATTATTTTGCTCAATTTTATTGTATTCCTAAGTATGTTTGTCTTCTTAATCCCTTTAAATTACTTTTATATGAACAAAATCTACAATTTTTCTTCTTTTTTTATTGAGAATCCTATAACCTGCTCCTTCTAGAGCATAACCTAGAAATATTCCTTCTTCACCTTTGTAATTAATCTTTTCACAGTTTCCACCTTTCTTTTTTATGACACATAGACTGTTGAAAACATTAGTGTGATTCAAACATTGAGTTTATCCCTTAAAAAATTTATACGGAGTCATATCTAAATTAGGAATGTGGAAACAATTGGTTTGAATAGATAAACCGCAATACTCATGGATTCCCTCCAAAAGTAATGATAAAGACCATGTTCAATTAACATAGTTCTTCCCATTTCCATCAAACTTCTTTTCACTCCTTTAGAAACCCCATTTTCTGGAGTTGTGTATGCAGAACTATATACATGATGAATTTTAGGCTTCATAAGATAAATTTATAATTATTCACTTATGTATTCACCACTATTATTAGTTATTAACATCTTTACTGAATACTAACATTTCATCTCATATTTCCATCTGAAATTTTTAAACATTTTTAATGAATCTAACATTTGTTTTATATACCCAACATAATTAATATGAGTAAAATCATCAATGAAATTAATTAAGTACTTATATATATTTTTTTATTGTTTTCCGATTGTCCCAAAATATCATAATGAATCATCTTTAGGGGTTGTCTTGAGAAAATAGTAAATATCTTATACACTATGTTTGTAATTTTACCTTTATAAAAAACAGTCCAACACCAATATCTTCATCTTGGAAAATATGGAATGCCTCAGACACTATCCCTTTTAGATAACTTGATCATGATTCATTGACACATGTCTCCCGGCCTTTTATTCCACAATTAATTCTCTACCACCATAATCATGTAACAATATAGTTTTATTTCACAAACCTAAAACAAATTTCCTTTCATATGTCAGCCTCTTGTAACAAAATTTCCCTCTTCCACATTTTTTACAAAAATACCCATCATTTCCAATTATAATGTTCTTACCCTCACCAAAAAACTATGAAATAATTATAAATTTGTGTTTTAGCGAATTAGCATACTTTGTTTTCTTCGATTTCATTTTTTCTTTCTCTATGATGTCCGACCCAACACCATTCTGTTTCAAATATTCATCATTACCAAATGTTACTATTCCTTCAATAATGTCTTTAATATCCTTCAGAAATTTAAAATCTCCATTCATATCAGAAGAACACCCAATATAAAGAATCCATTTTTTATCCTTTTTGAAATTTCAAAGAGTTTTCTATAATAAGATAATTTTCTTCTTCCATTACTTTCATCACTTTTGGTGTTTTAGAATATTTAAGAACCATTTTTGATACTGGTAAAAAAACAATAAATACTTTTTCAAGGTGTCTAGGTTGATCAAAACTATCACAAATTGTTTCCAGTGGTTGGAACATATTTTCAAGATTCACTCACACCTTTTTAGGTTTCAGCAAAACAGCTTTCCTAGAATTATTTTTTTGAGGATATTGACTCCCCCTAAACCATTTCCCTTCATAACATATGGAATAAAAAAATTTGGGATAAACCAAAACATATTTTCCATATTTACAAATCCACCCCAATACCATAAATATCCATAGAAAGAGAATTTTCCTTAGAAACTTCCATATTAACCTGAATTGTGCATATCTTTCTCAGTAACCTTATTGTCTTTGTTTTTTGAGCCACCAACCATTCTGATAGCAATAAATGTCTTCATATTCTTTTTAACATTATTGGATTCATAAGAATATTAATTTTTTTTCACTCAGGGTATTTTGAGGCTTATGAATTCACAACTTTGTGGGTCTTGGCCATATAAATCACTTTCCCATATTTCATCTATTTAGAAACAATTTAATCTTTCTTATCTCCCTTTATTGGTAACCTTTATTGAACCTTATAAGGATTTTCATAATGACAACTTTCACCAACTACAGTGATATTGTTTTTGAAACTTTTATTTCTTAATTTGGATTTTGATAACTTTTTTTGAACAATTTATAACTCTTTTTCTTTTAAATTTAGCTTAACCACCATATTCTCATTATAATTCTTCTAATTATCAAGAGATTTCTTCAAATCATCAATCTCCTTCAAAAACCATACTTTCTCTTCCAAAACACATTCCGAATTTTTTCTTGAGAAACATTCATCTTCCAATTTTATGTCATTCTTTTTCAAACCTCCTAATATTCCTCATAAATTATTTCAACTCATTTTTTCAAATGAATTTCATTTTATTTTTATTTTTCTCTATAATAACTATGTTCAAATTCATTATAATTAACTATTTAAATAAAATAATTCTAAATACTAAACTTAATATAATTTTCAGATTCAACATCCCTGCCTTCTTCATCTATATATTTATATATGAAACTTCTTCTTTTGGATTTGAAGAATTGTTTTTCATTTCCCATGGAATAAAATTCTCCTTCTTGTCCCTATTTCTTCCATGATATTCATATATTTATTTCTTCTTAATCATTATCCTCCTTTTTTGAGGAAAATTACCTAAAAGTGACCAATGGTCAAAATTTAAATAATTTTAAGGGAATTTTCCCTTTGTATTTTATAATACCTATTTTCAAAATTAAAATAAAGATTAAAAAACCTAAAGATATTTTAATAGCTCATTTTCATTATCAAATCCACCAAATTCATCTTCAATAAGATTCTTATTTGACTTTTCATTCATTACACCCTTGAATGACATTACTATATCATTTTTTTTTCTTTTTATAGATTTATTCATTCTCATTTTATATGTCATGAGAGTTCTATACAAGTAATCATGTGAAAAATGTTTCCGGATATCTATCCTCCAATGATGATATTTTAACATCAATATTTTTTGGGATAATTCTCATGTTATTTTCAATTTTTTTAAATAATCTATCTTTTCACCATGACCTATGATAGTACTAAAAATTCTATTCACCTTGGTAAATAATTACTTTATAGTATCATCCTTACCCATCTTTAAATCATTATACCCTAGTGGTTTGTTTTGTAACTATTTTTCTTTAATTTTTTATTGTTTTCGTATAATTTTTTCAAATTTTCCCATATAAAATTGGTTGTGGAAATACCATTGACCCTTAAGAATTCAATTTCAAAAAGTTATGGAAGTAAATTATTCTTGGCCCTTCCATTATTTTCAAGATTCTTATTATCAATATATGTTAGAGGAAATTTTTCATCAATAAGAGGAATCCATTTTTTTGTGGTTCCAATTACATCATATACAAAAGACATAACATAAGGAAACATTAAATATTTTTATATATGATAATTATTTCCATTGAAAATAAGAATACATTTACTATAAACATAATTCATTTTCTACATTAGAAAAGAATAAGTGTAAGGAACCCTAGGCTCTGATTCCAGTAGTAAGTGCCCAAATAGGATAATTTTCACTGAGAGGGGGAGGGGTTGAATCAGTGATACCCTTTATTTAATTTTTCCTTGATACATATTTCTTCTCCTGTTAAAGATTTAAATCCCTACTGAAAACAAATTAAACACACTTCCATTGGAACACACGAATTTCAAAGGTTCACTATTCAATAACAATAGCTACGTCCTTGGTATGGTTCGCAAATAATCCTATACAATAAAATCAACTCGAAAAAAATCATTGGAATACAATGAGTAGGATATTCCCTTTCACTGGTGTAGCACTATGTAAACAATAAAACGTACATATGATCCCTCTTATCAAAAATTGGGTAAGACAATGTTTTTGTAACAATATATGTTACATGTTTTTCTTTTAAAATTTCACAAATTTATTCTTTTGAAATGAAATTCTTCACATCAATATCTAAAAGTTGTAATGAACCTCCTAGACATTGTAATGAAAACTCAGTGCAATTTTCCAATCTGATCTCCCCATTATGATTCATCAAATCCAATATTCAAATTTGATTTCAAAATATGATAGATATAGATATAAGAAAATAAAGTTGTGATAATTCAGAACACATCCTTATTCAGCCTCTAAAAAACATTATGAAAATATGGATCTAATTATCCCACCAGATACATTGATCAACCAAATGTGATGAAAAGTAGAATATGATACATAGTTGAATACGATGAACTGTGAATATGATGATAATCTTAAGAACATTGCAATATTTTCCTTTATTGTTTTACATTCCTCTATGAATCTTCTTTGACAAATATATAATATAGAGAAATTATTTATCTTCCTTAAACGTTATAACATATCTATCTTTTGTTAACAGAACATCCATCATCATAAAAAGTAAAATGTTCATTCACCTTTTATAGGTGACCCAAGGATGAATTTGGTAAGAATCCAAAAAACATTCCTAATCATCTAAATTACCCCAAATATCGTTTCCCTTGATTTATTTGGGCATCATTACATTGTCAACTCTTCTTGAATCTTCATGAATCATTTCAATGAATTCATCTCATCTTCATACTTTTTGAATGCCAGTATGAATCCTATTTCTGAATCTGATTTTCTATTTCATATTTCTTCAATACATTGTTCTATACCAATTGAATATATAAATGAACAAATATAGTTCTTTTCATACCTTATTCTAATGTTTTTTTCTCCATTTTGATTTCTTAATATGATAATATATCCAAAATGTTCTTTAATATTATCTATCACACCAATTCTACTTATTGACTTCTACTCCTGACCTAATTGAAATAAATTTTTTTTTTGACATACATTATTGATAAAACAAAAAAATAAATTAATATTAAATGGTTGACTACATTTTGTTATCATATTCAATTTTTTTATTCACCAATCTTATGAATTGTTTTTTTTATGATAACATTTTGAGCCCAACCAACACCTTCATTCTCTTATGAATAAAACACTAATAAACTTTTCTTTCTATTTTCCCATAACTATTATTTTTGAATGATTTTTTTTCTTTTTGATTTAGGTATGATTGAAAACTAGTATATTTAGTTTTTCATATTCTCCACAGACATTCTCGGCCCCTATCAATCTGATGATACCATTACGAAAATCTGAAATATTTGTCTTCATAAACATTATTCTTTAAAACTCACGATACATTAAATTTTACTTTGAATGCAATAATAATAGGCTGCTAAATGCCTTTATTTTTGAAAAATCCTTCATTCCATCTCATCCTCAATATGATTGTTTGGAAAATAATTGACCTCAAAATGATCATGATGAATGTGTTCTCCCACACCCTTTATCTTTTCCATCGAGATCTGATCAATCTGAATATGAATTGTATTATCTCCTTTTCCCATTCCATAAGATCTAATACATCTTAATACAATCGGTAACATCTCTTTCAATCTCATTTTCTATCAGTAGGCATGAATTATATGTTTTACCACTAACTTAAGATATTTGAGAATTCCAAGATCATCAAAGAATTGTCCGGTTTGTTTATCATAGTCATACTGACATTGATTATCCACTGTACTAATTTCATATTTCACACTAGATTTAGAGTGAATATGATGACCATTTACATCTAGAAATTTTCCCTCTCTATAAAATCGTCCCATTTAAATCTATTTTTAGTATGAATTCGATGAGACCTTATTCCAACCATCTTCTCCTAGAAATGATGGACCTGTTCATGCATTTTGAGTCTGATTCTCTTGAATATGATTTCCATTCTAAATAACACAAAATACAAAGTGTTTTGATTTTTTTTCTTCATAAAATTATTTGATAGAAAAAAATATTTGAAAAAAATATTCTTTAACTTTTATATAACTTCTTTAGTTAATGTGGTCCCAACATGAAGAGAAGATGTGGTGATGGGTGGTATTTATAGTGGGAGGAGAGGGTTTTTTTGATTATTTTATTCATTATTTTATTATTTAAGATTAAGACAGTCAATATTGTGGATTCCTAGGACTAAAAAAAGTAAATGTTTCATGATATTTCAAACAAATGGGTTCTTACCTCATCCATATATCATCCATGACACAATAATTCATGAATTTCTTAAATTCTGAAAATTATTGTATTTCACGATTCACTAAAAATTTAACTATTTTTAAAAAACCCAAAAATTCACCCTAACCATTTGTTGACATATATATTTAAATAATGAGAACTATTTTATGAAAATAATTTTAATAATTTTAGAAATTTAATTTATAATTTTAATCATCATAAATTCAAAAAATACTAATATTACAATTAGAACTAATTCTATGGCACATTGTAAAAATAATTATGATCTCATAAAATCATATTATTATCATAAGACACGAAAAAAAATAATTTATGATTATATTTTATTAAAATAAATTTTAATTTATATCATTTTATTAATTATTAAATTGTAAATAAACATTTATGTTTCAAAAAAATACCAATAAATAATTTTTCATTTTTAAAACCTTTATTTACATATTCCATGATGTAAATAAATCATATTTTCATTCATAAGATATATAAATTTTATTTAAACTTCCATAGGTATGTTAACTATTCTATTTTCTAGTTTACTCTTCCTGATGGTCGCATTACTATTCTAATGTTCAACTTACTATTCGGTTGGTATTGGTTCCTTACTTTCTTAAAATACCACTTATATTATTATGAATGTATGAAAATAATTTTTTTACTCAATCATCTATGTGATATATGTGTTTTATACTATATAACATAATTATAAGAATTGAAATTCCATTTATAAAATTTTGGGTCATTACAATTTCACTCTTCATCTGAGAGTGGAATCAATATCTACTATATTTTCATACGATTTGGTAAGGTTCATATTTTCTATGATGAGGTACTCTAGATCATAGGGAAATGAGATTTCAATGTTAGTATGGAAAACTAATTTTTTTAGAGATAAATGTATTTTATAACATTCCAAAATTACGGAAGAACATAATATTTATAAGTCATCTAGATAAAGCATGATTTTTTACAACCATAATTTACGGATTGTGGAAGACCACTATGGGATCCATGGTGGATTATAAAGGTGTTAAATGTGGAACATTAAATCTAATGTGAATATTTTAGAGAACAATAATTACAACAACATCAACTTTTTAAATTGTATAGTTGTGATGTTTCTATCCTATCTATTTATCTGATAAAAACTATAAAGCATTTGTTGGTAAAGGAATATTGAAGCCTGATCAACAAGATTTCAAAATATTTGAGAGTTTTGTTTTCTAAAAGTTACGAAAGCTGTCACCTATCACAAAATAAAGGATATCTAAATCTTGGGTGTGAGATCTCATACATACTAATTTTTGAGTCCCATCACCATTCCTCTATCTGATTGTGTTGTTTTATTATGTTACCATTATCAATGATTCAACAAGAAAAGTATGATTATGAATAATTAAAAATAAAAACATGGTTTCATGAATTTTTTATAGATATCCATGGAAGGGAAATTTGTTGGAAATAAGGATATGTGTTTAAGGATAGATAATAGAGGTGAAAATAGTTGTATAGAACTGTATAGGTTTTACTGATGGGAAAAAATATTTTGATAATATTGTACCAAATATAATGGAATAAGACTTGGTGTAAGATAATCTGAAATAGATAATAAATAATAATGAGTAGGAAATTAGGTTTAATTATGTGTTCCGAAATGATATTTATGATAAAGCTATGAATGGTTTCACTCAATTCACTAACATATGTAATTACATGCATATTAGGTTAGATATTTTAGAAACAAATATATATTCGTAAAACTATGTATATTTCTCATCTTAATGTATTCAAATCACTCTCATATATCCATGTTAATTTCAGGGACAAGGACAATATTGATGAATATTTCCAAATATTTTATTTATAGGGTATAAAGAAAAAAACATTGTGATTTTTATTGACAGAATGATAAACATAATGTGATAAGAAGATAAAATGTTTTATTCAATGAGAATATCTTGTGGAATTATTAGAACATGGTGGAATATGATATTTTTGTATAATAATCAACTTAACTAACCAGTGTTAATTTTAAAGGAAGTCTATATGTTATCAAAATTTTAATAAGTACCTGAATTCAGAAAGAGTAAATAAGTCTAGATATATGGTAAATCATTTAGATTTTTGAAGAATATGGAATTGTTATGTAATAAGTAATGTTTCAAGGAGAGGGCCCTCAAGTGGAATTGAGTAGTTAAAATAAGACTAGATGACAATTTCATAGGTTCAATACTTATACTCATTATATTATTCTAATGGTAGGAGGAGAACATTAGTTCCAAAATAATGTAGTGAGACTTAGAGATTATAGAAAGTGTTGGTAATATATGAAAGAGTAAATTGATTTTTTATAAGAAATGGGTTTACATTCAAGAAAATTGGGACCCAATGTAATATTTTTCCAATCTAAAAATTCATTATTTTATACATATTCCATATTTACCACTAGTTAAATTTTTTGTGGTGTACACATTTATAGGGGAATATTTATTCAAATATTCAATCTAAATTTCAAGGGATTTAATGATCTATTTAAATTTATCTCTTTCATGGGTTATTGATTAAAATATTAGAAAATCTATAATGGTTATATTTGAAAATTCTAGTATTTATAGATGTATTTCATATTACAGAAAACATTTTATTTCACACTATTCAATTAATACACTATAGTATTCACTTGTCAATATTATATAATTTTCGTGGGATTAAAATGTTTATATCCTGATCCCTCTATCATATTATTTTAACATGAAATGTTTATTATCAATAAGGATTTTTAGTGGACTCAATTTCTTTTCATTTGGCCACATACCATACTCATTGTCTATATTATTTATGGTTTATTTATTAAACGAATTCTTTAACCTATAATGTATTTTCTATTTTTATTTTATAAAATTACTTATTTTCAAAAAATATTATTTATGGTAAATTTAATTATATTTTAAAATAATACATTTTTATGATTAATTACGGTCTTATATAGTGGTGGGTTTTCATCTTTATTAATATTTTTCATTCACATAAATGTTCTCCTTTCACGTATAAAAAAATAAAGTTTTTATCTCCTATACTAATCATACATATCATTAAATCATATCAAAAGGAAACCATATTAATCTATATATCAATGTGTGTTTCAATAATGAAATTATCTTTTACAAAATTAATTTTATGTACATATATTTTATCCTCCACTACCAATTTTAACTTCTATCCATTTTTTATATTATTTTATAAATTAATAATTATCTATTTACCATAAAAAATATTTTATAAAAACTTTTTAATGGGTTTTACATGAATTTATATTTCATCTATCTTGCGTTTTATACTTTATGGGGATTCCACTATAAGATATAATTATTTAATTAAATAAATTCTCGTATTTTTCCTTCGTTAATGAATCTTTTGATAATTTATAAAAATTAAGTGGTTATTTATTCAAGGGTTTGATAGTGAGACCTATAGTGTTCTTCTAAATGTATTCTTCATCTGTACATTGATTCAATATCAATGTTATAATATATGCATGGTGATGAAACCCAATAAGAAAACTTTATAAATACTTATGATTTATTTTATAATCATTCACCATTTATTGATATAATTTTTCTTCTAATAAATATTTTATGTGAATTCTAAATATCCCATTTCATTATCTATAGTGTATTCCATCATATGTCTATCTGTCGATTGATTTGGAAAATTATCAAGTTTACCATATACCCTTTATCCATATAGTGTAAATACGATATGATTTATTTTCTTAATTGAAGGGTATTTACCTAAAAAGTATCTTTATATCGTAGGATTCATATTTAATTTTCATGGGATATCCAGTTTTGGTTAGTGATAGTTTTATAAATGTTTCATTATGGGATATCATTTAAAAGGATACGAAAAACATTATCTTTCTATGGTTTTTATAATATGATTATTAAAATAACATTTCACACACATATATTATTTTCATTATGCGATGGGTGGGATAAAAATTATATTTGACTCTAATGCATAAGGTACTATTTTAATCTCATGAGATACCATATATGGTACACCTGAAGTTAGACTGGAACATTAAATCATGTTACCTTGCACACTATGTAATTTTGTCTATATAGTGTTCTTTGACTTATGATAATGAGATTTTCATTTATGATGTTTCCAAATATTTAGGATTAAATGATTTTATGATGACATTTATTTTTTCTTTGTTTTTATACTATTTTTTATGTCACGTTTTGCATGATTTATTATCTTTGTTAATTCACAATCATGATTTACATTGATTTATCCATTACTATGAATTTTAGCTCAACTATTTATCAATATTATAGGTTTTGATGAATATACTATATATTCTATTTTTAGAATAGTTTCATGAGTTGATAATTTATGGGATAATTTGATTACTTTTTATAGATTACATGGTCTTGGAATATTGATGAGAATTATGAAATCATTATTAGTTAATGAGTCATCCTATTATCTAAAACTCAAAAACATAGAGGTGATGGAAATTAAGGTAATAAAATACATAACATAATTAATATAATTATGAAGTAGTTGAATATGTGTTGTTATTTTTGGTTTCATATCTTTTTTTACATAATGTCAGATGATATAATATTATTGTTTGAGAATAATTTAAGAGTTATAAATTTCATCCAAGGTTGGTAGGTTATGGTTGATCATAATTTCAAAATGCAGAGGAAAAGCTTTAGTTTAGTTGAAAAAATATTGAATGATTTACATTATTTGTAAATTAGGATGATAAGAATTCTCTGAAAGACATAGGGACATGTCTATAGAGAGGAAAACATCTTAAATTATGTAAAAGTATAGAGTGGGTGGTATTATGAAAAGTACCTCATTTTCTAGCTACATTAAAGTGTTTGTAGTTGTATATATGATGCACCTATGGATAATAAACTTAAAATATGGTGGTTGAGTATCAACTCAATATTCACTAGATGCATAATAAGTTTTCCTAAGACTGGACACCGTTCTAGACACACCTAGGGGTTATGTTCTCTATGATTCACATAAACCTTATGAATCATTATAAAGGATTAAAATTTAATAATAATAGGACATAATTGGTGTGTGTCCATGGTTAACCTATATTGAAACCTTGAGATTCATATGTTATGGTTTAAACATTATATGTTGGATATTTTATTTAAGTTTACTCCTTGTGTGTTTACTAATTTATGTATTCTCACCTGTTAGCTTTATTTTAATAAATTAGTGGTTCATTCATATAGTAACTAGTGTAAAAACATTTGTAATGGAATATTTGTCACTTATCTCACTTAACAACCTAATAGGATTATAACATTACTTTTAAATATTTTATTTATTCTAAACTAAATATCATTAATTTTGATTAAAAATGTAAAGATATTTTAATTCTCAAACTCAACAAAAAAGACAAATATGAGTTCCATGTATATTCAAGGAAAAATTTTAATGAATGAAATAAGATTTTATTTTCTACATGTCAAAAACATAGGAATAGAAAACAGGATAAATATATCTATGTAACTAGAAGAAGCACAATGTGTGTAAATGGAGGGAATTTAGAATCAATTTTATTTTAAAGGATAAAGAAATAAATAAAAAATTAATGGAAAAGATGTTTTTCATATTCATACTTAATATATTATGGATGAAACATCATTATAAATTATAACTTCAATTTTTAAATTCATTCATATATCCTTAAATAATTTTATTAGTATTTTCTATTCAAAATTATGAGGATAATTTTTTTTATAGTTGAGAGAATGTGACACACATAGATTTAAGTATTAATCTTTTTCACTATAAAATTAATACTATCAGTGGTCACATTCCTCACACCTAACACAAAATGAAAATTAAATCATGATACTTTGATATAAAATTATTAATTTTTATATTTATAATATGGAAATTAGGTTAGTAGGTTTCTATGTTGTAAACCATAATATGGAAACTATGTAGAAAGAATAAGAGGAGACATCTAGATGTATGAGTGTTCCATATGAGGATCAACCACATGAACTTATAAAAGAGGTGGAAAAACTTGGGTTTTATTTAAAACTACCAATGAAAAACTCCAATTGTTAAAATATGATAAACATTGTGTGAAATAGAAGGTCAAGAATGTGGATGTTCTCTTAATATCCAAGTTAGATAAAATCTATCCAATGTAGATTCCTTCCTCAGGATCCACTAAGTGGTTCCCTATGAAAGTTGGTCACATGACCTCATGTGAACATCACTTTATTCTAGAAGCTTATGATTAGTAGTGAGGGCTTGGTGTTTATCAATTGGAAGGATATTCACTCATAGGTCAGAGTATAGACGAGTTGTAAACAATAACTGAGAAACAGAAAATTTTGTATAACAAGAAAAAAATAGAGTTACAATAATCATCTAAATAAATAAATAGGTGTAAGATGAATCATAAATAGATACAATGATGACTATTATCATGTCATGTAGCTATACAAAAATATGTAAAAGGATAGAGGGGAAACATGAATATACCACATTCTAATAAGCGTACCAAAAGATCAAAATTTGTGTCTACTACCCTCATACGAAAAGGCTCGATAAACTTCTCTTTTACTCGATCATAATACTGAAAATAATGAATTTGAAGCTAGATTCTTCCCTTGATCTACACATACAATCATAAAGTTTGCTCAGGTAATAAGAGAAGCTTGTGTAGGGTGTGATATATACTTAGTTGACCACCAGTAATGGTGTATAGAACTATTGAGTTTGTTCATGATTAAATTATCATTGTGTTGATATAAATAAAAGTGAAAAAATGAATATATAATCCATAACATCATACCAGGTTCCTCAAGGATTCCTACTTGACACTACCAATGTTATCTGAAGTTAGATACTTATAAACTATGGTAAACCTATACATACATGATGTTGGTGTAATAGTGCGTCATTATGAAATAATACTCTAGATTTGACCAACCCAAAGCTTGTGATTTTTCTTGTTGGATGTTTCATTAGTATAACCATTAATATTTTTTTGAATTAAATAATATATTTTTTAGAAATGGGATAATGAAATCCCAATCCTGTCCAAGGAGATCCAAAAAAGAAATAAAAATTATCACAATAGGATCATTAGAAAAATCCAAAACCATAAAAGGTAGTCCAAGGAGATCTATTAAATAATCCTAAGTATGACCCTCTAGGTAGTGGTAGTGTACACCTCTTATCTCTTCTCAGGCATCGCATGAAGGGGAAGATGTATCACTCGTAGCATGGCATGACCATTTTCTAATGAATACCATCGACATTGATTCCCTTATATAAATAGTATCAGTAATGGGTTGGAATTTAATCCACTTCGTGAGACTATCTGAGGAATCCACTATGGTATGAGTATCATTCCTAGTGTATTTATAATCCAGAACAAGTCCCAATTATAAATAATGATGATCAGGTCTAAGACATCCTTAAATCAATACCATTGTATTTCCCTTGGCATATTATAATGAAAAGTATAGAAAAAATAGGTTACATCATTTAATAACCATGAAACACATATCACATTACCCAAGTTGGATAATTCCTTTAATTCATGTAATTCAAGTTATTGTATAATTCCCAAGGTCCTAACTCAAGGACACACATTTCTTTCATAAAATTTCTATTTCAAAAGTGTTATTTTTAAAAGGAAAATCTTTCCTCAAAAGTGGTATATAAATTCACGGAAAATTGGAATTTGGGCCCATAAGAAAGGGGAACACACATTGGTGTGGAACATGTCTAGCGAAACTCCTCAAAAAATCAATCAGTGTATAGATATGTTTCCATTTTACATGGTAATAATATTTAATTTAATTATTTTATCATTACACATGAAATGATGACAATTTCGGAGTACAATACATGGTGTATGAAAAAAATTCAATTGTACAATAGGGAAAATATTTAGACGAACTGTCATAGGCTCATAGAATTTTCATCATCCAGTGTTGGTTATCAAATGGAGCTATAATATGTTAAATAATAAGAAAGATCCACATCCCTTAAAATAGGGCATAATATCTCACTTCAAAATAACATAGGATATTAGAAGATAAATGATGTATGAGAGAAATGGGAATAAAGAGATTATTATATTGGATCCAATGCATCCAATTATGATGCAAACTAAGATTTAAAAATATAGAAATGAAAAATCCTATAATTCCTTGGGGAGGACCACTCACTGGAGGGGAGAAATCTCTACTAGAGAAGAAATGTGGGAGGAAGGAGAAATATGGGTTAAAATTTTTCAAGGGGAAAAGGTTGATGGACCCCTTTATTAAGGGTTCACATTGATTAGACAAAGTTAGTCAAATCGTGTGTCCACCACACTCCCTAAACTTCTAAAAAACCCCTTGAATGGGATTGGTGCACAATTTGAATAACCATGCACAAACCATGGGAAACAGTTTTTTTAAAATCTAGAATAGACTTATATCATGTCATTCATGGTTAATTAAAACCATGTGGCCTCCTATGGTTCATTGAATTCCCCACATGGGCATATAGTTCAGATTGTATGAATTAGTCCAATAGTGCATCCTCTTTCTATGCATAGAGTGCCCTACAAGGTTCAAGTGAATGATTAGAACTAATAGTTTGTCTCAATTTATCTCTCCATTTTATAGAGATTTAGGATCTAAATGTTCCTCGTGCTCTCTTGAAAAAATACTTAGCCTGTTAAGCACGTTCTTAATTTAAAAGGTCAAGTTTTTTAAAAGTATCATAAGTTCTATCATCTCTTTGGAAAATTTGGTATGTTATAACTGACCCCCCTTAAAAAAACTCATCATTGAGTTTCCCTTATTAATGTTATAATTTATCATATGGACAATTTTTTTAACACTGAGAACATATGATTCCCTCTTACTCACATACATCTTCTTGTACACAATGATGCTACTATAGTACCCATACAAGAAGGGCTAACCTAACTCAGAGATCCTTCATGCTCTAATAAATGATACGTATCAAGTGCACATGAACGTATGAATCTTCCTCTAGCTCAATGTCCTCAGGATCTGATGAATGAGACATGTCATAATGGTATCTGAGAAGTTTTGAAACATGGATAGGGTCATGAAAGGAATTTTATCTATGAGGTAACTACAATTGATAGGCTACTTTCCAGACTCTCTCCATGACCCTGAAAGTACAAACATAACGTGGTTATAGATTTCCCTATCAGTAAATCTACCTATTTCCCAATATAGTAGAAAGGTGTAGAAATACCTGATGTCCCACCTCAAACACCATACGTTAGCTCTAATGAAAAGTTTAAGACTTCTACCAAGACTCAGCTGTGTCAATGCTTTTATGAATTATTTTTACATTCTCTGAATTTTTCTCAAGGAGACAAGGACCCCATATTGTTTAATTACCTTCCTCTAACCATCACATATGTGAATGTAATTTCATATCATAAAGGGACCCGTAATGATCCATTTAAATCATTTCATGAACATTGATATTGTACTAAAATACAATGATAGATATATACTTCTCCTTATAACCACTAAAATCTAAAGTGCATTCCCCAATAATGTCCAAAAAACCCATATCATCTTCTCAAACTACCGGTTAGTCTGAGGGTGATATGTTGTAATCATGGGAACCTTTGAACCCAATTCTTTATGTATCACTTTACAGAATGGTGATATAAAATAGATGTCTTGGTCTGATATGATGTAATGAACAACACTATGAATGAACAATTTTTTTTGAATATAATTCATCTCTATCTCATAAACTTAGAAGGTATCTCATAATGATATTAATTTTTAGTCATTTTTAAACTTATATAAAATAACCCATACTTCAGCACGACCTCACAGGGATCTCAGAAATCCCATCAATAAATCCATGGGGCATTGTACCATTCTTTATTATGAAGGGAATGAGGATTCAAAAGTTTATCATGTCACAAGTTCTCTTTCCTAACCTACTAAAAGGTCGAGATCTTAGTCATGAAACCCAGAATATACCAATTTATACCAAGACACCAATACTAGTGATGCATGTTTTGTTATATCTAAGTAATACTTAGGTGATCTTCCTAAACAATGGTGTGATATTCCCTCATCAGTTCCTCTCATATGTTTGATGTAATCCACAAAAACCCATAGATTTGGAGGATCTCATTCTCATTGGTAACCCAAACACACAGTGGGTTCTCCCTTGAGACACATTCCCTTACGAAGAATCCCTGAGGGCCTAGAATCTGTCTCATCCTTACTTATTCCGGAAGGGAGGATTTAACTTCCAATGTTGATAAAATAGGCTGACCATGACATTATTGAACCTTTAGATTAATATCAGAACACAATTCCATCACCCACCACTCACTACTAGTCTCATGAATAGCCTATTTATGATTATTTAAGCTCGTGTTTTTGTCTAATACATTTCCCTTGAGGGATTTATAAGAATAATCAAAGCCAAATGACTACATGTATTGTACCAATATGCACTTCCAATGATTCAAGTCTCATTGTGTGGAAATTTATTTATGGATTTTGTTGTTTTGTAAATGAAAAACTATTCTCCCAATAGAAAATGTCTCCAAAAGCACAAATCATGGAACATAGCTTCTAGATAGAGGTCATTCATAGGGTAATTCTGAATGTGATGTATAAATATGTGGGACCCATATTTCATAACTCTAAGACCATGTATCAAAAGTACTCCTAGAAAAATTATTCAAGCATAAAAACAGTATAGATAACTTCTAACAGGCTATGGAAGAAGTAGGATCACAAATGAAGTAAATACCCCCATCCACTCTTGAATGGTTATCTCCTGTGTTTCATATTTGAGGAACTTCACACCCCCTTTATTCAGGACCATAAGAGGTTCCTCTAGGCATCTGAAGTCCGGAATAAAATCACTATTCCATACAATCAACCCCAATAAACTATATGTGTCAAATATATTTTTCAGATTCTCCCAGGAAACCACAGTTCTCAAATTTTTTTGATCAACATACACGCTGACATCGGAGATAACATTACCCAATATATGAACGTTATTAATCCTAATGTGGAATTTGATAATCTTAGAGTGTATCTTGTGGTCTCTCAATGTATTTATAAAGATCTAAATATGTATTTCATGGTCACGTGGAATTTGAAAATACAAAAAAAATCATCTTAAAATACCACCCCAAATGAATCCATATTTAGGTGGAAATCCTAGTTTATAAGATCCATAAAGATGGCCAACATTCTCATAAGGCCAAACAACATAACCCGAAATGTGTACATGATGTACCTGCTTCAAAATTCTATATATCTTATGTGTAATAGTCTTACACACACTAGGTGGTATCCCGATCTCAAATCAATCTTCAAGAGAAGTGTTTCTCCTAAATGATTGATAATGCGATTTTCTATATGAATTAGTGGATACCATTTTTGAACCATAATCTGGGTCAACCATCAGTAATCTACAAAAAACCTGAGGGTGTCATCCACCTATGAGGAAAAAACATGAGGTGATCCCCATGGTGAAGCACTGGGTCATTTTAAACCATTTTCCTCTATGTTTTTCAAATTCTTATTGAGTTTATAGATCTTAGTATGTTCCATCCTATAGAGGGAAATTGACACTATTTTCTCCCTTGGAATGATATCAATGGTGAGCTCAAATATTCTCACATTAAATAAACTATAGATATCATTAAGGATGATGTACCTAAAATAATCCCCCACATACGGGAATTCCATACACAGTGTTCCCTAATTGCATATAAAAAGAGTATTTATCATTGTCATAAATAAACCCATCCCCTAATGCTCGAGTTCAGATAGACTCTATTGGACATCCCATTCACCCTTAAGAATGTAAGAAATCCCTTTGGGATATGTAAAAGATACCCCTTAATGATATCAATCAACACAGACATGGTAAGGCACTACCAAGTCCATTTCATATATTAAGTCAAACATGGTCAACAAATGGATTAATATATTCAATAAGATTCAGTACCCACATATCTCAAGAGGGTACTCTTTACTCTAACATATGATCTCAAATCCAGCCCCTAACTGTTTGTCAAGATTTATGACACAGTAGAAGTATTAAATCTCTAGGTCGAAATGATAAATTATTTTTGAAGATATAATAGTCCGTGATACACCAATAAAAATAGGTAAGAAACTATTGTTGATGAAACACAAATAGTATATCATACTGTAAAAGGACACATACTCTTATCTCCAAGAGTATGTCACACTGTATATATATTTCCAGACATAGGGACCAAAGATGCAGCTTGACTAACCTGGAATGGTTTAATCTGCTGGAACTGATCTTATGAGGTCTAACTACCTTTCGCATGACCACCTCCTCTACTTGATTGGCTGGTTATAGACTAACTCCCATGTTACCATGGAGCTACTGATTTTGTACCTAAATTTGGTGTTGGTAAATACCCCTTTCTCACTAGGTACTAAAGGAAATGTTCTGTAGAAACATTGTTGGTGACCAATCATATTGAAATGTCAACACTATATTGTGTTCCTTATAAATTTTGGATTTATATGGCCTACCCTAACACACTAGTTACACACCATCTAGTTGTCGGTACTTGTCATCTTGCTGACGCTACCCATGTATTTACCCTTTTATTGATGTTTACTACTGCTAGATAAAACATATACCTTTAGGAAGATGAAGTCCCCTAGTTAACATTGTTATCTTCCCTTAGGTTCTCTATGTTGAGGGAATAGTCCTCTAGTATTTTAAATGGTGGTCAAATAGAATAAATCACCTATGATCATATGGAGTATGCAAGAAAATCCTCAGACCATCTTACAGTGGTCATCTTTTCACTGGTCAATGTCTATGAAAAATGATGAAGTTCAGTGAAATGATCTATGTAATGTATCAATGACATAGAACCCTACATTAGGTGCATAAAAACTTTGGTGTGGTCCCCCCTCAAGGTCTTACAGATGATGTTGTCCTTGGAGGCCATCTGAAAGTCCATCCAAACAATACCCTGATGGCGTCCGACCTATGAAATGAAATGCCACCAATACTAGGGAGAGCCATGGAGCATATAAGTGGTGATATTGACTATTATCTATATATTTTCTCCATATTCTCAATTATTGAAAACATTGACTCTATCCATGACTCAGTATCTTGAGGTATTCCATCCCCCAAGAAGGTGGTATGATGTTGCGTGTTGAATTCTCACATCAACTCTACCAAAATATGGGAATAATGTATAGATCTCTATATAGACTTCATGGAGAAAATAAATCAATACGAATAGGATACTAGTGGAAGAACAACAAGAGTTCACTCATGTGTAAATACATGAGGTTATTATGGTGGCTCAAGGCCCACTACCTTCGATGAATGGTCGTAGCCACCATTCTGACACAAGTGTTGAGGATTTCATGGTGAAATAGATCTAAAAATTCTAAATGCATTCCTAAAATAAGATTTAACAGAAAATATGAATTGTGATATTAGAAGAAAAAAAGGTACCAATCCTTCCTATGAATTATTCATAACTCTCTCCATGCTCATAAAGAAGGTTCTATGTGATAATAAGAGCAAAAAATATTTTGTAGACACTACCTACTGTCCCTCTACTACGGTTGGGTCTTTGTCAAGGTCTCATACCACACATTATAGTTTTCAGTATATGGAGTACCAATATCATAGTATTGTGGAAAAAACCCCTTTACTTTTCTATTGGGATCCCAATTTAGTGGTTACCATTTAATATTAAAATATTAATTTATTGATGTTCATTCGTATTTATATGGATATATAAATCTCTATACGGTAAGATGTGTAATTGTTCCAATTTAAAAAGTCTCATACTATTTATAAATTTACATTGTCACATCAAGTAACTATGACTTGACCTTTATGTCTCATATTTGGTTGTAAAAATCCATGTAAAAATATTTTTTTAGATGCATCACCATTACCAATATATAGATTTACATGATACATAAATTACAATTGGCATTAAAGTAATCAATTCAACTAACATTTCAGTCCATTGAACCAGTGGTTCATGAAAAAAACATGGAATAATTAGTTAATTAAGGTGTAATCATAAATATATGAGGGATAACACCATTTTTATTGTTGTATAAACTTTAATTAACCCTTTTAATTTATCCCTATAATAAAGGGTATCACATTTCCCCATATAATTATCCAAACACATACTACATGTAGTAAGAAATGTGCACACAAAGAAAATCATGGCATTGAAAAATACGGAAAATATTTTTTATAAACATCCTAGTATGATGCATAAAACAGTACCTTCTTACGATACCTATCCACACTAAAAGGAAATACATAACAATATTATAAATAATAAGAACATCAGAAAACATGTCTTTCACCTAATAGTGAAATTAATAAAACTGTAACACATACAAACAATATTTGAAATAACCCACTGCCGGAAATTTGGTTCACCCCTATAATTGGTATAGATACTCCAAATTTCATGATTGTTACCAAATTTAGATACATCCTAGTCTCTTGTATAATTCCCAAACAGTAATAAAATAAAAATAAAAAAGAGCCTATGATACAACATTGTAACATCCTTCCTCGGGAGACAATGAGAGGTTCCCTAAGATGGTTGTCCACATGAAATCTGGCATGCCTATGTGTACTCTAGAGCCTTCTTACAAGTTGATAGAGCCTAGGTTTTGTTCATGGGATGACTATTCCCTCGTGGTTTATAATGCATCATAAATTTAAATGATAAATGATAAATAGTGAAAGTAGTATAAAATTGATCAAAAACATAATAATCATCATCAAAATAAATAAACAGGAAGAATATGAATCATAAATAGATACAACAATTTTTATGATCATGTATTGTAGTTTTATAATAATGAGGTATATGTCATACATGGTAAACATGCATACAAAACATGCCAAACAAGAATAACAAAAATACCAGAATAAATCTCAATAAGAATGAAAAAAATAGGCTCATTCATCTTCTCCCATACTATATTCAAGTATTTAAATTCAAGCATTTAAAAATGGTTGATTTTTGTATGTACACATACAATCCTCAAGTCAACTTAGGTACAAAGGAAATCCTAATCATGGGGTGATATATACTTAGTAGGCTAGCACCAATGGTGTCTAGAACTATCCATCCTAAGCATTATAAAGTGAGAAGTGTGATGATAATAACACAAGTGAAAAAATATATAATAAAACAATCACTTCAAATCAGGATCCTTATGGATACCAAAATGAAACTACCTACTTCAACTCCATATAGATATTTTTGAACCAAGGTGAACTTGTATACAAATTATAATGGTGTAATAAAGGGTCTTTATAAAATAATCATCAATAGTGGGACAACCAAAATCATGTGATTTTTCTTGGTGGATGCATATTTGGTATAACAATTATCCATTCTTGTAATTATATAATAGTATCCTTAGAAATTAGATAATGAATTCCTTATACCATCCAAGGTGATCCATAAAAGGAATCATGTGTGTCCCTCCTGAAGACAGATGAAATCCAAACACCATATGAGGCCATCTAAGGTGATCTATAAAAGAATACAATGTATCCATCTTGGTGTGGTGGTAGTGTGACCTGTGATTCCATCCCATGTATCTAACATAGGGAACCATTAATAACATGTAGAATAGTGTAACCATCTTTCTACTAATCCCATACACTATGACTCATATAGGTTACTTGTATTACTCATGGAAATGATTTTAATCTGTTTAGTGATCTCATCCAAGGTATTCCATAAGGATTCATGTATCTGTGTAAGTGTATTAGTAATTCATAAAAGTCTCAATTATAAATCATGATGATCCTAAGAAAGGAATATGTAAACAAGGACCCTTGTATCACCCTTAGATTGGTATGAAGAAAATTTTAGATACCAACAGCTCACAACATATATTTATATATCAACTCATATCACTTAATCCAAGTTGGAAAGATTGTTTAATTTATGTAATTCAAGATATAGCATAACCCCTATGGTCCTCACTCATTTACAATCATTTCCTTTATTCAATTACAATTTCAATAGTATTATTTATTACAATGAAACTCACAACTCAAATTTGGTTTAACAATTCAAGTAAATTGGGTGTTTAGGCCCTTAAAAAAGGGTCACACAAAAGGGGTGGTTCAGGTTAAGGGAAACATCTCACATCAATGATTCATTGTTAACTAAATTTTTTTAACACATGGGGGTCGTATTTAATTTAATTAATTTAAAATTAAGGAGGTTATTCTGGAATTTATGGTCGGTGACACATATCGTATGATAAAAATACATTGAGAATTTTTGGAATGGAGCTAGATAAACTACCATAGGACCCGTAATGACTCAGATTTTACCGGTTTTATTTTTAGTAAAATTTCATTGAAAATTCCATGATTAGGCACTGAGAAGGTGTGAAATTCCAAGGCCTAGTGTGCCCTAAATTGTTCGACGAAAAATGACATGTTTTTAATAGTGCATGTGAGTGTATTTTCTAAAGAAGTGAGTCAAATATTAAAGGGGTTCCCAGATTAGAAATATGAGGGTTCCATTGTGTTCAAAGCAGCGGGTTTTACTTAAGCAGGACTAACATTGACCAATGTGGGTCGACTATAGAAAATATTTTTTGGACGTTTCAAAGAAGAATATAAATAAACTTATAATGTTTGTTTTATTTTTATGTTAACGTTTCGTGATTTCCTAGAAATGAATTGACGCAACGACCAAGAATCCCGTTCTCATATTTTCCATGTAATTTTTTTGAAAAATATATGGGATTATTTTGAGACCAGACACTAAGCTGGAACGTGATTCCAAGGATATGGGTTCCCGTAATAAATTATTTAACTATTTTAAATATTATTAAAAATACAGTGCATGCTTACTTTTAGTAACTTTTAAACATGTTCTCATTGTTGAAATTTGAGGGCACCATAGTGTTTAGAGCTGTGGGTTTTTCTTAGGTAGAACCTAACTTGTACTGGCATGGGTTGATTGTGGAAAAAAAATTGGATGTCTTAAGTGAAAAATAAAATACACATAAATTTATTTATTCTTCATTATGTAGAGACAAAGGAACTATTTCATTCCAAAATGAAATTGCGTAGAAAATCTATTTAAAAGATAAATAATAACGTTTTTCATCCATTAATCTGTAATAGGGACAAGAATTAGAATTAATAATGTTAGATAATTTTTATAGAACCCAAGGAAGCTCTCTCTCGTGGCGATAACAGTTTAGAGATGAGAGCTCAGAACGAATACAAATGAATGAAAGAGCAAAGACGTTTTTTGATAGATCACCATTAACGATGAATTATTTCTTATGAATGATCTTATTTCCAAGTAGGTGATTCATCTTAATTTTGATTTATTTCCTTGTTCGTGTTTCCAATGACGAATGTGGACCAACCCATGAATAGGTTGATCTGTGATTCGTTCATTCATGTAGGAGTGTTATAAATGCTAGAGTCAAGGAGTGAATTTTATTAAAAATTATCTTGATCCTCTTTCATAATCCTGATGATATGAATGGAATAAGGATGACATGAAAAAGGCCATGGTCCAATCTAAGGGTGTTCTTTTTATTATCTCTATTCCCAGTTCTTGCATTCTTCTTCGATGGAACCTCGTGGTATCGACATGTTTTTCTGGGTGGTTCTGAACATGGTCGTACCCCCTGATTGAAGAGAAGTATATTTGGAGATCACGGTAGTGAAGAAGATGACCCAAGGATTTCTATGGACTTCTTGCTTTGAAAAATGGGCCAAAACGGCGATGGTGGTAGCTAGTGGAAGGGGAGCTGCCCGTTAGCAGGAGGTCACCGGCTCAACAACCGACAATGGATGACCCTGTGACACAAAGGTTGTGGGTGGTAGATGGGGATACCATATTGATGGAGAGTGGAGGGGATTGGCTGGATGTGACTGGAGGCCGCGTAATGTAGTGCAAGACCGTGGTCTATTGGGACCGTGAGAGGACCTTGCGATAACCGTCATGGAGCAGTTCACACAGCGGTCGACCGCGTTGAACGTGGTGGTTGGCTACATTGACCAGTAGGGGATGCAGCACCCACCATGTCTCGAAAGGAGGAAATAGGACACTCAAGCAGGCTATTTTAGGAGGGACCCGAGTTAGACCAGACCCCAACCCCACTGGCCCCTTCATATATAAAAACACATAACACTCAAACTGTGTGTCTGTTTGACGAGCACTTTGTTGCATTGAGAATATTGCGATGAGGTAGTCCTTTTTAGTTTCTCAAGGTGAGTTTTTATAAAAGCTGTAATATGACCTATCAGGTCGTGGAGGAGGTTATCTCAGAACAGGCATTCTATGGAAGGAATTCAGTGGCTGGTTGTCACCTAGATGTTATTTGATTACGTAGACTATGTGTACTACCTATACTATTTTTCTTATCTTGATTATTTGTCTTACTAAGACTATGTTGCTAATACCCTATCCCACCATGGTACTAGTACTATAGTCTTTGATAACACTCTGTGTGTTACCTATACTTCGTGTGTTACCAAAACTCTATTTTTTATCTACACTTTGTGCATTACATATACTCCTTGTGTGACCTACAATCCATGTGTTTCCAATACTCAATGTGTTACCGACACTCTATGTGTTACCAAAGATCAATGTGTTACTAATTAAGGGTATTGTGGATTCTTCAGAAAAACCTTCTTACATACCAGAGACCAATACTTGGTGTGAGCTGACTCTAGTGACTCTATTGATGATACTTTCTATAGGCTACACATCGTGTACCTATTTGGTAATCTACCTTGTGTCTTGATTTTTGGTTTACTATTATGGTTTGGGGTCCCTAATGAGTATTGTTTTACTCACCCATGCACGGGCTTCGCCCACATGTGTCATGTCTTGGGTAGATGATAAGTAGATTTCATGGAGTCCTTGGTGGTTCGAAGACAGGGGATATTTTGGGTGACCTGACGAACATTATATGCTTCAGTGACATTCAGACAGCATACTATACCTACCCTTCAGGTAGGGCTTTCTACGGATGAGATCCAAAATAATTTACTTTTCTATTTCTGATGGGCTTTTATTTTGGACCATTTTTCTTTGAGTTTTACATTTTACCCCAGTTTTGTTTTCTTAGTTTTTTTTTGCATCCATGCTTACTTAGTGTTTTTTGTTTTATATTTTTCTTGGAGATTGGTGTGTGCATATAAAAGTACTTGGGAAAATTCCTACCACGTGTGGGATATGGATACTCAACACTATTCTCCATCCCGAAGCCCATGGGAGACAGTCTAAGGGTAGTCACAGAATAGACCCCATGGGATGGGTTTCAACATAGTGGTATCAAAGGGTGGTCGAGTTTACACTTGTTTGTGTCAACAGTGTTATGTGTTTCGATTTCAGATTCAAGGCTAGGGAACCCAATGTTGGTGCAGTGACTGACTTATCCATGCACCAATACCATGGATTCATCTTTTCAACTCGGTATATGAAAACAATTGTTGCATGTATCATATATGAATCGAGTGTGTTCTCATGTCCTTATTGGGTCATGTGAGCTCATTGGGCATGCTATATTTTATATGGTTCTTCTTGATATGTTTCAGGATGCGTCCACGTAGATATCCAACCATGATTCCATTCTAAGCCCACAAGGATGGTTTGACGAGTGTGATTCATCACTGTAGGGACTATTTATAGATATAGCACCTCTAGGGTGGTGTACCAGTGATACATCGACCTAGAGAGTAGAAGTTCCTACTAGCAATACTGGTTGAGGACGCACACAAGTTTTGGGTATTACATGAGTTCTAGAGGTAGCGACCCCCTTGGTTCTGAGGCGATAAGGTTCCCCAGAATGCTCATGATTTTCTAGAGTTGGTTATGTGGGACTTTCACTAAGTGAGTTTGCCTTTTAACCAGTTGTAAATCCTAGCCGTAAGTTTTCTTCATGGCTCATTGGGGAGATGGTTATCTCTAATATCATATATGCATGATGAGAAGATGCTATATTGGATAGACTTTGAGCACCACTTCATGGAGGAGTTCTTTCCATCGACGTTACGCTTTGTGCGTGTACAAGGGCTAATGCACCTGCAGCAAGGTAGCCAGTCACTAGTAGGGTACTCGACGACATTCACAGGTATTTCTTGCTACTCCAACAACATGGTGTGGTCCCATTATCTAGAACCTGAACCTTTGAGTAGAGGATACACCGAGAAATCAGAGCATCGATGATATCCTTTTGTAACCCTATGAATTCTGGGGTGCTGGAGTAGGTTCTACTGGTAGAGAGCTTTCTGGCCTAGCAGTCACCGATAGTGGGAGCTACCACCGGGTGATAGTTAGAAAAGTCATCAGTAGCCTGTAGTTGGAATATGACATAGGGATCCAAGTGGGTCATTCATTTCAGGGGAGACCCTAGGATATGAGAATAGTTCTATGATCCTCCTAGGGAAAAGTGATTCACCTAAGGATATATAATGCAACTCGTGTGGTGATTAGGGGGATCTGGATATGGATTTCCCGACATGTCATACGACCGAGTATGAGTCGGTCGAAGTACTGATGCGACATAAGAAGAGGTTCGAGTAGTTTGATATATAGGTTGGGGGATGTGTTAGGGGAGCATGTCGAGTATTAGGTGGAGGTAAGAGGTTTGAGGTTCTGCCATCACCTCCCCCAGGTGGTCCACCACGGGCTCCATAAGGTAGTGGATAGGGGTGGGCCCAACATCCAGTGATAGATGATTATTTTATTAATGCTCCAGAGATAATTAGAGGTATGATATGAGTCTTATCCACCATAGGTGTAGTTCTTAATGATGTAGGTTCCCGTCACACCTTCTTTTCCATATACCTTGTTTGGAGTTCATAGATTCTGGTGGAGCCATTGGCTTGATCATTACGTTTAGAGACTCCTATGGGAGGGGATTCAATGATCACACATTGTTGATGGCAGTATGAACTTAATCTTGTGGGATAGATATTTATATGGGATCTCTTAGTAGAGTAATAAAATCCATATGATTTCATTATGGGTATGGAATGGTTATCCATAGTCTATGCTCAGATTGACAGCTATTGGTGTAGAGTACGGTGTGTCTGTGGAGATGGGATCAGAATTTTCATTACTAGTTAAAAATAAAAGTCATGCAGTGTTGGATGGACTCACACATCAGAGAGTGTAGCAAATCACACACTTGATGGAAAACACGATCCTTGGTGTATTGGAGGGGACGAGTCCTCAGTTTTTTTGGGGGTGGACTAGTTTGAGGATGTTTTCCCTTATGATGTCACAGGATTACCTCCTCATTGGGAGGTAGATTTTTGAATTGATATGTACACCAATATGACAATTAAATCTATACCTACATATCATATGGCTCCACACAAAGCTCTTGCAGAAGATGATTTAGTTGGAGGACTTGTAGAGAAAGGGGTTCGTGAAGCCCAGTGTTTCACCATGGGCATCCCCAGTTTTTTTCCAAGATGGGAGATGGGAGCTTAAGGTTATATATGGACGTATAGTTCCTAAAATAGTTTACCATAAAGAATAAGTATTCTCTACCAAGGATCGATAATATCTTAGATCAGCTAAAGGGAGTGAGATGTTTCTCGAAGATAGATCGCAGATCAGGTTATCCCCAAAATTAGGTACGTGGTGAGAACATCCTGAAGATGGTTTTTATATGTCTCTAAGGACACTGAAAGTACATTGTGATGTCGTTTGGCATAAAAAACACCCCAAAAGTGTTCATAGGACTCATGAATAGGATCTTCTAGCCTTACCTAGACCGGTTTGTAGTGGTATTTATTGATGAAATCCTAGTGTCCTCAGCATCTGAGGGGGTGCACACCATACAATTAGGATGGTCCTAGACTAACTCCAAGAGCTCTATAATTATTGGATGCTCTAGAAGTGTCACTTCTAGATTTTAGAGGTACACCTTTTGAGACACATCATTTCATATGTTGTATTTGTAGTAGATCTATCGAAGATATAGGTGGTGGTTTCTTGGGGTAAACCCAAGAACATTACTGAGGTGAATATATTCATTGGGTTGGCTAGTATCTATTGAATTTTCATGCCCATATTTTCAAAAGAAGCAGTATCGATGAATGAGTTTATGAAGAAATAGAAACCCTTTGTGTGGATTCAAGGGTTCCTATACTGTTTTAGCAGCTGAGAAAGTGTTCTAGGAGTGCTGTAATCCTTAGATTTCTAGAGGAGGGTGTTGATTACATGGTCTCCTATAATGACTCTGGAATCGAACATAGTTGTGTACTAATGTAGGGGAAGGTATTTATTTCCTATGGTTATCGATTGTTAAGGCCAAATGATCAGAACTATACAACCCACGATACATAGTTGGATGTGGTAGTCTTCACATTGATGATATGGTGAAATTACCTTATGGGAATGTAGTTTTACATCTACTCAGACCGCAAAAGTCTTGGTTATATCTTTTCCAAAAGAGATATGAACCTTATAAAATTATATTGGATAGAGTTCCTCTATGACTATGAATTAAAAATTGTCTATACATTTAGTTAGGGGAAATTGTTGACAAATTCTCTCAACTAGAGATCAATTTCACAGCTACTGAACGAGGCCTCTAAGCATTTGGACTCACATCAGATATCCATCATGGATGGAGATGAATAAGCTTATCTCCAGTCGATGGTGGTTACCCCGAAAATATTATAGTGCGCATGGGAGGCACATATCAGAGATATTATCTACGAGACTACTAGTGATCATATGTCCATAGTGCATTCCTCTGATGGATATTAGAATGATGGGGAGCATGTTATCATTTTCAGAGGATGCACAGTTTTAGCGGCGATGTTACAAGAGAATTTGTTGAGGGAGTTTCATATATCCTCTTTCGAAATACATTCGGGTGTGGAGAATATGTACGAGGACCTCAAATGTTAGTTTTGGTTATTGGGGATGAAGAAGGAAGTGGAAGAGTTTGTCTCTAGAGCCCTCACTTGTCAGCATGTGAAGGCCATCCACCAGGATCCCAAGGATTTGACTCACCCCCTTGAGGTTCTGTAGTGGAAGTGGGATGAAATATTGATGTAATTTGTGAAAGGTTTATCATGTATATCTAAAGGGAATGTTACTATATGGGTGGTCATTGACTTACTCATCATTTCGACCCACTTCCAAGTGATTTGGGAGAAGATTCCAATAGGGAGATTAGGATGCCTCTATGTACGGATATAGTTTGACTCCATGGAGTCCCATCAGTGATAGTCTTTAATTGAGATGAAAGAACTAAATCCTAGTTGTTGAAGGGATTGTAAGAGGTTACTGGGACTCAGATGCGCTTGATCACATTTTTCCTCCTACAGAAAGATGGCCAGACGGAGCATACCATTCAGGTCCAAGAGGACATGGTATGTTCTTGTATCCTAGATTTTGGCCATAGTTTGGAGGATCACCTACCCCTGGTGGAGTTCACATACAAAAGTACCTACCACTCTACCATTGACATGGAACCGTATGTCGCCTTGTATGGATGACTAGACAGGTCACACATTTGTTCGAATGACCCCAGAGAGTCATCACTCATGGGATCGGAGATGGTATAGGCCACTTCAGAAAAGGTTTAGGTTATCCAAGAGCAGATGAACAATGTATAGAGTAGACAGAAATCATATAATGATTGGTGATGGAGACCCTTAGTGTACGAGGAGGGAGACCACATGTTCTTTTGGGTCCATCCATGATGATGGATATGGTGATTTTTCTGGGGAAGGGAGCTATCTCTGAGGGTAATCAGACGTTTCCATCAACTGAGTAGAGTCAGCGTGGTGTCATACCACTTGGATCAACCTCGGTAGTTATAGTGGGTGCATGATATATTTAACATATCCCATCATAGAAGATATGTACACAACCCTTCACACATCTTTGATTGGGGAGATATTGATGTTGATGATGAGGCAACATTCACGGTGTACCTATTGGTGATCGAGTATTTAAAGGATAGAATCCTTTGTGGACGGTCGATTCCTAAGGTGCGCATTCAGTGGCAGCGTGGGAATCTCCAAAAAATCACTTGAGAAAATGAGACTTAGATTCATGCTCAGTATTCCAATTTGTTAGTAACCCATGTTTTGTCTTTCAGGGACGTAAATCCTTAAGGTGGGGAGAATTTAATTTCCCATATTTTCCATGTAATTTTTATTAAAATTAAATGGGATTATTTCGAGACTAAGAGCAAATAAGGTATGTGATTTTGAGGCCAAGATTTCCCTAAATAAATATTTCATCTTTTTTAACATTTTTAAAAATAGCATACTGGCTCGGTTTTACTATCTTTTAAACAAGTGCTCGAATTTGAAATATAGGGGAACATTGGTGTTCATAGAAAATGGGTTTTCATAGGATGGAACAAACTTCGAACGGAATAGTTCGACTATGGAAAATATATTTTGATATTTTTCTTTGAAAAATAAAATATACATAAAATGTTATTTTATTTTATTTCTTCAACCTGACATTTCATCAAAGCTGTTGTTTCCTTTCATTAATGAAACAGTGTGGTGATTCTCTTTCAAAGATAAATAGTAATGAATTTCTTCAATTAATCAAGAACATGGACCAACATTAGAATTAATAATTCTTGATAATTTCTATGGACCCTAAGGAATATATATCACCCGGAAACAACAGTTTATAGATCATAGCATTGAATGAATGCTGATGAAAAACGGATCCAGGACGTTCAGGGATGGATTGCCATCAACAATGAATTATTTCCTCTATCTGATTCTCGTGCTATGTAGTGGGTTTAATTTATTTGTGATTTCTTTCTGTGTTAATTTTTCCAATGATGACCACAGACCACCCCATAAAATGGTTGATTCGAGGTTAGATCATTCTTCCGGGATGGTTAAAAATACAGGATTCAGGAGGGGGGATCTTATTAAATATTCTCTTAATCCTATTTCATAATCATGGTGATATGAATAGACTAAGGCTGACATGAACAAGACCAAGGTCATTTCTAAGTTTCTTATTTTAATTATCTATCTTCCTCATTCGTGCATTCTTCATCAATAGAACCTCATGGTCATGATGTGTTTTTATTGGGGGTTATGAATATGGTTGGAACCTCTGACTGATAGAATGAAATTTGGAGCTCATGGAAATGAAGACGGTGAATTGAGGATCATGAATGTATTCCTAGTTTTAAAAATGGTCCAACACAGTTGCACGACTACTCTGCCGCAAGAGGCAATCGACACTAATGCCAGTAGTAGAGGACCTCACAAGACAAAGGTTATCTATGGAGAACATGGCTGCCAGCTCAATAGCCGGATGTGGAGCTCAAACAGATGTAATATGAGGCCACATCACGTGGTGTAGGTTCGTGGTCTAGTGGGACCGTGATAGGAACCCACCACAACAGTTGTGGGGTGGTTCACGCGGTGGTCGACCATATTGAATGTAGGGGTTGACCACGTTGACCAGGCGGGGACACGACACACACGACATCTCGGGTAGATGAACCAGCATACTCAAGTGGATCTGGTTGGAGATAGTGGTCCAGGATGGGCCCATCCAAGGTGGGCCGAACCTAACTCGTGGGGTGAAACCTAGTGGTTTGGGTCAGATGGTACCTGATTCAGCTCGGTTCGGGTCAGTCTGACCGGGTCAGGTCAGACCCGGACCCCACCCACCCCTTTTTTCTTAAAATACCATAACTCTCAAACCATGTGTCCATTTGATGATCCATTTGTGGAATTGGGACCTTGTGATGAGGAAATATTTTTGAGATAATCTACGTTAGTTTATGTGGAAGTTGGTGTATATCCTATTTCCATAAGAATGAGGTTCTCTCAGAATAGGCATGATAAAGTCGGAATCTTGTGGCTGGCTGCACCCTAGAAGCTATGTGATTATCTAGACTACGTTTTCTACCTAGAATATGTGTTTTATCTAGACTTTATGTCTTACCAAAACTAAGTCAGAACACCCAAGTCCAACTAGGTAGTGGGTCCTCTAGTCATTGATGACACACCATGTGTTACCTATACTCTATATTACCAACACTACATTTGTTATCTATACTCCAAGTGTTAACAACACTCCCTGTGTTACCAACACTCCTGGCGTTACCAACACGCTTTATGTAACCTACACTCCATTTTTTCCCAACGCTCTGCATGTTACGACTTAAGGGTACTGTGGATTCTTTTGAAAATCATGTTTACGTACCCTAGACCTATACATTATGTGAGCATAAACTAGTGGATTTATTGATTGTACTTCTTATAGGATACACTTCACGGACCTATTCAGTAGTCTACCTTGTGTCTTGATATGTGGTTTACCATTATGTTTTGGGTTCCCTAATGATAAATTTTTTACTTGCCCCTGGATTGTCTTTCACCACACATGTCATGTCTTGTACAGAAGAATAACAGCTTTGATGGAGTCCTTTGTGGGCCAGTGATAGGGGTGATTCTGGGTGACCGAACAGATGTGGTAGGCTTCAGCATAATTCATAAAAGTTATTTTACCTACCCTTTAGGTAGGATTTTCTACAGACGAGATACTGAAGATTTTACTTTTCTATTTTAGTTGGTCTTGTATTCTGGCAACCTTTTCTTTTAGTTTTGTACCTTACTCTAAGTAGGTTTTCATTGTGATTTTCATCCATGTTTACATAGTTTTTTCAATTTTAACTTTTCCTTGGAGAGGGGAGTGTGCGTATACAGGTACTTAGGGGCATACCTCTAACATGTGGGATATGTCTAATTAGTGCTAGTCTCCAGCCCCTGGCCTATGGGAGGCGGGCTTAGGGTAGTCACAACATGGGCTCTAGGGGACGAGTTGTGATAGAGCGGTATCAAAGGGCGATCAGTTTTTCACTTGTTTTTATGAAACAATGTTAATTGTTTCAAATTCATATTATAGGCTAGGGAACTTGGTGTTGGTGCAGAATATGATGTATCTATACACATTGACCTTGAATTATTCTTTTTGAATGGGTACATGAAAAAACGGGTTTCATGTATCATATAGGAATCAAGTGTGTTATCATGTCCTTCTTGAGTTAGAGTCTGCTCACTAGGTATACTCTATTGACCGTAGATCATCTTGATTTGTTTATCGATGCCTCCAGGAAGACTGCCAGATGGGATTCTGTTGCTTGACCACGAGGATGGTCCACAGAGCGATGATGCATCAGTGCATGGATCGTTTCTAGAGATAGCATCTTTGGGTGGTGTACCAGTGATAAAACCACTTGGAGAGAAGCAGTTTCTACATGGACTACCAGTAGAGTATACAAGCAAGATTAGTGAATTTCATGAGTTATAGAGGTTGAGATCTCATAGGTTTTTAGATGAGAAAGATCCCCCAGATATCTGAGGATTGGATATTATCCGTTAAGAGAGTAATCCTCTTAGTGAGGACACCTCTCGACTATATGGGAGTTCTAGACACAGCCTTTTTTAGTTCTCGACAGGGAGATGGTGGATCCTAATGACTCATACACGTGAGGAGACATTTATATCGTAGATAATATTCAATTTCCTCTTTAGGGGGGACTTATTTTCCGTGACATTAATCTCTATGAATAAACAGGAGCTGCTGCACCTATAGCAAGGCAACCAATCAATAGAAAAGTACTTGGCGAGATTCATAGATCTTTCTCGCTACTACACCGACATGTTCTGAGTACCATTCATCAGTTCCCAGACCATTGAATAGGGTATACACTGGGAAATAAAGGAATCTATGATATCCCTTAGCAAAGCTACACATTATGGGGTGTTAGAGAAAGCTCTACTCACAGAGAACTTTCTGGAAGAGTGGGCACTGACAGTCGGAGATACTGCTAAGAGACAGGTACTAGAGACTTCAACAACTGGTAGATGACATATGATGTAGGGAACTAAGAGGGGAAATAAATCTAGGGGATGAACCCATGATACATGATCAGTAGTGTGAGAATCCTAGGGTAGGGGGAGTTAGCCGAAGGAATCACTGTGCTACATGTGCAGTGGTCAGGGTATCTGAATAGAGATTTCCTGGACCATCATATAACCGACCAGGATACGGTGGAGGGATTGCCATGATAGTGACACAGGTTCAAGAATGGTGGTATAAAGGTGGTAGGTGAGGTAGTGGAGTAGGTGATCTATAGGTGGTGGGTGGTGGTTCGAGGTACTACCACCCCCACCCGCAGGTGGTCCACCAGGGGCTCTGGAAGCTGGTGGACTGGGGCATTCCCAACATTAGGTGATAGAGGCTTACATTCATGATTATCCATATATTATTAGAGGTATGATCTATATATTATCCACTATATCTGTAGTTATTAAAAACATAAATTCACATCACAGATTCCTTTCTACATACCTTCTTTGGAGATCAGAGATTCTGGTGGAGCCATTGGCTCAATCCGTGCATTTTTAGACTCTTACAGGAGGTGATTCGATGATCACACACTAGTTCCAGTAGTTTTAAATTACCCATGAGGGATAGAACTTGTACTAGTATCTCTTAATAGTGGCATCTAGGTTTTAAAACCTCATTTGGGGTGTGGACGGGCTATCCAGGGTCCATGCTCGGATTTACTATTTTAGGTGTAGAGTGTAGTGTGTCTGCAGAGATGGGAACGATTTTTTCATTTACCTGTAAAATGAAAAAATATGAAGTGATGGATGTAACTTTTTGTATTATGGTTCCCTCGATCACATAAAAGATGGCTAGAATGACCCATGGTGTGTTGGAGGAGACAAGCCCTCAATTCCCGGTAGTGGTGGCTGAGTATGAGGATGTGTTCCCTGATGATATACCAGGTTTACCTCTTGGTAGGGAGGTATATTTCTTAATTTATATGCACCTCAGGGCCAAAAAAATATCTACACCTTCTTATGAGATGTCTCTTAGGGAGCTTCGAGAGCTGAGGGTATAGCTGGGGGACATGTAGAGAAAGGGCTCTGTGAGACCTAGTGTTTTACCATGGGAATCCACAATATTGTTTTCCAAAAAAGTGTAAAAGTTATTGAGGTTATTTGTAGACTTCTTGTGCCTAAATAGGGTGATCTTCAAGAACAAGTATCCTCTATCAAGGACTAATGATCTTTTCAATCAGCTGAAGTGTGTGAGATAGATCGCAAAGATAGACCTAAGATTAGGCTATCACCAGCTTCACATATAGGGTGAGGACACCCTGAATATGACTTCTAGATGATGCTACAACCACTATGGGTACTTAGTGATGATTTTTGGAATGATTATATCTCGAACAGTGTTCATGGGACTCATGAGAATCATCTTCTAACCTTACCTAGATCAGTTGAAGTGGCGTTTATTGATGATATCCTGGTGTTCTAAGAGTTTAAGGAGGAGAACATTATATACTTAAGGATGGTCCAAGATTTAATCTAAGGGTACCAACTTTATGGGAGGCTCTAGAAGTGTCAGTTTTGGATTCAAGGGGAGATATTTCTAGGAATCATCATTTCGATGACTGAAGTTGCAATTGATCCAGTGAAGATAGAGGCAGTGCCTCCTTGGGACCAACCCAAGAACATTACTGAGGTGTACAGTTTATTTTTGTTGCATGGGAACTATCAGAGGTTTGTGCCTGACATTTTTAGAGTACCATTCCCTAAAAACCTTGAAGAAGAAAGGGAAACACTTCATGTGGATAAATGGGTGCCAGTAGAGTTTTCAACAGCTGAGAAAGAGTTAGATGTGTGGTCCCATCATGATATTTCTAAAGGAGGGTGTCAAGTACATGGTGTTCTATGATACATTAGGAACTAGACTTGGTAGTGTGCTGATGTAGGGGAAAGTAGTTATTTCCTATAGTTATCAACAGTTGAGACCAAATGAGTAAAACTATGATACCCATGATATGGAGTTGGTAGTGGTAGTCTTCACATTGAATATGAGGCAAAACTACCATATGGGAGAGTATTTCTCATCTACTTAGAAAAAAATGTCTCAAGTATATCTTTTCTCATAAATATAAGAACTTGGGACAATGGTGTTTGCTATAGTTCTTCTTGGACTATAACTTTTAAATATTCTATACTCCTACAAAGGGAAACATGGTGGAAAATTCTCTTAGCCAGAGATCAAGATCACAACTGTTGAATGAGGCCTCGGAACATTTTTCCTCAATTAATATATCCTTCATGGATGGATATGAAAAATCTTTTCTCTGGTTGATGGTGGTGACCCATCAACTCTTACTGTGTGTGAAGGAGGCATAACTTATATATATCAGCTGTGAGACTACACGTTCTCACATTTCCACAAGGCATGCCCCTGATGAATATTCGAAAGGTGGGGGTCACATCATCCTTTTCAGAGGATTAAAAGTCTTATTAGCGACGTTAACATATGAGGTGTTTATGAAGTTCCATAAATCTCGTTTAGTGGTTCATCTAGGTGTGTAAAAGACTTAACAGGACCTCCTACATCAGTTTTGGTGGCTATGGATAATAAAGGTAGTGGAAACTGTTTTCTCTTGATGCCTCACTTATCAGCCAGTGAAGGCCGAGAACCATGTTCCAGTGGGTTTGACTTAACCCCTTAAGGTTTGTGAGTTGAAGTAGGATGGAATATTGATGGACATCATGATGTGATAAACACATATATCAAGGGGTAATGATACCATCTCAGTTACCATTTATTGACTCACCATGTTATCCCACTTCATAGTGATTTAATAGACGAGTATCGTAGAGAGAATCAGATGCCTCTATTTATGGGAGGCATTTCGACTCCATAGAGTCCCATTGACGATAGTCTCAGATCGAGATGCATGTGTTACATCCTATTTGTGGAAGGTATTTTTGGAGGAAATTGATATATAGCTATGATGGAAGGTATATTTTCTTCCACAGACATACTTCTAGATGAAGTGGACCATTCAGGTCCTAGAGGACATTCTACTTGTTTGAATCCTCAATTTTAAACGTAGTTGGAAGGATCACCTACACCTAGTAGAGTTTGTGTATGACATCACCTACCACCTCACCATCAGTATGGCACTATTTGAGGCCTTTTATGGGAAACCCTGTAGGTCACCACTTTACTAAACTAACCCTATTGATTCATCACTCATGGAACCAAAGTTGGTATATTCCACTACAAAAAAGTTCGAGTGGTGGTACTATGTGTAATGTGTTCTACTCTATAGGAGGTCCTATAACTGGAACCACACCCAGAGGTTCTGTATATGATACAAATAAATGTACTGATCCCAGCAAGTTGGGTATCATGCTCCTAATCACATGGTGGTATAATGGATGGATTTCTATCTGGAAGCATCTTTAAGTAAAACAAGATATACCATGGTCAATAGAGTATACCCAGTGAGATGACTCAAGATGGACATGGAAAACAAAAACCCTTCCTATAAAATGCATTACCATAACTTTCCCCTACAACTAGTTTTTTCATGTACCAAGTAGAAAAGTTGAATTTAGGGTCCTAGTGTATAGATACATCGGCTGCCACACCAACACTAGATTCCCTAGCCTAAAATCCAAACTCGAAACACTTAACACTATTTCCCCAAAACAAGAGTAAAACTGAATTCCCTATGATAACACTATGTCATGAACTGTCCCCTGAGGCCCTTACCATGATAACCCCAAGCCCA
Organism: Viscum album; assembly: GCA_963277665.1. Classification (NCBI taxonomy): domain Eukaryota; kingdom Viridiplantae; phylum Streptophyta; class Magnoliopsida; order Santalales; family Viscaceae; genus Viscum; species Viscum album. The sequence continues at coordinate 2,037,078,063 of OY728156.1, forward strand.
CCTCCCTTAGGACATGGTCTAGAGACTAGTGTTGAGTAGTTATATCCCAAAAAATGGGAAGCATTTTCTTAATAACCTGCACACATGCACAAAACACCAAGCCTAAAGATGTTGGAAAGTAAAAACACTATGTAAAGAAAAACCATTCATACCACTACAACTCAAAATAAGTGTATGATAGTAGTAAACCAGTAATGTACAATCATGATAGAATACTAGCCCACCAAAAATGAAGAGTCCATAACAGATGTACTGAAGATCTCCCTCTGTTAACCCCACCTGATCCAACTACAAGGTACAACACCATACAATTATTTTTTATCCAACATAACACACATTATACTGTCTCGTGACTCTAGGCCTCACCTGGTCCTTGTCTTCTTGAAACATCATCAAAGATTTGACCATCCTGACAAGACATGACATGTGTAGACAAAGCCCCTATAGGGGTGAGTAAAAGAATACTCTATAAAGAATACCAAAAAAGAAAGTAAACGGCCACAAAGGTAACACCAATAAGAATATAAAATAATCTAAAAAAGGTATATATCAAAAACATATATAAAAAGAACCTCATGGTATACTAGAAAAGTATTCCAGGTCTTAAGGTCTCATCCACTGCCAGCGTTGTTATTCCGCTCATTGCATGCTTGATTAGGAGAGATCTCACTCATCGAGCTATCTGATAGTAAGCACATAGAACAAGTCTACAAAAAGTATTAGATGAAATATCAGGTATCCTTACATCAAAAAGTTTCTCTATGGAATCTGGTCTCGCTAGGTAACACAAAGAGTGTAGGTGGCACATGGATTGTCGGTAACACACAGAGTTTAGGTCACACATGGAGTGTAGATAACACATTGTGTGTTTGTAACACATGGAGTGTAGGTAAAACAAGAATTGTTGTTAAATACTAAAGGATCCACAACATAGTGGGACATGAGACTATTGACTGAGCCTTGTTAATACACAAAGTCTATATAAGAAACATAGTAAAGGTAAGACATGTAGTATAGGTAATCACATAGATTCTAGAATGCAGCCAGCTGCAGGATTCCATCCTTTGCATGCTCATTCCGAGAGCACATCCTACTCACGATAATAGGAAATGTTCAAAATTCAATGAAAATTACCTTAGCGTTTCTCAAAATGACCGACTCTTCGCAGGTTTCGCAATACTGAAAATAGATTGTCAAACAGACTTACAATTTGAAAGTAACGGGATTTTTAGTTGAAAGGGTCGGTGGGGACTGGGTCCAGTCCGACCCGGTCTAACCAATCCAACTGGAATCAAGGTCCACTGACTCGGTGGGTCTGATCAGACCAGATTTGTACACTAGACCCATGGGTCTCATTTTGTTCTTCCATCTTGGAATGGCCTATTGCCTACTCATTCAGCCGGAGTTTTGTCCCATTGGGAAAATAAGGGCGGCCCATATATTCTGATCCATCCCACCACATGAAGACCAGTGTACTCCACAAGTTGTGGCCCACCCTAGTTGTGAGTCCAATGTCTCTAGCTCACAATTTTTTTTTCATGCTACCCGGTCAACACTGCTGGACCACATGGCGAGGTCGGTCCACATGACTGGTGGATCTTGAAGTTCAACTGTATGTTCCTCCATAGACCAACATACCTCAAAAGAGACACAAACATCTACTACCGCTGCGACCCCCGAATGTCTCTCGGGGATAATAAGTCTATGGCTTCCCTCCGCCACCTTGGGTCACTGATGCAGCTTGACACCGTGTCCCAGCCTCCACCGCGAACTCCTACCATGGCTTCCAACGACCACCGTAGTCCCGTCTGGGCTGTAGATCACAACAAATACCAGGTCTACATGTCCTGACCATGCCTTCGGGGAAATTCCTCCACTTCAACTGGCCTCATCTCACTTGTTTCCTTACCTCATCGTTGTGCCAAAACATCCACACCATGGAAATTTTGGATCCCTTTTCTGATCACTACAGTGACAACGAATTAGAAAACATTTGATGGAGTAAGTGGATCACAATAACAACCATTGTGGAAGGATCTAGTCCATCATACTTCTATAATTGATATATCCATTCTATAATTTAAGAATGAGTCTTAAACCAAATCAATTCCAACACAATTCTAACATGGATTAAAATTCCGAAACAACATACCAAATAAAACCCATCCCGGAAAATATACACGATCTGTAAGTCAATCCATTCATCGATTGATTCATGTTCATTTTAGAAAATCAAGATTGAGGAATAAATCAAAATGGAAACAATTCCCTATTTGGAGTATGGATCACTTGTAGAAGTGCATTCGTCATTGATGGTGACCTATCCATGAGCGATCTTGATCCGTTGTTTATCGTCATTCTCCAATGGGAGGGTTCCCCCTCCCTGCCTCAGAAAAACTATAGGATTATGACGATAACCCTAAATTTACCAAAAAAATATCAATTAAAAATAAAGAAACACTAAATTTCCATGTGTATGTTAATAAAAATATTTTTATTAAATATTTTAATGACCCTTACATCCAGAAATTCACATTCAGTCTCAACTTGCACCGGTCGAGATTAATCTATGCTTAAGGAAATCACTAAATTATAAACTCAATGATGGTCTCAGATATCTAATCCAAGTTACCATTTATGTGTTAATAGTATTTTAAAATAAAATAAAATTATTTAATAATTTTATTTATTATTATGTCCTTTTTGGGTTTTCTCAATTGATATCTGTGCCGACTAATGTTAAGTCATTCCTAGGGTAAACACACCATCCTGAATGCAACAGTGACCTCATATTTCTAATATATGAAACTGTTTAAGAGTTAGTTAACTTTGTTTTCAGAAAATCCACTCATATTTTCTATTAAAAACAAAAAAAAATCGTCGAACCAATCCGAGCACACCAGGCATCGAAATCACATGTCGTCTCAACACCTGGTCTTGGAATATTACCTGAAATTTTTTATAAATAAAACTGGGATGATTTGATTCATCACATTATACCCATATTAAGGATTTACATCCATGAAATTCATTAAATTCTATGTTGTTGGGTTGTAGTGGTATGCACGCTTTTTCTTTACTTAGTGTTTTTTACTTTCCATCGTATTTTGGCTTGGAGTAGTGTGTGTATGTACATGTTTTTTGGAAAATGCCTCCCATTTTTGAGATATTTCTACTCAGCACAAGTCGACAGCCCCTAGACTATGGGAGAGTGGATTGGGGTAGTCACGACATATGACCTGGGGGATAGGTCGTGATAGAGTTGTATGAAAGAGTAGTGGGTTTTACTCTTGATTTGAGGAAATGGTGTTTAGTTTTTAAATTACAGTTTTTAGGCTATGGAATCTGGAGTTGGTGTGGAAACCAACGTATACAAATACCAGGACCTTGAATTCCGCATTTGACTTGATACATGAAAAAAATAGTTGCAGGGGAAAAATTAATGTACATGCATCATATAAGAATGGGTTGTGTTTTCCATGTTCTTATTGAGTAATCTAACCATGTATACTCTATTGACTATGGTACATATTTTTTTACTTCAATACGCTTCCACGTTGATAGCCATCCAAGATTCCTTCATTTGATCATGAGGATGATCTGTGGGGTGAAGATATTGGTACATGAATTTTCACCAGAGACATCACCTCTAGGTGGTGTGCTAGTTATACCACAACCTATAGTGTAGAACATGGTACTCATAGTACCAGAGGATGAGATGTGTGAGATTAGTGAACTTCATGTGTTTCAGTGACTGGGACCCCTTAGGTTCTAAGTTAATCCTGACTCACAGGTAGTTAAGTAAAGGTTAGATGTGGTGACTGAATTTTCTATCCAGTCTGGTCACGATTAGATCAGATGGAGATCTTGGGGGTGAGCCTTCTATGTGGCTTTGTAGGGAAAAAGATGGGTATCTATTACCTGATCTTACGTTGAGGAGACATTTATATGGACAGAGTTTAAGAATCATTCTCAAATAAGGGGATCTCACAATAAACTCTATAGTTTGGGAATTACAAGGAGATTCTACATCATTGATTAGACAACATGTCGGTATCGGAGTATTCATCAAGGAATTCAATCCTTACCAAGTGCTCAATGGATATGATACATGACCAGTGATTTAGGGATTAGACCCTTGAGCAAGGTGTTCGTAGGGATTTCTATGCAAGTGTTATTCTGCGGGGTATTCCTACTTATATTGGGGTGATAGAGTGAACCTTTGGGGTTGAAATTCCTTTCACTAAGCGGATATGGCCATTTGATATCAGTAGTGGTAATGTAAATGAAGAGACCTCAGGAGAAGGAAGAAAATATTAGTCTCAAAGACTAGGACATGTGAGGCATTCTGAGAGGAGGTCCCAATAGAGGAAATCGATAGCTCAGGGATCCAAGAGTGAGTCTAGTTACCATAGAGAGAGGAAATTCATTTTATAAGATGGTGGGGAATATCTTGATGGATATTGTCCAGCCTGCTATGCTACTAATAGGGAAATGATAGATGGGTCACCGAGGCAAAGAAAATGACATGAACATATGGATTTTTAGGGATGATGATGTGGAAGATGAGCTGAGAGAGTAGTAGGAGGTGGCATATATTTCGACATGTTACCACTACCAACCCTATGTGGTCCGCACCAAGCTCATGGAGATGGAGGACATGTGAATGGACAACTGCATACAGTCAAGGCATTTGAACCGAGGGCTCCAGTAATGATTCCAATTATGGTCTATGTCTACTCTTAGTTACCGTATTAATAGACATAGGTTCTTCTCATTCTTCCTTATCACAGATCTTTTTATAGACATAGAGTTTCAAGATAAACTACTGACATAACTTTTATGTATGGAGATACCTATAGAAGGGGACTCCTTAATCACATAAGTGTTGATATTCTAATCTGGCCCTTAAAGAGAGAGTTTTCATTAGAACCACTTGGGGGTTGCATTAAGGCCTTGTGACACCATCCTTGGTTGGATTGGGGGTCAACCGTCCATGAACAGATTGATTGATTTAGGAAAAAAAGTGTGTGGTATGTCCACAGTGATAGAATGGGGTTTAATTTAGTTTCTAAAAAGGAAACCTCATCAAAACATGATAGACCAATGCATTGGAAGGTACAACCGATGGCTCTTTCATCAACTAGCCTTACCCTTGGGGTAGTTTGTGTTATGAATTTTCATCTCCCAATAGTACTGGAAAAGTATGAGGACATATTTTCTAAGCATGTTTCAAGGTTTACCTCCCCATATGGAGATAGATAGCTACATTTCTCTACACTAAGAGAAAGAACCAACATTAGTATTAGTATGTCAGATAACTATCATAGAGATTTATGGGATGAGGGTTCATGTGGAGGACTTACAGAGAAAGGTATTATGAAGACCCAGTGTTCAAGGGTATGTGTGTATTAAAAAACATTAACCATGTGACTATAGAGAATGATTGTCCACTAAAAAAGGATGTATTAACATTTAGATTAGTTGAAAGGGGCAGCCATTCATGTGGACAGAAAGGTACCTGCATGTTTCTTATCAGTTAAGACAATTTTTGACGAGCACCATGATCTTTAGTTTTCAAGAGGAGGGAGTCAAGTGCGTAGTGTTTTTCAATGCATTAGGTACCTAACATGGTTGTGTCTTGATGCATATGTAATATTGTATTGGCAATATTTCACATCATTTAAGACCACATGAGAAGAACGACATGACCCATAATCTTGAGTTTCTGGAAGTAGTATTTTCATTAATGATATAGAGACACTACCTGATTGGAGAGTGGTTTATCATATTCTAAGAGCACAACAGTCTTAATAATATGTACACATAGAAGGTTTTGAACCTAAGATAGAGGCTTTGTCTAGAGTTCCTTTAATACTATGACATGGATAGAGTCTCTACTCTCGGTAAGGGAAACATGGTTGTAGATCATCTCAGTTGGTGGTCTAGTTCATAAATGTTGAAGGTGGGAACAGAGTAGTTGGAATCACTTCATTTATCCTTCAATTATAGAGATGATTCAACTTAACTCTAGTCAGTGGTTGTTACCCATCCACTCTTATAGTGAGTCAGGGAGGTCTTACTCGATGATACTAATGATGAAACTTTATATGCTCGTTTGACAATAGGGAATTCCCCTGATGGATATTCAAAAGGTAGAGAGTATGTTGTTCCTGTAAGAGAATTAATAATAGTATTCGTGAATATCTAGAGAGGTGAGATGCATCAGGATATAAATGTTTGTGTCATAGAGGTCATTGATGATGAAAAAATATTTTGATTCTAGGCTTAACTATTGATATAGATGTTCAACGCTTGTTCAAATTAGTTTTGTGGTTTGTCACCTTGATGTGTTGATCCCCTATGAATGGAAGGGGTTTCTCTTTTGTTCATTAGAGTTACAAGAAGGTAGTGAGAAAGGATACTGACTAGATTCATGATTGTTTTATCATGGATTCCCTAAGGACACATTACCATTTGGGTGATCATTAACCGACTCACCATGTCATCCAAATCTTAGCTTTTCAGAAGAAGATTTCAATAGAGAGCGTGTTATGCCTCTATGTGTTGGAGATATCACAACACCATGGAATCCCATAGAATATAGTTCTCATCAAGATGCTCTCTTTGCACCCATGTTATAGAGATCAACGATCAGAAGGAGAGGACCCTCTGTGGGAAGTTGATTCCTTTAGTTTTCTCCTGTTGGCTCAAGATAATCTGTGGAAGAGAACATGAGAGTGGGAGGTTCATGTTCTTGATCGTAAACTCATATATTTTTGTATCCCTTGCTTTGAATTTCATGGATGTAAATCCCTAAGGTGGGGAGAATGTAATGACATAGATTTTCTCAGTTTTATTGTTAGAAAATTTCAGGGATAATTTTGAAACCAGGAAATAAAACGACATGCGATTCAGAGGATTGGTTTGCCCAGAATGGTTCGATGAAAAATGGTACGTTTTTAATAGTGTTCATAAGAGGATTTTATAGAAAAGTAAAATAACTCTTAAATAGGTTACTGGATGAGAAATCTGAGGCACTATTGCATTCATAATTTTTTGTTTATCCAAGGGATGACTTAACTTTAGTCAGTATGGGCATGTAGTGAGAATAACTAAATATTACGTAACTGTAAATAGAAAATTAAATAAATTTATTTCATTTTAAAATCCTAATAAAACAGAAATGGTATCTTGGATTGGAAATACAAGACCATTGTTGAATTCGTAATGTGGTACTTTTCATAGGCGAATCTGAAACTCAACCGACATGGATCGATGGTGAATGATATTTTTTGGATGTAAACACCACTAAAATATTTCATAAAAATATTTTAATTAACATAATGTTGAAAAACAGAGTTGGGTTTTTTTAATTACTCCATTTCAGTAAATCTTGGGTTATATTGATATCCTTGGAGTTTATATATGTTAAGGAGGAGGAACCCTCTCGTTGGTGAATGATGACAAACGACGGATCGGGGTCGCTAATGGACAGATCGCCATCAACAATGAATCCACTTCTTCAACTGATCCAAAATTTCTATGTAGGGGAATTATATTCATCATGAATCCTTCCTCGGTTCTTGATTCTAATAATTAATGCATACCAACCCATGAATAGGTTGATACAAGGTTAGATGTTTCTTAGGGGATAGATAAACAACGTGATTAAAGGGAATATGCAGATGATTTTCTATTATTCATAATCCTACTAACATGAACAGACTGAGGAGAACATGAATAAGGGCAAGGAAAATTCTAAGCATGTTCTTGTGATTATCTATCTTCCCCATTATTGCCTTCTTCTTCAATAGATCCATGTGTTTGTAGTGGTTTTTTTTGGGTGGTTCCGAATGTGGTCAGACACCTAGTGTCACATAAAAAATATTTGGAGCTCACATAATTGAATACAACTACCCAATGATCACGATAGTCTTCATGGTTCAAAAAGTAGGCCACAATGGTGATAGTGGTGGCCCATAGAAGGAGAGATGATGGCAAGAATGAATAAAATTAGCATACTAAAGATGGAATCTGGTGGCTGGTTGTGACCTAGAAGCCATGTGATTACCTAGACTGTGTGTCTTAACATGATGATGTGTCTTATCTAAACATTGTGTTTTAATAATTCTAAGTCAATAATCACCTATCACACTATAGTGCAGGTCATATGGTATTTTATGAAACTCCGTGTGTTACCTTCACTCCATGTGACATCAACAATCTGGGTGTTACATATACTCCATGTGTTACCGACACTCTGTGTGTTCCCTATACTTCGTGGGTTACCCATGCTTCATGGGTTATTACTTTAGAGTACTGTGGATTATTATGAAAATTTTGTTCATGTACCATAGACCTATACATGGTGTGATCTAATTCTATTGACTCTCTTGATTTTACTTCTTAGAGGATACACATTTTGTACCTCTTAGGTAGTATACCTTGTTTCATGCTTTTTGAATTACCTTTTTAGTTTTGGGTCCCTACTAAGTACTGGTTTAGTCACCCCAAAAAAGTCACATCTTTCATGTCTTGTGAAGATGATAGGAAGAATTGATGTAGTCTTTGGTGGTAAAGAGATATGGGTGATTTAGGGTGACCCGATAGACATTGTATGCTTCAGTGACATTCAGATTACTTACTGTACCTACCTTTCATGTAGGGTTTTTTGTGGATGATATCCTGGACCATATACTGTAACTTTTTAGTTGGGCGTGTAGTTTGGCCCCTCTATATTTTAGTTTTCTACATTACACTAAGTGGTTTTTCTTAGTGGTTTTCATTCATGATAACTTAGTGTTTTCAGTTTTATCTTTTTCATGGAGATATGTGTGTGCGTATATAGGTACTCAAGAAAATTTATCCCACTTAATGATATTCCTACTCAACACTAATTGCCAAACCAATGCCTATGGGAGGTGGGATTGAAGTAGTAATAACATGGGCCCTAGGGGATGGGTTTTGAGATTTCTGTAGTGCTCTCCTCATCTAGTTTCATCCCTTGAATTGTGATATAATGGAAGAAATCCAAAAAATGGAGCAATTACTATAAAATATCACATAATGGATCACGTCAAAATAGTGAATGATAAGGGAAAATAAATTAATAATGAAATCTAGATTATTATAGATATTACCATTGTATATCCAACACACCTGATGGTGAAGAAAATGATGATCATATGGAGGAGTGATGGAAATTCCTAACTTGGTGTGAGGATAAACTCTTACAAGAGGGGATTCCATTTTACTATAGAAGAAATAATGGAGGAAGGAGAATTGAGTGTTTAAAACATCATAGGGGAAAAGGGTAACTTACCACTTCAATAAGGGTTCTCACAATTTGGTTGCACTATTGGCCATACCACACACCCAACATGACATAAAGAACCCCCTCACATGGGCTAGTCATAAGGTAAGATTATCCTTGTGAAGCTCATGTGAAATGGAACTATAAAAAATCTATCAACACCTGTACTAGAGTGTGTCCCATCTAACACTGTTCTATCAAACCATGCAGCCTCCTATTGTGCACTGAGTTCCCCACATGGTTGAGTATCATGGTTTGTAATAACCATGTGTTAGTCATGAAGTTCATTCTATCTCTATAGTTTTTAGATCAATATGCTCTGAACTATCCCTAAAATGTCCCAAAATGATTCTTATCCTTTTAATAACATTTATAACATAAAAAGGATGTCTCAATATAGTATTATAAGTGACTCTACCTCTTTGATAATCCCAGAAGTTTCAACTTATGAATACCCTTAGAACATATCTTTTAAATAGATCTTATATGGATATCATGACAAACTATTCAAGTATGAATTATTTTGATATAAACATCTAATTATTAATTTTACATTTTCATTATATCGAAGAGAAAATGAAGGATATAAATTAATAGAAGGACCATATTTTGTTAAAATATACTTTTTCATTATGCACTCTTATATTAAAATTTTCTTCAATCACATTCGATATGGTATTTGATAAAATTAACTCCATTTTTGTAGTTAATATTTCAAAATTTATATAGAATTATTATTTTTTATTATCATAAAGTGTTTTACTTATAGTTTAATAGTTAAAATACTATTTTTAGTAATACATTAATATTTATAACATTATCATGAAGTATAAATAACATAAATATATTTAAAAAATTTATTATAAAAATATATATATATTTTTTAAAATAATTTTAAAATTATTATTTTGAGTTTAAAAAATATAAGCTTAACAGTTTTTAATATATGAGTTATTTTCTATGGATTGAAATTATTTTTGAAATATTTATTTTAGTTAAATATTCAAATGGTATACTTTTGTATTGATTTTATTTTAAATCCACATAACCATATTTTATTAACATCAAACTAAATAATTTCATAAAAATAAACTATATTATTAATTTTATCCATAATTCATTTTTATAACTATGAATTTATTTTTCTAAAAATGGATTTTAATTAAAAATATATTTTTATTTTATAATTTATTTTTATCAATTTTAAAATATTAATTATATAAAATTGATTTCATATTTTGTGATAATGGGTACAAATTATGGAATTAGTTCTAGTTTATTTCCCGGAATAAAAATTTACTTAGTAAAAATGTATTTAGTAGATTAAGTATAAAAATGGTAAATGTGAAAAATGTAATAGTAAAAGATTCAAAAAATTCATAAAAACAGGTGTAAATTTTAAAATTTTTGGGATTATAGATCTTAGATGTTTTCTTAGTCCATTATTGTCCATTATTTTAGAAACTTACCCTAGATAGTAACTTCTATGATAATATTATTATAAAAATGTCACTCCTCCAATTTAAAAATACCACCCTTCACCACCCCATTTATCCGTTATTTATAAAAAAGTATCTCAAAAAACAATTATGTTGTCTCTCTTAAACTCGTTACTCTTTTCATGGAATCTTTCTTCTATGGAAAACAACAAGCTAATAATCCTTGAGGTTTTATGAAAGGGAGAACATCCAAAAGGTGTGTGTAATGTTATCAACCAAGCAATATTAATTTGATTCATATTATACACCCTAAAATATATTATATTTGTAAAAGTATGGAAACCTAGGAATTGTTATTATTATTAAATTATATTATACTCATTGAATATCCATTATTTATCGTACACCAAAACAATTCAATAATTGAATATGTTATCCTACATACATGTATAAAACAACCTTCATGTATGATGTGATCCATTTCTTATCATTGTATAGGATTTATGGGTCTAAATGGCTATTTGAATTAGTAATATGATATTTATAACAAGATTATTATTCTAAATCAATAAATTAATTCAATTTCTATAGTGGCCCAAAATTCTAGTACATGGATATTATAAAATTTTAGATGAACATTCATTTTATTAAAAAAATTAAACACCAGTGGACCGTAATAGTTTAGTGACATTAGAAATGAAGAATAAAACATTGTAATCTGGTGAAATATCTTTACCATTTTCATAAAAGTTCTTCTCATTCGGTACTCTTCATAGACGTACCCTATTTAAAACCATTCTTTATAACATGTGAAATAGAAACATATAAAATGGTGAGATCAAATTCTTAGTAATGGTAAACATAAGAGATATCAATCTATGATTTTATGGAAGAATAATATAAACATAAGGCCATCTAATCATGAATAGAACTGATGAAGTTTATAAAAACCCATTAATAGGTCATAAACAAGAGTGATAGCATAAAACATTATTATTTGCAAAAACATGGCCCATAAGGGTTAAAAATCATCATAAATCCACGATGAACTATATGATGATGTCATAAAAGTGTGGTACAATCATAAATAATGAAATTAATTTCATATATTTTATTAAACTATGAAGACCATCAACATAGTGGATGTGAACACACATATTACCCGTAGTGGATTAGGGTACACTTCTTTCTCATTGTGGATCCAGATACACCAGTTTCCCACGTGGACCAGGACACCTCAATATCCCATAGTTGATTAGGATACACCTATTTATCATAGAATTTCACAACAAACATCTTTTTGATGGTGGATCAAGACACACTAGTTTCCCATAGTAGATCATTCTCATTGACATATTTCTCATTTTTATCCCATGAGATATAAAGCTTTACCCAATGCATTGGAAGGATATATAGGTCCAAAATATCTCATATTGAAATCCATACTTATGTTTTCCACAATATCATAAAACATTCAACTAATCATCAAATTAAAACTTTTTTAATGAAAATAATTTTCATAAACATTTCATTAATACACCATATCATAACTCATGAATAATTAATGGGGTTCATAAACATTTAATCAATAAAAACATTAACCATCCAGAGAAATAATAAGGATTCTATCATTAAATATTCTTATTATTAAATCATAAGTAATATAAGAGGATATCATATAATATGGAATGTAAATTTCAAAGGGAAAATGGACTATTTCTTGAGGAAAATAACATTTCATTGAAAATCACTCATTAAAAGATAATACATCAGGAAAAGAACTTTATTTGAAAAGGAACCTTGAAAATATATAAAGGAATCATTAAGAATAATTTAAAATATTTCTTGAGGAAAATATACTCTATTATTAAACCAATTTTTTCTAAACATTTTGGAAAACATATTTGTAATACCTGGCTTTTGGAGAAAAATTCTTTTTGAATGGAAATACAATTATTCATAAAAATATAATTTTGAAATATTTATTAAATAAAAATAGAAAAATGAATAAAAAATTATTATAATTACATATCCAGTTAATAATAATATTCCTGAGTTTATTGATAGATAGATCCTAATATTTTGATATAGGAAGCATAATCACAAAAAATGTTTACAAATGATGAGATTCTAACATAAAAATATTGTAACTACGGAAACATTAAAACATAATTAATGTGAAAGAATAACATAAAATGAAACAAAAAACATCATGAGGATAAATAAATTTAATATATTAACTAAAAAGGGGTTTTATATGATCCTTTTAATGGAATATAAGTGTATAACATTACATACATCTCAAATAAAAAAATGAGTCAAAAATAACATACTGCTTTGGTAATATAAAAACCATATACGTATGAATGATAGATACTTAAATGGATTTTAAAATCCCTATTATATTGTGGATAATAACCATAAAATGAATTCATTGGATTTATAAACACTATATAAAAGAAATGAGTGGTGAATATGGGATGGGCCTCACAGAAGTAAAAAGGTGAGATGGAAATCGCATACCTTAATTATTGTCTTCCATCGTACTCGTTAAAACATCATATATATTAAATATAATATTACTATACATATATTATAGAACAAAAATTAAATATATTATACCATATATTATTTACATATAACCTTTTATTACTCAATTATTTACAACTCCATTTTAAAGTCTTGTTTTGGGTAACAACCACTTTGTTTTTTGTATGTGTTTTATTTTTTCTGTTTTCCTATTACATTGATCATGGTTCCATAATATAAATAATTTTAACCATGATATAAATATCATATATATTCATTATATACTTATTTAGAGTAATACAGAAAATTAAGTGATAGAAAATGAAGTGCACTGTTTATGGAGACAATTGGTTGTACACATGAATGTTGTTTCTATTTTATTATAGGATTTAATGAAATAATATTAAAAGATATATATATTATTATTAAAAAACCAAGTTTGTTTAAAATATATAATATATTTTAATTAAACTTTTCATTAATATTTTTTATTTGAAGCATGAACGAATCACATCGCTTTGTGAGGCAGTTTTCCATCATACAGATGAGCAACATAAACTTATTGCCACAAAATAGAAAGTATAAAGTTATTTGAGATATAATAATTAAATAATAAAAATAAAATTATAATATCATATATATCATATATAAACAATATATACGACATTATTTCTATCCTTGAGAGGTGGTAAAGAAAAAATCTATGACATCGATTCTCAAGGAGATAGTCCACTATACACATGAACAATGATTTTAGAACCCATTTTATTGAAGTGGATATAGTTTTCGGTCATTAAGTAAAATAAAAAAAATCAAAATATATGTAATATAATGATGTTATTATAATTGTTTTAATAAAATAATTTATTGGGGTGGAGGAAGAAAAAAATTGTTTTTGATGAACGTTACCTCTTCGTCGGGCATCCTCCTTAGGTTTTGACCAAATTCCTTCATTGGTTGGGTTTATGAAAATAATTATTCTTCTAGGAAGAGAAAATGGATGTTTTTAAGTGATATGTGTATGAAAAATCTAATACAGAAGGGCTTTATGGTGTGAAGAAGAGAGAGGAGGTGTGCCCCTTTCTAATTACGGGAGGGGAAACACTTGGTATTTCTCAATAGAAATGAGTGTCCCAATGTTTGTTATATGTCACAAGGGTAAAAATGGAACATTAAAAAAATATTATAGTTTTAATGGATGAAATGTGTCCATAAAATAGTTATTGGAAACATTATATGTCATTTATACACTTATCATTTTATTTTAATCCCCAATTAAATTCATTTTTATCGTTAAAGTGATAATTAATTTTTACACATTTAATATTCATTTCAATAAAAAATAAATCATATATTAAAGATAGAATAAATTATCATGATTCCAAATACGGAATAAATTTATAATAATTCCTATTACATAACTGGAAAATTGTAATTTGAAATTATTTTCACAGATTTTAGGAGAAAGAAGATTTTAAATAAAAAATGTTCAATTTGTCATAATTATTTTATATGTAAAATCAATATTAAAAAGATTAAAATTACATAAATTTGAGTAGTTGAATTATCAATGAACTAATTTATCATTAAAATCAATTTAAAATTATAATTTACCAATATAAATATATTAACCGAAAAGGCAGTTTTAAATTTAAATTAATTATTTTTCACTATCCATAAAACAATGAAAATTTTCAGAAAATTATAAGAAAATCATGCTAAGATAATTTTTATGTTTATATACAAAAATTAATCATAAATTATATTATATAATTTCCAAATTTTCTTATAAACTAATTTTAAAATAAGTGAAACAATGTTTAAATACTGTTTTTTTGGAATATACAGTTTTAATTGTAAAATTGGATTTATACTAATCTCTTGTTTAAAAACACACATTAGATGAATGTTAAACATTTTATTGAATATATAATATAATTTATCATTTAAATACCTCACAAAATGTGATTCATTTTTTTTGTGGTAAAACATGTTTATCTGTATGAAAAATGTTTTTCAGAAAATAATTTCCTTTATTTTCAAAAATCTTTTTATTTTCATTTCGATATAATTAGTCAAAACATAAATTATTTTTTATACTTGTTTAGACATATATTTTTATAATTTAGTTAATCCTACTCATACCCACTATGCCAAATTCTATGTGATAACTACCATATAATAATATCTTGATAGTATGTCATGTTTGGTTTAATCTTAGTGTCATGCGTAATGAAATCTAAAATTTGTATTCGGTGTAACACAAGAATTTTTTTTTCATGTGTAATTAGAGATAAACTAAGTTTCACATTTTATGAAATCAAAAAATAAATGAATTGAGTCACACAAAATATTGAAGAGATCAAATTTATTTTGAAGAAGAATTTCACAAAATAATTAGGTTTTAAATTATACCACTAATAAAATGTTTTTCCATCGAAATACATCTCAGTCATCAAAGTATTATAATTTGAAAATACCATTATGTAAACACAAAATATACCAATTAATAATAAAAATTACATTAAAATTTTAATGTTGGAAAAATATAGTCTACCCAAAGTTACTCATAAAATGGTTTCCATATATCATAACATTAGTGGGAAGTGAGGATTTGAAAATGGAAGAAAATAGTAAATAATTACAAAGAGGGATAGAGATCACTAATCACATGAAATTGGGGTATCCAAAAAAATTTATTAACCACATAAGTGTAAACCAATGAGGCGTGTAAAACATCATTTATACCATAAAACATTATTGTAAAATGATATTTTTTTCCATATACTTTTTCTAGAGTTGATGAATTTTCATAAGAAGTTATACATACTCAAATTGATTCCTATTCCTAATAACAATATCACCCTTGTTTTGTGTCTTGATCAATTCCTACATCATATCATACCCCATGAAATGAAGATGGACTTGTCATTCCAAAAGCACTAATAACTCATAAGATCCGTAAATAAAATTATATGTCATTGATTCTATCATTTTTTTATCATCATAGAAAAATAGTTTGTAAAAGTTATGCATAAATCTTCAAATGGTGAGATATTACATGAATATTTGAATCTTCCTTTCACGTTAAATGTAACCCATTTCATAAATGGTTTATCTTATGACTATACCAAAAATTTAAAATACCAAAATTTATAAATCAAGTCAACAAATTTTCAAAATGAACTTATCATTAATAACCATGTGAATATGAAGTAACTCTAAATTTTCTTGAACCTAACATGTGAATACCTTCATCGTGTGTTCTCTTGAAACATGGTAATGTCCTTTATTAATATAAAGACTTAATGAAAATCCACATCCATCATCATTCTTTGAATAAGGCCACAAATTATTAAATATGGTCCATATATTCAATAATGTTTGAAACTTTATCATTGAAAAATAAACTGTGTTTGTAATAAATAATTTATCAGTTATGAGGTCATCAATAATATTCCATTAACTTTATCCATATCAATCATCTATTGGTAATAGAATAACACCATTTTCTCAACATCCAGAATATATTAAGGGTTAACTTCCCATAATCAAAATATCACATTTCTATTGAATAGCTCTTCTATTCCATTAGCACCATTAAATATATTCTTTAAAATACCTATTAAAAACATATAATGAATAATAAATATATATTAAATGATTCATAGAACACGAACATTTAATGGAAGTACATAAATACTTCATCCTCCCACTTCTATCCCAAACTATTAACTACGTTCTATAATCTCACTCATTAATACATATTTTTTTGATATTTAATTTGTAGACTCTAAATTATTATAAATATAAACTTTACACATAATAACATTCATATTTTATCTAGGAGATTTCCCCTTTGGACATTGATTTGAATAATTCCTATACATTCCACATTTAAAGCATTCAATAGTCAATGATTTCTTTTAAGGCAATTATTATAATCCAGTTCATTAACCCAAATTTTCATTTTTATATTGTAGTTACATGCTTTGTTACAATCTTTATTATAGTCAAAATATCTTCACATTCCTCTTAGACATCCAATTCGGTGTTTCTTCCCACATTATCCACACATTGGAAACTAAATCATCTTTCATCTGTTGTCTACACTACCAAAACTCTTCTTGAAATATTTCATCATATTCTATGGTGATTAAAGTATTTTTTTAAGGTACGCATTTTTAATCATGTTCATTAAAAACTAATTAGTCATAATTATAATTTCAATTACTCTATTCGACTTCCCATTTGGCTTACCATCAAAATATTATATATCACATTCAATATTAACCCAGTTCCATATGGTTCCCAATATTAACTAAAACCAAAAATCATGTTGTGAGAAGCAATAATAATAGTTTATGGCCAAAAAATCATTGAAAAAAATTCCTTATATGATATTTAATGCATGAAAACTTCTTTTTAATCCGTGACACATTTTGTTTAACCTAGGTCATTCATAATCATCATCAATTTAAATCATTCATGATGGTTGGTATAGATTTTTTGAATATATTAATCATATCCACTAGGAATAACTATCCATGTGTGAATATAAGGGTCATTTTCATGATCCATGTGATGATCTTATTTGTATAAATTAGTACTTTTTGGATTTTTTACCCCTAAACACTTTTATTTAAATGGAACATGCCTTTATAGGATCCATAAGGTGATGAAATTTCTTGTAGAACACATTCTCTATCCTTTACTAAAATTCAATGGAATTTTCTGATACATTGAATTATCCTTAAAACTATTATTAGATACATACTTAAACATTTTATTAAAAATATCCCTAGAGATATCACTAAATTCTTATCATCCAAATTTTGAAATATTAACTAAACCATTCCTCTGATACAAACATTATAGACCTTGGATTCTCATAGATGGATATTATATATTGTAAGAAGAATATTCATTACATTACACAAAATCATGCTTGACGAAAATAATGGTATAGAGATTTTGAAAAAACGATAAACAAATATATAATATGAGGAACGATGTTAGATTTATCCCCCATAGATCTCCTCATTTTGTACTCCTCCCAGACATACACTAAATAAAACCTTTCTTTATAACCTGATTAAATGAAACATAATAATAGGTGATCTATAACTCTTAGTAAGGATAAAAATAAGTAATTTATATATATTATTGTAATAAATAATAATATAATGGTATGTGTATGTGATCATAAACATAACTATCAATGTTCATAGAAAACCAATCATAGTTCATAAACATAATTCATGGGATACAATTTTTTCATTTCCAAAAACATTACCATAATGGTGAAAAATAATAACAAGACAATCATGAACCATAATATCATGTCATAAAAGTGTGGAACCATTGAAAATAAGTAAATAAATTTAATATGTTAATTTTTAATACTAATACCACCAATAAAGTAGATGGGGACACACATGTTTCCAATATTGGATTAGGACACACCTATTTTCTATAAGAGATTAGGACACACTTATTTCTTATATTGGATCGGGACACACCTTTTTACCACAATGAATCTGGAAAAAACCTATTTCCCATATTGGATCAGGAAACACATGTTTCCCATAGTGGATCACTCCCACCAACTTTTTTCCATTTATTATCTCAAGAGATATAATGATTTACCAAATTTATTAGAGGAAGTTTTATTTCTTACCCTTGTCATAATGAAGACCGTACTAATTTGTTCCATACTATCATAAGACAAAAAATATATCACCACACCATAACTAATGTAAATAAAACATATTTCATAAACATTTAATCAATTCAACATATCATAAACCATAAAAAATAAACATGTTTAAGAATATTTCATCATTACAATCATTAACCACATAATGAAATAATAAGGATGGTATCGTACAATCTTATACTCAGTAAATAATAAGTTACTTTATAGGATTTTATCTTATATGTATAGTAATTTCAAAGGAAAATTGGACCATATCTTAGAGAAATTACGGTTTCTTTGAAAATAAAGTTTCTAAAACTTAAAACATTTTGTAAGTGCATTTATATGAAAATAAACATTGAAAACATATTAATTATGATTTATAAAGAATTTTACACATTAAATGATAAAAATAATCATTTCTATTTAAAAAAATTAAACAACTTTATAAAACATAGTTTTGAGAGAAAACATGTTTTCAATAGAGAATTAAATTTTTCATAAAACCATTCTCATGAAATATTGAGTACATAAAGAGATAAAAATGTAAAAAAGTATTATAATAACTTAAAAATATTATAATAATATTCAGGAGTTTATATATATAGTAATCATAATATATCATAATTGGAACCATACTAAGAATAATCCTAATAAACAATAAGATTGTGATATAATACTCTTTCAAATTTGGAAACTTTTAATCATAAGACCCATGAAAGAATAACAAAAATTGGAATTTAAAAGTATAATGAAGATAAATAATTTCATGATATTACATTAAAAATGGTATATTTCTTTACATCATAATATTATATATGTGCATAACATAACATACATCTCAAAGAATGAAAATTGAGACAAAAAGCTCATACTGCTTTAGTAACTTTTGAACTGTAAACCCCAAGAATGAGATCCAAAATTGGGTATGTAAATATCAATAATTATTTAGATAAGATTACTTAAATGGATTAATGGGTAGTATATACACAAAATAAATGAAATAGGTGGTGAATATTGATTCCATCTCATATAATTTAAAAAAGAGATGGAAATCCCTTACCATAAGTCTTGACATACATCATACTCATTCAAACATCCATTATAATAAATATAAGTTTATTATAAAAATACTAAATAACCATACATACATATATAATACCATATATTATGTAATTATTTCAACTTATTACCCATTTATTAACAATCTCATGATAAATCCGTATTTCAGGTAAAATCTAGATATTTTTTCAAATAAATTTTATTTATTATTCCTAGAGACAGTGGGTTGTAGGTACATAATGAAATTAGTTTCAATTTTCTTTTCAGTTTGAAAGAAAAAAATATAAATGATATATATTATAATTTTAAAATCATTTTCATATGATATATATCACATATTGTTATTAATTCCATCGTAAATACATTCCATGTAAATCATTAACGAATCATATTGCTTCATGATGCTGTAGTTCGTCGTACACAGGAGCGACATTTTCATAATCCCAAAAAATGGAAAGTATGAATGAATATGTGTTAAAATAAGTTTAGGATCATAATAAAATCATAATTATCTTATACATCATCTATAATTATTATATCTATAATTATTTCTAGCCTCAAGTGGTGGCAATGGAAAAACTAGCGACATTGGATCGTGAGGCGGTAGTCCGCCAAACACACAAATGATGCTTTTGTTAGAAATATCATGGAGGTGTCGATGTTTATAGGTCATTACCACCACATAGAAACATATAAGTATATTTAATATTCTTATGTTATTTTATAATCATGGAAGAATAAGAATTTATGTTGTGGAGGAAAAAAAATGCTCGTTGACAAATGTTACATCTAATTCGGGTATCCACCTTAGGATTTCAGTATAAGCCTTATTTGGTTTGATTTTAGTAAAAATTATGGATTCTGGGAAGTGATTTTGGTAGGTTATATATGGTCAAAAGTGGTTTTATGGTGTGAATAAGAGAGTATAGGGTCTGTACATTATAAGAGGGGGAGAGGACACAATTAGTATTTTTGAAAAGAATTATGTACTGCCACTTTTTTCCTAGGTCACAAGAGTAGAAAAATGGACCATTATCAATCCTTATAGGTTGAAATGTCAAATTATTTTCTTTAAATATTATTTATACAATTTTATAGGTAATTTGAACTCTTTCCAATTTTGTTTAACCCTTAGATAAACCCATTTTTACATTTATGGTGGTAAATAATTTTTACTGCCCTGACTATTTATTTTGGTAAAGAAATTATGATCTAATTATTTTATAATATAAATTATTTGGATTCCAAATATGTCGTTAATTTTTACAAATAAAAATTCATTAGGGGATAATTTAAAATGAAAATTAATCCCGTAGAAATGATAAGAAATCATATTTTTAAAAAAGAAATGTTCAAATGAATACAAATTTTTTATATCTAATTTATATAATAAATTGATTAAATCTTCCTAAATTGGATTAATGATTTCATAATTCAACGAATTTATATTTATAAATTCTTCAAAAATTAATTTTACTTTATAAATAAATTAAATTAAAATGTAGTTTTCAATGAAAATTTTGTATTTTTAGTTATTCATTAAAAAACTAAAAAATTTCAGGAAATGTTCCAAATGTGATCCCTAAGAAATTATTGTTATTCATATTTCAAAATTTATGTTTATTATTTAAAATAAATTTTCTAAAGGTTTTAAAAATAAATTTAATGTTTAGTATGGCTAAGGTGAAAAAACTATTTTTTTCATAAAAGTTTTTATTAAGCACAAAATTAGATTAATTGTTATATTTAGTATAAAAAATTTATAAGAGGAATGCCAGATATTGGAATGGGTATATAATATGTAAATTTAATTTATATAATTTAAAAAATATGATTGGAGTTATTTTTTTGAGGTAAAATGCATTTATATGGATAAAATAGTTTTCTAGAGAATAATATCTTTTCTTTTCTAAAATGTTATTATTTTCATTTCTAGTTAATTGGCCTCAAAATAATTAATTATATATACATGTATAAAACTTATATTTTCATAATTTTTTTAATCCTACTCATACCAAAAATTCCAATTTCTAGTTGATAACTATTATAGTTATTTTAATAGTATGTCCCATTTCATTTAAACTTGATGTTGTGTGTAATAAAAACTAAACTCAGTATTCTGTGTAACACATGCCAAAATTAATGTTTCATGTAACATAAGATAATCTCAATTTTACATTTAATTTATTCTTAAATTAGTGTTTTGTGTCACACAAAATAAATAAGAGATCATTTTTTTTGAAAGAAAATAATTTCACAAAATCTCAAGGTGTTACAATTTCTTCCACAAAAAATTCTATAGAAAATGAAAGTGTCAGTCATGTGTAAGTGAAGAGTACCACATCCACATAAATTACATAATTTGTTTCCATCATTACTTAACATTTATGAATTCAATAAAATATTTAAATTAAAAAAATTATATTTATTTTGTAATTATAATATTAGGAGATATATAATTTATATTTTCACTAAATAATTATAGTGAATTGAATAATTAAACAAAAACATAAAAGAATTATTTTAAATTTGAGTTGATTTGGGAAAATCCTATGAATATATATTAATTTTTTACTAATGTAATAAAAAGTGACTCACACAACTATAATTATAGATATTACGAAACTATTTTACAAAAAATATGACTATAATAAACATACCAAGGAAGTATCATAGAATTTGAACAAACCACATCAAGTAACCATCCTAAGAGAAAATTCTTTAGTAATTTAGTAACACATGATAGTCAATAGGCATCGAAAATGAAATATATATGAAACAAATTAAGAATTTTTTTAATTCAATTATTTTTATTTTTCATGATGTTTAGTTCATTCACATAAGGAATAAAGAACCTAGATAAGGGGTTTCTTGCCTTATCTTTCATAAGGCTTCTTGGTTTCCATTTCCTCTCTATGAATCATATCAAATATTATGCAAAAATATATTGTCTTACATGTCAGAATTACTTCCCTATAGGATACACATATCACTATTAATGATTCTTTTTTTAAAAAACAAGTATATGTCACGATATTACTTTCCTATTATTTTGACCTAAAATAAGCCAGTGTCATAATGGTTTTTGGTCAACTCAATTTATTTTCATTGGATCACAAACCATCTTAATCAGATTTACTATATTGTGTTTTTCAAAAAATTCTATACTCTAAAAATTAAATCATATTATTATTCAGAGAAGTTGATTATTTACACTAATATCTTCTTCTTTAGTGGATTTAATTGCCTTTAAAAATATGGCATTTTATTGAATGATTCATGTCAATTACAAAGATATTATTTCCCCCATGTCCTTATTTATCCTTCTTTAAAATTATCTACATTCAAGTATGAAATCAATAATATATTTTACATCCATTGATAATTATGATTCTCTTTACATCGTATCAAAAATAATATCTATTATTCTCTATTATTTTTTCATTTTAGATAAATATAATCTTTTTAAAAATCATCATTTTTCATACTTATATTTTATCTTCCCCACTATATTTCAAATTTTTTAACTTTTGTAACAATCATTTATTTCTGTTTTGGTTTTGAGATACATTCTTCAAAATTTTTAAAATTTAATTAAAATTGTTTTACAAGAATTTTTTTTTCTATGATCTAGCCGTTTATTCATTATAAGTCATCTTATACCAATACTCATGATATTAAAAAGTGAATTCTTCTTCTGTTACAGAATGAATGTTTCATTTTTAAAAATTTAAAAAGTGAAGGGTGACTACATTTTGACTTTAAAAGTGACTTATTATTATTTTATATTCATATACCCTTATTTCCTTATCCATGGTATTAAATATGCATGGTGAGGAATATCAAAAAGATAATTGTTCTGTTACTACTTTTCTATTTCCTAATCCTCCACCCTATATATATTTGATTTTATTTCAATTATTTCATAATGTAATTTCCATATATAAAATTTCATTGATTATATGGTCTTCTCCTATACACCTATATGTTGACTGACTGGAGAAATTATATACTCAACAATATATAGTCCATTTTTATATCATAAATATTATAGTTTTAATTATTTTAACTGAAGGTTTTATACATTGAATATAACACTCCAAAATTATAATATACGTTTACCATTAAAAAATTTAATTTTTTCAGTGCATTATCCTCATTCAACATTGAACATGTATAGAAACTATGATATATTTTAAATAAAATAAAAATATATAAATAAAATTGTTAAAACATTGTCATTTTATTAGTGGTAATAAATAAGAGAAACCACTTTATGAAATATATTTAGAAATAAAATAAATACTACATTTAATATGAATTAAAGTCAATTATATTATCTAAAATTTAAAATAATATCATTAATTTTTAGAAAATTATTTTCCTAAAAACTAGTTTAGCATGATTAGGTATATTTATTATAAAATTATCCTTTATCGTAATTAGAAATTTCATTTGACAAAACAAATTTTAAATGTGTTATTTTATAAAATAATTGATCTAAAAACTTAAAACATAGTCTATTTCAGTAAAATTTACTACTATTGTTAGAAATTAATTACCAATGTAAAAGTATATAGGGGTAAATTGAGTTTAACCTAGTTTAAAAGGCATAAAATATTTTATATAGTGTCCTAGAAATGAATATTTATGATTTTTATTAGACCAGAAGAAATATTTCTACAAATTTTTTCACATTTGATCCATTGATGCATGAATAGTTTCATGTCATTAATGAAAAATGAAAATGTGTTCCCAAAATTTCTATTTCGATCACTTATAAAAGGGTAACATATTTACCAATTTAATAAATAGATTAAAATACAATTAATCATTCAAAATAATTCATTTCACAATATTTATAAACCTATACCTAGAAAATATTTCATTGGTCTTAATTAGTTTTACAAATCCCTTTAAATTAAATAATACTTTTGAGAAAAATCAAGTCCTCGACGTTAGTATTATTAAATACTTAGTTTTTATTCTCAATTATAGTCTTTGTAATTTATTATAAAAAATATATTAATATTGTTTGTATCATTTGTATACATTGATGATATTATATAATTGGTATTATCATTTTTTATCCACATATCCCATCTATTATGATAAACAAAAAATTGTTCATGCGTTTTGTAAATTTAATCATGTATAGCGGGTAATCTTTTATTCAAATTTTTTTAATATTTTAAAATCTATTATTTTTTCGTATAATTATTTTAATTATTATATATGATACAAATATTAACAAAATAATATCATTATGATTTTGGTATAGTGTTATTACAACTAAATTACTATATAATAATTCATTAAATTGGGGCAAGTTCATGTTTGGGTTGGTTTAACCACCTAAATAGAAAATACTATTAATTTATGTATGGATAAATATGATAAACTATTTACTTGTTTAATGGGATATAAGTATGTAAATAATTTTTTTTCATGTTATTAAGGTTATATACCATTTATCTCAGTAATTAAGAAGAAACCTTTGTGTGACCAGAATAAAAAAACATGATCATCATTGACCTTATCGTCATGATTCATAACCAAAACTAACACGAAATGGAATAGTATATTTCTAATATATATTCAAATATATATTCTAGTGTTACATAATATATATTATTTATGAACTTTTAAAAAAGAATAGTAATAAATAGGGCTATTATAAAACTAGTATAAATGATAAAAACAATAAATACCTGATGGGAAAAATCATAAGTATTCAGGTCTAAAAGGACTGATATTTAAAACTATGAATAAAAATGAATATGAGTAAAATTTTTAATTATGTGATAAAGTTATCTATGTTTTTTATATATAATTTTAAATTTCATTAATATAAGTCAATACTAGAGGTAAATGTTCTAGTCTCACCTTCCATTCATTGAGACAAGTATTGTATTTATGCACCTAATTTCATTTATGTGGTGTATATATTTATTATTTGAGATATAATAT
Source organism: Viscum album (assembly GCA_963277665.1). Lineage (NCBI taxonomy): Eukaryota > Viridiplantae > Streptophyta > Magnoliopsida > Santalales > Viscaceae > Viscum > Viscum album. The sequence continues at coordinate 2,037,104,077 of OY728156.1, forward strand.
AATTAATTATTATTTAATCATGTTTTTTAAGGTTAAAATTCATTCCATATATTTCATTGTGTTATTAATTGAATTTTTCAATGTGGTAAGAATTTTCTTAGTTTGAATTCTCAATCTTTGACATATAATATAATTTATCTACCATGTTCCCTTTTTATAATGTTTTATTTATGTACTATCTCATTAGATTAATTATAATCTTATTCCATGAGTTCAATTATAGGTACCCATACTCATTATACATAGATATCATATCATAATAGTTTAATATTTTTTTTATAACATAACAATCCATGGAAAATCATACAGGTATAATGCCTTTCTAAACTTGGACATATAAAAACTAGTTTATATATGATATAAATATTGTCCCAATATTTTTTTGGTAACCTTAACCTTTATTATAAAAATTATACATGGTACGTTTCTCCAGAACATATGTAATAGAAACATAAGAAAGGGTGAGCTTAGATGCTCAGTAAGGGTAAAAAAGGGAGATATTAATGATCACTTGAGAATAAAATTAGAATAATTTTATAACAACAAGGGAATAAAATTTATAAACCATATGATATATATCATAAATATTAATAATTTTCCATTTCAAAAATCATAATAATTAATAATCCATGAATTATAACAGAATTAATGAACATGATACAAGACAAAATTACATTGGAATAACCTATGTTTTTGGAATAGTCAAAAGCATATAAAATCATTTACTTAGTAATTAGGTATCATTTATAAAACTATAATCATGGAATGGTTTTACTCCCCAAAACATCACATTTTTCACATTTTACTCCCTAGACAATCATGGTGGAAAAGTCCCTTACTGAACTTGGTTCACACAACATTCAAATCAGGTTTATCTCATGAGATATCTATATTTTCTCAAATTATTGAAGGAATATATAGGTACCAAAAATAACGTAATATAATTTTTACATATGTGTGACACTAGTTTATAAATTATTCATCAAAATAGAGCATATGAAAAAAAATCCATTTCATAAATATTTCATCCTAATTTTACTCATGTAAAAAGAAATGTTTTCAATAAAATCATGTAATCATAAACATAACCCGTATATATAAAGAATAATTATGGTAACCAAGTATCATATTACCCATAAATCATAAGATAAATCTATGGTTCTTTACTTGAAAAAATACAAGTACAACTAAAATATAATTAAAACAATTTTCCAAAAAAGAAATTTTCATTTAGAAATAACTTGTTAAAAATGAAAAAATATAATGGAAAATAGTCCCTCTGAAAAAAAACCATGTATAATTTTAAATTACTCTCCAAGGAATAAATTATCAATGATAGTGGGAAAATTCAATCATTTCATAAATGTTAAAAAAATATTACTTCCAAACATTTTTCAGAAAAGTCACAAAGTACATCTTATGGAAAAAGGAAAACAAAATTTTCAAACCATTTTTTAAAAATTAAAACATGGGTATAAATTAAATTAAAAAATTATAGGATAATAATGAATACCATCATTAAAATATTTTTATAATATATTAATATGGATGAAAAATGTTTTCGACCAAAGAGATAAATGCTGTTAATTTTAAATTAAAACATATTTTTTTATCTCTAGAGTAAATAAGATAGGAAAATTGAAAATAAAAAATATATTTTAAATAAATTTTTAGATAATAACAAAATTTAATTTGGTGTTCATAATTTTATAAAAAAATTTACCATCAAAACCTAATTACAAACTATCCCGATAAACAATGAGATTTTAACATAAAACCACTTACCACCTTTTTTACTTTTGAGTCAAAAGTAACTTGAAATAAAAACACATATATTTATTTTAAAATAACCAAACTATTCATAAAAATAATTATAAAATTTATTTATTTGATTTATATACCCCACTCAAAAGAAAAAGGTGGTGTATATGGCATGTATCCTGTAGAAGTAAAAGTAAGACGAAAATTTGTTACATTGGGAATGACTTCCTTTGAATGTGTTAGAATATTATGTATAATAATAATATATTTTTAATAAATATATTAAATTATAATAATCATATATATCATACAATATTTTATTTAATTATAATCTTTATCACGAATTTAATAAAAATTCTTTATTAAAATCACTATTTTGGGTGATATCTACTTCATTTTTCATCAATGTTTTGGTTTGGTAGATTTGGTCATTTTATTTTGATCATGATTAAATAAAATTAATAATTTTATTCAGGACATATATATAATATGAAATTATTATGTAAATTTTTATATTCATTTATAATATTATAGATATAAAAATGAATTACATTGTTCATGGAATCGGTAGGTCATACGAGTGCAAAAAATGTTATTTTCATTTTTTGATGAATGAAACTACAGAAATATAAATAATTGATATCCATATAAGATTAATTTTTATGTCTTATATATTAGAAATATTCATTAAATACATTCTTATCACCATCAATGTAAAATATAAATGAAAAAAGAATCGCATCGCTTCATGGATGTGGTAGTAAGACGTACGCACGATCGACATTATTTTTTCTAATGGTTAGGAATGTATATATGTTGAGGAAATAGTATAATTATAGAATTATAATTATTTAATAAATATCATATAAAAATATTAATAACATGATAATATTAATCCCTAAAATATGGTAATGAAAAAAATGAATTGTATCACTACGTGGAGAAGGTAAGCTCTACGTACGCATGAGTGACACTTTCACTCATCGTTTGATAAAAAGGGCTTTATAATTAGGTATTCATAATAATAATAACACTTAAGAATATTTAGTATATTTATTTATTATTTTTTAACAATTACCATAGATTAATTTGTGGTACATACATGTAGAAAAGAAAGTGATCGATTTTGGCGACTGCACCATCTTTGTAATGACTCCTATAGATTTTTTCTAAATCGATATAGGGTTTGATTTTAAGAATAACAGAACCTATATAACTTTTATATTGAAGTTTATAAGTTAAATATTTAGAGTTTTTATTGATATATAAAGTTATTTGTGGTAAAAATAAGTAAGAGAGGAGGTTCTCTTTTATAATTAAAGTGAGGGGAACTTTTGGAATTTCTCAAAAACATTAAATTAGAAAAAATTTATTCTTAATTAAAATGCCTCCAAAAGAACATGTATTATAATTTAATGTTTTATAGTGTTGTAATACCATAAATTTACATAATGTGGACAAGTTTGGTTTCATTTTAGACCTTATTATTTTTATTACCCCTTAGTTATTCAATTTTAATATTAACTACGGTAATATGTTTTTTATTAATAAAGGGTACTAAATTTTAACTTTTAATGTAAAAATTGTTCAATAAATGGATATTTGATGAAATTTTCAAACATATCTTATTCAATAAGTCTTATTTCAACAATTTTATTATTTTTGTATAATTTATTAAAATATTATTTTGGTAAACCATCATTTTTATCAATTTTGACAGAATTCATTTAATTTGAAAATCAAGACATAAGGAAAAGGTTTTAAATAAAATATAACCATTTAATATGTTAATAATATATAATATAGATATATAAAATTTTTATAACAATATATTTACTCAAATTATGTAACTTTTAATATTTATAATGTAATTTATTATATTTATCAATTAATTGAATTAATATTGTTTGGATATTGTGTAACTATTTAATGTAATTATATAATAACCATGAATTTTAAATTAAAAATCATTATTAATATAATTCCATTAAAGATAAATTAATATTAATATTCATTCATAACAATTTTGTGTCCCTATGTGCACACATATTGAAATTTAAAAAAATGGGAGTGACATTTTGTAACATTATTTATTTTAAAAAATATATAAGTCACTTTACTCGATGAGTATCCAATAATCAACTCAATTTAAATAATGAGTTGTTAATTGTAGTATTAGAATCATCTAATAATAATTGTTTTAAAAAATTATGGCCTTATCACTTAGATTTAATCAGTACTAACTAGATTTACCATTTATCGAGGTGATAAAATTTTCCCTAGTTAATATTTATATTTGTTATAAATAAAAGAGGACACTACCATATTTTATGATCAAAATATAAAATATGGAATCCATTTTATTAAATTTGATAAATATAATTATAAAAAATGAATTTAAAAAAAGGGCATGAAATGTGATGAAAACTATTTTTTTATAAATATATTTATAATCAGTAAACTTGGTTTATTCTTATCCCATTCAAAAATGAAATATTAAATGAATTTTAATTTTTTTAAATAAATATAAAATATATGAATTTCATTAAAATATTAAACCAATAGTGATTAATTTAATTTATTAAGGAAAAACACCTTGTATGGATAAATATATTTTCTAAAAAAAATTTTGATTTATGTATAAAAATGATTTAACACCAAATTCAAACATAAAATTTATTCTAATTAACATAAATGGATTATTTAAAATTTAAGAGATAAAAATTTTCTAAGAAAACTTTTTAAAATAAAATTTTACATTATAAATTACTGAAAAAAATACATTTTTCACTATTATATAAATCAGTATATTTCACTATTAACTAGAAAATCAATATTTTTGACACTATACATGAAATTCACCCAAATATAATATTTTTATGATTATTTAAAAAAATATATTTTGTTCTTTTATATAATATTTTTTTAAAAGTTTTCAAAATTAAATACAATAGTTTCTCCAGGGAAACAATAGAATTCATTTTGACAGGAATATATTTTCTAAGAAATATATAACTTTGTTAAAAATTGATTCCTTACATCGTAATAATTATTCAAAAACATTATAATTTGTATTCTTTTTATTATATATCTCATGAAATATTTAATATTATAAATTCCCTTCAATTTAGGTGTATTGATGCATTAAAATGTTCTACAAAAATATTCTGATTCATTTAAACTCTATGTTTCATGTAATAAAATCGATAAATGAAATAATAAAATTAAAGAGAAATATTTTAAAAAATCTCATGTTGATGAATACCCCTTAATAAATTTTATTCTCACAATTTTACCATGTTCTTGGTAATAAATGTTTTTATGTTTTAAATGTAAATTTTTGAAACCCTCAACATAAAAAGGGTTAATAAAACATACCTAGAAAAGTGGGAAAGGGAAGCATGAAGGTCACCACTAAAATAGGATTTCTAATCAAAGTACATATGTGGGAACTGAAAACATTAAAATAGAAAAGAAAAATAATTCCCAAAGACTAGAAGAGAGTGATAGAAGAAATGATTATGAGAAAGTTAACAACCACAATTCCATGAATTAGTGAGTGGTTAAAATACCATTAGCCCTTTGGATTTAATGGATTTAAGAAAACATTTTATATTCACAACTATTACCAAGGATTTATGAATTTTTTTAGACTATGGATTGAGAACATAAGTAAATATAACTACTATATATATATATAATTTCATCTGTTAATTAGTTTTCACCATATTCTAATCTATTGCTCTAAAATAAGAATTTTATTAGAATTTTGTTTGCATAAAGAACTAAAATCATCATTTAGTGGATTAAATAATATATTAAGATATTTATTCTATCATTATACATTATCCAAAACCATATTTTTAAACGACAAGATAACTATTAAAATGAATAAAAAATGATGAAATATAACATTAATTTCTAAAACAATAGGTACCTTAATAACCTTAAAAAATAATATTTCTTGTAAAATTAATTTTTAATCATATATGTAAAAAATAAATTAACCCAATGAAACATCTACCAAATATCATTAATCACCATGATAAATTACTATATAATATTGTAACATGTGAACTTCACCAAAATATAATGTTTAAAATCTATATACTAAACTATAAGGTAATTCTCTGCCTGTCTGTAAATATATTTAAAAATATCACCTAGTCAATGAATAACATTTACACCATCAATATGATCTACATTCCATTATCTATTAGTTTATAATTAAGTTATCATTAAATCATATACCAACTGATAGATTTATTTAAACCTCAATATTGTGTCAAAATACTATCACCTAAATCATTAAAAGGGGCGATTAATGCATTTGATATTATGATTAACCATAAACATCTATATACATGATGATATCCATAAATTTTAAGTTTACCACAAATGAAAAATATATTCTTCCAAGATTAACACAATTTTTATTCCTTAAAGAAATTTATAATTATGAGAAATTTTCTATAAATCAAAAAATGCAATAAACTACATGAAATATGACATAAATCATTTTTAACAAATAAAAAACCAATATCAAGTCTACCAATATAGTCAGTGTTAATCATATTGTAATCCCAACAAATAATTATTAACTCGTCTTAAAAAGAATATAAATATTTATCTTTCCATCAAGAAAGTGTCCCCTAAAAATTTCACTTTATCACTAAATCACTTTTCATTTTTATTAGTACAATTAAAAATACATTTTCAAACAATTGACGAAAAGTCAATATATAAAAATACATAGAAATTTCATGATTTTATAACTAGAATATCATTATTATTAAACTTATAAATCATAATTCTTGAATTTTAATTCATAAAAACATCAATCATAACACTTCATTTTAAAACCATTAACTAGGATTCATCATATTACTCCCCAATAATATTGTCCATAAATGATATATGAAAAAGGTATTATGATTCATCAACATTAATTGAATAATACTTTTTATTTTTAATATAATAAATGTTTATAAGATAGACCAAACCTTTCATAAATCATTCATATTATCTTCATCATCAAAAGAATTACTCTTAAATAATTGTATTTTCACATATAGATCTCTTCTAAGAAGAAATAAATTTGATAATTTCTAATATATACGGCATTTATTATAGTGAAATATTATAGATACCTTAGGGAGACCATTATTCTATTCTATTGTGTTAACTGAAAATTTTATTCCTCACTATTAATTAATTTCAATATGTTAATATTTTACACACTGAAAACATTAACTTATTTTACCAATACATTCATTTTATTTCTTCATCTAATATTCTATACTTATTGGATGGTGAATCCTCTTTCCTATATGGTCTTTATGAAACTCCACCATATTATTATTTGGTCTTTTATGAAAATAGATAATGATTATATTGTTAATCGTATAATTAGTTAACTAATTTGATATCATCACATGGTATTTAATTCCATGTATTATTTCAATTGTATTATATTAAATATATATATTCAATTTACCATCATATTCAATGTTATGTAGATTCATTTGGGGTCTATCCATTAAATAAAACAAAAAAAGTCACATTGTGAGAAACAATGATCATAGTGGGAAACCACATATTTATGAAAAATCATATAACTAATGTATAAATCATAAAGCCTTAATTTATGATTCTCTAGTATTAACCATGTTCTTTCATGATAGTTTCTTAAAAATTAAGATTCTATATTATACTAATGCATATCCCAATCATTCTTATTGATGTTTTCTCATCAATGTTTCAAAGGTAAACTAAAAAATTATCTGATTTCAAGTATATGAACCCATACCTTTCCTAAATATATACCACATATACTAGATTAATATAAATTTAATAAAATAAAAATTCAGTCCAAAACCATATAGGTTAAGTTCGATATGAAACATGGATATATATAAAATTTTTACATAAAATTTCTACAATTAATCCCAACAATTTAATCATTACTATGACCATTATTAAACATATTATAACTAGTAAATTTCATTATATACTTGGGAAAATAAACATAATAAATGGTGAGATCAAATGATAATTTTGAGTAAACAATAAAGATATCCATGATCATTATATAAAAACATGAACATAAATATCTGATAACATAAACATAACATTTTTAAATCATAACCTACGTATCATAAATCATAATCATTAGTCACATAATCAATTTTGGAATTTCAAAATCCAATATTCATAATAAAATTACGGATCATTATTAATGAATTAATAAAATTAGAATAAGACATTACTTTGTGGCATATTCATAAGAAAATAAGAGCAGTAATCATTTATTTTTTCCAAGAAAATCATAGTTTAATGGGTTCACCACAAAAACTATCATAGTACTCAAGGCTCACTAACAATAGTATCATAGTGGAACAATTCACACCCCATTCCAATAGTAATTAACTCATGAGATATCAGTCTAATCCCAGTGAATTGAATTTATATATACATATTTCACATGAATGAAATAATGAAATTCATACATATGTTTTCATCAAGATCATAAATCATTCATCAAATATACACCCATGAATATAAATAGATTTTATAAACATTTCAACAGAACATAACCTATGGAAATGGAAGGGGGTTCATAAAAAGCATACAATCATAAACATGAAACCTCCAAAGAAAGAATAAGGATGGTATACATGGATTATATCCACAGAAATTAAAAATTTAAATCAAAATTTATTATCTTTGATTAATTGAACGACCATTAAAATATCAAGATAAAATTCATGAAGAAACTAAATATTCTATATTAAAATAAATTATTAAAAAGTATATAAAAAATTATTTTTTTAGAACAACCTTATAAATTTATAAATTATGTTTCACTGAAAAAATTATTGATGATGTAGGGAAAATTCATTCATGTCATATAAGTTAAAAAAAATTATTTAATACAATTTCATTAAATGAAAAAATTAGTAAAAATGATTTTAAACAACCATAGGATAAGTTTAAAAATCTTATTAAAAATTTTCAGAAAATATAGAAATGGGATATAAATAAATTTCTACTGAAGAGAGAATTGATTTCAGTTTTCCTTATAAATTTATTTTTTCCTATTGAGTAATCAATATAAGGGAGAATAATTTAGAATGTGTATTTAAGTGAATTAACTGGAGTAGAATAAAATTAATGATTTTATTGAGAAGTTGATCGTATGATTTAGTCATTAGAATACATTCATAAAAAATCCCTATAATAATTAGAATGTGACATGAAACTTTTTACCACATTGGTAAATTTTGAAACAAAATATAAAAGGATGAAATATCCTTATATGGCTATATAATTACAATCAATTTTAATATTAGTAATCATAAAAACATTAAATTTCGTTATATGCACCACACAAATGAAACTTATGGTGTATAATGAATTTTTACCATAGAAATAAAAGTGGGATAAAAATTCTTTACATTTGGTCCAACTTCCTTCCAAAGTGTTGTAATATCGTGTATACTAAATATATAATAATTATAAAAATATTACAGAACCATAATAATATATATATATTATCATTTATGATTTATATATAAACATTTATCACCTATGTATTAGAATGTTTTTATTAAAATCAATATTTCGTGTGATATATGCTTTTTTCATGTGTGTTTTGTTTTGGTATTTTTTTCATTGTATTTTTTCCACTCATACATCATCCCAATAATTATAAACATAAACTAAATATCATATATATTTTTTATATACATTTTAGGTTCATTCCTAAAATTAAAGATATAAAAAATGAACTACACTATTTATAGAGATGGTTTGTCGTAAATACACAAGAACAATGCTTCCATTTTTTATGGATGAAGCTAAACAAGGTAAATAAAAAATTACTTCTAAAAATAATTATTTTATAACATGTATCATATATATTATTTAAATCAATTCATCTTACCATCAATGTTTAACATAAATTTAAACTGATTCAGATAGTGTCGTGGAGGTGGTTGCCCACACAAACGGACGATCAACATAATCATTTTCAATGGTTTGGAAAGAAAAAAGGTATATATGATATTATATTTCAAAAAATATAATTATTTAATATATATCACATATAAATATCAATACCATCATAACAACTTTCCATAAAATCCATTAATGAAAAAAATTAAGGGTACCACTATGTAGAGATGGTAGGTTTTACGTATATAGAAGCAATACTTTCAATTATCATTTTATGGGAAATAGGTTGTAAAATTTATTTTAAATAATAATAATAACACATAAGAATATTTAGGATACGTAAATTAGTTTTAATGATAAATAAAATAGATTTATATAAGTTAAAGAATAGTAGAATAGAAAGTGATCGGTTAAGGTGATTACCTCTTCTTCAATACCACTCCTTTAGATCTCCTTGAAAGGGCATTGGGGTTGGTATTTTAGAAAGAATAGAACCTCTAATATATATAGGTATGTTTAAAAGAGAAGTTTCTAGGGTTTTATCAAGGTATAAGGTTGAATGCTGTGTAATGAAGTGAGGGAGGAGGTTCCCTTTTATAATTGAGGTGATGGGAACTTCAGGAATTTTTGAAAGGATTACATTTTAATAAATTAAATATCTAGCCAAATGAATCTAAATTAATAGGGAATAAAATATATATAAGGATAGGGTTTTAATACCATCATCCAATTGAATTTATATATCTTTTTATTTCATTTTAAATCTTCTCACTTTTACTAACCCTTAGTTGATCAAATAAAATTTTAACTATGGTAATGAGTTTTTAAGTAATAAAGGGTTGTAATGTTTACTTATAAGGTTGAAATTGACCCCTAAATTGCCATGTGAAGAAATTTTCGACCATATAATATCCAATTTTTATAATTTAAATGTTTTTATTATATTTAGATAATTTAATATAATATTATTTTGATAAAATATTACTATTGTCTATTTTGACACTATTTTGTTAATTTGACTTAAAAGACATACATAAAAAGTTTTAACATTAATGTAATCTTTTCACACAAGAAAAATATTTCATAAACACCTATAACATTCATCGAACAATATACATTAATAAAATAATATCACATTAATTTTTTCTAAAAATTATTTTTTTTCCAATTATTGAATAAATAATGTTTTGGAATTGTGTAAAAATTTAAAGAAATTCCCTAATATGTAAAAAATATCAATAAATTACCATCTTGAAAATAACTTCATAATGCACAATAAAATTATTAATATTCATTCATAACTAGATTTTCCCCTTTGAGAACTCATAAAAATATTTAAAACTGAGAGAGTGGCATTTTTTAAATTTCATTGATTTAAAGAGTATATAAGTAATTTTCATGGGAAAGTTTCTGTTAAACAAAAAAATATAGTGCCTAAGGTGTTTTTATTTGAATTGGATTTTTAAAATTAGACTTATGAATAATATTTAGGGCCTGATCGCATAGTTTAACGCTAGATTAACCAATTTTACTTATTACCATTATCATAAATGTTACCACAACTACTAATAACATTGTTAAAAAATAAAAGTGTAATATTTTACTAATTTGAGACACATTATTAAAAATATAGAATCCATTTTATCAAATTTAATACATTTATGTAGAAAAAATAAATTTAAAAATAAGCATGAAATATTTGACAAGACAAATTTTTCATAAAAATAAACCTGTAATCATAAAACATGGTCTCCACTTTTCCCAAGCATAGAAATATATTAAATGAATGTTAATATAATTTATTGAATATATGATATATAAATTTAATTAGAATATTTCACCAATAGTTATAAATTTATTTTTTTAATTAAAAATCAGATTATGCACAAAAAATATTTTTGAATTAAAAATTTCTTTTTTAAGTGTAAATTTTTTTACACTATATTAGAAAATAAAATTTATTATAATGAACCTAATTGGTGTAACATTCCAAAATTCTAAAATAACAAAATTTTATTCAATAGTGTGTATGACCCAAAACACCATGAATAGAAGGTAATATAACATAAGTATAATTTTCAATATGTTTACTATTTTTTATAAATTCAATATATGAAAGTATATGTTTGAATTCATTGGTTAACAATTGATTAGAAATAAAAAATTAAATTCAACTGAACATAAAGGAAATAATTTTATAAAACCATTTTTATGCTCCCAAAAGAAATTTTATCATTATAAATTAAATTAATTACTATTAGTTAGTCAACATGATGAAATTTATATATTATATATTCAATATAATGTTTTTACATTAATCCAATAGATCTATTAGATATAAGAGAACAAGAAATCCAATTTTTCATAAAATGTATACTTTTTAAAGGCAATTTTCCTGCCTTTTAATGTCAAACTAGTTTTAAAACCAAATATTGACAACTTTTTAAATTTTATATAAAATAATAAACTTCCTTTTTTAAATAATAATTTAAAATTATCTTGTGGTGAATTTTTAGTATTTTTTATGAGAAATTTTATTTTTTGATAAATGATTCAAAATAATGAATTTTAATTTAAAACTGAATTTCCATCCAAATAAATTATAAATTATAATTATATTTGTAATTATATATAAAGCAAAAATAGATCAATTATACATATATTAATCCAATTTAGTTCATTTTAATCATTTGAATAATTTATTTATATATAAAAACATAGTAACATTTTGAACATGTTCATTTCGAAACCCCACTTTCTTATTCCTTTTGCGGGTTTACATTCAAATTAAATCAAACCAATTATATGATTTCAATTTGAAAATATGGGTTCCATATTTTGAATCAGAAAAATATATAATTTATATTGAATTAAAATTATTAATATTCTACAGTGATTAGTGAAAATGGATAAAATTAATCACAAAAATTAAGCGAAAACGATGTTCATAATAGACTAACCATTAATCCTAAGGGTAAAATAACAAAGAAACTTGTCTACAACCAATTTTCTATATATATTTTTACCACATAACATATCTTATTAGAAAAAAATTAATTATTCGAGAAATGTGAGGTAAGGGAGACCTGAATATAGTGTATATTGTTTGGTATATACAGGAATGTCACTCCTTGACTATAAAAGTGAACTCACTCCCATCACTTAGTCACACATATCATGCCATTTAGTTCATTGAAAAACTAAAAAATATACATCCAAAATTATATCCTATCATCCTATAAACCTTATTTTTGGAATAATGAAACTGTTTTTGGTTTTAGTCTAATCTGAAGGAGGATACCCGAAGAAAAAGTAATGGTTTCTAAAAAAGTTTTTATTTTATTTCCTTACCCAACTCCTTCATTTCATATTATACCATACTTATATAACAACATAACAACATTAATTATAAATATATCATTTTTATCTTATGTTTAGGGGCTAGAAAGTCTGACACTTCCATCAAATGGGATATTCAATCATCGTTTATGTGTATGGAAGACTACCATATCTCGAACTGATGTCATTCGTTCGTCCATTGACACCTTTAATGGATGATAATAATGATGGATTTATAGTTTATATATCATATTTATGATTTATTTATTCTTACAGAATTATTATTTAACACATAAATTCATTATTTACATTTTTTGGGAGTACAATAATGTCGTTAATGTGTACGGTTGACTACCGCCTGGCGAACTGATGTGATTTGTTCACACATTGCATGGAACATATAAAGGATTATTTGTAAAACAATATGTGATATATATATATTTCATGAAAATTAAACTTATAATATTATATATATATATCATTCAATTTTCATACTTTCAATACGACAAGAAAATGGAAACAATGTCCATGCATTGGTGTGGCCAATAGTCTCCAAGAACACTGTATTTCATTTCCTATCACAATAGTTTATATATTAATCTAAATAAATATATAATTTATATATATTATATTTCTATCACATTTCAAATTTAATATTTGAGAAAATCATGATCTATGTAAGAGTAATAAAAAATTAACAAGTCAAATTTTACTCGAAAACGAAGGCAATTATCACCCAAAACATTGAAAACAATGAATTATTATTAACAAATTGATTATAATATGTTATAAAATAAATATATATGATATTAGAAATATTAATATTGTTTAAATATAAGTTAATAACTTTTTTAAAAGGACGATTGAGAATGTTAAAGAATGTATGACTGAAAGAAAAATTTGAGGTATGGGATTTCGTATCAATTTCATTTTATAGTGGAATATTATAATGTTATGAACCATGTTTATTTTATATGGTCTATATATATCCCCTTTTAAATATAATATCAAGAATAATTCATTATAAATGGGTTTTTATGTTTAAATTCTAATTATTTCCCTAACTGGTATTTGAATTAAATGCTACCAAGTGGTAATTTATTTTATAACCCAATTACTTTTCATTTGGTTATATTAAATTCTTGTTATCGTTGATAATAAAAGATTATTTTTTAAATGAATTTTTACTTTATATTATTGTATTCAAACTTATTTTATGTGGATTTAAATTTAATAATCCTAATAAATTCCTTTGTTAATTCTCACTTCAACCTTATAATCTTTGTATTGGTTTACATCACAATATCATTTTATTCAAGATTGTTTACACATGAACTTCCATTGAAAAATATTATTTGATTGTTGAATAATAAAACATTAAATTTTATTCCCCTTTTATTATTCATGTATATTTTCATTTTATAAGACCATCTTCCACTATTTGGTAAATAGAATGTTTTGTAAAATGTTTTTAAGAAAATATGACTTTTTTTTATCTCTTTGTTCAGAAATAGTATTTCTTCTAAAACATTGTTTTCTAAAAATGTTTTAATTTTTTTAACACATTACAAGCTTTTATTATATGAATTGTAATAAATTTTTTCAACATGACAAATTTTTATAAAAGGAATCATTTTTTTCAAAACAATTTTTGCTTGGATTTTACCAAAATAGAGAATGAAAACATTGTTTTATCTTTTACAACATGAAAAGAATTTCTAGACTTTATGACTACTAAAATGTTATAAACGTTCTTTTTTATGATCCAAATATTATTTTAAAATGTTTTTTTAAAAAACATTTTCTAAAAATTTGGATTTTAAAATGGATTTTTTAATAAATGTTTTTTTCAAAATGTTTATCAAAACAAAATGGATATTTTCCTCAATAATGTTTTTAATGATATTTTTTGGTATTTTTATTTATCAATGACAAAAACCCTTTATTCTTACCACAATGGGTATATTTTTTATTTATACTATCCCTAATCATCATTTAGATGGTTTATTATCACTTTTTCTAGGGAAAGCATTTTCATATACATAGTTGATTGATTTTTGATTTCATTAACATTACACTGAATTATTCACATTCTTATAGACCTAAAAATTACCCTATTATATATCATTGATAAATTTCTTCCATAAACCATATACCATTTTTTAAAATGGCATTTAAAAGTATAGTTATTTATTATCGAGAGAAATATTGAAAAATATATACCTTTTACACAATATAGATATTTTATGATAAAGAATATTGTTAATTAATTAAATTGATTATTTGATAAATGAGGAATATTTTGGACATGAAATGAAGGGTGGGGATTAGACATTATATATCCTATTGATGCATTGAAAGGAATCATGAGACAAATAAATAGACCAAATTAAATGGGTTTATACCAGTAGCATTGAACTCCCTGGAGGATAAATATTGATAGTATATGACTTCAAGTGCCTGATACAAGATGTATGATAATTAATTAGTTACTTTATTTATGTTTTTATTATTATCCATGATATTTTTAATATGAAAAAAATATATAGATTCATTTTATTATCATTTTATTGATTAAATGAAATATTTTTTTTGTTTTTTACCTTTCCATAATGATTATTTCTAATCTAATTGTTTTAATGACATGTGTGCTCAATTGTTTACCTTTCTATATTGATTATAAATTATAAATTTATTTAAATAGATTTTTTGATTAGTGATTTACCATTCAATATATATTATTTATATCGATCCATTATTTCTTCCATTGTACGTATCCCTTAAAAGTCATTTGACCTCACTCGTATATTCATTCCTTCCCTAGGATTCCATGAAGTTTTATAATAATGGCATTCAAGGATATTATATTAGAAATAAAGTAATAATAAAAAAATATAAGAAAAATATATATTTTATTTTGTGTATTAATTTATAATATAACAATCATATGTTATTATCTATTTTACCAAGACTCCTAATAAATTTGGCCATTCAGGATGCTATTTCATTGTATCTTATTCCAATGAAATAGTTGCATCCTTGGGTCCACGATTATTTGGTCAGGGTCACTATAGTTGATATCAGATAAAGTTAGTAGAAACCTTAAAAACTAGATTAATGAAAACATATATTAGGGATCATGACCCTATGGTAGACATTGAGGATAAGTATAGAAGAACACCCTAAAGTATTGTTAAGGTGTAAATTATGTGGGTTTCACTTGTAATAAATCAATGTATGGATACTAAATGTGGTTGTGTTTTTTAACACAGATGTACCTAGGGGTAATAACTTTGAAAATGGAATATTTTTATTGACTCAAGTGTATATTGGTACATGAAAATGGGCCTTACTAAACACCTGTTTTGACACTACTGGGAGATATTCTTAGGATAAATAACATTTTACTCACAAACCATTAGGAATGATTTGAATAGATACTAAAAATGAATGAACTAGGTTAAAACCTAGACCAAGAGTGGACCTATGTTGAAATAAAATCAATTAGGTATTTATGTATTGGGATTTAGGAATGAAATTTTATATGTATTTTTACTAATAGTATTATCGTCATAAGAATCCCAAAACATTAAAGGATTATGTTAAATGTTAAAATAATAGGTGTATTTTTTAACATAAGAGTTATGGATACCACCATAGGTTATGCATCAAATATTGATCATATGTTAAAATTATTAAACACCTATTTTTGGGTTTTAAGTGGTGTGAGTAAATAAAGAATAATGATATTTTTGGAGAAATTTACTTCACATATATATTTTAGTAGAAAATTTATCAGAGAAAAAATGTATATTCATTTTATAGACATATATATAATGGTATTTATAACTATTTTGATTTATGATAATTAATTACATACTAATAATTTTTGAATTAGATTATTATAAATTGTTGGAAAAAATGAGTTATATTGAAAATCTTATAAAAAATTTTATTTAATGATTAAATTTCAAGGACATCCTTTATATTTATTTTGGGAATTATATTAATATGTCTCAAAAAGAGAAAAACTATATATATGGTGAAAAACCA
Organism: Viscum album; assembly: GCA_963277665.1. NCBI lineage: Eukaryota > Viridiplantae > Streptophyta > Magnoliopsida > Santalales > Viscaceae > Viscum > Viscum album. The sequence goes on from OY728156.1 coordinate 2,037,121,186, forward strand.
TCATGTCCAAAAAGGCAATGGGGCTTGAAACCTTTACCGAAGGATGATAAGGGTTTTGCGCTTACTACTAGACTATACGATATCCAGGTTAATGTGTTTTTTAGCTAACAAATTTTTTGAATAAATATAAACAGTGAATCATTATAATTAATTTTAAGTTTTATATAATAATTAATTAACCATATTATCTTATGACAATATTTAAAGAGAGACAAAATGATTATTCACTCTTTTATGAATCTTACGATCTGTTAAAAGTGAATTTTAGTGCTTTAGGCATAAAAATTTCATTTTTGGGTATTCATTTCTTGGAGGGAAGGGAAAAGTTTGAAAATTAACAAAGAAAAACTAAAAGATAAATTTTCAATAATAAAATATAAATTCATCAAGTAAGTATTTTTATTTACAATCAATTTTAGTAAAATAATTCATCCCAATTTGAAAAAGGATACTAAAATAAAAAATTGTCCTATTACAATTATTTCTGACGATTTCAATGAGCTTTACTATCATATTAAATTTATGCCTTTGACTCCCTAAACAATATATTTATAATTACCTTATTTTTGATCAACAACCTTAATCACTCTCTATAAATAAAATCACTTTTCCTCTATGTACAAATCGTCACATGACCCGGGTGTTATCAAATTAGAAACCAAGTAACTTGTTTTTATATGCGACTTATTTACATCACAATTTCTCTTATTAATAAGATATTTTATTAAATCTTTTAAAATATCATTTTTTCAACAATGTTATTTCTAAATTTCAAACCCTTTATTACAGATATCATGTTTTTATTGTGGGGTTTAAATTTATTTAAGGTGGGGAGAATTTAGCAATGAAAAATTATTAAATAGTGATATTTTATTCAATATCATGTGTGACACTCAGCACTAAGAGCAGAAGGGAATATAAAATACCAATATTTAAAACTATATTTAAAATTTTAAAAAAATACAATCTATGATATAGCTTGCAATGAATGAAACACTATGTTAGATTATGATATACACAACATGACTATATTTGATAGCTTACGTTACACACAAGATTGGGTTTTTCAAAATGTTATTAATATTATTATTTAAAATGAGAATAGTTTCCAAACCATTAAAATAGTACTAATGAATAATATTAACTAACTTATAAAGATATATCAATTTATTCATTGGTGACGAATTTATTAGATATAAAAATAAAAAACAATTGAAGATAGAGAAAATGTTTTCATAAAAAACTATTTTTAATCGCGTAAAATCATTTTTTCAAAATAAATTAAATTAACTAGTAGTAATTAATTCCCCTAAAATAATTTATATTATATATGTTAATTTTTTTAAATTAATCCAATATATCAGATAGGCATAAGAAAAGGACAATTTTATGCATAAAAATCTATATTTCTCTAAATTCAGTATTGTCTCATTTTATTGGCGCACTTATTTAATAAATAGTTTTGTTAAATTTATAAATTTTATAAGAGAAAATTATATTCATTTTTAAATATATATTTTGAAATTTTATTAGTGTAATTTTTTGGTTTTTTTATGATAAGTTTCATTTTTTGATTAATAATGAAAAATAATGAATTTTAATTGAAAACTAATATTTCATATAAATAAATTATAATGTTAAATTATATTTTTAATTATTTTTAAATTAAAAATGTTAAATTAAAATTATATTAATCAAATTGGTGACATTGGTATAATTTTTATACTGAATATAGATATAAAAATGTAGTAAACTTCACGAAGATCTTCACTTTTAAAAAACGCGATTTATTGTTCTCTCTACAAGATTATTTTTTAATTAAATTATATAAAATTCATTAATTTAATTGTAAAAAATGATTCAATATTTTAAATAATAATAAATTATAATGTATAATTATTTTAAATTAATTTTTTTACCAATTTTATTATTCAAAACATTTAAAAATAATCACATCGGTTAAGAGAAAAATGTGTTTCTAAAAGGAATAAACATTAAAAATAAGCAAAACAATTACCTATAAAATTGTATATAAACCATTTTAGGGACATAATTATTGAATATACACTATTGTATTGTAAATTTATAATTTTTGGAGGCACATGAGTTAAGGGATATTTCCTAATATTGTTTACTTTTTGATATTTTTAAAAATGACACTCCTCCTCCACTATAAATGGGATCTCACTCCCATAACTTATTCACACCACCAATTCCATTTGAATCATAAAAAATATTAAAAATTCACTTAAAAAATTACTAACCTAATCCAAGGAGTCTTATTTTTGGAATTAGGAATATATTTGATGTTTTTAGTGAAAACCTAATGAAGATACATAAAGAAGACAAAATGTTTTTCTAAGGGCATTTTTATTTTATTTCCTTCCCCAAATCCATCATTTACAATTATAAAATTTTTAGATAATAAAATAATTATATTATATATACTGAGAATTGTTTTAAGGGTAATAAAGACAACATGACACACTTCTATCAAATTGGATACACAATCATTATTCATATGTAAGGAAGACTACCACCTCACGAATCGATGATGTTCATTCTTCCATTACCAAATTTAATTTTTGGGAATAATGAAAAATTTATAGTTTATATATGATATATATGATCTTTATGATGTATTTTTTCTTTTAAAATTATTATATAACATATACCTTATTGCTTTTCATTTTTCTAGAATACGATGACATTGTTCTTATGTACGACTAACTACCGCCTCGCAAACCGATATGATTCATTGACGCTTTACATGGAAATTATTTAAGATTTTTTAATTAATATATATGATATATATGACATAAAAATGGTTCTTAAATTATAATTTATATAATTCATTATTATTTTTTCCAATATGATAAGAAAATGGAAAAATATTCATGAGTATGTATGGCCTACATTCACCTTGAATGGTGTATTTCATTTCATATCACAAAAATTTATAGATTAATAAAAATATATATATAATTAATATATATGATATTTAATTAATGTTTAAATTTTTTTAGGTGATGAAATCATGACATATGTTAGACGGAAAAAGAACAAGTCAAATCTTACTTGAGAAACAAGGAAATTAAAACAAGAAATAATGAAAATAATGAAATATTATTAATAAATAGATGATAATATGGTATAAAAATCATATGTGATATCATAAATATTAATGTGGTTCTATTATTATTTATTAAAATGTTTAAAACAATTAAACAGAATGTTAAAGCATGTATGAAAAAAAATTATTGTGTGAGGTAAGGGATTTCGTCTAAATTTCATATCATTGAGGCATATTATAATGTTCATCACCTTATGTCTTTTATATAGTGTATATACAGAAAATTTTATGTTTAATATCATGAATAATTAACTATTCATGGTATTTTATGTTTCAATTTTAATTATTTCATTTATAGGGATTTGAATTAAAGGTACCAAGTGGTAAAGAATTTGATAACCCAATTATTTTTCATTGGATTATATTTTTTCTTTACTGTTGTAAATCTTATATAATTATGTGAATAATGAATCATGACTACATATTGTTTTATTTTTTCTTGTTTTATTGTTATTTTCATTTGATACGCCTAATTGATTCATTTATTTGTTGTCAATTTAATATTATGATCTATCTAATGGTTTACATCTTAATATCATTTTATTCAAGATTCTTTACACTTAAATTACCATTGGAAAAATTATTTTACTATTTACTTATAAAAAATGTAATTTTCTTGAAATCTGGTTATTAATGATTATTTTCATGTAATAGTATTATTTTTACTCTATTTGGTACTTAAAATGTTTTGTAAATTTTTATGAAAATAAGACATTATTTCCCTCTTCAATAGTAAATATATTTTCTTTCAAAAAAATGTTTTCTAAAAAAATAACATTAATTTAAGCCATTATACATGATTTATTAAACTAATTTTCACCCATTAGAAATACTAAAAAAAATTCAATGGAATTTTTATTTTCAAAATAATTATTGTTTTGATTTTTGCAAAATAGTGAATAAATAAATTATTTTTACATGTACATCATGAATGGAATTTATATCCATCATGAACAGTCTAATTTTTTGAATAATAATTTTAATGTTTCAAAGGATATTTTAAAAGAATATTTTTTCAAACATTTCTATGAAAATATGGCATTTCAGATTGAGTTTCAATGAATAATATTTTCATAAATTTTATCAAAACAAAAAGGATATTTTATTTATAAATTTGTTTAATGATATTTTATGTAATTTCTATTCATCAATGATAACATCTATTTTTTACTCTGGGGGTTATATATTTTACTAAAAGTATCCTTAGACTTTCTAAATGATGTTTATCCTCACGTTGACCAACGTAAGTATTTATATTCACTTTCATGATCCATTTTTGATATCATTAACATTACCATGAATTATTCACATTCTTATGGACCTTAAATATCCCATATTATTTATCATGGATACAATAATTTCCTAAACCATATAGAATATTTATATACAATATTTAAATTTACAGTTACTGATTTATTGGGGAAATATTAATAAATTCATTCATTTTCATCAGTACGAATATTTTATGATAATGTAAAATGTACATTAATTAGAACCATTATTAAATATAAGAGGAATGATTTAGAAATGTAGTGATAGGAGGGGACCAAGATTTATATATTCCCATACTACATCAAAAAGTCTCATAAGACAAATCAATTTTCCAAATTAAATGGGTTTTTACCTATATTTATAAAATATCTAGATGATACATTTTGATAATAGAGGTTTTCATGTGCTTGAGAGACGACGTCCAGTAATGAAGCATTACCTTCATTTCAGTTATTATTATTATCCAGGTTATTTTCACTACAAAAAAATATGTGGATGCACATTCTAAGTTTATTGATTAAATAACATGGTTTTCTATTATTTATCTTTCCATGTTGATTATTACTTATCACGTTATTAGAATGGAATCTGCACTCAGTTATTTAGCACGCCATATTGATCATAATATATCCAGATATTTAAATAGAATGTATAATCAGTCATTTACCTTTTCATATTGATTATTCTTATTGATTAATTATTACTTCCATTGTACTTAACCCTTTATAATCATCCGAGTTAACCATTACCAATATCACTTTCATTAGGATTCAACGAAGTGTACTAAGAATGATTTTGAATAATATTCTAGGTGAATTAAAGTTATTATTGAATAATAAAGGGTAAAACTATGTAACAATTTGTGTATTCATTTATAATACAGGATTCATGTATGTATAAATTTTACGAAGACTACTAAAAAATTTAGTCCTTTTGGACACAATTTCCATGTATCTTATACCAATGTAGTGGTAGAAGGAACCAACTTTGGGATTCTTAGGTGAGGTTCAGTACAATTAGGTTATGTAAAATATGAGAGATTTAATTTTAATATAAAAAAAATTTAATTTTTTTGAAATTCTTGAAATATACATATATAACTTCTAATTAAAACTTCAATTTTTCACTTTTAACTGGAAAGAATTCAGTTCAGAAATTTCCTAGAAATTCAACATCTGATAATTTTGATACGATGATTTAAAATATTTAGTAAGTTTTATGAAATATTTTTTAAAGGTTTAAAATATTGAATTTAATATTTTCTCAAAATAAGAAATAAAAATCATTTCTATAGAAATATTTTTTTAACAAAATATTACATTAGTAAAAAATTGATTCTTATTTTCTAAAAAAGAATTAATTTAATTATGTTTAGTAGGATTTATTTTTGTATCTCACAATGTATTTGATGTTATTCATACCTGAAAACATTACAACTGTGTTACAAAATATTATAATAATAATAAATTGTATTACATTTTAAATACATGTTAAATGTAACACAAGCTATCTATGAAATAAAATTACTTAAATATACTATTTTTCCGCAACTCTAAGTTGTTTCATTACTAGAAAAAATTATTTTATCTTATTCATGTGGCGAGTAATTCAGTTTTTTCCACACTAGTGAGGATTTTTGGTAACCCAATTTTATTTTTTTGAGATATAATCATTTTTTTGAACAAATTTCATATATATTGGGAATATAATACCCTTTATGATATTTTACAGTATTCTCTATTTTTATTCTAATTATATATAGTCATACCACATGAACCCTTTTTAAATTATGTTGTCACTTATTTGGAAATATTTTATTAAAAAAATTCACATTATTTATCGAGATGGCTTATGATGATGTTATTATTTTATTTTATTAGTTCTATACCCATTGATCTATATTGTTTGAACATCATATATTACATAACTGAAAATACATGTTTTTATTTATAAATTATGATATTATTGTAACCCATGGAAATGAATTGGATTTCCAATATGGATATTTATAGCATGTCTACTATCTATTGTTTATTGACCCCCCATATTACACTAGATGGGTTATGATAAGGTTATAATTTTGATTAACACAAGGAAAAGTTTTGTCACTCTCTATAATGTTATATTAATATTTTTTATTATTAAAAAGGGTGATTATGTATTACTTAAAAATTCTCATTCATGGTTAATTTATTGGACTTAAACTAGTGATAGGAGGGTCCATAAATTATATATCCACTTGATGAATTGATAGGTCTCTCGAGATAATACATGTTGGTATATTCTGTATGCATATTCCAAAAAAAAGGATATCATATAGGAATAATTACTTCAAAATAGGATATCTTGACTATGGTCTTGATAATATGGAAATTTACATTTAATGAGGCATTCACAAATGTTTTTCGACATTTGAAATTATGCATTACATTAGTATGAGATTAGTATTATTCATATCTATGTTCTTATTTTAGTTTTATTGATGTATCATTTTACTAGTTTCAAGTTTATTATAGATTTATGTTGTTTACATATTCGTCCAATAATATTTATATCATATTTATGATCATTTTGATTTAGTTATATAATTCTCCTACTAAGAATCCTATTTTACCCCATCCTATTTTTCTATTTCTTAATTTTATGAAGTAAAGTTGGATAGTTGAAATGTTTTGAAGGATACGATATATGGAATAATTTTTTGGTGACATTGAACAATTTTTAGGAATATTGTAGTTTTTTAAATAATGGATGAATTTCATATTTTATACAAAGAAATAGGGATTTATCAGTTTACATTGTCTCCTAATTCTATAAAGCCCTAACCTTTAGAAGATACATATTATTTAAAATTTCAAATAATTATTTTTATTTTGAAATTAAAGTTAGTTATATCTGGGATTTTATACCTTCTATTGAGCATGTACAATAATGTTTGTTTTTATTAGCATCGGGAATGGGAGTGTAGGGATGGATTATCCCCATTGGTATTAAATGAATAGTTTGGAGAAAATTGAAAATTAGGATATTGGATGATGATAATAATTTATGGTTGATCAATGTTTTGAATGTATAAATAATACATTAGAATAGTATATGATTTAATTATAATGTAAAAATTCATAGGTTATTTAGTGATTAGGGTTTCGTAACCATAGTAAAAAACCCTTGGAATAAAGTTAATTATTGGATAAAATCCTGTTGTTTTAGTAAAATATAGTCTTGAGTTTTATCATCTATATCAATACAATTTTGGATACTATAATTTTTACATAACTATGTCAAAGAGGTACTTAATAGTAATCACCTAGAAGTCTGTATTTAAATAGTCATCACTCTGATTCATGATGAGTGGTCCTATAATAGCACACAAGGATAGACGCTCATGGTGGATATTCTTTGGGTATTCACATTCTATTTATGAAAAATTATAAAGTATTTAAGAATAATGCACACTATTTAAGAAACATAAAATAATAAAAAATTATCCATGGATAACCATTTGTTTTACAAAAATAATCACAGGTTATTCTTAAAGTATCATTTGTTACAAAAACTGTTTCATAAAGGAAGACATATTTGGATTGATGTTTCCATTTTAACATTTTTGGTTATTATCATATGTTATTTTGGTATTACAATTCATTTGAAATAATATCATGCAAATGAAGTCAAAAAAGGCTTACACCTTGAAACCACTTTGTATAATAACAAAATAATGGATCATACATCAATGTTTATGAATTTATGTATATTCCTATTTTGATTAATAAAATGAGTTTTCACGTATTACCTCAGGTGGTAATAATGTAAAATCTTAAAACACTGATTTGTAACCATTAGTAGGTGATATTTATGAATTATATTTAGGAATATTATAAAATTTTGCAGGATTATGTGAAACATCAACGGATTATTTTGCTGTTGTTTTTTTAATGGTATGGTGACATATATTAAATGGCATAAATAATATTTAAAAGTGATTTTATGTGTAGGTTATATATTTGGGAAAAACCACTGTAGTACACATTATTGTGTAATGGATATCTCTTATGTTTAATATATTCATGATATTTAAGTAACAAAGAGTATTATTATTTTGAAGAAGTTGGATTAATAAAAATTGTTAAACTTGGTATGGATTGTTGAACCATGATATTTTTTTGGGAGGTCATTCAATTTTTGGGATTTTAATATATAGTGACTAGTGTTTGACTATATGAATGAGTGGTTAATTACATTTGAGAGTTAAATGTATTTTTAGTTTGTGGAGGAAAATATAATCTAATTATGTAATAACATTTTAGATAAGAAAATAGGTTTTGGGAATTTTATTTTTTTGAATTTTTATGATTAGGGATTATATATACTTAGGTTCATGACTAATGTTGTTTAAGGAAGGATTTTTTAGAATTTGAGAGCATCAATTTCAATTATTATTGATATTTATATTTTTTAAGAATATTCTTGGTAATTTTGTATATTTACTATTAAGTATTATGTTAATATTTAACTTTAATTGATCATCAACCACATTAGCTCTTTCTATTTCAATAATGGATAGAACAATAAGTAACTGTGGGAGTGAGGAATAATATAGAGATTAACTAGATGAAAACCCCATAAGAATGTGATCTAGAGTGGAAAACCTTATGAATATTCCAAACTAGCTATAATGAAATATTATTGACAATGTAAACATAGTTGGTGTGATAAACACACTAAGGCGTAAAAAGAGTGTTTCTTATGAATGATCGAGGGAAAAAAGGATAAATAAAAGAAAGATTCATTTTCCTTTATCTCAAATATATAAGAAGATACATGGATAAATTTCATTATGTGTATGTGTAGGTTCTATAATTTTGGATTTAAAGGGATTTAAACTAACAATTGTATGGAAAAGTGATAACCTAAAAAAATTAATTCCATCAATTGAGAGAGAGTTGAGCATTATGTGACCTGATGTCCCAATAAAAGGGAAAATTAGGGAAGTAGTATCTATGAAACATGAAAATATGGAAAAAAATAGGCTAATAAAAAAACCTAATCATGATTTCCACACTAGATTTTATAGAGTCTTAGGTCATGCATGTTTTCACCACCTATAAGAGATTTAATATAAAAAACACCTAATATTGCGATTACCTTATAAATCATTTCCAATGATTGTGGGATGTTTTTATTTTTAGATCTTGATCATAAACCTTGGTAGACATCCTTTTGAAATTAGGAATTGGTTACATCTTTTTATAAAGTAATTAATTTCATATATATATATATATATATAATTCTACATCCTTGATTAACCAATTATCATCTAAATGTAAATCATTAATTATGAGTTCCCTATAGAAATTACTCAAATTGTATGAGTAAAATTATAAGGATGTGGTTTACATAAGGTGGGGTTAATGTAACAACCCAAAATTATAATATACTACTTTGTTTAAATAATTTATATGTTGATATCTTCATGATGAAGAAATATCAAATATAAGTTGTAAACTCTATAAATTTTGATAAAATATAAACTTTTAAATAAAAAGATTCAATACTAGTGGTTGATTTAGTGTTAATTAACAGAATTAACTACTATATTAAATTTATGATTCAAATTAAAAAAAAATATTTAATTTGAATGAAATTAAATTATTTTTCCTAAAGTGACAGATAAACTCATTTATTTTTTATAAATGTTTTTTTTGAATTCTTTTTAAATGATTAATTGTATTTAATTTAAAAATTAAAATTTATACCTTAATAAAATTGATAAAATGAATTTCAAAAAATTATTAGATGTATCATTTTAGTTAAAAATTTAAATATTATATTTTTTCATTAAAATTACTTACAAATTCTTGAAATTAATTAAAAAGGTGATAGTAATAATGGGGTATACTGATTATACAATAGTTTAAATGTACTATTTTTTTTAAAAAACGTTCATAGAAAGTAATGGTTCAACTTTGGATCAACCATAACATGCATCCCTTATACCTTTTCCCACATCCGATCCATTTATCATTTAATAGTGTCATTCTATTATTGAAAAAATTAATGGTGTTCCAAAAACTATGTTTTCACACACTCATAAAAGGGTAACATATTTACCACATCAATGAAAAACATACCTTAGAAATACCGATTTAAACTATTTCATTTTTTCTTGCATTGAACCCTATCCCATGAACATAATCCCTGACACACTAAAATCTATCCATATCCCTTTAAATTTGAGGAGAATTCCAAGGAAAATCCATGTCCCCATTGTTAGTATTACCCACAGGATTGTTTTTATTCATAATTTTATTCCACAGAATTTATTTTGGCAACATTAGTATAATTATATTTTTATAATTTATATATTTTAATGTTAATATATTAGAGTTATTATCTTTTTTATTCATATTATCCATCCATAAAAAAATAAAACTACGGTTCGTGTGTTTTGCTGACTATCATAACCATGACTTAAGGAATTTTTTCCATAACCACAATAAATAGATGTTTATAAAGATTTTATTAAAGGGTAAATATTTTTATTATTATTTTATTATGTTTACTGTAAGATAGATATAACAAATTATAATTCACATGAACAAAAACAATCATCATTAATTTTATCATTTAAAATAACCGTGCATGGAGTATGATCATTTATTCAAAGAGTCTTATATTTTCGTATTATTTAATTTATATTGTAAATAATTACAATTATGATATATCACAATAATAAGAATAAAAATATTATCATTACGCTACTAGTATAATGATATTATAACAAAACCTCATTATAATCATTAACTAAATTTTTGTTTGCTAATATTTCAGTCAGTTTAACCACTCATAGAACAATTCTATGAATTTTGATAATAAATTACATTGAGAAATTTTTTATAGTTTAATATTTTATAAATATTTAAATAACATTAATTTATGGACCTGCTATGTTTATGTCAACATTTTTCCAATCAATTAAGAAAAAACATTTTGTTCATTTAGAATCACCAAAACAAGATCATCATAAATTTAATAATCAGGGTTTGTAAGAAAAAATGGCATGAAATGAAGATATAATGATATATGTTATAAAGGAACGTTTATTCTTGTATAATATGTTTCTAACAATGATAAATTTTGAATAAATAATAATCATAGACACCACTATTATAAAACATGTATAAATAATCAAAAATATAAAAACCGTATGTTGAAAATGAGGATAATTCATGTAGATAATAACAAATTATGAAGAGTCTAACATCTTATATTTTCCATGTAAATAATTTTCATTTTTATATGGAATGATTTTGATACTAGGCACTGAGATGTCATGTTATTTTGAGGCCAAGTATGCGTGTAACAAGTGTTTGAAAAATATGGAAATATTTAAGATAAAACACATATGGTTTTCATAAAAAGGATGAATAAATCTTAAATGGTTTGCTGTTTTAGAAATCCGAGGGAACCGTTGAGTTTAGAATGTCGGTTTTACCTTAGGTATGACTTAACATTGGTTGGTATGGGACATTTTTTAAAAAGATATCATGGGCGTAAAATGGATAAAATAATAAAATTGAAACTATTTTATTTCATTTTTCCAATGAAATGACTTAATTTCAAATAATTGATGATTATGTAAAAAATATGGGTTATCCACATATCCTTGGAGATGTATGATTATCGATTAGGAGGAATTTGGGGAAACCTTTCAAGATAATGGTGATGGATTATAGATCGGAGATCTACACACATCGAATTTGACAGATCACAGCAACAATGATGAAACAACGATCGTTCTTCATCAGAGATTGATGAAAATTGAGGTATGATGTTTTTTCTTGTGATTTCTATCTTGTTCATAATCTCGGATGAATACGGGTCTATTCAACAAATTAGAATTGATATATGTCTCATTGGTAGAGTTCAAATTGATGGAATTATTTTTGGATCATTGATTTATCCCTCTTCATTTATCATTCTAAGATAAATGAATAGAGGGATACATGAACAATGACCATGGTCCATTCCTTGAGGTTTCTCTTTGTGTTTTTCTCCATGTGTTCTCATTTTCTTCACCGATTGGATCCTCATGGTCATGACTCAACATTGGCGGGTGGTTCAAATATGATCGGACTGTCGTATTTGAGTAAAATTTTAAACTGAGGCTGCACCTATGTAGTTTGGGACCCATGGAGGTTGGATCTATGATAATTTTGATTTTCAGTCATCAGAGGTGGCACGATGGTCCATGGGAGGGAACAATGGTGCGTGGTGGAGGCGGCCAATGGAGCTACGTCAATGACCAAGTCCGATGGTGGCCGACAGAGGAGGAATAGGGTGAGGGAGCATGTGATCACGGCGATGAACACAGATGAACTATTGGGGACTATGGTGGTTCCATGTTCATCGGTAGAGAATTAGGCTGGGCTAGGTGGGATGGTCCATGCCAATTGGGCTGGGTTAGGCTAGGTGGGACGGGTTAGGTCGACGGGTCGGGTCTGGCTGGTAAGATAGGCCAGACATGGATTCCAATCGGGAAAACTAGGTGAATTTTGTCACATTCAATGACAATTATCGACTGTGTAGGTTGACCATGGTATCATGGAAGATCGAGATTCCATAAGGGAATGCGACTTCATTGCAAGATTGACCATGGTTGTTGATCAGGAGCCACTGTAGATCGAGCGACTACAGGTGCAGTGACAACATGACAAGACTGTGAGTGTATGACCAAAACGGTTATTCGGCTTAGTTGGTGGGCTGACCACGGTGGTCAGGCGATGCAGTAGTTAGACCCACCACGATGGTCAGTCCACGGGCGTAGTGACCCATACGGTTTCAATCGCCCATATCTTCTAGATAGAGTGTCCAATCAATGATCCTTCTTTGGAATTATGACCCTAACATTGATACAGTCATATTTAGACCAATGGTGTGTCTTTATTTGGACTATTATAGATTGAGATATTTTCCTTCAGTCCCATACATGATGTTTTATTATGAAATTACATCAACATTACTCGATTGTATTCCCCACTAATGGTCAAATCTCATATAGATTTGTAGTATCCTCCCCGATATTGCAGTGTGATACTCTATAATCAATAGTGTAGTTTTTGGAATTAAAATGAACATCAAGAGTAGGTAATTGATCCTCCATCTAGAGGGCCATATTGGTAGGGTTTGTGTAATCATTGGAATATTATTCCATATGTATCGAGTGGATTCAGATTGGGTTTGTGGTATTCTATAGTGGTTCTGTGTGTGATACTCTCTCTGTATATCATAGTGTTCCTTGCCCAATGAATTCTCTTTGGGTGGGGACCAAATGAACTAGATCACTTCATCGAGTGTCTCTAATGATATCATTGATTGATGGGTTAGTTCCCCTGGAATGAGTGTACTTTGTGAAAAATCTTGTGGTTGGATGTTGGTTATGACGGTTTGATGGTGTGATGACTCTCTTTAGTATATATGGGTGTTATTTTTCTCTGATGGAACTTATTATACATATATTGTAACATTGTATATTGAGATTACAGCTCAGTGCTTAATGTTTTGTGTTTTTGGGGTGTTCTAATGAGTATTGTTATACTCACCCTTGCACTAGATTTTCTCACCCATGTCATGTCTTGTGTAGATGATGACCATTTTAATGGTATTCTAGGATTACTAGGAGATTCTATTGAATATATAGACCATAGAAGACTAAGGATTTTACTGGGAGCATACATTTGAATTATTTCTCTTCCTTGTATCTAGTTGGGAATCTTTAATTTCAGTCGGTCTCTTTTTGGTGTGCTTGTTTTCACCTATTTAATATTCATTTACTTCCTGTTTTACTTTGGATGGGGGAACTTAGTTTTATGTAATCATTTGTTACTTTTTGGTTTTTACATTTTATTATTTTGTTGGTGTGGATATGTGCGTGTGTACATGTATATTGGATGTTCCTCCTAGGTTAGTGATATTCCTTCTTGTTGATTGTCAACAAACTCTATACTGTAGGAGGTGGGATTGGGAGGTGTGGAATGGGCCCATGAAGGATGGGTCGTGAAAAAGTGGTATCAGAGTGGTCAGATCTAATTCCGGACTAGGATTCTTTGAGGTTGGTTTGGGGAAAAAGTGTTAAGTGTTTAATGTTCTTATTTAAGGCCAGGGACTCCATTTTGTGTGCGATGGTTGATGTATCCATACACCGAGACTTTGATCGACTTCTTTTTGACTCAGTACATGAGAACAATAGTTGCAGGGAAAATAATGGTACATTAATGATATGAGGATGGTTGTGTTTTCCATGTCATTTTTGAGTAAGATTCCCATATATACTCTATTAACTGTGGTAAATCTTGTTTTATTTCAGAATATCTCCACGTTTATAGCCTTCTAGGATTCCACCACATGATCATGAGGATGATCCACTAGGTGAGGAGGCGTCGGTATAATGATTTTTACCAGAGATAGAACCGTTAGGTGGTACACCATCTCTTCCACCACATGTAGAGAAGCACACAGTACATGTAGTACCAACAGACGAGTTGCGCAAGTTGAGTGTACTTCATGATTTTTTGTAGTAGAGACCCCTCATGTTTTAAGGTGATCCCAAAACATGGGCAACTAAGTACTAGATTGAGATGAGACTCTAGATTTATATCTAGTCAGAACACTAGTAGATCAGATGGTGGTATTGGCAGAAAGCCTCTTAAATTGATTAGTAGGTTGATGGTGGAGTTTAGTTACCAAATCTTACAACAAGGAGGATTTTCCATGGACAGATATTGAGAAACATCATATTTAATTTCTCACCTTATAAGCTATGGTATATGTGTATCTAGGAGCATCTACAGATTTGAAAAAATGACATGTCAGTGTTGGAGTACTCAACTATTCATACCAACCTCTCCCAGTATTTGATGGATATGATACGTGATCTGTACTCTAGGGCTCAAAACCTTTGATAGAGGACAGCATAGGGACATTTGATCCTAAGTTATCACTCTAATAATTACTACTTTTACTGGGGTCCTTGATCATGCTTTGGTGGTCGAAATTTTCCTGGATTAGCGGATACTTCACGTGATTGTCAGTAGTGGGAAAGACAGATAAAAGACCTTTGAAGTAGGGAGTCGACGTCAATCTCAGGGACTTAGGCATGTGATACATTTCAATAAGTTATTCTAGGATAGGGGATCTTCATTTCATGGATCACATGGTGGGTCTAGTCAGTCTACAAAGAGGTGGTTCTATTCATGTTTTTGGTGGGGATATCTCGCTTGATATTTTCTAACCCGTCATATGACAAATAGAGAGACTGTTGATGAATCACTGAGGCAGAGACCATCATAGTAGAAGATAGATCCATAGGGTAGCTGATGTGGAATAAGAGCTGGGTGAGTAGCATAAGGCGGTTGATGTTTTAACTTGTTACCACCACCACCCCTAAGTGGTTCACGCTAGGATCATAGAGCTGGAGAACAGGGGAGGGGAAATATGCATGTCTCCAAGACACTTAACCTGGGGGCTCTGTGAATTATTTTTGTTATGATCTATAGATTTTTTACTTCATATTTTGTATAGATAGAAGCATGTACAATTCATTACTTTCTCACCACTAATCTTGTTCAAGAATCAGATATTCTAGTTGGATCATTTACTCAACCATCACACTTAGAGGGTACTATTAGAGGAGACCCAATGAGCATGCACAGGTGCTGACAACATGACCTGACTATTAGAGATGAGAGTTTAGGTTGGGATCTCTTGGTAAAGAAAATGAGTCGTTGCGATTTCATTCCAGGTATGGGCATGTTATCTAGAGTTCCTTCTTCAATTGATTGTTTTAGGTGAAGAGTGTGGAGTGTCTATATGGATGGAACCGAGTTTTCCTTCTTCAGTGAAAAATAAAATCCAAGCTGTGTAAAAAGGGCCTCGTGAGACCCATTGTTTCTCCCTGGATAACCCATGTTTTGGATTCCAAGAAAGTAGATGGGAGCTTGAGGTTATGTGTGGATTTGTGGGGCTTAAACCAGGTGACCATGAAGAATGCATATCCACTTTTGAATATTGATGACCCGTTTGATCAGTTGAGTGGGGTATGATGGTTATTGAATGTTGAACTCATGTGAATACTTTTAAGAGATGAGGTAGAGTTTGAAAAGTGATCCAATGTTGAGATTTATAGTGTAGGGTGTCGAGTATGTTGTATTTTATGATTAATTAAGAACCTAGCTCAGCTGTGTCCTAAGATTGAAGAAATATGTGATTTCATATTTTTCAAACCATTTAAGACCATATGAGAAAAACTAGGCAACACATGATCTGAAGTTATCAGTGGTAGTCTTTATGTAGATTATGTGGGAATACTACTTATTGGGAGAGAAGTTGATCATCTACTAAGATCATAAAAAAATCAAGTGTATAATTTCTCAAAAAGAACATAATTTGATATAGACGTGATGGCTAAGGTTCATGCAGAGCAACGACATAGAGATTATCTATAACTTTTGGGTAGTGGAACATGGGGGTAGATTCTCTCAGTATAAGATCTTGTTCATAGTTGTTGAAAGTGGAATAAGAGAGTTTGGCCACATTTTAGTTACCCTTTATGAATGTAGATGGAGAACCTTACCTCTAGACGATGGTTTCCTCCCATACACTCTTACAAATAGTTAGGTAGTAACATCATGGGGATACCTACTTTGAGACCCTCTGTGCTCAAATGTCCCTAGGGCATGCCCCTAGTGGATATACAAAAGGTGTGGAGCACATATTTCAATTCATATGATATATAGTAGTACGAGTGGTGTTGAGGGAGGAGGTCCTCATGGAGTTTCATTTGACCCCTTTTCCAGTACATCCATGTGTGGAAAAGATGTACCAGAACCTCCAGCATCAGTTCTTTTGTCCAGGGATGAAAAAATGAACTTCAGAGTATGTTTCTTGATGACCTACTTGTCTGCAAGTAAAGGATGATCACCAGGTTCCAGTAAGATTATCTCACCCCCTCGAGGCACTAGAATGGAAGTGTGATGGGATATTGATCGAATTCATGAGGGTTTTACAATGTAAGTATAAGAGACATGATTCCATCTGGGTGATCATTGAAAAACTCCCCAGGTCATCCCAATTTCTTACTATCAGAGAGAAGAGTTCAATAGAGATCTTGGTATGCCCATACATGCAAGAGATATTTCAACTCCATGGAGTTCCATAGAAAATTGTTTATGAATGAAATGTTCACTTTACATCCCAGTTTTGGAAGAGATTATCAGTGGTGTTTGGAACCCAGCTATTCTTGGGCACAGTGTTCAACCCCCAAATAGATGGTCAGACTAAGTTGACCATTTATGTTATGGAGGATATGTTGTGGCCTTTTATGTTAGACTTTGGCTGTAGTTGGGAACATCAACTACCATGGGTTGAGTTTGCGTAAAACAATAAATACCATTTCACCATTGGTATGGAACCATTTGAGGATTTAAACGGGTGACTCTATACGTCACCAATATTCTAGACTAACCTAGCAGAGTCAGTACTCAAGGGCTCAGAGTTGGTCCAAGTTACTTTAGAAAAGGTGTAGACCATCCTAGAGTGGATGAAGACTACACAGATCCACCATAAGTCTTATACGGACAAGTGACATAGGGATTTGGTGTTCAAGGAAGGAGACCAATTGTTCCTTTCGATTTCACCTCGATGAAGATTATGTAGATTTAGTTTTGGATCAAGCTATCTACAAGGTTCATTAGCCCTTTCCCGATATGGTGTTGAGTTGGATTGGGGGAATACCTTGTAGCTCTACCTCCGCAGTTAGAGAGGGTACATGAAGTCTTCCACATGTTGTAGTAGAAGAGGTACATGAATGACCCACCACACATCATTGACAGGGGGAGCTGGACATCAAGGATGAAATGACTTTTGCTGAGTACATAGTTGAGATCATGGATCAGTATGAGGGGATCCATCATGTAAGATCGATTACTTTAGTTCATCTTTGGTGGAAGAATGAGAATCTCAAGTAGAGAACATGGGATCGGGAGGCTAAGATTTGTTCTCAGTACCCTCATCTGTTCAAGTAGCCTTTTTTTGGATTTCCATGCACGTAAATCCCCAAGGTGTGGAGAATTTAATGTATCAATTTTTTTTATTAGTTTTCGATATTATAAGGACAGATTTTGATACTTCGAGTTGAGATGACGTTCAATTTCATGGCCTATTGTGCCTGGAACAAATGATTGAAAATATGAAAATTTTTAATAGCACAATCACATGGTTTTCCTTAATTACTATAATAACTCTACAACAATTTCCTATATTAGAAATCTTAGGGAATTTTTGAGTTCAAAATAGTGTTTTTACCAAAGGAACAACCTAACATTTGTTGGTGTGGGTAGTTTTTAGAAAAGTTATCATGTGCCTAAAATGGATAAAATAATTCAATAATCATTAAGTTGTTTCGTTTTACCTATAAAGATACCTAATAACTATTAAATATAGAATTTTGTTTGAAATACAAGGTTGGCCAGATAACCTTAGAGACATCAGTGGATTTCTAGGGATAACTTTGGAGAAATCACTCAAAAAAATGGTGACAGATTGTAAATCAATGATCAATGCACAACCAATACAATTAATTTGTCCAATGGAAATGATAAAATGATCATTCTTCATCAACAAATGATCCAAATCAAGGTATGATTATTTTTATGTTGAATACCATCCCAATCATAATCCAAGAAGAAGGAGAATCAATTCAACAGACAAGAATTGATACGAAAAAATGTCAGTAGATTATGAATTAATGGATTTGTTTTTTATTGTTGATTTATCCCTCTTTATTTATCATCCTAATAGAAATAAAGTGAGACTCTCATGAACAATGGATAATTTTCTGTTGGGCAAAAATCCCTCAAGGAATCATTGAATCATTTTTAGGTGATTGTGTTTGTTGACAAAGTGGACATCAGAGTGGTGATTGTTGACAAAGCAAAACAATGACATACAAATTTGTTGACAAAGAAGATTTCATGATGGAATGTCAAGTTCAAGAGATGAGGTCAATGATCCATGTTTGATTCAAGAACTTCGACAAAAGGAATGGATGATTTGGAGGCGGTACAAAAGAACAGATACAAGGTGGCACCGTTTTCTAGTGTTTGCCAAATTTTTGGGCCTGAAAATCAACAAATGAAGAAAAGTGTTTTTGGAAAAGGGACTTGCGCGCCGTGTACTTGAAGGCTTGTAAACATTCATGCCATATTTTTTTTAATATTAGATCATAAAAATATGGCAAAGGGATAAGGTTCGCACAAGTTTTGGTGAGGTCGCGCAGGTGACTTGCGCGCTGTGAAAGATACTTGCGCGTCGATGCCTTGGAATCTTGAGAACATGCGTGCCTATTGTTTTTCAAGATCATAAGATCAAAATATTTCAAAGGCAAGAGGTTCACACAAGTTTGGAAGTGGGTCGCGCAAATGACTTGGAGGAGCAGAGAGCTGTGCGCTGAGACTTGCGCGCCGAAGGGAGACTTGGGCGCTGTCGCACAGGGTGGTCAATTTGCCTATAAATACTGGACCATCCCTCTTCATTCTTTAAAAACAGGAGTTCAACACTTTGAGAAATAAGAGATCTCGTCGCGTAGGTGTGGTGGTCGCACAACTGGTGTGTGTGGTCACGCAGGTGGGACTTGCGCGCCAGAGTGATTGTTGTGCACCAGTGTTTGAAGCTGTGCGCCAGTGGGGAGTTGAGCGCCAATATTGTATTGGGAGTAAAAGGAAGTGAGTTTTGTAGGTTTAGAGTTGAGGAAGCTTGAGTCGTGCAAGTTTCTGAGGAGGACTGGCACACTAGTTGTGACTTGCGTGCCGATACTTGCACGCTGATATTGACTTGCACGCCATGTAAGGTTTATTTCCAGCAGTGATTTTCGGGCTGCGTCGAAGCTGGATGTTTTCCCGATACCTTCGGTGCAAAGAGATATTCATCTACGGGTGAAAATTGGGATTCAAAAGAGCATCTACTTACAGAGGAATATGCATTCCTTCATGCCAATGAAGAGACCTACAGGTCTATAAACTGTGAGTGGAGCCTTTCCAAGTGCAGTGAGAATAGGAAGATAAAAAAGGTGATCCTCTCCACAGGCAGTGAGCCAGAGAGAGATAAATAGAGAGTGACCCTTGGGAAAGTAGTGAGCTGACGCTAAACTTTGTAAAGGCAGTGAGCCTGGGCATAGAAGTGATCTAGCCCGAACTTTGTATCAACATCTAGTGAAGAATAGTGGAGTTTGGTACGTCCGACAACTTGTCGGCGTATGCTCCTTGGACGTAGCCCAGTGAGGGTGAACCAAGAAAAAATATTTGTGTCTTCCTGTTTTCTTCCCTGCATTGCATTCAAAGCATCATCATTAGATTAAGAAGTAAAGAAGTGATCATAGTTTACACAAAAGAGCAAACAAAGTGACCCTTGTAATAAAGAGGTCAAGATCCAGTGGGGTAGCAAGAACATTGAAAGAGAATATCCATACCCTGATTCACCCCCCCCCCCCTCTCCGGGTATATAGGCCCCTTTTGGCCCTAACAATGGGTATCAGAGGGATGGTTTATTTTATCAGATTTTTTTGCTTCGACTTGGTGTAGTCGATCTATGTGGTTGAAGATACAGTTTTCTCTTATCTCAATCTACCATGGGAAAAAGAAAAGAATCAAAGAAGAATCAGAAGTCAGGTAATTTCCCTCAGAGTAGAACTGTTTTTGGAAAAAGTGTGATTCCACTAAAAGAATCAAACAACTTACTGAAGGAAGGTCTGGATGAATCTGATAGGGAAAAGATTGATTCACTCAATCATGATGATGGAATGAGTGAAGTACATGAGCATCAGAGTGATACTGAAACAGAAGAATACATTGAAGGAGAAATAGATATGCGAGCTGAGTTAGAGGCTAATCTTGAAGAAATAGATGTTTGGAGAGCTAAAACAAAGAAATATAACAAAGTTGTACACGATGCCAAACTCTATATGCAGCAGCAGGGAGAAGAGAAGTCTGAGTTGATGGAATAAATTGAGAAACTAAAGCAATCAACATGAGAGAACTCAGAATCAGTTAGTGAGTATAAGCTTAAGATTGAAGAACAGAAAAGGTAGATCGTTGTCTTGAATAGAAAAGTGAAAGATCAAGTCAAGTGTATCGAAGAACCTGATATTTCAAGTGACGTTAGAAACACTGATGAAATTAAATCTAAAGATATTCAGATTCAAGCACTGAAAACTGAGATCAACAAGCTAAGAAGTTTGAATCAAAGGCTTATTGACGTAGCCATGGATCTGAGGGAGAAAAATGATTCTCAAGATGAAGAATTGCAAAAGAGATCTCCAAAGGTAGAAAAATCAATAGGGGATGTCAAGGGGAAGAATCTGAACATAGACGAGATTCAAAACATGAAATCTAAAAATGATGTTCTTGTGACACAGATTTCTAAACTAGTTCAGAAGAATCAAAGGCTACAACCAGAGACTGAATGTTTCTCAGATTCTGTTTCTCAATAAAAATTGAAGGTAAAAGAGCAAAGTGAAGTGATGGGAAAGCTCACACAAAAAATGGAATATGAGATGAGTCGAGGAAAGAATCTCAGAAAATAATTCAAGGCCCAACTTAAATCAAGTGATATGAATATTAAAAAGTTGGAAGAAGAGATAGAATCAGTAAAGAAGGAAGTGGAGAAATCCAAAGCTAAAGGAATTCCAAAAATGATGGATGCCTTACACTTGCTATTTGATCATCCTTCGACAAGTGATGATAAAATGAAGAACAGATATGCTATTTCTGAAGAGAAACAAAAAAATATTTTCTCAGCTCAAAGACCAGAAATTTTCGGAAAAGCTGGTATTGGATTTGATGAATCACCTCCCATGCATGATAAGTAGAGAGCTGTGAATAGTTCCAGGTGTGGAGAAAAACCTGTAGGTGCTGGAGATATGCCTAAGAGGATAGTTCCCAGAAGTAGTGACGACTTGTGCTATTTCTGTGGGATTCATGGACACACATCAAGATTTTGTTTAGAGGCACTAGAATACATTTCAGGCTGTGAAAGTAGAAACTTTGCTAAATATGAGAATAAAAAGAAGCGTCGGGAGAAATCAGAGGGAAGAGTCTCTCAGAGTAAAGAATTAATCAGATGCTATTACTGTAGAATAATGGGACACACCATGTATATGTGTCAGGAAGCTCAAGGGCACCGTGTTAGAAGAAGAACTCAAGGTGTATCAGCATCTCAACATAGAAATGATGAAAATAGGTATTCCTTTTATGGAAGATGTTTTATATGCTCTGATTATGGGCATTTGGAAAGAAAATTCAACAAGAAGAATGCAAGAAGGGAAAAGGAACTTGAAAGGAGATTCTTGACTCCAATGATGCATCAAGAGAAATCATACACTAGGAGGAAAAATGGTAACGTGGAGAATAGGTTTAAATCCTCAGGGGAATTACATGGAGCTGAACGAAAGGCTTATAAGTCACCTTCCATGTCTCACTCACAACCACCCTCTAAGAAAGAAAATGACCACATTTGGAAGAAAAAGGGAGGAAATTCTATAGCTGTCAGTAAGAAAAATATACGTTCAGTGGAGTACCCACCACCGATGAAAAATAGTGTGGTTACTCATAAATCTGATAAAAGACATATAAATAAAGAATGCATTGAAAAATTCTCATGTCGTGTTCCACAATGAAAAATGGATGAAGGTGCAAAATCCTTGAAATGGTGGAAGAAGGAAGGGAAAATGGAATGAAAAGATATTTCTACTCAGAGAAATAATCATGGAAGATGGAATTTTGGTAGAACCTCAAAGAAGGAAATGTGTACTAGTGGGATTATATCCCAAGCAGTGAGAAAGGCCGAGTCTACCAAATCTATGTATCAGAAAAAGGCTCAGAATGTGGACAATGAATTCCTAGTCATATGGCCAGAACAGTTGAAGTTGTCTAGGGATCTAGAGGAAGAAAGAAAGGAGTGTGATTCCCTCCATGAAAAAATCAAAGGGTTGACCCATCAGGATCAACCACTATCCTTGTTTTGAGGATTCCGGAAAAACCCCCTCTCACTATATATATAAATGATTTTAACTGATGATTCATGTGTTTTAGGTTTTAGGGAGATACGATCCATGGGGAAGTGGCATCTAAGGATGCTAAGTGGAGAAGTGATATGCTCTAGAGTTTCAATTGATTCAAATCAGATACCACTGTTGAAGAAGAAAGGGAGCAGTATAGCACAATGAGAAGTAATTGTGTTATTAACTTTGTCTCTTGTATCATACAGCGAGTTCCAACTCAGTGGTATTAGAGATTTGATTAATGGCTTGATGCTGAGTTCCAGATTAGAATAAATGGTGCATGCGGAGAATGATGGTTATGAGTCTATACCGTTGGGCCTAACAGATAGAAGTGTTGTGTAACACAGGGGGAGCATTCTATATCCAAATAAGATTCAAGAGCCATCAACGCAATAATTGGATAACTTGGCACAGGTTTTGCCTATTGATGGAAGAAAGAAACACAGGGAGAAGCAGCAATAACAATTCATTTCATTCTTATCAATTTTGATCTAACAATATGGTATCAGCTCACTGTTTTCAGGATACCAAGAAGCTGCCAGAGAAAATCAAAAGTGTGTTAACAAAAATCCGAAAGAATATGTTCAAATAAATGACGTCATTGAACAATGACACAGGGGAAAGTATCTGAAAGAAATGAAGTCATTGTAGAAGATATCCTTCCTATCTCAGGTAGAGCTGAAATGCTTAGCTGATGCAGCTAAAGATGAAAACTGGGTTCAGGCTATGAATGAAGAGCTTGACCAGATTGAGAAGAACCAAACATGGGGATATTGTTTCGAGGATAGCCGATAAGAACATCATCGGAAATAAATGGGTCTATCGCAACAAGATGAATGAATATGGAAAATTTTATTTGGAACAATGCACGACTGATGTGAAAAGGAGACTCCCAGATAGAGGGAATAGATGGTGATGAGACATTTTCACTGATTGTAAGGCAGGAGACAATCATATTATTCCTAGCCTTTGTAGTGCAATGAAAGTTCAAGGTATTCCAGATGGACATCATATCAGCATTCTTGAATGGGATTCTAGAGGAAGAAGTGCATATCGAGAAACCATATGGTTCTCTTATTCATGAGGATGAGAACAAGGTTTTTCAGCTGAAGAAGGAATTATATGGGTTGAAACAAGCACCGAGAGAATGGTATTCAATGCTGAATCAATATTTGCAGAATATATGATTCAAATGAAGTATAGTAAAGGTGGATTTAAAAAATATGAAAAGAAGGTTCTGATGAGATTTGGAATTGAAAATTCCAAGGAGAGGAAGACTTTGGTCTCTACCCGGATGAAATCATCAAAAGATGACAGTGGCAGGGTAGTTAATTTCACTGAAAACAGGAAGATTATTAGTAGTTTTCTGTACTTGACCACAAAAAGGCCTTATATTGTTTTCGCCACATGCCAAGCAGCGAGATATCAGAGTAATCCCAAGGAAAGACATATGCTTTCAGTGAAAATAATCCTTCATTATATCTAGGGCACAGTGGATTTCGGCTTGACATATACTGACAAATCTCAAACAGAGTTATTGGGATATACTGATGCAGACTGGACCGGTTAAGCAGATGATAAAAAATCAACATCAGGTGGTGCATTTTATCTTGGTCGATTGTGTATTTCTTGGCTAAGAAATATGAAATATTGCATTTCATTGGGCACCATAGAAGCTGAGTATATTGCCGGCACTCAAGCATGCACACAGTTATTGTGGATGAAGCAGCAACTTGAAGATATGGGAGTTGAAGTGAAATCTCTGATCAGAATCCAGTGAGACAACTCAAGTGCTATAAATCATAGCAAAAATACTGTCCATCACTCAAGGATGAAGCACATTGAGATAAAGTATCATTTTATCAAGGAGAAAGTTGAGCAGGGAATCATGAAGTTGGAGTATGTGCCTACAGAGCTACAGGTTGCAGACATTCTGACAAAGGCCTTACCGAAGGAATCTTTTGAGAGGTATCGACTGGCTCTGTGAGTTTAGTAGATTCCCCATACTTGAAATAGTGTGGATGTGGAACCACCCCCTCTCCCCGAGGTATGATGTGTTTTTCCCTAATATGCTAATATGTGTTATCTACTCTGTTATAGACTGCAAAGGAGTGACCTTTGGGTTTGTTGACAAAGGGGGAGAAAATAGTGATTATTCAAGGGGGAGACATTGTGGCAATTTGATACATCATGGTTGATACAGAGAGAAGTTGACAAGTGGAGTATTCAGATAGGGGTAGTTGAAGCTAGTTGAATGTGGTTAGCCAGAGCTTAGCTTGGACAACACAGGAAATATGGCTAATGAGGTGTTGACGCTGTGAGCAGAAAGGGGGAGCGTATAAAATCAGACGATGCTAGAAGTGATCGATCAATGAATAGATATCACGATAGCTGAGGATCGTGATAAAAGCAAATGGGAGATGTTGGAATGTGGTAAAAAAATTTCCAAACAAAAATTGGTCTTCTAACAAGTCCTTCAATAATTGGTATCAGTTTAGTACAAATTGGTATCAGTTTGGTGTCAAAAATGGATGTCAGAGATGAAGTGATTCATTGATGAACTTTTCATTTACTCTTGTTTCTCATGTCGAGCATTGCTCATGTAGGCATAGAGTATGTGTTGAGTAAATCCTTGATCGATATCAGAATTGAAAAAGGTGAATGGTGACAGAAGAATTAATGATGTATCTTTCTATAAAAGAGTTGTCAACAAACCCAAAGGGGTTATTGTTGGGAAAAAATCCCTCAAGGCATCATTGAAGCATTTTTGAGGTGATTGAGTATGTTGACAAAGTGGACATCTAAGTGGTGATTGTTGACAAAGCTAAACAATGACATTCAAATTGGTTGACAAAGAGGATTTGATGATGGAATGTCGAGTTCAAGAGCTGAGGTCAACGATCCATGTTTGATTCAAGAATGTCGACAAAAGGAATGGATGATCTGGAGGCGGTACAAAAGAATAGATACAAGGTGGCACTGTTTTCCAGTGTTTGTCAAATTTTTGGGCGTGAAAATCGAAAAATGAAGAAAAGTGTTTTTGGAAAAGGGACTTACGCGCCATGTACGTGAAGTCTTGGAAACTTGCGTTCCATATTTTTTTAAGATCATATCATCAAAATATTGCAAAGGGATAAGGTTCACGCATGTTTTGGTGAGGTCGCGCAGGTGACTTGCGCGCTGCGAAAGATACTTGCATGCCGATGACTTGGAAGCTTGAGAACTTGCGCGCCTATGGTTTTTCAAGATCAGAAGATCAAAATATGGCAAAGGAAAGAGGTTCTCTCAGGATTAGAATTTGGTCGTGCAAATGACTTGGAGGAGTAGAGAGCTGTGCGCCGAGACTTGCGCGCCGAAGGGAGACATGTGCGCCATCGCGCAGGGTGGTCAATTTGCCTATAAATACTGGACCACCAATTTTCATTCTCTAAAAACCGGAGTTCAACACTTTGAGAAATCGGAGCTCCCGTCGCGTAGGTGTGGTGGTCGCGCAAGTCGTGTGTGTGGTCGTGTAGGTGGGACTTGCACGCCAGGGTGATAGTTGCGCGTCGGTGTTTGAAGCTGCGTGCCAGTGTGGAGTTGCACGCCAATATTGGATTGGGCGTAAAAGGAAGTGAGTCGTGCAGGTTTAGAGTTGAGGAAGCTTGATTCATGAAAGTGTTTGAGGAGGACTTGCGCGCCAGTTGTGACTTGCGCGCTGATACTTGCGCGCCGAGATTGACTTACGCGCCAAGTAAGGATTATTTCCAGCAGTGATTTTCAGGCTGCATGGAAGCTGGAAGTTTTCCCTATACCTTCGGTGCAAAGAGATATTCATCTATGGGTGAAAATTGGGCTTCAACAGAGCATCTACTTACAGAGGAAGATGAATTCCTTCATGCCAATGAAGAGACTTACAGGTCTATAAACTGTGAGTGGATCCTTTCCAAGTGCAGTGAGCATAGGAAGAGGAAAAAGGTGATCCTCTCCACCGGTAGTGAGCCAGAGAGAGAGAGAAATAGGGAGTGACCCTTGGGAAAGCAGTGAGCTGACCCTAAACATTGTAAAGGTAGTGAGAATGGGCATATAAGTGATCTAGCCCAAACTTTGTATCCACATCTTGTGAAGAATAGTGGAATTTGGTACGTCTGACAACTTGTCGGTGTATGCTCCTTGGACGTAGCCCAGTGAGGGTGAATCAAGTAAAAATCTTTGTGTCTGCCTGTTTGCTTCCCTGCATTGCATTCAATGCATTATCATTAGATTAAGAAGTAATGAAGTGATCATAGTTTACACACAAGAGAA
The DNA here is from genome assembly GCA_963277665.1 of Viscum album. Taxonomy (NCBI): domain Eukaryota; kingdom Viridiplantae; phylum Streptophyta; class Magnoliopsida; order Santalales; family Viscaceae; genus Viscum; species Viscum album. The sequence goes on from OY728156.1 coordinate 2,037,148,986, forward strand.
AACAAAGTGACCCTTATAATAAAGAGGGCAAGATCCAGTAGGGTAGGAAGAACTTTGAAAGAGAATATCCATACCCTGATTCACCCCCCCCCCTCTTAGGGTATATAGGCCCCTTTTGGCCCTAAAAATTGGTATCAGAGGGCTGGTTTCTTTTATCAGATTTGTATGGTTCGACATGGTGTAGTCGATCTGTGTGGTTGGGGATACAGTTTTCTCTTATCTCAATCTGCCATGGGAAAAGGAAAAGCATCAAAGAAGAATCAGAAGCCATGTAATTTCCCTCAGTGTGGAAGTTTTTTTTGGAAAAAGTGTGATTCAACTAAAAGAATCAAAAAACTTACTGAAGGTAGTTCTGGATGAATCTGATAGGGAAAAGATTGATTCACTCAATCATGATGTTGGAATGAGTGAAGTACATGAGCATCAGAGTGATACTGAAACAGAAGTGTAAATTGAAAGAAGAATAGATATGCGAGCTGAGTTAGAGGCTGATCTTGATGAGATATATGTTTGGAGAGATAAAACAAATAAATCTAACAAAGTTGTTCACGATGCCAAACTCTATATGCAACAGCAGGAAGAAGAGAAGTCTGAGTTGATGGAAGAAATTGAGAAACTCAAGCTATAAACATGAGAGATCTTAGAATCAGTTAGTGAGTATAAGCTTAAGATTGAAGAACAGAAAAGGGAGATCGATGGCTTGAATAGAAAAGTGAAAGATCAAGTCAAGTGTATCGAAGAACCTGATATTTCAAGTGACGTTAGAAACACTGATGAAATTAAATGTAACGATATTCAGATCCAAGCACTTGAAACTAAGATCATCAAGCTAAGAAGTTTGAATCAAAGGCTTATTGACGTAGCCACTGATCTGAGGGAGAAAAATGATTCTCAAGATGATGAATTGCGAAAGAGATCTGCAAAGGTAGAATAATCAATAGCTGATGTCAAGGGGAAGAATCTGAACACAGACGAGATTCCAAACATGAAATTTAAAAATGATGATATTGTGACACAGCTTTCTGAATTAGTTCATAAGAATCAAAGGCTACAACAAGAGAATTCACGTTGCTCAGATTCTGTTGCATAAGAAAACATGAAGGTAAAGGAGCAAAGTGAAGTGATGGAAATGGTCACATAAGAATTGGTATATGAGATGAGTCGTGGAAAGAATCTCAGAAGGGAATTTGAGGCCCAACTTTAATCAAGTGATATAAAGATTCAAAAGTTGGAAGAAGAGCTAGAATCAGTAATGAAGGAAGTGGAGAAATCCAAAGCTAAAGGAATGCCAAAAATGAAGGATTCCTTACACTTTCTATTTGATCATCCTTCGACAAGTGATGATAAAATGGAGAACATATATGATATTTCTAAAGAGAAACAACCGAATAATTTCTCAGCTCAAAGACCAGCAATTTTCGGAAAAGCTGGTATTGTATTTGATGAATCAACTCCCATACATGATAAGAAGAGAGCCGTGAACAGTTCCATGTGTGGAGAAAAACCTGTAGGTGTTGGCGATAGGCTTAAGAGGACAGTTCCAAGAAGTAGTGAAGACATGTGCTATTTATGTGGGATTTATGTCCACACATCAAGCTTTTGTTTAGAGACACTAGAATACATTTCAGGATGTGAAAGCAGAAACTTTGATAAATCTGAGAATAAAAAGAAGAATCATGAGAAATCAGAGAGAAGAGTCTCTTAGAGGAAAGAATTAATCAGATACTATTACAATGGAATAATGGGACACACCATGAATATGTGTCAGGAAGATCAAGGGCCCCGTGTCAGAAGAAAAACTCAAGGTGTATCAACATCTCAACATAGAAATGATGAAAAGAGGTATGCCTTTTATGGAAGATGTTTTATATGTTCTGATTATGGTCATTTGGCAAGAAAATGCAGCAAGAAGAATGCTAGAAGTGAAAAGGAACATGAAAGGAGATTCTCGACTCCAACGATGCATCAAGAGGAATCATACACGAGGAGGCAAAGTGGTAAGGGGGAGAATAGGCTTAAACCCTCAGGGGAATCCCATGGAGCTGAACAAAAGGTGTATTAGTCACCTTCCCTGTCACACTCACAACCACCCTCTAAGAAAGAAAATGAACACATCTAGAAGAAAAATGGAGGAAACACTACAGCTGTGAGTAAGAAAAATATACGTTCAATGGAAGACCCACCACTGATGCAAAATAGTGTAGTGACTCATAAATCTGATAAAAGGAAGATAAATAAAGAATGCGTTGAAAAATTCGCATGTCGTGTTCCACAATGAAAAATAGAAGAAGGTGCAAAATCCTTGCAATGGTAGAAGAAGTAAGGGAAAATTGAACGAAAAGATATTTCTACTCAGAGAAATAATCATGGTAGATGGAATTTTTGTAGAACCTCAAAGAAGGAAATGTGTACTAGTGCGTTTATATCCAAAGTGGTGAGAAAGGCCGAGTCTACCAAATCTATGAATCAGAAAAAGGGTCCGAATGTGGACAATGAATGCCTAGTCAGATGGCCAGAATAGCTGAAGTTGTCTAGGCAACTGGAGTAAGCATGAAAGGAGTGTGATTCCCTCCATAAAAAAATCAAAGGGTTGACCCATCAAGATCAACCACTATCCTCGTTTTGAGGATCTGAGAAAAACCCCCTCTCCCTATGTATATATATGCTATTAACTTATGATTCATGTGTTTTAGGTTTGAGGCAGATACGATACATGGAGAAGTGGCATCTAAGGATGCTAAGTGGAGAAGTGATATGCTCTATAGTTTCAATTGATTCAAATCACATACGATTGTTGAAGAAGAAAGGGAGCAGTAGAGCACAATGAGAAGTAATTGTGTTATTAGCTTTATCTCTTGTTTCCTACAATGAGTTCCAACTCAGTAGGCTTAGAGATTTGGTTAATGGCTCGATGCTGAGTGCCATATTAGAATAAATGGTGCATGCGGAGAAGGATGGTTATGAGTCTATACCATTGGTCCTAACAGATAGATGTGTTGTGTAACACAGGGGGAGCATTCTATATCAAAATCAGATTCAAGAGCCATCAATGAAATAATTGGATGACATGGCTTAGGTGTTTCCTATTGAGAGAAGAAATAAACACAGGGAGAAGCAGCAATAACAATTCATTTCATGCTTATCAAATTTGATCTAACAATATGGTATCAGCTGACTGTTTTCAGGATACCAAGAAGCTGCGAGAGAAAATCAAATGTGTGTCAACAAACATCTGAAAGAATATGTTCAAATAAATGAATTCATTGAACAATGACACAGAGAAAAGTAGCTGAAAGAAATGAAGTCTCTGTAGCAGATATCCTTCCTATCTCAGGTAGAGCTGAAATGCATAGCTGATGCAGCTGAAGATGAAAACTGGGTTCAGGCTAGGAATGAAGAGCTTGACCAGATTGAGAAGAACCAAACATGGGGAGATTGTTTCGAGGACAGCCGATAAGAACATCATCGGGACAAAATGGGTCTATCGCAATAAGATGAATGAATATGGAAATGTGATTCGGAACAAAGCACGACTGATGTGAAAAGGAGACTCCTAGATAGAGGGAATAGATGGTGATGAGACAATTGCACTGATTGCAAGGCAGGAGACAATCAGAGTATTCCTATCCATTGTAGTGCAATGAAATTTCAAGGTATTCTAGACAGTCATCAAATCAGCATTCTTGAATGGGATTCTGGAGGAAGAAGTGCATATTGAGAAACCATATGGTTCTCTTATTCATGAGGATGAGAACAAGGTTTTTCGTCTGAAGAAGGAATTATATGGGTTGAAAAAAGCACCGAGAGAATGGTATTCAATGCTGAATCAATATTTGCAGAATGTATGATTCAAATGAAGTATAGTAAAGGTGGATTTCAGAAATATGGAAAGAAGGTTCTTATGAGATTTGGAATTGAAAATTCCACGAAGACGAAGACTCTGGTCTCTAGCCGAATGAAATCATCAAAATATGACAGTGGCAGGATAGTTAATTTCAGTGAAAATAAGTAGATTATCAGTAGTTTGCTGTACTTGACCACAACAAGGCCTGATATTGTTTTCGCCACATGCCAAGCAGCGAGATATCAGAGTAATACCATGGAAAGCCATTTGCTTTCAGTGAAAATAATCCTTCGGTATATCCAGGGCACCGTGGATTTTGGCTTGACATATACTAACAAATCTCAGACAGAGTTATTGGGATATACCCATGCAGACTGGGCCGATTCAGCGGATGATAGAAAATCAACGTCAGGTGGTGCATTTTATCTTGGTGGATTGTGTATTTATTGGCTAAGCAAGAAGCAAGATTTCATTTCATTGAGCACCTCAGAAGCGGAGTATATTGCGGCCACTCAAGCATGCACACAGTTATTGTGGATGAAGCAGCAGCTTGAAGATATGGGAGTTGAAGTGAAATCTCCAATCAGAATCCAGTGCAACAACTCAAGTGCTATAAATCTTAGCAAAAATCCTGTCTATCACTCAAGGACAAAGTACATTGAGATAAAGTATCATTTTCTCAAGGAGAAATTTGAGCAGGGAATCGTGAAGTTGGAGTATGTGCCTAAAGAGCTACAGGTTGCAAACATTCTGACAAAGTCCTTACCCAAGGAATCTTTTGAGACGCATCGACTGGCTCTGGGAGTTCAGTTGATTCCCCACACTTAAAATAGTGTGGATGTGGAACCACCCCCTCTCCCCGAGGTATGATGTGTTTTTTCTCTAATATGATGATATGTGTTCTCTACTCTGTTATAGACTACAAAGGAGTGACCTTTGGGTTCGTTGACAAAGGGGGAGAAAATAGTGATTGTTCATGGGGGAGACATTGTGGCAATTTGATACATCAAGGTTGATACAGGGAGAAGCTGACAAGTGGAGCAGCCAGATAGGGGGAGTTGAAGCTAGTTGAATGTGCTTAGCCAGAGCTTAGCGTGGACAACACAGGAAATAGGGCTAACAAGGTGTTGACGCTGTGACCAGAAAGGGGGAGCGTATAAAATCTGATAATTCTAGAAGTGATCGATCAAAGAATAGATATCACGACAGAAGAGGATCGTGATAAAAGAAAAAGATAGATGTTGGAATGTGGAAAAAATATTTCCAAAGAAAAATTGGTATTCCAATATGTCTTTCAGCAATTGGTATCAGTTTAGTACAAATTGGTATCAGTTTGGTGTCAACAATGGATGTCAAAGATGAAGTGATTCATTGATGAACTTTTCATTTACTCTTGTTTCTCACGTCGAGCATTGCTCATGTGGTCTTAGAGTATGTGTTGAGTAAATCCTTTATCGCTATCAGAATCACAAAAGGCGAATGGTGGCTGAAGAATTAACGATGTATCATTCCATAAAAGAGTTGTCAACAAACCCAAAGGGGGAGATTATTGGGAAAAAATCCCTCAAGGAATCATTGAAGCATTTTTTAGGTGATTTTGTTTGTTGACAAAGTGGACATCAGAGTGGAGATTGTTGACAAAGGAAAACAATGACATATAGATTTGTTGACAAAGAGGATTTCATGATGGAATGTCGAGTGCAAGAGCTGAGTTCAACGATCCATGTTTGATTCATGAACTTCGACAAAAGGAATGGATGATTTGGAGGTGGTACAAAAGAACAGATACAAGGTGGCGTCGTTTTCCAGTGTTAGCCAAATTTTTGGGCCTGAAAATCGACAAATGAAGAAATGTTTTTTTTGGAAAAGGGACTTGTACGCCGTGTACTTGAAGTCTTGGAAACTTGCGCGCCATATTTTTTTAAGATCAGATCATCAAAATATGGCAATGGGATAAGGTTCGCGCAAGTTCTGGTGAGGTCGTGCAGGTGACTTGCGCACCGTGAAAGATACTTGTGCGTCGATGCCTTGGAAGCTTGAGAAATTGCACGCCTATGGTTTTTCAAGATCAGAAGATCAAAATATGGCAAAGGCAAGAGGTTCGCGCAAGTTAGGAAGTGGGTCGCGCAAATGACTTGGAGGATCAGAGAGCTGTGCACCGAGACTTGCGCTCCGAAGGGAGACTTGCGCACCGTCGCACAGGGTGGTCAATTTTACTATAAATACTGGACCACCCCTCTTCATTCTTTCAAAAAGGGATTTCAACACTTTGAGAAATCAGAGCTCCCGTCGCGCAGGTGTGGTGGTCGCGCAAGTGGTCTGTGTGGTGGCGTAGGTGGGACGTGCGCGCCAGGGTGATAGTTGTGCGCCAGTGTTTGAAGCTACACGCCAGTGTGGAGTTGCACGCCAATATTGGATTGGGCGTAAAAGGAAGTGAGTCACGCATGTTTAGAGTTGATGAAGCTTGAGTTGCGCAAGTGTCTGAGGAGGACTTGCATGCCAGTTGTGACTTGCGCGCCGAGATTGACTAGCGCGCCAAGTAAGGTTTATTTCCAGTAGTGATTTTCAGGCTGCGTGGAAGCTCGAAGTTTGCCCGATACCTTCGGTGCAAAGAGATATTCATCTACGGGTGAAAATTGGGCATCAACAGAGCATCTACTTATAGAGGAAGATGCATTCCTTCATCCCATTGAAGAGACCTACAGGTCTATAAACTGTGAGTGGATCCTTTCCAAGTGAAGTGAGAATAGGAAGAGGAAAAAGGTGGTCCTCTGCACCGACAGTGAGCCAGAGAGAGAGAAGTAGGGAGTCACCCTTGGTAAAGTAGTGAGATGACCCTAAAATTTGTAAACGCAGTGAGCCTGGGCATAGAAGTGATCTAGCCCGAACTTTGTATCCACATCTAGTGAAGAATAGTGGAATTTGGTACGTTCGACAACTTGTCGGTGTATGCTCCTTGGACGTATCCCAGTGAGGGTGAACCAAGTAAAAATCTTTGTGTATTCCTGTTTTCTTCCCTGCATTGCATTCAAAGCATCATCATTAGATTAAGAAGTAAAGAAGTGATCATAGTTTACACACAAGAGAAAACAAAGTGACCCTTGTAATAAAGAGGTCAAGATCCAGTGGGGTAGGAAGAACATTGAAAGAGAGTATCCATACCCTGATTCACCCCCCCCCCTCTCAGGGTATATAGGCCTCTTTTGGCCTTAACATTTTCATTATTCAATTTTTTCTCTATTCCTTTCTCTCATCGTTAAAGCGTTCTTCACCGATTGGATCCTCGTGTCCCAGCTCGATGTTTCTAGGTGGTTCCGAAGAAGATTGACCCCCTGGATTTGAGGTGAATCGACAACTGAGGTTAGATATATTTAGACCAGGACCCAAAAATCTTGGATCTAGGACAATTTCGATTATCCGGCATCATAGGAGGTGAGGTGGTCTACATGAGGGATCATTACCATGTGGTGAAAACTATTGGCGGTCGACAATGGCGCACGGGATTGGAGCATGTGCGACAAGCGGAGCAACGATGGCAACTGCATTAAATGGAGGGTTGTGTAAGAGTACCCTGGAGGGAGGCCACATGGGACCACAGTGGTGGATTTTGAGGCACCATTTGGTTTGATAGTGGAATACACAGTGACAGCGCGACATGGAGCGGTAGTGGAACTAGCTGGTCTAGGCCAGGTGGTCTAGGATGAGCAAGTAGGTTGGGTCCGGCTGGGGGGCCAAGGTGGACCCGAGTTAGACCGAAATTGGATTTGGGGAAATAGGGCAGATTGAGTTGTGGTCGACCAAGGTGATCGACCGTGGATGCACGAGCTACAATGGGGCACAACGACTGTATGAAAAGCTCAACCATGAGATGCAACAGATCGAGTGACTGTGGGTGCAGCGACCGCACTGACGAACCAAACATTGTCAACCATGGTAGTCGACTACCACTACTGGTCAGCATGGTATGGGGTCTGACTGCGGTAGTCGATCAACTCATGCACTGACCCCTACTGTTTCAAATACCCATAACTTCTAAAAAGAGCGTCCAATCGATGATATGTCTGCAATGTTTAGACCCTTACACGAATATGATCATTTTTGAGAAAAATAGTGGGGTTTTAGATTATAATATTATAGTTTAGATCATTTACGTGGTCCTTTCATGAAGTTTTTAATGAAACATTACATCCACATTACTGGATTGTAATCCCCTCTAGAGGCCGAGTGTCAAAAAGAGTTGTAGTGTCCCACCCTGAGACTAGATTGTGATCCTATATCACCAATAATGGAGTCCATGGAATCGGCATGACCAGAAATAGTCATATTTTTATCTTTTATCTATTGGTAATCATTAGTAAGGTTTTTTAATCATTGTAATATTATCCCCTATATAATATATTGATTCAGATTGGGTTTTTGGTGTCCTCTAGAAGTTCTGAGTGTTATCGCCTCTCTTTCAAACATAGTCCTTCTTGACCAATTTTTTCTCTTTGGGCCTATAGAAAATGAGATAGAACTCTTTATTGAGTGAATTAGACGATATCATGGCTCGAGGAGTGAGTTCTCTCAGAAAGTGTGTACTTAGAGTAAAATCTTATGGCTGACAGTTGGTTATGTCTGCCTAATGTCTTGCTGCCTCTCTTGAGTATATCTGTGTGTTCTCTTTCCTATAGAATTTCCTATACTTAGATTGTTACATCTTGTATTGAGATTACCACTTGGTGGTTCATGTTTTTTGTTTTTTGGGATGTCCTACTCAGTATGATTATACTAACTCTTTCACGGGATATTCCCACAAATGTTGTTTCTTTTATAGACGAAGACCCCCTTATCAGTGTCCTAGGAGGACCAAAAACGGGTGGAGCAAAACTAGATATTAAAAGACCTAGGTGTTTACTATAAGCATACCTTTGACTTTGTCTTCACCCTAATTGTAGGTTGTACTTCTATGGTTTTATTTTGATTTGTGAACATACTCAATGTGGTAGGATTTTTTTTCCATGATTACATTTTCATCACTTCCTCTTGTACTCTTGTTATGGGTTCTTAGTTGTATAATTTCATTAGTTATATAGTGGTTTTTACATTTCATCATTATATGGGCTTGGAGATGTGTGAATTTGTATAGGTACATTGGTAAGGCCTCCTGTTTCAGTGATATTCTTACTTGGTGTTAGTATCCATCCAATGACCTATTGGAGGGAGGCATGGGGAGTCTTGGCACATGCCCCTCTAGTAAGGGTCTTGATAAAGAGTATGAATAAAAACTGATATGATTAAGGTTATTAGTTAAGTGATTAATATAAATTTGTTTTTGATATATTAGGTTAAATTATGTTTATGGTATCTAGTACAAGAGGTAAGAGTGTTCATCTTAATTTCCCTTCATTCGAACAAGTATTGTATTTATGAATCCAATTACATTTGTGATGTTTTTATACTAATTTTTTTTGATATAATATCATGAACTAAATTTTTATTGTATAATTGAATATTAATTTTATTCTTTATATCTCCAGGGTGTTTTAATGGAAATTTTATATGTCTTATGTATTATATTGATCTCATTTCATTATTATTTGAGACATAGTACATTAGATTCACGATGTTCCCATTATATGGTGGTATATTAATTTAATTTCCCAATAATATTATTTTAAGTTTAGGTCATGGAATACACTATCCATACAATATTAATTTATTCATGTTTCTTGTTATTTATTTAGTTCCCCAATAGTGATGATTTTTGGTATCTAAGATTTCATTCAATGAGATATAATCATTCTTTGAAGATATTTTCTATAATATAGTTTTATTCTACCACATTATTGTATTATGTTGTACTCCATCATTATTTTCTAGGGATTCATATTCCTACTATATAAACACTTTGAAAAAAATTTCTCAATTTTTTTGGATATATTCTATTAAAACATTCATCATTAATTATTTAAATGGATTAAAAATATGTTATTCTTGTATTTTCATTTTCATATACCCATTTCTCAACATAGTGAGAGAAACACAAATTACATAACAAAGATTGGATGGTTTTGACCTAGAAATTATTTTATTATATTGGAAATGGTAAATATATTGACATTTTAATATGGATTATTATTGGAAAGTTCACTATGTACTATTTATCCATCCACTATCATCCTCCAAATAAGCTATGATCATGTTATCCATGTATTTGGAATGTGGAAAAGTGTTGTAATTACAATTTTTTCCAGTAAAGAGAGTTTTTCTAAATGTTGTCAATGTATTGATTATATATTTTCTCTTATAGAGAATGTATTGGTCCTAAAAATGTGTTAGGTGGGGATTAGAATTATATATCCCCTCAATGAAAGAACATGTTTCATTATATAAAGATGATTGGGTTTTAGTGCATGACTATTCCTATAATATCAAATTAATATATAAAAAACCCTAGAGGTTAGTATGACTTCACTATGTCTTGGGGAGATATAGAATGTCTTGGAACAAGGCTCAGACAAAACATTTTTTATGTTTAACATTATTCATTCCATATGTATGAGATCATTATTATTAGGATCCATGTTTATTATTAATTTTTATGGAGATATCATGATCCATGTTCCATGATTACAATATATTCATGTTTTTTACGTAGAATTCCATAATATATATTCCATGTTTATTCCTATATTGTTTTGGTTATATTCTTCCTTATTTAGAATTTGATATTACCCCTTATTATTTTTCTATTTACCATTGTTTAGATGAAATGTAGTACATGAAACATGTTTCGATGGATATCATATGCGATAAAGAGTTTCAGTGACAGTGAATAATTTTTTTGAATTAATTAGTTTCACATATAATGGTAGATTTTTCCATTTGATACAAAGAGTATTGGATTTATCTGTTTATATTGTATCCTAATTCTTTAAATTTCTAAAAATATAATTATCATTTAGATGTAAGAGAATTAATATCATTTATATTTTCTAATTATGTTTGGTTATGCCAAATATTTTACAAATGAGATCATGAATGTAATGTAATGTATATGTTTTTTAGCATTATATCATTAAATATGGGTTTCAGTTTTCACATAAATATAATGTAATTTATCTATAACAACATTTGAATTGGATTATAATATCATAGATTTATATTTTTTACACTATCATTATCTTTTAGGTTTATAATTTTATATAATTTGAAATAACACTTACATATATAACCCTTAAAAAACAAACTTGACACCTCCACACAATGTCGTTTTTTTCAAAAAAACATGTTATTTATATAAAAATTCATTCTTTATTCATGGTAACATGAACAATTAGAACATTTAAATTATTAAAATTCTTATTCATCCTTATATCGAAATAAAAAATTTTGAAAATTTTGGATTAGAAAAGAAAATATCTATAAGGGACATAAAATAAAAGAAACCCGCAATTCCATTAGTAAGGCGATATTATTAAAAACAATGTTTAAAATTTCTCAAAATAAACATTGAGGTCAAAATTTCATTTTATAATCCATAAAAAATTAATTTCACAACAATTTTCTTAAGAATTTAAAATAATCCATAAAGTAAAAAAATAATATTCATGAGGTTTTATTAGAAGAAACATAAATCGTATAAATGATTGTTTAAAAAAAATATGTGATAAATATAACATAAAATTTAAAATGGAATTATTATTTATATAAATATATATAGATATATATAAAATTATCTTTTCATTCTTTCAAGATTATAAGAAATTGGAAACAACATTCATGTGTACGTATGACCTACCGTTTCCATGAACGCTATATTTCATTTTATATCACCATATTTTATAGATTACTATAAAAATATATATAATGAATATATATGATATTTATATCATGTTTTCAATTATATAAATTATGAAATTATGATCTACTTAAGAGGAATAAAAAATAGCATCTCAAAATATACTCGAAAGACATGCAACTAACACCCGAAACAATGAAAATAATGAAATATTACTTACAAATGGATGATAAGATGTTATAAAAGAATAATATAGTATATTATAAATATTTATATTATTTTATTATAAGATAATAACTTGTCTAATATTACTATAAAGATGGTTAAAGCTTGTATGACTGAAAAGAAAGTGCGAGGTAAGGATTTCATCTCAATTTCATTTCACTTTGGCATATTTTAATGTTATGCACCTTGTTTATTTTATATGGTCCATATATTTCCCCATTGTAATATAATATAATGAATACTTAACTATTAACAGTTTTTAAAGATTTAAATTGAATTATTTCACTAAAGGGGATTTGAATAAAATGTTACCAAGTCGTAAAGTATTTCATAACCAAATTACTTTTCATTGGGTTATATTATTTTCTCAATATCTTTAATATTATATGATTTTGGTTTGGATGAATATTTACTATCTATTATTTTATTTGAACTTTTTTACGTGGATTTATAGTTAATACCCCTAATAAATTCATTGTATAATTCTCACGGCTTCCTTATAATACATTTATGGGTTTACATAAAAATCTAATTTTATTAGTGATTGTTTACACATGAATTTCCATTGAAGGAAATTATTGTATCGGTGATTAATAAAAAAAATTATTTTCTAATTCTCTGATTATTCATATATATTTTTATGAAATAGTATCATTTCCCACTCTTTGGTAAATAAAATGTTTTGAAAAATGTTTTAATGAAAATATGACTTCATTTCTCTCTCAGATCAGAAATATAATTTGTTTTAAAATTATGTTTTCTGAAAATTCTGTCAATTTTTTATCACTTTAATAAATATTTATGATAATAATTTTCATCCATTTTTAGTATTTATAAAATGGAATCAATGGAATAAATGTTTTACTTTCAAAATAATTAATTTTTTTCTTTTACCAAAATAGAGAAAGATAACATTATTTTAATACAAACAACTATAAAAGAATTTCTAGCAGTTATGACTACTCAAATGTTATCTAACATGTGATTTACATTCCAAAGGTTATTTTAAGGGAAAGTTATTTTCAAAAAAAATTCTGAAAAATTGGCTTTTAGAAGTGATTTGGAAAAAATTATTATTTAAAAATTCTCTCAAAAAAATGATAATTTCATCAAAAAAAAATTTAAGGATATTTTGTGATATTTTTATTTATAAATGAAGAAAACACTTTATTATTACTGCAATGGGTATAAATTGTATTCTTACAATCCTTAATCATCTTCTAGATGATTTATTCCCACTTTTTCTTGGGAAAGTATTTACGTATACTTCATGATCCATTTATGTTTTTTTTAAATTACCCTAGATTATTCACATTCTTACAGACCTTAAATTTACCCTATTTGTTATCATGGATAAATTTATTTCCTGAACCGTATTCCATTTTTACAATTGGTATTTACATTGATAGTTATTGATTAGTTTGGGAAATATTTATAAATACATACCTTTTACTCAATATATATATTTTATGATAAGTAATTTTTTTCATTAATTAAATTTATTATTCGACAAATGAAGAATATTTTGGACATGCAGTAAGGCATAGGACTCGAACATTATATAGCCTCTTGATGCATCGATATCTCTCATAAGATAAAAAATTGAAAAAATAAAATGGGATTATTCGAGTAGATTAAAACAATAATGAGGATGGATATTGATCTTAGAGGTTTTCATGTTCCTGATACATGATGTTTGATAATTAATAAGTTTTCTCATTTTAGTTATTAATATTATACATGATATTTTCAATATGAAAAAAATATATGGATGCATTTCATTCTTAATTTATTCACTCAATAAACTGGTTTTTAGTTATTTAAATTTCCATATTTAATATTCTATATCCAATTTTATAAATGAAATGTTTTTTATGTTATTTACCTTTCCATAATGATGATACCAAATACATTTATTTAAATATAATTTTTTCTTAGAAATTTACTATTCTGTATAAATTATACCTATTGATTCATTATTTCTTCTATTGTATATATCCCATAAAATTCATTTGACCTCACCGTTATTTTCTTTCATTTCCCAACGATTACATGATGTTGACTAATAATGATATTTTAGAAAATTAAATAAGTTATAGTGTTATTCTAAAAAAGAAACAAATATTATAATTTGTGTATTAATTTAAATTATAAGAATCATGTTTTTATCTATTTTACCAAGACTCCTAAGCTATTTGGTCCTTTAAGACACAATTGCATTGTATTTCATTTCAATTTAATGGTAGATGCACTTGGTCTAGGATGATTTGGCTGGGGTCACTACATTTGGTATCATAGAAAGTTAGTAGAAACCTTGAAAACATGATTTAGGAAAACATATATTATAGAATATGACCCTATAGTAGACATTATGTATAAGTTTATAAGAAAAAATTAAATTTTTGGTAAGCTATAAATTATGTGGGTTTCCCTCTTAAAAATTCCATGCATAGATATTAAATGTGGATGAGGCTCTAACACAGATGTACCTAGGGTTAATAACTCTAAAAATGGAATATTTGCTTTGACTCAAGTGTATCCTGGTACATGAAAATGGGCCTTACTATGTACTTGGTTTGACACTACCGGGGGATATTGTTTAGATAATTAACATTATATTCACAAAAAATTAGGAATAATTCGAATTGATACAAAAAATGAATGACATAGGTCAAAACATAAACCAAGAAAAGACTTATTTTGAAATAAAATAAATGAATTATTTATGTATAGGTTTTCTAAAATGAAATTTTATGAGTATTTTTACTGATGGTATTATGATCAAAATAATCATGAAACAATAAAGAATTATGTTAAATTTTAAATGAACATGTGAATTAATTATAATAAAAGTTATGGATACCATCATGGGGTGTGAGTTAAATTTTGATCATATGCTAAAATTCTCAAACACCTCTTTTTTGGGTTTTAAGTGATGGGATTAAACTAAGAATAATGAGATTTTGGGAGAATTTTTGTTCATGTTATTATTTTAATGAAAAATTTGTTTTTGAAATAATGTATTTACATTTTTTAGACATAATTATAATGTTATTTATAACTATTAGGATTGAAATGTTCATTAATTACATAATAATAATAGTCAGACAGTATTATTATACTTTGTGGCAAAGAAGTTGTTATATTAAAAATCTTATCAAAAAGGTTATTTAATTACTAAATTTCAAGGATGTTTGTCATATTTATTTTAGAAATTATATTAATATATCCGAAAAAGAGAAAAACTATATATTGGGTGAAAAACGATCAATTCCAAAAATGTTATGGGGGTTGAACCCATGACCTAAGGATGATAATTGTTTCACACCTACCTCAAAATTACATGATATCTAAGCTAATGTGTTTTTAGAAAAATAATTTGTTGAATAAATATAAATGATGAATCAGTAGATATAATTTTTATGTTTAGATAATAATTTTTTGACCACACTAGTTTTTTAAAATAGTTAAATAGGGACAAACTGAATATTCACTCTTTTATGAATCTTACAAGCTGTTAAAAGTTAATTTTAGTTCTTTAGGAATAAAAATTCATTTTTGGTTATTAATTTCATAGAGTAGATGGATAAATAGGAAATTGATCAAAGTAAAACTAAAAGATAAAATTTTACTCATAAAATATAAATTCATCATGTATGTATATTTATTTATATTTATATTTAGTAAAATAATTCATCCACATTAGAGAAATGATACAGAAATAAAGTATTATCCTATTACTATTATTTTTGACGATATCAATGAACTTTACAATCCTTTTAGATTTATTTATTTGAGGCCCTCAACTATCTATTTTCCATTCCCTTATTGGGTATCAACTACCTCAATTACTCTTTACGAATTTTAGCAATTTTCCACTATGCCCATATCATTGCATGACACTAGTGTTCTTCTAATTAGAAACCTAGTTATATGTTATTCCATATGACTTTTTTACATCCCATTCTATCTTATTAAGTGGATATTTTATTAACTCATTTATGATGTTGGTTTTTCGAAAATGGTATTTCCAAATTTTGATCCTCAGATGACTGCTATCAGGTTTAAATTTTGGGGCAGAAATTTAAATAAGGTGGGGAGAATTTGACGCCCAAAAAATATTAAATAGTGATATTTTATTCAATTGCAGATAAGACACTCAACACCGAGATTACAACATAATATATAATCCCTTGAAACTGAAATATATTTACTATTTTTAATAAATTAAATCTATCATATATCTTCAAATGGATGGAAAACTATGTTAGATTGCATTATACACAATGTCAACTTTCTTTGTTATC
The DNA here is from genome assembly GCA_963277665.1 of Viscum album. Classification (NCBI taxonomy): domain Eukaryota; kingdom Viridiplantae; phylum Streptophyta; class Magnoliopsida; order Santalales; family Viscaceae; genus Viscum; species Viscum album. The sequence goes on from OY728156.1 coordinate 2,037,165,145, forward strand.
TTTCATAACACACAAGAGTGATTTTTACCAAATGATATTAATATTAATATTTAAAATGAAAATAATATCCTAACCATTAAAATAGTAGTTATTAATAGGATTATATAACGAATGAAAATATATGGATGTATTCATTAGTTGCTAATTTATTATAAATTAAAATAAAAACAATTGAATATAGAGGAAATGTTTAAAAAAATATAATTTTATGTTCCCAAAAGAACTTTATCGTAATAAATTAAATTATTTAAAATTAATTATTTAAATTTAAAATATTTAAATATTATATATTAAAAAAAGGTTTAATAATTCATCTAATATATCTGATAGGGGTAAAACAATTCAATGTTATGCAAAAAAATCTATATTTATTAAAAGTTTGTTTTGTCCCCTTTTAACGGTGAATTAATTTAAAACCATATTTTGAAAAATTTACAAATTTAACAGATGAAATTATATTCATTTATTAAATATAAATTTCAAAATTTTCTTAGGCTGAATTTTTGGTATTTTTCTGATTAGATTCATTTTTGGATGATTAATGACAAATATTGAATTTTAATTGAAAACTAAAATTTCATATAAATAATTTTGGGTAATAACTAAAACCTAACAAAATTCCATCAAATAGGATACATAACCATTTTCAGTGTGTATGGAATACTACCTCATTGTGAATCGAGGTCATTCATTATTTCGTTACTACATTTAATTATTAGGAAAAATGATGGATTTATAGTTTATATATGATATATATGATATTTATGGTGTCTTTTTAGCTACAAATTTTATTGAATAAATATAAATTATGAATCTGTAATACTAATTTTGAGGTTTATATAATATTTTATTAACCATATTAGTTTTTGAAAATAGGTAGAGACAGAAAAATTGAGTATTCAATATTTTATGAATCTTACGAGATATTAAAAGTGAATTTTAGTTCTTTAGGAATAAAAATAATTTTTTGAGAATCCATTTCATAGATTAAAGGTATAAATATAAAATTTATCAAAGAAAAAAAGATAAAATTTAACTCATAAAATTTAAATTCATCTTGTAATTATATTTATTTATATTTATATATAGTAAAATAATTCCTCCACATTAGAAAAGGATACTGAAATAAAATATTAGTCCATTACAATTATTTAGGATGATATAAATGACCATTAAAAACCTATTATATTTATGTCTTTGGGACCTATACTATCTATTTATCATTCCTTTCTTTGTGATCAACTACCCCAATCACTGTATAAATATTAGTACTTTTTCTCTATTTCCATATTAGTACATTAAAATCATGTTCTTCTAATTATAAAACTAATTATATGTTATTCCACATGACTTTTGTACATCCCATTATCTCTTTTTAAGAGGATATTTTTTTAACATTTTAAATATTTGGGTTTTTTAACAATGGTATTTCCAAATTTTAAACACTTGATTATCGTTTTGAAGTTTAAATTATGGGGATGAACTGTATTTATGGTGGGGAGAACTTAACACCTAGAAATTCTAAAATAGTGAAATTTTATTCAATAGCATGTACAAAACTCAACACCAAGAGTATAAGGGAGGATAAAATCCAAATACATTGAAATATATTTACTATTTTAAATAAACTGAATCTATGATATAGCTTGCAATGAATGCAACACTGTGTTAGATTACATTATACACAACAAAGAAATTATTTGATAGTTTTCATTACACACAAGACAATGTTTTACCAAATGATATTAATATTATTATTTAATATGAAATAATGTCATAAAAATTAAAATAGTAGTCATTAGTAGAAATACATGAATTAAAATTGGAGTAAAAACGTCATTTTTTTTATAAACCGGTGCCAATAGAATGTGAAAGAAATATTTGGCATCGTTTTTTTGAAAACTGAACCCAACAATTTTGATTAGTCCTTTTTGGAATTGTTTTTACAAAAAACTGATGACAAAAACAAAAATAAGATTAATTTTGGCATCGTTTTATGTGAAAACCAACACCAAATAATAAAAAATTAGTATTGGTTTTAGAGAAAACGGGCTCCATATGTAACATACCAAGTAAGTAATGAATAATAGATATTTTTATCTATGTCTAATAATTAATTAGATAGTGTTTTAGAGTATTAAAATGCATATAAATACAATCTTAAGCATGGAGTACACTAATATTTTTAAAAGATTGTTTTACTGCCTTTTGATGGAAAACCATTTTTAAATCAATATTTTGACAATTTTATAATCTATATTTGTCAAAATAAACATATTCATTATTATTGGGACATTGAATTTTACATTGGAAAAATTTTTGGTATTTTTCAGACAATGTTCATTTTTTTAATGAATAGTGAAAAATACTGCATTTTACATCAAAACTTCTTCTTAATCTAATTTATTTATATGATTAGATTATATTTTGAATTGGTCTTAATGTGTAATCTGAATATATATTTACCATTTAATCCAATGGTGGTCATTGGAATCAATTTCACTTTGAAATTAGACTTAAACTGGTGTCAATCTTTTGATACTTATTGTTTTATAAAAACACGCTATTTTCTCTGACAGCCGGAATTAATTATTAAATTAATTAATGTGACTTATATGATTTTAATTTTGTAAAATAGACTTCATTTTTGAATTTGGAATATCAAATATATCTAAGGTTGAATTTTTGGTAATTTTATGAAAAACATCAATTTTTGATGAATTGTGAAACCACTAAGTGGTACTTATAAAAACTGATTTTCCGTTTAAATGAAATTTTTCCATCATTGTGTTTTGAATTTCAAAAATCCGACATAAATGGTTGTCATTAGGAAGTAAAATGTGGTTCAATGAGATTATAATAATTTTTTGGTGAATAGTAACTTATTAAGTTTTTAATCGCTATTATAGGTAATTAGTGTAATTTAAGGTAAAAATGATATTATAAAAATGTGAAAATAACATGACACTTGTCCTACCCATATTGAATGAGTCATGGCCGACCAAGACAACCCATGGGTCGATTTAGGGGACCCTATGGATCCTCTTGGGTGAGATAATGACGTTAATGCTTTTTTTAAATAAAGTTGAAAATGACACTAACATAAATTGTTTTACTAAAACAATTTTTAGAAGGGGTTATAATAATCATTATTTTGTCTATAAATACTATTTGGAAATATAAAAAGATTTCCTACATCAGGATATTTGTTTTTATAATTTTCAGACATTAAATAAATAAATTTAATTATGACATCATGATGATGCAACGATGACCTCATTAATGAACAATTTAAATAAAATGAAACGATAATATAAAATCTAAGACCTAGACTTGTACAAAAACTATTGGATGGGAATATTTCAAATCCTTATCATCTTATACTCGAATTATATCAATGTGGGACCTTTTGAATCCGAAAATCATTTTAAAATAAAGTAACTTATCTTTACTTTCCAAGAGTTCCCCTCCTCTCCTCTTATAAAAGGCCCCCACCTCTACCTCCTTACCCACACTCCCAAAGCCTTTGGCTCGGCCAAACCCTACCCATTGTGTCTCTCCACATCCCTCTCCTCATCCTAGAGGATTCCCATTGGGAATAATCCTTTAAAAGGAAGCCTTTAGGCTCAAATCAAAAGGATATACACTTTTAAAGGAAATTCATTCTCTCATGTTCATTTGTTTTATTTTGCTTCTCCAACCCCCTAACCTCTTTTTATTTACTTCTTTTGTAACAACAATAGTATCTTCAATATACTAGGATTTTGTTATAAGATTTATTCGAGCTACACTGTCACAAAACTACAACAAATGGTTAAAGAACATACGGTTTCCGTGGATGACGAAATTCTACCTCCCGAAACGATGATTGTTCAATACTAATTTAACACGTTCAAAGGTGGCCATTATGATGTCACTATTCTTATATATGATATATAATATGTTTATTATTTCCTTAAGCTTCTGTATATTTCATTTATGGCATACCATTATTGTTTCCATTATGGGTAAACACGATATCTTCATTTTAGGAAGTGCGGACTACCGCCCCCTGAAAGTGATTTGATTCGTTAATACCATATGTGGGATTTGTAAAGGATAAAGTTAATGATATTATAAATGTTATTATACTGGAATTATAATATAATCTTATATCATTATGACTCCATTCCAGAAAATACGAAATAGAAATGGAAGTAGCGTTCATGCGTACGTACGGCTTACCGTCTCTATAAACGGTGCATTTCATTTCTTACCTCTAAATGTGATGTAATATTATAAATACATGTATATGATGAATATATATGATATATATTTTATCCAAATCATTAATATCATTCTGGATATAACGAACCTTTGACCAAATTAACAACATGTAAGTGTAAGAAGTCTATTTTTGACTTAAAAACCAAATACCGACAAAATGAACATTATTAACTTAAATGATTACATGATGTTCATAACATGGTATAAAAGGAATAATGAACTTGAAAAAGGTTCTTAATAAAGTAGATATTAACTCCAGTTTATTATTCAGGAGATTAAAGAACGGTCGGGTCATGTCGGATACGAGGTATGGGACTTTGTCTCAATCTCCTTTCATTGAGGCATATTTTATTTTATACACAACCTTCATTTATACAGTGTATAAACCCCTTTGACTTTTACGTTTATTCAAAAGGAATCTTTTTTATATGAAGCGTTTACTAAACGACAAAAGGGAATGTTTTTGTCGTACGTATGCGGCGACAACGACTTCTCCGCCGTCGTGACCGTTATTTGAGTTTCGGCTTCCTCTACAAGCCATACCTTTTTTTAAAAGAAAAATAAATACCATGTTTTACTTTTTTATTGAAAATGGTTTTCATAATGTTTTTATATAAATGTGTTATATTGATATGTTGTGATTGAAAGGTGGGAATGTTATGTTTCCTTTATGCATGTTTTATGTGATATGATTATGTTGAGGTTCTTGGGCATTATTATGAAAACGGGTGGTTCCGTGATAAACTAAGGGCGGGTGAGCCCGATATAGCTCTCCAATGCATTGGGTAACGCGAATGAGTGAAACGTTAAGGTTTCTCCGAAGAGATTTAGGGAATATACTATGATGGGTATTCCAAACGAAACCAAGAGGGTTACTCCCTACGTAAGAATGTTATGAATGCCTCAAGTTACCTTTATGTCTTATGATTTCTATGATTTATTCATGTTTTGATTAGGTATGTTAAAGTGCTTATGTTTTATGGGTAAAGTATGATCTCATTCTTATGTATATATGTACCTATGTTTCCTTTAAAAAAATTTATATCCCTTACTGAGCTTTTTATGCTCATATCAAGTTTTTTTTAAATGTTTTTCACTGGTCAAGGGAAAGGTACAAGATATGATGATAGTGTCAAGGAAGTGTAAAAAATAATCCATGTTTTACTTTAAATATATTTCCATTGATGGGAATGAAGAATACTATCTTTATGTAACCAATTTGTTTATATGTGGAATCTAATGCAAGTTTTATGATCTAATTCTCTACAACTCTAAACCCGAAAAGATCCTCAATGTGTAATCTTGTAATAACTCAAGATTAAGTAAGGTTTAAGGCTGGGTCTTTATAGTTGGTATCAATGGTCGGTTTAGATAACTTTAGGAGTTAGAATTCAATGAAATGATTATCCAAATGTTATTTTTATGGTCAAATTGAAATGATATAGAATTTAAATATTACCATGTTGCGTCATCTAAGACATGTTTGTTCAGAATGGTTTTCCGCAGAGTAAAGAGGGAAGCAGTGCTAGGAAGGAATAAAGTAGGAAATAACCTTCCGAATCAGCATCCTGAGATGGTCGGAATTGGAACTGAACAGTTTGTTGCAGTAATGGCGCAGTTGACTTAGGCTGTAAATGGTGGTTGTGTTATTGATGACATTTTGGTGTTTTCTAAAAGTAAAGAAGAGCATGAAAGACATTTAAGGGTTATCTTGCAAACCTTAAAAGAAAATAAATTGTATGGGAAATTCAGCAAGTGTGAGTTTTGGTTGCAAAAAATTTCATTCCTTGGTCACATTGTTTCTAAAGATTGGATAACTGTTGATCTTGCAAAAACAAAAGTTGTTGAAGAATGTCCAAGACCCACAAATGTAACTGAGATTCGTAGCTTCCTTGGTGTGGCAGGCTATTACCGAAGGTTTGTTAGAAATTTTTCATGGTTATCTATTCCAATGACTAATCTAACTCGGAAGGGTGTTATGTTTATCTAGAAAAAAGAATGTGATGATTGTTTTCAAGAATTGAAAAGAAGATTGGTGAATGCTCCTGTTTTGGCACTACCTTCCAGGAACGGTGAATTTGTTATCTATAGTGATGCTTCATTGAAAGGACTTGGTTGCATCCTAATGCAGAATGATCAGGTAATTGCTTATGCTTCACGACAGTTGAAAACTCATGAGGTAAATTACCCTACACATGATTTGGAATTAGATGTTGTTGTTTTTGCTTTAAAAATTTGGAGGCATCATTTGTATGGAGTAAAGTGTGAAATATATACCGATCACAAAAGTTTAAAGTATATATTCACTCAGAAAGAATTGAACATGAGACAAAGGAGATGGCTAGAATTAATCAAGGATTATGATTGTACAATTCATTACCATCTGGGAAAAGAAAATAAAGTGGCTGATGCTTTGAGTTGGAAAAGTAATGCTTCATTAGCAATGTTGCGTTTGGAACGTGATCCTTTGGTTAAGGATTTGATGAAATTGGGCATAGAAGTTGTTGGTGCAGGATGTTCATCTGTTTTGTTTCAGGTATCAGTGAGATCATCTCTATCAGATAGAATCAAGCAATCACAGAAGAAAGACAGTGAGTTGCAGATAAAGGTAGAGCTGGTTCAGAAAGGTATGTTGCCTGAATTCAACATTGATAATGATTGCGTTTTGAGAGTTGGGAAGAGATGGTGTGTGCCTTGTGATTCATAGTTGAAGAGAGAGTTGTTATGTGAAGCTCATAGTTCTCCGTTTTCAGTTCATCCTGGCAGTACTAAGATATATAGAGATCTGCGGGAGTATTACTGGTGGGATGGAATGAAAAGAGATATTGCTGATTTTTCTGTGAAGTGTTTGACTTGTCCGCAGGTTAAAGCAGAGATGAAGTTACCAAAAGGGATGCTTCATCCATTACGAGTGCCAGAGTGGAAATGGGAGAATATATCCATGGACTTTGTTGTGAGATTACCAAAGACATCTTGAGGTAATAATGCAATCTGGGTTATTGTTGATCGCTTGACTAAATCTGCTCATTTCCTTGCTATACGAGATACTTTTTCCCTAGAACAACATTCCAGTTTTTATCTTAAAGAGATAGTCAGGTTACATGGAGTTCCCATCTCCATTGTATCTGATCGTGATCCCAGGTTTACTTCTAACTTTTTGAAAGGCCTTCAGATGTCGTTGGGTACTGAATTAAATTTTAGTACAGTTCTTCATCCTCAATCAGATGGGCAGTCAGAACGAACAATTCAGACATTGTAGGATATTCTACGTTCTGGCTCTATGGATTATCAGGGAAGTTGGGACCAACATATTTCTTTGGTTAAATTTTCATATAATAACAGTTTTCATTCCAGTATACAGATGGCACCATTTCAGGCATTATATGGGAAGCTGTGTCGAACTCCAGCTTTCTGGGATGAAGTGGGTGAAAGGAAGCTGATGGGACCAGAATTGGTAGAAGAGATGGCAGACAAAGTTTAGCTGATTCAGAAGCACATGAGAACAGCTCAGAGTAGGCAGAAGAGTTATGCGGATAACCAGAGGAAGGATCTATCATTCGAGGTAGGTGATCATGTTTTTCTCAAAGTTTCACCATGGAAAAGTGTGATTCGATTTGGTAAGAACGTAAATTTGAGTCCAAGGTTCATTGGACCATATGAAATTCTGGAGAGAGTTGGATCATTTTCATATCGGGTGGCTTTACCTCCGAGTTTATCTCAGGTACACAATGTTTTTCACGTTTCGATGTTGAGAATGTATATGCCAGATCCATCTCATGTTTTGAGTCCAGAGGTAGTTCAGAAGGAAGAGAACCTATCTTATGAGGAACAACCGGTCCAGATTCTTGACCACAGGGAGAAAGTGTTACGGAATAAGGTGATTAAGCAGGTAAAGGTTTTGTGGAAAAACCACATGATGGAAGAGGCAACATGGGAATCTGAAAATGCAATGAGGGATAAGTACCCCCATTTATTCGATAAGTAAATAAATTGCAGGGACGCAATTTTCTAAAGGGGGGGAAGGATGTAACATCCCAATTAATTAATGATTAATAGATATTTTTATATATGTCTATTAATTAATTAGATAGTGTTTTAGAGGCTTAAAATGAAAATAAATACAATCTTAGGCATGGAGTACAGTAATATTTTTAAAAGATTGTTTTACTACCTTTTGATGGAAAACCATTTTTAAATCAATATTTTGACAATTTTATAATCTATATTTGTCAAAATAAACATATTCATTATTATTGGGAAATTTAATTTTACATTGGATAAATTTTTTGTATTTTTCAGACAATGTTCATTTTTTTATGAATAGTGAAAAATACTGCATTTTACATCAAAAATTATTCTTAATCTAATTTATTTATATGATTAGATTATCTTTTGAATTGGTCTAAATGTGTAATCTGAATATATTTTTACCATTTAATACAATGGTGGTAATTGGAATCAATTTCACTTTGAAATTAGACTTAAACTGGTGTTAATCTTTTGATACTTATTGTTTTATAAAAACACGGTATTTTCTCTGACAGCAGGAATTAATTATTAAATTAATTAATGTGACTTATATGTTTTGAATTTTGTAAAATAGACTTCATTTTTGAATTCGGAATATCAAATATAGCTTAGGGTGAATTTTTGGTAATTTTCTGAAAAACTTCAATTTTTGATGAATTGTGAAACCACTAAGTGGTACTTATAAAAACTGATTTTCCATTTAAATGAAATTTTTCCATCATTGTGTTTTGAATTTCAAAAATCCGACATAAATGGTTGTCATTAGGATGTAAAATGTGGTTCATCGAGATTATAATAATTTTTTGGTGAATAGTAACTTATTAAGTTTTTAATCGCGATTATAGGTAATTAGTGTAATTTAAGGTAAAAATGATATTATAAAAATGTGAAAACACCATGACACTTGTCCTACCCCTATTGGATGAGTCATGGCCGACCAATACAACCCATGGGTCGATTTAGGGGACCCTATGGAGCCTCTTGGGTGAGATAATGACTTTAATGCTTTTTTTAAATAAAGGTGAAAATGACACTAACATAAATTGGTTTACTAAAACAATTTTTAGAAGGGGTTATACTAATAATAATTTTGTTTATAAATACTCTTTGGAAATAAAAAATGATTTCCTACATCAGGATATTTTTTTTATAATTTTTAGACATTAAATAAATTAATTTAATTACGACATCATGATGATGCAACGATGACCTCATTAATGAATAGTTTAAATAAAATGAAACGATAATATACAATCTAAGACCTAAACTTGTCCAAAAACTATTGTATGGGAATTTTTCTAAGCCTTATCATCTTATCCTCGAATTATATCAATGTGGGACCTTTTGAATCCGAAAATCATTTTAATATAATGTAACTTATCTTTACTTTCCAAGAGTGGCCCTCCTCTCCTCTTATAAAAGGCCCCCAACTCTACCTCCTTACCCAGACTCCCAAAGCCTTTGGCTCGGCCAAACCCTGCCCATTTTGTCTCTCCACATCCCTCTCCTCATACTAGAGGATTCTCTTTGGGAATAATCCTTTCAAAGGAAGCCTTTAGGCTCAAATCAAAAGGAGATACACTTTTAAAGGTAATTCATTCTCTCATGTTCATTTGTTTTATTTTCCTTCTCCAACCACATAAACTCTTTTTATTTACTTCTTTTGTAACAACACCAGTATCTTTAATATACTAGGATGTTGTTATAAGATTTATTCGAGCTACACTCTCACACAACTACATCAAATGGTTAAAGAACATACGGTTTCCGTGGATGGCGAAATTCTGCCTCCCGAAACGATGATTGTTCAATACTCATTTAACACCTTCAAAGGTGTCCATTATGATGACACTATTTTTATTTATGATATATAATATGTTTATTCTTTCCTTAAGATTCTGTATTTTTCATTTATGGCATACCATTATTGTTTCCATTATGGGTAAACACAATATCTTTATTTTAGGAAGTGCGGACTACCGCCTCCTGAAAGTGATTTGATTCGTTAATACCATATGTGGGATGTGTAAAGGATAAAGTTAATGATATTATAAATGTTATTATACTGGAATTATAATATACTCTTATATAATTATTACTCCATTAGAGAAAATACGAAATAGAAATGGAAGTAGCGTTCATGCGTACGTACGGCTTACCGTCTCCATGAACGGTGCATTTCATTTCTTACCTCTAAATGTGATGTAATATTATAAATACATGTATATGATGAATATATATGATATATATGTTATCCAAATCATTAATATCATTCTTGATATAACGAACCTTTGACCAAATTAACAACATGTAAGTGTAAGAAGTCTATTTTTGACTTAAGAACCAAATACCGACAAAATGAACATTATTAACTTAAATGATAACATGATGTTCATAACATGGTATAAAAGGAATAATGAACATGAAAAAGGTTCTTAATAAAGTAGAGATTAACTCAAGTTTATTATTCAGGAGATTAAAGAACGGTCAGGTCAAGTCGGATATGAGGTATGGGAATTTGTTTCAATCTCCTTTCATTGAAGCATATTTTATTTTATACACAACCTTTTTTTATACGGTGTATAAACCCCTTTGAATTTTACATTTATTCAAAAGGAATATTTTTTATAAGAAGCGTTTACAAAACGACAAAAGGGAATGTTTTTGTCGTACGTATGCGTCGACAATGACTTTTCCACCGTCGTGACCGTTATTTGAGTTTCGGATTCCTCTACAAGCCATTCATTTTTTTAAAAGAAAAATAAATACCATGTTTTATTTTTTATCGAAAATGGTTTTCATAATGTTTTTATATCAATGTGTTGTATTGATATCTTGTGATTGAAAGGTGGGAATGTTATGTTTCCTTTATGCATGTTTTATGTGATATGATTATGTTGAGGTTCTTGGGAATTATTATGAAAACAGGTGGTTCCATGATAAACTAAGGGCGGGTGAGCCCGATATAGATCTCCAATGAATTGGGTAACACGAAGGAGTGAAACGTTAAGGTTTCTCCGAAAAGATTTAGGGAATATACTGTGATGGGTATTCCAAACGTAACCAAGAGGGTTACTCTTTACGTAAGAATGTTATGAATGCCTCAAGTTACCTTTATGTCTTATGATTTCTATGATTTATTCTTGTTTTGATGAGGTATGTTAAAGTGCTTATGTTTTATGGGTAAAGTATGATCTCATTCTTATGTATATATGTACCTATGTTTCCTTTCCATATTTTTATATCCCTTACTGAGCTTTTTATGCTAATCCCATGTTTTTTTTGAAATGTTTTTCACAGGTCAAGGGAAAGGTACATGATATGATGATAGTGTCAAGGAAGTGTCAAGAAATATTCCATGATTTATTTTAAATATGTTTCCATTTATGGGAATGAAGAATACTATCTTTATGTAACCACTTTGTTTATATGTGGAATGTATTGCATGTTTTATGATCTAATTCTCTAAAACTCTAAACCCGAAAAGATCCTCAATGTGTAATCTTGTAATAACTCAAGATTAAGTAATGTTTAAGGATGGGGCCTTATACCATATATCTAATTTTCCGCATCTGTTTTCCAAAAAACAGACATCGAAAATAAAAAACAACCCAAATTTTTTTGGCATTGGTTTTTACTGAAAACGATGCATAAAATAAAAAAAAATATTATTGGCATCGGTTTTTGTAAAAAATGATGTCGATAGTAAATTAAAAAACGTCGTGATAGGGAAAACATCATGTTCTTGGATCTTTAAAATTGAAACCTGCGGCCGCTCCTCTCGACTTGTGACAACTTCAAAGCATTAATTGTGATCTCCAACGGATATTTTTGATGATTTTCTTCCATTTTCATGATCTTCATTCTGCGTTCTATATTATGTATAATTGGTTTATCCACTCCGGTTTATTTGTTCTTCTGAAATGTATTTTGGTAAACTTTCTACCGTGGGTTTATTTTAGTTTGTTGTTTTTCATTATTTTTCATTTGTAGAATCAATTTTTGTATAGATCATGCAGTGCTTAATTTTCCAAAGCATTATACGGAGCAACGTTCGGATTTGGGATCTATTTTTGTCCGAATTTTTTATGTTTCATTAATTTTGAAGATAAATAATTTATTATTTAATTTTGATTTTGATTTTCTACAATTATTAGTTTATATTTTATTTTAAATGTTTTGTAACATGGTTAATAGTCATCCCTAAGTGTGATTAGTCAAATTTCTTGATATGGATTTTAGTTGTGTGATTTTAGGTTATGAATTTCTATCATAGATTATGTGTTAATGTATTAGTCAATGTTCTTGATATGGATTGGAGTAGTATGAATTCAGGTATTTTATGTTATAATAACTAAATTTGAGTCCTCATAAGACTAAGAAAATACTCATGTGAGGGGTGGGGGGCTTGAATTTGGTCTACCTATATTATACGAAAAACTAATTTAATTATTTTTATGATTTTTTTCTATTTGACCCATTAAAACTCTATGGTTAGTTTGGATATAAATTAATTTTTTATCATTTACCCAATAATCCACGACCACTTATAATATAAAACATAAATAGAAAATATAAATGTGTTATTTTTACATTCTTTAGACAACATTTAGAAGAACTACTCCCTATTTTATTAAACACCCATTGATACATATATTTTCGTCTATAATATATTAATCATTTATAGTTGGTGTCCACGGATTATCATGACTCTGGATTTTCCATAATTCAAAAGAAGATACCAAATATTTCTAGTGAAAACTATGTAATACATCCCACAACACCTTTGTATTGGAATCCCACTGGTTCTTTCTCAAACTACTTATCATTGAAGTTACTCACCACTAATAAGAAGGTTGTCATTACCTTTAAATAATATGACTTATTTATCACCCCGTCATCTTTGAATTCCTATAGATCATCAAGAAATAAAAATATTTAAATTGAACTCTGATATTATGATTAGTTCCAAATTTTAATGAATCTATTAATGGAATTAACCACTAATTTCATCATTAGTGATCCTAACCAATAGAAGGTTGATTGGCTTCCTCTTTAATTTCTTCATTTCATTTATTGTGAGTACACAACTCTCAGCTCCACCACACTAAATCTTTGTTCTTCCTCATATCTAATAGATCTTTTTTATTGCACAGTATCACCAAATAATCTATGTATATACTCATTAGAACATACAATGGATCCACAACCACATATTATTCCTCAAATGATATTATTGTTCTCACACATAGTTTTTTTGTAATATATACCAATTTAGTTATGTATTTAATTTAGTATATCATAATTTTTAGAGTATTAGTGTTTCTTTTTTCTTAAAATATGAACATTGTATATAATTAGTATTTCATATTACAAATAATAACTAATTTTCACCCTTTAAATTAATGCAATCTTCAATAATTTTGACACATGAAACATCAAAGTAATGAAACAACTATGTAAAATGAACTAATAAATTATAGATGATTGATATTATAATTAAATTATAATATCAATATAACACATGTATATAATTTTAATATAAAATGTTTAATATTTTTAAATGTGTTTCATATCAGATGTTTTGTATCTGATTATCAATATTTTTGATAAAATGTGTTTTTGTTTACAATATATATATATATATATATTTAAATGTTCATATGTTTTATTATATTCACCAATTAATTTGTGATATTAGATATTGAATGGATTAAAATTGGGTACATTTATTATGAACCACTAGCGAATATGAAACATTTGTTTATGAATTCATGGAATTTTCTAAATGACGTCTTCAACATAGTGATTTTATTTTTTTCCATGTGTGATCGATTTAAATATAAGAAATTTAAATTCCATAGAAATCAAGGATCATCTCATTTTTTTAGGTTTAGATTTAATTATACTTGTTCGATCTGGCATGGTGAAAGAACTGAAAATTCAGCATCCCATGTTTATGAAAATATTCATAAAGTGGTAGTGGATCGTACTGAAGAATTAATTCATGATTTAGGTGTTGAAACCATTAAAAAAACAACAACTTTTGAATGATGGTATGGAGATTTTGAGAAACCAGTATTCCCAGGTTGTAGTAAATATATAGTGTTATCAGTATTTTTGAAATTAGATAACTAAAAAGTAAAATATTGGTGGAGAGATAAAAGTTTCCTCAGCCTAATTGATCTTTTAAATCAGAAAATTCCAGATGGAAATATAATTCCAAATTCCAATTATGATGTGAAGAAAAAATTATTCCCAATAGGATTGGGGTATAATAAGATACATGCTTTCCCCAATGATTGTGTTATATAAAGAAAATAAAATTAATATTTATCAAGTTATACTACATGTGAGACATAACACTATAAGATAGGTGGAAAATTTAACTCAAATTCCTTCTCCGGTGATGTCATCCAATGTCATGAAAAACCAATTTTGTACTTTCAAATAATATCAGCGAATATTTTTTTCATACAATTATGATAATTCAATTGAGATTAATTTATTGGTACAAGAATCAAAACTCCTACTAACGAAATTTGGTGACTTCCAATAATTCCTTGCTTGAAGCTTCTACTTACAAAATAAATTAACAAAAAAATTACGATGGCATTCAGACAAGTGTATCTCTTGTGGTAACTTACATCACCATGCCGATTCACTACAATGGAAGAGTATTGATAAAAAATTTCATGATTTTGGATGTAAAGTTATAATTATCATAATGGGATTGTGTTCTAATGGAATGAATCTATATCGATGACTTAGTATCCAACATAGCTCATAGCCTGTTTTTATGGTAGTTTAAAACTTTTCCCACATCTATGTATGATGAAAAAATATGTTATATTGAGCTTAATGATTTCTGGACCAAATCAACTTGGCCATAATATTGATGTTTATCTTTCAACATTGATAGATTATTTGAAACTTCTATGGGAGGTAGATGTTAATGTTTTCGATGCATCCAAGAAAGAGTATTTTTTTTAAGTTCTATGATAATGGTCACAATAAAATAATTTTCTACATATAGAAACATAACTAGATATTGTGTTAAGGGACTGAAAGCATATCAATATTTTGAAAAAGAGAATTCAGATTATCAATTTCATAATGGATTAATGACAGTGAACATAGGACATTGAATATTTTTTTCAAATTGATCATCCTTATCATAGATTTAAAAAATCATTTTAACGAATTACAAGAATTCAACCTTCCCCCTCAAGAATCTTTAGCTGAAGAATATTATAACAGGGTGAAAGATATTGATTCGATATTTGGAAAGAAAATAAGTTTTTGTCATCAATGAAATATCTAGATAAAGAAGTCTCCTTCTTTTTAACTGACTTATTGGATATTTTTAGAGATAAAACATAACATTGATGTTATGTATATTGAGAAAAACATATGTGACATTTTGATTGTAAAATTATTTGACCTAAATGGAAAGAAAAAATATTGATTGCATTCTTAATTGGACTAGATATTAGTGATAATACATCTGAAGCTAGCTCCTACTATGAATGGAAACAGAAACAATTTACCACGATCTTGTCAAACATTATGTAAGATTAAAAATATTAATTTTTTTAGTGTCATCATGGTATTAAAGTACCCAATGGTTTTTCTTCAAATGTTATTAATTTGGTGTCATTGAAGGATTGTAAATTTTTATGTATGAGATCTCATGATTTCCATGTGTTGATGAAACAACTTCTACAAGTAGTAGTCTATGGTATATTATCGAAAGCTGTCAGAAAGTCTATCATCAGGTTATGTAATTTTTTCAAATCAATTTGTAGAAATGTAATTGATCCAAATTTGTTAGATGTGTTGGAGAATGACTTAAATCTTATTCTTTTCCAACTAGAAATGTACCTCCCAACATTGTCTTTTGATATAATGGTCTATTTGTTGATTCATTTGGTGCATGAGATAAGAATATGTGGGACTATTTATTTAAGATGGATGTATACTTTTAAAAGATACATGAAAAGTTTGAAGGTATATGTTAAAAAAACATATCAAATAGAGGCCTTTATTATTAAAAAATCTGTATTAGAAGAGGTGATTGAGTTTGGCACTGATTATTTGTATGACGTGGAGCATATTGGTCTCCCTGTATCTCGATATATGAGATTTGATAGTGAATCTAGAGGGGTTAGAGGTTTAAAGATAAAGTTTATTCCACATGATTAATTGATGCAGTAACATTTAGACATTTTGAACAACATAGATGATTTTTAATAAAATATATCCTCACATATTGTTTAATTAATGTTCTGATATTAGAAAAGAAACATAAAATGGTTGATGATTAAGCATAAGAAGAAATTTGTTTCATGGTATAAATATAAATTCACCCCAGATATATCTGTATCAGATAATTGAAGTGGTTAGCATGGGAATCATCACTTAATGTGATCACATGGATTGGTTTTGATATCAATGGCTACACATTTTATACAAAAAACGTGGATACCAATAATACCGATTAGATTAGTGGTGTGATGGTTTTCACTAAAGAAGTTTATTTGTCGAGTGCCAAAGTTAAAAATCTGATTTCTTCATTAATGACATATTTTGGATTTATTTAATACATATGGGAAATTTATCAGATTAAATTTAGATTCACCATTTTTAAGTGTAATTGGGTTGATAGTAATAGTTATACAAAGCATGATGAATATGGGTTTAAACTAGTTGATTTGAAACGATTTAATAATCATGAGGAACCATTTATCATGGAATCACATGAAAAGTATGTATTTTATGCCATTGATCCATCAAATGATCTATCGTCCGTAGTTTTGTATGGAAAAAGATACCATTTGGGTGATGATGATGATGCTGAGGATGTTAGTGATTTATATTAGCCTTATTAATCTATTATGAAATTTTCGGGTGATTACAATGAGTATAAGATAGGCATAGTTCATGAAATATGTAATGATCATGATGAAGGAATGTGATAAAACACTAAATTAGTCCCCTAATTTTTCTGGTGAAAATTAATATTTTGTTTCTTTTTTTTGAAACTTACCAATGCTTGCCTTTTTTTACTTACATATTTTTGTCTTCCCTGTTCCTAAATGTTCTGTTTTCTAATGATATGTAGGTACAAAAAATTTCATTACACCTTCTAGTTTCAATTTTAGATATAGATAGAGTGGAGCGGTTACTGAGGTATATCTATTTTTACATATTATTAAATATTTAGTAATATACTTGTTTAATGAAATAAAACTATAAATTTAAATTTGTTTCCGGACTACTAATGTTTCCTTGGCGTAGGAGACCTCTCATGTTACTACTAAAAAAATAATGTTCTCAAGTTGGTAAATGTGGTATTACAAATTTACAAAAACTATCACTTGAATGTGATGATGAGAGAGTACACGTCCATTTTGATGATGATAATAATGCAACTCGTCCAAATGAAATTTATTTTATCAGTAATATAGCGATGCAGAGCCGTTGTAGGAATAATATTTTATATCGTGATTAGAAGTTAGTGAACAGGATAGAGATGTAATAGCTTTTAGAGGCTATTATGGTAAAATATATTAATTTTTTTATCTATTTTTTTTGAATATTATGCATTTAAAATGAAATATTTAATTTATAAAATTGTAGATGACATTCAATTACTAGGAAACCAAAGAAATTATGAAAAGGCATATCTCTTTAGTGATGGTTTTATGGATAGATTTTAAAAAAAAAATTACAAAAAATTATGTTTTTGGAAAGAGATGGTTTGAAAACCAATCTCTCATGTATCTGTTTATAGATGAATATAAATGGAAGTGATTTATTGACAATCATAATGATGAAAAATTTCAGGTATGAAAATTATTATATAATGTAAATTATATTATATATCATTCTTATTACTTAGAAGTTTATTTTTATATAATAGGCCTCCCTGAGATATCATCAGGAGATCCAATTGAGAAATGTATACTATTATACTTTATCACATTGAGGGTATTAATATTTTGAGTATAAAAAGATTTAAGAAAAATTTGATGCATTAAGAGTTCAATCTAGTATTGGTTCAGAGGAGATCCAGTTTGTCCTCCATCTCCTCCTACTCCCCATGACAAATGGAAATGAGCAAGATGAAAGAAAAATGAATAGTATATTATAAGGGAAGCTAAGAATGTAGCTAATAAAATTTTAAGTAAATATTATTTATTTATTATCATATTTTCTATTTTAATAATTATAAACAATAATATAACTTTTAATTTTTATTTCTTCAAGATCAGTTGACATACAGATCTTTTATCCCAGAAAGTAGGATGGACATCCTAACCATATCTTTGGGAAAGGAAGAACCCACCGGCTGTTTTAGAGGATACTATGCAGGTGTTAGTATTCAGTAGGTTTTTGTTAAGAGTAATAAATAATGAGACCCCAAAATAGAATCCTTAAAAGAAGAGATAAAAGACATGAAATAGTATATGTGTGATCAAATTCAAATAGAAGTGGAGAATGATTTGGTAGAATATTGGGCATGACAGTGACAGTATACGCTACCTTCCTAGGTATATTATTTATTTGTCATCAATTTTTCTATTTCATAAATTATAAACACTAATATAAATATCTCATTTATCATCCATCCTAGAATGCTCACCCTGACTACCCTATCCCATCTACCTACCCCGCCCCGTATGAGCAACCTTCCCTGGTATGTTATTTATATTGTCTTCAATTTTTACATTTTATAAATTTTAAACACTAACATAACTTTTTTATTTTTCAGGCTTCCTAGGCTTCTCCCCTAGACCACCCTACCCCATCTACATACCCTGTCTCGTATGAGCATCCTTCCCATGTATATTATTTATTTGTCATCAATTTTTATATTTTATAAATTATAATCACTAATATAACCTTTTCATTTTTCAGCCTTCCCAGCCTACTCAGCTGGACTACCCTACCCTATATGCATACCCTGCCCCAAATAAGTATCATTCCCATGTATATTATTTATATTCATCAATTATTTCTATTTTATAAATTATAAACACTAATATAACATTTTTATTTTTTCAGCCTTCCCATCCTGATCACCTAGACTACCCTGCCCCATCTGGTTACTTTGATTCTCCACCACCTCGCTCGGACCAAAAAGTATATTGTGAGTTGTTTTCCGGAGATCCTCACAATCCTATTGTTGCGGTAGGACTCACGAATTTTTGGGAGATAATGTACATCACAATCTTATTCATATGGGTCAGGTTATAGTATCAGTACTTAATATTATAGATCCCAATTATCTACTACCATTTCATACAAAGAAGATCACCAGAGTTAGGGATTTTCCGGGTTAGTTTTTTCATTGGAAAACTGTTTTGGTTCGTTATATTTGATATGCAGTATCTGTTTTTTAAATATTAATTTCAAATGATTCAAAATTAATTATATTTTTTTCTCACATTTATCTTATATAGTATTATCTAAAAGCAAAATAAGCTTCACAAATAACACAAAATGTTCAGGAACAATCAACTATAGATATATTAGTTATTTATAACTATAGTGTCATCACCAAAAAGAACATATTTAATGTGGTTATTATATTCTATGATTCATGTATGAGATAATCACAACTGGGAAACTACTAAATTTGATTAGGTTAGTTGTATTAATTTTTCAATATTTTCTTCCATATTATTCAATTTGTTTCTCGTATAATTCAATGTAATAGTTGGCATTCAATGATTCACAGTCTTATTCCCAATATGATCTAACCCATATCTAATCTACTTTTCAAACTACTTGTAATTTTGGATTACGATTTGAGGTATGCATATACTAATATTTATAAATAATATTACATATGGGTTTAAAAAACAAACTCTTTTGTCATTGTTGGTGTTTGAAACTACTAATAATCAAATGAATGCTTCAACAATAACAAACAATTAGCTTGCCGCAAATTTTAGGAAGAAGTATTTTAATTTAAATTTATTTTGAGAATGTAATAACCAGAATTTTATAAAAAAAATTACTTTTGGCGTCACTTTCTTTTATTCTTGTTGTATGAAAGAATAAATTTTCAATCAATCATGTGCTAAGAGGATATGTATTATGCAAGCTAACATGAACCAATGTCTTACATGCTAAAAATCCATTCCAAAAAGATAAAAAATACATTATAAGTGACCAAGAACAATCTAAAATTCCATTAAACACATTACATGGTATCCTTAAGGAATTGAGTATTGATTCAGGCCATCATAATAACGAGGGAACATGTACTTGATATCCACATTGAATTAATTTATTGCATTGTACATGGTATCCATAATGAATTGAATTTTAGGTCTAGCCATAGGACTATCCTAGGTACATCATAATCACTGTATCATGTCAGGTCAATCACCCTAGTATAATTATATCTTGATGGTCCACTTCTTCCAGCTACTTAATAATGCTTTCTAAGGTATGGTAATACATTCGACAAGAAATAACATAAAAGGAATCACAATACATGTCAATATGAGATATCTATAGAAACATAAATAAACATGTAATAATTATGTAACTTGGTGACAATTTACATAAGATTCTTTAGGGAATCAAACATCAAATATGGTCTCATTGGATACCCATTAAAATTATATACCAGAGTGGAACACGTCTCTCAAATCCACACACACACACAAATACCACAGTGATTAACATAAAAATCATGCACACATTGGAAACACATATATTTCGATATATTCCAAATCCACCAGAGGTTATAAAGAAAATAACATGCATTGAATGCACGTCATGCCATCCAATGTATATGATCACCCAAAGTTGTAACAGATTGTTGAGGTATCCAATTCAACTAGTTTTTCAGTTTAAATTTAAAATAAAAAGGAAATATAAGATCATTATATACATATTTCCTAATTATTTTTTACATATCACATATTTATAGGAAATTGGAAACATGGTAATTTGGGTGTTCTATCACAAAAACCATAAACATATATCCTAGTATACATCTATTATAAGAAATGTACATACACTCAGCCATAATGGGATATCTACACAGACATAAAAGGGAAAAAAATCACTAATTTGAAATGAGAAATGAAGTTCTTCCACTGAGTATATACATTATCCATCCAATTATTAGCCTATATTCTCTGATCAGCCATTATAGTATGGTTTTCCATCAAATAATCCCATTCACCCTTAACTAGAGATCCCTCATTGGCTACAAGGACATATTCTTCAAACATTCAATACTAGAATTAATTCATTTCTTTCAAGTGTCTCTAAAATTTATGTGACTAATTTTTAATAATATTTATTGATTCATTGATCCTTAAATGGAATCTATGTGAATTTTTTAGTGAATGAAATTTATTTTCTTTGGTATCATGGAATAGGTGGGTGGTTTGAGAACAATAAATTCTGGAGTTGTGGGACTTGCGAAAGTCACAAAACTTCTTGTAGAAGTCATTGATTCTAGGTATGGGAATTTTAATTTTACTTTATAACACAAATGCATAGATAATTGATAGATTAACTAGATAAAAGAATGTAATTTGTATATTTTTATTGAATGATAAATATTGTTTGATTGTTGTATATAGTTTTTTACATGAATTTTGATTTTATTGGAAGTGTAATTTTCAAAATTTTTAAAAAACAATAACTCACGATTTCAGTTATTTTAAATACCAAAGTAGATATTAAGAAAAAGAGGTTTATAGCATCAGTTTTATCTAAAACCCACATTGAGAACCTAATAATTTTTTATTTTTATTGTCAGTTTTACGTAAAACCGACACTGAAACCCTTAACAAAATTGATTTTTGGCATTGGTGTTTGCATAAATGACGTTGAAAATCAGTTTTTGGCATCTGTTTAATTTATAAACATACACCCAAACCCTTAAATAAATTCATTTTCGGTGTAAGTTTTTTGAAAAATGATGCCTAAATAATATTATTTACATATCCTTTATAGATACCGGTTAAAAATTGAAGTAAAAAAATGATGTTAAATCGTTTTTTTGCACTAGTGAGTAATGAATATTTTTGAGAAACTTATAAAAATATATCAATGTATTCATTACTTCATGATTTATTAGAAATAAAAAATGAATATAGAGTAATTGTTTTAATGAATTTTTTTTATTCTCCCAAAATAATTTTATCATAATAAATTAAATTAATTCATATTAATGAATGAAATTATAAATATTTATATATTTTATATTATTAAATATTTTTTAACAATAATCTAATATATATGAGAGGTATAATGAAAATAAATTTCAATTTTACACATAAAAAGCTATATTTCTCTAAAGGAAGTTTTGTCTCCTTTTAATGGCACACTTATTTAAAACCATATTTTGAAAAAATAATAATTTTTATATGAAAAAATTATATTCATTTTTTAAATAGGAATTTCAAAAAAATCTTTGGTTGAATTTTTCATATATTTCTGAGAAGTTTATTTTTTCGATGAAAAGTTAAAAATAATGAATTTTAATTGATAAATAACATTTCATATAAAGAATTTATAATGATAAATTATATTTTTATTTTTTAAAAAAATTTAAATAGTAGATTTATTAATATATTCAATAAATTAAGTTTATTGGAATATTTTTTATACTGAACATATAATATAAAATATAGTAAACATTTTGAACATCTTCACTTTAAAAACCTATTTTCTTGTTCTTCCTACGAGATTAATTTTAAATTAAATTATACCATTGTTATTATTTGAAATGGAAAAAATGGATTCAATATTATAAATAATAATATATTTTAATCAATTTGATTAATGAAAAGAGTTATAAATAATCACATTAGTTAAGAGAAAAATAATCACATTAGTTAAGAGAAAAATTTGTTTTCTAAGGGATAGAACATTAAACATAAGTGAAAAAATTACCTAGAAAATTATATGAAACCAATATTTTGGACATATTTCGAGATTATACCTGATTCTATTGAGAAATTTTAATTTTTTGAGGCACATGAGGTATGGGATAACTCCCAATAGTAATTAATTTTTAATATTTTTAAGAATGTCACTCATCCACTATAAAATAGATCTCACTCCCCTTATATATTCACACCACTCATTACATTTAAATCATCAAAAAATATTTCCAATTCACTTAAAAACATCAATAACCTAACCTAGGAGTCTTATTTTGTGATAAAATAATATATTTTACATTTTTATTATGAACCTAAGGAGGGAACCTGAAAAAGGAAAAATGTATTTCTAAAAATGTTTTTATATTATTTCCTTATCCAAACCCTTAATCTCATTTTATAACATTCTTATATAACAACCTCATTATATTAAATAAATTGATATGATTCTTTTTTAAGGTTAATAGCTATATCTTCACACACTTCCGTCAAATAGGATACACAATCCTTGTTCACGAGTATGGCAGACTACCGCCTCACAATTCGATATCGCTCATTCTACAATTACCACTTTTAATTTTTGGTTATAATGATGTATTTGTAGTATATATATGATATATATGATATTAAGGTTGTATTTGTTCTTCTAGAATTACTATATAACACATACCTAATTTCGTTCAATTTTTCAGGAACATGATGATGTTGTTTTTATGTACGATGAACTATCACCTCAAAAACCGATGTGACTCATTGACGCTTTACAAAGAATGTATTAAGGATGGTTTAATAAAAATCTATTATATATATGAGACATAAATTTTACTTAAATAATAATATATATATCATTCACTTTTATTTCTTTAAATAAGATTAGAAAATAGAAAACAAACATGAATGCATATGTATGGCCTACCATCTCCTTGAATAGTGTATTTCATTTCATATCAAAAGAATATGTTGATTACTAAAAATAAGTATATACTTAATATATATGATACATAAATCATGTTTCACATTATTTATTTTATGAAATCAGGACCAACATTAGAGAAACAAATAAGAAGTCAAAGCTTACTCGAAAAACAAGGAAATTAAGAACCGAAATAATGAAAATAATGAAAGATTATTAATAAATAGATGATAATACAGTATAAAATAATCAAATATGATATCATAAATTTTAATATGGTTCTATTATTAGTCGTCAACATGTTTAAAACCATTAAACAGCAGGTTAATGAATGTATGACAAAAATTTGTGTGTGAGGTAAGGGATTTCATCTGAAATACATTTCATTGAGGTATATTGTAATGTTCTGGACCTAGTTTTTTTATATGATGTATATACTACACATTTGATGTGTAATATTATTAATAACTCTTTATTCATGTTATTTTATGTTTCAATTTTAATTATTTCATTTATGGTGATTTTAATTAAAAGTTACCAAGTGGTAAATAATTTCATAACACTATTAATTTTCATTCTGTAATACTATTTTCTCATTATTATTAATATTCTATGACTATGTGTGTAATAAATTATTACTATATATTGTTTTATTTGAACTTTTTTTATATTTATTTATAGTCAATACACTTAATCCATTCAGTTTTTGATTCTTAATGAAACGTTATGATCTATCTAAGGGTTTACATGACAATATCATTTTATTTAGGATTGTTTACACTTAAATTTTCATCGAAGAGAATTATTTTATCAATAAATAGTACAAAATATTATTTTCTTGAACTCTCTTTTTATTGACTATTTTCTGGTAAAAGTTATATTTTTACACAATTTGGTATTTAAAATGTTTTGTAAACTTTTATAAAAATATAACTTTATTTATCGCTTTGATCGAAAATATATTTTGTTCCAAAAACATATTTTCAAAAAATAATTCAAATTGGTTACCCATTATAATTGATTTATAATTGTAATTTTTCACATTTTAAATCATTAAGAAATGGTTTCGATGGAATATTTTGTTTCCAAAATACTTATTTTTTAGATTTAAACAAAATAGTGAAAGAAACAATTTTTTTAAATTATACAACATGAATGGAATTTCCATCCATCATGAACACTAAAATTTTGTGAAGATTAATTTTTATGATTTAAAGTATATTTTCAATGAAATGTATTTTTATCATTTTATATCATAATTTGTCCTTTTAGAGTGGTTTTCAAAGAATAATATTTTCATAAATTTTTTATACAAAAAGCTCATTTTTCTCATTAATGTTATTGAATATATTTTATGGTATTTCTATTAATCAATGATAACAACCATTTTTTACACTAGTTGGTATATACTATATTGAATCTATCCATATTCTTTCTCTATAAGGTTTATACTAACTTTGACCGAGGTAGGTAATTATATTCACTTCCCTGATCAATTTTTGTTGTCATTAACTTTACATTGAATTATTCGCATTCCAATGGAAATTATATGTCCCATATTATTTATCAAAGACACATTTATTTCCTAAACAATATAGGATTTTTACATACTATATTTAATATTATGTTTTTGGATTTATTGTGGAAATATTCATAAATTCCTTCCCTTTTTTGATACAGATATTTGATGATAAATTACAAAGTTCATTAATTTTAATTATTATTCAATATACGAAGAATTATTTAGAAATGTAGTGACAGGTGGGGATGATACATTATACAATCCCTTGATGCATCCACAAGAATCATGAGGCCAATAAGTTTTCAAAATTAAATGGGATTCTATATATATTTTTAAAATATATTGATGATATATATTCATAGTAGTGGTTTTCATGTCCCTAAGACAGGATGTCCAATAATTAAGCATTTCCATCATTTTAGTTTTTATTATTATCCATTATATTTACACTATGATGAAAAATATGGATGTAAATTCACAATTTATTGAGTAATGTCATAGTTATCAATTATTTACATTTCTATATTGATTATTCCTTATTATGTTTTTAAAATGGAATATGTGCTCAGTTATTTACTATGCTATATTGATCATGCCTTATTCAGTTATTCAAATGGAATGTCTAATTAGTAATTTACAATTTCATATTGATTATGCTTATTGATCTATTGTTACATCCATAGTAATTAACCATTTATAATCATATGAGATAACCATTATAATCTTCCCTTTCACCAGGATTCAAATAAGTATACTAAGAATTATATGGAAGGATATTCTAGATGCATTAATGATATTTTTTAACAATAAAAGAGAAAATTATGTTATAATTTTTGTATTAATTTATAAAACAAGATACATGTATATATCTAGTTTACTAAGACTACTAAAATATTTAGTCCTTTGGGATGTGATTTCCATTTATTTTATACCAATGTAATGTTAGAAAGCATAGAAATCAAGATTCTTAGTTCACGGACACTACAATTATATTATTTAAAATATCAACGATCTAATTTTACATTGGAACCATTTTAAAAAAAATGTTACTTTTTTACATTCTAGAAAAATATATATTCCTTTCCATAAATGCTTCAGTTGTTTTCACTATTAACTAGATATTCATTCGATTCAAAAATGTCATTGAAATTCACTATATAAAAATTTTTATTTGATGAATTAAAATATTTAGTTTGTTTTATGAAATAGTTTTTTAAATTTCTATAATATTAAATATAATATTTTATAACAAAGAGATATAAAATGAATTTTGATGTAAATATTTTTTTTAGTAAAATAATTCATTAGTAAAAATTTATGGCTTATTTTCTAATTGATAAATAATTCATATATTTTGGGTAGTATTTATTTAAATATCTCATAAGGTATTTTATATTATTCTTGTCCAAAAACAAAAGAACTATGTTACATAAAAATATTATAATAATATATTTCATTTCATTTAAAATGAAAGTTTCATGTAATACAAGTTTCTATAGAAATAAAATTAATTAAAGAGAAATTTTTTCCAAAACCTTTGGGTGTTACATTATTTGAAAAATCGGGTTCTCTTATTGATTTTTCTAGTGATTCAGTTTTTCCCAAATAGTGATGTTTTTTGGTAACTCTATTATAATTTTATTGAGATATAACAATTCATTGAAATTATTTCATATATAATTGGTATATTATAACTTTTGATGGCATTTTATAGTATTATGTAATTTTATTCTGAGTATATAAATACCTACCACATGAATCCTTTTGAAATTATGTTGTAACTTATTTGAAAATATTTTATTGAAACTATCCACATTGTCTCTCTAGATGGATTATGATAATGTTATTATTTTATTTTCATAGTTTTGTACCCACTGATCTATATGGAATTAACATCACGTACTACACTAATAAAAATGGATTATTTTCATATAAAAATTATGATATTGTTGTGTCCATGTGAAATTAGTTGGAATACCAATATTGATATCGATATCATGTTGACTATCTACTGTTTATTCACCCACCATCTTACAAAATATTGGTTATGATCATATTAAAATTTTTATTAACATGAGGAAAAGTGTTTTCACTCTATATGGTTTTATATTAATATGGTTGATTATTAAAAAGGCTTATTATTTATTATCTATTAATTTTTTCTTTATGGTTATTGAATTTGGATTAAACAAGTGATAGGAGGGTCCTGACAGTAAATATCTACTTGATGGATCGATAGGTCCCCTAATATATTACTTGTTGGTATTTTGTGTATGCATATTCCAATAAAAGGATATTATCTTGGAATTATTACTTGAATCTAGGATTTCATGACGATGTTCTTGACAATAAGGATATTTACTTTGAATGAGGCATTTATAAATGTTTTTTGACATAAGAAATTATGCATTACATTAGTATGAGATTTGTATTATTGATATCCATGTATTCATTTTATTTTCAAAGATATATCACACTGCTAGTATCATGTTTATAATGGATTAATGTTGTATACATATTCATTCCATAATATTTATATCATTTTTACGATAATATTGATTTAGTTATATGATTTCCATATTGATAATTTGATGTCACCCCTTCTTTTGTTTTTTTCCCATGTTATGGAGTAAAGATGTATAGATTACATGTTTTGAAGGATATCATGTGTGGTAGAATTTTTGGGAGACATTGAATACTTTTCATGAATTATGTATTTTTTTATATAAGGGAAGAATTGCCAATTTTAAACAAATAAACAAGATATATCAATTTATATTATTTTCCAAATTCTATAAAGACCTAAACATTAAAATATAATTTACATTTAAGAGTTGAAAGAATCATTTTTATTTTTAAATTAATCTTAGTTATATCTTGGATTTTACAACTTCTATTAAGCATGTACTATAATGTTTGTTTTTATTAGCATCATGAATGGGAGTGTAGGGCTGGAATGTCACTACTGATATTAAAGGAATGGTTTAGAAAAAATTGAGGATTTGGATATTATTATTGGATAAAAAGTTATGGTTGAACAAAATTTATAAGGTATAGATAATAAATTAGAATAGTATATGATTTTACTCTAATGTAACAATATAGAGGTTATTTGGTGAGTAGGGTTATGTAACCATAGTGAGAACCCAAGGAATAAGTCTAATTATTGGATAATAACTTTTTTTTAGTAAAATATAATTTTGATTTTTATCTTATATATAAATACTTAACAGGATATTAGAAGGTGGATGTCATTGTGTCATTGATCTACTTAATAGAAATCACCCAGAAGAGGGTTGGATGAGGATTTACTTAGTCATCACTCTAAATCATGATGAGTGTTCCTAAGATAGAACATATTGAGAGACACTAATTGGAATATTCATTGGGTATTTACATTGTTTTATGTAATATTATGATGTATTTATCTGTGTAGATAACTAATTAAGATACCTAACCTAATAAAAAAATCCATTGATAACCATGTATTTAACAAAGATATTCATAGGGAATTATGAAAGTATCTTTTGTTACAATAAATTTTTTTTATAAGGGAAGTCATATTTGGATTGATGTTTTCATATTAAATTTTAGGATATTATAATAAGCTATTTTGGATTTACTGCTTAGTTGAAATTGGATCATGTAAATGAAGTTGAAAAATTATTGCAGCTTGAAATAGCTATGTATTACAACCAAATAAGGGAGAATACATCAATGTTCACGAGTTTATGTATATTCATATTATGATGAAAAAATTGAGTTTCCATGCCTTATATAAGGTAGTAATAATGATTAATCTTAAAACACATATCTATATTAATTATTGGGTGAGTTTTATAAATTATATTCATGAATATTATAAAATTCATGAGGATTATATGAAAAATCTATGAATTATTTAATTTTTTTCTTAAATTGTTTGGTGACATATATTAAAAGTTATGAGTTACATTAAAAAGATATTTTATTTCAATGTTATATTTTTGGGAATAACTTTTCTTGGACACATGATGGTGGAACAGATAGCTCTTATGTTTTATATATTCAATATATTGATATAATAAATAGTGGTTTAATTTTGAAAAAATATGATTGATATAAATTGGTAAAAATCATATTCATTATTTAACCATGATATTTTTCTAGAAGGTCATTTCATTTTAGGGATTATGATATATAGTGAACAGTGTTTGATAATTTGATTGAGTGGTTAATTCAATTTGAGTGTTAAAGGTAGAGTTATTTTTTGAAGGAAAATATAATCTAATTGTGTTATAATATTTTAGATAACCAGATTGGTTTTTGGAATTTTATGTTTTTAAGAGTTTATTATTGGGGTGTATATATACTTGGGTGCACGAAAAATGATGTTTGGGGAAGGAATAGTACGATTTTCATAGAATTTATATCAATTATTATTGATGTTTTTATATTTTATGAATATAGAATCCCGCGTTTTTATAACATAACTTTTCATTACATTTTACAAAACCGAGGATCATTAAGGATTAGTGTCTTGGAAACCAAGAACTTATTAGATGAGAAAAAAAACATTCTTCTTAAACACTTGAAAGGATTCTTCATTTGTTCATCCTAATTTCATTAAAACATCTCACAACCTGAGGGCATATATCAAAGGAAATGGTGAGCAAAAGGCCCAGCAAGGGAAACAAGGGAAACATTTAACATGTGAACATAAGATACAACAATAAAGTCATGAAAAATAACATTAAGGCATAAGAAAGAAATCATGACGCATATCATAATAAAAATAACTTATTTCATAACATGAAGATGTGGATACAACATTTTACAAAGGCAATCATTTCCATTTCACCAAGGCCCATCCCCAATGTGTCAATAAAAATTACCAAGGTTATTCACCAAGGTATCTGTCTAAATGGTTATCTTTAGAGATTTAGTCTTTACCCAATGCATTAGAGCGCTATCTGGGCGCACCCTTAAATTTTTCTTTATCATAATGTGAGCCACATATATCATCATCAATCATTTCATAAAAAACCCATATAGTATAAAAGAAATGGGTTTCATTTCATAATCATAACATTTTAAAAATTGCTTTAATGACATGATCTTTGTGTCACATTAAAACCAACAGAAAAGGAAGGTGGGTCTCATGTATGTAAATCCCATAATTTAAAATAGAAAAAATTGGTATATATGTGAATACCCTTATATAAGAGAGAGCTTTTAGTGTTCCCTTAATAAAATAAAAGAACTTTAGAAAAAGGGAGATACATTTTGAGACGGAAATTCTGCAGCATAACGGCTATGTTACGAGGTTTTAGAAAACACTGAAAAAAGAGGGTACATGGGTCACCCACTCATAAATGATCCATAAAAAAGTAGGGGAACAGAATATAAAGAATTTAACCACATGGTAAAGAAATTTTAAGGAAATACCATTTGAGATGAAAAACATGGAATGAAGACAAAAATTAGATTTCTCTTATGAAAATTCGGCAACCCAACAACATCACTTAAACATCAACAAAAATGAATTGACGAGATCAAATTGGGTCTCTCATAATATGAACATAAATGTTCAGTATGATAGATATAGAGATCATGCCCCAACATAATAAAAAGGAACTTGAAAGACTTGACATGAATGTAGAACTTTGAAAAATGAGAAGGGTGCAAGAATCCATTAAAAAATTCGGTAGCCTAACGGCGCCACTTAAAATTCAACAAAAATGAATTGACGAGATCAAATAGGGTATCTCATAATATGAACATAAAATATCAGTATGATAGATTTAGATATCATACCCCAACATAATAAAAAGGAACATGAAAGACTTGACATTAAAATAGATCTTGAAAATGAGAAGGGTGAAAGGATCCCTTAAACATTTGGCAGCCTAACGGCGCCACATTAACATTCTTAAAATGAAATGATGAGAGAAAGAGGGGGTACCTCATCATATGAACATTAAAAGGGCAGTAAGATTAATATAAACGAACATCCTTCAACATAAGAGCATGGAGCATAAAAGAAATGACATAAAAGAGATTACTTGAATAGAAAGAGAGAGGTCGGATCCCATACCTTAAAACGTAACACTTAAAACTAAAAGGATTGGACCTTGAGGGCTTGGGGGCACCTTGGGAGGACTACTTGGGAGTTAATGAGACCAGAGCTTCGCTGGGGAAGAGTTGGGAGTGAAAAATAAAGGAGGAAAGGGTGGGTATTTATAGGGAAGGTGAGGTGATACTTTAATAATTTCAAGGGACACCTCACAAGTGGTTTTCTCAAAACCATGGGCTCTCCCAGGGTTTTTCCCAAGGAGTTGGGCCACATGGGGCCTCCAATACAATAATTCATCAACATTGGTCGGAAAACCCTTAAAATATCTAATGAAATCATCATGACACAGTTATGATGTCCTTAAACATACCAAAACCCTAAAACTGTATTTTTACTATTCACTGAAAATTCAACATTCTCAGATAAATTCCAAAATTTCACCTTAACCAAATATCAATGCTCCGATTTCAAAAATGAACTCCATTTTATAAAAAAATTCCTACATATTTTTAATAATTTTTTTAAAAAAATACACTATTCACCGAAAATTTATTTTTTTCAGAAAAATTCCCAAAAATTACCATAACACAATATCGATGCTCTGAGTTCAAAAATAAATTCCATTTTATAAAAATAATTTTCTAAATATTTTTAATTTAATTTTTAATTAAAAAAATACTATTCACCCGAAAAACTAATACTTGACTAAATAGTTGTGAAACCGTTATTTACCCTTTTTTTGAATCACATTACTTAATCAAGGTGTCTAAATTATATTAAAACATTTTTTAAGTGAGATTACTAATCCATTTGATCACACTACTAATCCTAAGCGTAAAATCACTATTCATAATTTACTATTCGTCAAAATTTATGTTGATCTTATTAGACTCCCAA
Source organism: Viscum album (assembly GCA_963277665.1). NCBI lineage: Eukaryota > Viridiplantae > Streptophyta > Magnoliopsida > Santalales > Viscaceae > Viscum > Viscum album. The sequence continues at coordinate 2,037,197,751 of OY728156.1, forward strand.
TTTCGTACTGAACATAATTGTAGAAGACCATTTTCTGAAAATAATTACACATTTTTAATTAAATAAGGTTTAAATTAACATTTTTAAAATATCCACTTTCTAAAATTCATATAAAATATGCGTACTATATTTATCCGGTCATTTGAAAATTCATACACATCATTATAACAAGAAATCGAAATTTATATATAAAACAAAGGATTACACAAGGTAGTTACGGTCTCCTTACATAGCCCCTTATCACACCATCAGATGACCTAAGTGTAAGGTGTGCTAAGGTGAGAGAATATGAGGGAGGCTCGGCCAACATCGCACGAGTAGTAATTTCTATCAGTTTGAACTTCTAGCGAAGGTGATTCCGTTCTAGCTTCACACGATGATGTTCAGCTGGGGTTTGGTCCAGAGAAAAGCCCAATGGTGCTACCACTTTCCCAAGTTCTGTTAGATGGGCATCGATCGATCCAAGACTACTGGGTGAGGCCATCGAATCTTCTTTCTATATTAATTAACCAAGATCACTTGTATTTAGAGGCAATGATCAAAATGTTTAGTTTCCAGTTGTCATATTGACCAACTATCATATCATAGTCAAAACCCAATAGTCTCATTTTAATTATACTAATGTTATCAAATGAAACAGTTTTGTTGAGTATAAAATAACACACAAAATTAGGAAAAAATATTTATTCTAAATTTCGGGTCGTTACAATCTTCCCCCCCTTAAGAAATTGCATCCTCACAGTTTTTAAAATCGGGATTGGAAATTTCATTGAAAGATCCACATCGGAAAAGAGTCAGTAACACTATTACTTTAATAGAATGAAAGGGAAGTAAAAAGGTCACCGGAGTTAACCCATTCTAGGATTCCATGTAGGAAAACATGGACAAGGAGGATAAAACAAAGGGTCATGTTCTATGGGAGAGTGATAGAAAACATGATTAGGAGAAAGTTAACAACAAGAGAATTTCAAACATACGAGCGGCTAAACGGTATTTGATTTCCTAGTAGGAATCGTTAACAGACAACATATTTGAATTCATTTACAACCTAGAATAAAACACAGGGAAATATACCTACCTTGAAGTAGAGTTTCATCCTTAAGTTTCTACCAAAACTAATCTTTTCTCCAAATGATGAGCATTCAAAAACACTTCGTCTCATAAAAACACAAGAATCATCTTATTGAGAGTCACGTAATCCACAAAATATTAACTATCAATTTTTTCTATCTTTAAACATTATCCCAAAAATAGAAAGGGTATGATAAAACAACTCTTCAAAAAGAAAGAATCTCATAGGAAGGGAAACTAATTTTAAATCTTCAAAGTTCCATGGTACTACCCAAAGTTCATCATAGTCCATTCCATAAATAACTTCCCTTAAAATTCCTCAAAATAAACCAAACTAAGATCGAAACCCAAATACAAGAAGGATTTGATAACATAGTCATCCAAAATAAACTTCATCGTTCATCTCCAAACAACATCAACCACCCCTAACATCTTATAAAAAAAGTATCTAACCTAAACATATTTCCCCCATGATATGTTAATCATTTCCATATGAAACCTAAATTAACATAAGTCTTCCTTAAATTCATCGATTATTAAAAATTTAAGTCAACCTTTACTCCTCAAAGAAAATACCATTGTAATATTTTTACCTCGATAAAATAGGGTTCCCAAAATAGTGAACGTCTTCCAAAAATAATAATCATCTTTTAATCCCCTAATCACCCTTTTTTTAAAAAGAACAGCTTCACTACATCAACATGTGGTACATAACAATAGATGTTTTACTTAATGATAAAAAATCATCTTATGTAGTGACTCGATGATCTTTGAAAACATAAAAGATATGGTCATAGAGCACAAACTAAAATACAACATGACATAGACAATTATTGCGAATAAGTTACATGTACTTTAGTCATCATGATCCATCTAAGCATAGGACATGCATTATTCCCTTGTCCTCAAAGACTGTTGATGCTCATCATGCTTCTCACTCATTCCAATAGAGAATTGCCATAGATAATGTCTAACTTCTTTACATTTATGACATCGAAATGTATAAGGTACATTAGATCGAACCTTATCTCCATTCATCACATTATCTATTTTTGAATGCAATTGGATACTTTATGCCCTATCATCCCACACATAAAACATCTCCCGGTTCCTTTGTGAAATTCTTATTGGTTCCCCTTTCCACACTTTTTTCCCAAAGGAAATTAGGTCTTCTTTCCCTTATCATCTTTATCAGATGATCCTCCCTGAGACTTCATCTTCTTCTTTATTGATGAATTTGGGTATTAAACTAGGTACCAATTATTAATTGTGATTTTTGATAGCTGGTTTCACATAATTACAATATTTTCAACTTGATCTCTCGTCATCTCTGACATATCAATAGGGAAATCATCACATTTCCTATCACATTGGTTATTGGTACATGTTCTTCCATTTCCCGCCATTAACGAAGAAAAGAAAGTATAATTAGGGGCCTGAATACTTATCCAATAATCATTAAATGGAAACTTTAAGCATAGAATGATAAACTTATAGAAGGAAAGTATACCCTAACTTGTGATCCTCGAGGTTCCAATCTAGGTTATACATGATCATATATTCTTATGTGAATCATTATTTTATTTTATCTTTGTTTCATTAATAATGGTTCATACTAAGCTTATGAATTTACCAAAGCAAATCCCCCGGGGGTGTCATAACCAAGAGTGCAGCAAGGCCCGTTGTCGTGTAGCAGTTCCTGTTTGTGTCTATCTCAAAGAGGTGTTTTTAGGTTTTCCCCTATGTACATATGTACCAGAGCCACCTCTACCTGCTCGTATCCAGACAGGGATGTATTTGTTTGGCAACCCCTTACTCAATACTCACCAAAATACAAGGAAGTTTTCTTATATATAAACTTTTCTATAGGATTCGTCCAAAAGTTTTCATATCCTAATTTCCACAAATAACTATACCATCCTTTGATACCATCTATAGCATCCCGCCTTTTTATAACATTACTTTTCATTACATTTTACAAAATAGAGAATCTTTAATGTTTTGTGTCTTGGAAACCAGGAACTTACTACATGAGAAAAAAACATTCTTCTTAAACACTTGAAAGGCTTATTCATTTGTTCATCCTAAGTTCATTACAACATCTCATAACCTAGGAGCATATATAAATGTAAATGGTGAGCAAAAGGCCCAGTAAGGGAATCAAGGGAAACATTTAATATGTGAACATGAGATACATCAATAAAGTCATGACAAAGAACTTTAAGTAATGAGAAATAAATCATGAGGCATATCATAATAAAAATAACGTATTTCATAACATGAAGATGTGGCTACAACATTTTACAAATACAATCATTTTTGTTTCACCAAGGTCCATCCCCAAGGTGTCAATAAAAATTACCAAGGTTATTCCCCAACGTATCAGTCTAATTGGTCATCTCTCGAGATTATGTATTTACCCAATGCATTGGAGTGATATCAGGGTGAACCCTTAAATTTTTCTTTATAATAATGTGAGCCAAATATAATATCATCAATCATTTCAATAACAACCCATATATCATAAAAGTAATGGGTTTCATTTCATAATCATAACATTTTAAAAACTACTTTGAAGACATGATCTTTGTGTTACTTTATGACCCACAGAAAAGGAAGGTGGGTCTCATGTATGTAAATACATGAATTTAAAATAGAACAAATTAGTATATATGTGAATATACCTATATAAGATAGATCTTTGAGTATTCACTTAATAAAATAAAAAACTTTGGAAAAAGAGAGAGACATTTTGAGACAGAAATTCTGCAGCATAACGGCTATGTTACGAGGTTTTAAGAAACATTGAAAAGAGAGGGGACATGGGTCACCCACTCATCAATGATCCATAAAACAGTAGGGGAACATAATATAATGTATTTAAGAACATGGTAATGAAATTTTAAGTACAAACTATTTGAGAAGAAAATCATGGAAGGAAGACAAAAATTATATTTCTCTTATGAAAATTCGGCAGCCTAACGACTTCACTAAAACTTCAACAAAAATGACTTGACATTATCAGATAGGGTCTCTCATCATATGAAAATAAAAGTTCAGTATGATATATATATAGATAATACCCCCTTAATAATAAAAATGAACTTTAAAGACTTTACTTGAAAGTTGAATTTTGAAAAATGAGAAGGGAGAAAGAATTCCTTAAACATTTCGGCAGCCTAACGGTGCCACTTAAACTTCAACAAAAATGAATTGATGAGATAAAATAGGGTCTCTCATCATATGAAAATAAAAGATCAGTATTATTGATTTAGATATCATACCCCAACATAATAAAAAGTAACATGAAATACTTGAAATGAAAATAGATTTTGAAAACGAGAACGGTGAAAGAATCCCTTAAAAATTCGGCAGCCTAACAGCGCCACTTTAACATTATTAAAATGAAATGATGATAGAAAGAGGGGGTCACTCATCATATGAACATGAAAAGGTCAGTAAGAGTAATATAAATGAACATCCTTCAACCTAATAGCATGGAGGAAAAACTAAATGACATAAAAGAGATTACATGAAAAGAAAGAGAGAGGTCGGATCCCTTACCTTAAAACGTAACTCTTAAAACTCAATGGTTTGGACCTTGAGGGCTTGGGGGAACCTTGGGAGGACTACTTGGGAGGTAATGAGACCTGATATTCATTGGGGAAGAGTTGGGAGTGAAAACTAAAGGAGGAAAGGGTGGGTATTTATAGGGAAGGTGAGGTGATACTTTAATAATTTCAAGGGACACCTCAGAAGTGGTTTTCTCAGAACCATGGGCTCTCCCATGGTTTTTCCCATGGATTTAGGCCACATGGATCCCCCAATTAAATAATTCATCACATTTGGTCAGCCATCCCTTAAAATATCTCATGAAATCTTCATGTCACAGTTATGATGTCATTAAACATACTGAAACCCTAAAACTGTATTTTTACTATTCACTGAAAATTCAACTTTCTCAGAAAAATCCAAAAATTTAACCTTAACCAAATATCAATGCTCCTATTTCAAAAATGAACTCTATTTTATAAAAATAATTTTCTCTATATTTTTATTTTAAATTTTAAATAAATACACTATTCACCAAAAATTCATTATTTTCAGAATAATCCCCAAAAATTACCATAACATAATATCGATGCTCTGAGTTCAAAAATATTTTTCATTTTATAAAAATAATTTTATAAAAAATATTAATTTAATTTTTAATTAAAAAACACTATTCACCCGAAAAACTAATACTTGACTAAATATTTATAAAACTGTTATTTACCCATTTTATTGAATAACATTACTTAATCAAGGTGTCAAAATTATATTAAAACTTTCTTTAAGTGAGATTACTAATACATTTGGTCACATTACTAATCCTAAGTGTAAAATCACTATTCATAATTTACTATTCATCAAAATTTAAGTTTATTTTATTAGACTGCAAATTTCGTACTGAACATAGTTGTATAAGACCATTTTCGGAAAATCATTACACATTTTTAATTATTTAATGTTTACATAATCATTTTTAAAATATCCTTTTTCAAAAATTCAAATAAAATATGCATTCTATATTTATCTGGTCATTTGAAATTTCATAAACATAATTATAAGAAGAAATCGAAATTTTTATTTAAATCGTAGTATTACACAAGGCAGTTACGATCTCCATACATAGCCCCTTATCACACCAGCATAGGACCTAAGTGTAAGGTGTGCTAAGGTGAGAGAATCCGAGGGAGGATCGGCCAACATCGCACGAATAGTAATTTCTATCATTTTGATCTTCTCGCGAAGGAGATTCCGTTCTAGCTTCACACGATGAAGTTCATCTTGGGTTTGGTCTAGAGAAAATCCCAGTGGTGCTACCTCCTTCCCAAGTTCTGTTAAATGGGCTTCGATCGGTCCAAGACTACTAGGTGGGGCCCTCGAATCTTCTTTCTATATTAATTAACCAAGATCACTTGTATTTAGTGCCAATAATCAGAACGTTTGGTTTACAGAGGTCATATTGACCAACTATCATATAACAGTCAAAATCCAACAAACTCATTTTAATTATACTCATGTTATCAAATGAAACAGTTTTTTTGAGTATAAAATAACTCACAAAATTAGGAAACAATATTTATTCAAAATTTCGGGTCATTACAATGAACATTCTTGGTATGTTTTTATATTTATTCTTATGTATTATGTTATTATTTAACATGAAATTATCATCCCTCATGTTAACTCTTTTTGATTCAGTAGTGATAAAACTATAATGAACTATGGGTGTGAGGTATAATGTGGAGATTACCGTAATGAAAAAACCATAAGAATGGGAGTTGGACTAAAAACCCTTGTGATTATTCCAAACTAGTTATAATGAAATATGATTGGCCATGTAAACATATTAGATGTGCTAAACACATTAAGGTATAGGAAAATTGTGTCTTTTTAATGATCATGGGACAAATATGATAATGAAAAGAAATATTCATTTTCCTTTATGACAAATATTTAGGAAGAGACATGGGGAAAATGAATTAAATGTATGTGTATGTTCTTTATGTTTGGATTTAAAGGCCTTCAAACCCACAATTGTATGTAAAAGTGATAACCTACAAAAATTAAATACATCAATTACGAGAGAGTTGGGAATTATTTGACCCGATGTCCCTATCCAAGGGATAATGAGGGAAATAGTCTCCCAGAAACAAGAAAATAAGTAAAAAAATATGAAGCTACAAAAAATTAATATAATATTTATTTTTCAACCAATATTTTCTAGAGTCTAATTTCTTGAATGCTTTCTCCACCGATTCAATATTGAATTAAAAAACACCCTGTAGTATAATTATCATATAAATTATTTCTAGTCTTTGGGGGATGTTATTCTTTATCGTTCTTGATCATAATTCCTTAGTAGACGTCAATGTGAAATTATAAATGGGTTACCTCTCCTTATAAAATGTTTATAATTAATTATATATAAATATATCTAATTCTACATCCTTGATAAACCAATTATCGAATAAATATATATGGTTAGTTATGAGTTCCCTAACGAAATTACTATAATTCTATGAGTAAAATTATACGGATGTGGTTTATTTATGGTGGGGTGAATGTAACACCCCAAAAATAATAATATACTATTTTTAAGATAATTTATATTTTTTTATCATGAAAAATAAGATACATGAAAATTAAGTTGTAACCTCTATATATTTACATAAAATGTATATTTTTTAAATAAACCCTTCAACTATAGTGGCTTATTTAGTCAGAATTAATAGTTGTAACCACTATATTAAAATTTTCTGTCAATTTTATAAAGGAAATGTTTAATATGAATGAAATTAAAATATTTTAAAAAATTACTAATTATCTCATTTATTTTTTATAAATGATTTTTATGAATTGTTTTTACAAGATTAAGTGTATTTCTTTTAAAACTTATATTTGATATCATAAAAATTAAGAAAATTAATTTCAAAATGATATTAGATGTATCAATTTAGTGAAAACATTAAATCATAATATTTTTCATTAAATTAACATAAAAATTATAGAAATTAATTAAAAATGTGAATGTAATAAGGGGGTGTGTTGATTATACCATAATTCAAATGTTCTAATTTTTTTAAAAAAATTCAACGAAAAGAGTTATTAAACATTGGATCAACCATAAAATTTATCCCCAATACATTTTTCATCTTCTTATCAATTTATCCTTGAGTAGTGTTATTCTATTATTGAAAATTTTAAAAATGTTACAAAAACTACATTTTCCTTCACTTATAAAAGTGTAACATCTTCACCACCTCAATGAAACAAATTCTGTAGAAATAGTGATTTTAACTATTCCATTTATTTCTATATAGAACATTGTCCCCTGATAATAATACCTCGGTTATAGAGATCTATCCAAAGCCCTCTATATTTTAGGTGAATTCCAAGGAAAATCAAAGTCTCCAATGTAAGTATTATCAACTACATAGTTTTTATTCATAATTTTATTCCACTAAATTTATTTTGACCACATTTATATAATTATATTAGTATAATATATATATTATATTGTCAATATATTATATTTATTATAATTTTTTTTTCATATTCTCCATCCATAAGAAAAAAACCACGGTTCGTTCATTTTGTAGAATACCGGCTCCATGACTTAACACATTTTGATTTCATTAAACAACATAGATGGATGTATATATGGATTTTATTAATGTTTAAATATAGTATTTATTATTTCATTATGGTAATTTAATTATGGTTATAGAAATCTATAAACCATATGAGCAAAAACTGTCCGTTGTTAATTTAATCTTTTAAAATGTGCATGCATGGAGGATAATAATTTATTTATTCAAAGTGTCTAATATTTTCATATTCTTTAATTAATATTTTAAATCATTATAATTATCATATATCACAACAATGAGACAAAAATAAGATCATTATTCTATTGGTATAATGATATTACAACTGAAGAACCTCAAAATCATTCATTAAATCTGGGTGTGCTCATATTTCAGTCGGTTTAACCACCTAATTGAAAATTAATATGAATTTATTTAATAGATTTCATTGAGATAATTTTTTATATTATAATATTATATAATTATTTAAATAACAACTTTCTTGGCTCTATTATGTTTATGTCATCATTTATTCACTTAATTATGAAAACAGGTTTTGTTCACCTAGAATCACCAAAACATGATTATCATCGATTTAGTTATCATGGTTTGTAAGAAAAAATAGCTTCAAATTAAATAATAATGTTATATGTTATATAAGAAAGTATTTTCTAGTATAATATATGATTTAATAATGATAAACTTTTAATGATTAATAAACACATACACCACTATTATAATATGAGTATAAAAAATCAAAACTATTAAAATATGATGTGGAAAATAGAGATAATTCATGTAACGAATAACTAATTATAAAGAGTCTAACATCTCAAATATTCCATGTATTATTTTTTAGTATTATATAGTTTGATTTTAGGACTATTCACTTAGTCTCAATGTCATTCTGAATCCTTTTATGCTAGTAAAAAAGGTTTGAAAAGTATGAAAATATTTAATAAATTGCACATGCAGTTTTCCTAAAAAAGTGGAAGAACCCTTAAATGGTTTCCTGGATCATAAATCTGAGAGTACTATTGAGTTAAGAATTGCAGTTTTACCCAAGGTGTGACTTAACATTGGTCGACGTGGTTCATTTGTGAAAATGATATCATGGGTGTAAAATAGATAAAATAATTCAATAAAAATTATTTTATTTCTTTTTTCCCATGCATCAACTTAAATTCCATAAAATAGATGATTATGATGGAATTACATGGGTAGATGCATAGCCTTGTAGATGATGGGTGATCACTCGGGAAAACTTTGGAGAAATATATCATGAAAATGCTGATAGATTATAGATTGATGATCAACACACAACCAATTCGACAGATTTCACCAACAACAATGACACAACTATCTTTCTTCATCAGTGACCGAAGAAAATCGAGGTATGATTTTTTTTCTTATGACTTCCATCCTATTCTAAATATTGGATGAAAGCAGATCTATTCAACAAATAATAATTGATATCTACATCGTTGGTAGATCTCAAATTGATGGAATTGTTTTTGGATCATTGATTTTCCCTATTTTTGTATCGTTGTAACAGAAAACAATTAAGGCCAACCCGAACAATGACTTATGTTTATTCCATGGGGTTTCTCTTTGTTTTTTTCTCCCTCTATTAACACATTCTTCATGGTTAGGATCCTTATGGTCCCGACATGACATTGGCTTCTGGATATGAATGTGATCAGACCACAAAATTTGAGGTGAACCATAACTGAGGATACATCTTTATAGATCGGGACCCAAGGAGCCCTTATCACTGAACATTTTTATTTTTGAGAATCATAGGAGGCATGGTGGTCTATGAGAGGGAACAACGGTCCGTGGCGGAGGCGGCTGGTGGAGCTGCGGCCGCAACTGCGCGACATGGTGTCCAGTGGAGGAGGAATGCGGCAATCGACAGTGTGGGACCAGGGCGGCAGACATGAAGTCACTGGTGCGGCTAGAGAAGGTACCATGTGCGGTAGAAACATAGGAGGTTGGGCCAGGTTGACTAGGAAAGGCTAGGTGTGCGAGGTCCGGCCAGGGGGACCGGGTCAGGTTGGCGGGTTGGGTAAGGCTGGTGGGTTGGGCCGACCCTTGGTTAGATTTGGGGAAACCGGGCAGAGTTGCATTCGGTTGACTGCAAAAATTGACCATGGGGGATGACCATGGTGTGGCAGTCACTCAAGCTGATATAGGTAATGGCGATCATGTGGGATGATTGACATGACAATTGACCATGAGCTATAAATTATTCGGTGACCACAAATGAAACGAGGGCATCACCAGACCGTGAGAAGTTAAAAACAACAATTATTTGGCTTGGTAGGTGGGTCAACCATGGCAGTAAGGTGACAGAGTGGGTGGAGCCACTATAGTGGTCGGTCCATGGGTGGAGTGACCCCTATAGTTTCAAACGCCCATATCTTCTAAAGGGAGTGTCTAATATATTTTTTTTCTTAGGTGTTGTGACCCTAATGTTGAGAAGTTCATGTTGAGACCAATGGTGGGTTTTTAGTTTGGACTGATATAGTTTGAGAGAATTTTATTTTTCCTTTCGTGAGGTTTCATTATGTTATTAAATCAACGTCACTAGATTGTAAACTCTTCTTGTGGTCGAGTTTCAAATAGAGTTTTAGTATCCCTCCACAAGATTAGAGTGTGATAATCTAACCCCATTGTAGAATTTGTGGAATTGGAATGACCAAAAAGTGTATGGAAATGAACCTCCATCTAGCATGCCATATTAGTAGGGTTTGTGGAATCATTGGAATACGATCCCCTATGTAGCAGGTTTATCCAAATGGGGTTCATGGTATCCCTCGACCATTTTGGGTGTGATCCCCTCCCTATGTATTGTATTCTTCCTTGAAAAATGAATTCTCTTTGGGCGAGGTAAAAATGAGCTTGACCTCTTCATTGAGTGTCATTGATGATATCATGGATCGATGAGTGAATTCTCCTGAACTGAGAATACTTTGAGAAAAATCTTGTGGCTGGTTGTTGGTTATGATCACCTAGTGGCATGATGTCTTTCTAGAGTATATATGGGTGTTCAATTTCTCTCTTAGCATATTTTATACCATTATTGTTACATCTTGTATTGATATTACTACATGGTGCTTCGTGTTCAGTGTTTTTAGTGCGTCCTACTGAGTATTGTTATACTATCCCTTGTACAAATTTTCCCACACATGTCATGTCTTGTGAAGATTAATACCGTTTTTACGGTGTTCAAAGAGGAATAGGAGTAGGTGGAGCATATCTAGAGCATAGAAGACCAAGGAGTTTACTGGGAACATACCCTTAAATTAGTCCTCACCCTTGGATCTAGTTGGACTTCTTCAGTTTCAGTTGGACTTGTGTATAGACTCTTCGTGGTGTGCTTATTTTTTGACATGTTTACTATTCCTTTACTTCCTACTATACTTTGGTTTTGGGATCTCACTTATATTAATGAATTGGTTATAAAGTGTTTTTTACATTTTAGCATTTTGTGGGCATGGATATGTGTGTGTGTTCATAGGTATGTTGGCAGTGCCTCCCATGTTAGTGATATGCCTACTAATTGATAGTCAACAGCCCCTAGCCTATTGAAGGTGGGATTGTGGAATCATGGCATGGTCCCCTCTAGGACGGGTCATGAGAGAGTGGCATCAAAGCGATCGGTTCTAATTCATGACTGGGTGTCTATGAAGTTGGTTTGGGGAAAAAGTGTTAAGTGCTTCAATATTCTCTTTCAAGAAATGGACTATAGTGTTTGTATGTTGGTTGACGTATCCTTATACTAGGACTCTGATTGTTGGCTTTCCGACATAGTACATGAGAACATTGGTTCAAGGTAAAACAATGGTACATGCATCATAGGGGAACAATTGTGTCTTCAATATCATTCATGATTCAGATCCTCATATAAAATATATTAACCTTTTCACATCTTGTTTTATTTTAGGATGTCACCACATTGATTGCAAGATAGGATTCCACCACATGATCACGAGGATGATCCACTGGTGTAGGAGGCATCATTACAAGTATTTTTACTATATATATCACCTCCATGTGCTACAGTAGCCATACAACCAATTGTATAGAAGTACAAATTACCTGTATTACCAACGGATGAGGTGAACAGGTTGAGAAAACTTCACGAGTTTCAGTAGTATAGACCCCACAAGTTTTAGGTTGAGCCCAAAAAGCATACAACTTAGGACTGGATTGAGATGGTGACTCATGTTTTCTATCTAGTCAGGACACAAGCCGATTAGATGGTGGTCCTAGATGCAAGCCTTCTACATGGCTTAATCGGGTGATGGTGGGGTTTAGGTACCCTATCTTAAAAAAAGGGGACTCTTACATGGATAGTGGTTGGGAAGCATCAGAGATAAGTTATCACCTTATCAGCTAAGGACTGTACATATCAATGACCTTCTACAAATCCTTATGGATGACATGTCAGTGTCTGAGTATGCATCGATTCATACCAACCTCTCCATGTATGAGATGGATATGACACATGATCACTAATATATGGATCAGAACATTAAGAGAGGTCTTTATAGAGGAATTTTAGCCTATTTTATCCCCCTATGCATTACTACTTATACTGGGGGTCCATGAAAAAGATTCTGTGGTAAAAAGTTTTTTGGCTAAGCGAATAATGCCAGTAATTATCAATAGTGGGAAAACAAGAGAAAAGACCTCAGCAGTAAGGATATGATGTCATTATGAGATTCTTTCACATGTGATACATTTAAATTGGTTGTCCCATGATAGTGGATCTTCATTTTATGGATCACATGGTGGATCATTTCAGCCTAGTGTGAGGCAGTGCTATTATTGTGGTGGCAGGAGACATCTCACTTCTGATTTTCCAACCCATCATACTACTGATAGGGTGACATTGGATGGAAAATCATGGTAGAGACCATGATAGGGGAATAAAGATTTTTTATGTAGGAAGATGTGGAATAAAATTTTGGAGAGTAGTAGGAAGTGGATAATGTTTCTACAAGTTACCACATGTGTTGTATGCTAGGCTCGGGGAGCTAGAGAATAGGGAAGGGGACAACTGCATGTCGTCAATCCATATGACCCATGGGAATTAAGAATGAATTGGGGAATGATCTATGTATTTTTTACTTTAGCTTCAATATTGATAGACACATGTACTAGTCATTATTTAATAACCAATAATCTTTTTCAAGACTCAGATATACTAGATGGATCATATATTAAACCTTCGTGCTTGGAGGCTCATACTAGAGGAGACCCAATGATCATGCACTGGTGCCAACAGTGCGACTTGACTCTTAGAGGTAAGAGTTTCAGTTGGGATCTCTTGGTAGAGACAATGAGGCCTTATAGTGTCTTTCATGGTATGAAATGGTTATCCATAGTTCATGCTTATATTTAGTTGTTTAGGTATAGAGTGTGGTCTGTCTATAAGGATGGAACCCTGTTTTAAATTTTCAGGGATAAATGAAATATGGGAAGCCTAGAAAGGGCATAGTGGGGCCCAATGTTCCCCCTTATCTAGACTCTGTCTTTTTTTACTTGAAGGAAGATGTGACTTTGAGGTTACGTGTGGATTTCTAGGGCATAAACTAGGTGACTATGAAGAACGAGTATCCACATTCGAGGATTGATGCCCCCCTTTGATTAGTTGAGTGGGGGAATGATGGTTATCCAAGGTTGACCTCTGGTCAATACTTTCCGAAGATGAGGTAGAGTTTGAAAAGTGATCCATTCTTGAGATTTCTAGATTAGGGTGTCGAAGACGAAGTATTTCATAAAGGAAATAATTGATTGCATATGGTTCACACTATTTGAGACCACAGTAGATGAGCTATGAAACCCATGATCTCTAGTTAGTAGAGGTAGTATTCAAATAGAATATTTGGAGACACTAAATGATGGGAATGCATTTTATCATCTACTATGATAATGAACAAATCAAGTGTATCTTTTCTAAAAAAATGATCTTTACATGAGACATAGGTGTTGGGTAGAGTTCTTCCAGGATAATGAGTTAGAGATTTTCTATACTCCTGGGGAGGGGAATGTGATGCTAAATACCTACAGCCGGAGATCTAGTTCATAGTTATTAAATAACGCAACATAGCTGTTGGACTATTGTAGATATCCTTTATGTATAGATATGGAGCAACTTACCTTCAGTTGATGGTTGTCACCCCTCCACTATTACATAGAGTTAGGGAATCACATCTTGGGGATATCGAATGTGAGACCCTAGGTTCTCATATGTGTATAGTTCATTGTCCTGGTGGATATTATAATGGTGGGGAGAACATCATTCTATTAATTGGATGCACCATTGTACCCATGGAGTTGTTGGCGGAGGTTCTGAGGGAGTTTCATAAGTCCCCTTTGGTTGTACATCCAAGTGTGGAAAATATGTACAAGGACCTCCGGCATCCGTTTTGGTAGCTAGGGATGAAAAAATGAATTATAGAGTTTTCTTATTGATTCCATATTTTTCAGCAAGAAAATGCTGAGAACTAGGTTCCACCAGGTTTAGATCAACTCCTCATGGAACTATAATGGAAGTGGTGTAAGATATTTATGGAGTTGTAATGGGATTACCATGTACTTATAGGATACATGATTCCATCTGGGTGATCATTGACCAACTCCCCATGTTGGCCCACTACCTTTCAATCCGAGATTAGTGTTCAGTAGAGATATTGAGAAGCCCATATGTTCTTGAGATAGTTCAACTTCAAGGTGTTCCATAAAAAATGGCTTATGATCATGATTCACTCTTTACATCCTGATTTTGGAAGGAATTATAAGAGGTGTTTGGAAAACAGATATTCATGGGAACAATGTTTCACCCAAAAACGGATGGTCAGACCGAGTTAACCATTCCTGTTCCATAAGACATTTTTTGGTCATTCATGTTCAAATTTGGATGTAGTATGGAGGATCACCTACCCCTGGGGGAGTTTCCATACTATAATATATACCATTCCACCATTTGTGTGGCACTATTATAGGATTTATATTGGTGAATCTATAGTTCACCATTTTTTTGGACTGACCCAAAAGAGTCAGTACTCATGGGCCCGGAGTTGGTACAAGATACATTATAGAAGGTTCAGATCATCCAGGAGTGGATAAAGACTGCACAGATCCACCATAAGTCTTATGCTAACATGTGACATAGGTCTTCAGTGTTCGAGAAATGAGACCATGTAATCTAGTGGGTTCCACCTTGATGAGGATTATCTATATTTGGTCAAGGAAGAAAGCTCTATAAAACGTTCATCATCCCTTTCTAGATATTGTGTAGAGTTGTAGAAGTGGCATATTTCTTGGCTCTAAATCTGCTATTAGAGAGGGTACACAACATCTTCCACATGTCACATCAGAGGTGGTATGTGAACAAACCATCACACATCATCAACAGTGTAGAGATGGACATCAAAGAAGGAATGTATTTTGATGTTTAAGTATTATAGATCAAGGATTGGTATGAGAGGATCCATCATAAGAGATCAAATATTTTAGTGCATATTTGGTGGAAACACTAGAATCTCCAACAGATAAAATTGGATTCGGAGGCTCGTATTCATGCTTAGTACCCTCAACTGTTCAACTAGCCCTAGTTATTTCTTTTTTATGATGTAAAGACCCATGTTTGGGAGAATGTAACATAATTAGTTTTCTTTGTATTAATTTTATATATTATATTGAATGACTTAAAGTCCATGAGTTGAGACGGCATTTGATTTCGAGGTCGGGTGTGCCCAGAACAAATTTTTGAAAAATATAAAAATATTTAATAGCACTATTATGTGGATTTCCTATAAAATAGTAACAAATCTTCAATGGGTGTCTATATTAGAAATCAGAGGGAATTATTGAGTGAAAAATGGACTTTTTACTATAGGTATGACCTAACATTGGTTGGTTTTGGTCACATGTAGAAAATTTATTCTAGGTGTAAAATTTATAAAATAATTCAAGAAACATTATTTTATTTCTTTTTTCCAATGAAATGATTAAATATTCTTTAAATAGTGGAATATGTTTGAAATACATGGTTATCCACATAACCTTAGAGACATCAGAAGATTCCAAGAGATAACTATGGAGAATATTCTTAGGAAAATGGTGATGGATTGTAATTCGATGATAAATGCGCATCCAATATGACAGATATTTCAAATAATGATGATGCAAAAATCATTCTTCACTAGAAATTGATCCAAATTGAGGTATGACGTTTTTTCCTATGATTTCTAACCCATTATTAATCCACTACGAACACTGGTCAATTCAATGAAAAATAATTGATATGCACAACATCGGTAGAATTCAAATTATTTGAATTATTTTTGTATTGTTGATTTACCCCTATTCAGTTATAATTCTAATAGAAATTAATTGAGACGCACATGATCAATTGATGAGGATAATCCAATAGGGTTTCTCTTTGTGATTTTTCCCCTCTATTCTTGA
The DNA here is from genome assembly GCA_963277665.1 of Viscum album. Lineage (NCBI taxonomy): Eukaryota > Viridiplantae > Streptophyta > Magnoliopsida > Santalales > Viscaceae > Viscum > Viscum album. Next base: position 2,037,214,442 of record OY728156.1, read on the forward strand.
GTTCTTCACCAGTTGGATCTTCATGGTCCCAGATCGACGTTACAAGGTGGTTCTGAATGTGATCATACACAGGTATTTGAGGATAATTAAAAATTGAGGATGGATATAAGAATATTTGGACCCAAGGAGCTTAGATCTATGAATGTTTTAATTTTTAGGAATTGGAGGAGGTGTGGTGGTCCGCCGGAGGGACCATTGGCCTGTGATGATAGCAACTAGCAGTCAACGATGGCGTGCGATATGGGAGCATGTGTGGCTAGTGGAGCAGTGGTGGTAGACACATTAGATGAAGGGTGGGGTTGGAGGACCATAGTGGGTTTCCACATAGGACAATGAAGGTGGACATAGAGGTTCTAGTGGTGCCGACAGAGGTAGACGTAGCAGTGGCACCTCGTGGGGCTGTAGTGGAACATGATGGGCTAGGCCTGGTGGGACGGGATGTGTTAGTGGGTCAGGATAGACTGGTGGGCCATGATGGCTAGGGTTGGAACCATGTTAGATCTGGGGTAACAAGGTAGGGTCGGTTGCGGTCGACTGTGGTTATTGATAGTGGCAGATCATGCTACTGTGGGGTGTAGTGACCACATAGCACGATCGACCACAGCGGTCAACCAAGAGTCATAAAAGATTGAGAGACCATGGCTGCATTGGCAATGTGGTAAGACCACAGGTGGTCAAAGGAGGTGGTCTACTAAATCGGCCAATCATTGTGGTAGAGGGATTAACCATGATGGTCGATCCACATGTGCATTGACCCCTATAGTTTTAAATTCCCATAACTTTTAAATAGAGCATCCAATCAATGATCTGTCTACAATGTTGAGACCCTAACATTGAGATAATAATTTATAGACCATTAGTGTGATTTTAGATTAGAACGGTATTGGTTGAGATAATTTAATTGATCTTTTCCCTGAGGTTTCAATGCGGTATTACATCCACGTCACTGGATTGTAATCCCCTCTAGAGGTCGAGTCTCATAAAGAGTTACCACATCCCTCCATGAGACTTGAGGGTGATCCTATATCTCCACGGATGGATGTTTTGCAATTGGAATAACCACTGATAGTAGGGTCTTGATCCTACACCTAGAAGTCCATGTCAATAGGGTTTGTGTAATCATTGGCATATGATCTTCTATGTAGCAGGTTAATCCATATTGGGTTCATGGTGTCCTTCAATAGTTTTGGGTGTGATCCACTCTCTATGTATCATATTATTACTTGAACAATTTTCTCTCTTTGTGTGGGTCCCAAATGAGGATTACCACTTCATTGAGTGTCTTCGATGATATCATTGCTCGATGAGTGAGTTCTCCCAGAATGAGCGTACTTAGAGTAGAATCTTTTGGATGGTAGTTGGTTATGTCCACATGATTGCATGGTGTGTCTCTTTACTATATCTATGTGTTCTATTTCTCTATTGGAATTTTTTATAAACAGATTGTTACATCTTGTATTGATCTGAATACATCATTCTTCTTGTTTAGTGTTTTCAGGATTCCCTACTCATTATTTTTATACTCACCCCTTAACGGGATTTTACCACTGGCATTGTATCTTGTGTAAATGATGACCCCTTTAATAGTGTCCTAGGAGGACTAATGTGGGTGGAGTATAACTAGATCTTGGAATAATGAGGTGTTTACTAGGAGAACTTCTTTTAAATAATCTTCTCTATTAGAGTATGTTGGGATTCTACAGTTTTAGTTGGCCTTGTTTACATACTATTTGTGGTAGGCTTGTTTTTTGCCACATTTATTTTTTATTCACTTCCTATTTACTCTGGTTATTGGTTCTTAGTTTTATGACTGAAATGGATACATAGTGGTTTTTACATTACATTATTTTTTTGGCATAGATTTCTGTGATTGTGTATAGGTACATAGAAAATTCCTCCAATTTTAGTGATATGTCGACTCGGTGCAAGTATCCAGCTCGTGGGATATTGGGGGAGGACTGGAGAGTTGCAGCACGATCTCTACTAGGATGGGTCTTGAAAAATTTAAGGATTTAAAATTAATATGAGTAAAGTTATTAGTTAGGTGATTAAGATAAATATATTTTTCATATATTAGGATAATATATGTTTAGGGAATTCGGTATAAGTGGTAAGGATGATCATCTTAATTTTATTTCTATGGAACTAGTATTGTATTTATGAACCCAATTTCATTTATAATGTGTTTATATAAAAAATTTGAGATTTATTATCATTAATTATATTTTTTTCATGGTAATTGAAGATAAATTTTAGGCCCTATATTACAATGGTGTTCTATTAGAAATTATATATGTCTTTAGTCTTATATTGATCTAATATCTCATTCTTTGAGACTTAGTACTTTTGATGCTCCATTCCCCCTTTCTATGGTGGGTTTTGATTGAATTTCCCATTAATATTATTTTCCATTTATTTCATGGAATATACTATCCAAATCGTATTCAGTTATTGAAGTTTCTAGTGATTTAGTTAGTTTTCGAATAGTGATGATTTTTTGTAACTCTGTTATCATTCATAGAGATATAATCATTATTTGAAATTATTTTATATTATAATGGTATATTATTCCACTGGATTGTATTATGTTGTATTAACAAATTATTTTCTAGGGATGTATATTCCTACCACATAAACACATGGAAAAATATTTATTTCTAATTGGGATATATTCTACTGAAACTATCAACTTTTTATTCTTTAAATAGATTTAAAATATGTTATTCTAATATTTTCTTCCTCATATACCCATTTCACTATATAGTGTGAATCATATGTGTTACATAACATAGATTCAATGGTTTTCAACAAAAAATTAGCATATTTTATAGACAATGGGAAATATATTGACATTCTAATATTGATATTTATTATAAGGATGACTATGTACTATTTTTCCATCCAACATATACCTCCTGATGGGCTATGATCAGGTTATCCCAATTATTGGAATGGGTAAAATAATTGGAATTACAATTTTTTTCCAATATTGCTAAATTTTGTAAGGGATGGTAATTCATTCCTTATTTATTTTCTCATATAAAGGATCCATTGGACATAAAAAAGTGTTGGGTGGGGCATAGAATTATATATGCCCTCAATGAAACAACATGTCTCCTTAGACAAAATTAATATTGTTTTTGTGTATTATTGTTCTTATAATATGATATTATCTTATAAAAGAACATAAAAGGAAGTATGTCTTCACTAATGTCTTGAAGACATATATACTATCTTTGAAAAAGGCTCAGAAATAAAGTGTATGTTTAATTTTATTTGTTCTATCTTTATAAGATCAGTATTATTGGTATCCATGTTTTTCATTTATTTTCATTGATGTATTATGCTTTATGTTCAACTATTACTATATATTGATTTCGTTTAGATATAATTCCATAATATTTATTCCTTGTTTATTCCATTTTTTTAGTAATATATTTTCCTTGTTGAGCATTTGAGATTACCATTTATTATATTTTCTATTTCCACATGATTAGGAGAAAGGTAATACATGAAACATTTTTCTAAGGATATCATATGTGATAAAAAATTTCAGTGACATTGAATAATTTTTGTGAAATAATTAGTTTCATATATAATGGTATATTTTTCCATTTAATACAAAGTGTAGTGGATTTATCAGTTTATATTGTATTCCAATTATCTAATACTCTAAAAATGACATTGTCTTTTAGATGTAAAATATTAAATAATAATTTTTTGTTTTCAAATAAAGTTGGTTATACCATGTCTTTTATAGCTGGTATCATAAATGTAATATAATGTACATGTTTATGAGCATTATATCATGGAGTATGGGTTTGAGGTGTCAGATAAATATAATGTAATTTACATTTTAACAATATCTAATTAAGATTATAATACAATAGATTTATATTGTTTGCATACTCATTACCATTTCGTCTTAGAATATTAAATAATTTTTTTTAAAAACCCTTACATATATAGCCCTTAAAAAAAGATTACACTTCCGCGCAATGTCTTTTTTTTTCAAATGAACATGTCATTATAATGACATTGTTCCTTTATTCATGGTAACTCACATAATTGTAACATTGACTTTAGTAAGATTCTTATTCATCCTTATGTTCCTATAAAACTTTTTAATATTTTTTTATTAGAAATGAAAACATATATATGGGACATGAAATAAAAGAAACCCACTATTCCATTATTAAACCTATATTTTTCAAAACAATGTTTAAATTTTTCATAATAAACAATGATCTCAAAAATTCATTTTCTTACCAATAAAATAACATATATTGACAAAAATTTTCATATATATTTGAAAATAATACCTAATTGAAAAAAATCATATTCCTGAGTTTTTATTATAAAAACCCTGAAAAATAAAGATAAACATTCCTTAAAACACAATCCTTCACCTTTAAAAATGCCATAAACATTCATTATTAAAATAATCTAACTATATTACCTTTTGAATTCAAATGTTTTCCTTTAATAAAAATACTTTCAAAATGATCATGTAGGTATATTAAGACATTATCCTTATATCCACCATTTCTATTTACCTTATAATATAATCACTTAAATAGATAATTCTCATATCACTTTGGGGAAAATTATTATTGGTAATTCTATCACATTACCCAATTCATTGGAAAACTAGATCAGGATCACCTATCATCAGAGATATATCAATCTCACCAATCATTTATATAAAATTTCAAAGAGAAACAACATAAATAATAGACAAATATATTTAACATCTACCATAAAACTTATTTTAGTTTTAATTTAAGAAAATAAGATATAATATTTTCTGATATCTCTTATAAATGAGATGAAATGTCCATTTCTACATATTTTTTTAAAACTAAAAATTTCATGAAGGGATGGAATATAATATTTATTTAAAACATATCTGTGTATCTTCATGAATCATTAGAGTGAATAAAGACTATGATTGGTTGAAATAAGGGATAATCTGTATAAGTGAACAAATGATTCTTTTTAAAAACATTTGATAACTCAGAAATAAACCATACTGAAAATGATGAAAATTTTCTTTTTTAATCATATTTAAAAAAGTATAAAATTGCTGAAATTAAATTTATTAATCTTTTAATAATAAACCCAACCATTTTCATAGTATTTAAAATAACCATTTTTATAGTATTTAAAATAACCTTGTTAACCTATAACATGAATTTAATGGATAATAATAAAATAGTATTTTTAATATAAATTCTTTTACCTCAAGTCCCGTCTCATTTTATTCATGTATGTACCCTAAAAACTAAAAATTTGATTTAGTTTTATAATTTTTTAAGAACATTTTTTGTGTTGAATCCATTATAATTATTCTATTTATTTATTTCCTTATCATTTTTTATTTACTTTTTAAAATGGATATGATCACATTGGATGTTTTGAAGATATTAGGTTTGTAAGTACAAAATGACTTCAGAAGGTCAAATATGGTAAATGGTATCATGGCTACATTTTCTATAGAATAATAATCATTAAAAAACCTTATTTTAATTCCTTATTTTTCTCAATTAATGGAATATGTTAATGAAAAATGAATTGCATCACTTCATGATGGTGGTAGTCCACATGTACACACAAACAATGTTATCATTACTCAATGTGTGGAAGGGATGGAAGGTATGTAATATATTATATTAAAACAATAATAAATATTTTATATTCATTTGATCAATAATTATAAACTTCCATATGATCAACTGATTAAAAACAAAACACATCATTTTGTGGAGGTGGTTGTTCACATGTACAGACGAACCATGGTTTCTATTCACATGCGATTAAAAAGGAGATGAAAAAATGGTTGTTCCATAAGAAAAATGACATGTTAGTATATATGAATATCTTTTGGTTGTCATATCAACATGGTTATATTATATATGAAAGAGTTTGAAGAATAAATGTATATAAAACACTTTTTTAAGATTTATACCTCTTCTTTAGAAAACCTTAGTTAGCTTAAATATTAAGACATCTAAGTTTTCTTTTTGATGAGAAAATTTCATTTACAACGCATGTAGGGATGTTTTCATGACATCTTAAAATATATTTATGGATCTTAAAAGATCAATTGGTGTTATGAATATAGAGGGTCTTCCCTATTATAAGTGAGGTGGGTGGTAGTCTTGTGAATACATGAAATAGTAAAATATAATATATGTCAAAATAATGTAAAATGAATTGAAATTGGAATATAAGAAAATATAATAAGAATAAGGACATGTTAAATATAAATTAAAAAATGAAGACAAGTTGAATTTCCATTATAAACCCTATCTTTTTTATTAGCCCCCTCGTTAACCCTATTTATCCTTAAACATTATAAATAATTTTTAAATCTATAAGGTTTAAGAAACAAATTTATAAAATGACAAGTGAAACAAAAATAAACAATTAATTATATGATCCTCAATTTACCTTCCATTGGAGTTTTGTAATGTTTTTTATTTGGTAAGGAATTAAAAAATAAATTTTAATCATTAAATATATTTTTAATTTATTTTTTAAAACTATAGAAAAACATTTATCATTAAATAAATAAAAAACTATTTAATTTGAATAAAAAATCATTAACAATAAAATATAAATTATAATTATCCAATATATTATTTTAGCACTAAAATTCATCCAATTGATTTTCTTTTAATTTTTTAAAACTAATTTATGTGATTTATCTACTACATGTAGAACCTCGGTGAAAGTGCTTCATGAGATTTTAAGGTAATTATACCTTCAATAAAAATTAAAAACATTTATTGAAATAAAAAACCCTTTATTAAAATTTAAATTTATAATATAAACTCATTCATGTATCATGTCTATTTAGATTTGTACTATGGAAACAGAATATGTTAGAGAGAGTGACATTTTTTAATTACTCTTAACATAAAATAATATAATGTTTGTAATAAAATGAAATAGTAACAAGTATTCTATATTTTTTATTCTAGGATGTAATATTTTGTATTAATATAATACAATAATAATTATGATGACATTTTTTTGACCTTATAACAATGTTTTAACCATAATTGACAATTTGATAACTTTTAAACATGGTTAATATTAATTATGAAAAATTATGAAATTTAACTAATTACCAATGTTGAAACTCATGATTAAAATTACAAAATAAATTTTGTAAGATTAAATTTCCCTAAGAACAATTATTTACATTCATTTTAATTTTGGAAAAACATAATGACAAATGTTATTAAAAAAATTCTTAAGTTAAGCATAAAAATACTTTTATTCCAAAATAACATATAATATCAATTAAAATATAATAATTTGAAATAATTTAAAAAAAGTGAAAAAATGAGAATATTAAAAAAATAAGAATCAATATAGAACATTGAAATTATTTTTGATTAAATGAAAATAATTGACAGTATTTACTAAAAAAATATTTTTCACTATTAACCCAAAACTCTTAATGAATTATCCTAAACATTGTTAAATATTATTTTTTCAATACAAATTTCCATTTTATCATATAAAATTTCAAAAATTGATATAACATATTCATTTTACTTATGAATAAAATGCAATAAAACCCATTTTGGATGAAATATTATTTTTAAAGTATAAAATGAATTTATACTAATCACTTATTTATAAACCACCTTTAAATGAATATTAATTTTTTATATTATATATTAATGTCATTAAAATAATTAATATATATTTATTAACTTAATTAACATAGAATAAAATTATTTACAACCCTAAAATAGTTTTTAAAATAAATCCTTTATTACTATGTTATATATTTTTCAAAATTGAGTTCTTATTTACCTAGAATTAATCAATAAGTGTTTATTAAATGAAACAAATCTGTGTTTGATTCATAATGTGGTTACTATAGTTTATACTAGTTGGACCAATTGAAAGGTTATAACTATTGTATTAAATATAATTATTTTAGTAGTATATCCCAATTCGTATTAGGCTCATTTTTACATGTTGTACACACAATAAATAATAGTTTTCTTCTTAAAAAAATTATTTGGGTGTAATATTTTACCCCCTCCAAAAGAAAATTCATTATCACATTTTTTTTTCATTTATTTAAAATGAATCTAATAAACATATTAATAAAATAATATATTTTTTTATTATGAAAATTTATTTTTAATTAAAGGCTAGGAATATAATTATTTCACAAAATAATGTACCTATATTAAAATAATACTTTTATATGAGTTTCAAAAATCATACATTTTTAGTTCATTTCCAAATTGGAGTTGATACATTTTTATAATTATTTTTCCATTAAGATTTAAATTTATGAAATTATTTAGACATGATTTATTTCGACTACATACGTTTCATTTTACCATTCATTTGTTCTTAGAACTATTTCAATAGTTATATCTTCTCTCCACTAATTGGTGAATAGTCCACATAAATCATTCATGCCTAATGTAGTAAAAATATCTTTGAATAGATCACAAGATCAATAATTGTAAAAAAATTTATTCCTCATATTTTTATCCATCCACCACAACAAAAATGGGTTATTCAACTTAATATAATATACATTATGAAGAAATACTTCTTTAATATCCAAAGCCTCAACAAATAACACCCAAATTATAATTTAAATCACTCTTATAAATCTTCACAATGTGCGAGGATGAAATTGAAACTCAATGATTATGATGATTTGATAACATTCCTAGATAAATTTCACATTAATCTTCAAATAACAACAGTCACTCCTAAAATTACATAATAATAATATATTTTTCATATTTATATAATATCCCAAATATGATAATTTTTTCCAAAGATAACCTAAATAACCGTAAATCCATAATAAAATCATATATTATTCTAAAAGATAATTCGCCCTTTATTTCTAAAAAAATCCCATATTAGCAAAAATGATATTTGTCGACCTACATCATCTAATCTTCAAAATATAATGAAATTCTTAAAAAATAATTTTGTTCACTTATACAGGAAATCAAATTTCAATACCATGGTTATCTATATGATAAATCACACATTCCCAAAATGTAATAATTCGTTTGTCCTATTTAATAATATTTACCTCAATATAATAGAACATATTAACTTTAAAAGGTTATCAATACCTTTATTATTATGTCCAAAAAATATAATTTCATTCTTCATCAAATAGCATTTTCACTATAACAGAAGTTAAACATAGGGGTTACATGTACCTATAACATTTATTAAAACAGAATAAATATATCTGAATGTACACTCAACAATTAAAACCTAAAAAGGTGTATCTATGTATTTAAACTTGTGATTAGACTTAGGCACATTTACCCATGATAGTATGTGAAACTATTAAATTGTACTTAAGTGATAACTTAATAACCTATGAAATTATCTAACCCCCTTCTTTGATACAAACTATAATATCTTAACCCTTCAACAACCCAAGATTATGAGTTTAATAGAAAGGATTTATTTTTTTACATTCCATTGATATTTTATGATTACTGTTTTACAGAATTAGAAAAAACTCTTAAGAATCAATCCCTTATAAAAAATATGACTCTTATGCCCAATTTTCATTTCTCCTAGAAAAAATGTCAGTTAAAAAGAAAGACTTTTTTCATTCAAGGTAACTAACATTGCAAGAATATGAACTTTATTAAGGTTTTTTCTCATCCTTAAGACCTATTTAAAATATTTGAAAACACAGTATGGGAAATAAAGATAAAATTTGTACAAAAACGAAAATAAACCTTCCAACCTAATTATAAAAAATAAAAAGTCTATATAAAGATTTACTTTTATCATAATAAACATTGAGATCAAAAATTCACTTACTTATCCAAGAAAAAACATAAATTATTAATCATTTTTTAATAATTTATAATAATTCATAAATTAAAATAATAAAAATAAGGGTTTCATAGAATAAACATGAAAACTAATGAGTACTTTACCTTAAAAAAATCACCTAAAAATAATCCTAATAAATCCATAAAAAAATAATATCAATATCACACCTATTTAAATAAAATGATATCATTTAAAAAGCCATTTGAAGAAGATCATATAGGTACATTTGGATGGAATTATGAGATTCACGTTTTCTAGAACCCTTGTAATATAATCACCTAACATGATAATTTAGAAATATTTTGGGATAAAACTAACATCTGTAAACTCAACCACATTTCCCAATTCACTATAGATCTTTATTACACTCTACACTAATCATACTTATATTAGGAACTCTTATCATTCATATAAAATTTATGTGAACCGTAACAAGAAGAAAACACATAAATATTTCTATATAAAAATAAAATTGATTTGAATTTGTAGTGACGATCAAAATAAATAAACCATTTTTATATAACATATATATGACATAAAATTTCAATTCAAATAGAAAATCATTTTAAAACTAAAAATTCACTGAAGAGTGGGAATAAAGTATTTTTTGAAATATCAAGCTTACTTATAGAGGAATCATGATATAATATAATATCTATGAAAGAGGGAAAGGGAGTTCATGTCATATACAAAAAAAATTATTTCTTAATATTTTTCTCAATTCCAGTACCTTATATGTTTTGTTAATGATGATATTTCGTAGAATATTGCAGAAAAATACATAAATTACAAAACTAGTTCAAAATGACCAAGATTACACAAACCTTATACAAAAAAATAGATAATAAATATATAATATACATATAGATAACATAAATAAAATATTTTTATAAAAGGTTATCGATATGAAAAAGGATATAAATTGGGTGATTAATATATTTACATTTTTATATAGGAGGTTATAGAACATTTTGACTAAATAAGAATTAAGGTAAGGCTTTTTTGGATCGAATTTTCACTTCTTGATTCATACTTATTATTATACATAAGTTTTTATTTGGAATGGTGCATCTACTACACTTCAAATATATTTTATTATTATTCACTCATGATATATGTTATTTTTTGGTTCATTTCAAATAATACCCTCCAAGGGGTTTCAATTTCAAATTTAGAATAAGATAAGGGTTTCATAGAGCCAATTCCTTATATATTGGGTCATATAATTTATTACATGAGTATACTTTTCAAGAACTCTGATATCCTACCATTCCCCAATTTTATATGGTATTTCATTTTTTTATTTGTAAAAATTTATACTCATCATAAAAAACAACATATTTGATAAAATATTTTCCATTACAACCGCAACTTAAAAAATAATTACAGAAAAAAAATTTATTTCAAAAATATTTAAAATGGGGTTTCATCCTTCAAAATAATGTCTTATCTTCCTCCCCACATTTCTTTTTATTACTATTATTTATTTTAAACAATCCATTATTTTTTTTCGATTTCAAAATTAAATGGTTTCATTGTTTCCAATTTACCCAGTTTGAAAATATCATGTGAATGTGTCCCATAACCTCATCTTTTCATGATAATATTAACAATATTCTCTAAAATCCTTTTTTACATTTACATCCACGTGCACACATCATTATAACATGTTTATATTCTCTGTGATACTTCATATCTTTATAGTTTATAAAATAAATTAATTTTCTTCTATTTTTATATCATATTTATTTTAAGATGCTTTTAAAAGATCTATAATATTTATTATTTCTAAATTGTTTTTTCTAAAACTTCTAAATACCATTTTTCATATATTTTACATTTATTTGATGCATATTATGCATTATCATGGTAATTTTCAAATGATATCATAAAATTTAATTATCCAGAGGGAGTACAAATTTTATTTTATATCGTGAAAATTATCCATCATTCCCTTAATCTGGCCTAGTTATTGACGGTTTATAAAAATAATCATTCTTCCAATGACTCCCCATTGATAATAACCTATTTTTATTACATTGATTGATAGTTGTTAACAATGATTTCATATTTCAATTTATTGGTTAAATTATTGTCTTAAATGTAAACCCTTTATCAATATGGTATAAATACTTTATGCATTGTTATAATGATTGAATGTTATTTACCAATATGGTTTCTTGATTTCACTAGATACCCATTTTTATCCATGATTTTATTATTTTATGTTCATTGTTGGATTTATAAATGTTTTACTTATGTTGTCCCATTTACAATGCTTTTGAAACCCATTTTATTTCCATGATTTCATTATAATTTTATGAACTGTTATATATGGAAGTCATAGGTTTCGATGATGACAGGTGAGTCTGATATCTCCATCCAATGAATTGGTTTAGGTTTAGGTATCATGATTTGAAAATTGTATATGAGAGGAATGATACCAAGTCCTATTATACACAGAAGGATTATACCAATCCCATGAAGATACATGGGTGGTCATCCTAAGCCTACTATGTGATGATTTTCTTGGTAGGTGACCTTGATATACGGGTTTTTATACTTAAATGTTTACCATATTTGATAAACACCATAGTTTTATTCTTATTCTTATAACTGTGTTATTATCTCATGGAAATATTTTATGGAATAATGTTTACATAATATTTTGAATCATGTATTATGTTATGCCAATCCTTATACCATTATTTATAAAATGTGATTTTTTGGGTGTAACATTATTGATTGTATATATATTATCATCTTGTGATAACTTATTATATTTGATATTTATCACTTATGTTTAACCATACTAAGAATTTGAGGTCCCCCATTCTTATATTTATATTTATTTAGGTTTTGAATAAAAGTAATAATTATGATGTGTCTTGAAGAGTATATTTTGTAGAGATTGTGAAAGAAATTATAAAGAATCATTATGAGTTATGTAGTTGTTTATATTATTGAAAAGTGTCATTATTTGAGTAAGACATAAGTTTTGTTAGTAATATTTTTTTTCCAATTCTCTAAAATTATAACCAAAAATATCATGGGAATTTTTTTTAATGTAATTTATTTATTTAAGTCATGTAATTCAATGGTCATGCTTGTGGGTTGGTATAATATTCTTGCCAGGTTGGACTTTCTTCTCACCTAAAAAGTGAATAGAAATTAATTACATGTAGGATTATAGTTACAATATGATAACACTAACTCGGGGTTGTGGGGATGATGTGTGATATTAAGACTACACTACTAGTTTGGTTGATATGATTTTCAAAATGATTTTTTTTATTATTTTGGGGGTGTGAGTTATATATACTATATAACCTTTTTATTTATAGAGTGTTTTTGAAGTAATTTAAAATATAATTTTTGAGGTTTTCGACTTTCATTAAGTGTGGGATAAAATTCAAGACTATATGTTACACTGATGGGTGCACTAGTATTCTTTATTATGATTATTGTAGTTATATGACTATGAGATAACTTATTGAGTATGTTTATACTCTCCATTATGTCTTATATCCATTTTACTGATATTCATAATCACATTGGCGGTGTCGATGAGAAATGTTACCTTAGTGGCAGGTGATTTCTAGATTAGAATCTTAGTTGGCATATACCTTTACTGAGGTACCTTATGTTACTTTGGGGTTAATTTAATTTATGTGTTTTGTGATTGTATTATACTTGGATTATTTATCACATATTTTTATGGATATATGATATACATGTAATGATATACATAAGTATTTATTTGTAGATTTACAATTTTGGATATTTTACCTTACTTTTTCATTAGAGAATATCATGATCCTAGATTTAAAGGAAAATGTCTATCATAATAGGGTTTCTTATACTATTGGTATATAATTTTAGATTACTTCTTATGGTAATAGGTCTTAGGGTGCCTCACTCTATAATATTAGTAATCATTAGAGGTATGTTTTGAGATCGAATCCTGAGACTCATATCACCAATCAATAGAGTCACTTACCCCACCTCTCATCAGCATCACTACCATTTTCACCTATACCACCCATAAGTATGCACTACGCCTCCTCCCTTATCTAAAAAATGACACCATCCAAATATTCACATATATAATAAACATAATAATGAAACTATCGAGGATTTTTGTTCCAGATTTTCCTCAAAATTTGAATCCATCCATTTATTATCATTTTTATTAAAAAATCATTAAATGAAATTAATATGGTATATTATTTTTAAATTTACAAAATGATAATTGATTTGAAGCCACCAATTTTTGACCAAAAAAATCTAAAAATAAATATTCCACATGTTAAAAGATGGATTTATAACTTATGCCTCATGTATTTTAAAAATAGGGTTATATTTATTCAATAATAATATAATGTCAAAAAACTATGTTTTTTCAAACTATTTCATAATTTTGTTTTGTGAATAATTTTCTTTCATATAGACACTTATAGAAATTTTTGATGTTATTATATGTGATGTGAATTATATTGTTTTATGGAATGGTAATAGGGATTATTTTTTACTCTATGTATTCATTGATTTTGAACATTTGTTATTTTATTAATGAATTAATTTTATATTAATAAAGATTATAGAGAACCTTCCGGTTTTTTATAATCATTATATGTGATTAATATTTTATGTAACATTGTTTTAAATTGTTATTTATAATATTTGAGTTTAATTTTTGTATATTTATAATGTTATTTATTTTTAATTGGTTTTCTTATTTAGTTTGATTTTTTATAAATATAATTTCATATTTTATATTTTTTGTTATATCTATTTTTGCTCTTGTTCATGTTAATGGATTCAAGTACAAACCCTGACCTACATTAGATATATATAAGTGTTGTCTAATATATAATTTTATTATATAATCCTATAATCACCAACATATTTAATGATGGAACCCCATTATGGATTATCTCGTACTCTTGATAAGATCAATATTAGAGTAATATTCAGAAACGTTATATTAGAGATAAGGTTTAAATAGGTTGTGATATAGATGTAATTGAAACAATCCATCCCATAAACACAATTTATTTATCTTTTATATAGCTTATAACCATTATTTTAAAACCATGGTTTTGTGACTAACTAGATCTTTATTATATGTTAGACCAACAACGATATTTTTAGAACTGTAAAATATCATTTTCTCCTAGATAAATATCCCATGGGGTGCTTTGAGAAGGATGGATCTCATATTGATTTTGTCTTGTTTGAAATTTTAATTCATGTGATTATGATGGTACCTCATTTTCAATCTTAGAAAAATGACTTCCATTTGATATATATCTACTACTTGAGTCCAGGATTCCTCCAATCTTCAAATTTAAAACTATGTCATTACTATCTTTCAAACACAATACATCCAATATTTTCCTTATACAACTTATATTACCAATATATAAATAAATAACAATTTATTCCATTATAAAGATCATTTAATGATTATATTTCCCTAGTAAATCTCAATAAAGTCTCCCAAACCTATTCTTTAAAAACACATTTCAATTTTTTTACTCTAATTTAAATACATTTTAATTCATGTATTATACTCTTTTTATATGTACTTTCTTAATAACTCTTTTTATTTTTAGACCTAAAAATCCACATAAATAAATATTATAGTTAGGTTATTTAATTGTATCTATTTTCAAATTCCTTTTTTGTAGTTTTAGTGTATGTACATATAATATTATATTATTATACAGTGACATAAAATATTTTTTATTTTTTCAATTTTATTTATATATATCATTACTTATAAAATAAACCCCCTTACTAGTAAAGAGAATAAATTTTCATTAATGTGAATGGGTGTGAGAACATGTGTTTGTGCTTGCACATGTATAATTATAAGTTGTTACTGTTTAAAAAAATATATATTTTAACAAGTGGATGGTTAAATAATATTTCACCCCCCATGAGTGAAGTCCGTTAACCCAATCTAGACCCAAGGAATGTTTGAACAGGGTTTACGAAAGGTATATAATATTTCTATAGATTGTGTAAACTGAGTTCTTTAAAATGATATTTATTTATTTGGTTTTTTTCTTTTTTTGATATATATATATATATATAATTTAAAAAAAAATTATTTTATTCAATATTACCTATATTAAATTAATCCCAAAATATAATATAAAACATCATTCAAGGCTCTATTTTACAAGGGATAATTGACTAATATTCATTTTGAATTTTACACGTGGAATCATAGTACTACTTCTCAAGCTATAAAAAAGTAATATATTGTAATATAATAATTAATTTATATAATTAATATAATTTAGAAATTATAATTAATAACATAAGAAATATAATTAGAAATTAATGTGGACATACAAATTTAATAATTTTGAATAAAATTAATAACACGTAATATAATAGATAATATATTTAGAAATCAATAATATAATGAATAATTTATAATATAACTAATAATATAATTAATATAATCAATACTCAAAAATATAAGAAATGAAAGTAGTAATTAATAATACGAGAAGTATACAATAACATAATTAATAAATAATAATATAATTAATAAATATTAATACAAGTAATGTGATTAATAATAACCAATTAAATTAGTAATTAACAATATAATTAATAACTTGTAATAGATTTAATATAACTAGTGACATAATTTCACTCCCCAAACCCTTGTTTCATCTTATACCCTCACCTACCAACCACAACCCATCCCACCGCCCACACCCTTGCCCATCCTACTCAAAGATCCTCCTTCCCAAACAACAACTCTCCTCACACTAATCATGGTCTATGGATACTCAATCCATCTATTCCCCCATGTGAAGATAACATACTGAACCTTGAATGATTTCTCCCACACCATAAAGCGACTCTCCTCCCCCTTTGTCACTACATTCTTTTTTCGCCACTATCAATATCGGCTTCGAATTCCACCAATGAATTTTTTGGAGTAATTTTTATTGAATTTATAGTATAAACATAAATCACTTCATGAATCATTAATTTAGTCAAGTAATTGATTAATTATTGAAAATTTGGGTTTTCTGGGTAATTTTATTTTTTTGTTGTTTGAAACTAGACTTGAAATTCTTGACTTTTTTATATTAGGTTGTATAATTTTTTTCTTTTTATTGGAATTAATTCAATTTCATTGTCACTTTTTGATGTTTTTTTTTGATTTTTTTTTCAGTTTAATACTCTATAAAATTTTATTTTAGATAAATATAATCTATGTTAGTTCAGTTCTGTTTGGGAGTCTTCCTATGAATTCAGTTAAAATTAGAATATTTTGATTCTTATCTTTTTTTAGTTCATTTAATTAAGATTAATTTTTCATTAATTTTTATCCCACCTGATCAAACCCTAACAAAATTTACAATAATAGACCATAATCTAATAAGAACATATATAGGAAAACTACTCATAATAAAACTAAATAATTTTAAGATTTGTCATGTTATTTTAGTTTCGTTAATGTCAGGTCACATTAGTTTAGTTTTATTTAGTTTAATTTCTTTTAAGTTAATTATATTTGATTCAATTTAGTTATGTTTAGGTTAATTTGGTACTTATTAGTTCATTATGGATTTTTTCTATTTGGGGAATGCCTTTTTGATATTATGTAGTTTGTTATAGATTAGTCAATATTTTCATATACTTTGGTCCAATTATATTTTCTTTGGTTTGATTTTATTTAGATTAATTGAGTTTCATCCATATCTATGTGGATTATATCTTTAGTTTTATTTTTTTTCAGATTAATTTTTATTTTTAATGTTTTAGTATTGATTACTTTTATTTTATTTATTTTCATTTCTATATGATGGTTCCATTATGGTTCATGTCAATCACACTAAGGGTACTTTATTTCAAATTTTCCTATTTTTTATTTTGGTTATGTGAGGTTGATACATTTAAGTTCATTTAGATTTAATTTTAGTCTAATTTTTTATTATAGGTTTACCCTTTATAGATATTATATATATATATAAAGGTATCACATATGCTAAAATCCCACTCCCTCCTCAGGAATATCTTGTATCTTTTAATTCATTCCTTTTCAAACTTGTTTCCATCTAGGAGCACTCCATGGTCTTGTTATTATCTACCTCACTTGTGTTGCATCAACACTAATTCCATGATCCTACCACTACTAAAATTGACCAAATTTCTTTTTGATGTCAAGAATGAAGTCCAAGAAAAGTAATGTATTCACACCTATATAATCTGATTCCCATAAATATAACTTTGTATTCTTGTTAGTAAACCTCATTCATATTTTTCATTATTAATTTCATTTCTCATCTGGTATAATTTTAATATTTTTTTGGTTCGGATCGTTTTTGATTGGATTGAATAATGTTTGTTTCTTTATATTCATTTTATTAAAATTTATCATATTTGGGATTAGTGCGTATAAGGTTTATTTTGGTTAGTTAGGTATAATTATGTTTCGTTTGTTTTTGATTTGGTTATATTTTGATTTAGGTTTTATTGGATTATTTAACTTTAATTAAGACAAATTCAAGATTATTTTTATCTATATAATTTATTCTACATTAGATATATATATTTTGTGTGGGTTTAATTTAATGTTTTTCTATTCAATTTATTTTGGGTTTATTCATATTATTTTTTATCCACTATAGAATGTTCAGTGATTTATTTTCATTATATCTGTCGATTTGATTCTATTCCATTTTTTCATTTATGAGTGATTTTGTTTTATATGAATTGATCTAGGCTAGTTTAGTTTTAATTACTTTTACAATTTCTCTATATTTGTCATTTTTTTATGTTTTGAATGAGACAAGTAACCATTTTTGGCTTCCCACACCCATTCTTATCAACTATGTCGTTTTTTGTAGTCATTCACTTATAGTCACTAAAAATTTAGATTTTATAGAATGTAGTTGGTTGATAATGAGGTAATAAAGTCAAAAAACCACAAATATTCTTATTTTCTCACTTTTTATATTTGATGGTAATTAGTAAGTAAAATACATTAATTTTATATTAAATTAAAATGAAAATAGAAAACATTTTCATGAACAAAACCTTAATTGTTTACTTGTAATATTACCGAATTTATGGGTAAACAATATAGCATTTTATAGGTATGAACATATACAAAGTGTGTTCTAAAATATTATTCTTCAAGATGAAACAAAATCTACTATAAAATTGTGTGGATTACAAATAGACTCACAACTATGTTTTTGGAATATGTTTAAAATATATTTTCTTTTTTTATTTTAATAGATTAAATCATAAGGATTTGAAATATATATATTTTGATAATCTATTTTATATTATTTTTTTGCATACTATTAAAAAATATAAATGTTTAATCTATTTTAGGAATAACATCACATGTGCTTGAAATGGTTATTGTTCATCTTAATATTCAATTTAACTATATTTATTATCATATCTCTCTATATCTATTGGGTTTCCTAATAATTATGTGATATTACTACATATGTAAAATATATTTCATGGAATGAGACATAAATCACTGTTATCTATTGATAATTTTTCTGGATTGATGTTTTTCAAAATGAAATAAATTATTCATTTCAGTTTGAAATTTTGTAACAAACAAAGGATCCTTTTGACGGATAATATATCTATGATAACCTAGGATAATGTTATTTTTCAAATGTATTCATTCATACATCAAATTTACTAAAATTTTTCAATTCTAGTATGGTTAGTTTTTTTATAAAGGTTTATAATTATATGTTCCTACTTTATTGTAGGAAATGTTCATGATGAGACATTGGTATATAAATTTTATGGTTACCTATCCATTTAAAATGAAATTAAGTACAATATTTCCATTCCCCTGAAAAGATGTGTCACTAAATTAAAATCCATATTTAATTACATAACATTTTAAAATGATTTTCTTGAGGATTTTTTTTTTAAAATGTATTATTTTCACATCTAATTATAACCCAATTTAATAGGATTATTTTATAGGGACGTTTTCGAAGTGAATTTTTTATTTCAGTGTTCCTTTGCATACAAGAGTGAGTATTATTTATTGGTTTTTTTCTTTTCCATATTTGATAATATTATACATCATTATTATATGTTTTATCACGTATGAAATTCTTATTTTTCACATATGGTTGTTCATTTAAATATTGAAATTAATATATACATATATATAAATAAATACTTTTGAGGACCTGTTGGATTTATTTCCACTACATTTTATTGATAGAAGGATTTTTTGATATCTATTTTAAAAAATAGTTAAATTTATTTTGATTAAAAAAACTATTAGGGAATTATTTTTTATAGAAATGTTCATGTTTTATTTTAAAAATTAAATGTAATTGTCTCTTGTTTCTAATTGTCTTAATGATAAGTTATTAGGATGTAATTCTTCCCCCATATTAGATACATTCAAACATGACCCATATTATTTTTCACTTATGGTGATTGATTATATATGAGTTTCTAAACTTCATATTTAATAGTGGTTTTCCAAAATATTTTATATAATTCTTGAAATTTAATTGTTAGTATCTATGTGTTTTTTTAAATTAACATGCACCACTTTTTTAAAATATGTAATATTATTTTGACATAATCTTTGTTGCATTATTGATTATTTTTCTCAAACACATACATTTTATTAAGGTTTTTTCATTCCTCTTATATTTAATTATAATATGAATATGAGTTTAATGTTTACCTTCATGGATTTAATATAATTAAACATGATGTGCATGTGCTCATGAATCAATAAATAGTATGTATAGAAATGTGGCTATTTATTGACTATAAAAGAGACACTAGGTTAGCCTCATATTAGCAAATTTCTTCTGTATTTTATTTTGAGCCTATGTTTGACTACAATAATCATTATATAAATGACTGAAATTTGATTTAAAATTTTATGTTTAGTTATATGTCTCTATGTGTTCTACAGATATGTGTTCTTTATGTATATATTTTGACCCACAGAGCCATAAGTTCTAAATTGAAATATATATAAATAATATGCATAGAACATATTTATTTGGAAATAATATTCTATTTTTTTAATATATATAAATATATTTATTATATATATAAATATAAATATTCTAAATGTATATTTAGATACATACAGACACACACACACATATTATGAATACTTATACATTCCAACATATATTGTCAATTTATTCTGATATATGTTCTGAATATATATTGACAACCACACCCATACATATTTTGATATATATTATCTATTCCAATATTATAATATATATTATAAACATATTTTTATATATATTCTAAATATATTGTCATATATATTATTTATATATTGTGATATATATTCTGAATATATTTTGATATACATTCCGAATATATTGTGATATATATTCTGAATATATTTTGATATATATTAGGAATATATTTACATATATATTCTGAATATATTTTGATATTTTTTATGAATATATAATTAGATACACACACTTATACAGCTAGTTATTTTGTTTCATTAGCTAGTATATCTTGTAAAAATTTATTTGTATTGCGAATGTTCATTGGGGGATTTATGATGATCACGAGTCAGTTGTTCCTTAGCATGATTCTCACATTACATGATACGATCAATAACACTATTTATGATTTTATTCATTTATTAAGGGGATATATATTTTTTAGGAGGTCAAAAAAAACCAAATGATTTATGAATGATGTAAAAATCTATGATAATGATTTTCAAATCATTTTTGATATATAGAAATCAATCATGCTTAAAACTAATTCCATATCATTAACAATTCTTAATAAATGAAAACTCACTCAAATTGGGTCTAAAACAATGAAAATGTACTTGCATTATAAAGAAAACATAGAAAATCAATCTCCATTTCGTTTATGATATATACAAATGAACTTCACATCAATCCAAAGATATGTTTTATTTTAATTATATAAGGCATTAAGTGGCCTTCACATTTTTTTATAGTGACATATCACATAAAATAAGTCAAAATTTAGAAAATTTACTTATATTGGTGTGAAAAAAATATCATAATGACAAATGAGTCATTTATGATCTATTGGAATCAACCATGCATCAATCGTATGCTTAGATTTCTCTGTATGATCAAAAGTAGCATTTCACTGTTATCTTTTCATTAAAATGTAATATCACTTTATGGGTTGTTAAAACTGATAAAACATATTTTTATTGGTGTCAAAACATTGTATAAGATTAATTGTGTCATTTATGAATAGTATTAGTTAACCATTTATCAATCTGAAACTCAGTTTTCTTAGTTTAATCGAAAATATTATTTTAAATTTTCTACTTTTATTAAAATGACATAGCCCATTAGGGGGTTCTAAATTGAAAAAAAATAATATTAACATGAAATATAGGAAAATTAGTATTAAATTATTTGAGATCCATGGAATCCAATGACAGGAAAAACCAGTGATCGAATAGATATGTCAAATAAGATGTATTATTTCATGTTATTAACAAATGCCAATAAAATAAAAAACACACTAATAAGGGTAAAAAATGATAAAAATCATGAATCGATCTGAAAACAAAGGGAAAAGGTCTTTTAATGATTTATGGTCTATAGGAATCAACCATGAATTAATATTATGCTTATTTTTCTAAGTATTATTCAAGGGTGTACAAGGCCATCAAATTTTTAATAGAGTGACATGTCAAATAGAAAGAATCAAAACCAAGAAAAATTACTTGTATTAGTGAGAAAACAAATGGTAATGATAATTAAAAAATTAATGATATATTGGAACCAACCATGCATTAATCCAAAGTACAGATTTCGTGGTATGAATAAAATTACCATTTCACCATTTAGGTTTCAATAAAATCATATATCACCTGTCAGGGGGACCAAATAGTCCAAAAAACATTAGATTAGTGTAAAAAACATAAAATAACAATCATTGAGTCATTAATCATATACACAGGTTAATCAATCATAAAACTGATTTTTTATTACATGGTATGATCAAAAACCACATTTAAACTTTGATATATTTATTAACATGACATATCTTTTTCTATGGGGTTAAAACTGAGCAAAAGAGTTTTGAATGTCGTGAAAATCTTGAAAAAAATACTCAAATAATTTTTATTCCTTAGAAACTAATTGTGCATCAAACTGATTCTTAAATTGATTGGTATAATGGGAAGTATGATTTTATATTACTAGTACATGGTAACAAAATATGAATTAAAAATTATGAGGTCAAATTTGAGAAAACAATCATATTAGAGTGAAATATTAGTAAAAAAATCATTGAGTCACTTAGGATCTAATTGAATCAATTTCTAGTCGACATATTACATGGTATTCATGATATGGTAAAACTTGTCAAGTGGACTTAACATTTGTATTAAAATTACATATCATGTAGAAGGGGTAAAAATAGAGAAAAAACACTTAAAATGGTGTGAATACTAAGGATTATGATCATTGAGTCAGTTATGATCTGTATGAATCAATCATGAATCAATAATATAGTCTGTTTTCTCCACATGATCTAAATTAGTATTTCATCGTTATCCTTTCATTAAAATTACATCACCTATCAGGGGGTCCAAATTGAGAAAAAAAATTAATTGGTGAAAAATCATTAGATAATAATCATAATGTTATTTTATAGTTTTTATGAGTCAACTAGATGTCAATATAATTCACATATTGATCAGTATCATAAAAAATAATGTTTAACATTTTATAAAATTATTAATATGACATATCCCTCATTATGTGGGTCAAAATTTAGAAAAACATTTTCCAATGACATGATAATCGTTAAATAAATTCCTTGAATTATTTGTGATCTTTAAATACTATCATCCTGTCAAATAGATTCTAATATTGATCGATATAATGTAATTAGTGATTTTATATTATTAACACTTATTAATAAATGGCCAATCACCTAGGTAGTTGAAAAAATTCAGACAACCATCTTTAATTATTATGAAAACATAGGAAAATTATATTTGATTCATTTATGATATATAGGAATCTACCACACTTAAATATGATTCATGGTTTGGTTGGTGGGATAGCAATGGTTCCTTGGTTGTCACATTTGTATTAAAGTGACATATCACATAAATGGGGTAAAAACTATTACAACATACTTATATTGGTGTGAAAAATTATGATAATGATCATCAATCCATATATGATATATATGAATCAATAAATCATCAATTAGATGCTCAAATTTATCAGTATAATCTAAATTACCATCTCACTTTTATGCTTTCACTAAATGGTTTATCATCTGTTAAGGGGTCAAAAAAGATTAAACACATTTGAATTGGAATGAAAACATATGAAAAAACATTGATTCATGTATACTATATATGATTCAATAACACATTAATTTGATTCTTGGATTTCTCAATATGGTCAGGTTTTTTAACCATCTATTCATTTATTAATATGACATGTCTCTTGATAGGGTTAAAAACCAAGACAAAAAATTATAAATGATGTGAAATTCTTAAAAAAATGATCCTTATATTGTTTTTAAACAATATAAACCTACGAGGCATAAAAATGATGCATGTATTGATTAGTATAACATAAAGTATGATATTATATTATTAACACTTCTTAATTAAATAAAAATAACCAAATTAGTAGTAAAACCAATAAAATAATCTGAGATTAGTATGAAAACATATTAAAATCATCTTCAAATCATTTAATATGTGTAGGAATCAAATACACATCAATTTGATGAATTATTTTGTTGGAATGATAAAATGTTTTGTGAAACTATCACAGTTTTTTTAATTGGACGTATCAAAAAAGAGGTAAAAATCGATAAAACACACATGGATTCATATGAAAACTTGGGAGAACAATTATCGGGCCATTTTTGATCTGTAGGAATCAACCACCTTTTAATCAGATGATAAGATTTTTTTGTTTAATCCAAATTGGAAATTCATATTTATGATTTCTATGAAGAGAAATATCACCTATCATGGAGTCTAATGTAGGAAATAACATTCATATCTGTTTCAAAGCAAGATAGACTGATCATCAAGTCATTTATGATTTCGATAAGGCAAGAAAATATCAATTCAATGCTGAGATTTAATGGTATGATCAAAAACACTATTAAACCATTTACGTGTTTATTAATATATTACATCTATCATTAGGGTTCCAAATTGATAAAAAATAGTCTTGAATAACCTAAAATCTACCGAAACAATCCTTTGAAATTTTTCGATCTCTAGGAACTGATGTCTTGTTGATATGAGTTTCTATTTTTTTAGATGATGGAAAATATCATTTTAGTGTTTTAAAACACCAAGAAATGTGTGTAAAGGTCAACCCAAAATAAAAAATGTTTTATTGAGATGAAATAATAGTATTAATGTATTTTAATTATTTATGATGTTAATAAGTATTCAACACTTCAATTTGATATATATTGTGCTCAAACTGATTAAATAAATAGTTCTTAAAGAACTAACTATCTTGAAAAATATGCACCAAGAGGTTAAATGAATAAAAAGGCCTTTGATATCGATGAAATATTAGGAAAGTGAAAATATATTGATTTTTTGAAAATAATTTATTAACGACATATCCATTCTAGATTTTGTTTTCTCAAGATGACTGAAATTGCCCTTTTGTGGATCAATAAATTAAAACGCATGTGTAATGGTCATAACAATAGAAAAAGACATTGGATTTATGTGAAGACATATTGAAATTGTCTTTGAATTATTATTTTATATGTATGAGTAGATGGTGTTAGAGTTAGATTTGTAGAACCAAACACTTTGTACTTTTGATTACATTCATATTCAAAGTAGTGAATATTAACTAAATAACTTATTACATATTTTTCATTTTTCAACATAACATTAATGTAATAATGTCCTAGATTATCTAATGCTTTAAAAATTATATATTAGTTTCCTTCTTTGATGATAACCTTAATGTTCCATAAAAAAATTATGCATCCTAGTTCTACGGTCAGATTACATTCTATGTTAGGGCATATAGTATGTCAATTTTTTGGTGTGAATACTCATAAGAGGATCCTTCTTCAACCCCTAGTGTTTTCACTGGGTAATCTCTATAATGGGAGATTATGAGAACATACCCACTAGTTTGAATTTCACATAATTTTGTATGATCTGGTATTCTGGTATATGAGTGTATGTAATTGACCTGAGACATCATGATATTATTAATGAATTTCATGGATCACACACATATATTTACTGACAAAACATATGATACCACATGTTTATGGGATGTATGGTATGTTTAGAGAATCACAAATGACCTGTTATATATTAATAAGTCAAGGAAGGATTGTCACCACTATCTTTATAGGAGTTGATATCATTTCCATTTGTTTTAAATATAATAGTGGAATCAAATCGCAAGGATTTGGTGTAGTGAGGATTATTTCAGATGGTCAATAAAGATGTATCTAGTATATAGGTTAATGAAATGAGTGTACAACCTTCTTGATGAGATATTATGAGAAAGAGATTATGTTACATAGTAAGCATTCATTTTTTGTTTTCTATGTTAGAAAATTAACTTCTTTGTCAAATATACCTAGAACCATTTCAAGAATCTAGTGTTATAATTTTTGCAATCTCGCCTAATTCCAATGATAAAGAATCCTAGAGGGTGTCACACTAAGTGTTTCTATTGAAAACTATTAAATTTTATTTGAATTTAATTATGGGAATATATTTTATTCTTAAGACTGATAAATAATTTTCTTTAGGATTTATCGATCACAAATAGAATTCTTGTGGTCATAAGTAATTATTTATTAATTAATAAACAATATTTTTTTAATTAAATCAATATAATAATTTTCTGGTCACTAGAAAAAATTTAATATCTTTTAATTTACTTAATATTTAATAAATATTTATTCTCCAGACTATTAATATAATTTTTATTGGGGTATTTGATAAATATCAAGGAGTGGACCAAGAGTATTTTAGGTGAAAAATATTAATCCTCAATATGGTAAAATAATATTTATTATTTCACTATTTTTCACACACCATAAAAATATTAATAATAATAATAATAATTCTTAGAATGTGGTTAGATATAGTTTAATATAAAATTTATGGTATTTCATGTAATGAAATAATATTTTGACAATAAAATTATGTCTACAAATAAATGATTATGTACATTATATAGAGTTTTATCTACATAGATTGAACTTGATAATCATTGTGAATAACAAAATCTAGTGGTCTCTCAAGAATACAAAATTCTATTGATTTTCCCTTCCATACTCCATACAATCAATAATGGGAGGAAAACAATGATTATTCAAGAATAAAGTAATTTTCAATGTGATCAAGATAAATAATTAAATATGATCAATCGACCACACTAGCATATAGAGATTAATTGGTGTTGTTAGGAGATCATAGGAGTGTGTGTGGATCACTGCTATATGGATTTACACTTAGATCCTATAGGAGAAACAATGGATTATAGAAATGGGTTTCATAGGATTGACATATGATAATAGAGATGATTTCAAGAACAATGTAAACATTATTATGATTTAATTAAGTTATTTATAAATTTTTAATCAAAATATATCCTAATTTTTATAATTTATATAATTTTCTATTTTATTTTTAATAAAATTCATTAATAATTACATTCACATCTTGATCAATATGTGAATGACCCATTGAGTGTGACATTTACTAAGACATGATCGGCTCCGATAAGTTCTTCTTCTATACCTGAAACCTTATATTAATATTACATTTTTGTTACATTAATATATAAAAATATTTATTTTATTTTTGATTGTTGCACATTTAAATAATAAAATTAATTTTAGGTTTTAATTCATTTTTGATCTATTTTAAATATATATTCCTCATGTTATTTTTTCCACAGAGCATGCACTCCTTTATTACACATTGTGTATCCTTGTTTGTTTCACAAAGACTCTTGCATGGATTCTAGGTTGTCTTGTAATTTGTAAACACAACATGTGATAAATGCACCACATATGAATAAAAGAGGTTAGGAAATGATTTTTCTAGAGTACACAAAGTAATTCTCCTTTTTTGAAATATTTCACAATAAAAAATTTGATTTCTTCAATAACTGGCATAATATGAAACACCAAGTTTTTCCGAACCACATAGCATTATTAAATTCTTATTTTCTGTTTTCTTTTAGTCACTCGATTGATGAGTTTTATGAGTAATAACTAAATTATGTAATATTTTCAGTTTACATGTTTATAAAATAAATTCATTACTATTAATAGATTACAATTAGAAACAAAAATTTATTTTTATATAAAAGTTATTCCTATTTTTCTAAAAAAAATATTTTTTTCACCCAATGTATTTTTATATTTTTGAATTTAATTAACCCCAATTTAAAATATTTTAATGAAATTTATATATTATTTACTTGAAAAAGTGATTTAAGACTCTAAAAAATAGTTTTTTCATAACATATGAATAAATATACCTTTATTCTAAAAAATGAATTTTAAAAAAAGTGGTTTTCAACATATATTTAACAATTAATTTAATATTAAAAACTATAATTTATATATATTTATCTAGAAAAAATGAAATAAATATATATACTCTGGAGGATCAAATTTTCAATATACTCCCCTATTATTTTTGTTCAATGTGAATTGTAACCATTGTAAAAAATTTCACCTCAGTAAAGGGTAAATCAAATTAATCTAGATTACTAATATGTGATAAGGCCATAATTTTTCAACCAAATTCATATTTATTGAATTTAATTCTAATATTATCACCTTTATAAATTAATTTATTACTTTAATGGTTAAATTCCAGGGAAATGATTTATATATTATTTAAATCAAATAAAGTCACAAAATGTCACACTTTTAGTTTTAAATATCATTTACGTGTTCACATAAATACATAAACTAGTTATGAATGAATATTAATAGAAATTTTGTAAATAATTAATCTATATTCAAAATTTTAAATTTTTTATAATTTTTATGAATTATAAAATTACTTTATATGATTACACAACTAAGAAAAAGTATTTATTCAATTAATTAAAAAAGTAAAATAAATGAATTTTAAGATATTAAATGTCATATAATTTAAGCAATTTATAGTGTTACATTAATTTTATAGATGAATATGACATATTAGTTTTATGTTAAAATATTATATTTTAATTTCAACATTCTCTTTTTGTATTTTATGTCAAATTGAATGACAAGTTTCAAAATTGTCACTAATGAATTTTTAAAAAATAATATTTTATTAAATTATTTAAAAAATAATAAATATGTAATAATATGATAAGTTGAATATGATATTGTCTATAATTTCATGAATTTTCGTATTTATGGGCAAACTTTTATATAATAAGTAAAAATTAAGACACTTTAATACTGATAATTTGTTACCATAGTTAGAGTTAACGTTAGTGAACTAAGAAGTAATCAAAAATATAAGGATTAAAATGACAAAAAAACCATTATAAATTTTATTAGTTTATGGAATTACAACCTTATATTATGTTATATTCCAATACCTATCCATTTGGATGCATTTGGATTTAGAATTAATTTATTAAAATTTAATCTTATGAGAAATTCCAAAAGTTCCCCCACCACAATTATATAACATAACCTCTTTCCTCACATATTTATTCCACATTGATCCTTATAGATCTAATTTAATATATAAATTCCCGTTATAAAATTTTCTATCCATTTTCAAGAGGTGTTGGTACTCCCAAACGTCCAACCCTAGACCCCTTTGAAGGAAATTTAATGGATTTCTTTCAAAGAAGAGGTTATCACTTTATTCAATCAATTTCTTTTATACTCTTACAATCAACCTAAACATATATGTTATTTATCATAAAATATCAACATTAGTATCCAAAATATTCTGAAAGATTATTATGATTTTTACAAAACCATTATACACCCTGTTTCTTATCAAATGATATGTGAAAGTTTTTCTCATACGTACATACGACTTACCATCTCTATATAACGATACAATCAATTTTTCATCACTATATTTTATAGATGGGTATTATTTGGGTTTTAATTTTAATATATCATATTTTTGACATAATTATAATTCTATAATGATGATTTCATGTCTCCCTTCTTACCATCCAATCCTTTTTTGGAAATGATAACATCGGTCGTGCGTACTTGTAGACTACAACATTCATGAAATTATGTGATTCATTTTTCATTTATAGATTACTCGAATAGGTATGTTGATGAATTTTATAAACATATATTACATATATTTTATAATAATTTTATTGTATTAGTGAATTAATAATTACCTTTCTTTCATTTCATCCATAAAAAAATGAAAACAACGTTCTTACGTATGTACAACCTAATGTCTTAGTCAAATTTGAATTTCATTCTTCTATCTCTAAAATTTTGAGATGCATGTAAATATTTATTTAATGATGATATATAATAATTATACTATGAATAATATTATAGGTATTATGGAACTGAGATAAACATATATGTAATTGAACTACTAAACTGAAATACTCATGATAAATGAATTAGTTAACACCTAGAAATAACAATTTTTATATGGAAGTATTAATAAAGGGAAGTGTCAAATTTTACTAACAGATCATATATGATTTTATAAGTATTTAAATTAATCTAGTATAGAATAATAATAAATTTGAATTTTTTATATAACAGTTTTGAATTATTTCGATGATTGGAATTATTGAGGTGAGGGGTTTTATGTTAAAATATCATTATTCATTTGGATTTTTTATAATCATAATGGCCTAAAGGCCTTCATTTTTTTATTATTTTGATAATCCACCTTTCAAGGGGTGAGATGGAACCTTTATAAGGCCCAAAGGCTTAGAGACAATTACATGACCCGTAGGTCTTAGAGTGAATCACCCAGAAAAGAAAACATGGAACAAATCCTCCCATAAATATGTCCTAATATCCACACTGCACCTTCATAGGGCTGGTTGGCTAGTTTTCCTATGTAAATATCCACAGGCCCTGTACCTATGGAAAATCCATACCCTCTCATTCTTCATATTCCAGTGAGCTCTCCTCTACTGAATGTTCCTGCCCTAAATCCTTCATTGAATCCTTGTCCTCAGTAGTTTGACTGGTATATCTGCATTTCATATGGTCTAGAGGCCTTAGGGTGGCCCTAAATATTTAAGGTGGCCATAAGGCCTTGAGAAACAACTAGCTAGAAGTCCTTGGGTGGCCTGAAAGCCTTGCAGGACTCGAGGACCAAACTGGTGGCCTAAAGGCCAAGATTGATGAATAGTTCCAGATACTATAGTTCTAAACAATACCTGCTATAGTGCCTTCTACAATACTACTGGAGTACCCAAAAATACGCCTCCACCCAGATTTGAACTCGGGTCTCTTGGATGCACCTACTGGGTCCTCACCAACCGGTTTGAGGCTTATGTGCTGGATTGTTTATGATTATATTTCCAATGATGATATATTATGATATATCACTCATGAAAATCAGGAATTTTATTCTCCTATTATTATTTCCTGAAAAAACAATTTTCCTTTCATTTTTTTTCACTTTATGTACTTTAGAAATCAAAAATATTTTTTAATGAAAATCTAATTCATTACCTCCTTCATAAAAAACATTTTCTTTCATATCCAGGTTTTTTTAAAATGTTTTAGAGACGATTCTTACTATTCCTTGATGAATTTTTAAATTTCTTTTTACCCATTTTTGTTTTTTGAAATCGGTTTAAAGTATTATTTTTTTTGTTTTCCAAATGATATAGTTTTTCATTTTTTCCAAAAAAATTATGGAAGGAATGTTTTATTTTAACTTATATGATAAGAAAAGATTTTATAGCCATAATTTTTAATTTGATGTTTCAATTAAAATATTACATGGTACTATTTAAAGGATGTTTTTTTCCTTTATATTTTATTATTTTTTTAAGTGACTTAAAAATTGATAAGGTATTTTAATAATAATATTTTATTGGTATTTTAATGTTTTTTATATTCATCAAACAAAACAATTGTTGATTTAATTTATTCTTTACTATAGATATGAACCAAGAATTCCAAACTTATTTTTTGGATGGTTTGTTAATATAATGACACATTTATATGAAAATTGTTTCATTTCCACATGATATACTATGATAAAATGAAGAAATTTTAAGAAAATTAATTTCTTTTTCATTGGTTATGGTCTGATTAAATGTTTATGTATACCATTTCATTTCACGGTATCTGATATGATAAATGCTTAACGATCTTTTGACACACACGAACACACACACACACACACACACACACACATATATATATATTATTTTCATTATGTGAAAAGTGAGACCTATATCTCCCACTAATTAATTTGGTAAATATTGATATCATATGAGATAAAAAATATTGGAATTGAGATTCTACCAATATGCCTCATATGGCTTTAAAATTTTAATATCATGTTTTCATTCACTTTATCTCATGTTTTGATTGTATGATCATTAATATATCACTTTATTACCATTACTATGATTCAGAGCTCTCCATTTATTATGTTTCCTTTTCCCATGTTATGATGTTTGGTATTATGTATGACATGTCTATGAGGGGTACCTATTATAAAGAAATAAGTGGGAGACAATGTAGATATTTTATAAACCAATTGTTTATATTTCCATTCTTCCAATGATATTAGTCATTTACGATTCTATCATGGATCATATTTTAATGTAATGAATATTAATATATTATGATGTAGTATCTATGTATGAAAATTATGGATATCCATAATTGGTATCATCGGATGGAATAATTAACCTTTGGGAATCAGTATGAGAATATATTATTCAGAATGATAATAATAATAATATATATAGGATAAAATCCATAGATTTTGGTTGTAATCATGAATGACCTAGGTTAAACCTAATGTTTTAATGTAGAATGTGTCAGTATTTGGAAATATTTCAAATTAATTTCCCTGATTATGTTGTTTTCCACAATTGTTACTGATTCTCACACTATGATTTTTAGTTTTAGTCAATATATGGAACAATATGGAAATGAATTAATGTTGAATTCCATATATAATTAAATGATTTTCCTCCTAAAAACCAAATTTTATGGGTGATGGATTACAAAATCTTTTTTCTATACTTAGACAATATTCTAAAGCTATGAATAATTTTGAGCTTAAAATGAGTTAAATATTCTAGAACATCATGTCGATTCCATTAGGAGGAAACACATACATTATTTTAGTGGGTCCACTGATCCATTGGACATTGAGAAATAGATCATTTCAATTAAAAATATATTATTTATTATTAAGTGCATGGAATATGATAATTTAACTCTGGATGTTTATCATTTATAAGGTGAAGAATATCAGTGGTGGAAAATTATTAAGAACATGTAAGAAAAGGAAGAAATCGAATCTATGAAGTCTGATGAATGTAATGTTTAATTTTCAATATGTATTTTCCTCATATAATTCATATAAAAATAGAGAAATAATTCCATTATTTAAAATAGAAGGATGATTAATGAATTGGTTCTATTAAGGTAAATATCAAAAGGCACATGTGGTATTCTATTAGTATTATCATCTATCATGAAGTTAATGTTGATCAATAATTCATTTTTTTAAAACTATTTATATAAATGAATTTTTTCATAAGTGAACTCAGTAGCTATTGTTTGATGTGCTCTCAAGGAGGAGATAGATATTAGAGTTACCCATGAATCTCAATACTCTTCTAAGAAAAGAAAAAATTAATTGAAATGAAATTCTAAAATCCATAAAAAGAAGACTACAAACCTTCTTCAACGATCAATGTGTGGACAGAAACACAAAAGAAATTGTATTAGGGGAACCAGTGAATGTTTTAAGTGTGGACCTGAAGGTTATCAAGAAATATACTGACAATGTGAAGATGATAAGTTAGTTAATGATTAAAATAGAGATAAATCTATATATAACGAACTAGCCACACTACATTGTTTTATATTCTAGGAGCATGTGCATTATGATAACCACTTCCCTAATAGAAAGGTTTATGATGATGATTGATGTCAATGACCTCTTAAACCCATTGAAAAATGAAAATATTATTTGATCAATATTTATGTTGAGGGGTACAATAATGTTGTTTTGAATGGAACACTCATCATCCAATATAGAACTTCTAATATCTTGTTTTATTTTGGATCTACGCAGTATTTTATATCTAATGACTTATCAATTGCAATAAAATGCCAGAAAAAAATATATATGTTGACTTAGAATTGAAAAACTATAATTGTACTACAATCACATCTCAAGTAAATTATTCTTCTTAACGTATGATATTTTATTAGTGTGATGAAAAAATAAACTTCTGATTGAAATTACATCCATCATATGGGTCATGATACCTATTCAAAAGAACAATGTACCTTAGATAGTAATGGAGAAACCAAATTTCAAATACATTCCTATATTGAGAGAGTTTTTTGGTGTATCTATGTAATAATTATTTGTTATTCCCAAAAATATTGTCGTTGATTTTTTAATAGAACTCTTAAATGGTGGTATAAATATTTTTAAGTCTCTATTGAATGACCCAAATTGAGTTTAAGAATTTATGAAGAAACTCTAGGAAATTATTAACATGAGACTCATTTAGAAAATTTCATCACCTTATAGTGAACCTATTCTATTTCTTAAGAATAATAAGGGATCAGTGTGACTCTATATTTAATATCGAGAACATAACAAGATCACCATAAAGAACAAGTATCCACTACCCGGTATTGATAACTTGTTTTATCAACTACATGGAAGTAAATACATTTTGAAAATTTATATTCATTCTAGATATAATAAATTGAGGTTTAATAAGGGTGAATACCCTAAAAAACAATCCATTCAAGGCATGGAAACTATTAATTTATAGTGATTCCATTTGGTCTTACTAATTCCCCTACTATCTTAAAGGATATAATGAATAGAATATTTAGAGATTACCTTGAACAATTTTTGGTTGTATTTATTGATGATATTATTATATATTAAAATTGAAAAGTGGAGCATGAAGTTCATTTGAGATTTGTGTTCATGACCCAAATAATAGAGAATCATTATGAAAAATTTTCCAATTGTGAATTTTGAATTCAAAAAGGTTCATTCATAGGTCATATACTATAAAGTGAGGGTATATCAGTGGAAACATAAATGATATAATTTTTATCCTTTTTAGATATTCTCAGCACTTTTTGATCATTTTTCATGGATATAAAATACACTCAGCAAATAAAATTGGATTAGATCCATGTTCATTTGGATAGATAAAAGTGAGAAATGTTTTAAGAAACGGAAGACAAGGATTGTGAACACACATGTACTTTCATTAATTTCAATGGACAAGGGTTTATAAACTATAGTGATGCATCAACGAAGGGACTGGGATGCATCATCATCGAAAGTTATATGTTAATTGCTTATTCCTTACAACACTGGATGGTCTATGAAAAAAAATTACCTATCCCATGATTTGGAGTTTACTATAGTAATTTTAATATTAATGATATAGAGACATTATCTACATAGAGAATGTTGAGACATATATTCTGATCACAAGATTTTAAAGTATATTTTCACTCAAAAATTGCTAAACATGCACCGAAGAAGATGGTTGAAACTGAAAAAAGATTATGAATGCTCAATACATTACTATCTTGGGAAAGTGAACAAGATAGTGGATTATATAAGATGAAATGATCAAGCTAGCTTATTTATTATGAGGATCATAAGAGATCCTATATTTGTGAACATTCCAAGGACGGATCTCAAAATTTTGAAGTAAGGTTAAAAATATTTTCTTTCTCAAATAAGTGTTCAACCACCTATTAAAGTGAAGATTAAGGATGAACAAAAATAAAATATAGACATTTTTAAGAAGGTAAGAATTGATCCTCAGTTCAACCATGATTATGATGGAATAATAAGGTTCATGAACTATGAATTTGTCTATTTCATGTGGAATGGAATGAAGTGAAATATTTTAGAGTATTCTTTATGGTTCTTGGTATGTCAGAAAGTTAATTACATGAGATATAAATCTATGGTGAATTGGCAAATATTGTCCATATAATAATGGAAACGGGAAAACATCATATTGGATTTTGTTCTTGAACTCCCTAAAATATCTAAAGAGAATAAGGATATTTGGGTTGTTTTAGATCTCATTACAATGTTATAGAACATTATTTCCATTATAGAATATTTATATCTTGATACATTTAAAGGGTTATACATTAAAAGTGGTAATATTTCATGGTGTACCACTATTAGTTTTATCTGATTCTGATCCATGGATTAAATTGATGTTTTAGAGAATTCTCTTGTAAGCTCTGGATATAAAGTTATGTCTCAACACTACTTATCACCCTTAAATAAATGTTCATTATGAGTGGATCATTAAAAATAAAAAAAGAATATTGAGATAATTATCAATATGTTTAAAAGGTTTTTGTGACGAACTCCTCTGGATGATTTTTTTACAACAATATATTTCAGTTCCGCATTTAGAAGGCTTCTTATAAAGCCCTCTTTGGTAGAAAGTAATTTCTAGAATTATTTTGGAGAAAAAAAGATACTAATACCTAATATAGATGAGTAAAGAATATAAAATATTTGATGCATTTAGTAGATCAAAATGGTAACTTTGAGTCGACAAATAAGTTATGCTAACAATTGTCAAAAAGATCTAGATATTAATGTTTTTGATAATGTATTAGTATGAGTATCTCCTTGGAAGAGGTTGATGATATTTGGATAGAAAATTAAAATATGTTCCTATGTATATTACCATTTTTAAATTCTTTTGTCATATCATAATTATAGCTTATTTATTTTCAGTTCCACTTAATCACTTGAAGTTAATAGTGTGTTTCATGTATCAATACTAAAGAAGTGCATATCTGATCCTTGACATGTACTGAACTCATATGTCATACCACTAGAGATAGATATTTCTTATGATGAATAAGTGGTTAAGATATTGAATATTATATAGAATGTGATCTGAAACAAGGCCACTCACCTGATCAATGTATTTTGGCAAGACCACCAATTTTTGAATGCTACATGGGAACCTGAGGAAGAAAGTAGGAATAAGTATCATTACCTTTTTATATAAAAGAGTTAAAATTCAGGGGAAAACTCATTTCAAGGTGAGGTAGAATTTATATCCATGATATTTTAATGAATTATGGCTTTAAAAAAAATTATTTCATTGATAGATTATGTAACACACAGCACTGAGTTTAGGCAAATTGGGTTACATTAATAATTTATCATATGTTTATTATCGCATAACCATTGGATTAGAGGTAATTTATTGTAATAAATATTTTGAATATATATATATATATGGTAAACACATTATTAATATGAAATCATTTGTTAGAAAATTTTTATAACTAATATAAAAAATATATATTCGAAAATAAAAGTAATGTTTGTTATTTCCGAATAAATGTTTTTGAGTATGAAATTTATTTTTATATTGATAAATGAAATCAATCCCTAATGGTTAATTATTATAATAAAATATAAATATTATTTTCATGACAAAATGTTTTAAAATTTAAAATGAAAATATTTTCCCTGGAAAAGGACAGAATAAATATTATTTTATGCTTAAAAATATAGTCATTGTAGAAAATTTGTTTTTATACATATTGTGGGCTTCCATTATTATTTATTTTTCCAATTTATAGGGATTAAATTATATAAAATGAAATAAATATTTAGAATTGAGATATTAAAATTTGTGAAATAACCCCATTTTATTTTATATCATTATAAATAGTAGCCATGGTAAAATTTATGATCTTGGTAAAGGTTATATTAGGTTAATCTAGTTTAAAATTATGTTATAAGGATATAGTTTTTTGTCATAATTATTATTTAATGAATTTAAATTTACCCCTATCACCATAGCCCCAAATTTATTTTTTTAATTGAGAATTTTCAAGAATGATGATTTATAAATTATTGTAATCAATGAATGTCACAAAATTTCACTCTCATAGTTTAAAATATTTTTTATGTGTCCATATAGGGAAAAACTAGATATGAATAAATCTTAGTTGTAATTTATTTCCTAATGATATTATTTTAATAATGGTAATTTATTTATAATTTTTAGGTATAATATAATTACTATAAATGCTTACCTAACACAAAAATAGTATTCTTCAATCAATGAAAAAAATAAAATAAATGTGTGTAAAATTTTATAATGTGATATTATTTGAGTATGTTATAGTGTCCCATGAATTTTATGGGTGAATATGACCTATTATGGTTTTTTGTAACATTATTTTCAAATTATATCTTTATGTGTTTTATGTCAAATTAAATGATTATTGTAAAAATTGATAATAGTCATATCTATTCAAAATAATAGTTTATTAAATTTATTATAAATCATAAAATTCAGGAAATAATATGATATATAAATGATATGGTATAAAATGTCATCACATGACCATTTATGGGACAATTTTAATCTTATGAGTAAAATTTACCACCCTTTAATTTTTTTAAAATTGTTATTGTGCCCCATAGAAGCAGTTGTAGTGGAAAAGGGTTTGGGGTTTTGGGTATAGGTCATAGGGTCGAGTTTTGGGGCCAATTTTCTTTAATTGTGTGGGTTGTAAATAAAAAAATTTAACAAAATTTATTACTATAGTTAGAATTATATTAATTAATGAAGGGAAAATAAAAATGATAATACTTAAAATGACACCAAATAATTTCTAAAATCTATAAATTGATGGTATTATATCCATATCTTACCATTAGTTAAAAAACTTCCAATTTGGATACATTTGGATTTATATTTTATTTATATAATTTAATATTCTTTAAAATTCTAAAAGTACCCCTCTCCTCAATCATAAAAGGCACCTCAATTCTTAATTCATCACAAAAAATGAGAATTATATAATTAAAATACTCTAGAAATCACCCATATGAACTTCAATACCCACGCTCTGTAATTTTTGATATTATTAAAAGACAAAACCAAGATCCCTTTAGAGGTGATTTGAAGGAATCGTTTCAAAGAAGAGGTATTCACCTTACCGAATCAAATTATTTTATATCCTTATTTTTCTCTTATAAATATTTTGTACTTACCATAAAATAATAACCTATAAATAATAAATAATCTAAAATTTTATTATTATTATTAAAACACCCTTAAACAACCTCTTACTAATCAATTGATAAGTGAATGTATCACTCGTGCGTATGTATGACTTTAAGTCTCCACATAGCGATACAATACATTTTTCATGGTCATATTTTTATGAATATGTATTATTATATGTTTAATGTTTATATATGATTTATATGACATAATTATATTTATTAAATTATAACATCATGTATACCTTCTTACCATCCAATCCTCTGGTAATTGATAGGGTTGCTCGAGTGTGCATGTATACTACCACCTCCACAAAGTGGTGTGATTATTTTTTAATTTATATTTTAATGGGATGGTATTAAAGATGAATTTCATGAATATATATGATATAAAAGATATAATAATTATACTGTTAAGGTGGATTGATATTTAAGTTTCTTTCTTTCTATCGACCAAAATATAAAAACTATATTAATGCATATGGACAATTAATCATCACCATGAATGATATAACTCATTTTTCATTCTCTAAAATTTATAGATGATAGAAAATATTTATATCATGAATATATATATGATAATTATATCATGATTAATTTTTAGTAGATTGTGAATCCAATATATATATACAAGTTCTAGGACTACTGAACTAAAATACTCATGATGAATTAAGTAGTTAACAACCGAAAATCAATACTTTAATAAGAAATTTGTGATAAAATGGTGTGTTAAAATGTTATATATGGATAATATTTGATATTATATGTTTGGGAATTAATTGTTTCTAGACTTATTATAAATTTGGATTTATTATATAGGAATTTAGTGTACTTTCTAATAAACGAGAAACTGAGGAAACAAATTTTACGT
This sequence comes from Viscum album, assembly GCA_963277665.1. NCBI lineage: Eukaryota > Viridiplantae > Streptophyta > Magnoliopsida > Santalales > Viscaceae > Viscum > Viscum album. The sequence goes on from OY728156.1 coordinate 2,037,254,467, forward strand.
TACAATCCCATTGTCTCTCAGTATTGTTTATTACAATGTTTCTAATGATGAAATATAATTATTTATCTCTTAGGAAACTACAATAATTTATTTCAATTTGAACATTTATTTAAAATACATGTTTTCGTTTCATTTTTTTCACCATATGTACTGAAGATATCAAAAATATGTTTTTATGGTAAATCGTCATTATTTATCTCCATAGTCAAAAAAAATCCTTATATATCCATGTTTTCTTAAAAATGTTTTAAATAATGTTTTTCATATTATCCTATTATTTTATGAATTTATTTTTACCCCTATATTTTTTAAAATTAATGGAATCTTTTTTTTCATTTTTTGATAAAGGTACATTGTTGTTTTGGGAAATTTTCACATGGAATGTTTTATTTTAACTTACATGACATGAACATATTTTCCTACCATTATGTCTATTTTTTATTTGAACATTCCTTTAAAATATTACATGGTCATTTTCAAAGAAAATTTCCTCCTTTATAGTTTCAAATTTCTTATAAGTGAATTCATATTAGAAATTGAATTTTCCTCAAGAATGATTTAATTATATTTTAATAGAAATTTTATTCATAAAAGAAAGTAACTTTAAATTTAAATTTTTATTTATTAGGTTTATTATTGGAGGAAACCAGGATTATTATTTCTCTAGATGATTTATAAATATTATGATATAATATTTATGAAACCCATTTCATTTACTTGGTTAATATTGTGATGAAATGATGAAATGTTTACGAAACCCATTTCATTTCATAGGTTTTAATATGATGAATTTTTTATGATCTTATGGTGCACATACGTGTGGTTTTAGTTATGTGATTGGTGAGACATATATATCCCCCCAATTAATTGGGTAATGATTTATATATCATGAGATAAACATCAATGGAATGGAGAGTGAACCATGTTCAGTAAGGGACATTATCCATTATGTTAGTTTTGGGAGTGATACTTGACTATTATGATGGTTTTTTAAGTTAACCTATTATTCTATGTTAGTATTGGAAAAGCATCTTGACTCTGATGAAATTATTTTTTATTCTTATTTGTATGCAAAAGAATCTAGGTCTTTTACCAATGTTATTCTCTTGTGGATTATATTCTTTAATTCATTATAATTCATTTCTTATGAAATGTGAAAAATTATTCAATAACATAAGATAATGATATATTATATGAAAGGTATGATTTTAATCTAATAAGATAATGTTTTCATACACTTTCTAATGTTATTCTTACATGAGAAATGATATCTCTTGTGTTTACCATTACTAAGTATCATATCTCACCCTTTTGTTATGTTTCATTTATGAAAAATATGAATAAATTTTTTAATTACGATTTTTCGATGAAGGGTGATAATAATGAAGAAATAAGTGGGATATGATGTAGATATTTATGAACCAATTGATTATGTTTCCATGTATCCAATTAAACTGGACCAATAATATTCTATAATGCATCCAAATGTTATGTAATGAATACTCATCTATTAAGATGTATTATCTATGTATGAAGATAATGTGTCTCTATACACATCTTGTAATCCATGAGTTTTCAAGGTAGAAGGAATGAGGTCAAACTGCATGATGTACTCAATACACCATGTGCATTTAATACACAATTTGTATTGGCCGGAAACTGTGTAACTTGATGAACATATTATACATCTTTTAATGCATGTTTTTTACTTCAGAAATGCTTATGTTAGGTGCATGAAGAGTTCCTAGATATGTACTATGGATATCTAGAGATGAGAAGTGCATTTTGGGTGGTAATATTTTACATGCCATGTACATTAACTATTTATAAAGAAATATTAAATTTAATTAATTAAACTATTAAATATCATCATACTAAGTTTTGTGCATCATTATGTTGACTTTTAACTCCAATCATTTCATCTTATATTTTATTAAATGCTTAATTGATTCTGCATAATATTAAAAAATATTGGTCATGAATGATTATTGTCTACTAATGACTCAATTCCTTGAATAATATTGACTAAATAATATTCATGTATTCCATGTCACATTAAATTTCTCATAGTTGAAATAAAATTATGTCACCTTCCTTGTACACTATATTTCATATGAGTTCATTATTTATATTTAAAACCATACTGTGTAATTTGGAAAGGTAATCACCAAATATATTCAACGTGAAAAGATCTGTACAATTGTATAGAGTTTTAAATAACATTAAATTAGTTATTTTATTTGAAATCACATTGAATGAGAATTGTTGGATAATTTTATGAGATAAGATAAAATGAATTAATTCATTAAAAGGAAAATTAATCTGATTAATTTGTGTGTGTTTTATCTTAATAAGGAAAAAATAAAAATGAATACTAGATAGTGAATTGAAACATATAACAACTGTTTGTATATGAATCATCATGATCTTTGACAATAACAATTAATTTGTTGGTTTAATTTAATTTAATTTTCTTTTATGGGTTTTCAATTATATATTATTAAATTAAACATGATCTCCCTCGATTCTTCACTCACTATTTTATTATGTGGGACTTTCTTATCCAATGTTGTTTTATGTACTTACTTTTAACCAATCCTTACATTCTCCTCACCTACAGATGAGTTATAAAACATATGTAATAAAAAAATGTATATTAAGGAAGATGGTATCAGTTCATGGTGGAGCTAAAGGTGATGAAATTCAAGACATAATTGAGGTAAAACCATCATGGTAGATACATAGGAGGACACATGGGATTTTGAAACCTAGGAAAAGACTAGAAAAAGGATTTTACCCTAGGTACATATGTTTATTTAATATCCACTCAATAAATCAACCATTAGAAGATCATGATCATGTCATTTTTTTATTTCCTTCTTATGCATGATTTTTTCATGGATTCATTTCCATGAACACATAAATAAATGAACTCATATGAAATGATGGAATTAAAATATATGTTTTATTCATAAATTTATTATCTGAACATTGTTAAATACCTAAATAAACAACACTATATTAACAATACATGTAAATGTTAAAATATAAAAATTTTACACATAATAAATTAAATCCATCAACAATATATTATGTTATATCATGCCTTCAATTACTTTATTATGAATGAAAACCATAAAACTAAGTGCTTGAAAAGCTCAATTTGGGTAACATACTTTTATTTTAGAGTTCTAACAAAACGTTTATGTTGAATTAACCAATTTACATCTATAGAAATATCCCACATAAGAATTTATTTGATGTGGATGAATGAGTTTAGAAAATATGTGTTAGAGTCTGTAGATTAGGTAGTCCAATAAATGGATCAAGGAGTTTCAATCATAGGGTAGGAAATACATTCATACCTATATATCTTCAACTAATTGACCGAGCCCATACTTGGGTTATGAGAAATTGAATATGAAACCTTTACACTATAATGTCTAAACAATGATACATTATAAGTCTCATGGTGAGGGATATAAGGATTTGATAAGAATGGGGAAGTCATAATAAAACAAAATTTATTTTTTTCTCTCATTTTAATTTCCATCCATGTAAACAACTAATCATTTTATATTATTATTTTAGAAAAAATTGTAAGAAATACCATTAAAGCACTATGATCATTTCTTATCTCATGACATGTCCTTACAAATAAAAAAATTTAGATATGGTGCAGAAATTTATATAGTTCATTATTATCAAAATAATAATAATTTACTGGAATCCCCTATTCAACTTTTTCCACCCCAATATGTGCAAAAAATAGAAAGAGATACATGTTAGAGTTAGGTAGAGGATGATTACAATGTTTATAGTATTATATAATCAACTATGTCTTGAGAGTTTATGATACAATATATGGACATAGATACTTATAATATAATATATAATCTTATTTTTCTTTAGAAAGAGAAGTAAATTCTTAAAATAAATTATATTTTCAATTCAATATATCAGTATAATCTAGAAGAAGGAAGTCTATATACAGCTCATTATTTAAAAATTCTATGTTATATTAATCAGTTATGTATATTATCCTCCCATTGGATAATAATTTATATAGTAATATTATTTTATTATCCCTATAACTATGGTTATTCTTATTCATCCATGCCAAGATAAAAAAATGGATAATGTTTACATGAATCATCTAATTATACTCTATTATGTGGAGAAGGGCTGGTCAAAACATGTTTCTTATCCCATTATAGTGAAAATTTTGAAATAAATGGATTGAGATCACTTGGGTAATATAAATTCAAAATATCCTTTACAACGTACTTTAAAAAGACAAAACAATTTGAGGTGGAAGAATGAAAAAGGAAATATTTGATTCTTGTTGGGAAATAATGGACACTAGATAATAAATATAATGAATTAAAATGTCTCATCCGCTTTATTTACACTTAGCAAAATTATATTCACCATTTGTGTATTAATGTACAATATTATTACTATATACATGGATTTAAATACATGAAAATAGAATGAAAAGAAAGGTTATAGAGTGACCATAAAATGATTTGATAGAGGGCTATTCCCCTGTCAGTCCAGGGGAGACAGTTTAAAACATTCCATTTCCAATACTGATTGATTCAAGTTTTTAATCAGTGTTACAAAAACATTTACCTCTATTTCCATCTAGACACAATAAGATATTATTTCACATATGTAATAAATGTTTTTATGGTACTGTAATTCTAATCTAATTGTTCGGTAACTCTCAAATAAAAGATATCAACCATAATGAATGATGAATATAATGTATAATACTTTTACATTACTGTGTAATTGTAATTATTTTTCATGTAAAAATGAAATGAGTTGAGTTATTAATTAAATAATAGGGTCTTATTTTGAAATGGGATAAGAAACATGTTATAAAAACAAATTACTTATCATGTTTTATATAATAATTCCATTATAAATAATGGTATGAACAAATACTTTAGTTTTATTTCACTGTGAGCACATGAACTATTATATATCTAATGGAAAATTCATATAATTCATGATTCTCCTTTATGAAATTTTAAAAAAATTTAGTGAAGTAAATGAGTACAATTGGTAAATATTAAGGAATATCTATGGCAATTTTTTGGGGAGCATCTTAGCCAAGAAATCATTGATCATACTTGTAGGGAAAAGGTTTTCTAAAACTCACATTTTATTACATACATTAATATCATGTTGATGGTAAAAAGAATATCATTGATTAATCTTCTATATAGTGCAAAACATTGTTAATTTTTTCCATAATGTGTTTTGTATATAGAATTTAAACATCTAACCATTATCTAACTATATTGTCTAATTGATATGATATCAATTTTGATATGATAAGAATATTTCAAGACACCACCAAACATTTTTTTTAAAACCATTTGTTAACAGAAGGATTTAGCTACAAATGAACATCAAATACCATGGTTCACCTAAGTTAATAATCTTTTAGCCACCAAGGATAATAAAATCTATTCAAGGATAACAAAATTTCCAAAATAGAAACATATATATATTTAAGGATAGTGGGAGAAGACCTAATCTCTATGGGTTAATGATCTGGGTGAACATGAGTTGGCAAAGGAATACTAGACTCCACCATGAATAATGGGTGGATTATTTATTGAGACACATTCTACATGGGACATAATTCTCAAAGTGGTTGTTTCTATTCATTCTGGTGGGTGATACATATATTATTAATTCATAATAAAAATTCCTACAGAGAATCAGTAAATCAGAACATGATAATCTTGAAATGTAAGAATTAATTAATTTATTAGAATCCATCAATTAAGATTTATGGAATCAATGTTTTGAATGCTTCAAAGGATTCATACTGTTGGTGAGTATTCTAGAGAAACCTGACATAGACATTACATGATTTTACGGTAAAATCATTATTCACTATTGGAAGGATTAGTCTATACCGGTCCTATACAACAATATTTATAAATAAAATCATTTTGAAATCTATTTTTGAAATCATGCTTTTATAATCATCATATTAAGCAGTTGATCATCAAGGCCACCTAATTTGGGGGATTCCTTATAAAGATTTATATATGATGTGAGAATAAGAAGACACTATATTATATTTCTACAATGTATAACTATAAGAATTCATTTATATCAATAAACTCAAATGAGATATGAATATTACAAAAAACCATTCAAAAAGAAATCATGCATAGTGATCATATAACATTTCTTTAAAAATGATTGAGTGACATGTGACTATATGTGGTTATTGGGAGCATGATAAGTTTTGATGATAAATATGAAGATGAAATATGGAAACCAAATTTTTTTCTTATGAATTTTTAAGACAACTGAACAATGTTTCTCAATGAATGACCTAAGTTAGGAATTGTGTTTTTAGGAATAATATTTATATAATAGATCCATGGGTTTGTTAAATCAAGTCATTGTACATATACTAACACTGTACTGAAATAAAAAAGATTAAATAATTCTTGATTAAATTTATGTTTGCATATAATTCATTCTGTAGTAAATGAATGGTAATAAGAAGAGATTACTGATATTAAAATAATTTCATGAGCTTATATTCTAGGAATTTATCTCATATGACCAGATATATAATGGATTTTTAAATTACTAATGCATGATGCATATTATTTTTTACATCAAACAGATCCAATATGAATACATCAATATATAGTTAGAAATATCTGATAGTAATTAGAAGATTCAAACAAGATGAGTTACTACTGTCTAGATAATTTACAATAATAGTGATTGGGGGCATTTGAGACTTTTTTTAAGTTCAATTTTCTATACATTTATAGAGAGAAATATGGTAATATGATTTAAAAAATTATTAAATTCAATGGATTCCATATCTCAAATATATGTGTATGTTATGGATTCTCATGAAGCTTAGGAAAAAATTAAAAACATAACATTCATATTATGGGTTATAAAAAAATAAATGGTTTTATAATAACTATGATAAGCTTTGAATATGGACATAGTCAAGATGTCATGGTTCTGACATGGGATAAATAGGAGGATACACAGTTATATCACTATATGATGGATTATATCATGGTAGTAATGGTGTTTTAATTATATTAGACACAATGAAACATGTATCTACAAAGCCTAGTCAAAAAAATATGATAGGCTCAACACATGTTGCTATTCTCTGTAGAAGTATGATGAACTTGTTATCATTGGATCTAGAGCAAGTGGGGGACTGTTAGATGTGGTTCTCTAAAACTAACTACTTATTAACTTGTATTACATTAATTTTAAAATATATTAATATTAATTAATTATATAATTACAAACTGTTACTTTTTCTATATGAATTTAATATAATAATTTTCAAGAGTATCTGTCTCTTTGAAAATGGAATATTAGTCTTCCACTATGTTGAGAAACACGAAATTAGATAGCGATAATCTTAAATCTAGTTCTATAGTTGGATAAAATTATATTGTGGGGAATATAGTATGTTTATTATTAGGTGTGAGTACTCATAAAAGGATAATAATTAATATGAAGAAGTTTTCATTTTGTTATCTCTGAGATAATAGATTAAGGGAATTGACTCACTAGTAAGAATTCAACGTGTTTATGTGTCATCAAGTATTCTTTTCTATGAGAGTGTGTAATGGTATGTAGTCTTTAATATAATAATTACTAAATTTAATGACTCATGAACCTTGATTTATAGACCAAAACCGTGAGGTCATATTTTCATGGGGCGTAGGGAATGTTGGGTGCTTCATAAAGGATATGTTAATAATTAATATATAAAAGAATGATTTTCCTCTTCCATATTTATATAAGTTGATATCTTTAACCTTTGATTGAAATATAATTATTGAATTAAATCCCATATCCATGGTGTAATGAAATTTATTTTGGATATTCAATGAAATACATATCCTTAATATTTGATGATGACATGAGTGTCCAACCTGCTTGATGCGATATTGTGATAAAAAGATTATATTACACAGTATGCACCCATGTTTAGTTTTTGATTTTGTAGCATTAACTTAATTTTATTAGGTTCCTTGATTCATTCATAGAGATAAATATTTATCATTAGGTATCCACTTAATGCCAATTAGATTGATTCCAAGATTTCCACACACTAAGTGTTTATATTGATCTCAATTAAATTCTACTTGAGTTTAATTATGGGGAAAATATTTTTTATAATAGGTTGGGGTCATATAACCAATTTATTATGAATAAAAACCCAGAATTTTAACTAGGATCAGAGGTAACATATATATTATATTGAAGTGTAGTGGCCCATAGGACTATTACAACATGCCTTTAAGGCCTAGTGGCCTGAAGGGTTAAACATGGACCTTAAGGCCCCATGAGTGAGTAGTCATAAAAATTTCATGTCTCTAGTTATACAACACACATCTTAATTTATAGGGATTATAACACATTTATTTTACTCTAAATGTTTCATCAACCTCCTTTCAATGAATTATTATATCATGAAGAAGCATCATGGAAACACACCCCCTTCCATAGTGTTGGTAGAAGGATACATGATAGGATTGTACACGCCTATATATTTTTATCCACCTACCAGGTTATGTTTGAGTGTCCCTCAGTTGTAACACTATCCTATTTCTCTGCATTCTCAAACATGTCCCATGTTAGGATAGTAATGTGGAAAAACATCACTCACCCCCATTGGTGGTTCCTGGGGATGGAAGGATGGATTCTAAGCACCAGAACACATATCCCACTTATTGAGTATAACCACCCCATAGTTCTTACTAGAATTACCGGCCTATTGTGCTGAGCATTTATTATGGTCCCTATAATTCTGTATTCTGCAAACTTTAATGAATAGAAGGCTTTGTGGGATAAAGGTCAATAGCTTCCCCAAGGTCCTATGGCCCGTAGGCCTAATTCAGTGTCCCATAATCCAAAATCATCTTAATAGTGTTGTCTTAGTAGTACCACTATTGTACCAACAATTTATCTACTAAAATAACTCATAAATATCCCAAACAAAGTTTTGAACTCGGTTTTTTGGATGCAAAGAAGGAACCTTTACCACTCAGGTACATTCTCGTTGGCTTGGAATAGATATTATTCCTTAGACTATGTAATAATTTTATTCCAGATTTATCAATCAAAAATATTATTCATTAGATAATAAATAATTATTTATTAAATAATAAATAATTTATTTAATTACCCGGATATTTAATAAATATATTTATTCCAAATTATGAATAAAATATAAATTTTATTTATTGAAAATTTAATCAATATTTATTCTCCACATTGTGACCAAAATTTTTTTTATGAAAAAAATATTAAATTGAGTATTTGATATGTCACAAGGTGGATGATTAGACCAAGGTTGTGTCTAATAATAATTATTAATTTTCAAGATTTTAAAATATTTTATATTATTTCACCAGTTATTGCACCCTATAAAAATAAAAATAAAAATATCATTATTTAATATCATAGGGTTAGATGGGGATTAATATATTACCTTATATATATATTTTGAAATTAAATAATATTTTAACCAAAATACTTATCTCTATAAATATACAATTATATCTATTGTGTAGAGTTTTATTAAGATTGATCGAATTTGAGAATCGTTGTGCATAACCAAATCTTTCTCTCTCTCTCAAAACAGAAGAACGCTATAGAAATTATCTTTACTCCTTTATCCAATCTTAAATGAGAATGAAATTATGATTCTTCAATCCTAATAGAAATTTTTAATTGATCAATATAGAAAAAAAGGGGATCAATAGATCATGGAAGAACCTGATGATTTACTGTTGTCATAAAAATATCATAAGGGAATGTATATATCACCAATAGAGGAATTTTACACTTGGATCTTACAAGAGAAAAAAAGTAATACTAAACGAGGATTTGTATGATCACTATCTGATACAAAAAAAGATCAAATGAATGAGTTAATATTTAATTGGATTTAATTAATTTATATATTAATTTAACATAAAAATATCACTCCTTGTTCTGGACTACTTCATGTGACCATTGTTTTGGAAAAAGTTCATTAGTCATGAAGTTCATGTCTTGTAAAATATGAGAATAATTCATTTAATCCAACATTTTCAGAGTTGGGATCAACCAAATTAAGCACTTATCATGTGATCAGAACTATCCGATGAAACATCAATCAAACATGTGATGTTCTTGGAATGACTTAATAAGTTTTTCTTAAATAATTGAAAATCATTAAAAATGTGTGATAGAGTGTCAAAGTTAAGAGAACAACCTTTGATTACCATGAAATCATTGGAAAACAATATTGTATTAGTTTTCTAAATATAAGGTCTATCTAAATGTCATTATAAGTTGTTTTTCATGGGATGACTGAAAAAACATTCTTTTTGTTTTAAAACACTAAAACATTCATGTAATGGTTAAAAGAATAGAAAACAACCATAGATTGATATTATGTCATAGAATTTGTTTCATTTAATTACATGTGACCTATATGAATATAATACATGTTAATATGATATGTGGTGTGTTTGGACTCAGAGAATAAGAAGCAATTAAATATGTAATATCATTTAAAAAAGTGTTACATGGGTTCAAAAAAAGAATAAAAAAGCCTATTTTTTCAAATAATAGCATGATAAACATATATTTATTGGTGCAATGTAATCACTGATGATGCATTATTCTGAAAAATCATATTCCATAGATGATTGAGAATGAAATTTTAGTGATTTTATGGACCAAAAAACAATGTAACAATAAAATACATAGAAATTGAACTCGGATTGACATGAAATCACAATAAAATTGTCTTCGAATCTTTTTTCCATGTACGAGTAGACGACACATCAATTAGATGTATAGTGTTCTTAGACATACTAAATAAGTTCTTAATAAAATATCGGTCTTCAAAATTGTGTAGAAGGGGTTAAAAGGAAAGAAATTACGTTTGATTTACCTTAAATAAAAAAAATAAAAAAATATCTTTATTTTAAAAATTCAGGTACTCAAGTCACATCGATATGAGTTTTTGTTTTCCAAATATGATCAAAAATTTTTTTGTGTGTTTGAATATACTAAAACATATGTTTAACAATAAATATCATACAAAATTTCCTTGATTTTAACAAAAATTGTAGAATAAAACCTTTGAATTATTTTTTGATTTGTACGAGAAGATTCAACATCAATCCAATGTGTAATGGGGTTGGACTGATTGAATGAATAGTTATTAATGAATTAATGATCTTAAAAAAATGTTCCATGGGGAAAAAACTTAAAAAAAAATATTTTATTACAATGAAATCATTTGAAAACAATGGTATACTGATTTGTGAAATGTTTGGAGTAACGATGAATCAAACTGAGTTGTCGTTTTCCTAGAATGATTGAGAACACCTTTTAAGATTTTAAAAATACTAAAACATTCTAATAACTGAAAAAAAAACTACCTAAAAACATTAAATTTATGTAAAATCAAAGGAAAAATATATTCAAATTATTTGTGACATTTATGAGTTGACAACACTTCAATTTTATGTGCATAATGCTTGAACTGGAAGATTAAGAATTCATATAAAATTAATAGTCTTTAAAAACATACATCATGGGATCAAAACCAATAAAACAACCATTGATTTCCTTGAAATATTAAAAATACAACCATGTTGTGATTTTTGAAATGTTGGGACTAAAGAGTCACAAATACATGTTTTTGTTTTCACGAGGTGATTGAAAATTCCCTTTTTACAATTTTAAAACTCCAAAATAATGAATGCACTTGTCTAAACCATATAAAAAACAATTCATTCACATGAAATCATGGAATAATATTCATTTAAATATTTTTAAAATTTATCAATATAAGGCATGTTTGTCTGATGTGTGGTGTTCTCAAAGGGACTAAATAAGTTGTTATTAATGAATTAAGAGTTATTAAAACCATGAACCAATGGGTTAAAATCCGGATAAATACATATGATTGATAGGAAATCATTATTAAAAAACATTAAATCAAGATAGAATGTTAATATGATGGGAAATTTTATTAGGCTTACTAGATATGCAGTTCTTAAAGAATTATTATTCTTTATAAATGTGTTTATGGATGTCAAAACCAAGAATACAACCACAAATATTAATGAAATAATAGGAAAAAATGTATCTATTTTCTAAATCTAGGGAAAAAATAAAAATGGATATGAGTTTTCATTTTCTTATGAGGAATGAGAAATCGTTTTTAGTTTTTAAAAACACAATTAAAAGAATATGATGGTAAAAACCATAGATAATGACCTCATATTAGCATAAAACCCTATAAAAACTATTTATGAATTATTTTTTTGGTGTAAATGTAGATGTTATGTAAATCCATCATGTGGTGTGCCCATACTAACTAAAAAGTATTTCTTAAAGAATTATCAATCTTCAAAATTGTGCACCAGAGCATAAAAACCAAGAAAATGGAATTTTATTATTGTTAAATACTATAAAAACAACCATATATTTTTGGTTTTTAGGGACCTGTCGATGTTTCATTTCAAGTTCTCCTTTTCCTAAGATTCCTATGAACACATTTTTAGTGTTTTAAAGCACTAAAATATTTTGTAATGGACACAACCCTGGAAAATGTCTTAAAATCAATGTGAAATCATAGAAATATATATTTGAATAATTTTTTATTTGTATAAGTAGATAACATAGCAATCTAACATGTGGTGTGCTCAGAAAGATAAAGTAGGCCATTCTTTATGAATTAATAGTCATTGATAACATGCGACATGAGGTCAAACCCCATAAAAAACCTCTTATTGCAATAAAATCCTAACAAAACAATTTTATATTGATTTATTATATATAGGGAATAATGAAACATCAATAAGGATTGAATATTGAACACGATGACCGAAAATTCTTTTTATGGGTTTTAATACATTAAAACATGTATATGTTTGTAAAAACCATATAAGAAGACATTATATTTGTATGAAATCATAGAAAAATTATCCTGAAGTTATTTTTGATGTGTATTCATCAATGATAAATCAATCTAACATATGTTGTGCTCAGACATTCTGTATTAATAGTTGTCAAACAAGTAACAGTTTTTAAAAAACGCCACCATGTGGTTAAAATAAATAAAATTACCTACAACTATCATCAATCCATAATAAAATAACAATATATTGAATTCTAAAATATAATAATAGGTTCTTCATCCATCTGAGTTGTTCTTTTCTCTATACAAATGAAAATGCATTTTTAGTGTATTAAAACATTGAAACATGTATCTACTTTCTAAAACCACAAAAAAACCATGGATTCAATTTACATCATTAGAAATTGTATATAAATTATGTTTGATGTATATTGGTAGATTATATTTCAATCCAATGCGTGGAATTCATATACTCATTAAATCAGTGGTTATTAATGATTTAATAGTCTTTTAAAATGCGCATCAGGGGGATAAAAATCAATAACTAGTTCTCCAATTTCCATGTAATCATTTGAAAACTATTGTATATTTATTTTTTAAATATAGTGACTAAGGGTGCATTAATCTATGTTTTTCCATTCTTAGGATGACCAAAAAAATAGTGTTTTAAAACACAAAAACAGGAATTGAATAGTCAAAATAATATCAAACCACATTAGATTGACATGAATTCATATGAAAAGTACAATATATGTTTTTATGCTGTGTAATCTTAAAAAACATATGTAGTGTGATCAAACTCACTGAATAAGCAGGTCATAAAGTAATAATGTTTCTAAAAAACATTTTTCATGGGGTCAAAACAAGGAAAATGACTTCATGTTACTATAAATTCTTATGAAAAGAACATATATTTATTTTTTAAATGAATATACTATTGATGCATCAATATAGGTTTTTGTTATTATGATATGACTGAAAAAACATTTTTAGTGTTCAAAAACACTAAATTGTGTGGACAATGGTAAAAAAATATAAAAATAGTATTTTATTGATGTTTTATCATAAGAAATCTCTATTTGAATTATTTGTGACATGTATGAGATCACTTAATGTCAATATGACATACATTGAGCTTTGACCAACTGAATAAATAGTTCTTAAAGAATTTATAGTCATTAAAAACATATTTTATGGTATAAAAACAAGAAAAAGAACTCCAATTGTCTAAAATTACTATAAATCAATCCTATATTGGTATTTGAAATGTAGAAACTAATTTCATGTCAATATGATTTTTTATTTACATGAGGTGACAAAAAATGTCTTTTGTTTTTTTTAGAAACTAAAAAAAGTGCTTAATGGTCAAAACCATATAAAACAACCCCTTATAAAATATAAATCATAGAAAAATGGAATTTGAATTATCTTTCAGATGTGTGAATAGACAGTAGGTCAATATTATGTGAGGTGCGCTCAAACTGCCTGAATAAGAATTTCCAAAGTAAATTATATTCTTGGAAAACATGATCCATAGGGTAAAAACCAATCAAATTACCTTTAATTTTTTGAAATCATCGCAAAATAGTCATATATTTGTTTTTTGATATATAGGAATTGACAAAAAATAAATAATATTTTTCATTATCTTATGATGACTGGAAACACATTTTTATTTTTTAATACACTAAAACTTGAATGAAATATTTAAAACCCTAGAAAATGACCTTTGATTCTTGTGAAATCATAAGTACAATGTCTTTGAATTATTTTTGACATGGATAAGTTTATTACACATCAATATTTCATGAATTGTTCTCTAATTGAATAAATAAGCATATTATTAATTTAAAAAATGTTTAAAAAATAATATTATATTGAAATGTAATTGAAAACAAAGTATTTATTGTACTAAAATTTAATTTTAACAATCTAGTTGAAACTAATTATTAGTGATTCATTTTATCGTGGTTTATTTTAAATTTATTTAACTTCCAATTTTATGTGTTGATGGGTGCATAGATTATAAAAAGTTTGAACTGAGTTATTTTTGGGAATTTGAAATTTTATAAAATGTAGATATATATTAAATTTCATAATTATTGTTATTTTTGTTTTTTAATATATGTTTCAGCGTGTATTTGATGTAAGTTGTTTTAAAAAAAATCAATTTTTGATAGTTTTTATCTTTCGTATGTCGCTATTTGCATCGATCGTGTGGGCTATAACAACTACTATTTGGTGATCACTGTAGTATATATCCACATAGCCAATATAATCTTCTAAATGAATGTTTCTATTAGAATCCATCAGCTGAACAATGTCATCTGTGAAACAACGAATGCTAGAGACAGAAGTGACCACCCAAAGTTGAAAACCATTTGGTGGTCGCTAGATGGACACTATAGGCCTTTAAAGACCATTTTTATGTTATAAAATGAAATTTTATATTATTTATGCATCGAACACACATAGGTCCACTATTGGATCAGACAACATCATCCTAGTAGAATTTTTAATCCCCCACAATGACTGATTAAGACATGAAAATGGCCAAAATGCCTAGATTTTGGATAACTAAAGGCCCAAAACTAGATGGCTCAAAGACCCAGTGGACCAATGATAATTGAACAGAATAAATATACCTTTTTTATTTCTCAAGATTGTGTAAAATGGTGTTTTATATTGGGGACAACACATGTATCCCCCAGTATGATCCTCCTGTCATGTGAGCTTTCCACCCCCATGGTTTCTTCAAAACATCTCCACTCCTAGTGTGAACCTGTAGTGTTAGAAATTCCCCCACCAAATTAATCTTTCTCCCTCCACACACCTACCAACATTACCTCACATGCACATGCACATGAAAAATTACCACCCCTCATAAATGGTTGGGGGTAAAGGTAGCATAGTTTGATATTCAAACCACAGCCGCCGGGTGCAAGGGATGCATTTGTGTCCCCCTCATTCATAGTTCACTTTAAATTTAAATTAATTATCTGAAATAATAATTATAAAATATTTTATTTTATTCAAACAATATAATTATAATATAACATAATCTAGTAAATTAGTTTACATATCAAGTCTTGTACAAAATCTATGACAAATTCTATTGTTAATTGAGCATTAAAAAATATACCACATTAATATTAAGGATAAAATATAATATCTAGGAATAAATTTTAAATTGATAAAACATATGTGGGTGGGTGAGTCTCCTAACCAATATAAAATCCTAATTATAAAACACATATAACCTATAAAATTTTGGGTCATTCTATCATTTATAATAAGTTTAAGATAAATGGCCTGAAAATCCATTTCATAATTGATTGAAATAAAAATAAAAATATAATATTTTCACTATAATTTTAAACCAATACCTTGATATCATCATTATAAACCATTTAATATAATAAATGGGGTTTAATCATTTAATAAAAATGGTCCATTAATCTTTAAATGAAAATTATGCTTCTAATATAAGGAGTTATTTTAAAACATTACCATGAAAATAATCGTCTATAGGAAAAATAGAGGAAATGTTACAAGATTTTTAAACCATTTTTATTTTAAATAACGAAGAATATGATTGGATTCATTAATTATTTTGAATTTAAACACGAACTATTGAAATATAAATCAAAACAACAATTAAAACATCATTAATTAATGATCTGTGTAATTTAGTCATAAGTCAACTATTAAAGAACTAGTGGAAAAAATCATCATAATATATATATATATATATATATATATATATATATAACAATGGTGACACCAAGATGATCAAGATATAGTCATAGAAAATATAAATAATGATTCCATCTAATTCGAAATGGATGTAATTTAATTCAAAACACTCAATTTTATCCAAAACTACCCGAACATAGAGAATGAATAACCTTACTAGATCATATTATTTACTTGAGTCCACTAACCAGATTAGAATCAAATCCTAGCATTGTACTCATACCAACATTTCTCACATATCTACCTTTTTTTTATGATTACATTAAATGGGGGACATATATCAATATATTCATCATGAATCACATTCTTATATGAATGATAATAATAGTAACTAACCCTTACCTCTAGATCCCCTTTACGGAAGTAGCCCTATTTTCAAAAAAATAACATATAATAAACACATAACAATAATGACCCCTAACTGAAAAAA
This sequence comes from Viscum album, assembly GCA_963277665.1. Classification (NCBI taxonomy): domain Eukaryota; kingdom Viridiplantae; phylum Streptophyta; class Magnoliopsida; order Santalales; family Viscaceae; genus Viscum; species Viscum album. The sequence continues at coordinate 2,037,271,611 of OY728156.1, forward strand.
TTTTACACCTTAACATTAAAACAACCAATAATAAGAGTCAAATTTCAAGGGTCTTTTTACGTCATGAAAACCTGTTTATAACGTGATGATCAGTTCTTCAAAACATCTTTAGAGAAATAAACTTATAACACCATATTTGAAAAAAAAATATCATGTAAACATCATTGAAGTATTCTAGTGATCCATGGAGCATAATAAAATGATAGAAAATCCAAGCCCAACCTCTATTTGAAATAAAATACATTAAATTATTTTTAAAACCAAAACAACCATTATGATAGGGAATTCCATTGAAAAGATACAAATAATTTTCTAATCAATCACTAGGTGTCCATAATTTTATAAAAGTATTTTTAATCCTATAAATGAGAGGAAACCCATTTCATGAAAAATTGAAACTAAAATTTATCTAACATATTTCGGCATGAAAAATTATAAGAAATTATACATACTATAAAATAATGAAAACATAGCATGTAAATGATAATGAAAATTATAGATTTAAATTTAAAAATAAATATATATGGAAACCTTCCTCAATTCACTATTTTCACTAATCTTAATTTCAATCTTGGAAAAATATTGAAATGAAATCAGCAGAATAACATACGGAACCCTAAAATAAGAAAAATACCATGTAAATTTATGAAAAATGAAACCTTAGATTTCCTCGGAAGTTATAGGGAATGATAATAATAGGCATGTAAAGAAGGAGAGATGAGTAGGATTTCAATATAACTTTATCATGAAAAAACACCATAAAAGTGAAAGAAACCCCATCAGAGATGTCAAATATGAGATAAATAAAGGGTGTGACTAGCCTGGGATAGTTGGAGTTCAAATGGGATGAATTTAGGTGGATAAAGTCTTAAAATTGAGTAGGGTAATGGGTAAAATTGAATTTTTTGTGATTCCCCGAACCTGATTCTTATTTAATAACAATATTGTATGGTTTTTTATTACATTTAATTTCCCTTCTGTCAGAAAAAATACGTATAAATAGACACAATACCTTCTTTATTTAATGAAAACACTAAAAATGATTACATTGCTTCAAGGTTAAGAGAATCCAACTAAACAAAAGTAACTACCAAGAGACCTATAACAACCATAGGGATACCACCTGATATAACCAAAAATCTCAATATAATAGTTTATTTCGTTCAAATCTGTAACCAAAATGAATAATATAGCCATAAACACAACAGTCGTACTAAGCCTCAGTGTAATGATAAGTACCATCTTTGTCAAGTCATCTTGAAAGTAGAACACCCTAATTCGTGTACTTATAAGGCCTTGGAGAAAACCTGACCATTTCCTGTTTTAGGTGATTGTTGAGTCTCCAATGTCTATAATACCTTTGAGTCATTGGTTATTTTTGTGGTTTAATTTTAAGTATCGAGGGGAATGAGTTTTCTTATTTTTTAATGTGTGCATTGAAGTTATAGAAATACAAATGTTTATAATATACTATTTTTATATATGTTAAAAAGATAATGATTTAAATTTTATGATGGGTTTGAATCATAACCCTTATATTTTAAATACCAAGAAATGTATGTACTTAGTTTTGGTACAAAGAAACATAATTTTTTTAGTTTGAAATTGTACTTTGGACAAATGAAAATAATAACCAATGTTGTATTTGATATTTTAGCTATACTTGGTGACTTATGTATTTCAAATGTTTTGAGAATATTTTATAAAATTTTTCAGCCCTAGATGTATAAAAACAAGGTTTTAACTAAAACTATGTCCTTTATTTTTATAATACTAGTATAAGATTTGCTAAATTATATATTAAAATTTGATTCACCACTTTATGTTTTAAAACGTTTGTATTTATAAAACTAATCAAAATATTGGTTTTAGGACATTGTTTGGTAATAATAGATATTTAATATTTGTTTGAATAAACATATATATATGTATATGAAAACCTATTTTTATATTTAACAAAAAATAAACTTTTACTTTTCTAAAATATAGGTCAGCACCCCACCTAGACGAGGGACACCATTTAGGTAGCCACTCAAGGCCTTGGTGGGAATCTCATCTACAACTCCTAGAAATTTCCTAGGGCAGTGGTGCACATGAATGGTGCATGATATGTCATGCACACAAGGGGTATAGAAATACCTAAGTGCGCACGGGTGTGCGTGTATGAAAGGAAATCATAGCGTGCCACCATACGGGGTGACCCATTGGTGTGTGTGTGCGCAGGAGCATTCCCACAGAGAACCCGGTACGGGGCGGTATTGTGAGGGGTAAGGAGTATTCTGAGCCTCGTTTGGGAGCCCTTGGATTATAAAGGATCCACAGAACTCACCCCATTTTGATGTGGGGTGGGATTTCTTAATGCGGGACCACATCTAGGTCGTCTGATCACAGTGCATGACATCTGGGCCATCGTTTTTGGTTCGGTCCTCGATTCCTAGTAGCTGTAGATTATCCTCTGCGTTTTTAGTAGCCATCTTATCGATCAGGATCTAATCATTTATTTTCATACCTTTTTAACGACATAAATATTTCATAGTTGTCCGATCTAATCCACACCTAATCTCAACCGATAATTCCTTTTTAAAACATGCGAATGAGCCTCAACCCATGGATCAAATCATGATATAATCATGTCCATCTATCTCATTGCTAGTTTTCTCTAGTTTCCTTCTTCTTCTACCTCTCACGTGTGCTGTTCGAGTTGCGCTCAACTTCAAGTTTCTCCATTTTTCGCCACCCATGACCGGGTGGCCCCTGTTGTCTCTTATTTTCCACAATATCGGGAACCCTCTGTCTTATTTTAAACTATGGTGCCCTAGTTTTCGATGATATTTTCATTAAATAAATATATTATATATAATTTATATAAAAAAATTAGTGTCACCTGAACCCTACGTTTCTCATCCTCTCCAGTGCCTCTATTAAGCCTCTCTAGATTTCCTCACCCTATTCCAACCATGTATGGGTCCTATGTATTCTTTCCATGCTTATGTTTTATTTATATATGTATATAAATATAGATGTATATACATGTATATATATATGGTTGACTATATGGAATATTGTTTCCTCCTAAAATGGTTAATTCTTGATCATAAATATGTTCTTAATCCTTCACCGAACAAGGGTTTGGGTTTTTATGTGTATGATAGATATAAAACTATATATTTCAATTATACATAAGCACACAAAGACACAAATACATATATATGTGTGTGTGTGTGTGTGTGTGTTCTTCATAACCATACCATTTATATCTCATGGCACGATTTGAAATCAACAAACCCTTGTTTAACTAACGTCCCTAATATGATTAAAACCAGTAAGTGTCGTTTATTTTTCGTGTAAGACCCTTATATATATACTATGTATAATCCTTCATACATATAAATTATAAATTTATATCGATGTTTATGTAAACATATATGTTATTTCGTTTAACAAACATTTTAATTTTTATATCATGATTAAAAACATAAGGACCCTTGTTAATTTGTGTGCCTAATATATTTAAGTCATATAATTTTCATTGGATATTTGGTTATGTGATTATATGTGTATACATATAAACAAAAATCCTCAATCTTATTTAGAATTTTCAAGGGATTTATAAGAATTAATAACACATGTATTTTTTGATATATGAATGGTTTTTATTTAAAAATACAATTCGTTATTTGCACCCATGTGTATAAACGGATTTACACAACACTAAACCCTGTATAATTTTGGATTTTCTAAATGTTATAATTTTTTTGTGATTAGTAATTATGGAGAATTAATGAGTATAATTTTTTTGTTTTATACTGTTATATACATATGTATGATCCACTTATTTTCATAATTATTAAATGGTATTAGTTAGGGTTGGTTTTCATGATTTTCAATTCTTATCATTGTGTGTAAATAATTTAGAGTATCCTTGTGATATGGTATACATAAGGATTCATGTAATAAATTTTTCGACAATAATGTGTTTAATACCCCACATGAAATACTTTTTTTATCTTTAATTTATTCATGCATCCAGTCCATGATGAATTTTCAATATGTATTTTATTCATAATATTTTAAAATCTAGTGTTACCATTTTTTGTGAAAAAACATGAATTTATTTTTGTGCCTTAGTTTTCATAACATATGCCATAATCTTCTTATCATAATTTTCAATTATTTCCATAGCCATGCAGTTGTTATTAGTGGTATTAACCCTTATAATAATGACACAATTTTTATATGTAAATGAAAAATAAAGAAATCAAACACAAATGTCATTTTATGGAATTAAGAACAAAATTATTCAAAGTTCTATCGGACACATTGAATAATATGAAATAAGAAACCAAGTAATATGTGACATGAAATAATAAGTAATGACTAATTTAATAAATTAATGTGTTGAGAGAACACTGATTTATAGAAATGAGAAATGCATCGGACTTAGTATGTGATGGGTGGGTCCCACTCTATCCCTTAGATGAATCAGTAGGTCTAATGAGACAAATAGACATTGAATTGGTTGAGGCCATTCCCAATCATGATTTGTGGATTTTGGCTGAAGGCTTAATAATTTTAGACATCATGGATGAGGCCTTGTCACAGTTTGGAACATGCACTTCCCTCATTATGACTATGAAATTAATTAACAAAGTAAATATTAGACTATTAGAATATACATGGTTAAAGAACTTGTACTTATGAGAATCAGAAGATGTAAATGATTAAGGGGTAATTTTATTCGGTACTCAATGATTTTATCACCCATTTTATGTCGTACAGTTAGTAATTAATGAAATTGATGTTGTTATTTTTTGTGAAACTCTGATCATATATTGCTTCCAGTTGTAAATTTTGCACTTGTAATTCTGCATGACATAAATATTAAGTTATAATGACTCATTATTTATATGTTTCACACCCAATATTTTGTATGAGCATTCCTATGATTGGAATATGTTTCATTATAACCCTATTAGTATTCCCTTAAATGTTTACTTGTATTTTGTGATCAATTGTTATGTTATGCTTTCCTTATGAAAATGTATTATAAATAATTTTAAAGGAATGTTTTCAAGAGGATTCAATTTCAGCATTATAATATTTTAAAACCCCTTACTGGGCACTCGTATACCCACCATATGTTTTAACATAAACATTATAGTAGTAGTGTATTTGAGTTACATTGTTGGTGGTAACTTTGTGGATATTATTTTCTCTTCCAGTTTTGATGGAAATGTAATAATTGTATATGATTCTCTAGGACCTAAACCAAAAAGATCCTCTATAGGGAAACATGATGTTTAATTTTTTTATCAGCATTTCCTTTTTTACAAAAAAATTACACACCATGTTTTATTCATCACAACACCGGCTCCGGGGCAGTCTGGGGCCGGGACGTGGCATTTTTAATGACCAATACATTCCACCCAGTTTACGAAATTTCACTCCAAAAATTTAGATGGAATTGTGTAAACCTTGGGTGGGATGTAAAATTTAGAAACCAATTTATGAAAAAATAACACATATTAAAAATATACTATAGGCTTTTCACGTACAAGTCACAAAATTTTATCTCGCCATGAAAAAACTATCTAACATGTGAAACTTCTCCACTACCTCCAAATTTCAATGAAATTTTAACCGATATTAAGAAATGACGATAAAAATCAATGAATAAAAAAATAATAAAGAAATGTGAGGTTTCTTGTGATTATTCTTCCCACCTCATAGATTTCTATACCCTAAAGTCAAAGTTGAAAAGGCCAGCCAAATATTGGATTAGGTTTAACTTCCTTATTAATGTTTCAACTCCAAAATCAAGGAATCAGCATTAAATTCACTAATACAAGGACTAAGGCAAGAAGCAATATTAATAATAAACTAAAAACACAATTAAATTCCAAAAGGAACATCATAGGCCACAAAAAATCAAGAAACATTATCATCATTACAAAAGTTCAATATACAATGCACCCCAAATTCTTCATGTGTAGGAAACCATAAATATAACTAGAAAAACTCACTAAAAAGATTCATTTACAATGTATCTATATACTATATTATATAAAAATCACATAAAGTAAACTAAACACATCACCTGGTTATCTTATATCACTTCCTTAATAAGGAAACAATTAATGACTAGATAAAAGAAAACATCTATAGAGTCTTCAATTTTCTTGATCGTCTAGGAAACATCACTCCTGAACCTCCATCAAAATATAATTAATAATTATAATTATAAATAATATTAATTATATAATTAATCATTTAAATAATTATTACTAATTCAAGTAATATAATGAAGTATAAATAATATATGTAATATAATTAATAATTAATAAAAAAAGGCATGAAATTTCTGCTTCTTTTGAATAATAAAAACAATAAATAATAATGTAATTAATATAAATAAAGACTTAAAATATAATTAAGAACTAATAATATAAGTGAATTATATAATAAAAAGTAATGCAATTATTTATTAAAATTATAATTAATAAAAAATAATAAAACTAATAAATAGTATTATAATAAAAATAATTGATAACAAAAAATATAATTAATATTATTATTAATTGTATTTATTATAATATTAATTACTAATTATATTATTTATGTATATTAAATATTACATTTTTATATTTTTTTATATTTTATTCTTGGAATTCCATGGATCTACTATATCTTCAAAATTTTTTGGATTCATCGCCACCTCAAATAACGATTCTACAACTTCATTAAAGATCAAGAAGAAATTGATATTTTAGTGAGATCGGAGCATGATATTCTACATTATGATTCAATAATCAAAAAATCATTACAGTGTAAAACCACACCACCCAGAAAAATCAAAATAAAAAAATTGGTTCAAATCATTAGGACCTATGGAGATCTTCTATCATGAATCATTTCCAGCTAAATATGTAACCATGTTTTCAGGAAATATGGTTTTCACAAATAGACAACATTACCATGGAAGCAGTCATAATGCATCACTAGCGGCAATGATGATGACATGCTCTAATGTCAAAGGCATGTTCTCAGTGTAATTATAAGATGGAAATAATGCAATTCATTCCTAAATAAGTGGATATAGATCCATAGACTCTATTTTCCCTATCATTACTTCTTGGATGATTGTAGAAAATGTTGGATGATAGTGTTAGGTTGGCTCACTTATCTATTTCAGCAACTATTCCTTTTCCTTGGATTGTAAATGTTTCTATTTAAGATTGGATACAACTTCTCAAAGTCTGTATATTTCAAGATAATCTCTCCATGGATCCCAAGGAAGGAAATTTAGATCTCAGTTAGTGGTCGGGATGGGTGTGGGAAAACTCTTGTTCATAACATGTTGTGGGATGTGGATGTGTTACAACATGAACATAGACCTACAAACCAAAATATCATCTAGAGTACTGGTTTTTATGGTTATTAGAAGGTCTCTCTCACTATATTGGTAATATGGATTGGGGTTGTAGATTATTTGGAAGTAAATCTATAAGGAACCATCCTTAAAACGTATCTTAATCTTGAATTTTAGTCATGAACATACATTATTACACATTGTGTATCTTTTCTGGTCTATAGTTTTAGAGAATTAGGATATCTTACATTCATAACATTCTACAATCATACAAAGAGGATACTTCGAAAAACAGTATCCATTTTCTTCAAAATATTTAACATTAAAACATATAATATGATTTCTTTGACAACATTCCATATCATTCATCACAACTCCCTTATTTCTCATACCCATCGTTATATCCTATGAAAGACATTTTTAAATCATGGGATGAGTATAAAACTCAGTAAAAGATATAATTAAATAAATCCTAATCAAGTGATAACATAAATACCAATACATCCCATAATCATAAATCTCATATGCGTAGAAAAATTAGGTAGTTTTCTTCAGACTTATTTACCATATAACTCATACATTCACCTTTACATATGGAATAAATGTTTGGTCAAATTCCATATCTATAGTACCCATTGAATTAGAGAGCTATAATGGGGATGACCCACCATATTTTGAGCTATAATGGGCTCAACCCAACAAATCATGAGCTATAATGGGGATCACCTACCATATATTGATCTATAATGACATCAAACATACATAAATAATTTCCAGGGAATATATCATGAATAAAAGACTTCATGAATCATTTACACCATTGAGAAAAACACATTCACAATTTCCAATACCTTTTTTTGTATAGAAACCGTTTTGGAATATAAACATCGCGCACACAATAATGAAATCATAATATTCATAAATAACTATGAAAACATATAATGGAGGTATTTAGAAATAAAAACTCATAAAATTAGAGGATAAAATTCATGATATTAATAAAAAGATTAGTCTAATTGTATTTCATAAAGGAGACATTTAAAAGGATTTAATAGGAATGTTCCTTACAAATACCTTTTCATTAAAGAGAGAATTGATTAAATGATGGGATTATGTATATATAATGTATGTAGACATAATACAGCATAATATAATCAAATTAAATTTCTCCATTCACTTATCATGATAAAAATATTTGAATTTGATTGTTAACCCAATGAATAGAAATTGGGATTAGAATTCACTTACAAAACTTCATCATGGTAATAGATGTAAATGGGGGTCTTAATGAGATAGAAATGGTGCATCTCATAATTAATATATAATAAGGGATATATAGGGTGGTGTGAAAACTTCCACCATCATTAGTAATAAAAAATTACAGAGCATAACATAGGGGTGGTTCTTGAATAAAAGCGAGAAATAGAGGATCCCTTACCTCGTGTTTGACATCCCTCAAACATGTATAAAGCTTCAGTATGAATGTTAAAATAGTGTTATTAATATTTAATATAAACATATTAATATTTATAACACCTTAAATGATAATTTTATAACAACATTTATCCCACTAATAATATTTTTTTAATTCCATTGTTTCGGGTGCTTGCATTACATGGTTCCCATGAGCAGTTCATAAAGGGTATCCTGTCGATTTGAAGTGAATCTACATAATTGGAATGGAATGTTATTTGAATATTTAAAAAAACATAAATTTTACCATTTATAATTTTAAATTCTATGATGAGGATGATTCATAAGTGAAAACATTATTGATATTTTTTTAGGTCATTTTGGAAATTCTTCGATCATAATGAACATATTTTGTTTTATAAATTAATAACATGTTTAATAAATGAATCCAGAAACATATATGTGATATAATAAATAAATTATAATCTAGTTCATCGTAAAAATGGTTTCATGACAAGTCATGAAATAAGTAAGTGAAATTTAAATCACATCATCCACGATGTTTGTAAATCGACACATCACAGACAGTGTTTTAATTTATTAAATAAGTGGGATAGGAGAAGAAGTATAATGGTGAATCTTCCATAGACATGATAAAATGAAAAATATTTAATATACTGGATCATTCATTCCTCTTGAATAAGGGTGAGGGAGGAGATAAGTATAACAGAAAATAAAAAGAAGAGAAAAGAAAGAAATCAAAAATGTATGTTTACCTCTTGATCTCTTCTACTTGAGATCCTTCTTAAGGCCCTTCTTTGGCCTTTTGGTGATATAATAAGGTCTTGGACGTGGGGACGGGTTTTTAATAGAGTATGTGTCAGAGCATTGGAAAGTCACAATTCTTTATAGGTGTGGGAAGAAGAGGGGGGAGTGGGTGGTATTTATAGTGGAAGAGAGGAGGAGTTTTACATTATTTTAATTATTATTTTATTATTTTTCCACATAACAAGAAATAGTTATGATTAAAATACAAAAAATAGTAATAATTGGATGTGATTTTTAACTAATGGTTTCTTGTATCACTTGTGATGCACGGAATAGTGTATTTATCTCATAATGTATTTATACCGTAATTATCGTATTTTACTATTCACAAAAAATTCATGTATTTTATAAAAATCATAAAAATTAACCTTAACCATTTTTCAACGTGTAGAATTAAAAAAATTAACTCTATGTTTTGAATATAATTTTCTAGATATGATTAATTTAATTTTTAAATAAAATAATATTCTATTCCAAGAACAACAATTTTAAAACATTTATTTACTTATTCCAAGATTTGGGTATATCAAAACTTCAATTAAATATTATATCTATTCTATCATAGGTGAGGTTAATATTCATAATGCTATGTTACTATTCATAAGGGAAACATTAATATTCATAAGGGTATGTTACTATTCACCAGAAATTAAGTTGGTCATAACAGACTCTAAATAACCTACTGATTGCAATCGTGTATGTCCATTTTTTAAAATTCAAAACACAGAAGAAGGAAAATTAGGTTTAGTCTAAATTAGAACTATCAAAATTAAACAATGTTTCATGAACATAAATATAATAATAAATAATGGGTTGTTACATTCTTCGCACATTCTAGAAATTGTGTCCTCGTAATTATATTTACTTATTAAACAAGTGAGGGTTCCCTTCCCTCATATCATTTTCAGATTCCCATGTTACTTCTTCAACCATGTGGTTTCTCCACAAAACCCTTACCTGGTGGATTACCTTAATCTAAAATACATGCTCCTTAACATCAAGAATCTTAATAGGTTTCTCTTCATAAGAAAGGTTTTCTTCCTGCCGAACAGTCTCTGGGATCAAATCATGAGGTGAATCTCAAACATACTTTATCACCATCAAAACAGGAAAATCATTATGTACCTGAGATAGGAATGGAGGCAATGATACATGGTAGGTGATTGGTCCATTATTCCCCACAATCTCATAAGGACTAACGAATCTTAGACTTAGCTTTCTTTTCTTACCAAAACACATCATGCATTTTGAAGGAGTGATTTTAATGAAAATATGGTCACCTACATTGAATGAGAAGTATTTTTTTCTGCTATCTACATAACTTTTCTGCCTACTCTGATATATTTTCATGTGTTGCTGGATCATCTTCACTTTATCATCCACTTCCTCTACTAATTTTGGCCCCACTAACTTCCTTTCACACTCATCATCCCAAAACATTGGAGTCTGACACTGCTTCACATACAATTCCTCCAAAGATGCCATCTGTATACATGAATGGACCCTTTTATTATATGAAAACTAAACTAAATAAAGATATTGATCCCAAAATCCCTGTTAATCCATTGAAAAAACTCGAATCATAACCCCCAATGTCTAAATTGTTTGTTCTGACTGCCCATATGATTTGTAACGCCCCGACCCCAGCTACCCAGAGTCGGTGCATTAATTACATAACATTGGCATGATCACAAGAAAGATCAAATCTCAAAAGACCGATTGGTTTAGTAGCCTTGGAAACACTAGATATATTCATAGGTTTTACATTACATCATAAAATGAAAAACTACTACAACAACATAGTGTTTCCACAATCCACACTATTAACCCCTCATAAAATCCCTGCAGGTCATTCATAACTTACTTCTTCACATCCTGGGAAAAATAAAACATAGAAAAGGGGTGAGCTCAAATGCCCAGTAAGGATAACAATATAGAGGAAACTTTCATAAATAAAAATAAACATTTAAGGCAACGTATAACTAAAACAAAAGCCTTTTAAACTTGAACATTTAACACAGTATGGCATAAATAAAATGAAATAATGCCATTTACTTATTCACATGGATATTCTACTAATCGAATAATCACATGCAAAAATCAATAACCACTTTCATAATGTTGGAATGCATAATGCCAGACTATCATAACCACATAGCCAAGGCCTCGTGCAAGACTACAAATAAGATTTTGTCAAGGCCTTGTGCCAAGACACTAGTTTGTCTCATGAGACCTACCGATGCATCGAGGAGCTATAGCGGGCTCCACCCATCACTTATTAAGTCCAATGCATTCCCATATGAAAAGGTTTAAACATAACATAAACATTCGTATTAAAACTAGCATACGAAATGTCAATAATTTCACCATAAACTATGAATGGTATAAAAATAGCACATCCACAGTCAAACATATCACAAAACCTTCAATACAATATAGAAGTTTTGTATCATAATAAATCAACTTCAAATAATCTTAAAATCCATCAAAGGATGTTGACATAGATGAAATCAAAATTCTTTTTAAAGAAGTATCTCCTTTTATTTTGAAATCATTTAAGATCCATATAAAATAAAACATTTTCTTTGAAAATATTCTTATAAGCTTGTAAGGAAAGCTTTGAAGATTTTATAACGGCGTAAAATAACCGCACCCGCCGTATAAGTTAAAAAAAACATTCTTACCTCAATTCTGTCGAAAAGGTTAAAAAGGACCTTGTTTTGAAAACGACGGAAATATTCCTTTATAAACCTCTTATAAAAAGTCAAAAAAAGGGTATAAATGACTTTAACCCATATTCTTGTAAATAGTAAAAATGTTTTGAAATACATTTTTAAGAAACATGGATGTGGATGATAAAGAGATCCCAGTAGATTATTACATATAAACAACCTCGGATAATGAAGAGATTGTGAAATAACCCTTAACTTGTACTTTTCCTTGGTTGGGGTAGGTTAACCTCCTGTATAATGGTGAAATAATTGTTATTAAATTATACAAGAATCATATATATTAATATGATATCATATATGATCTTTTAACATTGATTTGTTAATAATATCTTAGAATTATCGTCGTTTCGGGAGTTAACTTACTCATTTTATTTTATATGTTTTGTTACATAAGCCATGGTTGTTGTATCTTATTCATATCCAGAATGATATACAGTCCTTAAACATCATTTTTAAATCATCAAATGATAATTATACTTGAATGGATACGATGGAGAATGAATCTCATCGCGTTCGTGGAGACGGTAGTCCGTACGTACGCGCGAGCGACAATATCATTCTTTTGATATTAAAATAATATATAAATGGATGGTATATCATATATACAGAATAATTAACATGTTATATTTATTATTTACATGAGTTACACATCATTATTATACCCATCCAAATAATATTATATTGAATAACAATTACACCACGACGTGGAGACGGTAAGCCGTACGTACGCACGTATGGTGACATGTTATTCAAAGGGTGGATAGAATACTGAATATGATTGTACCATATTTATAATAACATCACAGTATATGTGAGATACTGGAGTTATTATTTCAGAATGGTAAGAACAAAGGAAGAAGAAGTGGAAGAAGAAATGAACTTAGAAAAGGGTGGTGAAATCATTACCTCTTCTTCGGGTTCTTCCTTTTGATTTGATCAAAAGGGCTCCTTAGGTTGGCTTTCTGATCAAACTAAGGCCTCTAGGTTGTAGTGAGGGATGTTGGGAGAGTATTTGGGCAGAGTTTGGCCGAACCAAAAGGCTTTGAAGGTGTGAAGAAATGAGAAGGATGAGTGCCCTTTTATAAGAGGGGTGAGGGGCACCTTTGGAAAATCTAGAAATATTAATTTATAATAAATTCATATTCGGTTTCTAATGGCTCCAAAGTTGACTATTCAAAGGTTAAGGTGGGGATAGGTCGAAAACCACTCAACCAATAGAATTTAGACAGGTTTGGGTACTTATATTAACCTTATCTTTAAGTATTAACTCTAAGTTAATTAGTTTCACTTTTACAATGTCTCTTTGTATTTTTATATAATATGGTTAATAAACTTACTATATACATCCAAGCGACCCCCAAGTGGTCCATTAATGATTAACCTATAATAATATAAGTCTCTTGGCCGAACCTTAGATTTTTAGGAATTTAATATCAATTAATAATATAATATTTGTTTTAAGAACTCTTTTTTGTCAATTTTGACACTATTCAATAGTTGATTTTTGTGAAACTCATAACAGATTGATTACTTCGAAAAAAGTCCATTAAATCAATACTAATATATCATATTAGCCTAGAAAATTAGTTTAATTCATTAAAAGTTTCATATTATATTTATTTGGGTATTTATAATATCAATTATTTTAATTTTTCACTATTATAGTAATTACTGCATCATCATTGTGTCATAAATAAAATATATTATTCAATGTCTAAAAATTATAAATAAAATATAATTATGTAGGAAATCTTTTTATCTTTCTAATGAATATTTATAATCTAAAATCCAACATATATAACCCTATGTAAAAATTGTTGTTCTAAAAGATATATGCTTGTGTCATTTTTATATTCATTTTGACTTAATTAAAATAAAGTGTCATTATCACTTACAAGTGGATCCATGGGGTCCCAAAATAGACCCAAAGATGACCATGGTCGACTATGTATCAACCAATAGGGTTAAGACACGTTTTAGGGTAATTTAGTATTATTATAATATTATTTTTTAACCCTTATTTACCGGATTTACCCTTAACCATGGTAAATAAAATATTTACCGCAGTAATTATTCAAAATGTCTAAAAATAAAAGTTACCTATTTACACAATTTGAACATCCTGATTCCAAATATGGAATCCATTTTTCTAAATTCAAAACACAGAAGTGGCAGAAATTAATTTAAAATTAATTCCCGCTGTCAAAACAAAAAGCGTGTTTTTAAGAGATAATAACTACCAAAAGATTGACACTTGTTTATGTTCGGTTTAATTGTAAAATTATGTCCAATGACCAACATTATATTAAATGGTAAAAATATATTCTAAATATACATTAAAACCACTCAAATTCATAATTTATCACTATTACTTATTCTGATTAAAAAAGTTGTTTTTAATTAAAATTTAGTAATTTTCACTATTCATCAAAATATGAAAGTTATCCGAAAAGTACCAAAATTTCACCTTAGGCTAAATTCAATATTCCGAGTCCAAAAATGAAGTCCATTTTCAAATATAAAATATATATAATTTCAACAATTAGGTATTACTATTCACAACGGCTAGTTTAATTAGTTGTGGTGTGTGTTAGAACTCGAGGTTGCCTACAACACACGCTATCACATTATTCAAAGGGAAACGTACCGTAGAAGCTTGGGGTGTTACATTCTCCCCTCCTTCAAATAATTGCGTCCTCGCAATTTCTAGGGTATTACTGCATAAAAAGACTCGGGTGGTTCTTCATCATAAGTTCCTCGGGTTCCCACGTTGCCTCTTCCATCTTATGATTCCTCCACAAAACTTTTACCAGACGCGTCGTCCGGTTTCTCAGCACTTGTTCTCTCGTATCAAGAATCTTGATGGGCTCTTCGCAATAAGACAGATCGGGTTCCAGTTCTAAATCTTCATAGGTGAGTACATGCGTTGGGTCAGGCATGTATTTCCTCAACAGAGATACGTGGAACACATCGTGAACTTTGGAGAGACTTGGCGGCATTGCCAATCGGTAAGCTACAGTCCCAATTCATTCTAGAATTTCGAAAGGTCCGATGTACCTGGGACTCAATTTACCTTTCTTATCAAAACGTATGACTCCCTTCCACGGAGATACCTTCAGGAAAACATGATCACCGACTTGAAATTCCAAATCCTTCCTTCGATTATCGGCATAGCTCTTCTGCCTACTTTGAGCTGCTTTAATGTGATTTTGGATTACCTTCACCTTTTCCACCGTTTCCTCCACCAGTTCTGGGCCTACAAGTTTTCTTTCACCAACGTCATCCCAACAGGTTGGTGTACGACATCTCTTTCCATATAACGCTTCATATGGTGCCATCTGAATACTCGAATGGAAGCTATTGTTATAGGAAAATTCTACTAGTGGTAAATATTGATCCCACATACCCTGAAAATCAAGTGAGCAAGATCTCAACATGTCTTCTAAGGTCTGAATAGTCCGTTCTGATTGTCCGTCTGTCTGAGGGTGGTAAGCAGTGCTCAAATGAAGTTCAGTATCCAGGGATTTCTGAAGACTTTTCCAAAATCTTGAAGTAAAACGGGGATCACGATCAGAAACAATCGATAGGGGTACTCCATGAAGTCTCACAACTTCATTAATATATAGTCTTGCTAGACGTTCTAGGGGTAGATCTTCTCTTATAGCAAGAAAATGTGCTGACTTGGTAAGACGATCGACAATAACCCATATTGAATCGTTCCTTCTAGGAGTCTTTGGTAGCCCCATGACAAAGTCCATTGTAATATTGTCCCATTTCCACTCCGGTATGGGAAGAGGTTGCATGACTCCTCCAGGCTGTTGCCTTCCAGCTTTCACTTGTTGACAAACCATACATCTTGACACAAAATCAGCAATCTCCCTCTTCATGTTGTCCCAACAAAAATGTTCCTTCAAATCTCTATACATTTTGGTGCTCCCAGGGTGTATAGAGAAATTGGAACTATGAGCATCATCCAGTAATTCCCTTTTTAGATCAGGTACATTGGGAACACAAAGTCTCTTCCCGAATTTCAAAATTCCACCTTCATACGCAAAGTCTCTCAATCTCCCATCATTCACAGCTTTAATCTTCTTTTGGAATTCTTCATCATCAGTCTGAGAACTCTTAATCCTTTCTAGTAAAGATGGTTTGGCAACCATTTGAAAAAGCATTGATGTTTCACCTTCCCTGGTTATTCCCATGTCCATCTTCACTAGCTCCATGAAAATTGGATCCCTTTCAATTCTCATATTGTTCAAAACTCCATGGTCTTTTCTACTCAAAGCATCTGCCACCTTGTTTGCCTTCCCTGGGTGGTAGTGTATCGTACAATCATAATCCTTGAGTAATTCAAGCCATCTCCTTTGCCTCATGTTGAGTTCTTTTTGTGAGAAAATATACTTCAAACTCTTGTGATCAGTATAAATCTCACATTTTTCACCATAGAGGTAGTGCCTCCATATTTTCAAAGCAAAGATCACTGCTGCTAACTCAAGATCATGAGTAGGATAGTTTTGTTCATGAATTTTCAACTGTCGTGATGCATAGGCAATAACTCTATCATTCTGCATAAGGACACAGCCAAGTCCTTTCTTTGATGCATCACTATAAATAACGAACCCATCATTCCCCGATGGTAGAGTCAATATAGGAGCATTGACTAATCTTCTCTTCAGTTCTTCGAAACATTCTTCACACTCTTTTGTCAAAACAAATTTAACCCCTTTACGTGTGAGCTTCGTTAATGGGTTAGCCAATCGGGCAAAATTCTGGACGAAACGTCGATAATAACCTGCCAAGCCAATAAAACTACGTACCTCAGTTATACTTGTAGGTGCTGGCCATTCTTGGATTGCCTTGGTCTTAGAAGGATCAACAGAGATTCCATCTTTAGAGACAATATGGCCAAGAAAAGAAATCTCCTGAAGCCAGAATTCACACTTGCTAAACTTTCCATATAATTCATGCCTCCTCAGAGTCTTCAAGATAATGCGTAAGTGATTTTCATGATCTTCGTAGGTTTTGGAGTATACCAAGATATCATCAATAAATACCACCACAAATTCATCGAGATACTCCTTGAAAACTCTATTCATCAGATCCATGAATACAGAGGGTGCATTAGTCAATCCAAACGGCATTACAGTAAACTCGTAATGCCCGTACCTGGTTCGAAATGCTGTTTTCGGAATGTCTTCCTTCTTTGCACACAACTGATGGTATCCAGATCGAAGGTCAATCTTTGAAAAGTATTGAGATCCATATAGTTGGTCAAATAAATCATCAATACGAGTTAGGGGATACTTGTTCTTTATCGTTATAGCATTGATCTCCCTGTAATCGATACATAACCTCATAGATCCATCTTTCTTTTTAACAAAAAGAACAGGGGCTCCCCATGGAGAAACACTAGGGAGAATAAATCCCTTATTACTCAATTCCTCTAGTTGTTTATTTAGTTCGACTAACTCTACAGTGGCCATTCTATAAGGGGTCTTCGATATAGGCCTTGATCCAGGAATCAAATCAATAGAAAACTCAACTTCTCGTTCTGGAGGATGTCCAGGTAAATCTTCCGGAAATACATCTACAAACTCTTTCACAATAGGTACATCCTCTATTTGAACATTCCTTTCCTCACCGACAGTTATTTCATTCTCTTCCTCCCCGATAATTGAATTAAGTTGAGCTACAGGGGGTGGATCTAAATAAGAATTAGGTGGTGACGATTCTGCTCTAAAAATAAGGTGCTCCTTATCATTATCATCAAGAATCGTAACCTCTTTCTTCTTACAATAAATCTTCGCATCATAGTCCGAAAGCCAGTCCATACCGAGGATTATATCAAACTCAATCATAGGTATGACGATGAAATCAGCAGATAAAGAAAATTTATGTGCTCTAATGGGGACTGATTCGCAAAACTTTGTTGCAACGATACTTCCCTTAGGAGTTTTAACTGACAACTCCCTTATTAAATCAAATTGGAAATATCTAATTTTCTTAGCAAACTGGGAAGATATGAAACAATGCGATGATCCAGAATCAAATAATGCATTTGCTAAACTTGAGGAAACCATTAAATTACCTGCCACCACGTCTTTCGGAGCTTCTACCTCAGCAGTAGTGATAGCATAAGCCTGGCCTTGATCCCTTGGCCTTTTCTGAGGTAAGTTCTCCTGATGCTTAGGACATGCATTTGCATAATGCCCCATCTCCTTGCAATTGTAGCACTGAACGTTGGTAGCTTCCTTCTTCCCCTTGCAATCATGAGCTTGGTGGCCTTTTTCACCACACTTGTAACAGACTCTCATTCCCTTCAGGCAAGCACCAGGATGTTTCTTCCCGCATTTACCACAAGATGGATATTCAACCATTCCTTTCTTCCCCTTATTTCCATTCCCAGATTGATCAGCAGGTCTCTTCTTCTCTTGCTTTGCTTTAAAGTCATAAGATTTAGAGAATTCCTTTTCGGTCTTGATAGCACATGAGACAATGTCTTCGTACGATGAAAAGGATTGTGAGACTAATGCTCGACGGAGAAATGGTTTTAACCCATCAAAGAAACGATCAATCTTACTTCTTGGGTTGCGAATATAATCACCAGCGTACCTCGCTAACCTTGTAAAGTTAGCCTCATACTTTGTGACATTCTCATCCTCCTTTTGTCTCAGACTCAGAAATTGTTTTTCCATATCTGCTCGATGGTCGCGAGGAAAGTATTTTTTTTAAAACAGATCTTTGAACTCCCTCCATTCCATATTTGATACATCATCATCTTCCTTCGTATTTTGAATTATTTACCACCATTGATCAGCATCTCCAGTGAGGCGGTAAAATGCCATGATAACTTTTTCCCTTTCACTGCTCCCCAAAGCCTGAAATATTTTCTCTAGGGAAAATATCCATTGCTCAGCTACTAAGGGATTTGTATTCCCATTGAACGTTGGTGGTTGGTGTCTCATGAATCGATCTAACATTGATCCTCCACGCTACGGATCAGGGTGCTCCATACGGGTAAGGTTATTATTCATAACCTGAGTAAGTTGTCCCAGTATGGTGATTAGTTGATCAGCACCAGTTGCATCACCAGCCCCACTATAATTATCTTGAGCAGGAGGGCAATCCCTACATGGAGTGCGTGCATTGATACGGTTTCCATTTCTTCCACTAGGCGCCATTTCTAAACAATGGCATAAACTAGATCAGTTTATGAATCAAAATACATAATCCCATACTTATAAAACACTTAACATAAATTGAACTATTTATGGATATAATGCATAATCATAAAATTGTTTTCTTTGAGGAAGTATATACTCATAAACCCTTCATAATGATTTGTAAAGAAAATGAGAGTTATCCTAAGCATATCCCCCGGGAGTGTCGTAACCAAGAGTGCAGCAAGGCCCGTTGTCGTGCACCAGTTCCCGTTCGAGTCTAGCTCAAAGCGGTGTTTTCGGGTTTTACCCCTAGGTACATCTGTGCCAGAGCCACCTCTACCTGCTCGTATCCAGACAGGGATGTATTGCTCGGAAAACTCACAAAATCTCTACAATACCAAAATTCTAGAAAGTTCTTCTATACTAATCCTCAAAGTTCATCTTAGGTCTACGTGCTCAAATCAGAGTTTATCTAAATCTAGTTTCCAAGGTTTGTACTAAACTTCCTCTGATACCAACTGTAACGCCCCGACCCCAGCTACCCAGAGTCGGTGCATTAATTACATAACATTGGCATGATCACAAGAAAGATCAAATCTCGAAAGACCGATTGGTTTAGTAGCCTTGGAAACACTAGATATATTCATAGGTTTTACATTACATCATAAAATGAAAAACTACTACAACAACATAGTGTTTCCACAATCCACACTATTAACCCCTCATAAAATCCCTGCAGGTCATTCATAACTTACTTCTTCACATCCTGGGAAAAAAAACATAGAAAAGGGGTGAGCTCAAATGCCCAGTAAGGATAACAATATAGAGGAAACTTTCATAAATAAAAATAAACATTTAAGGCAATGTATAACTAAAACAAAAGCCTTTTAAACTTGAACATTTAACACAGTATGGCATAAATAAAATTAAATAATGCCATTTACTTATTCACATGGATATTCTACTAATCGAATAATCACATACAAAAATCAATAACCACTTTCATAATGTTGGAATGCATAATGCCAGACTATCATAACCACATAGCCAAGGCCTCGTGCCAAGACTACAAATAAGATTTTGTCAAGGCCTTGTGCCAAGACACTAGTTTGTCTCATGAGACCTACCGATGCATCGAGGAGCTATAGCGGGCTCCACCCGTCACTTATTAAGTCCAATGCATTCCCATATGAAAAGGTTTAAACATAACATAAACATTCGTATTAAAACTAGCATACGAAATGTCAATAATTTCACCATAAACTATGAATGGTATAAAAATAGCACATCCACAGTAAAACATATCACAAAACCTTCAATACAATATAGAAGTTTTGTATCATAATAAATCAACTTCAAATAATCTTAAAATCCATCAAAGGATGTTGACATAGATGAAATCAAAATTCTTTTTAAAGAAGCATCTCCTTTTATTTTGAAATCATTTAAGATCCATATAAAATAAAACATTTTCTTTGAAAATATTCTTATAATCTTGTAAGGAAAGCTTTGAAGATTTTATAACGGCGTAAAATAACCGCACCCGCCGTATAAGTTTAAAAAAACATTCTTACCTCAATTCTGTCGAAAAGGTTAAAAAGGACCTTGTTTTGAAAACGACGGAAAGATTCCTTTATAAACCTCTTATAAAAGTCAAAAAAAGGGTATAAATGACTTTAACCCATATTATTGTAAATAGTAAAAATGTTTTGAAATACATTTTTAAGAAACATGGATGTGGATGATAAAGAGATCCCAGTAGATTATTACATATGAACAACCTCGGATAATGAAGAGATTGAGAAATAACCCTTACCTTGTACTTTTCCTTGGTTGGGGTAGGTTAACCTCCTGTATAATGGTGAAATAATTGTTATTAAATTATACAAGAATCATATATATTAATATGATATCATATATGATCTTTTAACATTGATTTGTTAATAATATCTTAGAATTATCGTCGTTTCGGGAGTTAACTTACTCATTTTCTTTTATATGTTTTGTTACATAAGCCATGGTTGTTGTATCTTATTCATATCCAGAATGATATACAGTCCTTAAACATCATTTTTAAATCATCAAATGATAATTATACTTGAATGGATACGATGGAGAATGAATCTCATCGCGTTCGTGGAGACGGTAGTCCGTACGTACGCACGAGCGACAATATCATTCTTTTGATATTAAAATAATATATAAATGGATGGTATATCATATATAAAGAATCATTAACATGTTATATTTATTATTTACATGAGTTACACATCATTATTATACCCATCCAAATAATATTATATTGAATAACAATTACACCACGACGTGGAGACGGTAAGCCGTACGTACGCACGTATGGTGACATGTTATTCAAAGGGTGGATAGAATACTGAATATGATTGTACCATATTCATAATAACATCACAGTATATGTGAGATACTGGAGTTATTATTTCAGAATGGTAAGAACAAAGGAAGAAGAAGTGGAAGAAGAAATAAACTTAGAAAAGGGTGGTGAAATCATTACCTCTTCTTCGGGTTCTTCCTTTTGATTTGATCAAAAGGGCTCCTTAGGTTGGCTTTCTGATCAAACTAAGGCCTCTAGGTTGTAGTGAGGGATGTTGGGAGAGTATTTGAGCAGAGTTTGGCCGAACCAAAAGGCTTTTAAGGTTTGAAGAAATGAGAAGGATGAGTGCCCTTTTATAAGAGGGGTGAGGGGCACCTTTGGAAAAGCTAGAAATATTAATTTATAATAAATTCATATTCGGTTTCTAATGGCTCCAAAGTTGACTATTCAGAGGTTAAGGTGGGGATAGGTCGAAAACGACTCAACCAATAGAATTTAGACAGGTTTGGGTACTTATATTAACCTTATCTTTAAGTATTAACTCTAAGTTAATTAGTTTCACTTTTACAATGTCTCTTTGTATTTTTATATAATATGGTTAATAAACATACTATATACATCCAAGCGACCCCCAAGTGGTCCATTAATGATTAACCTATCATAATATAAGTCTCTTGGCCGAACCTTAGATTTTTAGGAATTTAATATCAATTAATAATATAATATTTTTTTTAAGAACTCTTTTTTGTCAATTTTGACACTATTCAATAGTTGATTTTTGTGAAACTCATAACAGATTGATTACTTCGAACAAAGTCCATTAAATCAATCCTAATATATCATATTAGCCTAGAAAATTAGTTTAATTCATTAAAAGTTTCATATTATATTTATTTGGGTATTTATAATATCAATTATTTTAATTTTTCACTATTATAGTAATTACTGCATCATCATTGTGTCATAAATAAAATATATTATTCAATGTCTAAAAATTATAAATAAAATATAATTATGTAGGAAATCGTTTTATCTTTCTAATGAATATTTATAATATAAAATCCAACATATATAACCCTATGTAAAAATTGTTGTTCTAAAAGATATATGCTTGTGTCATTTTTATATTTATTTTGACTTAATTAAAATAAAGTGTCATTATCACTTACAAGTGGATCCATGGGGTCCCAAAATAGACCCAAAGATGCCCATGGTCGACTATGTATCAACCAATAGGGTTAAGACACGTTTTAGGGTAATTTAGTATTATTATAATATTATTTTTTTAACCCTTATTTACCAGATTTACCCTTAACCATGGTAAATAAAATATTTACCGCAGTAATTATTCAAAATGTCTAAAAATAAAAGTTACCTATTTACACAATTTGAACATCCTGATTCCAAATATGGAATCCACTTTTCTAAATTCAAAACACAGAAGTGGCAGAAATTAATTTAAAATTAATTCCCGCTGTCAAAACAAAAAGCGTGTTTTTAAGAGATAATAACTACCAAAAGATTGACACTTGTTTATGTTCGGTTTAATTGTAAAATTATGTCCAATGACCAACATTATATTAAATGGTAAAAATATATTCTAAATATACTTTAAAACCACTCAAATTCATAATTTATCACTATTACGTATTCTGATTAAAAAAGTTGTTTTTAATTAAAATTTAGTAATTTTCACTATTCATCAAAATATGAAAGTTATCCGAAAAGTACCAAAATTTCACCTTAGGCTAAATTCGATATTCCGAGTCCAAAAATGAAGTCCATTTTCAAATATAAAATATATATAATTTCAAAAATTAGGTATTACTATTCACAACGGCTAGTTTAATTAGTTGTGGTGTGTGTTAGAACTCGAGATTGCATACAACACACGCTATCGCATTATTCAAAGGGAAAACGTACCGTAGAAGCTTGGGGTGTTACATGATTGGGGATGAAATGCTATACTGAAATTTATTTCGGTGCACAATGTCTTCTGGATGACCTTAAAAAAGTTATAATTTCACCTAGGATACCATTCAAATATAAGGAAAAGTGGAACTCTAGGTACCCTTATAATCTCTTTGAGGTTCAATCGATAATGATGATCTAAAGGCATTGTATCTCAAATAGGGATAAAATGTGCATATTTAGTCAATAGATCAACAACGAACCAAATTGAATTGTTACCTCAAGAATTATTTGGTAGTCCCATAAGGAATTCCATGTATATATTCTCCTATTTCTAATATACGACTAGAAAATGATAAAGGATCCCCTTCAGTTACTGCCACTCTACCTCAACTTGTTGACATGACAAACATTTCTTGGTAAAATGAGCAATATACATTTTGTCTGCACCCCACCAATAATACTCCTAAATGTCTCTGTACATCTTAGTGCTGCTGGGTTGAACTGAAAACATAGAACTATGAGATTCACATACCAATTATTTCTTCCACTGAGAATAAAAAGTCACAAACAATATTTTTCCAAATCATAAAACAAAATATTTATAAAAGTTGAATTCTAACAACTTACCCATTATAACCAATTCTACCTTTTTGTAGCTTCCCATATGATTTTTGTTCTTGCTTAATTCAGTCTAAAAAAGGTGACTGCACTAATACCTAAAACAGAATAGAGAAACTTCATGAACCAATAATATCCAATCCAAATTTTATCAATTTATTTACCAAAGGATCACATTCCCAAAGTATCATGGTTAATGTGGCATTACTTTTCCGAATCAATGCATCTGCCACACTTTTTTCATTCCCAGGATTATAATATATCGTGGAATAATAATCCTTAATTTTATTTATCCATCTTCTATATCTCATGTTTAATTTCTTCTAAGTGAATATATACCTCAATATTTGTTCTTCAGTATATATTTTACACCGGGATCCCTATAAATGCTTCCTTAACATTTTTAAATAAATAGCCATTGTTTTAAATTACAAATCATCTGTAGGGTAATTAAACTCATGGGGTTTTAACTAATGTAAAGAATAAGAAATTTCCTGATCATTATATATGATAACACAACCAATTATATTTAATTAAGTGTCACTGTAGACAATAACTCAAAATTTCTAGAAGGCAAGTCCAAAACTGGTTCATTCAATAATCTCTTCTTCAGTTCCTGAAAACAAACATCACATTATTCTATCCAAATAAATTTAACCCATTATTGTGTCTAGTTAGTTAGTGGGATAGATAATCATGCAATGTTTTTCACAAATCGTTGGCTATAACAAGATAATATAAGATAAATATGTATCTTTGTAACATCTTTTGTTCTTGGACATTCATTAACAAATTTTGTTTTGGAAGGATCAACTGTTATTCCATCATTAGTTAAAATGTGCCCAAGAAAATAAATTTTTTGCAACCAAAAATCACACTCTCTAAATTTTCCATCCAGTTTCGTTTTTTATGGGTTTCAAAACAACCCTTATAATTTTTTCATGCTAATATTTACTTCTTGAATATATCACAATGTCATAAAAAACCACCACAATCTTGTCCAAGAACTCATGAAATAGTTTATTCATAAGATCTATGAATATAAAGGGTGCATTAGTCAACCCAACAGTCATAACTATAAATTCATAAATAGCATATATAGTATGGAATGTAGTCTTTAGGATGCCTTCATCCTTTACTTTCAATTTATGGTACCCCGACCTCAAGTTAACCCTCAAAAAATACTTTGCTCCCTAGAGATGATAAAAA
The DNA here is from genome assembly GCA_963277665.1 of Viscum album. Classification (NCBI taxonomy): domain Eukaryota; kingdom Viridiplantae; phylum Streptophyta; class Magnoliopsida; order Santalales; family Viscaceae; genus Viscum; species Viscum album. The sequence goes on from OY728156.1 coordinate 2,037,297,204, forward strand.
TATCATCGATATGAGGAAAAGAATACATTTTTTTTCTGTAATGTTATTAAATTCTCTATAATCATGGAAAAGTCTCATTAAACCATTTATCTTTCAGAAAAAACACAGGAGAACCCTTTGGTGAAGTGCTAGGTCAGAAGAAAACTTTATCTAAAATTCCAGCAACTACTTTTTTAATTCATGATGTTCCATTTAAGAAATTTGATAAGGGGGTATAGAATTTGTCTTTGCATATGAACTAATTCAATAATAAAATAAACCTCATGATCATGAATAACACTAGGAAAATCATCCAGATAAACATCCAAATATTTATTTACCACTGGTACATCATTAATCTGGATAGTTCCCTTATCTTCAAAAATATGAGAAAGATAACATTCATTTATATATTTTATTAGTTTTTTAGCTTCTTGATATGTTATCAATGGTTTGGGTTCATTATTGTAGACAAACTAAAACTCTTTTTGAAAAAAGACTTCATTTACCATGTAATATATATTAGCAAGATAAAAAAATCCCATATATACCGTGAATTACATCAAACTCCACTATATAAAAAACAATAAGGTTATCAGGTAAACCCTTTCCTCATACATAAATAGGTAGATTCTGATATTTTTTTTCCAAAAAAATTTCTTCTAGTGGTTTTTACCATGAGTTCTGGTTTTATTTCAATTGTTGGAATTCCCAATTTGTAGGAAAATTTCTTAGAAATGAAGGATTTTGTTGACCAAAAATGAAACAAAACATTTTCCAAATCTGTAAAAAAAAGTAATGTACCTGATTCCACATCATTTGATGGATCAATATATGATGAAGGTGTTTCAATAGATTTTTCCACACCCTTTTTCTTCCAATCATGCTGATTTATGGCCTGAGGGAATAACCTTGGACAAAAATTAGCAAAATGACCCAATTCTTTATAGTTAAAGAATTTCACCATCGACTTATCATTTATTTTTAGATCATTTTCCTCTAACTCATGAGAAATGTCTCCAAAACGTCCACATTAGTAGCATTACCAAAAATTTACAATGGATTCACCGGGATGCCTTTTACCACACTTTTCAAAAGAAGGGAAATTGATTTTATTACCTCTAAGATTCTTTGATGAATTATTCCCCAATGCCGCCCAACCCGACCAATTATAATTCTTCTCATCACAGGGAACAAACATGTTGAAAAACTCCATCTCCACTTCTTTATCACAAACAAACAAGTATTTCATAGGTTATAAACACTTGTGAATCCAAAGATCTTCGTAGAAATGGTTTCATACTAGAGTAAAATCTATTAATATTTCTATTAATGTCTCGAGTAAAATATGGTACATACCTAGACACCCTTCTATAATTTTTTACATATGATGCCATAGAATCATCATATTTATTCTTGAGGTCTAAGAATTGTTTCTCCATTCTGAGTTGAATAGTTTTAGGAAATTAGTTTTCTAGAAAAAGATACTTAAATTCATCCCATTCCAGAATGTCAAGATCATCTCCTTCCCTCTTATTCTTTACCAGAGACCACCATTGATTGTCTTCACCTTCCAAATGGTTAATTGATAGTATTACCTTTTGTGACTTCAAACATCCCATGACATCAATTATCTTTTCCAAAGCATTGATCCATCATTATGCTATCAATGGATTTGTGGTTCCACTGAATGCTAGAGGATGTAGTATAATAAAATGATCCACAAAAGTTAGGTTTCTTGGTGATATATCATGTTCATCTCTAGATTGGAAACCAACACTATTTATTGATTAATTAAACTAATCCATTTATATTTTAAACTATTCATCTCTGATTCCCACCATTCCAAGGTATAGATTTGAAAAGACAATAGAGTCTTGTTGCCTTCCTACTTTAGCATCCCTATTTCTTTTGTGGAAAACCATTCTGAGCAGAAATATCTTTGATGAAGAAACATTGAAATCATTAAATTCTATAACATTTCAAATTAACAATATAATAAAAATAAGTTATGGTATTTTCGTAACATCATCCTAACCTCTAAAGTTATCTAATCCATCTTCTGATATCAACTATATGGACCCATACATAAAACATTAATTATTAATGGATTTTATCCATGAAAATATATTATTTCACATTGAGTATTTTTTTTCTGGTTTAGTGTTTTAGAGAATTAGGATATTTTACATACACAACATACCACATTCATAAAAAGAGGATAATACAAAAAATAGTAAATTTTTTTTTTCAAAATATATAACATTAAAAAGTAAACCATGATTTATTTGAAAACACTTAATATAATTCATCACAACTCCCTAATTTCCCTTACCAATCCATATATACAATGAATTTTTTAAATCATGGGATTTGTATAAAACATAGTAAGGGATATAAAGAAACAAATTGTTAGTCATGTGATAACATAAAAATCAATAAAACCCATAATCATAAAAACTTATATGTGTATGAAAATCATGCAGTTTCCTGGGGACATATTTACCATATCACTCTTATATTCACCCTTACACCTGGAATAACCTTATGTTCAACATCCATCTCTGAAGTACCCATTTCATTGGATATCTATTATTGGGCTCACCCATCATATGTTGAGATATTTTGGCCTCAACCCAACATATATTGAGCTATAATGGGGCTCACTCATCATATATTGAGATATAATGGGTTAATCCCAACATAAATAATGTCTAAAGAACATATCATTAAAAAAAACTTCATAAATCATTTACACCCTGGAGAAAAACATATTCAAAATTTACAATAAATGTTTTTCGTATATAAATAGTTTTAGAATATAAACATCGTGCCCACATTAATGAAATATTATTATTCAAAAATAACTTTAAGAACATATTATAGAGATATTATTGAAATAAAACATCATAAAATCAGAAGAGTATAGTCATGATATTAAGAAAAATAAAATTCTCAGTTTATTTCATAACGGAGACATTTAAAAGGATTTAAGTGGAAAGTTCCAAATAAAGACCTCATCATTGAAGGGTGAATTGATTAAATAATAGGATTATGTATATATACTGTATGTAAACATAGTAAAACATAATATAAAAAATTAAATATTTCATGTCATCTTATCATGATAAAAACTATTGAAGTTGATGCTTAATGCAACGAATAGAAATTGGGATTAGAATCCACTTATGAAATTTTATCATGGTAATGGATGTACATGTGAGAGCTTAATGAGATAGAAATGGGGTTTGTCATCATTAATATATCATAATGGATGTATGGGGGAGGTGTGACAATATGGACCATCATTATGAATTAAAAATTAAATATCATAACATAGGGGTTAATATTGAATAAAAGTGAGAAATAGAGGATCTATTACATCGTGTTCGACTTCCCTCAAATGTGTTTAAGGCTCCTAAATGGTGGTTAAAATAGTGTTAATAAAATTTTAATGAAAAATATTCATTTTGTAACACCTTTAATGATCATTTTATAACATCATTCAACACATCCATTAATAATATTTTTTTAATTCTATTCTTTCAGGTGCATGCATTTCATGGTTCCCATGAGCGGTTTGTAAAGGATATTCGTATTGATTGGAAGTGAAAATAGAAAATTGAAATTGAATCATATTTCCATATTTCCATAACCATAAATTATACCAATTATAATTTGGAAATTTGACATGATGATTATTTATAAGTTAAAACATTATTTATATTTGTTTAGGCCATTTTAGAGATTTTTTTATCATAATGAATTCGTTTTGTTTTATAAATTAATAAATGGCTACCAAATGATTATATATCCTTATATAAGATATAATACATATATTATAACCTGTTTAAACCGTGAAAATGTTTTCAAAGCCTATATTGAAGGATGTAAAAGAAATTTAAATCACATCGCCCATGATGTTGGTAAATCGAGACATCATGAACAATGTTTTAATTTCATGAATAAGTGGGAGAGGAGAAGAAGTATAATGTATAATCTTCTATAAACAAGTTGAAATAACGAATATGTAAAATATTGGATAATTCATTCCTCTTGGATATGTATAGGTGATTAATGAAGAATAAAATAAATTAATATAAAATTAAAATAAAGAAAACAAAAGAGGAAGTCTACCTATTGATCTCATGCCATTGAGATCATTTTTAAGGCTATTGTTTTTGTCGTTTCTGTGATACCAGAAGTTCTTGTACATGGGGAATGTGATTTGAATGTTTATTAGGTATAACTATGGTAATGATCAAGGCATTAAAGTTGTAGGAGGAATAGGTGGGAGTGGGTGGTATTTATACTGGATGAGAGGGAGGGTTTTATATTATTTTAATCATTATTTTATTATTTTTCCACAGGATAAGAAATAGTTCTGATGCCATAGTAATAAGTGAATGTGAGTTATAAATAATTTTTTCTTATATCATTCATGATGTAGGGAACATTTTATTTATCTAATATTGTATTTATACCGTAAATACCATATTTTTATATTCACAAAATAATTATGTATTTTAGAAAAAAACCCAAAAAATCACCATAAATTTTTTTCGATGTGTAGATTTCAAAAAGGAACTAAATTTTCTGAATATAATTTTTTAAATATGAATAATTTAATTTCTAAATAAAATAATATTTTATTCAAAAAATAACATATTTAAAACATTTATTTACTTATTCCAAGATATGGGTATATCATAAATTCAATTAAATATTAAATGTATAATATCATAGGTGAGTTTACTATTCATAAGTTTGTGATAATATTCATAAGGGTGACAATACTATTCAAAAGGGTATGTTACTATTCACCAAAAAATAAGTTGGTATTATAAAACTCTAAATGGCTTACTGATTGCAACCATGTATGTCTGTTTCATGAAATTCAAAACATAGAAGTTGAAAAATTAAGATAAGTTCTAATTATAACTATATACATAAACCAATTATTCATTCATTTTTATTTAATTTTAAAACCTTTGGGTGTTGCAAAATCACTTCAAAATCATCCATTGGTTTTGGTATGTTCATGTCTGGGTCAGTTTGACAACACACGTGAACAATGTTTTAAATTTATATCATGGACAACTAAAGGAATTTTATTTTATTTAATATATGATTTAAATAAATTAATAATGATATAGATTTATTTATGTGATGTTAATATTAATATTATAGTCAGTATTTAATATACCAATGTTTGTTTATTATGAATCACTAAAACATGCACATCACTAATTTCATATATAAGAATAATAACTAAAAATCACATAGAATGAAATTATAACATTATAAAGAGTTATAAAACATCAAGTCCAAAACATTTTATGATATTAAAATTTTGAACATTGGTATAAGAATCAAGAACAATAAGACTATTATGAAACGAGTTCTGAAGGATCAAGATTACTCACACTCGATACTGAAAATAGTTAATAACTAACTAATGTACGTGTAGAGAACAATTAAAAATGAATTTTATAAAATGTTGTAAATATTGAAATGGTTTCAAAATGGGTGATTATTATATTTATGTTTTTTATATAATATTTGTTGTAACATTTCGACTAAGAATGAATTAAGGTAATGGTTTCTTGTCTCAAATTTAAACTCCTTGAAAAATTATTTTCATTATAGACCTTTTTCATTGGAATGGTGTATAAAATTCCACATTAATATTTTTTTATAATTCACTCAATATTTATGATATTTTATGATTCATTAGAAACCATATCCTTCAAGATTTTTTTATTTCATAAATTATAATGTCAGAAGGGTTTCTTCAACCCAATTTCTGATACATTGGGTTATGTTCTTACATACCTATGTATACTTTTCAATCTTCTATGGATCCTTAATATCTACTATATAATATATTATATCCATTTTTGCACTAGTTACATTAATTATAACCATAAAAATAAATTATTTATTAAAAAAAATCATAAATAATATTATAACATTGGTAGAAAAAACTTCTATTCATGCAGAGGAATTTTTTATTCCATGTCTTTGTTTTCCAACCTACCAATGTAATACTCCTTTTTCTAAATGTATTGATGGGGTTTTTTCACTATAACCTCAATAAAAATGTACACATCCTAGTTTAGAAATTAAGGTAGATAAACAATGATCCTTGAGTCATGCCTTGTGGAGGCCATGGGTTGGAAACATTCACCGAGGGAATAAACATATCAAAGATGAAAGAAATTACTGTTTATAATAATAATGATAGGGATATTGGATAAAAACCAATGAATAAATTACATAACATATTATAAAACAAAAATCGCAATGTATGAACAATTAAAATAGATAAAAATAAAATTATCAATGTAAAACATCATGGAAAATCCGACGACATCAACTCAATTGAAGCTCCAACACCTAAGATACTATTGTCCAACATAGTCTCTAAATCCTTATTGGAAGCTTGAACAATAGTTTCTATATATATAGGGTTTACATACATATATAATCATTAGGTTCATATCTAAATAATCTCATGAACACTTGAAAAGAGAATACTATTGAACTTGCTAGAAAACCACAGAACCAACAACACCTAAACCAGTTAACTAACCAAAACCTATCCTCAATAAGAGATGATCACCATATAATTCAACCAAATATAATAAAATAATATGAATCATATCAATAATTTTGAACCCCACACAATTTTCCCAGGGATTTTATTCTATCACAACCCAACAATGTATGTCCTGGAGCTCACATTACTTTGTTAAGGTATAATGCCTAAAGACACCTAACAAACTGCATCATGCTATGAACCCCACACAAAACAAAAAACACATCCTAAATAAAAATACCTAGGCCATAACATATGATATCACCCAAAGACACCTGTTTTATCACATCACATATCATATTAACGCACATGTTTAATAACGTCACATCTCTACCACAACCATTACCAGAGTTGTAGTCCATCATGAACATGATGAAGATCAACTCCATTTGCTTACCTACCATGCAAGAACACAACTATGAATAACCCCATCAGTCTAATCAACACAACATTTGTTAGACTATATTCAAAATCCATCACATCCCACATATATCAATATTTTTAAGAATAGAGTGCGAGGAAGAGGGGGTAGCCATCCATCTGTCATCATTATTTTAATATTGGAAAAATACCATCCTCTAAAAAAATTTGGGTTCCTACACATGGGGCTTGATGTGGGTGGGAGAATATAGAAAAAATTATTAAAATAAAGTATATATTAGGAAATAACATTATCCCAAACTATAGGTTTGAAACAAGTGTTCTATCCTAACTCACAACATTACCAAAAAGCGCCAAAACCTCTAGCAGTTTCACAGCCATAATTACTGCATCACACAACACAACTACCACACACAAAAAATTATACTTAAATATAATGTTTCCATAATTAATAGAATCATTTAGTTCTCTCAAACACCCATTTACCAATCCATTCCATTTATTATTAACATACTCATTTGTTTATCCCTCAATTCAGTTAATCCAATTTCACACATTAAATCCATATTTCTCAATGAACTACAACTAATACCAACCATTTTCACATTAATTAAAATTATTCCCATTTTAAAATTACATATAAATATATAATTTGAATTTCATTAGTTTTATTTGAAAACATTTATCCCAAATATGATTTTATTTAGAAGGATTCCCATTTCAAGAATTTCATAGCTACTTGGAATCTACCAAGACAACTCGCTATATCTCCCAGCATTCCCATATCAACACTATATTTTTACCTCACAAATCACAACCATAGATCCATAAGTAAAACCAAGCAGAACAAATTATCCATAATTCAATCCACTACACATACTATCACATATATCAACTTCATAAGCATGGGGCACCACAACAACTTTATTTATGAAAAAAATAATAATTTTGGTATATGATACAAATATTTTCCTTGATTAATTAATATATATTATTACATTATAACACTGGATGAAATTCCAACTTTTTATTTTAAATAAATATAATCAATAAATATTATATTCTTATTATAATCACTTTACCTTTCTATTATAATCACTCGATTATATAATTCTAAGGGAATGATTTTTTTGTTTAAACATATCCGGTTATGTCAGCATCATTAGTGGATTTAAAATTTTCATGTGACGTGTCTTCAGAAATATATTTCATAAAATAAAAACATATTCATTGTAGCATATAAAATTATAGTCAAAAATATTTAACATATAATCATGTAGAATAAAATTCTTGAAAATAACAAAATTTCATGTGACATAACCCTTCACCTTCAATTTAAGTTAACACGTTAAATATCCTATGGTGATAATCACTTTATATTTCACGGATAATAATTAAATTATATATATTAACATATCTAGATAATTTAAGGATAAAAATTATTTACACATGAGATGGTAATTTCTACAGAATCAATTTTATGTAACATTATAAAATTTGGTAAAATATATCTATAACTCCGTATTCAATAAAATATAAATTAACAAATATATTATATACAATTGGATGGGGAAAAAATTCCCTATAATGGAAAAAAATATGATCTATCCAACATATATATCTAGATGAAAGGTGAATGATCCTCTACTAAGAATTTTCCCTTGTAGAAAATAGTTGCTAGGGAATTGGGGAGAGTGGTGGATCTGAATTTCTGTGAAATCCTAAAGGAAGAGTCCCAAAATTTCCTAAATATAAATTAATTGAATAGGGGATACTAATTTCATTTGGATAAGTGGTAAAATTAGGGATTAATAAAGCGAGGGGGGTCAGGTTTTTGAAATTTAGTAGCAGTGTGTATTCAGAATATATGATTAAGCGTGTATTAAAATCCTATAATTTAATTCATTTATACATAGATATATAATGTTGAGTATTTAAAATCATATAATTATTTTGATTAATAAAAAAATTCAAAAGGATATCATCCCATGTTTGTGTGAATTTAATAATGTATATGATTCATCACTTGAGGTTCTAGGGAAGAAAACCGGGTTTTTATAGATTACCAATATACATACTCGACACCCTAGCATTTTTTAAGGGTAACATGGTTTTACCCTTACGAAACTAGATAACCATACACAATTATAAGGAATTTGTTTGGAACTAAACATTGAATTTTGGATTCATATCATTCCATTATACATGGTTTGACGTACCATTATGTAATCGGAAGAAATTCTATTGGACCCCTACATGGGCTTTAGAATTATAGATATACCTTTATTCAGGGTTTCGATTAACCTTATGTGGTTATATGAATTCTAAACTAACATTTTGCATCTTTTTGTGGCACCCTTACATGAGTTGGGAGATACCATTATGTGAGATTGGGAAAACCCTTACATAGCGATGGGAGACCCAGGTTATAATTACAAAAGTGTGACATTTCCTTTAAATGAGTGTTGAATATGATTATGTGAGTTTGGTAAGACCTTTACACAAGGCCTGGTAATACCGTCATTCTATTACACAGGGTGAAGACTACCCTTTCATGAGCACTGAAATATGAATTTGTACCCTTATGTGGTAGAAGTAAGGCCTTAAATAAGGACCTAGATACCCTTATAAAATCCTTGAGAACATTGATTTACACTCAAATGAAAGTTAACTACCCATACACAAGACTTATAAGTGGATAATTACCCTTACACAACATGATAACAACATGAAATACCCTTACAAGGGAAAGAAACAACCCTAAGGAAACTCATGGGTGATTTAGCATACCATTATGCATAGAATTAATGGTTATGGTTACCTTTATAATGAAAGGATAAAAGGGATTTACCCTTAAGAAACATGTGATATTCAACCTTTTCTCTTATGTACTCCATTAAATACATCACTTTCCCTTAGAAAACATCAATTTCATGCATAAGGGTAAATATTTAATGGAAATTAAAACATGTTTAATTAAACTATGTTATAAATAATTTTATGAGGGATTTATTGTCATTTTCATAAAATTATAAAACAAATGAAAAATTAATTAATTAATTAATTAACCCCCAAAAGACTTATCATATATTGGAGACCCTATAAAAACATCTAAATAATTTCTTTAGAAACATTTTAAATACTATAATTACCTCCATAATTTGGAAAACTTTATTAAAATACTTTTTAAAATAAAAAACAATTACCAAAAAAGTTTTCAGATATTTTAAATAACTCCAAAACCATTTTAATCCCTATAATTAATATGGAAGTTGTCAGGGAAACCCCACACCATATATTATTTTCTATGAATCTTATAATTAACTCTACCCATTTTCAAAAGTAAAATCTGATAATCTTTTTATGATTTGGGCTTCCAAAAAAAGGTATATAGAAAATATAAAATGGTTTTCTATCCCTTATAACTAAAATGTTTTTTCTACAACCACAAATTTATTTTTAAAACATCTAATTTTTATCAAGGATCAATTATTGAAGTATATTTTTTAAACGTAAATCTTTTCAATTTCTCCAAACAAACCTTTTGAAAACAACTATTATATGTGACCAGTAACTTAAAATTTTTATGGAAATATTAAAAATGTGTTGTAAAATATCTTTTTTTGTTTCCTTCTATGTGAAAACATAATTAAACTATCTTTTTATTCTCTTTGAAACATCTTCTCTACGTGGGTTTGAAAAGAAATTATTTTCTCGTAGTTTTATTAAATGTTTAATTTAAAATTATTCTTAATGTTCGATAACATTTAATAATTCCATTTTTATTTTTATAAAATGATAAATATATTTTACGAATATATTTTATGGCATTTTAATGTATTTATTTTTGTATTTAAGTGAATATTAATTCAAAATATTAGAAAATTTAATTTGTTACGTGTTTTGTGGAAGGATACAATGAATATTTGGAAGAGGGGAGAAAAGGGGAATATATTGGAATAAAAAAGGCAATTCGCACCTCTTCTATTTTCTTGAGGTATGACACCTGATTTTTGAGGTTGTATCATAGCTAGAAAATAGGAGAAGAATAATTTCACGATGTGTAACACAATTAAAAAATATCAATTCATCGGTAAAATATCACCTCTTGAATAAGTCCTGAAAATATTAAATGTTGTGAAATTCATTTAAATGTCATGAGTCCCAAATAAAAGACATGAATTGTAGAAAAATTATAAATCTATGAATGATATTTTAGTGATATTAACACATATACAAAAATTATTGAGGAAAACTTGGACCATATTTACATGGAGTGAAACACCATTACACATCGTTAAATTTTGAAAGTCAATATTTCAATGCCTAATTTCAATGTATATTTGATTTTTGAGAGAACAAAGATAGGGTACTTACCTTGGACTACTATAGGACTGATTCTTAATGATATTCATTAATAACGGATCCCCTCTGGTTCCTATAAAAGGAGATATATCTTACAACTGTTATGTGATTCCCATTTAGATCCAAATCTATCGCACACCAAATCTTGGAGTGATACACTACGCCCTCCCTGAGTTCTTATCTCATTTTATTATTATTTCATTTTACTTTCTCATTCCCTCTTATTCTCTCATCACATGGATGGGGGTAATCCTTCCTTGTTCTTAAGAAATTTAATATAAAGTAGAAAGTGCATTAAATTTATTTCATTTTATTTATTTGTGTATTTTGTCTTCCATAATTTAATTTTATCTTCCAATATCGTTTTTTTGTCATCATGACCATTGATAATTGAATCTAAAAGTAACAATAATATGGTGTAACTAAAAATCTCTAATGAAGGCATTAACATTTTCAATTTTAGGGGAAATTAGGTTTAAATACGGTATTGAGACAAACTAGATTAATCAAAACCCTCAATTACCAGACCATGGGAAAAAGGATAATGTTTCATAAAGGATGGGGTGCTTGGAGAATTAGATATTAATCATCATAAATCCATCACCAATCATGAATTAATCAACATATTTTTAAATTCCAATAGTACCTGAACCCTGAAATTACAACACCAAGGCCCAATTTTCAATTTTATTATAATTTAATCAGTCAATCTTCTTCATTTTCATTTTTCATTCTTAAAATAAATTAATCAAAAAATTTATTCACCTCCTCAAAAAATTTAATAAAAATAAATATTTTGAAAATAATTTAAAAATAACACGTTTATCTAGGGGTTATACAATAAACATTACTAATACTATACTTTAATTAATTTAGTAGCACAATTTGAGTTTATTGTATTTTTTTCATAGACCTATAGATAATTAATGACTCCAACCCAGGCACTCAAAAAACCTGTAAAACTTTTTTTTCATCAATGAAATATTTATTCGATACATATTATGTATGATCAAGGATATTATTCTTATGATATCGTCAACCGTATTTTTTAAGATAGAATACCAATGTCATTTTCTATCATTGAAATGATTCATCATTTACTTTGAATTTCATAGCAATTGAATGTTTAATGATATTATTTTTCATCTAATGTCTTCCCTATATTAATACACTATTTTTAATTCCATTGATAGGTAGGTGTTCATTTAGATTTTATATATGGATTGATTTGAAAAATTATTATCATAATAATATACCATTTATCAATATAGTGTGAATAAAATTTTTCTTTTTTATATTGATTGAATGATATTTATCTTCAATGTTATTCAATGCCAATGAATACCAATTTATTATCCAAAATTTTATCATGTTATGATTATTGATGTAATTATGAATGTTTTCTATATGTGATTACATTTGGAAAGGATATAAAACCCATTTTTATCCCCTGGGTTCTTCATAGTGGTTGAATTATTATTTATGCCAGGCATATTTTTGGATGGTGATGGGTTGGGTCATATATAACCCTCTAACCCATTATTTTCAATTTATGTCTCTTGACCTCAAAAGGGTACACTGATATATTTATCCCTAGTCCCAGTGTACACATAATGATTATCTTAAGGTAATGAATGTACATTTATGGTTATATAAATCATAAAATGTGATTAATGGCTTGGATAGTATACATGAAATATTGTTTTTTATACTTATTTATCTATACATATTTGAAAGATTCTGGAGTTTTATTCTTATTTTAATAACCGTGTTCTTCTCCCTTGGATCTTGTTTATTAACTCTTGTTAAACACTTTTTTTATTCATGTATTATACAATGGGTAGATTTATTCCATGCTTCATGATATATAACTTGTTGAGAATAATCATCTTTATTATACCCATATTCTCAATTATAATAGTTTGTTATTATTGCTTATGTATACCCAAACTGAAAATTTATTCTCACAAAATTCATAAGTTTCAATTTATCTACGTTATAATGTAAATTAATTTTTATGAATTTTCTGGAAGAGTATTTAGTGTGGATATTTTTTGGGAAATTGTGAAACTTTTTATGAGTTAAAAAATTGTTATTATAGTACATGAAGTTTCCATAGTTGGATAAATACATGAGTTTTGTTAGAAAATGTTTTATCAAAATTTTGTAAAAATCTAAGCATAAAAGATCATGAAAATGTTTTTTAACATGATTTTCTACTTTAAGTCAAGTAATTTGGTGGTCATGACATTGGACAACTATAATAGCCCAGCTAGATAGCCATTTCTCCTCACTCTACATATGAATATAAATTATTTATGTGCATGATTGTAGTTATAATACGATAACACTTGTAATGGGGTTATTGAATGTTATGTGATATTGGTACTAGACTACTAGTGTGGTTGGAATGATATGTAGAGGGGATTTTATATGGTTTTTGTGGTCTGTTTAATATATACTATATACCAGTGTGATTTGGGTAGTGATTTAGATGTTATTTAAAAGGTAGTGCTGTAGGTTTTTTACTTTACTCAAAATTGGGTTGGTTATCTAGATTTTATTTTACATTCAGGGATGCATTAGTATTCTCTAATCACATTATTATAGTTAGAGGATTATGCAATAACTTAATGGTTATTTCAATACCCCCTTAATTCTTATATCCATTTTTCTGAAATTCATAATCATTTCGGTAGTGATGGTGAACAAAGTTATCATAATAGTAGGTGATGTCTAGAGTATAATCCTAATTTACATATACCATTACTAAGTTGTATTGGTTGTTTTGGTGTTACTTTATTGTAGATGTTTTTTGATTATAATTTCTTACCATTAGTTGTTAATTTTTTTTCTTATATGATATTCATGTATTGATTTACATGAAATTTACGTTGTAATTTTATTATTTTGTAAATATTACCACACTTGTTATTTAGAATATATCATAGTACTATATTGTAAGGGAAATTTATCTCATATTTTGGTGTTTTATACAATTGGATTCTAATGTTATCCTCTTTCCATTGGAAAAAGGATGAGGATGTCTCCCTAAATATTATTAGTTATCAAGTGAGGGATGTTCTAATTTCAGATTGTGGAACCCTTGTCACCAATCTAGAGATTCAATTCCCCGTCCACATCATCACTACCATTTTCCACATCCACTGCACATAGGTATGCACCATGTCCCATCCTCCTCTCTCAACACCCACATCATCCAAATCATCATGTATGTAAAGAATAGACATATGAATCTATAGAAGTATGGTATCAAAATTTAAATACATATTATTATTATTATTTCATATTGAAAATCCTAAATTTAAATTAACATTTAAGACTAATTCGATATGTACATACATATAATTTATTTGAATCCACCAATTTATGACCAACCAAATATAAAATTAAATATTTAATGTGTTAATGGAATTATTTCTAACTTACGATTATAGGATTCTTATACATAGATATGTATGCATCAAAAAACATTAAAAAATTGAAAACTTTATTTTTTCAAATTATATCATCATTTTTTATGAATAAAATTCTATCATATAGAAACATTGATATATTGGTTAAGTGATTATATGTTATTTTAAATACAATATTATTTTAATGGAAAAAAAGTGTTTTATTTTTTTATACAATTAGTTATTTGATTTTAATATTTTTTATTTGGATGAATTTATTATTTTTTGATTAATATATTTTTTCACAGACCATATTGTTTTTTATAATTACTCTATATTATTACTATTTTATGGAAGATTATTTTTATTTTTATTTATTTTCTATGAGTTTTATTTATTTTATGGTAGTCATTTATTTAATTTTCATGTTTGGTTTTTTTGGTTTATCTTATTTTATAAAAAAAATATCAATTATTTATATTTATTTTGTTAATGGTGTTAAGTACCAAAATAATCCTACATCTATCTGAGAGTAGTTTTGGATAATATATAATTATTTTGGATAATCGTCATATCACCAACTTATTTGATTGTAAAATCTTACTTTTTCTTAGCTATTAGTCATAATAAGATATTGATTAGTAGGAATATCATGAAAAGTGGTAACATAGCTTAGGTTTAAGAAAATTGTTATGAGGATTATAATGCAACAATCCACACCATAGATTAAATATATTCCTATTTTTATATAGCCAATAGCCATGGTTTAAAAACCTTAGTCTTATGGATAACTAGATATTGATTGTATATTGGACCAACTACCACGATTTTAGAATTGCAATATCACATAATGTCCTTAAAACACCATGATACATTATTTTCGGTATTTATTGAAACTATATTGGATCTAAAGTTTAGAGATGTATGTTTTATTGAATTAATGATGTCTGGGAATAATTATGTCGAATGTTATAGAGGGTTTTCTTTGGGACTGGGATGAGTTGGATACCTTTTTTGAGCTTTCTACAATAATTTGTTGTGTACTGTCTACAAGATAGATTCACACCATGAATATAACTTGTGAAGTGAATCCATCACTTAGAAAAATCCAATAAAAAATTTCTTGATGTAGATATTTTATAACCTGTGAATTCATTTCAGGTTTTTAATTGGCTTGGATCAGGTTTTCTAGCCTGATGAGACACATTTTTGTTGTATACTCAACTTGGTATATTCATGTCATGAATATAGGACTCAATATGTGAATTCATCATGCCCAGTGAGTTTCTATTCGATACAACCGAATCTCATTTTTTTCCTTGCGTCCTCTTCCGTCAAACCCCTTGGGGTACACCAGGAATTATTTTTTGGTATCCCTTCCCTTTCAAACATCTCAGTTTGGTTCTTGATATCAAATGAGTTTCCTCTCTGTAGTTTTGTCTCTATATCTGTGACCCTATATTTATAGTGGTGTGACCTCTGTTTTTATATTGAATTATAGTTTTATCTTGATGTTTTTTAATCTTTTATTTCTTTGTTGGTATCATTTTCCTTCTTTATTTGTTGGTGTTCCACATTGTGGGAGTTGATTTAATCATTGATTAAATGTAGGTTGTCTCATAAATTTATGCCCTATAATTGAAACCATTATTTGATTAATTTATTTGAAATGATTTTTAAATGATTTAAATAGCAGATTTTAGATAATTGATGTTTGATTTCAAAAGGGATTGTAGTGAAACCCCCACCCCAATTTCAATGGAATTAAAATTATTAGTTGGATATGAGAAAATTGATGGATTGATTTCAAAATTATTTAATGAAATGATTTCATCATTTATTATTGATACAAATGGATATAATTAAAAGATTTTTTGAAATTGTATGAATTGCTGAAAACCTATGATTTGATTTTGAAATGTGGAGGTCATGTCAAAAATAGAAATTGGGTAATTGTATTTTTAAATTATTAATATGATCATGATTGGTTGTTTGGTTAATTGAAGAAAATATGAGATTGGGATATTAGTGGGTAAATAGGTCAATAACTCTAGGATATGACCCCTAATAATGGATATAAATTGAAAGCACTATAATAATCTTATTGAGGCATGATTTCCCCTGATGAGGAGTTGAGTACTAATAACCTATGTTGAGGGATGAATTCACACATTGAGTTGAGTTTGTTGATTGAGTCTTATGGGGATACTATTTATAGAAATTAATGTACCATAAATACTATTCCATTTTGGATTGATATGTCGTATTTGATGATTACATGAAATATATTATTGAATTATTTTTTTCATGTAAACTGATTTGTATAAATATGTTTATATAAAATGTTCAGTTAAGCCTTTATTTTTCACATTTTTCATCTATTGATTTGAAAGCATGTTTTTTTGAAAATATGTAAAACTATTTCCACTACCTATTTTATTAAAATTTAATTAGTTAATGTTTTTTTTCGGTATCATTAATGGAAACTACAGGGACTTTATATTGGGTTATTTATCTTACACCATATATTTTTCTTCTCTCATTGGTAGATTATATTTCACTAGGTCTGAGAAAAGGGATATTATCAATTGGAAGTGGTGGATGTTCTTGATCATTGGGACCCAGATTGATAGAGGTGACTGATGTAGATGTGATCCACCTACTACATCGGATATTTATGAGCTTTTACCTTATATTTTTTTTTCTCTTGATAATTTACTATTTGGGATTTATTTTACAAATTTTATTCCAGTACATTCTCCCATTGGAGTCTTGATAACTCTAATACTTATCTTTTCACATCAATATTTTTCTGTAAAAAAATATTCCCTTATTATTATTGAATGATTCCATGTACTAGTTTCCAACCCATGGGGTTCATAATCTCCCTTCATGATATGTCAGGATCAGCTTTGATATTAGTATAATAGAATGTCTAGGATTACTCCTGACAATATGGAATCGAAGATGGTTGTTTGTCCATCTTTTATTGATGTTGGTTGGCATTAATATTATCCTTTATGGTATTAAGTAGTATTGATGGTACTTAGGAGGTATTTACATGCAATTTCCTCACTAGAACTCATCATAATTATCCTTAATTCACCATTGGTGTTTAGGAAAAGTGGTATTAAATAGTAATTTTATCAAATATATAGACATTTCCCTATTTTTTATCTGATTATGTTGAAATCCCAATACTAAATTCTCTTTGATGGGATTAAGATTCCAATATATCTTATTTGAGATATTTGTCAAACTATCCTTAATAATTTTTCAGTTTTTTGATGATATTGTGTAGATTCATTCTACCACCTAGATGTTTGATCATGTCACACGATGAAGAAGATAGAGAACCACCAAAGGAAAACCCTACAATTTACTAGAATAATGTTGAATTAGGGGTGTGTTTTGTTTATACTATAGGATATATAGTTGTACTTATTCCCATTTAGTCAATCATAGTGGAACCTATAACGGATAAATCAAGAGATCATTAACAATCGATTATTCAAGAGAAGAAATGTTTTTCCAAGGATCTAATAATACTAATGAGGTTTAGAATTGGTTTAACAATATTTATCATCATTTTGTGTTTATGGATATTCCTGATTCGATTAATGTGAAATTTTCTACATTCAGGATGCAAGGGCCAAGAAGAAGATGGTGGGATTTGATGGTGAAAAAGAATAAGCATGGTGGTTTGGAGTGTAAATGAATTTGGTCTCTTTTAATTGACTAATGATAAAAATATTTAATGATTTTGGAAAAGGATAAAGATTTTCTCAACCTCTTATAGGGTAATAGGACAATGACATAATATGAAAAAAAAAATCATAATCGTTTTCAGTTATCACCTAAGGTTGTATAAGTTAAGAAGATAAAGACATGGAGGGTTGTGATTGGTCTCTGACCTGATATTTTTTGTTAGGTTTTCTTAATGAAACTCCCTTACTATACTAATGTTCTCGATAGAGAAGTAAATGTTGAGGTTAATATATCTAGAATATTAGGGTTGACAGTAGTCCCCATTTATCTATGTGGAAGTTATGTGAGTACCTTTAAGGTAAAGAGAATGTGTGATGATTCTCTTGGTCCTCATAGATATAAGGAATCATACATAAAACCAAATTTTCATAGAAGAGGCCCTCTAACTTGATTCCAGTGTGGCATGGTTTGGAATTCAAAATGGGATTATATAGAGGCACCAAAGATCTATTGTTTGTGTTGGTGCATATGACACCTATAGAAGTTATGCCATATATTTTCTACTCTACACAATGGAACAAGATCACAAGAAACTAAAGGAACTACAGTGAAATCATACACTTCAAGACTTATGGTTCTTTATTGATAAACACCCAGAATGATACTTCTACCTATAGAGGAAGTTTCTGTATAGGAAGATGATGTTGGTTCAATAACAATGAGAGGTACCATCAATATAGATTTATCTTTAGGGTCTTCATTATTTGATACTGATGCTTCTGAATTATTTATATGTATATATATTACGAACCTTTATATATTTATAGGAATATTTGGTCTTTTGTAATTTATATTACTATGTCACATGGAACAAAGTGAGAACAAGTTCCCCAGTGTCCCTCTTGTGATTTATATTTATCTCAGATAGAACTCTCAGAGGATTTTTTTTCTACGCCATAGAACCAATTGAGATACATTTTGTATGGGTTGGTTTTTTTACCAAATATCTCAGATTAATGTTATATGTGAATGGTCTATTTTACTATCACGGATATGGTCTTCCATGTTTTTAGGGAGAGTGGGACCTGACATCAAGTATAGATAGACTACGTTTTTCATAATTGGTAAGGTTTATAATGATATTTTATTTTTTACATAGAGAAATATTCTATGACCGATTATCTCAATCCAGTCATCTATGAGTTTTACTAAGTGTTTCAATTTGATTTTTCTTGTTTCATACAATTAAAAGAGGCAGGGATTTATATTTATTTATTTACCATTACTCAGCTAGTATCTATTCCTTCTTAATATATGGATCTAACTGAACTAAAATATTTAAATACATAATAGGATGATATTTTAATGAAAAGATTTACACACCCATGTGTGTCTCCTTAAGAAGTGCCTGCTCTATTTTTCAAGAATGCTTATGGTTAGGTTAATATTTGTGTACATCAATGACAACTCAATTAAGATATTTTAATGAATTTTTTGGATACCTTAGAATGATGTTATGTTTGAATAGTTGATAGTGAATAAGTGGCTCTAAAGGAATGATATTTAGTATTGATATCAGCCATTGGAAATTAAATAATTTTATATTTCAAGAACAAAAATAGAAAAAGGTTTCACAATTTAGAGTATCTTTTTATTCCTTTTAATATAATCAATTCTCATGTAGTTTCTTGGCACTCAATAATTTCATATTCCAAGAGTATCTTTATTCATTCATTGTTTTATTTCTGGATAACATTTGAGTTTACTCAATGTTATAGGAGGATCATGTGTGTCATGTGTGAGTATTTCAAGAAATCATGAGAGATCATCAACATTTTGTGATGCTTTTAAAATGAAATTTATTAATTCAGGAAGTGAGCGTATTGGGAAACATGGCCTTTGAACATGGTGTTTTATTTTATCCTGAAAATGTGAATTCTCTTAAAACATAGGACCATCTATATATTGTATTTGAGATATGAATGTTCTTTAGTTTAGTGGGGTATTACTATTTTTTTGTGAAATATTTATCTATTTTCTCTTTCCCAATGACTTATCCCACATGAAAATGAGTGAATTGCATTTATGAAATAAAATGTTCGAACTATTTTGATGATCTATAGAACCTTTGGAATTCAAATCCAGTGTTGATGCATCCAAAGTATGGGAAGGGATATATGGATTTCAAAGAAGTATCACGTTCTGGTTTGGGATGTGTCCTTATGAGAAGAATTATCTAACTCAAGATCTGAAACTCACAACTGTGATGAATTCTCATAAGAGTTAACAACATTACCTTTTAGAGAAAGGTTTACCATTTATTTCAAGAAAAGAACACTAAATTATTTATTCTCCCAAAAGCATATGAATCTTCAACAAAGGTTTGGGTGGGAATACCTATAAACACTGGATTTTGATATTTTCTACACACCTAGTAGGTAAAATTTCATTACTGATGCCTTGTGTAGGAATAATTCAACCAAAACCATGAAAGAATAATCATTAAAGTTTAATTTGATGTATATCATTACTCGGATGCATTTGTGAGTTTGGGTGGATGAGATTGAGACTATTTTGGAAATTGTTCTCTCGACCTCCACTCTTCTAAAGATATTTCATTAGTAGAATAATCATAATGATGAGTTTCCTGGAATTTTAGTTTCTCTTTATAGTTGGGAGACCATCATTGAGTATACATTCTTGTCAAAGAGTATCCTATGTTTTTGGAACTTGTACATTATACTACTACCTATGATAATGACCGTGATGGTGGACTTAAAGAATTTCTAGTGGGTGATGCACACTAGAACAATTAATATATTATATGATATGTGGAATTGATTCTAGTGGACATGTATAAGATAATAGATTACTGAAAAGTATTATTATTCTTATACTTGTCAACGTGTCAATTTCAACACCCAAATACATTTGTTCATACATCAGTAACTTATAGATCCTTCATGGAAGATGTATGATATTTCTATATATTTTTGGGTGGGTTTACACATACCCCTAGTGGGAAGAATAAAATATAGATGGTGATCGATTTACAGACCAAATTGGATCACTTTATACCATTTTGAGATACAACAATTATTTTTTGAATTTGGGATTCCACTATGTGAAAGAGATTGTCCATTTCCATGGAGTGCCATCTGATATAGCCTATATTGGGGATCCATATTTTACCTATTTATTTTGTGTAGTCCTTCAAGATCCATTGGAAAATCAGGTTTGTTTGTGTATGACATATCATCCAAATACATATGGCTAGAAAAGGAAAAATATATAGATTCTTGAGGAAATGATATGTGGTTGTGTCCTCAATATTCATAGATCTTGGGATGAACATCTGAGACTAATTGAGTTTTCTTACAAAAAAATTACTAGTCTTGTATCAAAATAGAAAATGTTGAGGCCTTGTATGGTTTTACTTAATGATATCTATTGTGCTGGTTGGATATTGGTGAAATTTCCTTGGTTGGAAAAAGTTTATTACAAGATATGATTATGAATATTCAGTTGATTCATCAGATAATAGTGACAGAAAATAGATGGAATAAATCCTATGATAATCTCCAATGATGGTTGTTGGAGTTTTTAGTAGGTGGCGTTATATTTTTTGATTTTTTACCCATTAGGGTCTCCATCTTCATGGGAAACAATGAATCTTACCCTATGGTTTTTGGGTCCTTATAATATTTTTTAGTATGTGGGGAATGTGTCTTACAATTTGGAACATCCATCATAGTTGAATTAAATATACAATGTTTTTTAGGTGTCATATATTTTAATGTATATTTCTAACACTTCCTTTGTCTTGAGAGGGGGAGATCTTGAAGCTAAACCAAATTTTTTCATGACTGAGCATTAATTCTAGAAATATGATTATGAGGAATAGGTTATTCATGGACAGGTGATACCCCCACTCCACATTCTATGGTATCATGGTTCTTATTCACATGAGACATGGGATATTTAGGAACTTATGAGAGATTTGTGGCCACATCTATTCACTATAAAATAATATTAACATAATTTCTTTTTAATGTATTTCTTTTATGGTGGGGACAGTTTAACATCCATTACCTTATCATAGTTAATTTATAAATATTTTTTGATATAATGTTCTAGTATGTGTATTTTTTTGAATTAATTGAATCTAGGTATAAGTGTGTCAAAGGTCTTAGAGGGCTGTCTTTGGATATGGGTTGAGTTGGTTACATTTTTTTAGTTTTTTCATGATCCTGTTGTGTATTCTTAGTATTATTGATTCACACAATGAAATTAATTCATAATTTGAATCCATCACTTAGCAGAATACATGAATTTTTTTTATGATTTGTAGAATATACAAGCCATGAACTCACTTCAAGACCTGAATTGGTCAACATTTGGAATTCTATCATGTGGTGGCATCTTTTTTAATGTATACTTCACTCGGTATATTCAGGTTATGAATAAGGTATTTATGATGTAAATTCATCATGATCAATTATTTTTTATATGTTTAGTCATAAAACAATCTTAATTTTCATGAATCCTATTACCTAAAACCCCTATGGATACACTAGGTAATTTTTGGTCTATTCCATCCCTTCTAGATGTCTTAGTTTATTTTTTGATCTCTGGTGAGTTTCCACAATATAGTTTTTTCCTTCAATCCACTACCCCTATTTAAGAATGGTGGGATATCATGTTTTTCGATTTAATCAGAGTTTTATCTTGATGGTTTGTGATATATAATTTCCTTGATGATATACATATCCTTCACTGTTCTTTGGAATTTCCTATTGTGGGAGTTGATAATATGACTGATTAATGGTAGGTGGTTCCATATATATTTTCCCTAGAATTGAAACATTTATTTTCGTGATTGATTTTAAATTAGTTTTTAAATTGTTTTACAACCCTCATTTGAGATGACAGATGTTTTATTTAAAAAATTGTATCCAAATTGTAAAAAAACCACAAATATTGATGGATTTGAAATTTTTTGATAGATTGATTTAGAAATTGATTCAGTGAAATAATTTGATGACTGATTGATAAAAAATTTCATAAATTGAAATATTATTTCAAATATAAATAATTGATGAAAACCTTTTATTTGGTTTTGAAATGCGAAAGGAATGTTGAAAATAGAAATTGGGAAATTATTTTAAGAAATGATTTGAAATGATTGATCTGAACATGATTGATAGATTTATTGATTGAAACATATGGGATACTAGGTAGTTAAAGTGTAATTAGGATAAGAAAGCTAAGATATACCACTAGAAATGGAATAATGATGATTGAACAAGCATAATATTACTACGACATGAACAAACTGATTGAGATTTTCGTATTAATAGCATCAGCCGAAGGATGTTTGCATGCATTGAGCCGAGATCATTGACTGAATAGTGTGAGAATACAATTACTAGATACTAACATACCATAGGGATTATTTCATGGTTTTATGTTATATATGATTTTATTATTACAGGACATTGATTATTAAACTCTATTATTGAATCCATGTTTTTTATATTAAAATTTGAAATTGAAATGTTCATTAAAATTCATTTTGATATAATTTCCATCATTAGATTCGAAAAAATGTTGTGATGAGAATATTTAAATTATTTTAAATTCCCTATTTTACATAAAATAAATGAATAAATTATTTATTGTTTTGGAATATTTCATAATAGAATTTTTAATACCTTACTAGGATGTTTATATCATGCCTTACATTTTCCTTCGGTCATTTATATATTATCTTATTCTATGTCTAATAAACCGTAAAGAACCACTAGTAGGTGGTGGATGTTCTTGATCCCTTGTACATTGAGTGATGGGGTGACTTGTGGAGATGTGATATACTTGTTACATGTGATATATCTGAGGTTTTAACTTGGAATATACTTTGTATGTAGATAATGTATTATTTTAGTTTTTTTGTCCATTTGATTATGGAACTTTCTCCCTTTTGAGTATCGATCATACTGAATTGTATATTTTATCTTCAGCTGTTTTGTGGAAAAAAAATTCCCTTAGAGTTGTTGGATGATGATATGTGATAGTTGTTAAGTCATGGGTATTAGATTGTCCATTTAGGCTATGTTAGTAATGGCTCAGAAACCACCATTCCATGGTTTTTGGGATGGTTCATGAAATTCCTCGATGCATAACCCATGGTTTGGTTCAATCAAGGGGATATTTATTTTATTTTAACTAGTTTTTACATCTCTTTGTTTAATTTTATTTATTATCTTATTTTCTTAGTAGTGTGATGAATGCATATGTATTTGATTATATTATTATATAGTGAAATGAATTAATGTTTATATTTTTAAAATTTATTTAGTATATCAATACTCCATACTCAAACCCATTTTTTGTAAATAGAATTAATATTCACTTAAACCGATCACATTTTTAATATTTCTAGAAAAGGGATTTATTAGTGCTAAAAGTAATAGTTCATCCAAGAACCATTAGAAGACAGTTTTTATTAGCTCAAAAAAAGTGATGATAATGGCCCCCAAATCAGTTCTAAAAAAGGCCATGATAAAGGGGTCCTTTATCAAATATTTTTTTAGCATGGATAAAATTTGAAAGAATTAAGGAATAATAATCAAACTCTCTTGGACCTGAGAAGATAACCTCTCATGTGTCGACCCTATCTGAAACAATAATCGTGTTTTCGAGAAATGTGGTGACCGCTGCTGTAAACCATGACCACCGATGCGGCTCCAGTGAAAAACTAGCATTGGAGCCAGTGAAAATATCCGATGTTGAAAGAACAATCTTGGTGTCTTTCTAAGATGTAAATGGTCTCATCTGGTCCTTCATCAGAGATGATGGATCCACCTAATGCATCTCCCCCGAGTCATCTTATTTGATGACTGTTGTAAATGATGGATGGTAGTAGTGGGCGAACTCACCGATCCCTTCCAGCATCTCTACCCTTTCCCTGGATTGCATAATTTATTAGTTGAGGGATAAACTCACATCCCATAGGCCTTGTGCGTCAAGAAAATCTGGCCATACATCCCATGTGGCTAAATGAGAAACTCCATCAGTGGTCTAGATGGGTGCAACACAACTTTAGTTCCTGACATTGTGTGGCCAGTGGCTGATTTTTAACATCAGGATGACCATTCAGAACACGACAGCATCCAAGCGCCATAATTTAACTATGAGTAGAGGGACATTCTCAATATTGGGGATGTAGATGGTCATGTAGGCATGGACGTCATAGAGGATCCATAAATAAGAGATTTTCTTCCACATACCCTTATTATGCCTCTCGAAACCAGCCCAATGGTCCTTACGTGAGGATCATACCATATATTTGGGTGTGATTCTATTGTGATAGTAAATGGGGATGGCTGAGGATGAGGATTTATGTAAATGCAAAGGGAAGTAGAAGGCACTTCGGTTCTCAAGCTAGTGTAGGTGTTTAAAATACTAGCAACGATTTTCGGTGAACTGGGTCACCATTAATGTTTTTCCATGTATTTTAAATAAGTGAAAGAATTTATTTTTGCATCCTGAAAAAATAACATAAATATATGTTACACAAGTATAAACTAAAATGGAAATTTCAATAAATTACTAATTATATAAATTGTATTTTACAAAATTCCTTTTAAAAAAAAATAATAAATATTAAAATCAATATATTACTAAGAATATTAAAAATAAATAGAAAGATTTATTTATATTAAATGTACTAATAATGAAATAATATTATGATAAGAATACTATATTATTATAAATTTGTTAATATTATGCTAATAAATAAATAATATTAATTATTTAAATTACAAAAAATATTAAAAATTAATAAGTTATAAAAATTATATATATTAAAGAATAATATAAATGAATAAATACTAAAATAATAGAACAATAAATACAAAATTTTTAATTTAAATAAAAAATATTTAATTTGAATTTCCAATTAAAAGTCATACAATAATAAATGTATACATATTTAAATAATGCTTATTAAAAAATAAATAAATATTAATTATGGAAATTTCAATCATATTAAAAATATTAAATATTAATAAATAAAATTGTATAAATAAATATTATAAAAAAAATAGTTTATAGAAAAATTAAACAGAAAATATTAAACAAGAATAAATTATAAAAATATTAAAATTGAATAAGTGTTAAAATGGATACATAATAATATATAAATAAATATTAAAAATTAAAAAAATTTCAGAATTAAAAAAATAATAAATTGAAAAAAAATTAAAACTATATTAATATATTTAATATTATATATTAATTTAATATTGAAAAAAAATAAAAATTAAAATAAAATAATAAAATTATAAAAATTATATTTAAAAACATCCAATTTATAATAAAGTACTGATTATAAATGAGTAAATAATAATTCTATAAGGATTTAAATAAAAATACAATAAAATCAATATAAATAAATATTAGTTATATAATTTACGTGCATATTAATAGTATTGAATATTAATATTTGAAAATGTATAAATAACTACAAAAAAATTAATTAATTGAAAAAATAATAAATGAATAAATATTAAAAGTGAAAAAAATATAAAACGAATACATTAAAATTGATAAATATTTTAAATGAATAAATAATAATAAGAGAGTAAATGTTAATGTGAATAAAATTAAGTAATTTAAATTAGTGACATTGAAAAAAAATTAAAAAAGATTAAATAATTTTAATTTTATTGATTACAAATAGTTTAAAAATGAATAAAGTTTAAAAAACACAAAATAATACATGAGATACACAATAAATTACCGATTAAAAAATAATTAATAGTAATTATATAAAGATTTATGTACAAAAATTATTAATAAATGAGAATAAATTTAATTACATAAATTTTAAGATGTTAAAAATATTATTAATAATAATTTAAAATTTATAAAAAAGTGATACAAATTTTAAAAAAATACAATATATATATATTTATATTTACATAAAAATCCCTTAATACATTTGAAAAACCAAAGGACTTTTCAAGTGATTATCTGTGTGTACTGTAATGAGATATGTAAAATTTTAAAAACAAATTATTTTTTATTATATAATTATATATTAATATACCTATATATATAAATACCCATTCACACTTAAATACGCATTGGCATACTCAGAAATACATATACACAAACACATACACATACACATACACATACACATACACATACACATACACATACACATACACATACACATACACATACACATACACATACGCATACACATACACATACACATACGCATACATATACACATACCCATACCCCTACACGCACACATAAATACACATACAAACACATTCATACACTCACACCAATATACATGTATTTACAAATACATACACATACACACTCATGTAAACATACACATTCATGCAATTACTTCTATGTACATACATGTAAAAATTCATAGATAAACATATTAAATAAACATACTCATACCGTATGAACATACACATACAAAAATACATATATACACATGCATGCATATACACACATATACACATACATGCCTGTAAATGCACACACACACACACACAATCACTGATATACAATTACATACACATACATACACATTCATATGAATACATATATATACTACATACACATATACATAAAGAAACACATACATATATACACACACATCCACATACAGACATACACATATATATACACATATATACACAAATGTACAAATACATACTTGCACATACATATAACCACATACACATAAACATACACAAACACAACACATTAATCTATATGCATACACATACACATGTACATATACACATAGAACACATACATACACATGGACATACACTTACATATACATATGTACATGAATATACAAAAATACACAACCACCACATAATGCACTTACACACAAATACATAAAAACAATCTTGTATATTTTGAATTATTTATTATAAATATAAACAAAAAATTAGAATATAAACTATATTTAAATAAACATATATTATTTTATATATTTATATTATTTTTTAAATAAAATATTTGTAATTTATATTTATATATACATTTTTAAATTAGTGTATATAAATATATTATTTACCATTTTTATTGATTTATATAAATTTTATAATTTTTTTATATTGAATTAATAAAATAAGATTGATAATAATTTTTTTATTATAAGATATTTCTTTAAATCTTATTTAAATATTAGTTTTACACGTATATAATTATTGTTATATAATTCATATTTATAAATAAATGAATATGTAAATAAATTAAAATGTTCATGGTTCCCTTTACTGATGTTATTTTAGCACACATAAAGGGTAGAATTATAGTATGATTAAAAAAACTCTCCGATTTGTTATAATTATTTTGTGCATTGATAATATCCATCACTGAATAATATATAATATGTAGTACTGAATTACTCTAAATCATTTTCTATCTATTTCACAGAGGCTTGTAAAAGTGGATTTTTTCCTCAACTGGTGGTTATTTTTAAAACATGTTATCGTGATCAAATTTGTAATTTTCTTACTAAAAATAAAAAAAAATTACCCAGGGATAAACAACATATCAATTGTTTCATTTTTTGAATTTCTCCCATATACATTTAGCAATAATTTAATTTTAATTTCACAAAAATACCAAAAATATAGTGGAGGATTTCTTATAAACCTGCTAGAATAAAAAATATAAAAAATAATATGATTAGAGTTTAATAACCAATAATTAAATTATGAAACATATTGAACACCCGTAATTCATAAATATAAATAATCAAAAATATATGTTATAATAATTCCCCTATGATTCAAGAAACTTTTATTGAAAATTCAATCATCATTAGTAATCTATAAATAATCTATTTATTACTCTAAACACCCAACTCAGACACCATATTCATCACTATCTCCAACCTCATCATACAAGAGGTCAACCATACCACTATTAGAGAAACTATAAAAAAATAAACACACAAATAAAACAAATAGAAATAATAAAATATTTAAAGTATATTCCTTGATAGTTTTTAACAAATTATATTCCAAAAAATGTAATCTATGAATACTACTCTCTGGTGAGTGTTTTGTTATCAAATTACTATCTACAATCAACCCCCCAACATAGTTATAACATATTATACATAAAATAAAAATAGAAAATTTAACAAAAATAATTATAAAATATAACACTCATAGTAAAAATAATATATAATATAATAATGAAAAATGTAAGAAACTCAATAAAATTGTCATGAGAATTAATATTTATCTTTAAAATTAAACCATATAAAAAATAAATATGTACCAAAGAATATATAACTTATTTTATGAATAAAACCCCATTATGGGTTACCATTTATTTTGGTCATAAAAACAATAAAAATTCAAGTAATTTCATTATGATTGTTTTTGTAATTTTACTTGTTTTTTGGGGAAAAGAAATACATAAATTGTTATATATCAATTCCCAGAAATCCTTTGGTGGAATAAGCATCTATATCATGATAATGATAATTTTTTGGACACACTTGTCTTATGTTGGTTAGGATCTTCCTTTTGCACCATACTATAGGGATTCACACATTCCCATGCAAATTTATCTACCACATTTGTTCCAAAGATGTACTGATTTCATGGAATAACAAGGGGAAGTAAAAATTATAGAGATACTAGAGTAGGAAACTCAATTATAAGATTCACTAATCAAAAAATTATTTCAAACAGAAAACCACACCTATTCAAATAAAAATAATAAAAAATAATATAACTCTATAAGGCCTTAATAGATCCGCTTCCATGCATCATCACCATCTAAATACATAAGCATGTTTTCATGAAATGTGATGTATACTACTATAAACCATGACCACAAACCATATATAAATCATACATCCTTCATGTAAATACTTTTGGGAAATCCATTTTTTCTAGAATGTCACATAGACCTGTTAATATGTCGAATTGACTGTCTATGACTCACTTTAACTTTATAACCATATATTGGCATCACTATGGCATAATTTTTTAGAGTGTGGCATTTTTTAGATGTCAAATTAGCATAGCCGATGAAGAAAATATAAATTCTAACCCTCTACCACCATTAAAGTATATTTTAATAAAATTTATCATTTAGGGATAAAAATAGAAAATGGGAACTTCAGAAAGACTTTATTATTAATCATAAAAAATAATCAACTCTAACATAAATAATAATAAAATTATTAAATAATTCATACATGAATCATAAGAAATAATAAATATCAATTGATCAATTTCGTATTCACATTAACCATTCATCATTCTCCACCATTAATATACTTAAATATCCATCAATTAATATGATATTGTTATAAAATTATATTTGTCATCCACATATCCAATCAATTTATTCATTATATAATTTCTAATCTATAATCCATCATAAAAAATATTTATGAAAATAATTTTTTTCAATTATTGTTTGTCAATTTCATAGTCATTTATAATTAAAAATGTAATATATAGTATTTATTTTATCACAATATACTATGACTCATATTCCCATAAACAATTTGTAGGTTCACATGGAGGCTTGAATTTTAATTATTATGGATCACTGTAATGATGAGGGTTAATCCTTAAATAGTTAAAAAAATTTCATATAAATTATATTTTTCATCCGTCTTTCTCTTTCATTCTCAATAAAGCACCAAACCCAGGGGTTTCTCCCTTGAATGAATACAATAAGTAAAGATGATTAGGAAGAATATTATTTGGTGTAAATGATTCATAAAAATATATATGAGTCCTCAAAATCCCCATAAATTCCATTCCAAAACATCAATTAATTTGTCCATCCTCATTTTCATTAATTTTCCTCAACAAAAACCAAAAAATTAACTCACTGGAAAGACATTCCTCCAAAATAAATAAAATATATGACATTTTTCCTATAATATATCATGTCCTCATCACTATATTTAACATTTAAAATAATCTTATTATCAAATTTTTATAAATAATGCATATAAAGTTAATTATATTAATAAATAAATTATTATTTAGATTCTTCCAAAAACTAGTATTAATGAAGAAACCAATCACCTTAGAAAATTATAAAATTAAAATCCCCACGGTAAACATCACTCCACAATCCAATAATGTGATCAAAAATTCAGTATGTAAATAAAAAAATAATGTTTTTTCATTGTTATAGAAAACAGCAATAATTTTCAAAAAAACTCAAATTATAATTTTTAAGATTATATTTTATGTCCCAGATAATGCACTATTTTTTATCATATTCATTAAAAAGTTACTTGTATGAATATTTTAATTATATAATAATACAATAAGCTTTATTATTTTATTAGTTATGTATTTTCAAAAGTTTTTATTTTATTTACTTTTTTAAACCTAACATTTTTACATATCTTAAAAGGTCATCTATATAAAAAATTAAAAAAGAATTAAAGAAAAATAAAATTTCACCATATGTATTATTTTCATATATTTAAAACTATTTAATTGAAAATTAATCATAATGTTTTAAAAATATCGATCTTCTTATTATAAATATTAGTGTGATTCGATAATATATGTCACATAGGATATTTATATAAAAAAATACTATGATTTTTTTCTTGTTCTTATGGAAATCAATACGATGGTCACACATCATCAATCCTACTCTATTTCCATATATGGTACTATAGAAAGGAAATGGGGATGAGTGGGGTAAAAGGGTTAATTATGATGAGGAATATTAATGATTATATAAATGATATACAAATAAGTAATGTGGAAGGAAAAACTATTTTTGAAAGTGGTTTTGAAATTTAAAATTTAGTATTCCAAAATAATAATAATATTATTTTATTTTATCTAGATTTCAAAGATCATTTATACATTAAAAAATTATTTATATATTGATTTTTTAATTATAATTTAATTATTTTATTAATTATTTTAATTTTATGTATTGTTTTATCACGATGTCTACTCCACGATTTTGTTTTATTTAGTTAAATTGTTAGTGCATGTCAAAAATATTGGCAGAAAATTATAAGTAAAATAGTTAATTTTAATCATTTAAAAGACAAGAGGAAGAAAAAAAATTCAATCTAAATAATGTAAATTTGTGTGTGTGTATTATTTATTGAATTTTATAGTGTTTTATATTGATTTTTTTTTATGAACACAAAAAATAAATAATATTTTATTAAAATTAATGAACAATTTTAATACAAATCATTTCATAATATTAAAAAAAATTATTTTAATTATTAATAATATATGATAGGAATAAACCTAAATTCAATTTCACATTTGATGTTGTTTGAATTTTAATAATGTGACATTAGAATAAAAATTATTTTTCATGATAAAATGTGTTTTATATGATAAAAAACAGTTTTTCCCAAGTTTTCAAGATAATATAAAATCATGGCCATTAATTATGTTATCACTAGTAGGAGTGAACAATATGTAAGCTCAATTTTTTGTTTGATTGGAATGAGTGAGCATATATTTCTAAAAATTAGGAATAATTTCTCAGTCAAAGACATGTATCAAATAATCAAAACTGACAAATAATTTTGAAATATCATAAAAATGGTGGTCAATGATCACGAATTACATTGTGACCTTTAAAAACACACCACATGTGAATCTATAGTGTGACATGGTCATAATGAACAAAAGAAAATTTATAAATAAAAACATGTGTTATTAAAAAAGATTAAATACGATCATATTTCAAGAAAAATCAATCACAAAAATATCTAATTAGATTGTGACACTTAGGAATAAATGAGATTATATTTGAGGATATGATATAGTGAAAATGTTTTTTTAAAGAGAAAACTATTTATTAAATTAAAAACATGCATCAAAGAATCAAAACCAATGAAATGAGAATATATTTTTATGAAAATATAGGGAAAAGAGCATGAATTAAATTTTAACCCATAAAAATGAATCACGCATCAATCTAAAATGTTGTGCGCCCAAAAAGATTCAAAATAAATTTTTAGAATTATAAAACCAATTAATAAAACCAGTGGTTTATTGATTATTATTTTTAATATTTTTTAATTCATAAACATAACATTTAAATGTAATAAAAATTTTAAAATTGAGATTATTATTGTTTATAGATTAAAAATTTTTCAAGTTTAATAATTTAAATATTATTAGAATTACTAAATAATATTTAAATTTATCATAATATATAATTGTTTTGACATGCATAATATATGATAGAGGGTAAATCATATAAATAAGGATAATAACACTATTATAGAGGCTCCATAACAGTTGTCTAAATATCATTGTATGTGATTTTTCCAGCCTAAATTATCCTTGGGTTGAAATGGTGTCCTTTGGAGTCCACTTGGATGAGATTAGGATGATTAATTTATTTAAATTTAAAAAAATTAAATATTTCTTATTCAAATTTTAATAAATATATCATTTTTTATAAAATGTTATACATGAAGATAAATTTGATTATAAATTCTCATTTAAAATATCATTTTTTTTCTTCATCATGATAATTTATTTTAAATATTTAGGAAATAAATAATTTTCATAATGTCTTATACTTTGATGTCGTAAAAATAAATTCATTGATGATAAATCAACAAAAAAATTATTAAAATTAAAATAACCATAAAAATAACCAAAAACATTAGCAAAATATTATAGGACCATAATATCACGACCATAACCATCCATGGTTCGAGTTAGAGACTATTTGTAGCCTTATGGATGATATTATGACACTTATATTATTCTATTTAAAGTTATGTTAAAGTTGTCACATTTATAATCTAATAAGTATAAAAATGTTTATGTTGGATTTTCCAAATGACAAATTTGACTAAAATTATTATTCATAACTTTAGTAAATTTATCTTATTAATAGTATTGTTTTTATTTTTATAACAAATAATTACATTAAATGATTACACAAAATTGATGTTGTAATTATTTTATTAATATAGAGAACAAATAAAGTTTATTAAAGATATTAAAATTAATATATTTTTGGAGAAATAATATGTAAAAATAACTTTTTAAATGAACTTGACCTCTTAGGAGTATAATAAAATAGTTGTTTTGAAGTTAAAATGACATCTTAATATTTTTAAAACTCAATGAATTGAATTGTGTCAAAAGTGACATTATTGATTGTTTATCAAAATAATGTTTTATAAAGTTAGTTAATTTTTTTAAAAAAAATTCAAAAATATTTAACAATTATTCGATGGTATAAAATTTTCTAAGGTATTTTTTATGGTCTAATTTATATAAAATAAATAAATATTTAACCCTTTTAATATTGAAATATTTTTGACGCTAATTATAAATTTAATGAAATAAATAACTGTTAATTAAAATGATAAAGAATACATTAATAAATAAACTGGTCTAAAATATATTGGTTGATACAATTACAAACCTATCTCATCTCATATACTAAATTGGATCATTTTTTATTATTTAATGTTGTTTGATTTTATTGTAAATTAATACTTTTTGGAGATCCCAAAAGTGCCCCTCACCTTAATTATACAATGGTGCCTCCTCCCACACCACTTTAATTCACATTGACCCTTAAATCATGTCCATCCCCAACCCTTTTACCTTCTCAACTTCCCTTGTTACATTCTAGAGTTTTTTTTCAAAGACCAACACTAGTGTTCAAAGAGGATATTTAGAGGAAGCAGGTCGAAGAAGAGGTATTCTACTGAACCGATTCATTCAAAATTATTTCTTATTCTACATCTGTCATGACCCGTCCTTAGGGCCTGTGTCGTGACTACCCCAAAACCACCTTCCATAGGCCATGGGATGGCAACTAGAACCAAATAGAATCCTTGATAAAAAGGGAAGGCATTTCCTTTAATCCTGTAACACACACAGTCTAAACACAAGCAGTAGAAGCAAAAAGTACTAATATCGAATAGAAATGTGTGCTGAAAGTAAGTGGGACAATATACAAACCCAACTGAACAAAAATTACAAGTACATGTATAAAATAAAATAGCTCATGGATCATCCATCGGGGAATCCTACCGAAAGGGTAGGTACACATCTCGAACAACTCATTCATAAGGTATGTCCCATCTAGTCTAGATCCGAGAAGCCTCTCGTTAGTCACCCTCAGCCTGGAATATGTATTATTATATGTTTAATGTTTATATATTTTTTATATGAAATAATTATATTTATTAAATTATAGCATCATTTATACCTTCTTACCATGTAATCCACTGGTAATTGATAAGGTTGCTCGAGTGTGCGTGTAGACTACCACATCCATGAAGTGGTGTGATTAGTTTTTAATTTATATTTTATTGGGATGGTATTAAAGATGAATTTGATTAATATATATTATATACAAGATATAATAATGATACTGTTAAGGTGTATTGATATTTAACTTTCTTTCGTTCTATCGACCAAAAAATGAAAACTATATTCATGCATAAGTAAAATTAATCGTCACCATGAATGATATAACTCATTTTTCATTCTATAACATTTATATATGACACTAAATATTTATATCATGAATATATACATGATATATATATCATGATTAATGTTTAGTAGGTGGTGGATCCAATATATATTTACAACGTCCAGGTCTACTGAACTAAAATACTCATGATGAATTAAGTAGTTAACACCAGGAAATAAATACTTTAATAAGAAATTATTGATAAAATGGTGTGTTAAAATGTTATATATGTATAATATTTGATATTTTATGTATGGAAATTAATTTTTTATAGACTTATTATAAATTTGGATTTATTATATAGTAATTTAGTGTGCTTTCAAAGAAATGAGAAATTGAGGAAAGGGATATTATGTTGCAATCTCATTGTCTCTCGGTATTGATTATTACAATGTTTATAATGATGAAATATTATTATTTATCTCTTAAGAAACTACAGTAATTTATTCTAATTTGAAAATTTCCTCAAAATACATGTTTTTGTTTTATTTTTTTCATCATATGTACTCAAGATATCAAAAATTTGTTTTTCTGGTAAATTATCATTATTTATCTCCAGAGTCAACAAAAAAATTCTTATATATCTTTGTTTTCTAAAAATGATTTAAACAATGTTTTTCATATTATCCTATGATTTTATGAATTAATTTTAACCATGTTTTATGTTTTTAAATTAATGGAATCTTTTTTTCTTTTTTTGACAAAGGTACATTCTTTTTTTTTTGGAAAATGTTTACATGGAATATTTTCTTTTATCGTACATGACATGATCATATTTTCCTACCATTGGGTCTATTTTTTATTTGAACATTCCTTTAAAATATTACATGGTTATTTTCAAAGATTTTTTTTTTCATTTATAGTTTCATATTTTTTTATATGTGAATTCATAATAGAAAGTGAATTTTCCTCAAGAATGATTTAATTATATTTTAATAGATATTTTATTCATCAAATAAAAAACATTTCATTTAAATTTCTATTTATTAGGGATATTATTAGAGGATACCAGGATTATTATTTCTGTAGATGATTTATAAATATTATGATATAATATTTATGAAACCCATTTCATTTACATGGTTAATTTTGTGATGAAATTATGAAATGATAAAGAAACCTATTTCATTTCTTCGGTTTTGATTTGATGAATTTTTTATGATCTTATGGTTCACATATGTATGGTTTTAGTTATGTGATTGGTGATACATATATATCCCCCAATGAATTAGGTAAAGAATTATATATCATGAGATAAACATTAATGGAATGGGGAGTGAACCATGTTAGTAAGGGACATTATCCATTATGATAGTTTTGGGAGTGATCCATGAATATTGTGATGGTTTTTTAAGTTAAACTATTCTTCTATGTTAGTATTGGAAAAGAGTCCTGACTCTAATGAAATTATTTTTTATTCTTATTTGTATGAAAAAAATCTAGGTCTTTTACCAATTTTATTTTCTTGTGGATAATATTCTTTAATTCATTATGATTCATGTCTTATGAAATGTGAAAAATTATTCAATAAATTAAGATAATGATATTTCTATATATCTTCTAAACATGGAATTTTTCTGCCTACGTGTCACCACAGGAAACAGCCACGCCTCCACCACGCTAAAACTGCCTAATCTCTTCCTCCATCTTCCACGACACCAAACCTAGACCCTCATGTGTATCCTCTCCTCGGCGTCTAGGGTTTCAGCGTCTCCCAGCATTATTCCGTTTCATTCATTCGGTTTCCCACCACTTATTCAGGACCCCCCTTGTCATTTCCATCTCCCCAATCTTCGGTTTCCGTAGCTCCTCCATTATTTCTTCCTTGCGGTACACCGCCTTCAGCTTCTTCCATGTTCTCAATCTAGGTTTCTGATGCTTGTCCATTTTTTAACTTCCTTCCTCGCAGTCCCTACGCATTCCTCCATGACCATTTACCCCATCACCGGACCCTCCATCCTTCGATTCTCCTCCCCTCGACCCTAGTGTTTCAGCCGACCTGCCCTCCGGCTTCCTCCATTCCATCGATACAATCCACACCTCCCATGTATATTTCCACAATCAACTGTTTCTTTATACCTTACTTCTCGGACCTCTCCTCTATCCTCGAAGATCGGCACCAGTGAATACATCTTCTCCTACATTTTTGACATCGAACTACCGCACCTTCTCTTATTATTTCGTCAACACAACAAGAATGGGAACCTGATTTTCTCGAAATACACCTCTTCTATCCTACTCTAGGTTTTTCTCCTCTTCTACTTCGGTTCCTCCTTGCGAATCCCCTAGAATCATCCTATGATTCCCACATAACAACACTGGCATCAGGATACCGCTACATCCTCTGTGCTCTGCCTCCAGATAATGTGTGATAGTTTCCTCGTTGTCGACCATGGTGGAGGTCACCCTCCTAGTAACCTCTTTAGGAAGCTCTTATGTATTGTTTTTATTTCTATCCAATATTTTTTTAGTATTTCCTTTTTCTTGCGATTTTTTCATACGTTCTAAGAAGACATCTTTTTTTTGAAGAATCAGAAATTAGGGCATCTCTTTCATTCAGATGAGCAGTATGTATTCACCTTGAATTTTTTTAGGATTCACACATATTTTCTATTGATTTTTGGATATTGTTTCACATTGATTTCAGTTACTTGACTCTTCTATTTAAGGTTGATACAGTGTACTGATATCAAATTTATTCTATTTTAGTTTGTTTAGTTGATATACCAAACATGCATTCTGTTTTGATTTTGTTGTTTCGAACTGAAAATTCAGTTAAATTTTTAATTAGTTATTAATTTTAATGATGTTTTTTGCATCCGTGTTGTTTTATTTTCCACTAAAGACTTCATTTTAATTTTTGATTAATAGTTATATTTTTATGTTTTTTTTGTAAATGAAGTTTTATACTTTTCTGTTACTTTGATTTTTACATTTCTTTTACTTTGATTTTTACTTTTCTGTAATAGATTTATAGGTTTATCTATGAGAAAATATGATTTCGGTTTCAGGTTTCTAAACAATGAATATTGGATCTGTATTTCTTAAATGAAGATATAATTTTCTTTTTTTAAATAACTATAATGTTGTGTTTTTATGGTGTTAATGATTTTGGTCTTAACAATATATCTGTTATGTATTTTTTTTATTTTTTAAGGTATATATGCTGTTGTAAACAACAAAACATGCATTTGAGTTATTGAAACAAAATAATTTATCTTTTGTTGTTGAGGCACATAGAATATGTTAATGTAGCTTTGGACCAACCTATTTGAAACATGATAGGCAGTGATTTAAGACACTCTAGATATGAGGATGTTCGTGGGTGCGTATATAGCCATGTCACAAAACAGATGGTATCCATATTGAGCTCTTTGAATTCATTATTTCCAGAATTTTAATTATCCTTTTCAATCATTTTTTGTTCTTTTTTCCTTAATAAATTGTAGGAATACAATCCAAAACAGATTGGATTTCCTATTTTACCATTGGGTTTGATGTCTGATTACACATATTTTCTTACTGAACTAGAAACATGTGAGTCGGCACCCCATTTTTTCAGACTCAATTTGAGAATGAGTAGCCTAAATATGTATGTGCTCATTATCATATGTAGGTTCTATATGGAGTTAAAATACAATATTACCACCTGTCCGTTTTTTTTTGTTTCACTAATTTCTTTACTTTCTCTGTGCAGGCTCATAATTGTCATTTTCAAGAGACAGTTGTACAGCATTCATAGTGTGAATGAGGTAAACCTTTCATAATGATTT
The DNA here is from genome assembly GCA_963277665.1 of Viscum album. NCBI lineage: Eukaryota > Viridiplantae > Streptophyta > Magnoliopsida > Santalales > Viscaceae > Viscum > Viscum album. Next base: position 2,037,336,971 of record OY728156.1, read on the forward strand.
CTATATATTTTGTATAATTGTATTCAAATATTAAGTATCACTATTTTGTTATAACGGAATATTGAATAATAATGTTCATTAACTCTACATAATACTATTAAAATAATGTTCATCAACTCTTCATATATGTTATGTGACCATTTACCTCTAATAATCATGTTCATTAACTATTGTGGCCATTTACTTATAATAATCGTGTCCAATATTAAGTATCACTATTTTGTTCTTTTAATATATGTTATGACACTATTTACCTATAATAATCATACAGTAATACACATGTTCATTAACTATTCATCATACTGTAATATATTTTGTCCAATACTCGTATTTCAAGTTTGTCTACTATTCATTCTAAATTTTGAACATTAATGTAAAAATATTGTTGAATATTCAGAAAGTGTATATAACAGCTGAATAAGTCTTATATGCGCTATAAAAATTGTTGTAATATTTTATTATTAATTATCCTAATTTCTAAACTTCATATTTCTATTTTTTTCAATTGTTAAGTACATAAATTTTTCACTATGTTCTGATAGTGGTGGTTGGGCTATCTGTGTCAAGGATATAGTTGGCATGGATGTTTTGTTGTACACACTAGGTAGCCACTGCATACAAGACCATGATTGGAGCTATTTTGAAACAATATCTCCAGCCCCTGTATAAGGTTTTATTAGAAGGTTCAGATTCAAATGGTCGTCGATGGGTGTCCTTTGATGGTTGAAGTCGAATCAATGTTTTGTTATCTAAATGTTAGCAGACTCTCTTTCATCCATCATGGTGCACCTCTTCTGTTCTTTCATTTTCCCTATATACATCTCCATTGCCTTTGAAATCTTTGAAACTCACCCATCACTGGAAAACACTCTTAAAACATTGTTCCTTACTTTGCTGAATATTCAAATGTCCAAACATATAAGAATTCTATTTAAGGATTCATGTATGGAACTATTTTATGTCATCTAGAGAGGTTGAAACAAGGTCATCCACGAGCAGACTCCATTCCTATGCCAGTCTACCTTGGTTGATATTGATATAGCTTTCCACGAGCAGACTCCATTACTATGCTCGTCTGCCTTGGATGATATTGATGTTGTTATCCCAAATGCCAATTCACTACCTGCAGATCGCTGCAGCAAGTCATTTGATTTTAGATGAGGGTACAATAATGGAGGTATTTTACTCTTCCATTTTTATGTATAATTTATTTCCCAGTATTTTTTCTCACCTATATTTTCTACTGTAATGTTCTACAACACAGTGAACCCAACATCCAGGATAGGGGCTCCGGTGCGCCAACTACTGACACCACTACTGGAGGGATTTTACAAACATGTTTCTATGCTGACATTATCCACTGACACGGTCGTATGCATCATGAAGAATTATGCTGACATATTGTTAGGTTTTATCGATTTGAATCTTTTTCTTTTATGTTGACATTCACTATTTAAATTCTCATATTTCTATAGTCATTATTAATTTTTCTTATTTCCATTATAAGTTAATGAATGGTTTCTTTCCATTCCTATGGATTAAAAGCCACATACTACTGCATCTGCTAAAGTCGATGGTGAGCCATTTATTATGTTCTTTATTTCAATGATGGTTATGGTCAATTGCCTTTTCATGATTTTCATGGTGTAATGTTACTTAATCATTGAATTTCATGGTGGAATGTTAGGACTGTTTGAATTTCAGAACACTACTGGAGGGATTTACTAACATATGGCTATATGCTGGTAATCTCTCTTCCAAGAACACATGATACATTTACTAAGTTATGTGTTTATTTTCTTCAATTTTGATTTGATCATGTGCAATTTTATTATAGGAAATATTTGTGTTTTGAACTGATATTTTTCAGATTCTCATTATTTTAGTTCATGTGAAGGGGGTGCGTTCCAGGATGTGGTGGTTCCTACTCTAAAGACCACACCCACTAATGGACTGGGGTTGACCTGGAGGAACTGTGCAGCTGCTGATAGTTTAAATATAACACCTGTTTGGGGTTATAAACCCAAAAATTCTTCTCCCTTTCATTTAATTATATTTCCTTCGGTTACGTTTCTACTAAATAACAGTGTTTTCTCCTTATATGGGTTGGACAAAACTAGACAACACCTCACCCAGCTCTTGAAAATTGATTAATTGAAGATCGATTCACACTGTTAGAAGCTCAAACAAACATCCAGGTTCCTGTTTTTACTTTGATTTCAATGCAGTTTATGGTTTACACATTCCTCTTTAAAGTATATATGAGACATTGCACGTTAATTGTACTGGTTTCTTTACAAGAAATTTAATGTGCAGGTATAGGGGACGGGAGAGGGGGATGAGGGCAGTGGGGAGGGGGGTTGGGCAGTTTGGAGGGGAGGGAGGGGAGGGGAGGATGAGGGCAATGGGAGGGGCTGCTGGGGGAAGAGCTTGGGCATAGGGGGGAAGTGGTGGGGAAAGGGGCTGGGCAGGGGGAACTCTGGTAGGAGGTAGAGCTGTTGTGATTGGGTGGGAGACAAGCATTGGAGGGGGAAGAGGAGGGGCTGAGCTGGGTTGTTTTGATGCTGAGGTGGGAGGGGGAGCTGCTGGGATTGGGTGGGAAATAAGATTAGGCGGGGGAAGGGATGGGCAGGGGGATTCAATTCAGCAGGAAATAGAGGACATCCTTGTAGTACCTATGTATATGGGGTATAGTTAGGCCATGATGACATCGATGAAGCAGCAGCCTGGATTTCATTAGAGGCTTCAAAAGGTAAAATGGGACTTCTCTTATTTTGCTTTATAATTAATATTTTTATGTTATAGATTTTGGTTTTGAAACAAGGTATGAATTCACTCCCATGATTTCCAATTTCCACACATTATCATTCTGAACTGTATCTTATTTGCTATAAGATAATACTGTCAATTAATTTGTATTGGTTTACATTTAAATGGGAAAAACCGAGAAAAACTGTTGTTCCCTCCTGGTGTATTTTATCTTTCAATGAACTTTTATATGTTTTCAGGGCTACACATTGATGATAAGACATCAAGGGCATTTTCTGGTAATGTTTCTCGGACATTAACTTCACCCCTTTAGGTGATCACGATCAGATAATAGGTCTGAATTTACTACAATGTTTCTCAATTCCAGAACAACTGCATTCTAAACAATTTCTCATATTCTATGAAAACAATATTTTCAACGTCATTGTATTAGTTTAATTTTAAGTGAAAAACATACATAAAAAATCTAAATTCAAAGAGCACCACCCATAGTATGTTTATTAAATTGGTTAGTTTTTCTTTAGTACAGAATTTTCATGATTTCACGTAACATTCATGGAAAATTTTTGGATGATTCTAAGAGCACCAGGCCATAGTTTTTCAATATTTAGGCTTATTGAATATACATAATTAGGTTTTCTACTCCCCAAAATATTTGAATTGTAGCTTATTCCTGTTTAAAAGCTGCAAAACCTTATATTGTTCTCTGATATTTAACCATTTTTTTTATGCATTCAGTATGAGCTATTGGATTTTCACTGATATCATGCTCCCTCTGGCTGTTTCAGATATGCTGTGTATTGAGGAACAAGTTGAGAGAGAATGTTCAATGTCATTTTCTTGGACACTAAAAATTATAATACTGTAATGATTATCCTTTTCTTTGTCTGTTGTTGTGATGTTTATTCATATCCAGTACTTTGTTTTTAAATTATGGAAATTTGATTTATTCATATCCAGGGACTTCAAACAGTGGCATACGATTTGATACTTCAACCTTGAATATGTTAGATACTCTGGTATTACAATTGCCTTATATACTAGCCGGAATTTTTTTAACCACTCTTAGGTTTGGTTTCACATTCTTCAAACAACATAACAATTTGAATTTTATTCTCTACATATAACATTCAGTGTCTCAATATAACATAATGTCCATTTGGTTTTCAGAATTCTCAATGTTTCTAACATATATTTTATAAAATAAATTACTATTATTATAGTTAATTCTATAATTGTAGTTGTTGAATACCATTCAATGTGAATTTTCTTAAAAATATATTATTGTTCATGTACATTGTTTTTCTAACAATTTCTATAATTTTTTTCATACCACATGTATCTTTTATAACAATTTTTTATATTATCACCGACATCTAATTTAATGCTTTCTCCAAATTTTATCACCTTCATCTTTTCTCACCTGTATCTTGGCCCATATTGAGGTTTCCGGCATGATGACACTGACTTTGTGTTATCATTTAGTTCTTTGTATCACATTATTATTGATTATTTGTATGATTTTTAAAAGTAAAAAAATGTCATAGTAGAGGGAATAAATCATTTAGTGTTTTTATCACATTTGTTTAATACATTTCAATAATGAGGAACCTTTAGACACTACCGATGGAATTTGTCCACATAGTGTTTAGTCCTGTTATACTGGATCCCCCAGTTCAGCAGGAGGCTGTTCATGTTGAGTCTATCGCCTCCCCGGTTGGCTATATGGATGGTGTTGTGCGGGCTGATGGTATACAATTGGATGGTATGGATTCTAGTCAGCACACCTTTATAAGAGATGAGGCTCGTGGTGCTGATGGGGCTGTCCAGGTTGATTATGGGCAGTCCGCTGATAAGCATCTGGCTCGCTGTTCTAGCCCTGGAAACATATTTCTCACCCAATGATGCTGACTATAAAAATGTGTCCTCTATACTACGGAATGCTAAAGCTAATTCTAATTTTTTCTGCTATGCTGTATTCTAGTAACACTCCAAAATTTGATTTTCATTTAATGGAAGGCCTTTAGAATGCAGGTTGAAGCAATCATAGGGCTTCTCCCCTAATGACACAATATAGGGATGGAGATGTTTGTGGTCCATCAAATGGAATGTCTACGGAGGATGTTCCTGGTAGTCATGTTATATAGGATCCCCCTTTTCGGAAGGAGGTTGTTCAGGAGGTAATGGCTATACAGGATCTTGCCACACAAGATCCACCTTAGCAGGATGATGTGAATGATGATGGTTCTTCATATTGAAATGAATATTCATGATGTTCAAGAGGAGGTGGCTTCTTAGGAGGGCATGGTCGTGTAGGATGATCTTGCCATACATGATCTGCCTCACGAAGCAGTTGTAGAGGACTTAGCCATTGAAGCATAACATATTCAAATTATGTAATGGAGAAGAGGGCTCTATCCAACTCAGGGGGGATCTCGAGGTCGGGGTCGACATAGGAAGAGGGGATCATCAATGTATGCACTCAATGTGTTCTTTTTCTTTCCTTCGGTATGATTTTGTTGCACTTAAACATTTCCCCTTTCTTTTATTTTGGTTTCTAATTAATTCTTTTATGTTAACATTCTTTTTTTTATTCTATAAATTCAGGTATTTTTATTTTAAACATTTTTTTCTATACAGAAAAATATTTTAGGCATTTGATGTTGGATATTTTAATAGTGACATAATTGATTGGTGACATTAATACTTATGATTTATGTTTGGAAATTTAAATGTCCATTTAAATGTTCTTTTCATTAATGTCCAATGGAATATTATACCATTTACATTAATGTTGTATAATAATTCTTTCATGTACTTTTCATAATATCTCAGTGACAATAATATTTATGTTATTTAATTCATGTTCGTTTTTAATGTACTTTTCTAATTATTGTCCATTTTTTCATTTTATTCACATATTTGAAGTTCGATATTTATGTTGTTTTCTATATCGTGAACTGTTTTCTTTTCATTATTCTTTTATGTTTTCATTCATGTTCATTTCATTTTTTTTCAAAAATGTTATTTTTCTTTTCAATTGAAAGTTATCAACAATATTCAAATGTCATTTTTAATGTATGTTTTCTTTTCTATTTATATTCTATAATATGTTTTCTATGTTTTCAAAGGATTTTATTTTCCTTATATATTCTCTTATATGTTTTCCTCATATTCTCCATCATGCATTTATATGGATTATTTTGTACAGTGATGGTACACTTATGTTTTTCTTATATATTTTCATATATTCTCCTACATATTCTCCTATGTTATTTTATGTTACATATTTTCCTATATTTTCAATTCTCTATATTTTTTCCAATTATAGTTCAATATTAATTATCAGTTTTTTTCAATATATTCAATATTCATGTTCTTTATGAACTTTGAAATATAGTTTTGTCTTCTTAAAAATAAGCATTGAACGTATTGTCGTGCGAACACACGGGTAAGTTCTAGTTATATGAAAGGTATGCTTTTAAAATAATAAGATTTATTTTTCATACACTTTATAGTGTTATGCTAATATGAGAAATGATATCTCTTGTGTTTATCATTTCTAAGTATCAGAGCTCACCCTTTCTTATGTTTCATTTATGAAAACTATGAATAATGTTATTAAGTATGATTTCTATATGAAGGGTGACAATTATGAATAAATAAGTGGGATATGATATAGATATTTATGTAAAAGTTGATTATGTTTCCATGTATCCAAATAAACTGGACCAAAAATATTCTATAATGCATCCAAATGTTATGTAATCAATATTCTTCTATTAATATGTATGATCTATGTGTGAAGATTATGTGTCTCTATACACATCTTGTAATCCATGAGTTTTCAAGGTAGAATGAATGACGCCAAAATTCATCATGTACTCAATAAACCATGTGCATTTAATACACAATTTGTATAGTCCAGAAACTGTGTAACTTGATGTACATATTATGCATCCTTTAATGCATGTTGTTTACTTCAAAAATGCTTATGATATGTGCATGAAGAGTACCTAGATGTGTACTATGGATATCTATATATAATAAGTACATGTTGTGTGGTAATATTTCACATGCCATATACTTTACATATTTACAATGAAATATTAAATTTAATTAATTAAACCATTAAATATCATCATCTCATGTTTTGTGCATCATTATGTTGACTTTTAACACCAATAATTTTGTCTTATATTTTATTAAATGTTTAATTGATTCTGTATAATATTAAAAAATATGGGTCATGTATGATTATTGTATACTAATGACTCAATTCATTAAATTATATCGACTAAATAATTTTCATGTATTCCATGTGACATTAAATTTCTCATAGATGAAAAAAATCATGTCACCTTCCATGTACACAATATTTCATATGATTGAATTGTTTATAGTTAAAACCATATTGAGTAATTTTGAAGGGTAATCACCTATTATATTCAATGTAAAAATATGTGTACAATTTAATAGAGTATTAAATAACATTAAATTATTTATTTTATTTGAAATCTCATTGGATGGGAATTTTTGGATAATTTGATGAAATATGATAAAATGAATTAATTCAATAAAAGGAAAATTAATCTGATTAATTTTTGTGTGTTTTATCTTAATAAGGAAAATATATAAATTAATACTACATAGTGAATTGAAATATGTAACAATTGTTTTTATATGACTCATCACGATCTTTGACCATACCTATTAATTTGTTGGCTTAATTTTATTTTATTTTATTTTATGGGTTTTCAATTATATATTATTAAAATATATATGATCTCCCACATTTATTGCCCCACTGTTTTATTATGTAGTACTTTTTTATTCAATGTTGTTTTATGTAATTATTTTTATCCAATCCTTACATTATCCTCACCTGCAGTTGAGTTATAAAACATATGTAATAAAAATATTTATACTAAGGAAGATGGTATCAGTTAATGGTGGAGCTAAAGGTGATGAAGTTCAAGAAATAATTGAGATAAAACCATCATGGTAGATACATAGGAGGACACATGGGATGCTGAAACTTAGGAAAAAACTAGAACAAGGTGTTTTCTCCCTTGGTACATAAGTTGATTTAATATCCACTCAATAAATCAACCTTTAGAAGATCATTATCATGTCATTTTTTTCTTTCAATCTTATGCATGATTTTTTTATGGATTCAAGACCATGACCATATAAATAAATGAACTCATATGCAATAATATGATTAAAATATATGTTTTATTCATAAATTTATTATCCAAACATTGTTAAAGTCCTAATTAAAATATACTATATTAACACTACATGTAAATGTTAATATATAATATTTTTACACAAAATAAATTAAATCAATTAACATAATATTAAGTTATATCATGCCTTCAATTACTATATTATGAATGAAAACCATAAAACTATGTTCTTTAAATGATCAATTTGGGACACAAACATTTATTTTAGAGTACTAATAAAAATTATTAGTTGAATTAACCAATTTAAATCAATAAGAATATCCCACATAAGATTTTATTTGATGTGGATAAATTTGTTTAGAGAATATGTGTTAGATTCTGTAGATTAGGTAGTCCAACAAATGGATCAATGATTTTCAATAATAGGGATGGAAATACATTCACACCTATATATATTCAAGTAATTGACCGAGCCCATACAAGGGTTATGAGAAGGTGAATATGAATCCTTTACAAAATAATGTCTAAATAATGAGACATTATAAGTCTCATGGTGAGGGATATAAAGATTTGATAAGAAATGGTAAGTCTTAATAAATCAAAAAAATTTATTTTCTCTTATTTTAATTTCCAATCAAGTAAAAAAATAATCATTTATTATAATTATTTTAGAGAAAATGGCAAGAAAAACAATGAAAACACTATGATCATTTCTTATCTCATGACAGGTCCTTAAAAATAAAAATATTTCGATATGGTATAATCATTTATATAGTTCATTATTATAAAAATGTTTTTATTATTTATTGGAATCCCCTATTCCAGTTCTTCCACCCCAATATGTGAAAAAAATAGAATGAGATACCTATTAGAGTTGTGTAGAAAATGATTACAATGTTTATAGTATTATATAATCAATAATGTCCTGAGATTTTATGATACAACATATGGACATGGATCCTTACAATATAATATATAATCTTATTTTTCTTTAGAGGGACAAAGATATTCTTAAAATAAATTATATTTTCAATTCAATATATCAGTATAATCTAGAAGAATGATGTCTAGATACAGATCATTATTTTAAAATTCTATGGTATATTAATCAGTTAGGTATATTAGGCTCCCATTGGATAATAATTTATACAGCAATATTATTTTATTATCCCTATTACTCTGGTTATTCTTATTCATCCAAGCCAATATAAACAAAATTGATAAGGTTTACATGAATCTTCTAACTACACTATACTAAGTGGATAAGGGCAGGTCGAAACATGTTTCTCCACCCATTATAGTGAAAATTTTGAAATAAATAGATTGAGATCACATGGGTAATATAAATTAAAAATATCATTCACAATGTACTTTAAAGAGACAAATGATTTTGAGGTGGAAGAATGAACATGTAAATATTTGATTCTTATGGGGAAAGAATGGACACTAGATAATAAATTTAAATAAATTGATGAATTAAAATTTTTCATCCACTTTATGTACACTTAAGCAACATTACATTCACCACTTGTGTATTAATGTACAATATTATCACTATATACATGGATTTCAATACATCAAATTAGAATGAAAAGAAATGTTATATAGTGACCATAAAATGAGTTGATAAAGGGATATTCCCATATCAGTCCAGGGGAGAATGTTTAAAACATTTCATTTCTAAAGCTGATTGATTCAAGTTTGTAATGAGTGTTACAAAACATTTATCTTAGATTCCATCGAGACACAAAAAGATATTATTTCACATATGTAATGAATGTTGTTATGGTACTGTAATACTAATATATGGTTTGGTAACACTAAAATAAAAGATATCAACCATAATGAATGATGAATATAATGTATAATAATTTTTCTTTACTATGTAATGATAATTATTCATCATGTAAAAATGAAATGAGTTGAGTTGTTAATAAAATAATAGGGTTATATTTTGAAATGGTATAAGAAACATGATATAAAAACAAATTAATTATCATGTTTTATATAATAATACAATTATAAATAATGGTATGAACAAATACCTTAGTTTTATTTCAATGTGACCACGTGAACTATTATAAATCTAAAGGAAAATTCATATAATTCATGATTCTCCTTTATGGAATTTTAGAAATTCTTAGTGACGTAAATGAGTACAGTTGGTAAATATTGAGGAATATTCATGGCTATTTTTTGGGGAACATCTTATCAAAGAAATCATTGATCGTACATGCACGAAAAAGGTTTTCTAAAACTCACATTTTATTATATACATTAATATCATGTTGATAGTAAAAGGGAGATCAATGATTAATCTTATATATAGTGCAAAACATCATTAATTTTTTCCAAAATGAGTTTTGTATATAGAAGTTAATCATCTAACCATTACCCAACTATATTGACTAATCGATATGATATCAATTTTGATATAATAAGAATATTTCAGGACACCACCAAAACATTTTTTTTCAAAACCATTTGTTAAAAAAAAGATTTAGCTACAAATGAACATCAAATATTATCATGCACCTAAGTTTATAATCATTTAGCCATTAAGTATAATAAAATATGTTAAAGGCTAACCACATTTCCAAAATAGAAGCATATATATATTTACAGATAGTGGGAGGAGACCTAATCTCTATGGGTTAATGATCTGGGTGAACATGATTTGGAAAATGAATATTACACTTCACCAAGAATGATTGGTGGATTTTTTTATAAATACACATACTACATGGGACATCATGTCGAAAGTGGTCGTTTATATTCATTGTGGTGGGTGATACATATATTATTAATTCATAATAAAAATTCCTACAGAGAATCAGTAAATCAAAACATGATAATCATGAAATTTAAGAATAAATTAATGTATTGGAATCCATGTATTGAGATTTAGGGAATCAAAGTTTTGAATGCTTTAAAGGCTTCATACTGATGGTCAGTGTTCTAGAGAAACTGGACATAGACATTACATGATTTTACCATAAAATCATTATTAATTATTGAAAGGTTTAGTCTATATAGGACATGTACACCAATCTTTATAATTAAAATCATTTTGAATTCTAATTTTGAAATCATACTTTAATGATCATCATATTAGGCAGTTGATCATCAAGTCCACCTAATTTGGGAGAGTCCTTATAGAATATTTATATATGATTTGAGAATAACAAGACCCTATAGTATATTTATACAAGGTATAACTATAAGAATACATTTATATCAATAAACTTCAATGAGATATTATGATTTCAAAAAACCATTGATAAAGAAATAATGCCCAGTGATCATAGAATATTTGTTTAAAAATGATTGAGTGACATGTGACTATGTGTGGTCATTTGCATTATGATAAGTTTTGATGATAAATATGAAGATGACATATAGAAACCAAATTTTTTTCTTACACATTTTTAATAAAACTGAATAATGTTTCTCAATGAATGGCCTAAGGTAGAAATTTTGTTTTTTAGGAATAATATTTGTATAATATATCCATGGGTTTGTTAAATCTAGTTATATTACACATAATAAAAATGTAATGAAATATAAAAGATTAAATAATTGTTTATTGAACTTTTTTTGCATATAATTCATCCTGTAGTACATGAATGGGAATAGGAAGAGCTTATTGATATTAAAATAATTTCATGAGCTTATATTCTAGGAATTTATCTCATATGAACAGATATATTATGTTTTTTTAAATTACTAATGCAGGATGCATATTATTTTAATATGAAACAAATCCAATATAAATATATCAACTTATAGTTAGAAATATCTGATATTAATTAGAAGAGTCAAACAAGACGAGTTACTAGTGTCTGGAGAATTTACAATAATAGTGATTGGGGGAATTGACCACTTTTTTAAGGTCAATTTTATATACATTCCTAGAAAAGAATATGGTAATATGATAGAAACAATTATTACATTCAATGGTTTCCATATCTAAAATATATGTGTATGTTATTAATTCTTATGTATCTTAGGGAAAAAATTAATAACATACCATTCATATTATGGGTTATAAAAAAATAAATGGTTTTATAATGATTATGATAAGCATTAAAGATAGACATAGTCAAGATGTCATGATTCTGACATGGGATAAATAGAAGGATACTCAGTTATATCACTACATGATGGTTTTTATCATGATAGTAATGGTGTTGTAATTAGATTAGACACAATGAAACATTTATTTACCAAGCCTAGTCAAAAAAATATGACTCGCTCAACACATGTTGTTATTCTCAGTAGAAGTATGATGAACCAGTTATCATTGCCTATAGAGAAAGTGGGAGACTGTTAGATGTGGTATTATAAAACAAACTACTTGTTAACCTGAATTAAATTTATATTAAAATATATTAATATTAATTAAACATATAATTAAAAACTATTAATTTTTCTATATGAGTTTAATATAATAATTTTCGAGAGTATCTGCCTCATTGAAATAAGAATATTCCTTTTCCACTACGATGAGAAACAAGAAATTAGATAACAATAATCATAAAACTAGTTCTATAGTTGGATATAATTATATTGTGGGTAATATAGTATGTTTATTATTAGGTGTGAGTACTCATAAAAGGATAATAATTAATCTGAAGAAGTTTTCATTTAATTATCTCTGAGATAATAGATTAAGAGAATAGACTCACTAGTAGGAATTCTACATGTTTATGTGTCATCAAGTATTCTTGTCTATGAGAGTGTGTAATGGTATTTAGTCTTTAATATAATTATTACTAAATTTAATGACTGAAGAACCTAGATTTATAGTCCAAAACAGTGACATCATATTTTCATGGGGCGTAGGGTATGTTGGGTGCATCATGAATGATATGTTAATAATTAATATCTAAAAGAAGTATTTGCCTATTCCATATTTATATAAGGTGATATCTTTAACCTTTGATTGAAATATAATTGTTGAATTAAATCCCATAGCCATGGTGTAATGAAATTTATTTTGGATAGTCAATGAAATACATATCCTTAATATTTGATGATGACATGAGTGTCCAACCTGCTTGATGCGATATTGTGTTAAGAAGATTATATTACACAGTAAGTTCCCATGTTCAGTTTTCGATTTTGTTGCATTAACATAATTTTATGAGGTTCCATGATTCATTAGTAGAGATAAATATTGGTCTTTAGGTATCCAACTAATGCCAATGAGAATGATACCAAGATTTGATCACACTAAGTATTTATAATGATCACAATTAAATTATATTTGAGTTTAATTAGCAGAAAAATATGTTTTATAATAGGTTGGGGTCATTTAACCAATTTATTAAGAATGAAAACAAAAAATTTTAACTAGGATCAGAGGTAACATATAAATTATATTGAAGTGTAGTGGCCCGTAGGACTATTACAATATTGCTCGAAGGCCTAGTATCCTGAAAAGTTAAACATGAACATTAAGTCCCCATGAGTGAGTAGTCAAAAAATTTTCATGTCTCTAGTCATACAACACACTTTTTAATTTCTAGTGATATTAACACATTGATCTTACTCTAAAAGTTGCATCACCCTCCTTTCCATGAATTTTTGTATCATGAAGAAGCATCATGAAAGTACACCCCCTTCTATAGTGTTGGTAGAAGGATACATGATAGGATTATACACACCTATATATTTTTAGCCACCAACCCGGTTATACTTGAGTGTCCCTCACTTGTAACACTATCATATTTATCTATATTCTCAAACATTTCCCATGATATGATAGTAATGTGGAAAGACATCCCCCATCCTCCATTGGTGGTTGATGGGGATGGAAGGATGGATTCTATGATCCAGAACATCTATCCCACTTATTGAGTATAACCAGTCCATAGTTCCTACCAGAATTAAATGCCTGTTGTGCCGAGCATTTATTAATGCCCCTATAATTCTGTATTCTGCAAACTTGTACTGAATAAAAGGGTTTGTGGGATGAAGATCATTAGCTTCCCAAAGGTCCTATGGCCCGTAGGCGTAATTCAGTGGCCCAAAAGGAAAATCATGTGAATAGTGTTGTTTTATTAGTACCACTATAGTACAAACAATTTATCTACTAAAATAAATCATAAATACCCCCAACACAGTTTTCACCTGGGTTTTTTGGAAGCAATGAAGGAACTTTTACCACTCAGGTACATGCTCGTTGGCTTGGAATAGATATTATTTCTTAGACTAAGTAATAATTTTATTCCATATTTATCAATCGAAAATATTATTCATTAGATAATAAATAATTATTTATTAAATAATAAATAAATTTATTTAATTACTTGGATATTTAATAAATATATTTATTCTAGACTATGAATAAAATATATATTTTATTTATTGAATATTTAATCAATATTTATTCTCCACATTGTGACCAAAATATTTTTTTATGAAATAATATTACTTTGGGTATTCGATACGTCCAAAGGTGGATGATTAGACCAAGATTCTGTCTAGAAATAATTATTAATTTTCAAGCTAGTAAAATTTTATTTATTATTTTGCCAGTTTTTGCACCCTATAAAAATAAAAATAAAAAATATCATTATTTCATTTCATAGGGTTAGATGGGGATTAATAAATTACCTTATATATATTTTTAAATTAAATAATATTTTAACACCATACTTATCTCTATAAATATACAATTATGTCTATTGTGCGGAGGTTTATTAAGATAGATCAAATTTTAGAATCATTGTGCATAACCAAATCTTGAGCTCTCTCTCAAAACAAAATAACTCTCTAGAAATTATCTTCCCTCCTTTATCCACTTCTAAATGAGCGTGAAATTTTGATTCTTCCATCCTAACGGAATTTTTTAATTGATCCATATAGAAAACATAAGAGGATCAATAGATCATGCTAGTACCTGATGATTTACTGATGTCATACAAATATCATAAGAGAATGTGTATATCACCAATAGAGTAATTTTACACTTGGATCCTACAAGAGAAAAAAAGGATTACTAAATTGGGCATTGAATGTTCACTATCCGATACAAAAAAGGATCACTTGAATGTAGTAATATTTTATTAGATTTAATTAATTTATATATAAATTTAACATAAATATTTCATTCCTAGTTTTGAACTACTTCATGTGAACATTTTTTTGGAAAAAGATCATTGGTCAGGAAGTTCATGTCTTGTAAAATATGAGAATAATTCATTTAATCAAACATTATCAGAGTTGGCATCAACCACATTAAGCACTTATCATGTGGTCGGAACCATTTGATGAAACATCAATCAAACATGTGATGTTCTTGGAATGACTTAATAAGTTGTTCTTAAATTAATTGAAAATCATAAAAAATGTGTGATAGAGTGTCAAAGTTAAGAGAATAACCTTAGATTACCATGAAATCATTGGAAAAAAAATATTATAATAGTTTTTGAAATATAAGAACTATCTACATGTAATTTGAAGTTTTTTTTCATGGGATGACTGAAAAAAACATTTTTTTTGTTATAAAACACCAAAACATTCATGTAATTGTTAAAAGAATAGAAAACAAACTTAGATTGATGTTAAGTCATAGAATTGTTTCCTTTAAATTACATGTGACCTATATGAGTATAATAAATGTTAATATGACATGTGGTGTGTTTGGACTCATAGAATAAGATTCTATTAAATAAGTAATACCATTTAAAAAAGTGTTATATGAGTTCAAACAAAAAAGAAAAAACCTTTTTTTATCAAATAATATGATGATAAACGTATATTTATTGGTGCAATGTAATCACTACTGACGCATTATTCTGAATAATCATATTCCATTAATGATTGAAAATGTAATTTTAGTTATTTAATGCACTAAAAATCATGTAAAAAGAAAATGCATAGAAATTGAACTCGGATTGACATGAAATCATAATAAAATACTATTTGAATCTTTTTCTCCATGTACGAGTAGACGACACATCAATTAGATATATAGTGTTCCTAGACATAATAAATAAGTTCTTAATGAATTATAAGTTTTCTTAAAAATTCAGAAGTGGTTAAAATGAAGGATATTACATTTTATTTCCATGAAATAATAAAATAAAAAATATGTCATTATTTTAAAAATTCAGGTACTCAAGTCATATCAATAAGAGTTTTTTTCGAAATATGATCAAAAAAACATTTTTTGTGTGTTTGAAAATAACAAAACAAGTGTGTAACAATCAATATCATTCAAAAAATTTTTGACTTGAACAAAAATCATTGAATAAAACCTTAGAAATATTTTTTGATGTGTACGAGAAGATGAAACATCAATCCAATGTGTAATGGGGTTGGATTGATTGAATGGATAGTAATTAATGAATTAATGATCTTAAAAACATGTTCCATGGGGTAAAAACTTAGAAAAAAATATTTTATTACAATGAAATTGTATGAAAACAACGGTATATTGATTTGTGAAATGTATGGTTTAATAATGAATGAAACTGAGTTTTCATTTTCCTAGAATGACTGTGAACACCTTTTAATATTTTCAAAATACTGAAACATTCCAAAAACTAAAAAAACTGCATAAAAACTTCAAATTTATGTAAAATAAAAGGAAAACCATATTCAAATAATTTATGACATTTATGAGAAGAAAACATGTCAATTTTATGTGTAGTATGATCGAACTGGAAGATTAAGAATTCGTATAAAATTAATTGTCTTTAAAAAAATACATCATGGGATCAAAACCAATAAAAACCATTGATTTCCTTGAAATAATAAAAATACAACCAGGTTGTGATTTTTGAAATTTTGGGACTGAGTACTCACAAATACAAGTTTTTGTTTTCACAAAGTGATTGAAAATTCCTTTTTTACTATTTTAAAACTCTAAATAATGAATGCACAAGTCGAAACCATATAAAAAACCATTCATTGACATGAAATCATGGAATAATTTTCATTTACTTATTTTTAAAATTTATAAATATAATGCATGTTAGTCCGATGTGTAGTGTTCTCAAATTTACTAAATAATTAGTTATTAATGAAATAAGATTTATTAAAACCATGAACCAATGGGTAACAATCTGGATAAATACATATGATTACTAGGAAATAATTATAAAAGAACCTTAAATTATGATAGAATGTTAATATGATGGGAAATGTTCTTAGGCTGACTAGATAAGTAGTTCATAAAGAATTATTATTCTTTAAAAATGTGTGTATGGATGTCAAAACCAAGAATACAACAACTAATATTTATGAAATAATAGGAAAAAATATATCTTTTTTTTTAATCTAGGGAAAAAATAAAAAGCGATATGAGTCTTCATTTTCTTATGAAGAATAAGAAATCCTTTTTACTTTTTTAAAACACAATAAAATTAATGTGATGGTAAAAAACAATAAATAATGACCTCATATTAGCATAAAATCCTATAAAAACTATTTATGAATTATTTTTTAGGTGTAAATATAGATGTCATGTCAATCCATCATGTGGTGTGCCCATACTGACTTAAAAGTATTTCTTAAAGAATTATCAATCATCAAAATTGTGCACTAGAGCATGAAAAAAAAAATTCCATTTTATTATTGTTAAATACAATAATAATAACCTTATATTTTTTTGGTGTTTAGGGACTGTTGATGTGTCATTTCGAGTTCTCCATTTCCTAAGATTCCTCTGAACACATTTTTTGTGTTTTAAAGCACTGAAATATTTGTATAATGGACACAACCATGGAAAATTTCTTAATATTAATTTGAAATCATAGAAAATTGTATTTGAATTATTTTTTAAGTGTATAAGTAGTTGACATATAAATCTAACATGTGGTGTGCTCAGAATGATAATGTAGGCCATTCATTATGAATTAATGGTCATTGATAACATGCGACATGAGGTCAAACCCCATTAAACAACCTCTTATTACAATGAAATCATAACAAACCAATTTTATATTGATTTATAATATATAGGTAATAATGAAACATCAATAATGGTTGAAGATTGAACACGAAGACTGAAAATTCCTTTTATGGGTTTTAAAACATTAAAACATGTATGTGATTGTAAAAAAACATAGAAAAAGACATTATATTGGCATGAAATCATAGAAAAATTATCTTGTAGTAATTTTTCTTGTGTATTCGTCAATGATAGATCAATCTAACATATGTTGTGCTCAGACATTCTGTATTAATAGTTGTACAAGAAGTAACAGTTCTTAAAAAACGCCAACATATGGTTAAAATCAATAAAATGACCTAAAAATATCATCAATCCATAATAAAATATCAATATATTGAATTTAGAAAATAATAATATGGACTTCATCCATCTGAGTTGTTCTTTTCTCTATACTACTGAAAATGCATTTTTAGTGTTTTAAAACATTGAAACATGAATGTACTTTCTAAAACCACATAAAATAACCATGGATTCAATTTACATCATTTGAAATTGTATATAAATTATGTTTTATGTATATAGGTAGATTATATTTCAATCCAATGTGTGGAATTCATATACTCATTAAATTAGTGGCTATTAATGAATTAAAAGTCTTTTAAAATGCGCATCAGGGGTGTAAAAACCAATAACTGGTCCTCCAATTTGCATGAAATATTTTGAAAACAATTGTATATTGATTTTTGAAATATAGTGACTAAGGGTGTATTAATCTATGTTTTTCCATTCTTAGGATGACCAAATTTTTTTTACTGTTTTAAAACACAAAAACAGGCATTGAATAATCAAAATAATATCAAACCACATTAGATTGAAATGAATTCATATGAAAAGTATAATATAATTTTTTATGTTGTGTAATCTTAGAAAAAATATCAATATTTCTTGTAGTGTACTCAAATTCACTGAATAAGATGTTCGTAAAGTAATAATACTTTTAAAAAACATTTGTCATGGGGTCAAAACAAGGAAAAGGACATCATGTTACTATAAATTCTTACAAAAAGTACATATATTTATTTTTTAAATGAATATATTATTGATGCATCAATATAGGTTTTTGTAATTATGAGATGACTAAAAAACATTTTTAGTGTTCAAAAACACTAAATTCTGTGCTCATTGGTAAAAAAATATAAAATTAGTCTTTTATTGATGTTGTATTATAATAAAAATCTATTTTAATTATTTGTGACATGCATTAGATTACTTCTTGTCAATATGACATACATTGACCTTTGACCAACTGAATAAATAGTTCTTAAATAATTTGTAGTCATTAAAAACTTATTTTATGATATAAAAACAAAGAAAAAGAACTCCAATTATATGAAATTACTATGAAACAACCCTATATTGGTAATTCAAATGTAGAAACTAATTTCACGTTAATATAATTTTTTATTTACATGAGATGACTAAAAATGTCTTTTGTTGTTTTTAGAAACTAAAAAAGTGCTCAATGGTCAAAACCATATAAAAAGACCCCTTATAAAAGATAAATCATAGAAAAATGAAATTTGAATTATCTTTCAGATGTGTGAATAGAAAGTACATCAATATTATGTGAGGTGCGCTCAGACTGCCTGAATAAGAATTTCCAATGTAAATTATATTCTTCGAAAACTTGCCCTATAGGGTAAAAACCAATCAAATGACCTTTAATTTTTTAAAATCATCCCAAAATAGACATATATTTGTTTTTTGATATATAGGAATTGACGAAAAATAAATAATAGTTTTTGTTATCTTATGATGACTCGAAACACATTTTTATTGGTTTAATACACTAAAACATGCATGAAATATTTAAAACCTTAGAAAATGACCTTATATTCTTATAAACTCATAAGAAAAATGTCTTTGAATTATTTTTGACATGAATAAGTAGATTACACATCAATATTTCATGAATTGTTCTCTAATTGAATAAATAAGCATATTTTTAATTTAAAAAATGTTAAATAAAATAATATTATATTGAAAAGTAACTAACCACAAACTATTTATTGAACAAAAATTTAATTTAAAAAATATAGTGGAAACTAATTATCAGTGATTTATTTTATCAAGGATTATTTTAAATTTTTTAACTTCCAATTTTATGTGGTGATGGGTGCAGAGGTTATAAAAAGTTTAAATTGTGTTATTTTTTGGAATATGAAATTTTATAAAATGTATATATATATTAAATTTCTTAATACTTGTTATTTTTGTTTTTTAATATCGTTTGCAGAGTGTATTTCATGTAAGTTGTTTTAAAAAAATCAAATTTTTATAGTTTTCATCTTTCGTATGTCGCTATTTGCATCGATCGCATGGGCTATAACAACAGCTATTTGGTGATCACTATAGTATGTAGCCACATATCCAATATAATATTCTAAATTAAAGTTTCTATTAGAAACCATCAGCTGAACAATATCACTTGTGAAACAACAAATGCTAGAGACAGAAGTGACAGACCAAAGTTGAACACTATTTGGCAGTCGCTAGATCGACACTATTGGCCTTTAACTAACATTTTTTTGTTATAATGAGAAAATTTTTATTATTCATGCATCACACACACATATGTACACTCTTGGTTCAGGGAAAATCATCCAAGTAGGATTTTTAATCCCCCACAATGACTCATTAAGACATGAAAAATGGTCAAAATGCCTAGATGTTGGCGAACTAATGGCCCAAAATTAGATGGCTCAAAAACCCAGTGGCCTAATGATAATTGAACAGAATAAAAATAACTTTTTTATTTCTCAAGATTGTGTAAAATGGGGATTTATATTAGGGACAACACATGTTTCCCCCAGTATGATCCTCCTGTCATGTGAGCTTTCCACCCCCAAGGTTTCTTCACAACATCTCCACTACTAGTGTGAACCCGCAGTGTTACAAATTCCCCCACCACATTAATCTTTCTCCCTCCACACACCAACCAACACTACCTCACATGCACATGCACATGAAAAATTATCACCCCTCATAAATGGTTGCGGGTAAAGGTAGAATAGTTCGAGATTCAAACCACAATCGCATGGGTGCAAGGGATGCATTTGTGTGCCCCTCATTCATAGTTCAATTTAAATATAAATTACTTATCTAAAATAATAATTATAAAATATTTTATTTTATTCAGACAATATCATTATAATATAACATATTATATCTAATTAGTTCACATATCAAGTCATGTACAAAATCTATGACAAATTCCATTTGTAATTGAGCATTAAAAAATAGAACACTTTAATATTAAGGCTAAAATATAATATCATGGAATAAATTTTAATTTAATCAAACATATATGGGTGGGTGACTCTCATATCCCATATAAAAGCCTAATTATAAAACACATATAACTATAAAATTTGGGGTCAGCCTATCGTTTATAATAAGTTTAAGATAAATGGCATGAAAATCCATTTTATATTCGATTGAAATAAATATATAAATATAATCTTTTCCCTATTATTGAAAACCAATACCTTGATATCATCATTAGAAACCATTTAATATAATAAATGGTTTTTACTCATTTAAAAAAATGGTCTATTAATCATTCAATGAAAATGATGCTTCTAATTTAAAGAGTTATTTTAAAACATTACCTTGAAAATAATCATCTATAGGGAAAATAGAGGAAAAGTTCATAGAATTTTTAAACAATTTTTATTTTAAATAACGAAGAATATTATTGGATTCAATATTTATTTTGAATGTATACACCTACTGTTGAAACATAAATCAAACCAACAATTAAAACAACATTAATGAATGATCAACGTAATTTAGTCATAAGTAAACTATTAAAGAACTAGTGGAAAAAATCATCATAATATATATATATATAACAATGGTGACACCAAGAAGATCAAGATAAAGTCGTGGAAAATATAAATAAAGATTCTATATTATTTTAATTGGATGTAATTTAATTCCAAACACTCAATTTTACCCAAACTACCCGAACATAGAAAATGAATAACCTTAATAGATCATTGTCTTAACTTGAGTCCACTAACCAGATTAGAATCAAATCCTATCATTGTACTCATACCAACATTTCTCACATAGCTACCTTCTATTTCTGATTACATTAAATGGAGGTGATATATCAATATATTCATCATGAAGCACATTCCTATATGAATGAAAATAATAGTTACTCACCCTTACCTCTAAATACCCTTTACGGAAGTAGCCCTATTTTCATAAGAATAACATATAATAAACACATAAAATCAATAACCCCTAACTAAAAAATTTTAACACCTTAACTTTAAAACAACCAATAATAAGAGTCACATTTCAAGGGTCTTTTTACATCAAGAAAACCTCTTCATAAGGTGATGATCGGTTCTTCAAAAAATCTTTAGAGAAATCAACTTATAAAACCATATTTCAAAAAAAAAATCATGTAAACATAATTGAAGTATGCCCGTGATCAAAGGAGCATAATAAAATGATAGAAAATCCAAGCGCAACCATTATTTGAATGAAAATAAATTAAATTATTTTTAAAACAAAAACATCCATTATGATAGGGAATTACATTGAAAAGATACACATAATCTTTTAATCAATCACTAGGTTCCATAATTTTATATAAGTATTTTTAATCCTATAAATGAGAGGAAACCCATTTCATGAAAAATTGAAACTAAAACTTAACTAACATATTTCGTCATGAATAGTTATAAGAAACTATACATCCTATAAAATAATGAAAACATTGAATGGAAATGATAATGAAAATTATAGATTTAAATTTAAAAATCAATATATAGAGAAACCTTCCTCAATTCACTATTTTCACTAATCTTAATGACAATCTGGGAAAAATATTGAAAAGAAATCAAAATAATAACAAACGGAACCATAAAATAAGAAAATTACCATGTAAATTTATGAAACATTAAACCCTAGATAGCCTTGGAATTTATAGGGAAAGAGAATAATAGTCATGGAAATAATGGTAGATGAGTAGGATTTCAATATATCTTTATCATGAATAAACACCATAAAAGTGAAAGAAACCCCATCAGAGAGGTCCAATATGAGATAAATAATGGGTGTGACTAGCCTGGTTAGTTGGAGTTCAAATGGGATGAATTTAGGTGGATAAAGTCTTAAAATTGAGTAGGGTAATGGGTAAAATAGCATTTTTTTGATACCCCAATGTTGTTTCTTATTTTTATAAAAATATGGTATGGTTTTTTACTTCAATTAATTTCTCTACTATCAGAGAAAATATGTATAAATAAACACAATACCTTCTTTATTTAATGAAAACCCTGAAAATCATTACATTTCTTCAAGGTTAAGAGAATCGAAGTAAACAAAAGTCCCTACCAAGTGGCCTATTAAAATAATAGGGAGACCACCAGATATAACCAAAAAACCCAATATAATAGTTGATGTCCTTCAAATCCGTCACCACAAAAGAATAATATATCCATAACCACAACAGTTGTACTAAGCATCAGTGTAATGATAAGTACCATCTTTGGTAAGTCATCTTGAAAGTAGAACACCCTAATTCATGTATTTATAAGGCCTTGGAGACAACCTGGTTGTTTCCTCTTTTAGGTGGCTGTTGAGTCTCCAATTCCTATAAGAACATACAGTCATTGGTTATTTTTCTGGTTTAATTTAATGTATCTAGGGGAATGAGTTTTCTAAGTGTTTAATGTGTGCATTGAAGTTATAACTATACATATGTTTTTAAAAAACTATTTTTATATATTTTAAATGGATAATGATTTAATTTTTAATATTATTTTGAATCATAACCCTTATATTTTAAATACCAAGAAAATTATGTACTTGGTTTTGGTACAAAGAAACATAATTTTTAGTTTGAAATTGTAATTTGGACAAATGAAAATAAAAACCAATGTTGTATTTGATATTATAGCTATACATGGGGACTTCTGAATTTAATATTTTTTGAAAATATTTTATAAAATTTTTCATCCCTGGATGTATAAAAATAATGTTTTAACTAAAACTATGTCCTTCATTTGTATAATACTAGTATAAGATTTTCTAAATTATATATTAAAATTTGATTTATCACTTTATATTTTAAAACATTAGTATTTATAAAACTAATAAAAATATTGGTTTTAGGACAATTTTTGGTCATAATAGATAATTAATAGTTGTTTGAATAAACCTATATATGTATATGAAATGCTATTTTTATATTTAACAAAAAATAAACATTTACTTTTCTAAAATAGAGGTGAGTACCGCACCTAGACGAGGGCCACCATTTAGGTAGCCACTCAAGGCCTTGGTGGGCAACTCATCCACAACTCCTAGATATGTCCTAGGGCAGTGGTGAACATGCATGGTGCATGATATGTCGTGCACACAAGGGGCATAGAAAGACCTAAGTGTGCACGGGTGTGTGTGTATGTAAGGAAATCATAGCGTTCAACCATGCGGGGTGACACATCGGCGTGTGTGAGTGCATGAGCATGCCAATAGAGAACCTGGTGTGGGGCGGTATTGCGAGGGGTAAGGAGTATTCTAAGCCTAATTTGGGATCCCTTGGCATATAAAGGTTCCACAGAACTCGCTCTGTTTTGATGTGGGATGGGATTTTTTAATGCGGGACCGCATCTAGGCCATCTGATCACAATGCATACGATCTGGGCCATCGATTTTAGTTAATTACTCGATTCCTAGTAGTCGCGGATCATCCTCTGCATTTTTAGTAGCTGTTTTATCGATCATGATCTAATCATGTCTGTTCATACCTTTTTAAAACCTTAAATATTTCGTAGTCATACTATCTAATCCACATCTGATCTCAATCGATCATTACTTTTAAAACTTGCGAATGTGCCTCAACCCATGGATCAAAGCACGATATAATCCTGTCCGTCTATCACATTCCTAGTTTTCTCTAGATTCCTTCTTCTTCTACCTCTCACGTGTGCTGTTCCAGTTGCACTCAACTTCGACTTTCTCTATTTTCTACACCCATGATCGGGTGGCCCTAGTTGTCTCTCATTTTCCACAAGATCGGGAACCCTCTGTCTTATTTTAAACTATGGTTCCTTAGTTTTCCATGCTATTTTCATTAAATAAATATATTATATATAATTTTTAAATATAACTTAGTGGCACTTGATCCCTACGTTGCTCATCCTCTCTAGTGCCTCTATTAAGCCTCTCCAGATTTCCTCTCCCTCTTCAAACCATGTATGGGTCCTAAGTTGTATTTCCATGCTTATGTTAGTTATACATATGTTTATAAATATATAAGTATATATATATATATATGGTTGAATATATGACCTACTGTTTCCTACTAAAAAGGTTAATTCTTGATCTTAAATATTTTCTTAATCCTTTACTGAACATGGGTTTCAGTTTTTATGTGTTTGAAAGATATATAAGTATATATGTCGATTATACATAAGCACACACAGACACACACACACAGATATATATAAATATATGCTTCATAACCAAACCATTTATATCTTATGGAACGATTTGAAATCAACGAACAATTGTTTAACTAATGTCTCTAATATGATTAAAACCAGTAAGTGTCATTTATTTTTGGTGTAAGACCCTTATATATATACACTATGTATAATCAGTTATACATGTAATTTATAAATGTAGATCGATTTTTATGTAAACATATATTTGATTTTGTTTATAAAACATTTTAATTTTTATATCACGATTAAAAACAGAGGGACCCTTGTTAATTTGTCTGCCTAATATATTTAAGTCATATAATTGTCATTGGATATTTGGTTATGTGATTATATGTGTATACATATAAACATAAATCCACAATCTTATTTAGAGTTTTCTAGGGAATTATAAGAATTAATAACACCTATATTTTTTGATATATGAAAGGTTTTTATTTGAAAATACAATTCGTTATTTGCACCCATGTGTATAAACGGATTTACCCAACACTAAACCCTAGATAATTTTGGATTTTCTAAATGTTATACGTTTTATGTTTTTAGTAATTATGGAGAATTAATGAGTATAATTTTGGGGTTTTCTACTCTTATACACATATGTATGATCCACTTATTTTCATAATTATTAAATGGTATTAGTTAGGGTTGATTTTCCTGATTTTCAATTCTTATCAGTATGTGTAAATAATTTAGAGTATCCTTGGGATATGTTATACATAATCATTCAAGTAATAAATTTTTGGACAACTATGTGTTTAATACCCCACATGAAATATTTTGTTTATATTCAATTTATCCATGCATCCAATCCACGATGAATTCCAAATATGCATTTTATTAATAATATTTTATAATCTAGTGTTATCATTTTATATGACAAAACATGAATTTCATTTTGTGCATTAGTTTTCATCACATATTCCATAATCTTATTATCATAATTTTCAATAATTTTCATATCCATTCAGGTGTTATTATTGGTATGAACACTTATAATCATGACTTAATATTTATATGTAAATGAAAAATAATGAAATCAAACACAAATGTAATTTTATGGAATTAAGAACAAAATTATTCAAAGATTTATGGGACACTTTGAATAATATGAAATAAAAAACCAAGTAATATGTGACACAAAATAATAAGTAATGAGTAATTTAATAAATTAATGTGGTCTGAGTACATTGATTTATTGAAATGAGGAATGCATTTGACTTAGTATGTGATGGGTGGGGCCCACCATATCCCCTCAATGAATCAGTAGGTCTAATGAGACTAATAGACGTTGAATGGGCTGAGGCCTTTCCCAATCATGATTTATGGATTTTGGTTGTGGGCTTAATCACATTATACATCATGGATGAGGCCTTGTCACAGTTTGGCACATGCACATCCCTCATTATGACTATGAGATTAATTAACAATGTGAATATTCAACTATTAGAATATACGTGGTTAATGAACTTGTACATATGAGAATCAGAAGAAGTAAATTCTTATGGAGTAATGTTATTAGTCACTCAATGATTTTATCACCCAGTTTATGTCTTACAGTAAGTAATTAATGAAATTGAAGTTGCTATTTTATGTGCAACTCTGATCATATATTTCTTCCAGTTTAAATTTGGCAATTGTAATTCTGCATAACATACCTGTTAAGTTATAATGACTCATTCTTTATATGTTTCACACCCTATATTTTGTATGATAATTCGTATGATTGGAATATGTTTCATTATAACCTTTTTAGTATTCCCTTAAATGTTCACTTGTATTTTGTGATCAAATGTAATGTTATGCTTTCCTTAGGAAAATGTTTTATAAATAATTTTAAAGGAATGTTTGCAAGAGTATTCAAATTTAGAATTATTTCATTTTAAAACCCCTTACTGGGCATTCATATACCCATCCAATGATTTAACTTAAACATTATAGGTGTTTTAGATTTGAGTAGCATTGTTGGTGGTAGCTTTGTGGATATTCATTTCACTTCAAGTTTTGAAGGAAATGTAATAATTGCATATGATTCTCCATGACCTAAACCAAAATGATCCTCTGTAGTGAAACATGATGTGTAATTGTTTTATCGGAATTTATTTTTTTACAAAACATTACACACCATGTATTATTCATCACAACACCAGCTCTGGGGAAGTCTGGGGCCGGGACGTGAAATTTTTAATGACCAAGACATTCCACACGGTTTACCAAATTGCACTCCCACAATATATATGGAACTGTTTAAACCTAGGGTGGGATCTACAATTTGGAAAAACATTTATGAAAAAATTAAACACATTAGAAATATACTATAGGATTTTCACGTATAGGTCACACGATCTTAACTAGCCATGCACAAACTATCTGACATGTGAAACTTCTCCACTTCCTCCAACTTTCAATGAAATTTGAACCGATATTAAGAAATAAAGATAAAATTCAATGAATAAAAATATAATAAATGAATGTGAGGTTTTTTTGTCAATATTTT
The DNA here is from genome assembly GCA_963277665.1 of Viscum album. Classification (NCBI taxonomy): domain Eukaryota; kingdom Viridiplantae; phylum Streptophyta; class Magnoliopsida; order Santalales; family Viscaceae; genus Viscum; species Viscum album. The sequence continues at coordinate 2,037,364,862 of OY728156.1, forward strand.
TCCCACCACATCACTTTATATACCCTAAAGTCAAAGTAGAAAAGGCCAGTCAAAGATTGGATTAGGTTTAACTTTCTTATTAATGTTTCAGCTCCAAAATCCAGGAAACAACATAAAATTCACTAATATAAGGACTAAGGCAGGATCCAATATTATTAATAATATAAAAACCCAAATAAATTTCTCAAGGGACTTCATATGCCACAAAAAAATCAAGAAATATTATCATCATTACAAAAGTTCAACAAAAAATGCACCCCAACTTCTTCATATGCAGGAAACCATAAATATAACTAGAAAAACTCACTAAAAATATTCATTTCTAATGTATCTATATCCTATATTAAATAAAAGTTACATCAGGTAAACTAAACACAACACCTGGTTATCTTACATCACTTCCTTCATAAGGAAACAATTAATGACTCGGTAAAAGAAAACATCTATAGAGTCCTTCAATTTTTCTGATCGTCTAGGAAGCATCACTCCTGAAGCTCCATCATAATATAATTAATAATTAAAATTAGAATTGATATTAATTATATAATTAATCAGTTTATTATTAGTTACTAATATAAGTAATATAATGAAGTAGAAATGATATATGTAATATAATTATTAATTAATCAAAAAGGCATAAAATTTCTACTTCATTTGAATAATAAAAACAATAAATAATAATGTAATTAATATAACCAATGACTCAAACTATAATTAATAACTAATATTATAAGTGAATTATATAATAAAAAGTAATTCAGTTATTTATTAAAATTATAATTAATAAATAATAATAAATCTAATAAATAATATTCTATTAAAAATAACTGATAATAAAAAATATTAAAAAAATATTATTATTAATTGAATTTATTATAATATTAATTACTAATTATATTATTTATGTATATTAAATATTACTTTTTAATATATTTTTTATATTTTATTTTTGGAATTCCATGGATCTACTATATCATCCAGTTTGTTGGGATTCATCGCCACCTAAACTAATGATTCTACCACTTCATTAAAGAACAAGAAGAAATTGAAATTGTAGTGAGATCGGAGCATGATATTCCACATTATGATTCAATAATAAAAATTAATTACAAAGTAAAACCACAGTACCCAGAAAAATCGAAATAATTAAAAAATGGTTCAACACTTTAGGACCTATGGAGATCTTCTATCATGAGTCATTTCCAGCTAAATAGGTAAACATGTTTTCAAGAAATGTAGTTTTCACAAACAGACAACATTACCATGGAAGTAGCCACAATGCATCACTAGTGTCAATGACGAAGACATGCTCTAATGTCAATGGAATGTTCTCAATGGCATTATAATATAGAAATAATGCAATATTTTCCTTAATAATTGGAGATAGATCCATAGACTTTGTTTTCCCTATCATTACTTCTTGGATGATTGTAGAAAATGATGAACGATAGTGTTAGGTCAACTCACTTATCTATTTCCGCAACTGTTCCCTTTCCTTGGATTTGAAAATGTTATAATTTAATATTGGATACCACTACTCAAAGACCGTATATTTCAAGATAATCTCTCCATGGATCCCAATAATGGAAATGTAGATCTAAGTTAGTGGTTGGGCTGGGTGCGGGAAAACTCTTGCTCAGGACAAGTTGTGGGAAGTGGATTCGTTACAACACGAACATAAACCTACAAACCAAAATATCATCTGGATTACTAGTTTTTATGGTTATTAGAATGTCTCTCTCATTATATTGGTAAGATGGATCAGGGTTGTAGATTTTTTGAGAGTAAATCTATAAGGAACCATCCTTAAAACGTATCTTAATCTTGAATTTTAGTCAAGAACATACATTATTACATATTGTGATTCTTTTATGGTTTATAGTTTTAGATAATTAAGATATCTTACATTCATAACATTCCACATTCATACAAAGAGGATACTACTAAAAATAGTGTCCATTTTTTTCAAAATATTTTACATTAAAACAAAAAATATGATTTCTTTGACAATAGTCTATATCATTCATCACAACTACCTTATTTCTCATACCCATCATTATATCCTATGAAATACATTTTGAAATCTTGAGATGAGTTTAAAACTCAGTAAAGGATATAATGAAATAAATCCTAATCAAGTGATAACATAAATACCAATACATCCCATAATCATAAGATCTCATATGCGTAGAAAAAATATGTAGTTTTCTTAGGACTTATTTACCATATCACTCTTACATTCACCTTTACATATGGAATAAACATTTGGTCAACTTCCATATCTATAGTACCCATTGAATTAGAGAGCTATAATGGGGATGAACCATCATATTTTGAGCTATAATGGGCTCAACCCAACATATCATGGTCTATAATGGGGATCACCTGCCTTATATTGAGCTATAACGATATCAAACAAACATAAATAATTTCCAGGGAACATATAATGAATAAAAGACTTCATGAATCATTTACACCTTTGAGAAAAACACATTCACAATTTCCAATACATTTTTTTGTATGTAAACAGTTAAGGAAAATAAACATCGCGCACACAATAATGAAATCATAATATTCATAAATAACTATGAGAATATATAATGGAGGTATTTAGAAATAAAAAATCATAAAATTACAGTATAAAATTCATGATATTAAGAAAAATAATAGCCTCATTTTATTTCATAAAGGAAACATTTAAAAGGATTTAAGAGGAATGTTTCTTACAAATACCTTTTCATTGAAGGGATATTTGATTAAATGATAGGATTATGTATATATAATGTATTTAGACATAATAAAACATAATCTAATAAAATTAAATTTCTCAATTCATCTTATCATGATAAAAATCATTGAATTTGAATGTTAACCCAAAGAATAGAAATTGGGTTTAAAATCCACTTACCAAAATTCATCATGGTAATGGATGTAAATGGGGGTCTTAATGAGATAGAAATGGTGGATCTCATAATTAATATATAATAAGGGATGTATGGTGAGGTGTGAAAACATTCACCATCATTAGTAATTAAAAATTAAAGATCATAACATAGGGGTGGTTCTTGAATAAAAGCGAGAAATAGAGGATCCCTTACCTCGTGTTCGACATCCCTAAAACATCTTTAAAGCTTCTGTATGAAGGTTAAAATAGTTTTATTAATATATAATAGAAACATATAAATATTTATAACACCTTAAATTATAATTTTTTAAAAACATTTATCCCATTAATATTATTTTTTGAATTCCATTGTTTCGGGTGCGTGCATTACATGGTTCCCATGAGCGGTTCATAAAGTGTATTCTTGTCGATTTGAAGTGAAACTACATAATTAGAATGGAATGGTATTTGAATATCTAAATACACATAAATTATACAATTCTTCATTTTAAATTCTAATATGAGGATGATTCATAAGTGAAAACATTATTGATATTTGTTTAGGTCATTTTGGCAGTTCTTCGATCATAATGAACACATTTTGTTTTATACATTAATAACATGTGTAATAAATGATTCCAGAATGTAATATGTGATATAATAAATAGATTATAATCTTTGTCAACATAAAAATGGTTTCAAGACATGTCTTTAAATAATTAAATGAAATTGAAATCACATCGTCCACGATGTTTGTAAATCGACACATCACGGACATTGGTTTAATTTATTAAATAAGTGGGAGAGGAGAAGAAGTATAATGGTGAATCTTCCATAAACATGATAAAATGAACAATATTTAATATAATGGATAAATAATTCCTCTTGAATAAGTCGAAGTGAGGAGATAAGAATAATAGAAAAGAAAAAGAAAAGAAATGAAAGTAAACGAAAGAGTATGTTTACCTCTTGATCTCTTCTTCTTGAGATCCTTCTTAAGGCGCTTTTTTGGCCTTTTGGTGATACATAAAGGTCTTGGAAGTGTGGAAGTGTCTTTATTAGAGAATTTTGAAGAACATTGGCAATGCACAATTCTTTATAGGTGTGGGTGGAAGAGGGGCGAGTGGGTGGTATTTATAGTGGAGGAGAGGAGGAGTTTTACATTATTTAAATAATTATTTTATTGTTTTTCCACATAACAAGAAATAGTTATGATTAAAATACCAAAAATAGTAATTATTGAATTTGATTTTGAACTAATGGTTTCTCATATCACTTGTGATGCAAGGAATAGTGTATTTATCTCATAATGTATATATACCATAATTATCGTATTTTACTATTCATAAAAAATCAAGTATTTTAGAAAAAACATTAAAATTATCCTTAACCATTTTTTGATGTGCAAAATTTAAAAATTAACTCTATATTTTGAATATAATTTTCTAGATATGATTAATTTAATTTTTATATAAAATAATATTCAATTCCAAGAACAATAATTTTAAAACCTTTATTCACCTATTTCAAGTTATCGGTATATCATAACATCAATTAAATATTATATCTATACTATCCGAGGTGAGGTTAATATTCATAATTCTATGTTACTATTCATAAGGGAAACATTACTATTCATAAAAGTATGTTACTATTCACCAGAAATTAATATGGTCATAATAGACTCAAAATAACCTCCTGATTGTAATCGTACATGTCCATTTTTTAAAATTCAAAACAGAGAAGTAGGAAAATTAAGTTTAGTGCAAATTATAACTATCAAAATTAATCAATGATTCATGAACATAAATAAAATTTTAAAAACATGGGGTTTTACATTCTTTTAACCTCTAGAAATTGTGTCCTCACAATTTTATTTACTTATTAAACAAGTGAGGGTTCCATTCCCTCATAGCATTTTCAGATTCCCTTGTTACTTCTTTAACCATATGGTTTCTCCACAAAACCTTTACCTAGTGGATTACCCTAATCCATAATACCTGCTCCATAAAATCAAGAATCTTAATAGGTTTTTCTTCATAAGAAAGGTTCTCTTCCTACTGAACAGTCTCTGGGCTCAAAACATGAGATGAATCTGGAACATACTTTATCACCATCAAAACACGGAAATCATTGTATACCTGAGACAAGCATGGAGGAAAATATACATTGTAAGTGATTGGTCCGTCATTACCCAGAATCTCATAAGGACTGATGAAAACTATACTTAGCTTTCGCTTATTACCAAAACACATCACACATTTTGAAGGAGTGATTTTAATGAGAACATGGTCACCTACCTCGAAAGAGAAGTATTTTTTCTGCTATCTACATAACTTTTCTGCCTACACTAATCTATCCTCTTTTGTTGCTGGATCATCTTCACTTTCTCATTCACTTCCTCTACTAATTTTGACTCCATTAACATCCTTTCACATTCTTCATCCCAAACCATTGGTTTCTAACACTGCTTCACATACAATGCCTCAAAAGATGCCATCTGTATACAGGAATGGACCCTTTTATTATAATAAAACTCAACTAAATAAAGATGTTGATCCCAACATCCCTAGTAATCCATTGAACAAGCTCAAATCATATCCCCCAATGTCTAAATTGTTTGTTCTGACAGCCCATATGATTGGGGATGAAATGCTATACAATCATTTAATTCGGTGCTCAATATCTTCTGGAGGCCCTTAAAAAGGATATAATTGTACCTAAGATCCTAGTCAAATATAATGAAAAGTGGAACTCTAGATACCCTGATAATCTCTTTGAGGTACAATCGATAATGATGATCTAAAGTCATTGTATCTCAAATAGGGATAAAATGTTCATATTTAGTCAATCGATCGACAACGAACCGAATAGAATTGCTACCTCAAGAAGTATTTGTTAGTCCCATAAAAGATTCCATGTATATATTCTACCATTTCAACTGTACGACTGAAAAAGGATAAAGGATACCCTTCAGTTACTTCCACTCTACCTTAACATGTTGACATGTCAAAAATTTCTTAGTAAATGAGAAATATCTCTTTTTTTGTATCCCACCAATAATGCTCCTGAAGGTCAATGTACATCTTAGTGCTGCTGGGTTGAACTGAAAACATAGAACTATGAGATTCATATAACAATTACTTCTTCCATTGAGAATCAAAAGGCACAAAAAATATTTTTCCAAATCATAAAACAAAATATTTATAAAAGTTGAATTCTGACAACATACCCATTATAAAAAATTATACCTCTTTTTAGCTTCCCATATGATTTTTGTCCTTGCTTAATTCTGTCTGAAAAAGATAACTACACTGATACCTAAAACAAAATAGTGAAGCTTCATGGACCAAAAATATCCAAGCCAAAGTTTATTAATTTATTTACCAAAGGATCACATTCCCAAAGTATCATGGTTAATGTGGAATTACTTCTCTGACTCAATGCATCAGCCACACTTTTTTTCCATTCCCAGGATTGTAATGTATCGTACAATCATAATCGTTTATTATTTTTATCCATATTCTCTATCTCATGTTTAATTACTTCTAAGTGAATATATACTTCAATACTTGGTTGTCAGTATATATTTTACATTTGGATCCATATAAATGATACCACAACATTTTTAAATAAATGGCCACAGTTTTAAATAACAAATCATGTGTTGGGTAATATAACACATGGGGTATTAACTAACATAAATCATAAGAAATTTCCTGATCATTATATATCATAACACAACCAATTATATTTAATGAAGCGTCACTGTAGATGATAACTCAAAATTTCTATAAGGAAAGACCCAAACTGGTTCATTCAATAATCTCTTCTTTAATTCCTGAAAACAAACATCACATTCTTCAATCCAAATAAATTTACCCCATTATTGTGTCTAGTTAGTTGGTGGGATAGATAATCATGCAATGTTTTTAACAAATCATTTGTTTTAACATGATAATATTAGATAAATATGTATCTCTGTAACATCTTTTGGTCTTGGACATTAATCATCAACTTTTGTTTTGTAGGGATCAACTTTTATTCCATCATTAGTTACAATGTGCCGAAGAAAATAAATTTTTTGCAACCAGAAATCCCACTCTCTAAATTTTCCTTACAGTTTTGTTTCCTTTAAGGTTTTCAAAACAACCCGTAGAGTTTTTTCATGATCATATTTACTTCTTGAATATATCATAATGTCATAAAAAACAACCACAAACTTGTCCAAGAACCCATTAAATATTCTATTCATAAGATATATGAATACAAAGGGTGAATTAGTTAACCCAAAAGTCATAACTATAAATTTATAAAGACCATATCTAGTATGGAATGTAGTCTCTAAGAATCCTTCATCCTTTACTTTCAATTTAAGGTTCCCCAACCTCAGGTTAACCATAAAAAAATACTGTTCTCCCAAGAGATGATTAAAATATCATCGATGTGAGGAAAAGGATACATATTTTTCACCATAATGTTATTAAATGCTCTATAATTAATGCATAGTCTCATTGAACCATTTATCTTTTAAAAAATATACAGGATCACCCCTGGTGAAGTGCTAGGTCAGAAGAAACCTTTATCTAAAATTACCACAACTACTTTTTTTATTAATTATGTTCCATTTAAGAAATTCGATAATGAGGTATAGAATTTGTCATATTATATGGACTAAGTCAATAATAAAATCAACCACGTGATCAAGATTAACACCAAGAAAACCATCAGGAAAATCATCCAAGTATTCATTTACCACTGGTATATAATTAATCTGGATAGTTCCCTTATCTTCAAATATATGAGAAAGATAACATTCATTTCTATATTTTATTAGTTTCTTAGATTCTTTATATGTTATCAATGGTATGGTTTCATTCTTGTAGACAAACTGAAACTCTTTTTGAAAAACGACTTCATTTACTCTGAAATCTAACTTTGTAAGATAAAAAAAGTCAATACATACCCTGAATCACATCAAACTCCACTATATAAAAAATAATAAGGTTTTCAGGTAAACCCTTTCCCCATACATAGATTGGTAGATTCTGATTATTTATTTTTCCCACAAAATTTCCTCCAGTGGTTTTTACCATGAGTTCTGGTTTAATTTTAATGGGTGAAATTCCCTATTGTTATGACAATTTCTCAGAAATGATGGAATTTGTAGACTATGGACAAAAAAAACATTTTCAAAATCTATTCAAAAAGTAATGTATCTGATACCACCTCATTCGATGGATCAACATATGATGAAGGGGTTTTGATGGATTTTTCCACACCCCTTTTCTTCCAATCATGCAGATTTCTTATCCTGAGGGAATAACCTTGGACAAACATTAGCAAAATAACCCAATTCCTTATAGTTAAATCATTTCACCATTGAACTATCATTAATGTTTGGATCATTTTCCTCTAACTCATGAGAAATGTGTTCAAACCTTCCACATTAGTAGCACTACCAAAAATTTACAAGGCATTCACCGAGGTGCCTTTTACAACACTTTTCAAAACAAGGGAAATTGAGTATCTTACCCCCAGAATTAAATGATAAATTCTTCCCCAATGCCGCCCAGCCCGACCTCTTATTATTCTTGTCATCACATGGAACAAACATGTAGAAAAACTCCATCTATACTTTTTTAGCACAAAAAAACAATTATTTCATAGGTTTTAAACTCTTGTAATGACAAAGATCTTCGTAGAAAAGGTTTCAAACTAGAGTAAAATCTATTAATTTTTCTGTTAATGTCTCAAGAAAAATCTGGTACGTACCTAGACATCCTTGTATAATTTTCTATATATTATACCATAGAATCATCATATTTCTTCTAAAGATCCAAGAATTGTTTCTCCATTCTGAGTTGAATCGTTTTAGGAAAATATTTTTCTAGAAAAAGATACTTCAAATCATTCCATTTCAGAATGTCAAGATCATCTCCTTCCCTCTTATTCCTAACCAGAGACAACCATTGATTGTCTTCAACTTCCAAATGATTAATAGATAGTATTACCTTTTGATGTTTCAAATATCCCATGACATCAATTATCTTTTTCAAAGTGGTGATCCATCCTTCTACTATCAATGGATCCGTGGTTCCACTAAATGATAGAGGATGTTGTATAACAAAATTATCTACAAAATATAGGTTTCTTGGTGATATATCATGTTCAACTCTAGAATGAAAACCAACACTATTTATTGATTAATTAAACTGAGCCATTGCTATCATAAACTATTTATCTCTGATTCCCATCATTGGAAGCTATAGATTCGGAAAAATAATAGTGTCTTGGTGCCTTCCTACTTTAACATCCCTATTTCTTCTATGGAAAACCATTCTGAACAAAAATATCTTTGATGAAGAAACTTTGAAATCATTAAATACAATAACATTTGAAATAAACAGTATAACAAAAATCATTTATGGTATTTTCATAACATCATACAAACCCCTAATGTTATCTAAACCATCATCTAATATCAACTATAAGGACCCATACATAATACATTACTTAATCATGAATTTTATCCATGAAAATATATTATTTCACATTGAGTATTTTTTCTGGTTTAGTATTTTAGAGAATTAGGATATCTTACATACACAACATACCACATTCATAAAAATAGTATAATACTAAAAATATTATCAATTTTTTCATAATATATAACATTAAAATGTAAAACATGATTTATTTGAAAACACTTCATATAATTCATCACAAATCACTTATTTCCCTTACGAATCCTTATATCTAATGATTTTTTTTGAAATCGTGGGATTAGTGTAAAACAATGTAAGGGATATAAAGAAACAAATTGTTAGTCAAGTGATAACATAAAAATCAATATAACCCATAATCATAAAAACTCATATGTATAGAAAAATCATGCGGTTTCCTTGGGACATTTTACCATATCACTCTTATATTCACCCTTAAACAATAAATAACCTTATGTTCAACTTCTATCTCTAATGTACCCATTTCATTGGATATCTATTATTGGGATCACCCATCATATTTTAAGCTATAATGGCACCAACCCAACATATATTGAGATATAATGGGGCTCACTCATCATATATTGAGACATAATGGGTTCAACAAATCATAAATAATGTATATGTAACATATCAAGAAAAATACACTTCATAAATCATTTACACCCTTGAGAAAAACATATTCACAATTTTTAATAAATTGTTTTCGTATAGAAATAGTTTTAGAATATAAACATCGTGCGCACATTAATGAAATATTATTATTCGAAAATAACTTTAAGAACATATTATAGAGATATTATAGAAATAAAACATCATAAAATTAGAAGATAACACTCATGATATTATGAAAATGAAAAGTCTCAATGTATTTCATAAAGGAGACATTTAAAAGGATTTAAGAGGAAAGTTCCATATAAATACCTCATCATTGAAGGGTTAATTGATTAAATTATAGTATTATGTATATATACTGTATGTAAACATAGTATAACATTATATAATAAAATTAAAATTTTTATGTCATCTTATTATGATAAAAACCATTGAAGTTGATGCTTAATTAAATGAATAGAAGTTGGGATTAGAATCCACTTCTGAAATTTCATCATGGTAATGGATGTACATGATATGGATTAATGAGATAGAAATGGGGTTGGTCATCATTAATATATCATCAGGGAAGTATGGGGGAGGTGTGAAAATATGAACCATCATTATGAATTAAAAATTAAAGAGCATAACATATGGGTGATTCTTGAATAGAAGTGAGAAAGAGATGATCTATTACCTCGTGTTCGACTTCCCTCAAATGTGTTTAAGCCTCCTAAATGGAGGTTAAAATAGTGTTAATAAAATATTTAAGAAAAATATTCATTTTGTAACACCTTTAATGATCTTTTTATAACATCATTCAACCCATCCATTAATGTTATTTTGTTAATTCTATTGTTTCAGGTGCATGCATTACAATGTCCCTATGAGCAGTTCGTAAAGGATATTCCTATTGATTGGAAGTGAAAATCGAAAATTGAAATTGAATGGTATTTTCATATTTCCATAAAAATAAATTATACAAATTATAATTTTGAATTCTGACATGGTGATTATTCATATGTTAAAACATTATTGATATTTGTTTAGGCCATTTTGGCAATTTTTCGATCATAATGAATTCGTTTTGTTTTATAAATTAATAACATTGCTACAAAATGATTCTATATCCTTATATAAGATATAATACATATATTATTACATGTGTGAACAGTGAAAGTTTTTTTTGAGCCTATATTCAAGGATGTAAAAGAAAATTAAATCACATAACCCATGATTTTGTAAATCGACACATCATGAACAGTGTTTTAATTTCTCGAATAAGTTGGAGAGGAGAAGAAGTATAATGGATAATCTTCTATAAACAAGTTGAAATAAAGAATATGTAAAATATTAGATAATTCATTATTCTTTGATAAGTGTAGGTAGTGAATGAACAAGAATATAAATTAAAATGAAATAAAAAGAAAGAAATAAAAAGAGGAAGTTTACCTCTTGATCTCTTCACATTGAGATCCTTTTTAGGGCCATTGTTTTTGTCTTTTTTTGTGAGACCAGAAGGTCATGTACATGGGGAATGAGATATAAAGGATTATTAGGTATAACTATGGGAATGGTCAAGGCATTATAGGTGTAGGAGGAAGAGGTGGCAGTGTGAGGTATTTATACTAGATGGGAGGGGTAATTTTATATTATTTTAATCATTATTTTATTATTTTTCCACAAGATACGAAATAGTTATGATGCCACAGTAATAAGTTAATGTGAGTTATAAATAATTGTTTCTTTCATAATACATGATGTAGGAAATATTTTATTTATCTAATATTGTGTTTATACCGTAAATACCATATTTTTATATTCCCAAAAAAATTATATATTTTAGAAAAAATACAAAAAATCACCCTAAAAATTTATCGATATACAGATTTCAAAAAGGAACTAAATTTTTTGAATATAATTTTCTAAATATGACTAATTTATTTTTTGAATAAAAAATTATTTTATTCAATAAATAACATATTTGAAACATTTATTTACTTATTCGAATATATGGGTATATCATAACTTCAATTAAATATTATATATATAATATCATAAGTGAGGTTACTATTCATAAGTTTGTGATACTATTCATAAGGGTAACAATACTATTCAAAAGGGTATGCTACTATTCACCAAAAAATATGTTGGTCTTATAAAACTCTAAATGTCTTACTGATTGCAACCATGTATGTCTGTTTTTAGAAATTCAAAAACCCATAAGTGGGGAAATTAAGATTAGTGCTAATTATAACTATCTACATAAACCAATTATTCATTCATTTTTAATTAATTTTAAAACCTTGGGGTATTGAAAAATCACTTCATAATCATCCATTAGTTTTGGTATGTTCCTGTCTGGGTCAATTTGACAACAAACTTGAATAATGTAGTAAATTTATATCATGGACAACTAAAGGAATTTTATTTTATTTAATATATGATTTAAATAAATTAATAATGATTTAGATTTATTTATGTGATATTAATATTAATATTAAAGTCATTAGTTAATATACCAATGGTTGTTTATTATGAATCACTAAAACATGCACATCACTAATTTCATATATAAGAACCATAACCAAAAATCACATAGAATGAAATTATAACATTATGAAGAGATATAAAACATCAAGTCCATGAAATTTTATGATATTCAAATTTTGAACATTGGTATAAGAATCAAGAACAATAAGACTATTATAAAACGAGTTCTGAAGGATCAAGATTACTCAAACTCGATACTGCAAATAGATAATAACTATCTTATATACATGTAGAGTAAAATTAAAAATGAATTTTATAAACGGTTGTAAATATTGAAAAGGATTCAAATTGGGTGATTATTATTTATATGTTTTTTATATAATATTTTTGGTAACATTTCGACTAAGAATGAATTAAGGCAATGGTTTCTTGTCACAAATTTTAACTCCTTGAAACATACTTCTTATTATATATCCTTTTTCATTAGAATGGTGTATATAATTCCACTTTAATATTTTTTGTTATAATTCACTCAATATTTATGATATTTTATGATTCATTAGAAATCATATCCTTCAACTTTTTTTATGTCATAAATTATAATGTCAGAAGGGTTTCTTCAACCCAATTTTCGATACATTTAGTTATATTCTTTCATACCTATGTATACTTTTCAATATTCTATGGATCCTTAGTTTCCAATATTTTATATAGTATATCCATTTTTTCACTAGTTCAATTAATTATAATCACAAAAAAATTTATTTATTAAAAACAATCATAAAAAATATAATAACGTTGGTAGAAAAAACTTCCATTCATGCGGAGGAATTTTTTATTCCATGTCTATTTTTTCAAACCTATCAATGTAATCTACATTTTTTCAAAAGAATAGATGGATTTTTTTCACTATAACCTCAATAAAAATGTACGCCTCCTAGTTTATAAATGAAGGAAGATATACAATGATCCTTGAGTCCTTCCTTGTGGAGGCCATGGGTAGGAAACAAGCACCGAGGTAATAAAAATATCAAAGATGCAAGAAATTAACATTTATAATAATAATTATAGGGAGATTGGTTAAAACCTATGAATAAATTACATAACATATTATAAAAATAATAATAATGTATGAAAAACTAAAATAGATAAAAATAAAATTATCAATGCAAAACATCATGAAAAATCTGATGACATCAACACCTAAGATACTAATGTACAACATAGTCCCTAAATCCCTCATGAAAGATTGAATAATAGTTTCTATATATGTACGGTGTACATACATATATAATCATTAGGATCATATCTAAATACTCTCATGAACACTTGAAAAGAGAATACCATTGAACTTGCGAGAAAACAACAAAACCAACAACACCTAAACCAATTAACTAACCAAAACCTATGCTCAATAAGAGATGATCGCCAAATAATTCATCCGAATATTATAACATAATGTGAATAATATCAATAATGTGTGAACCCCACACAATTTTCCCATTGATTATATTCTATCACAACCCAACATTGTATGTCCTGGATGTCACATTACTTCATTAAGGTATAATGCCTAATGACACCTAGGAAACTGCATCATGGAAAGAACCCCACACACAAACAAAAAACACATGCTACATAAAAATACATAGGCCATAACATATGATATCACCCAAAGACACATGTTTTATCACATCACATATCATATTAATGCACATATTCCAACACTTCACATTTCTACCACAACCATAACCAGAGTTGTAGTCCATCATGGACATGATGAAGATCACCTACATTCCCTTCCCTACCATGCTAGAACACAGCAATGAATAACCTCACCAGTCTAATAAAAACAACTATGGTTCCACTACATTCAAAATCCATCATATTACATGTATATCAATCTTTTTAAGAATAGAGTGTGAGGAAGAATGGGTATCCATCCATCTGTCATCATTATTTTAATACTGGAAAAATACCCTCCCCCCAAAAAAATTTGGGTGGCTACACATGGTTCTTGATATGGGTGGGGATAATATAGAAAAAATTATTAAAATAATGTATATATTAGGAAAGAACATTATCCCAACCTATGGGTTTGAAACAAATGTTCTATCCTAACTCACAACATTACCAAAAGGCACCATAAACTCTAGCAATTTCACTTCCATGATTACTGCATCACACCACTCAACTACCACACAAAAATTAAAAAAATTCCACTTAAATATAAATTTCCATAATTAATAGAATCATTGAGTTCTCTCTAACACCCATTTCCCAATTAATTCCATTTAATATTAAAATAATCATTTGTTTATCCCTCAATTCAGTTAATCCAATTACACACTTTAAATCCATATTTATCAATTAACTATAACTAATACCAACAATTTTCACATTAATTAATATTATTCCTATTTTAAAATTAAATATAATTATATAATTTTAATTTCATTATTTTTAACTGAAAACATTTATCTGAAATCCGATTTTATTTTGAAGGATTCCCATTTCAAGCATTTCACAGCTACTTGGCATCTACCAAGCCAACTCACAATATCACCCAACATTCCCATATCATCAATACATTTTCACATCACAAATCACAACCATAGATCCATAAGTAAAACCAAGCAGAAAAAAATATTCATAATTCAATCCACTACACATACTATCACATTTATCAAATTCATAAGCAAATGGGCACCACAACAACTTTATTTATGAAAAAAAAATAATTTTGGCATATGATACAAATTTTTCCCTTGATTAATTAATATATATATATATTATAAAATTGTAACACTGGATGAAATTCCAACATTTTCTTTTAAATAAATATAATCACAAAATATTATATTCTTATTATAATCACTTTACCTTTCTATTATAATCACTCGATTATATAAATCTAAGAGAATGATTTTATTGTTTACACATATCCTGTAAAGTCACCATCATTATTGGATTTACCATTTTCATGTGACGTGTCTCCATAAATATATTTCATAAAATAAAAACATTTTCATTGTAGAATATAAATTTATAATCCAAAATATCTAACATATAATCATGTAGAATAAAATTCATGAAAATAACTGAATTTCTTGTGATATATCCCTTCCCCTTCAATTTCAGTTAACACGTTAAATATCCTAAGGTGATAATCACATTAAATTTCATGGATAGTAATTCAATTATATATATTAACATATCCAGAGATTTTAAGGATAAAAATTCTTTACACATGTGATAATAATTTCTTCGGAATCAATTTTATGTAACATTATGAAATCTAGTAAAATATATCTATAACTCCCAATTCAAAAAAATTTAATTATAATAATATATTATATACATTGGGAAAGTGAAAAAATTCCCTAGAAATGAAACAATAATATGATCCATCCAACATGTATATCTAGATGAACGATGAATTATCCCCTACTAAGAATTTTCCCTTGTAGAAATTAGTTGCCAAGGAATTGAGGAGAGTGGTGGATCTGAATTTCGGTGAAATCATAAAGGAAGAGTCCTAAGAATATACTAAATCTAAATGAATTGAATAGTGGATCCCAATTTCATCTGGATAAGTGGTAAAATTAGGGATTAATAAAGTGAGGGGGATCAGGTATTTCAAATTTGGTAGCAGTGTGTATTCAGAATATGGGATTAAGAGTGTATTCAAATCCTAATATTTAATTCATTTTTAAAAATATATATAATGTAGAGTATTTAAAATTATCTAATTATTTTGATTAATAAAAAATTTCAAAAGGATCTCATCCCATGTTTTTTTGAATTTAATAATCAATAAAATTCTTCACTTGAGGTTCTAGGGATGAAAACCAGGTTTTTATAGATTTCCCATATACATACTGGACACCCAAGTATTTTGTAAGGGTAACATGGTTTTACCATTAGGAAACTAGATAACCTAACACAAGTATAAGGAATTTTTTTGGAACTAAAAATTGAATTTTGGTTTCATATCATTCCTTTATTCATGGTTTGACGCACCTTTATGTAATCGGAAGAAATTCTATTGGACCCCTACATGGGCTTCAGAATTATATATATACCTTTATGAAAGTTTTTGATTACCCTTATGTGGGTATATGAAATCTAAACTAACACTTTTGTATCTTTTTTGGGACCATTACATGATTTGTGAGCTACCCTTATGTGAGATTGGGATAACCCTTACATAGTGATGCGAGACCCATGTTATAATTACACAAGTGTGAAATTTCCTTTACATGAGTATGGATTAAGATTATGTGAGGTTGGTAAGACCTTTACACAGTGCATGGTAACACCATCTTTCCCTTACACACGGTGAGGACTACGCTTTCATGGGCACTGAAATAATAATTTTTACCCTTATGTGGTAGAAGAATGACCGTAAATAAGGACCTAGATACCCTTATACAATCCATGACAACTTTAATTTACCCTTAAATGATAGTGAAATACCCATAGACAAGACTTATAAATGTATACATACCCTTACGCAACATTAAAACCACAAGAAATACCCTTACAAAGGAAAGAAACAACCCTAAGGAAACTCAGGGGGGATTTAGCATACCATTATGCATAGAATTAATGGTTATTGTTACCTTTATAATGAAAGTATAAAAGGGTGTAACCCTTATAGAACATGTGAAATTCAACCATTTCTCTTATGTACTCTATTAAATACATCACATTCCTTTACAAAACATCGATTTCTTGCATAAGGGTAGATATTTAATGTAAAATAAAACATGTTTAATTAAAAAATGTTATAAATAATTTTAGGAGGGATTTATTGTCATTTTCATTAAATTCTAAAACAAATAAAATATTAATTAAATAATTAATAAAACCCAAAAAGACTTATGAAATATTTGAGAGACTATAAAAACTTCCAATTAATTTCTTTAGGAACACTTTAAATACGTGAAATTACCTCCATAATTTGGAAAACCTTATTAAAATACTTTTTAAAATAAAAAATAATTACCAAAAATGTCTTCAAATATTTTAATTGACTCCAAAACCATTGTAATCCCTATAATTATTAAGGAATTTGTCAGGAAAACCCCACACCATATATTATTTTCTATGATTCTTATAATTCACTTTAAACATTTTGGAAAGTAAAATATGATAATCTTTTTATGATTTGGGCTTCCAAAAAAAGGTATATAAAAAATCTAAAATGGTTTTCCATCCATTATAACTCAAATGTTTTTTCTAAAACCATAAATTTATTTTTACAAACTCTAATTTTTATCAAGGATCGATTATTGAGGTATATTTTTCAAAAGTAATTTTTTTCAATTTCTCCAAACAAACCTTTTGAAAACAACTATTATATGTGACCCGTAACTTAAAATTTTTATGAAAACATTAAAAATGTGTTGTAAAATATCTTTTGAAGTTTCCTTCTATGTTAAAACATAGTTACACTATCTTTTTATCCTCTTTGAAACATCCTCTCTACGTGGTTTTGAAAATAATATATTTTCTTGTAGTTTTATTTAATGTTTAATTTAAAATTATTCTAAATGTTTGATAATATTTAATAATTCCATTTTTATTTTACTAAAATGATAAACATATTTTAAGAATATATTTTATGGTATTTTAATTTATTTATTTTTGTATTTAAGTGAATATTAATTCAAAATATTAGGGAATTTAACTTGTTTCGCGTTTTGTGGAAGGATACAATGAGTACTTGGAAGAGGGGAGAAAATGGAAAAATATTAGAGTAAAAATGGAAATTTTCACCTCTTCTATTTTCTCATGGAAGGACACCAGATTTTTGAGGTTGTATCATAGCTAGAAAATAAGAGAAGAACAATTTCACGATGTGTAACATAATTAAAAAATATCAATTCATCAGCAAAATATCACCTCCTGAATAAGTCATGAAAATATTAAATGTTGTGATATTCATTATGTCATGAGTACCAAATAAAATCCATGAATTATGGAAAAATTATAAATCTATGAATGATATTTGAGTGAAATTCTCACATATTCAAAAATTATTGTGGCAAACATGGACTAGAATTACATGGAGTGAAACACCATTACACATCGTGTAATTTCTAAATTCGATATTTCAATGGATAAATTCAATGTATAATTGATTTTTGAGAGATCCTTGATAGGGGACCTACCTTGAACTGCCATATGACTGATTCATAATGATATTCATTAATAACAGATCCCCTCGGGTGCCTATAAAAGGAGAGCTATCTTACAACTATTATGTGATTCACATTTAGATCCAAATCTATCAGACACCAAATCTTGGAGTGATACACTATTCCCTCCCTGAGTTCTTATCTCATTTCATTATGATGTCATTTTACTTTCTCCTTCCCTCTTATTCTATCATCACATGGATGTGGGTAATCATTCCTTATTCTTGGGAAATTTAATATAAAGTAGAAAGTTCATTAGATTTATGTCATTTTATTTATTTTTTTATTTTGTCTTCCATAATTTAATTTTATCTTCCAATATCTTTTTTTCTGTCATCATGACCATTGATAATTGAATCTAAAAGTAACTATCATATGGTATAACTGAAAAACTCTAATGAAGGCATTAACATTTTCAATTTTAAGGGCAATTAGGTTTTAAATGGTATTGAGATAAACTAGATTCAACAAAACCCTAAATTACCAGACCATGGGGAAAATGGTAATGTTTCATAATAGAGGGGGCACCTGGAGCATTGGATACTACTCATCAGAAATCCAAAACCAATCATGAATTAATCAACATATTTTTTAAATCTAATAGTACCTGATCCTTGAAATTACAACACCATGGCCCAATTTTAAATTTTTTTACAATCTAATCAGTCAATCTACTTCATTTTCATTTTTCTTTCTTAAAAAAAATTAAACAAAAATTTTATTCACCTCTTCATACAATTTAATAAACATAAATCTTTTGAAAATCATCTTAAAAAAACTCACATTATCAATGGTTTATATTACAAACATTGCTAATACTATGATTTAATTAATTTGGTAGGACAATTTGAGTTTATTATAATTTTTTTTCATAGACCTATAGATAATTAACGACTCCCACCCAAGCTATCAAAAAAACATCTAAAACTAGTTTTTTATCAATGAAATATTTATTAAATACATATTATGTCTGATCAAGGATATTATTCTTATGATATCGTCCACCATATTTTTTAGTATGGAATACAAATGTTATTTTCTATCATTGAAATGATTCATCATTTATTTTGAATTACATATCAATTGAATGTTTATTTATAGTATTTTTCACCTAATTTCTTCCCTATATGAATACATAATTTTTAATTCCATTGATAGGTAGGT
This sequence comes from Viscum album, assembly GCA_963277665.1. Lineage (NCBI taxonomy): Eukaryota > Viridiplantae > Streptophyta > Magnoliopsida > Santalales > Viscaceae > Viscum > Viscum album. The sequence goes on from OY728156.1 coordinate 2,037,384,709, forward strand.
GTTCATTTAGATTTTATATATTGATTGATTTTGAAAATTATTATCATAATCATATACCATTTATCAATATAGTGTGAATATTTTTATTTTAAAATTATTGAATGATATTTATCTTCAATGTTACTCAATGCCATTGAATACCCATTTATTATCCAAAATTTTATAATGTTATTATTATTGATGTAATTATGAATGTTTTCTTTATGTTATTCCATTTGGAAAAGATATAAAACCCATTTTTATTCCTTGGGCTCTTCATAGTGGTTGAATTATTTTTTATGCCACACATATTCTTGGATGGTGATGGGTTGGGTCATATCTAACCCTATAACCCATTATTTTAATTTTGTGTCTCATGAGCTCAAAAGGGTACACTGAAGTACTTATCCCAATTCCCAGTGTACACATAATGATTATCTTAAGCTCATTAATGTACATGTATGGTTAGAAAAATCCTAAAATTTGATTAATATCTGGGATGGTATACATGAAATATGGTTTTTTATACATATTTATATATATATATTTGAAATATTCTAGAGTTTTATTCTTATTTCTATAACTGTGTTCTGCTCCCATGGATCTTGTTTATTGAATCATTTTGAAACGGATTTTTTATTGATGTATTATATAATGGGTAGATTTATTCCATGATTCATGATATATGACTTGTTGAGTATAAAAATCTTTATTATACCCATATGCTTAATTATAATAGTTTATTATTATTGATTATGTATACCCTAACTGAAAATTTATTCTCAAAATATTCTTATGTTTCAATTTATCTACGTTATAATGTAAATTAATTTTAATGATTTTTCAAGAATAGTATCTTGTGTGGAGATTTTTTGGGAAATTGTGAAACTTTTTATGAGTTAAAAAATTGTTATAAAAGTACATGAAGTTTCTATAGTTCGATAAATACATGAGTTTTGTTAGAAAATGTTTTATTAAAATTTTGTAAATATCTAAACATAAGAGATCATGAAAATGTTTTGTAACATGATTATCTACTTTAAGTCAAGTAATTTGGAGGTTATGCCTATGGGCAACTATAATATCCCAGCTAGATAGCCATTTCTCTTCACTGTACATATGAATATAAATTAGTTATGTGCATGATTGTAGTTATAATATGATAACACTTGTAATGGGGTTATTGAATGTTATGTGATATTGGTATTGGACAATTAGTGTGGTTGGAATGATATGAAGAGGGACTTTTTTATGGTTTTAGTGGTCTGTGTAATATATACTATACACCATTGTGATTTGGGGAGTGATTTAGATGTTATTTAAAAGGTAGTGATATAGGTTTCTTACTTTACTCAAAATTGGGTTGGTTATCTAGATTTTATTTTACATTCAGGGATGCATTGATACTCTCTAATCACATTATTATAGTTAGAGGATTATGCAAAAACGTAATGGTTATTTATATACCCCGTTAATTCGTATATCCATTTTTCTGAAATTCATAATCATTTCGGCAGTGAGGGTGAAAAAAGTTATCATAATAGTATGTGATGTCTAGAGTAGAATCCTAATTGACATATACCATTACTAAGTTATATTGGGTAGTTAAGATGTTACTTTATTGTAGGTGTTTTGTGATTATATTTTCTTACCATTAGTTGTTTATATTTTTTTCTTATATGATATTCATGTATATATTTACATGAAATTTATGTTGTAATTTTATTATTTTGTAAATATTACCCCACTTGTTATTTAGAATATATCATAGTCCTATATTGTAAGGGAAATGTATCTCATATTTTGGTGTTTTATACCATTGGATTCTAATGTTAGCCTCTTTCCATTGGAAAAAGGATGAGGATGTCTCCCTAAATATTATTAATTATCAAGTGATTGATGTGCTTAGATCAGATCGTGGAACCCTTGCCACCAATCTAGAGAGTCAATTCCCCCTCCACATCATCACTACCATTTTCCACTTCCACTACACATAGGTATTCACCATGTCCCATCCTCCTCCCTCAACACCCACATCATCCAAATCATCATGTATGTAATGAATAGACATATAAAACTATGAATGTATGGTATCAAAATTTATGTATATATTATTATAATTATTTCATATTGAAAATCCTAAATTGAAATTAACACTATATAATAATTTGATATATACATATATATAATTTATTTGAATCCTCCAATTTATGACCAACCTAATCTAAAAATAAATATTTAATATGTTAATGGAATGATTTATTACTTATGATTATAGGATTTTTTAACATAGATATGTATGCATTAAATAACATTAAAAAAATAGAAAACATTAGTTTTTCAAACTGTATCATCATTTTTTATGAATAAAATTCTATCATATAGAAACATTGATATATTGGTTAAGTGATTATATGTTATTTTATATAGATGTTTATTTTAAAGGAAAAAAATTGTTGTTTTTTTACACAATTAGTTATTTTATTTTAAAATTTTTTATTTGGATGAATTTATTATTTTTTGATTAATTTAGTTTATCACAAACCATATTGTTTTTTATAATTACTACATATTATTATAATTTTATATCAGATGATTTTTATTTTTATTTATTTTCTATGAGTCTTATTTATTTTATGGTTATAATTTTGTATTTTTTCATGTTTGGTTTTTTTGGTTTATCATATTTTATATAAGTTTTTTTATCAATTATTTATAATTACTTTTTTAATGGTGTTAGGTACCAAAATAAGCCTACATATATTTGAGATTAGGGTTGGCTAATATATAATTCTTTTGGATAATCGTCATATCACCAATTATTTGATTATAGAATCTTTCTTTTTCTTAGCTATTAGTCATGATAAGATATAGATTAGTAGGAATATCATGAAATGTGGGAACATAGCTCAGGTTTAAGAAACTTTTTATAAGGATTATCATGCAATAATCCACACAATAAATAAAATTTATTCCTATTTTTATATAGCCAATAGCCATGGTTTAAAAACACTGGTCTTGTGGATAACTAGATATTGATTGTATATTGGACCAACTACCATGGTTTTAGAATTGTAATATCACATAATGTACTTATAACATCATGATACCTTATTTTAGGTATTTATTAAAACTATATTGGATCTAAAGTTTAGAGATGTATTTTTGATTGAATTAATGATGTATGGGAATAAATATATCGAATGTTATAGAGGGTTATCTTTGGGACTGGGTTGAGTTAGAGACCTTTTCTGAGTTTTCTACAGGAATTGGTTGTGTACTATCTACAAGATAGATTCACACCATGAATATAACTTGTGAAGTGAATCCATCACTTAGAAAAATCCAATAAACAATTTCATGATGTAGATATTTTATAACCTATGAAATCATTTTAGGTTGTTAATTGGCTTGGATCAGGTTTTCTAGCTCGATGAGACACATTTTTTGGTGTATACTCCACTTGGTAAATTCATGTCATGAATATAGGACTCAATATGTGAATTCATCATTCCTAGTGAGTTTCTATACGGTACAACCGAATCTTACTTTTTTTCATGCGACCTCTTCCATCAAACACCTTGGGGTACACAGGGAAATATTTTTCGCTATCCCTTCCCTTTCGAACATCTCAGTTTGGTTCTTGATATCAAATGAGTTTCCTTTCTATAGTTTTGTCCTTATCTATGTGACCCTATATTTATAGTGTTGTGACCTCTCTTTTTATATTGAATTATAGTTTTATATTGGTGTTTTTTTAATCTTGGATTTCCTTGTTGGTCTCATTTTCCTTCATTATTTGTTTGTGTTCACATTGTGGGAGTTGATTTTATCATTTATTAAAGGTAGGTTGTCCCAAAAATTTATTCCTTATAATTGAAACCATTATTTGAATAGATCATTTGAAATGATTTTTAAATGATTTAAATAGTAGATTTTAGATAATTATTGTTTGATTTCAAAAGGGGATTGTAGTGAAACCGCCCAAATTTGAATGGAATTAAAATTATTAGTTGGATTTAATAAAATTGATGGATTGATTTGAATTTTATTTAATGAAATGATTTTATCATTTATAATTGATAAAAATGGATTAAATTAAATGATTATTTGAAAATGTATGAATTTATGAAAACCTATGATTTGGTTTTGAAATATGGAGGGCATGTTGAAAACTAAAATTGGGTAATGTATTTTGAAATGATTAATATTATCATGATTCGTTGTTTGGTTAATTGAAGAAAATGTGATATTGGGATATTAGTGGGTAAATATGTCATAAACTCTAGGATATGACCCATAATAATGGATATAAAGTGAAAACACTATAATAATATTATTGAGGCATGACTTCCCCGATGAGGTGTTGAGTACTAATAGCCTATGTTGAGGGATGCATTCACACATTGAGCTAAGTTTGTAGATTGAGTATTATGAGGATCCTATTTATAGAAATTAATGGACCATAAATAATTTTTCATGGTGCTATGATATGTCTTATTTTATTATTACATGAAATATATTATTGAATTATTTTATTCATGTAAATAGATTTTTATAAATATGTTTATATAAAATGTTCATTTAAGCCTCTATTTTTCATATTTTTTATCTATTGATTTGAAATCATGTTTTTTTGGAAATATGTAAAACTATTTCCACTACATATTTTATTAAAATTTTATTAGTAAATGTTTTATTTTTTGGTATCATTAATGGAAAATGCAGGGAGTCTATTTTGGGTAATTTATCTTACACCCTATATTTTCCTTCTTGCATTGGTAGATTATATTTCACTATGTTTGAGAAAAGGGAAATTATCATTTTGAAGTGGTGGATGTTCTTGATTATTGTGACCCATATTGATAGTGGTGACCGATGTAGATGTGATCCACCTGCTACATGGGATATTTATGAGATTTTACCTTATATTTTTTGTCTCTTGATGAATTACTATTTGGGATTCATTTTACAAATTTTATTCCAGTACATTCTCCCTTTGGAGTCTTGATAACTCTAATAATTATCTTTTCACTTCCTAATATTTTTGGAAAAAATAACCCCCTATTATTATTGAATGATGCCATGTACTGGTCGCCAACCCATGGGGTTCATAATATCCCTTCATGATATGTCAGGACCAGTTATGGAATTAGTATACTGTGATGTCTAGGATTACTCCTGAAAATTCAGAATCAAATAAGGTTGTTTATCCAACTTTCATTGATGTTGGTATGCATTAATATTATCCTTTATGGTAGTAAGTAGTATTTATGGGACTTAAGAGGTAGTTATAACTGATTTCCTCACTAGAACTCATCATTATGATCCTTAAGTTACCATTGGAGTTTCGGAAAAGTGGTATTAAATAGTAATTTTATCAAATATCAAGACATTTCCCTATTTTTGATCTGATTATGTTGAAATCCCCATACAAAATTCCTCTTGATGGGATTAACATTCCAATATCTCTTGTTTGAGATGTTTATCAAACTATCCATATTGATTTTTCAGTTTTTGGGATGATATTGTGTAGATTCATTCCACCGCCTAGACGTTTGATAATGTCAGACAAGGAAGCAGATAGAGAACCACCAAAGGAAAACCCTACAATTTAATAGAATAATGTTGAATTAGTGGTGTGTTTTATCCATACTATGGGATATACAATTGTACTTATTCCCATTTAGTCAATCATAGTGGAACCTATAAGGGATAAATCAAGAGATCATTATAAATCGATTATTCAAGAGAAGAAAACATTTTCCAAGTATCTAATAATCCTAATGAGGTTGATAATAGGTTTAACAATATTTATCATCATTTTGTGTTCATGGATATGCCTGATTCGATTAATGTGAAATGTTCTACATTCAAGATGCAAGGGCTAAGAAGAAGATGGTGGGATTTGATGGTGCCAAAGAATAAGCATGATGGTTTGGAGTGGAAATGAATTTGATCTCTTTATTTGACTAATGATATCAATATTTAATGATTTTTGAAAAGGATAAAGAGTTTCTCAACCTCCTATAGGGTAATAAGAACATGACACGATATGAAAAAAAAATTGTTAATATTTTTCAGTTATCACCTAAGGTTGTATAATTAAAGAAGATAAGGACATGGAGGATTGTGATTGGTCTCTGACCTGGTATTTGATATTAGGTTTTCTTACTGAAGCTACCTTACTATACTGATTTTCTCGATAGAGATTTAAAGGTTGAGCTTAAAATATCTAGAATTTTAGGGTTGACAGTAGTCCCCATTTATCCATGTGGATGTTCTGTGAGTACCTACAAAGTAAAAAGAATGTGTGATGAGTCTCTTGGTTCTTATAGATTTAGGGAATCTTACATACAAACCAATGTTCATAGAAGAGTCCCTCTAACTTGACTCTAGTATGGCATGGTTTGGAATTAAAAATGGGATTATATAGAGGCACCAAAGATCTATAGTTTTTGTGGGTGCATATGACACCTACAGAAGTTATGCCATATATTTTATACTCTACACAATGGAACAAGATCACAAGAAACTAAAGGAACTATAGTGCAATCATACACTTCAATAATTATGGTTCTCTATTGATAAACACCGAGAATGATACTTCTACTTGTAGAGGAAGTTTCTGCATAAGATGATGATGTGGGTTCAAAAACAATGAGAGGTACTATCAATATAGATTTATCTTTAGGGTCCTCATTTTTTGATAATGATGTATCTCAATTATTTATATGGATATATCTTATGAACCTTCTAAATATTTATAGGAATATTTTGTCTTATGTGATTTATATTACTATGACACTTGGAAAAAAGTGAGAACATGTTCTTGAGTGTCCCTATTGTGATTTATATTTATCACAGATAGAACTCTCAATGGTTTTTTTATCGATGACATAGAACCACTTGACATACTTTTTTGTATGGGTCGGTTTATTTACCAAATATCTCAGATTGAATTTTATATGTGAAAGGACTATTTTACTATCACTGATGGGGTCTTCCATGTTTTTAGGGAGAGTGGGACCTGGCATCAGGTAGAGATAGACCTCACTTTTCATAATTGGTAAGGTTTATAATGATATTTTATTTTTTACATAGAGAAATATTCCATGACTGGTGATCCCCATCCAGTCATCTCTGAGTTTCACTAACTTTTTCAATTTGATTTTTCTTATTTCATACAATTATAAGAGGCATGGTTTTATATTTATTTATTTACCACTGCTCAACTAGTATCTATTACTTCTTAATATATGGAACCAACTGAACTGAAATACTAAAAACTTAATAATATGATCTTCTAAAGAAAGAATTTACACACCCATGTGTATCTCCTTAGGATGTGCCATATCTATTTTTCAAGAAAGCTTATGGGTAGGTTAATCTTTGTGTAGATTAATGACAAATCAATCACGATATAGTAATATATTATTTTGATACCTTAGAATGATGATATGTTTGAATAGTTGGTAGTGGAAAAGTGGTTCTAAAGGAATGTTCTTTAGTATTGATATCACCTATTGAAAATTAAAAAAATTTACATTTGAAGAACAAAAATAATAAAAGGTTTCACCATTTAATGTATCTTTTTATGCCTTTTAATATAACCAATTTTCATGTAGTTTCTTGGAAATCAAGAATTTGATATTCCAAGTGTATCATTATTCATTCATGGTTGTATTTCTGGATAACATTTGATTTTACTCTATGTCATAGGAGGATCATGCATGTCATGTGAGAGTATTTTAAGAAATCTTGAGAGATCATCAACATTATGTGATGCTTTTAAAATGAGATATCTATATTCAGGAAGTGAACATATTGGGGAACATGGTCTCTGAACATGGTGTTTTATTTTATCCTGAAAAGGTGAATTATTTTATAACATAGGGCCATCTATATATTGTCTTTAAGATATGAATGTTCTTAAGTTTAGTGGGATATTACTATTTTTTGTAAAATATTTATCAATGTTCTCTTTCCCAATGACTTATCCCACATGAAAATGAATGAATTTCATTTATGATATAAAATGATAGAATTATTTTGAAGATCTATAGTAACTTTGGAATTCAACTCCAGTGTTGATGCTTCCAAAGGCTGGGAAGGGATATGTGGATTTCAATGAAGCATCACGTTCAGGTTTGGGGTGTGTCCTTATGAAAAGAATTATCTAACTCGTGATCTGAAACTCACAAATGTGATGAATTCTCATAAGAGTTAACAATATTACCTTTTAGATAAAGGTTTACCATTTATTTCAAGAAAAAAACACTGAATTATTTATTCTCCCAAAAGAATATGAATCTTTAACAAAGGCATTGGTTGAAATACCTATAAACACTGGATTTTGGAATTTTCTACAAAGCTAGTAAGTAAAATGTCATTACTGATGCCTTTTGTGGGAATCATTCAACCAAACCCATGATAGAATAATCATTAATGTTTAATTTGATGTATATCATTACTCGGATTCATTTCTGATTTTGGGTGGATGATATTGAGACTATTTTGGAAATTGTTCTCTCGACCTCCACTCTTCTAAAGATATTTCATTAGGAGAATAATCATAATGATGCGTTTCATGGAATTATTGTCTCTATTTATAGTTGGGAGACCATTATTGAGTAAACATTCTCTTCATAGAGTATTCAATGTATTTGGAACTAGAAAATTGTACTCTTACCTGTGATAATGACCCTGATGGTGGATTTCAATAATTTCTTGTGGGTGATGCACACTAGAATATTTAATATATTATATGATATGTGGAAATGATTCTAGTGGCCATGTATAAGATAATACATTACTGAAAATTTTTATTATTATTATACCTGTCAACATTTCAATGTCAACCCCCAAATACTTTTGTGCGTACATCGGTAACTTATAGATAATACATAGAAGCTTCATGATATTTCTATATATTTTTGGGTGGGTTTCCACATACCCCTATAGGGAAGAATGAAATATAGACGGTGATCGATTTTCTGACCAAATTGTCTCACTTTATACCCTTTGACATACAACATTTTTTTTTTGAATTTGGGAGGCCACTATGTGAAAGAGATTGTCTATTTCCCTGGAGTGCCTTTTGATATAACCTATGTTAGGTATCCCTATTTTACCTATTTCTTTTTTGGAGTCCATCTGGAGCCATTGGGATGTAATGTATGTTTGTGTATGAAATATCATACAAACACATATGTCTATATAAAAAAAATATATAGATTCTTGAGGATATCCTAGGTGGTTGTGTTTTCAATATTCATAGATCTTTGGATGAAGATCTGGGACTAGTTCTGTTTTCTTACAAAAAAAATTACTTGTCTTTTATCAAAATAGAAAATAATGAGGACTTGTATGGTTTTTCATAATGATATCTATTCTGTTGGTTGGGTATTGGTGAAATTTCCTTGTTTGGACTAAGTTTATTACAAGATATGATGATGAATATTCAGTTGATTCATCAGATAATGGTGACAGAACAGAGCTGGAATAAATCTTATGATAATATTAAATGATGGTTGTTGGAGATTTTAGTGGGTGCATGCTATTTTTCAAGTTTTAACCCAATAGGGTCTCCATATTCTTGGGAAACAATGAATCTTACCCTATGGTTTTTGGGTCCTTATAATATTTTTTAGTAGGTGGGGAAAGTTTCATACCATTTGGAACATCCATCATAGTTGAATTAAATCTAAAGTGTTTTTTAGGTGTAATATGTTTTAATGTATATTTCTAACCCTTCCCTTATTTTGAGCGGGGGAGATCTTGATGCTAAGCCTAATTTTTTCATGACTGAGCATCAATTCTAGAATTTTGATAATGAGGAAAAGGTTATTCATGTACAGGAGATACCCTTACTCCACATTCATTGGTAGCATGGTTCTTATGCACATGATACATGGGATCTTTAGGAACTTTTGAGAGATTTGTGGTCTTGTCTATTCACTATAGAATCATTTTAATATAATTTCTATCTAATGTATTTTTTTACAGTGGGGAGGTTGTAACATCTATTACCTTATCTTAGTTAATTAATAATTCTTTTTTGATATAATGTTCTGGTATGTGTAATCTTTTTGAATTAAATGAATCTGGGTATAAGTGTGTCAAAGGTTATAGATGGTTTTCATTGGATATGGGTTGAGTTAGATACATATTTTTAGTTCTTATTGATCGTGTTGTGTATTCTTTGTATGATTTATTCACACCATGATAGTAATTCATAATTTGAATCCATCACTTAATATAATACATGAAACATTTTTATGATTTGTAGAATATACAAGCCATGAACTCACTTCAAGACCTGAATTGGTCAAAATTTGGAATTCTATCTTGTGGTGGCATCTTTTTTAGTGTATACACCACTCGGTATATTGAGGTCATGAATTAGGAATTTATGATGTAAATTCATCGTGATCAATTATTTTTTATATGTTTAGTCATTAAACAATGTTAATTTTCATGAATCCTCTTACCAAGAACCCCTAGGGATACACTAGTTTGTGTTTGGTCTATTCTATAAAGACCCATACTTTACATACATTGTTAATACTTCAAAATTGAATCACACTTATTACAACATATAACAAAACCATGAAAGGACCGTATAGGTATAGTGTCTTTAAAAACTGGGAAACATAAACAAGTAGTTCATAAAGCATCTTCATTGACTCCAATTTTTTTCATCATATCTAGAGTCCCTTTTGGCATATCCTACTTAATAACCTTCTTCCTGACTTGTGGGAAAGAAAACATACAAAAGGGTGAGCTCAAATGCTCAGTAAGGGTAAACAAAAGATAAATCAATCACATCATATTCATAAGAACATAACATTTTGGAAATCATAACCTGTAAAAGAAATCATAATTTCATATCATGGGATAAATAATAGACGTGAAATATAATCCCAATAATCATAACATAAAACATGAAACTTTTTTCCATACACACATAATCATAGATAATCATTTCGTAGTAGTCAAGACTCATAGCCAAGACTATCTTAGCGGACAAAGTCAATTTTTGAACCGAGTTCACTCCTCATTTCAGTCCTGTTTCACTGAACCAAATTAACCTGACGTTCCATCCATGTATATCTCATGAGATATAAATCTTTACCCAATGCATTGGAGTGAGATATAGGTCCCACCCATCTCATAATTATACCATTCTTATATGTTCCACAAAATCATAAATCATACATCATTGCATAACCCATGTAATAAAAATTGGATTCTTAAACAACATGACATCATAAAACAATTAATATAAGATAAAGGAATTCATAAAAATAATTCCATCACAACATTATCAAATCAATGTAATAATAGGGATAGAAATAGAACCCTATATTATATTAGATGGAAAATAATTTTGATAAAACACTTGAACTCCATTCTTGAAGAAAATATCCTTTCTACTTCAAAAACATTTTCATTTCTTAACATGTCATACAATTTTAATCTAAAATAAGTCTATTAAAAATAAACTTGAAAACTTGTAAAATAAGCTTCTTGCAAATAATTTTTTAAAAATCCATTCATGTCGTATATGTTAAAAAACATTCTTCTCATACTTTTGTCGGAAAAGTCAAAAAGTACCACGTATGAAATACAACAAAAGATTCCTTTCATATCTTTTAATAAAACTCACTGAAGGGTAAAATTTTATTTAAATAATTTTAGGTGGATGAAAATAATATTAAATATTGAGGAAACATGGATGTGGATGATAAAATACACCCCATTAAATACCAAAGTATAAACAATCTCGGATAAAAATGAGATTGTGATATTTTCCCTTACCTTAGGTCCGATTTGCTTCATAAGTGTCCGAAACTCCTATATAATGATTTATATAATGTCATTGACTTATTTCAGAATCATACTCATTGTTATGATTTCATATATGGTCGTATTCTTAGCTTCTTATTAGTAATATTTCATTGATACTTTTTATTCGGGTGTTTATTAATTTTTGTTCTTATGCATGTTTTGTCGAATAAATTCTTATTCTCCTCTTTAGGTTATAGATACCTCATTTACAGAATGGTATTAGTGTACTATATATCATATTTATTCATTCAATTAATTTATATAATCTCTATGCAATTAAGATCATGTAGAACGAGTCGCATCACATCGTGGAGACGGTATTCCGTACGTACACACGAGCGATGATATCGTTCCCAAGATCGTGGAATTGTATTGGAGTGTATTTATACTATTTCAAAATCAATACCAATTTACAATAATCATATATAGTTATTCATTTTCACCATTATATCCATTTAATTAAGGTGGTGGTGGAAAATAGATTACACCACAGCATGGAGACGGTATTGTGTACATACGCAGGCGCGGTGATTTCATTTTCCGTAGGATGGATAGATGGTGAAATAGGGTTGTTTAATACTTATAATATCATATCAGTATATGAGAGATACTGATTTTATTACTTCATAATGAAACAACTAATGAAGAAGAAGTGGAAGAAGAAATAAAGGTGAAAGAATTGGTAACGGACATTACCTCTTCTTTGAAGCGCCTCTTTGAGATCTCCTCTTAGGGAACTAAAATTGGACTTTGAAGAAGACCAGGACCAATATGATGTATCTAGGGAAGTGGATAAAAGAACTTGATAGGGGTTGGCCGAGCTTTAAGGCTCAAAGTGGTGTGAGGAAGAGAGGGAGGAGGTGCCCTTTGATAAGGCAGGAGAGGGGCGCCTTTGGAAAAACTAAAAATAATATATTATTATAAATTCATATTCAGTTTTTAATAGCTCCAAATTGATTTATTTCGAATATAAGGTGGGTATGGGTCGAAATACTCTCATCAAATATAATTTAGACAAGTTTAGGTTTCTATTTTAACCTTATCATTTAGATTTAACTCTCAGTTAAATAATTTAACTTTTACCATGTCTTTTTGTTTTCTTACACTATATGTTTAATAAACATATTGTAACAAGAGAAACGAACCCCAATTTGTTTATTGTTAATATATATAACTTTATCTATGTCATTTGTATAAACCTTATATTCTTAGGAATAAAATAACAATTAATAATATAATATTTGTTTTAAAAAAAAATTTATTTCAATTTTGACACTATTTGGTAATTGGTTTTTGTGAAAATCATAACAGAAATATTAGTTCGAAAAAAGTTAATTAAATCAGTACTAATATGCAATGTTAACCTATAAAATTATTGTAATTCATAAAAAGTCTCAAATTACATTTATTTGGGTATATATAACATCAATTATGTCAATATTTTATTAATAAGATAATTACTGCATCATCATTGTGTCATAAATAAATTAAAGTATTTAATGTCTAAAAATTATGAATATAATACCTTTATGTAGGAATTCAGTTTATATTTCTAATGAATATTTATAGTCGAATTTATTTTATGTATAACCCTATATTAAAAATGCTTTAGTTCTTAAACTTTGATTTTAACTATTTTAACCCTTCTTTAAAAATAAATGTCCTAATCTAATCAATGTGGGCCTAAATGGTCATATTTTATTTCTAAGGTTGTTTTTGGTCGAATTAAACTTATCCAATTGAATTAAGACATTTTTTAGGGTAATAATAATAACATTTTTACCCTTAATTTCCCTATTTACTTTTAACCGTGGTAAAAAAGTAAAAAGATACTAATCACCAAAAATTATTTTCTTCTCATTGAACAAAATTTTAGTACTTGATATTAACTGTGTCTCTCAGATTTTCGAAATTCCACTCACAGAAGCAGTAAAATTAGGTTTTATTTAAATTTGCAAATTCTCCTAGGAGGTGGGTAAAAGACGGTGAAAAGTTCAACAAAATTGTTATATATCTAAAATTATAATAAAATGACTCAAATGAATTGAATTGAACTTATATAAGTATTATGTATCAATTTTGACCTAAAATAAATTTAAATAAAATAAATAATTATTTAAATAAAAAGTCGGTTTTTAAATAGTAACCGAGTGTTTTCACTATTCATCAAAAATTGAATATTTTCAGAAAAATACCAAAATTTTACCCTAGCATAATTTCGATATTCCGAATCAAAAAATGAAGTCCATTTTGAAAGATGAAATTTACAAAATTTCAAAAAGTAGTTATTACTATTTATAACGGCTAGTTTTAATAATATTTTAATAAAATATTGTTGTTTAGTGAAACTCGGTATTGCGTACGACGCAAGCTATCGAGGAAGGCCGTGGTTGCGTGCAAAGCAAGCCAAGCTAGTTTTATATGTTGTGAAAGATCCCTTTGATGATTTATATAACATAAAAACAAAATATTTCTCATAAAAGTCTCGGGTGTTACATTCTACCCCCCTTAAAATGAATTTCTCCCTTGGAATTCGTCACTTTGTAACAAACAGATGAGGATACCTTTCCCTCATCATATCCTCAAACTCCCATGTAGCTTCTTCTAATTGGTGGTTCCTCCATAAAAATTTCACCAAGTGAGTGGTCTTGTTCCGTAGGACTTTTTCACTATGATCCAGAATCTTTATCGGCTGTTCTTCATAAGAAAGATCTTGTTCCAGCGGTACAACTTCTGAGTTGAGTCCATGTAAAAGATCAGGTATGTACTTTCTCAGGAGAGATACATGGAACACATCATGAACTTGAGAGAGATTCGGTGGAATCACAAATTGGTAAGCTACCTTCCCAACATGATCCAGTATTTTGAAAGGACTGATATACCTAGGGATCGGCTTTCCCTTCTTTCCAAATCTCATTACTCTCTTCCAAGAAGATATTTGTAAGAACACATTATCACCCACTTCAAACTCTAGGTCTTTTCTTCAGTTTTCAGCATAATTATTTTGTCGAATCTGAGCTGCTCTAATATGTTGTCGAATAGATCTGACCTTTTCTGCCATCTCATCAACAAGATCAGGTCCTAATAACTTTCTTTTCCCAACTTCATCCCAGCAAGTTGGAGTCCTGCATTTTTTCCATAGAGAGCTTAATAAGGAGCCATCTGAATACTGGAGTGAAAGCTATTATTATAATAAAATTCTACCAAAGGTAGGTGTTGATCCCAACCACCTTTGAAATCCATATATCAAGCTCTAAAAATATCTTCTAGAGTTTAAATTGTCCTCTCAGACTGACCATCTGTCTAAGGATGATAAGAAGTGCTGAAACTCAACTCTGTATCCAGAGTATGCTATAAACTTTTCCAGAACATTGAGGTAAACCTCAGATCTCGATCAGATATAACAGAGAGTGGTACTCCATGCAATCTTACCACTTCCATTACATATATCATGGAAAGCAGATCCAGATAGAAATCCTCTCTAATAGCAATAAAGTGTGTCGACTTTGTAAGATGATCAACTATGACCCAGATACCATTATTTCCTTTGGATGTTTTAGGAAGTCCAATGACAAAGTCCATAGTGATGTTTTCCCATTTCCATTCTGGTTTGGGTAATGGGTGTAACATCCCCTTGGACTTTTGTCTCTCATCTTTAACTTTCTAACAAACCAAGCATCGAGAGACATATTCAGCATCATCTCTTTTCATGCCATCCCATCAGAAGTACTCTTTCAGGTCCCAATACATCATCGTGATTCTAGGATGAATAGAGAATGAAGAACTGTGAGCCTCATCCAGCAGCTCCTTCTTTAATTCTGGGATGGGAGGAACACAAACCCGATTCCTGAACTTTATTATCCCATCACAATCATTGTTGAATTCAGGAATATTTCTCACCTTCTTTTGTAACTCTACATCTTCCTTCTGCACCTCTTTAATCTTCACATGTATAGATGGTTGAACATTCAATTGAGAATGACATTATTTTTCCCCTTCCATTATAATTCCAAGATCAATCCTTTGTAAATCCATTAATATTTGATATTTTGTGATCCTCATCATGGATAAGCTAGCATGGTCTTGCCGAATTAATGCATCTTCCACCATGTTTGATTTCCCTGGGTGGTAATGAATTAAGAAGTCATAATCCTTAATCCGCTCCAACCATCTTCTTTGGCGCATATTCAGCTCCTTTTGTGTGAAAATATAATTTAATCTTTTATGATCAGTATAAATATGACACCTTTCTCCATAAAGATAATGCCTCTAAATCTTTAATGCAAAGATTACCGCAGCTAACTCCAAATCACGAGTTGGGTAATTTCGCTCGTGAATTTTTAATTGTCGTGAGGTATAAGCTATCAACTTATCATTTTTCATAAGAACAGACCACAATCCCTTCTTGGATTCATCACTATAGATCACAAACCCTTCTCCACTACAAGGAAGTGTGGGCACATGTGCACTAGATAACCTTCTTTTCAACTCCTTGAAATTCTCTTCACATTCATATGTCCAAACAAACTTAACTCCTTTGCAAGTCAACTTGGTTAGTGGGTTAGATAATAATGAAAAATCTTTCACAAAACGTCGATAATATCCAGCCAAACCAAGAAAAATTCGGATCTCAGTTACTATTGTTGGTCTCGACCATCTTTCGATAACCTCTATTTTTGCTGGATCCATAGATATCCCCTCTTTTGAGATTATGTGACCCAACAAATACAACTTTTTAAAGCCAAAATTCACACTTGGTAAATTTAGCATAAAACATCTCATTTCTCAGGGTCTTCAATATAATTCTCATGTGATCTTCATGTTCTTCCTTGCTCTTTGAATAGACAATAATATCGTCTATAAATACTACCACTAACTGATCATGATAGTCTCTAAAGACTCTTTTCATCAGATCCATGAAGATTTCAGGGGAATTAGTATGACCAAATGGCATCACTACAAATTCATAGTGTCCATACCTTGTACGGAAAGCCATATTTGGCATATAATCTCTTTTGACCCTTAATTGCTAATACCCTGAATGAAGATCAATCTTGGAAAAGTATTGAGCTCCACGTAGTTGGTCAAATAAGACATCAATGCGTGGGAGAGGATATTTTTTCTTGATAGTGATCTTGTTAAGTTCTCAATAATCAATGCAGAGTCTCATTGATCCATCATTCTTCTTAACAAACAGAACAGGTGCTCCCCAAGGTGACACACTAGGGCGTATGAATACTTTATCAAGATTCTATTGGAGTTGCTTCTTCAATTCCTGCAACTCAATTGGGGCCATTCTATAGGGTGTCTTTTAAATAGGAAAAGCACCCTGTACGAGTTCTATTGAAAACTCAACTTCACGATTTGGTGGAAGACCCGTCAATTCCTCTGAAAAGACATCCACAAACTCCCGTACAATGGGAATATTCTTAATCGTGAGTTTCTCACCAACCATTTGAGATAAATAACCTTCATTTAGTGGAATCAAGAACCATAAGATGGACGAAATTTCCACTAGAAGGTTATGTTCATCCTTGCATCGATAGACGATCATAGATTGATCTGGAATTTGAAATGTCACTTCCCTTATATGGAAATTGATATGAGCTCCATATAAAGAAATCCAATCTATTCCACAAATCACATAAAATTCCACTATAGGAAGGATCACAAGATTTTCATGAATCACTTTCCCACAAACTTCAATCGGAGAAAATTATAAACATTTGATGCGACTGTTGTTCCATTAAGAGTAGTCATAGCTAACTCAATATCTAATTGTTTAGGTAATACAGTGATACCCTTAGAAAATTCGTCATAAATAAAAGAGTGGGTGGATCCATAATCAAATAAAACATTTTCTACTTTATAGTTCATGGTAAGTGTACCTTTCACCACTTCGTTGTCGTACTCCACATCGCCGATAGTAATTGCATGTGACTTTCCTTTGTCTTTAGCCTTAAGAGTTTGTTGACGTCGATCATCATCATCAACCCTTGGATTTGGCAATTGATTGGAATAATGTCTCATCTCCTTGCACTTGAAACATTGAAGTGTTGTAGGTTCATTTTGTGTATCCCTTCCTTTGATTGCATCATTAGAAATTTTCTTCCAATTATTTCGACATTCAATCGCCCGATGACCTTCTTTTACACACTTATAACATTTTCTAGTCCCCTTAAGACAATTTCCTCCATGTTTCTTTCCACACATTGAGCATAAGGGAAAAAACATCTTCTTTTCAGTGTGCTGTTTATATTTTCCTTTGAATTCCAATTTCCTCTTCTTATCAAACCCATATGACTGATGGGTTTCTCCAATCTACATCTCAACTTTGAGAGCACATCGAATGATTTCCTCGTAGAATTGAAGTCCCTTATGGCTAACGCCCTTCAAATAATTGGTTTTAAGCGACTAAATAAACGATCGATCTTACTCTCAGGTTGGATAATAATTCTGGAAGCGTACCTTGCAAGCCTTTTAAAATTTTCTTCATAGGTACCAACAGATTCATCATCCTTTTTCTTCAGTTCAAGAAACTCCTTCTCCATATTTGTTCGAAGAATACGAGGGAAGTACTTATTGAAAAATAATTTCTTGAACTCGTCCCATTCCATGGATTCAATTTCATCCCTTTTCCTCGTATTCGTAATAATATTCCACCATTGATCAACATCACCTTTCAAATGATACACTGCTAATATGACTTTATCATGTTCAGAACATTGAAGAACTAGAAAATATCTTTTCAGTGGTATTGATCCATTGTTCAGCCACTAATGGATCAGAAGACCCGCTGAATGAAGGTGGACGTTTCCTCATGAAGTATTCAACAAGATTTTTCTCCTTCCTTTGCTCGTTTGGAAGTCCTGCATGATTCATAGCTTGAAAAAGTTGTGTGAGCATGGCTACAAGATTTTTCATTCCAGCTCCCATAACGTTTGGTTGCTTAGGGGGACAATCATTGCATTGCCCGTCTCATTCCACAATAAAACGATTCCTTCAGGTTCCATCCATTGACTAAAACCAAGAAGAATAGTTTGAGAAACACTAATTACAATAGAAAAACCACATAATCAAGAATAAAAATATACACTTAAGGTCTTATCATAGGTTATTCATGGACATTTCTAAAACACTAATATTGTATTCTATGCTTGGACATATCCTTAGGTTTCTTACAAGGGATATCACATCCCAGTTTCCAAAGGTTGACAATACCTTTCCTATGATACCAAATATAACAACCCATACCATACATACATTTTTAATACTTCAAAATTGAAGCACACTTATTAAAACATATAACAAATCCATGAAAGGACAGTATAGGTATAGTGTCTTTAGAAACTCGCAAACATAAACAACTGGTTCATAAAGCATCTACATTATCTCCCATTTATTTCATCATAACTAGAGTCCCTTTTGGCATATCCTACTTAATAACCTTCTTCCTGACCTGGGGGAAAGAAAACATACAAAAGGGTGAGCCCAAATTCTCAATAAGGGTAAACAAAAGAAAAATCAATCACATCATATTCATAAGAACATAACATTTTGGAAATCTAAACCTGCAAAAGAAATCATAATTTCATATCATGGGATAAATCATAGAAGTGAAATGTAATCCCAATAATCATAACATAAAACATGAAACTTTGTGGAATACACACAAAATCATAGAGAATCATTTCTTAGAAGTCAAGACTCATATCCAAGACTATCTTAGAAGACAAATTCCATTTCTGAACCAAGTTCACTCCTCGTTTCAGTCATGTTTCACTGAACCGGATTAACCTGCCGTTCCAGCCTTATTTATCTCATGAGATATAAATCTTTACCCAATGCATTGGAGGGAGATATACGTGCCACCCATCTCATAATGATACCATTCTTATGTGTGCCACAAAATCATAAATCATACATCATGGTATAACCTATGTAACAAAAATGGGATTCTTAAACATCATGACATCAAAAAAAATTCATATAAGATAAAGTAATTCATAAAAATAATTCCATCACAACATAATAAAATAAATTTAATAATAGGGATATAAACTGAACCCTATATTATCATAGATGGAAAATAATTTTGATAAAACACTTGAACTCCATTCTTGAGGAAAATATCAATTCTACTTCAAAAACATTTTCTTTTCACAACATGTCATACAATTTTAAACTAAAAAATTTGATTAAAAATAAACTTGAAAACCATTAAAGGAAGACTCTTGGAAATAATGTTTTAAAAATCCATTCATCCCATATATGTTAAAAAACATTCTTCGCGTACTTTTGTCGGAAAAGTCAAAAAGTACCTCGTACGAAAAACGACAAAAGATTCCTTTCAAATCTTTTACTAAAAACTCACCGAAGGGTAAAATTGGATTTAAGAAAGTGTAAGTGGATGGAAATAATATTACATATTGAGGAAACATGGATGTGGATGATAAAATACACCCCATTAAATACCAAAGTATAAACAATCTCGGATAAAAATGAGATTTTGATACTTTCCCTTACCTTAGGTCTGATTTGTTTCATAAGTGTCTGAACCTCCTGTATAATGATTTAAATAATGGAATTTACTTATTCCATAATCATTATAATTGGTATTATATCATATATGGTCATATTCTTTGCTTCTTATTAGTAATATTTCATTGCTACTTGTTGTTCGGGTGTTTATTACTTTTTGTTCTTATACGTGTTTTGTCAAATAAATTCTTATTCTTCTCTTTAGGTTATAGATTCCTCTTTTACAGAATGGTATTAGTGTAATATATATCATATTTATTCATTCCATTCATTTATATAATCATTATGTAATGAATATCAGGTAGAACGAGTCACATCACATCGTGGAGACAGTATTCCGTACGTACGCACGAGCAATGATATCGTTCCCATGATCGTGGAATTGTATTGGAGTGTATGAATACTATTTCAGAATCAATAAAACTTTACAATAATCATATATAGTTATTTATTTGCACCATTATTCTCATATATGTAAGGTGGTGGTGGAAAGAAGATTACACCACAGTGCGGAGACGGTATTCCGTACGTACGCACGCGCGGTGATTTCATTTTCCATAGGAAGGATAGATGGTGAAATAGGGTTGTTTCATATTTATAATAACATATCAGTATATTAGTGATACTTATGTTATTACATCATAATGAAACAACTAAATAAGAAGAAGTGGAAGAAGAAATAATGTTGAAAGAATCGGTAACGGACATTACCTCTTATTTGAAGTGCCTCATTGAGAACTTCTCTCAGGGCACTAAAATTGGTCTTTGAAGAAGACCAGGACCTATAGGATGTTTCTAGGGAAGTGGAGAAGATAATTAAAAAGGTTTTGGAAGATCTTTATGGCTCAATGTGGTGTGAGGAAGAGAGGGAGGAGGTTCCCTTTTATAAGGGAGGAGAGGGGCACCTTTGGAAAAACAAAAAAATATTATTTTATTATAATGTCATATTCGGTTTTTAATAGCTCCAAATTGATTTATTTCTAATATAAGATGGGTATGGGTAGAAATACTCTCATCAAATAGAATTTAGACAAGTTTAGGGTTCTATTTTAACCTTATCATTTAGATTTAACTCTATGTTAAATAATTTAACCTTTACCGTGTCTTTTTGTTTTCATACACTATATAGTTAATAGGAATACTATAACATGACATACAAACCCCAAGTTGTTTATTGTTAATATATATAACCTTATATAAGTCATTTTTCCAAACCATAGATTTTTAAAAATAAAATAAAAATTAATAATATAATATTTGTTTTAAAAACAATTTTATGACAATTTTAACAATATTTGATAATTTATTTTTGTGAAAATCATAACAAAAGGATTAGTTCGAAAAAAGTTAATTAAATCAGTAAAAATACATAATATTAACCTATAAAATTATTGGTATTCCTAAAAAGTCTCAAATTTCATTTATTTTGGTATTTATAACATCAATTATGTCAATATTTCATTAATAAGATAATTATTGCATCATCATTGTGTCATAAATAAATTAAATTATTTAAAGTCTAAAAATTACAAATAAAATATGATTATGTAGGAAATCTTTTTATCTTTCTTATTAATATTTATAGTCGAATTTATCTTATGTATAACCCTATATAAAAAATGCTTTAGTTATTAAACATTGATTTTAACTATTTTAACCCTTCTTTAATAATAAATGTCCTAATCTAATTCATGTGGTCCTAAATGGTCATATTTTATTCATAAGGTTGTTTTTGGTTGAATTAAACATATAAAATAGAATTAGGACATGTGTTAGGGTAATAATAATAACATTTTTACCCTTAATTTCCCTATTTAATTTTAAACGTGGTAAAAAAAGTAAAAAGTTACTATTCACCAAAAATTATTTTCATCTCATTGAACAACATTTTAGTCCTTGATATTAACCGTGTCTCTTAGATTTTAGAAATTTCACTCACAGAAGCGGTAAAATTATGTTTTATGTAAATTTTCAAATTCTCCTCGGAGGTGGGTAGAAGACGGTGAAATGTTCAATAAAATTTTTATATATCTAAAATTATTATAAAATGACTCCGATGAATTTCATTGAACATATATAAGTATTATGTATCTATTTTGACCTAAAATAAATTTAAATAAATTATTTAATTATTTAAATAAAATGTCGGTTTTTAAATAGTTACCCAGTGTTTTCACTATTCATCAAAAATTGAATGTTTTCAGAAAAATACCAAAATTTCACCCTAGGATAATTTCAAAATTCCGAATCCAAAAATGATATCCATTTTGAAAGATGAAATTTACAAAATTTAAAAAAGTGGATATTACTATTCATAAAGGATAGTTTTAATAATATTTTAATAACATATTGTTGTTTAGTGAAACTCGGTATTGCATACGACGCATGCTATCGAGGAAGTCGCGGTTGCGTGTAAAGCAAGCCAAGCTAGTGTTGTGTGTAGTGAAAGATTCCTTTGATGATTTATATAACATAAAAACGAAATATTTCTCATAAAAGTCTTGGGTGTTATATATTCCATCCCTTCTAGATGTCTTAGTTTAGTGTTTGATCTCTGGTGAGTTTCCACAATATAGTTTTTTCCTTCAATCCACTACCCATCTTTAATAATGGTGGGATATCATGTTTTTCGATTTTATTAGAGTTTTATCTTGATGGTTTGTGATATAGAATTTCTTTGATGATATACATATCCTTCACTGTTCTTTGGAATTTCCCATTGTGTGAGTCGATTATATGACTGATTAATGGTAGGTGGTTCCATTTATATTTTCCCTACAATTGAAACATTTATTTTATTCATTTATTTTAAATGAGTTTTAAAATTGTTTTACAACCATCATTTGAGATGAACGATGTTTTAATTAAAAAATGGTATATATATTGTAAAAAAACCCCAAATTTAAATGGATTTGAAATTGTTTGATAGATATGAAAAGAATTATGGATCGATTTAGAAATTGATTTAGTGAAATAATTTGATGACTGATTGATGAAAAAATATTCTTAAATTTTAATATTTTTTCAAATGGAATGAATTGATAAAAACCTATGATTTGGTTTTGAAATGCGAAAGGAATGTTGAAAATAGAAATTGGGAATTGTTTTACGAAATTATTTTAAATGATTGATCTGAACATGATTGATAGATTTATAGATTGAAACATATGGGATACTGCGTACACATACACATACACTTACACTTACACATACACATACACTTACACTTACACATACACATACACATACACATACTCATACACATACACATACACATACCCATACACATACCCATACACAGAGACATAAATACACATATACACATTCATACACTTACACACATATACATGTATATACAAATACATACACATACACAATCATGTACACATACACATTCATACAATTACTTCCACATACATACACGTATTAATTCATGCATAAATGTATTAAATAAACATACACATACCATATAAACATACACATACACAAATACATATATACACATGCATGCAAATACACAAAAATACACATACATGCCTATAAATGCACACACACACACACACAATCACTGATACACAATTACATACACATACATACACATTCATATGAATACATACACATACTACATACACATATACATAAATAAACACATACATATATACACACACATCCACATAAAAACATACACATATACATACATAGATATACACAAATGTACAAATACATACTTCCACATACACATAACCACGTACACATAAACATACACAAACACAACACATTAATCTATATACATACAGATACACACATACATATACACATTGCACACATAGATACACATGGACATATAGTTACATATAAATATGTACATGAATATACAAAAATACACAACCACCACATAATGCACATACACACACATACATAAAAACAATCGTGTATATTTTGAATTATTTATTATTAATATAAATAGAAAAATGTGAATATAAACTATATTTAAATAAAAATACATTCTTTTATATATTTATATTTTTTTTAAATAAAACATTTGAAATTTATATTTATACATGCATTTTGAAATTAATGCATATAAATATATAATTAACCATTTTTATTGACTTATATAAATTTTATAATTTATTTATATTGAATTCATAAAATGAGATTGGTTAAAATATTTTTATTATAATATATTTCATTAAATATTATTTAAATATTATGTTTACACATATATAATTATTTTTATATAATACATATTTAAAAATAAATGAATATGTAAATAAATTAAAATATGCATGGTTCCCTTTATCGATGTTTTTTAGCACTCTTAAAGGGTAGACTTATATTATCATTGAAAAAATTCTCCCATTCATTATATTTCTTTTGTGCATTGATAATATCCATCACTGAATAATGTGGAATATGTAGTATTGAATTACTCTACAACAATTTCTATCCATTTCATATTGGATTGTAAAAGTGTCTTTTTTTCCTCAACTGGTGGTTATTTTTTAAACATGTTGTTGTCATAAAATTTGTTACTTTCTTTACTAAAAATATAAAACTAATTATCCAGGGATAAATAACATATCAATTGTTTAATTTTGTGAAATTTTCCCATATACATTTAGCAATAATGTAATTTTAATTTCACAAAAATACAAAAAAATAGTGAAGGATTTCTTAAAAATGTGCTAGAATAAAAAATTTACAAAATAATATGATTAGAGTTTATTTACCAATAATTAAATTATGAAACATATAGAACACCCGTAATTCATAAATATAAATAATCAAAAATATATGTTATAATATTTCCCCTACGATTCAAGAAACTTTTATTGAAAATTCAATCATCCTTAGTAATATATAAATAATCTATTTATTACTCTAAACACTGAACTCAAACACCATCTTCATCGCTATCTCCAACCTCATCATACATGAGGTCAACCATACCACTATTAGAGAAACCATATAAAAATCAACACAAAATATAAACAAATGGGAATAATAAAATATTTAAAGTATATTCCTCAATATTTTTTAACAAATTATGTACTAAAAAATGTAATCTACGAACACTACTATCTGGTGAGTGTATTTTTGTCATATTACTACCTAGGATCAACCCCCCAAAATAGTTATAACATATTATAAATAAAATAAAACGAGTTCATTTAACAGAAATAATTATAAAATATAACACTCCTAGTAAAAATAACAATGAATATAATAAGGAAAAATGTCATAAACTCAATAAAATTTACTTGAATATCAATATTTATCTTTAACATTAATCTATATAAAAAATAAATAGGTAGAAAAAAAACATATAACTTATTTTATGAATAAAAACCCATTATGGGTTCTCATATATTTTGGTCATAAAAACAAAAAAAATCATGTAATTTGGTTATGATTGTTTTCGTAATTTTACTGATTTTCTGGGGAAAAGAAATACATAAATGGTTATGTATCAATTCCCAGAAAACCATTGGTGGAATATGCATCTATATCATGAGAATGATAATTATTTGGACACACTTGTCTTCTGTTGGAGAAGATCTTCCTTTTTCACCATACTATAGGGATTCACACATTCCCTTGCAAATTTATCTACCACATATGTGCCAAATACGTACTGATTTCATGGAATAACAAGGGGAAGTAAAAAATTATAGAGATACTTGAGTAGGAAACTCAATGATATGATTCACTAATCAAAAAAAGTTTTCCAACAGAAAACAAAACCTATTGAATTAGAAATAATAAAAAATAATATAACTTTATAAGGCCTTAATAGATCATCTTCCATGCATCATCACCATCTAAATACATAAACATGTTTTCAAGAAATGTGATGTCCACTACAATACCCCATGACCACAAACCATATAAAAATCATACATCCTTCATGTAAATAATTTATGGAAATTCATTTATTCTAGAATGTCACAAAGACCTGTTAATATGTCGAATTGACCATGTATGACTTACTTTCACTTTATAACCATCTATTGGAAACACTATAGAATAATTTTTTAGAGAGTTTCACTGCTTCGATGTCAAATTAGCATAGCCGATGAAGGAAATCTAAATTCTTCACGGTCACCTGGTTCAAGTGACGGTATGTAACACCAGATACATTTATGAGAAATATTTTGTTTTTATGTCATATAAATCATCAAAGGAGTCTTTCACTACACACAAAACTAGCTTGGATTGCTTTACACGCAATCACGACTTTCCTCGATAGCTTGCGTCGTACACAATACTGAATTTCACTAAACAACGATATGCTATTATAATATTATTTAAACTAGCTATTATGAATAGTAATACCCACAGTTTTAAATTTTGTAAATTTTATTTTACAAAATGGACTTCATTTTTGGATTCAGAATATCGAAATTATCCTATGGTGAAATTTTGGTATTTCTCTGAAAACTTTCAATTTTTGATGAATAGTGAAAACACTGGGTTACTATTTAAAAACCAACATTTTATTTAAATAATTATTTATTTTATTTAAATTTATTTTAGGTCAAAATTGATACATAATATCTATTTAAGTTCAATTCAATTAATTTGAGTCATTTTATAATAATTTTAGATATATAAAAATTTTATTGAACTTTTCACCGTCTTTTACCCACCTCCTAGGAGAATTTTCAAATTTACATAAAAAATAATTTTATCTCTTTTGTGAGTGAAATTCCGAAAATCCGAGAGACATCGTAAATATCAAGGTCTAATATGTGGTTCAATGAGATGAAAATAATTTTGGTTGAATAGTAACTTTTTACTTTTTTTACCACGGTTAAAAGTATATATGGTAATTAAGCGTAAAAATGTTATTATTATTACCCTAACACATGTCCTAATTCTATTGGATAAGTTAAATTCAACCAAAAACAACCTTAGTAATAAAATATGACAGTTTAGGCCTACATGGGTTAGATTAAGACATTTATTAGTAATTTATTTAAAGAAGGGTTAAAATAGTTAAAATCAAAGTTTAATAAGTAAATAATTTTTAATATAGGGTTATACATAAGATAATTTCGACTATAAATATTCATTAGAAAGATAAAAATATTTCCTACATAATTGTATTTTATTTATAATTTTTAGACATTAAATAATTTAATTTATTTATGACACAAAGATGATGCAATAATTATCTTATTAATGTAATATTCAAATAAGTGATGTTATAAATACCCAAAAAAATGTAATTTGAGACTTTTTATGAATTAAAATAATATTATCTGTTAATATGACATGTTAGTATTGATTTAATTAACTTTCTTCGAACTAATCTTTCTGTTATGATTTTCACAAAAATCAATTACCAAATAGAGTCAAAATTCACATCAAATAGTTTAAAAAAATATTATATTATTAATTGTAATTTAATTCCTAAAAATTTAAGGATAGGCAAAATGACTTAGATAAGGTTATATATATTAATAATAAACAACTTGGGGTTTTTTGGTCTTATTATAGTAAGTTTATCAAACGTATAGTGTAAGAAAACAAGAAGACAGTGGTAAAAGTAAAATTATTTAACTTAAAGTTAAATCTAAATGATAAAGTTAAAATAGAAACATAAACTTGTCTAAATTCTATTGGATAAGAGGATTTCGACCCATACTCACCTTTTCTATGAAATAAATCAATTTGGAGCTATTAAAAATAGAATATGACTTTATAATAAAATAATTGTTTAATTTTTTCCAAAGGTGCCCCTCTCCTCCCTTATAAAAGGGCACCTCCTCCCTCTCTTCCTCGCACCACATTGAGCCTTCATGCTCGGCCAAAACCTACAAAATTATCTTCTAAACATCCCTAGATACATCCTAGAGGTCCTGGTCCTCTTCAAAGACCAATTTTAGTGCCCTAAGAGGAGGTCTCAAAGAGGCGCTTCAAAGAAGAGGTAATGTTCGTTACCGATTCGTTCAACTTTATTTCTTCTTACACTTCTTCTTAATTAGTTGTTTAATTATGAAGTAATAACATCAGTATCACTCATATACTGATATGTTATTATATGTATGAAAAAACCCTATTTCACCATCTATCCATCCTATGGAAAACAAAATCACCGCCCGTGCGTATGTACGAAATACCGTCTCCACGTCGTGGTGTAATCTATTTTCCACCACCACCTTACTTGGATGGTTATAATGGTGAAAATACTAACTATATATGATTATTGTAAAGTGATATTGATTCTGAAATAGTATATATACACTCCAATACAATTCCACGATCATGGGAACGATATCATCGCTCGTGTGTACGTACGGAATATTGTCTCCACGATGTGATGGGACTCGTTCTACATGATTTTCATTGCATAATGATTACATAAATTAATTGAGTGAATAAATATGATATATATTATAATAATACCATTCTGGAAATGAGGTATCTATAACCTAAATAGAAGAATAAAAATTTATTCGACAAAACATGCATAAAAACAAAAAGTAATAAACACCTGAATAAAAAGTAACACTGAAATATTACTAATAAAAATATAAGAATATGACAATATATGGTATAATAACAATTATTATGATTTGGAAAACGTCAATGACATTATGTAAATCATTATACAGGAGGTTTGGACACTTACGAAGCAAATTGGACCTAAGGTAAGGGAAAATCTCACAATCTCATTTTTATCCGAGATTGTCTATACTTCAGAATTTATTGGGGAATATTTTTCATCCACATACATGTTTCCTCAATATGTAATATTATTTCCATCCACCTAAATTTTTTTAAATCTAATTTTACCCTTCAGTGAGTTTTTAGTAAAGGATATGATTGGAATCTTTTGTCGTTTTTCGTATGAGGTACTTTTTGACTTTTCCGGCCAAAGTACGGGAAGAATGTCTTTTTAACTTATACAACATGAATGGATTTTTAGAACATTATTTACATGAAGCTTCCTTGACAAGTTTTCATGTTTATTTTTAATCAACTTCTTTTAGTTCAAAATTATATGACTTGTTAAGAGAGGAAAATGTTTTTGAAGTAGAAAGGATATTTTCCTCAAGAATGGAGTTCAAGTGTTTTATCAAAATTATTTTCCCTCTGTGATAATATAGGGTTCTATTTATATCCCTATTTTTAAATTGATTTAATTATGTTATGATGAAATTATTTTTATTAAGTCCTTTTATCTTATATGATTTATGTTATGATGGAATGATGTTTAAGAATCCCATTTTTATTACATGGGTTATGATATGATGTATGGTTTATGATTTTGTGGCACACATAAGAATGGTATAATTATGAGATGGGTGGGACCTGTATATTCCTCCAATTCATTGGTTAATGATTTATATCTCATGAGATAGACAGGGCTGGAACTGTAGGTTAATCCGGTTCAGTGAAATAGGAATGAAACGAGGAGTGAACTCGGTTCAGAAATGGACTTTATCCGCTAAGATACTCTTGGAAATGAGTCTTGACTACTAAGAAATGATTCCCTATGATTATGTGTGTATGCCATAATGTTTCATGTTTTAAGTTATGATTATTTTGATTACATTTCACTACTATTATTTATCCCATGTTAAGAAATTATGATCTCTTTTGCAGGTTAAGATTTCTGAAATGATATGTTCTTATGAATATGATGTGATTGATATTTCTATTGTTTACCCTTACTGAGAATTTTAGCTCAACCTTTTGTATGTTTTGTTTCCCCAGGTCATGAAGAATGTTATTAAGTTGGATATGCCAAAAAGGGACTGTAGATATGATGAAATAAATGGGAGACAATGTAGATGATTTATGAACCAATTGTTTATGTTTCCCAGTTTCTAAAGACACTATACCTATACGGTCCTTTCATGGTTTTGTTATATGTTGTAATAAGTATGCTTCAATTTTGAATTATTAACAATGTATGTAATGTATGGGTCATTATAGTTGGTATTAGAGGAAAGGTATAGTCAACCTTTGGAAACTAGGATGTGAAATACTTAGTAAGAACCCTACGGATATATCTAAGAATAGAACACAATCATAGTGTTCAAGAAATGGCCATGAACAACCTATGATAAGACCTTAAGTGTGAAATTTTATTATTGATTATGTGTTTTTCCTATTATAATTAGTGTTTCTCACACTATTCTTCTTGGTTTTATTCAATGGCTAGAACCCGAAGGAACCGTGTTAATACGGAATGCGACGGGCAATGCAATGATTGTCCCCCTGAGCAACCAAACGTTATGGGAGCTGGAATGAAAATTCTTGTAGCCATGCTCACAAAACATTCTCAAGATATGAATCATACAGGACTTCCAAATGAGCAAAGGATGGAGCAACATTCTATTGAATCCTTCATGAGGCAGCATCCACCTTCATTCAGTGGGTCTTCTGATCCATTAGTGGCTGAACAATGGATCAGTACCACTGAAAAGATATTTTCAATTCTTCAATGTTCTGAACAGGATAAAGTCATCTTAGCAGTATATCGTTTGGAAGGTGATGTTGATCAATTGTGGAATCTTATTAAGAATACAAGGAAAAGGGATGAAATTGAATTCATGGAATGGGACTAGTTCAAGAAATTATTTTCTAATAAGTACTTCCCTCGTATTCTTTAGAAAAATATGGAGAAGGAGTTTCTTGAACTAAAGAAAATGGACGATGAATAATTTGGTACCTACGAAGAAAATTTTACAAGACATTCAAGGTACACTTGTGGTATTATTATCCATCCCGAGAGTAAGATCAATCGATTCTTTATGGGCTTAAAACCAAGTCTTCGAAGGGCGTTAGCCATAACGACTTCAATAACTACGAAGAAATTGTTCGATGTGCTCTCAAGGTTGAGATGGATATTGGAGTAACCCAATAGTCATATGGGTTTAATAAGAAGAGGAATATGTAATTCAAAGGAAAATCTAAAGAGCACACTGAAAAGAAGATGAGCATTCCCTTATGCTCAAAGTGTGGAAAGAAACATGGAGGGAATTTTCTTAAAGGGACAAATAAATGTTTCAAATGTGGAAAGGAAGTTCATTAGGCATTTGAATGCCATAATGATGGGAAGAACATGTCAAGTGATGCGAACAAAGAAAAGGCTACACAGAGTGCACCTCCTACACATCAATGTTACAAATGCATGGAAATGGGGAATTATGCCAATAAATGACCTAATACAAGGGTTTTTGATGATGGTCGATGTCAACAAACTCTTAAGGATAAAGGAAAAGGAATGTCACATGGAATTTATATCAGCGATGAGGAGTATTATAACGAAGTGGTGAAAGGTAAACTTACCATCCACTCTAAAGTAGCAAATGTTTTATTTGATTCTGGATCCACCCACACTTTTATTTCAGAAGAATTTTCTAAGGGTATCACCATATTACCTCAACAATTAGATGTCGAGTTAGTGGTGACAACTCCTAAAGGCACAACAGTCACATCAAAAGTTTATAAATCTTCTTCGATTGAAGTTTGTGGGAAAGCGCTTCCTGTAAATCTCGTGATCCTTCCTATAGTGGAATTTTATGTGATTCTTGTCATGGATTGGATTTCTTTATATGGAGCTCATATCAATTTACAAAGAAGGAAAGTAACATTTCATATTCCAGATCAATCTATGATCGTCTATCGATGCAAGGATGAACATAACCTTCCAGTGGAAATTTCTTCCATCTTATGAGTCCTTATTCCACTAAATGAAAGTTATTTATCTCAAATGGTTGGTGAGAAACTCACGATTAAGAATATTCCCATTTTACAGGAGTTTGACGATGTCTTTCCAGAGGAATTGCGTGGGATTCCATCAAATCGTGAAGAAGAGTTTTCAATAGAACTCGTAACGGGTGATTTGCCTATTTCAAAGACACCTTATAGAATGGCCCCAATTGAGTTGCAGGAATTGAAGAAGCAACTCCAAGAGAATCTTGACAAAGGATTCATACGCCCTAGTGCATCACCTTGGGTAGCACCTGTTCTGTTTGTTAAGAAGAAATATGCATCAATGAGATTCTGCATTGATTATCGAGAACTTAACAAGATCACTATCTAGAACAAATATACTCTCCCATGCATTGATGACTTATTTGACCAACTACGCGGAGCTCAATACTTTTCCAAGATTGATCTTCGTTCAGGGTATCATCAATTAAGGGTCAAAAGGGAGGATATACCAAAGACAACTTTCCTTACAAGGTATTGACACTATGAATTTATAGGGATGCCATTTGGTCTTACTAACGCCCCTTCTATCTTCATGGATCTGATGAATAGAGTCTTTAGATACTATATTGATCACTTTGTGGTAGTCTTTATAGACGATATTCTTGTATATTCAAAGAGCAAGGAAGAACATGGAGATCACATGAGAATTATATTGAAGACCCTGAGAAAGGAGAAGCTTTATGACAAATTTACCAACTGTGAATTTTGGCTTCCAAAAGTTGCATTTTTGGGGCACATAATCTCAAAAGTGGGGATATATGTGGATCCAGCAAAAACAGAGGTTATAGAAAGATGGTCGAGACCAACAAAAGTAACAGAGATCCGAATTTTTCTTGGTTTGGCAGGATATTATCGACGTTTTGTGAATGATTTTTCATGATTATCTAATCCACTCACCAGGTTAACTCGAAAAGGAGTTATGTTCATATAGACAGAGGAATGTGAAGAGAATTTCAAGGAGGTGAAAAGAAGGTTATCCAGTGCACCTATGCTCACACTTCCTTGTAGTAGAGAAAGGTTTGTGATCTATAGTGATGTATCCAAGAAGGGGTTGGGGTGTGTTCTTATGCAAAATGATATGGTGATAGCTTATGCCTCACGATAGTTGAAAATCCATTAGAAAAATTACCCAACTCATGATTTGGAGTTTTCTGCGGTAATCTTTGCATTAATGATTTGGAGGCATTATATTTATGAAGAAAGGTGTGATATTTATACTGATTATAAAAGATTAAAGTATATTTTCACACAAAAGGAGCTGAATATGCGCCATAGAAGATGGTTGGAGCTGATTAAGGATTATGACTGCTCAATTCATTACCATCTTGGGAAAGCAGACAAGGTGGCAGATGCATGAAGTCGACAAGACCATGCTAGTTTATCCATGATGAGGATCACAAAAGATCCAATATTTATGGATTTACAAAGGATGGATCTTGGAATTATAATGGAAGGGGGAAAATAGTATCTTTCTCTAATTAATGTTCAACCATATATACATGTGAAGATTAAAGAAGCCCAGATAGAAGATGTAGAGTTTCAAATGAAGGTGAGAAATGTTCCTGAATTCAACCTTGATTGTGATGGGATAATAAAGTTCAGGAATCGGGTTTGTGTTCCTCCCATCCCAGAATTAAAGATGGAGCTGCTGGATGAGGCTCATAGTTATTTATTCTCTATTCATCCTGGAAGCACGGAGATGTATAGGGACCTAAAAGAGTACTTCTGGTGGGATTCCATGAAAAGAGATGTTGCTGAATATTTCTCTCGATGATTGGTTTGTGAGCAAGTTAAATATGAGAGACAGAAGTCTAAGGGGATGTTACAACCATTACCCATACCCGAATAGAAATGGGAAAAAATCACTATGGACTTTGTCACCGGACTTCCTAAAACATCCAAAGGCAAAAATATTGTCTGGGTCATAGATGATCGTCTTACAAATTCTGCACACTTCATTGCTATTAGAGAGGATTTCTCTCTAGATCAACTTGCCAGGATATATGTAAAGGAAGTGGATAGATTTCATGGAGTACCAATTTCCATTATATCTGATTGGGATCCATGATTTACCTTGATGTTATGGCGAAGTATTTAGCATACTATAGATACAGAGTTGAGTTTCAGCACTGCTTATCATCCTCAGACATATGGTCAGTCTGAGAGGACAATTCAAACTCTAGAAGATATGTTCAGAGCTTGCTCTATCGATTTCAAAGGTGGTTGGGATCAACACCTTCCTTTGGTGAAATTTTATTATAATAATTGATTTCACTCCAGTATTCAAATGGCTCTTTATGAATCTCTCTATGGAAAGAAATGCAAGACTCCAACTTGCTGGGATGAAGTTGGGGAAAGAAAGCTATTCGGACCTGATCTTGTTGATGAGATGGAAGAAAAGGTCAGATCTATTCAAAAACACATTAGAGTAGCTCAGATTCGACAAAAAGGTTATGCCGACAACCAAAGAAAGGTCCTAGAGTTTGAAGTGGGTGATAAAGTGTTCTTACGAATATCTCCTTGGAAGAGAGAAATGAGATTTGGAAAGAAGGGAAAGCTGAGCCCTAGATATATCGGTCCTTTCGAAATACTAGATTGTGTTGGGAAGGTCGCTTACCGATTGAAGATTCCACCGAATCACTCCCAAATTAACTATGTGTTCCATGTATCTCTCCTGAAAAAGTACATACCTGATCCTTCACATGTACTCAGCCCAGAAGTTGTACCGTTGGAGCAAGATCTTTCTTATGAAGAACGGCCGATAGAGATTCTTGATCATAGAGAAAAAGTCATACGGAACAAGACCACTCACTTGGTGATTGTTTTATGGAGGAACCACCAATTAGAATAAACTATATGGGAGCTTGATTATATGATGAGGGAGATGTATCCTCATCTGTTTGTTACAAAGTGACGAATTTCGAGGGCGAAATTCCTTTAAGGGGGGTAGAATGTAACACTTGAGACTTTTATGAGAAATATTTTGTTTTTATGTTTTATAAATCATCAAATGAATCTTTCAATACACACAACACTAGCTTGTCTTTCTTGATACACAATCGCGACTTTACTCGATAGCTTGCATCGTACGCAATACCGAGTTTCACTAAACAACGATATGCTATTAAAATATTATTAAAACTAACCGTTATGAATAGTAATACCCACTTTTGTAAATTTTGTAAATTTTATTTTTCAAAATGGACTTCATTTTTGGATTCAGAATATCGAAATTATCCTAGGGTGAAATTTTGGTATTTTTCTGAAAACTTTCAATTTTTGATGAATTGTGAAAACACTGGGTTACTTTTTCATAACCGACTTTTTTTAAATAAATATTTACTTTATTTAAATTTATTTTAGGTAAAAATTGATACATAATACCTATTTAAGTTCAATAAAATTCATTGGAGTCATTTTAAAATAATTTTAGATATTATTGAACTTTTCACCAACTTTTACCCACCTCCCAGGAGAATTTGCAAATTTACATAAAACTTAATTTTACTGATTCTGTGAGTGGAATTTCGAAAATCCAAGAGAAACGGTTAATATAAAGGACTAAAATGTGGTTCAATGAGATGAAAATAATTTTTTGTGAATAGTAACTTTTTACTTTTTTTTACCACGGTTAAAAGTTAATAGGGTAATTCAGGGTACAAATGTTATTATTATTACCCTAACACAAGTCCTAATTCTATTGGATAAGTGTAAATCGACTAAAAAAACCTTAGGAATAAAATATGACTGTTTCATCCCACTTGGATTAGATTAGGACATTTATTATTAATTTATTTAAGAAGGGTTAAAATAGTTAAAATCAAAGTTTAATAAGTAAATAATTTATAATATAGGGTTATACATAAGATAAATTTGACTGTAAATATTCATTATAAATCTAAAGATATTTCCTACATAAGGGTATTTTATTCATAATTTTTATACATTAAATAAGTTATTTTATTTATGACACAATGATGATGCAGTAATTATCTTATTAATGAAATATTGACATAATTGATGTTATAAATACCCAAATAAATGTAATTTGAGACTTTTTATGAATTCCAAAAATATTTTCTGTTAATATGACATGTTAGTATTGATTTACATAACTTTTTTCTAACTAATATTTCTGTTTTGATTTTCACAAAAAATCAATTACCAAATAGTGTCAAAATTGACAGAAAATAGTTTTTTTTAAAATATTATATTATTAATTGTTATTTTATTCCTAAAAATCTAATGTTCAGACAAATGACATAGATAAGGTTATATATATTAATAATAAACAACTTGGGGTTCTTTTGGCTTGTTATTGTATGATTATTAACCTTATAGTGTTAGAAAACAAGAAGACACTGTAAAAGTAAAATTATTTAACATAAAGTTAAATATAAATGATAAGGTTAAAATAGAAACCTAAACATGTCTAAATTATATCGGATGAGTGGATTTCGACCCATCCCCACCTTATCTTCGAAATAAATAAATTTTGAGCTATTAAAAATCAACTATGCCTTTATAATAAAATAATATTTTTTGTTTTTCCAAAGTTTCCCCTCTCCTCCCTTATAAAAGGGAACCTCCTCCCTCTCTTCCTCACACCAAATTGGGCCTTCAAGCTTGGCTAAACCCTGCCAAATTCTATTTACAGTTCCTCAGAAACATCCTAGTGGTCCAGGTCTTCTTCAAAGACCAATTTTAGTGCCCTAAGATGAGGTCTCAAATAGGCGCTTCAAAGAAGAGGTAATGTCTGTTACCGATTCTTTCAACTTTATTTCTTCTTCCACTTCTTCTTATTTAGTTGTTTCATTATGAAATAATTACATTAGTATCACTAATATTTTGATATGTTATTATAATTATGAAACAACCGTATTTCATCATCTATCCATCCTATAGAAAACAAAATCACCGCGCGTGCGTACGTACAGAATACCGTCTCCACGCCGTGGTGTAATCTATTTTCCACCACCACCTTACATGGATGGGTATAACGGTGTAAATAATAACTATATATGATTATTTTAAAGTTATATTGATTCTAAAATAGTATACATACACTCCAATATAATTCCACGATCATGGGAACGATATCATCGCTCGTGCGTACGTACGATGTACCGTCTCCACGATGTGATGCGACTCGTTCTACATGATTTTCATTGCCTAATGAATACATAAATGAATTAAGTGAATACATATGATATATATTAAACTAATAAAATTATTTAAATGAGGTATCTATTACCTAAAAATAATAATAAGAATTTATTCGACAAAACACGCATAAGAACAAAAAGTAATAAACACCCGAATAACAAGTAGCAATGAAATATTACTAATAAGAAGCTAGTAATATGACCATATATGATATCATAACAATGAGTATGATTCTAGAATAAGTCAATGAAATTATTTAAATCATTATACTGGAGGTTCGGAAACTTACAAAGCAAATTAGACCTAAGGTAAGGGAAAATCTCACAATCTCATTTTTATTCGAGATTGTCTATACTTCAGAATTTACCGGGGAATATTTATCATCCACATCCATGTTTCCTCAATATGTAATATTATTTCCATCCACCTAAAATTTTTTAAATACTATTTTACCTTTCGGTGAGTTTTTAGTAAAAGATATGAAAGGAATCTTTTGTCATTTTTCGTACGAGGTACTCTTTGACTTTTCCGGCCAAAGTACGGGAAGAATGTTTTTTTATCTTATATAGCATGAATGGATTTTTAGAACATTATATCCATTAATATTCCTTTATAAGTTTTCATGTTTATTTTTAGTCAACTTCTTTTAGTACAAAATTATATGACATGTTAAGAATGGGAAATGTTTTTGAATTAGAAAGGATATTTTCCTCAAGAATGGAGTTCAAGTGTTTTATCAAAATTATTTTCCATCTAAGATAATATAGGGTTCTGTTTATATCCCTATATTTTACATTGATTTAATTATGTTTTGATGGGATTATTTTTATGAATTTCTTTTATCTTATATGATATATATTTTGATGGCATGATGTTTAAGAATCCCATTTTTATTACATTGGTTATGCTATGATGTATGGTTTATGATTTTTTGGTAGACATAAGAATGGAATAATTATGAGATGGGTGGGGCCTATATCTCCCTCCAATTCATTGGGTAATGATTTATATCTCATGAGATAGACATGTCTAAAACGGAAGGTTAATTCGGTTTAGTAAAACAGGATGGAAACGAGGAGTGAACTTGATTCAGAAATGGACTTTGCCCGCTAAGTGAGTCTTGTAAATGAGTCATGAATGCTAAGAAATGATTCTCTATGATTATGTGTTTATGGAAAAAAGATTCATGTTTTAAGTTATGATTATTGGGATTACATTTCACTACTATTATTTATCCCATGTTATGAAATTATGATCTCTTTTGCAGGTTAAGATTACTGAAATGATATGTTCTTATGAATATGATGTGATTGATATTTCTTTTGTTTACCCTTACTGATCATTTGAGCTCACCCTTTTGTATGTTTATTTCAATAGGTCATGAATAAGTTTATTATGTAGGATATTCCAAAAAGGGACTCTAGATATGATTAAAAATAAATGGGAGACAACGTAGATGATTTATGAACAAGTTGTTTATGTTTCCCAGTTTCTAAAGACACTATACCTATACGGTCCTTTCATGGTTTTGTTATATTTTGTGATAAGTATAATTCAATTTTTAATTATTAACAATGTATATAAAGTATGGGTTGTAATATTGTAGTCAACATGCAGACGTTAGCTCCCATCCACCTTTATGTAGAATAAAATCGGGGATGCCCAGAGTGAAAAACTGGATCGAATAAATCCCTACACCTATAAGTCTTCCAGCTATTCTCACAGCTCATGAAGCTCAGCGGGAGCCATCCAATATGATGGAGTTGATATCGGTGTCGTCTCGGTGTACAGGTAAATGTATAATTCCACCTGTCTGTGAGAAGGTATTCTTGGAACATCGTCAAGGAAAACATCTGCGTACTGATCCACCACAACAAGAAAACTCAGACTATGCACATCAACCGCTCCGAGGATGAGACTAGCCAACTATAGTTTGATCATCTTCCCCCTCCTCTGTGTGAGTCCATCCTGCACTGAAATGGATCCCTTCTCACTGGTGAAGGTGAATGTGGTCCTATCCATGTGGACACAAGGCACTTTTCACCTAATACAATCAATATGTGCATGAACTGTGGGTAACTGGTCCATTCCCAAGATGATGTCGTAAGGCCTCGACTCCGCTAAGAGGAGATCAAAACTGAAGCTCTTGCCTCCTATAGTAAGCTCACACTGCCAGCACAAGTGCGTAATTGTCGAGCCTGCTTTCGTAGGAGTATCTAGCCATAATGATCGAGCCAAGAGCTCTGTCGGAATCTCCGAGCTCCGAATGAGGGCAGCGACAATAAAATAATGACTCGCACATGTGTCTATAAGTACTACAACATGAGTGGAATATACATATATAGTACCTCGAATCATCTCAGGTAAACCGTCGTCATAATCCTCGACTACATGGAGATGAGGATCTTGGTCCAATATCGTCATAGGCCTCGACTGCCTGGAGCTGAGCATCCTGGTCCAATACCGTCAAACCGTCGTCAGTACCATCGATGTCGAACCCACGTAGGATCCTGGAACATTATCAGTACTGTCGAACCCATGGAGAATCCTGGTACAGAAGTCATCACTGTCGAACCCACGGAGGATCCTGGTCCAATACCGTCATTGTCGAACCCATGGAGGATCCTTGTACAATATCATCACTGTTGAACCCACGAAAGATCCTGGTAAAGAATTCAACAATTTCAAACCCATAGAAGATCCTGGTACATAATTAGGACCTTGTAGGATCCTATCATCTCAGTCGCAGCCAACCATAGGGTTCCAACACACAGCATGCTCAATTCCGGGAGGGTCCGCTCCTCGATCCATGTGTCTATACATTAACTAAAACGAAGTCTCGAGTTGATGTACCTCGTAGTTCGGTCTCATAATAAGGAACCCAACTTGATAGACGCATCAATCGGATTCCCGGTCTATGAGTTATTAGCATTTCCGTTTCAGGGGCCTGGTTGGTTTTTAGGTTCAAACCAACCCGTCCACACCCTAACTCCGTCCAATTCTGAAATGGGGTATTCCAAAAGAACATTCTTGATCTAAGCCTTTTCTCCCCATAGAGGGTTTGTCGATTGGAAACCCGTAGCCCATGATATGGGCGAAAAGGTGATATGGGTCAAACTGGGTCTGGGTCCGGTCTGGCCCAACTGGATAGACCCGACCCGACCTGGTCCGTACCGGGGTCCGACCCGGTCTGCGGGTCTGACCCAGACCAAGGAAACGGCCTGGCCCTAGGGGTGGCCCGACCCGACTGGCGTCCCGACCCGAGGTATGGCCCGGCTGGAGGCAGCCCGGCCGATGGAGGCCCGACCTGAGGGTGGCTCGGCCAAGGCAGACAGACCAAAGGCTGCCCGGCCAGATGGCAGCTCGACCGGAGGGTGGCCCGACTGAGGGTGGCCCGACAGGGGGCGGCCTGGCCGAGGGCAGCCCAAAGGCCTGCCCTAACCATGCCCAAGGGGTGGCGAGCACCCCCTGTCACCCGAATGGCCCTTCCGTTCAAGTATGTGTTGAACCAGTTCTCGTTGGCGCCGGTCCAGCACATACGGAACTCAATGAGGTATCGCTCCTCCCAGCTAGCCTGAGTGGCCAGCCGCCCCCACTCTCCAGCGGCCGGCCCTGCCAGCCTCCACTGCACCTCCTCCATAGTGCGATGACACTGTAGTGCCGCTGACCTCTGAGCGGCACAATGGCACCGCGCCTCTTCCATTCGTCGCGTCCCTCCTGGCCGTAGTTCCTCTCCGGTGCGGTGCGATGAAATTGTGACACTCCGGCTCCGTCGCGGCCCACCTGGTCGCGACATGGTTTCCTGCACAGGGCGATGGCGCCGTGATTCTCCGGCAGCCCGGTGGCCGTTGTGCCACCGGCTTCTTTCGTTGTCCGCCTCTATCGTCAAAAAAGAACAACCAAAGGAAGAGGGGAAGGCCGTGTTCATGCGGTCTGAACCCTCCATGTCATGGCGATAACATTTGGCATACCAATCCATAAATTTTAATGATGAAGAAAGGAGGTTTATACACATATATAAAGGAACATGAATCCTCCTACATCGATCTTCGATGATGGTGGTGCATGGAAGAAGACGAAGTCGATGATGGTGGTGTCGCCGGCATTCATCACCGCCGTAAGACGCTCCCGATCTGGGCTTGAGCCATATCCATGATTATCATTTGGAAGTTGTTCTTCATTGGAGGATAATTCTCCAAGGTTTCTCCCTCTCCCAAAAGTTCAAACAAAAGGATCCGCCAACCAAAAATAATTGGTTATGACAACCCATTATTTAATTTGTTAGACAATAATTCAAACGATTTGAAATTAATTAATTAATGCCATTAATTAATTTGTGGTTTGGCACAGTTATGAGGGAAGGTGGAAAGTTACAAATAAATGGAGAGAGGGTTGTATTAATTATCTCTAGCGATGTTTAAGGTTTTCATCCCACATAAATAGGGGTTTATGGGGTTTGAAGCCATTGTGGTCCCCTCCAAAAAATATCCTCCCAAGGGAGGTTATGTGCGGGTGGGCGCCACGATTAACCTCTCCTTGGAGGTTTTAACTACCAAGAAATAAAAATAAATTAATCCTTGTTTTAATTTAACTTAATTAAACACCCCCAAAATCTACATTCCACTCTCGTTAGAATGCAATTACAGCAAAGGTCTCACTAACAATCACTGACTCTACGAGTTCAATGATGCCCTCATTTTTGAATTCCACGCATCGCTTCAAAAGATATAAAATCCTTCTTGTACGTTTACTGAACGTTCCCGAAAAAAACATCAGAAATTGATTCTGGACACACCAGGCTTCAGAATCAAGCTCCATCAGAAACTACGGACTCGTAAAATTACCATGTATTTAAGAAAAAAATAATGAATTTCCACAGAAATTCCAGGTCTTTACAACGTCCTATACGTGAGTATATTAATTATAAAGTAATAAAGCCCATGTAAATTATATACTGAGACATTTTTATGATTACATAACAATAATATTCCACTTTCTATCCATCCTATGACAAACGAAATCACCTGGTGTGCATATGTACAACTTACTGTCTCTAGGCTGTGTTGTAATCTGTTTTCCCCACCACTATAAATAGATGGGTATAATGATAGAAATAATAACTATATATGATTATTATAACATGATATATATTCTGAAATATTATACACCATTCACTTTAATACCGTTTGTAAATTGTGGGAATGATATCGTCACTCATGCGTATGTACGACAAACCGTCACCACGATGTGATACGATTCATTCTTCATGATCATCAATAACAAATGGTTATGTGTCATGTATAATATGATTATTGTTTCAATGATTTTATTGATTTTATGATGGAATGAGATTTATGAAATCCATTTGTTTTACATGGATTATGTTATGGTGGAATTATTTTTAAAGACACTCATTTTATTCCTTGGGCTGTGATGAATGATTTATTTTATTATGGAACATGATAGAATGATATAAATATGAAATTTTTAGGAACTATATCCCCCAAAAATGTATTAGTTAATTATTTATATCTCATGATATAGACATGGTAGGAATGGGAAATGATATCAGTTCTGTAATACATGGCTGGAATGAGGACTGAACTCCTTTTAGTAATGGACTTTTTCTGCTATATTGGTATTGGAAAT
Organism: Viscum album; assembly: GCA_963277665.1. NCBI lineage: Eukaryota > Viridiplantae > Streptophyta > Magnoliopsida > Santalales > Viscaceae > Viscum > Viscum album. Next base: position 2,037,427,636 of record OY728156.1, read on the forward strand.
GAGATTTGAATAATATGAAAAGAATTTATATGATTATGTAAAGTCCAAAAAACATCATGTCTTATTTTATGACTTTTGGGATTATGTTCATTGATTCTTATTAACTTCCCTTATTTATCCCATGGCATGATATCACAATATGTTATATGAAGGATAAAATTTTCAATTGTTATGTTATTATGACTTATGCTTATGATATGATTGATATTTCTTGTGTTAACCCTTACTAATCATATAATATCACCCTTTAATATGTTTCTTTCCCCCATTTCATGAAGCAGGGTATTAATTATGATATGTGAAAAAGGATTCTAGTTATGTTGAAATAAGCAGGAGACAATGAAGATGTCCTCTGAACCCATTGCTTATGTTTCTTGGTTTATAAAAACACTACACCTATATGGTCCTATATTGAATTTTTTATATTTTTTCATGAATATTATTCAATTTTAAGTAATATAAATATATTTAATGTGTGGGTTATTATAGATGGTATCATATCATAGGTATAGTTATCCATTGGAATCTGGGAAATGAAAACATTTGTAAGAATCTAAAGAATTTTTCGAAGGATAGGTTACAATCATAGTGTTTTATAAATGATCATGAAAATCCTAGGATAAAACCTAACATGTCCTAAATTTAAATTTGGTTCTTGATTATGTTATTTACCCACTATGATTATTGTTTCTCACTCTATACTTCATGGTTTTAGTCAATGGATGGAACTTGAAGGAACCATGTAAATGGTGAATGTGAAGAGAAATGAAATTATTCTCCTCCTAAGGAAAAAAATGTTATGAGAGATATAATGAAAAATCTTGTAGCTATGATGACACAACTTTCTCAAGCTATGAATCATTTATGAAATCGAAATGAGAAAAGAAGGGAATAAATTTTTTTCAACTCCTTCTTGAGGTAGCATCGACCTTTATTCAGTGGTACTTCTGATCCATTATGGGATGAACAATGGATTGGTACCACTGAAATGATATCTTCAGTTCTGTAATGTTCAGAACATGATAATGTCATCTTATTAGTCTATCTTTTGGAAGGAAAATTTGATCTATGGTCGAACCTTATCATGAATACCAAAAAATGAAATTAAATTGAATTTGTGGAATGGGATTAGCTCATGGAATTATTTTCCAATAAGTTAATTCATTGTATTCATGGAAAAATGTTGTATATGGAGTTCCTTGAATATATGAAAAAGGAAGATGAATATTTTGTTACCTATGATGAATATTTTACCAAACTTAAAAGGTGCACATTTGGAACTATTATCCAATATGATAGAAAAATTTATCAATCCATTATTAGAATAAAACCAATACATAGAAGGGAATCTGGCATAAGGGACTCCAATAGCTATTAAGAAATCATTTGATGTTCTTTCAATGTTGATATGCATATTTGAGTAACCCATAAATCCTATAGGTTTTATGTGAGGATAAAAAATAAAATTTAAGGGAAAATTGAAATACTACACTTGAAAAAGGATGAGTTTTTCTTTATTCTGAACATGTTGAATGAAACAAGGAGGGAATTTTCTTAACTGGACTAGAAAATGTTTTATGCGTGGAAATAATGGTCACTAGGACATTGAATGCTGAAGTGTTGGGAAAAATATGTCTAATGATATGAATAGAATAAAGGAAATAGAGAATGAAAATAGTACACATCAATGATACAAGTGAAGGTAAATGGGAAATTATGCCCATAAATGCCCTAATACAAGGGTTATTGATGATTATCGACATCATCAAAATTTTAAGTCCAAATTAAATGTCAGGTCACATGCAATCATTATTGTCTATGTGGTGTATAATAATGATGTGGTAAAAGGTACACTTACCATCAAATCTAAAGATGAAAACCATTTTATTTTTTTATTATTTCACCAACTCTATTATTTATGAAGAATTTTATATGGTTATCACTATATTACCTCAATAATTCATTGTTGAGTAAGCTGTAACAACTCCTACTGGAACAATAGTCACATAAAATGTTTAGAATTTTTATCTGGTTGAAGATTGTGGGAAATTGATTCCTGAAAATCTATTGATACTTCTTATAGTGGAATTTGATGTTAGTTTAGTCATGGATTATGTTTCTCTATTTGCAGCTCATATCAATTTCCAAGGAACGAAAGTCTCAATTTATATTCAAGATCAATTTGCGACCATATATTGATGCATGGATTAATATAACCATATATTATAAATTTCATTCATCTTATGGGTCTTTATCCCTAATAATGAAGGTTATCTATCCTAAATGGCTGGGGAGACACTCAAAATTAATAATAAACCCATTTAGTAGGAGTTTAATGATGTTTTTCCTAAGGAATTACAAGTACTTCCACCAATTCATGAAGTTATGTTATCAATAGAACTCATACGGAGTGCTATTATGATTTCAAAGAAACCTCATAGAATATAACCAATTGAGTTTCAGGAATTGAATAAGAAACTCTATGAGAATCTTGAAAAGAGATTCATACAACCTTGTGCATCACCTTCGGGTGCACCAATTTTGTTTCTTATGAATAAAGATGGATGAATGAGACTCTGCATTGTTCATCTACCACTTAACAAGATCACTATAATGAAAAAATATCCACTTCTTCAAATTGATGACTTATTCGTCCAACTACATAGAGCTCAATATTTTTCCATTATTTATATTCATTAAATATATCATCAATTAGGGTTCAATAAATAGGATATACAAAATACATAATTCCATAAAAGGTATGGAAACTATGAATTTATTGTGATTGCATTTGGTGTTACTAATACCCCTACATCTCTTCATGGATATTATTAATTGATTCATTAGACATTTTCTTGAACATTTTGTGGTAGTATTTATAGATTATATTTTTCTCTATTAGATAATGAATTAAGAATGTGATGATTTCTTAAAAATAGAATTGAAGACTCTAAGAAAGGAGAATATTTATTAAAAATTTAAAAAGTGTGTATTTTGGATTTAGAAGGTTTCATTTTTGGGTACCAAAATATCAAAATAGGGGATATATGTTGATCTTACAAAAATAGAAGATAATAAAAGTTGGCTGAGACCAACAACAGTAACTGAGATCTAATTTTTTCTTGGTGTGGCCGGATATTATCAACATTTTGTGAACAATTTTTCCTTATTATCAATTCAAATCACCAATTTGACTCAGAAAGGAGTTGATTTCATATGTATAGAAGAATTTAAATTGAATTTCAATGAACTCAAAAGATGGTTAGGCAGTTCATATGTGCTCACGCTTCCTTATAGTGGAGAAGGTTTTGTTATCAATAATGATTCATCAAAAAGGGATGGGATGTGTCATAATGAAAAAATATATGTTGCTATATTATTCCACGAGGAAATTGAAAATACATGAGAAAAGTTACCCAATTCGTGGCTCGAAGTTTGGTGGGGAAATATTAACATTAAATATATAGAGAAATTATATTTATAGTGATTGTTGTGATATTTATAGTAATCATAAAACTATAATTTATATTTTTACAAAAGGATTTGAATATGCATCAAAGAAGATGGTTGGGGTTGATTATGGATTATGAATGTTCAATAAATTACCACCCTGTGAAAGCGAAAAAGGTGAAAGATGCTTTGAGTCCAAAAGACTATGCTATCCTATACATGATAAGGATCAAAATAGATCCAATATTTATGTATTTATAATGGATGGATATTGAAATTTTAAAAGAAGGGGAATAAATCTTGTCTTTATCAAGTAAATGTTCTACCATATATACATGTGAAGATTATCGAGGCATAAAAGGAATATGTATAGCTGCAAAAGAAGTTGGGAAAAGTTCTTGAAGTCAACCATGATTGTGATGGAATAATAATCTTATGTAATCGGGTTTTTATTCCTCCCAAAATAGAATTAAATGTTCTATTGGATTAGGTCATAGTTCTTTATTCTCTATTTACCCAAGAGTCCCTAAGATGTATCGAGACCTGGATGAGTATTTATAGTTGGATGACACGAAATGATATGATTATGAATATTTCTGTTGGTTCTTGGTTTATCAGAATGTTAAGGATAAGAGATATAAGTCTAAGGGGATATTAAAACCCTTACCCATAGTAGAATAGAAATGGGAAAACATCACTATAGAACTTTTCATTAGACCGCAAAAAACATCTAAAGTTCATAATGGTTTATATATATTATTGTTAGTAACCTTATAAAGTTAGAACACATCATTTATATTAAATAGGATTTACCTCTTGAATATTTTTACAGGATATATGTAAAGGAATTGGTATGATTTCATGGAGTAAAACATCCCATTATATGTTGTCAAGATATGATCTTTACATAGAGGTTCTATTGAGGTCCTTAATAGGATCTAGATATAGAGTTATGTTTTAGTGTAGCTTAACATCCTCATAAAGATGGTTTGTCTAAGAGGACAATTCAAACTCTAGAAGACATGTTGAGAGATTTCTATATGGATTTCAATGGTTATTGGGATCAATGTAACACCCCAAGCTTTTATGGTACGTTTCCCTTCGAATAATGCGATAGCGTGTGTTGTACGCAACCTCGAGTTCTAACACACACCACAACTAATTAAACTAGCCGTTGTGAATAGTAATACCTACTTTTTGAAATCATATATATTCTATATTTCAAAATGGACTTCATTTTTGGATTCGGAATATCAAAATTAGCCTAGGGTGAAATTTTGGTACATTTCGGATAACTTTCATATTTTGATGAATAGTGAAAATTACTAAATTTTAATTAAAAACAACTTTTTTAATCAAAATAATTAATAGTGATAAATTGTGAATTTGAGTGGTTTTAAAGTATATTTAGAATATATTTTTACCATTTAATATAATATTGGTCATTGGACATAATTTTACAATTAAACCGAACATAAACAAGTGTCAATCTTTTGATAGTTATTATCTCTTAAAAACACGCTTTTTGTTTTGACAGCGGGAATTAATTTTAAATTAATTTCTGCCACTTCTGTGTTTTGAATTTAGAAAAATGTATTCCATATTTGGAATCAGGATGTTCAAATTGTGTAAATAGGTAACTTTTATTTTTAGACATTTTGAATAATTACTGCGGTAAATATTTTATTTACCATGGTTATGGGTAAATCCGGTAAATAAGGGTTAAAAAAATAATATTATAATAATACTAAATTACCCTAAAACGTGTCTCAACCCTATTGGTTGATACATGGTCGACCATGGGCATCTTTGGGTCTATTTCGGGACCCCATGGATCCACTTGTAAGTGATAATGACACATTATATAAACAAAGTTAAAATAAAAATAAAAATGGCATAAGCTTACATCTTTTAGAAGAACAATTTTTACATAGGGTTATACATGTTGGATTTTCGATTATAAATATTTATTAGAAAGATAAAAAGATTTCCTACATAATTATATTTTATTTATAATTTTTAGACATTATATAATTTATTTTATTTTTGACACAATGATGATGCAGTAATTACTAAAATAGTGAAAAATAAAAATAATTGATCTTATAAATACCCAAATAATTATAATATGAAACTTTTAATGAATTAAACTAATTTTCTATGATAATATGATATATTAGGATTGATTTAATTGACTTTGTTCGAATTAATCAATCTGTTAGGAGTTTCACAAAAATCAACTATTGAATAGTGTCAAAATTGACATAAAAGAGTTCTTAAAACAAATATTATATTATTAATTGATATTAAATTCCTAAAAATCTAAGTCTCGGCCAAGAGACTTATATTATGATAGGTTCCTCATTAATGGACCACTTGGGGGTCTCTTGGATTTATATAGTAAGTTTATTAACCATATTATATAAAAATACAAAGAGACATTGTAAAAGTGAAACTAATTAACTTAGAGTTAATACTTAAAGATAAGGTTAATATAAGTACCCAAACCTGTCTAAATTCTATTGGATGAGTTGTTTTCGACCTATCCCCACCTCACCCTTTGAATAGTCAACTTTGGAGCCTTTGGAAACCGAATATGAATTTATTATAAATTAATATTTCTAACTTTTCCAAAGGTGCCCCTCACCCCTCTTATAAAAGGGTACTCCTCCTTCTCATTTCTTCACACCTTCAAAGCCTTTTGGTTCGGCCAAACTCTGCCCAAATACTCTCCCAACATCCCTCAATACAACCTAGAGGCCTTAGTTTGATCAGAAAGCCAACCTAAGGAGCCCTTTTGATCAAATCAAAAGGAAGAACCCGAAGAAGAGGTAATGATTTCACCACCCTTTTCTAAGTTCATTTCTTCTTCCACTTCTTCTTCCTTTGTTCTTACCATTCTGAAATAATAACTCCAGTATCTCACATATACTGTGATGTTATTATAAATATGGTACAATCATATTCAGTATTCTATCCACCCTTTGAATAACATGTCACCATACGTGCGTACGTACGGCTTACCGTCTCCACGTCGTGGTGTAATTGTTATTCAATATAATATTATTTGGATGGGTATAATAATGATGTGTAACTCATGTAAATAATAAATATAACATGTTAATGATTCTGTATATATGATATACCATCCATTTATATATTATTTTAATATCAAAAGAATGATATTGTCGCTCGTGCGTACGTACGGACTACCGTCTCCACGAACGCGATGAGATTCATTCTCCATCGTATCCATTCAAGTATAATTATCATTTGATGATTTAAAAATGATGTTTAAGGACTGTATATCATTCTGGATATGAATAAGATACAACAACCATGGCTTATGTAACAAAACATATAAAAGAAAATGAGTAAGTTAACTCCCGAAACGACGATAATTCTAAGATATTATTAACAAATCAATGTTAAAAGATCATATATGATATCATATTAATATATATGATTCTTGTATAATTTAATAACAACTATTTCACCATTATACAGGAGGTTAACCTACCCTAACCAAGGAAAAGTACAAGGTAAGGGTTATTTCACAATCTCTTCTTTATCCGAGGTTGTTTATACGTAATAATCTACTGGGATCTCGTTATCATCCACATCCATGTTTCTTCAAAATGTATTTCAAAACATTTTTACTATTTACAAGAATATGGGTTAAAGTCATTTATACCCTTGTTTGACTTTTTATAAGAGGTTTATAAAGGAATCTTTCCGTCGTTTTCAAAACAAGGTCCTTTTTAACCTTTTCGACAGAATTGAGGTAAGAATGTTTTTTTAACTTATACGGCGGGTGCGGTTATTTTACGCCGTTATAAAATCTTCAAAGCTTTCCTTACAAGCTTATAAGAATATTTTCAAAGAAAATGTTTTATTTTATATGGATCTTAAATGATTTCAAAATAAAAGGAGATATTTCTTTAAAAAGAATTTTGATTTCATCTATGTCAACATCCTTTGATGGATTTTAAGATTATTTGAAGTTGATTTATTATGATACAAAACTTCTATATTGTATTGAAGGTTTTGTGATATGTTTGACTGTGGATGTGCTATTTTTATACCATTCATAGTTTATTGTGAAAGTATTGACATTTCGTATGCTAGTTTTAATACGAATGTTTATGTTTAAACCTTTTCATATGGGAATGCATTGGACTTAATAAGTGACGGGTGGAGCCCGCTATAGCTCCTCGATGCATCGGTAGGTCTCATGAGACAAACTAGTGTCTTGGCACAAGGCCTTGACAAAATCTTATTTGTAGTCTTGGCACGAGGCCTTGGCTATGTGGTTATGATAGTCTGGCATTATGCATTCCAACATTATGAAAGTGGTTATTGATATTGCATGTGATTATTCGATTAGTAGAATATCCATGTGAACAAGTAAATGGCATTATTTCATTTTACTTTTGCCATACTATGTTGAAGTTAAATTTTAAAAGGCTTTTGTTTTAGTAATTCATTGCCTTAAATGTTTATGCTTATTTTGAATGTTCCGCTATATTGTTATCCTTACTGGGCATTTGAGCTCACCCCTTTTCTATGTTTTATTTTTCCCAGGTAGTGAAGAAGTAATTTATGAATGACTTGCAGGGATATTATGAGGGGTTAATAGTGTGGATATGAAGACTTTGTTGTTGTAGTAGTTTTTCACTTTGAAATGTAATGTAAAACTTTATGATTATATCTAGTGTTTCCAAGGCTACTAAACCAATCGGTCTTTCGAGATTTGATCTTTCTTGTGATCATGCCAATGTTACGAAGTAATGCACCGACTCTGGGTAGCTGGGGTCGGGGCGTTACAGTTGGTATCAGAGGAAGTTTAGTACAAACCATGGAAACTAGATTTAGATAAACTCTGATTAGAGCACGTAGGCCTAAGATGAACTTTGAGGATTAGTATAGAAGAACTTCCTAGAATTTTGGTATTGTAGAGATTTTGTGAGTTTTCCGAGCAATACATCCCTGTCTGGATACGAGCAGGTAGAGGCGGCTTTGGCAAAGATGTACCTAGGGGTAAAACCCGAAAACACCGCTTTGAGCTAGACTCGAACGGGAACTGGTGCACGACAACGGGCCTTGTTGCACTCTTGGTTACGACACTCCCGGGGGATATGCTTAGGATAACTCTCACTATCTTTACAAATCATTATGAAGGGTTTATGAGTATATACTTCCTCAAAGAAAACATTTTTATGATTATGGATTATATCCATAAATAGTTCAATTTATGTTAAGTGTTTTATAAGTATGGGATTATGTATTTTGATTCATAAACTGATCTAGTTTATGCCATTGTTTAGAAATGGCGCCTAGTGGAAGAAATGGAAACCGTATCAATGCACGCACTCCATGTAGGGATTGCCCTCCTGCTCAAGATAATTATAGTGGGGCTGGTGATGCAACTGGTGCTGATCAACTAATCACCATACTGGGACAACTTATTCAGGTTATGAATAATAACCTTACTCGTATGGAGCACCCTGATCCGCAGCATGGAGGATCAATGTTAGATCGATTCATGAGACAACAACCACCAACGTTCAATGGGAATACAAATCCCTTAGTAGCTGAGCAATGGATATTTTCCCTAGAGAAAATATTTCAGGCTTTGGGGAGCAGTGAAAGGGAAAAAGTTATCATGGCAGTTTACCGCCTCACTGGAGATGCTGATCAATGGTGGTCATTGATTCAAAATACGAAGGAAGATGATGAAGTATCAAATATGGAATGGAGGGAGTTCAAAGAGCTGTTTTTAGAAAAATACTTCCCTCGCGACCATCGAGCAGATATGGAAAGGCAATTTCTGAGTCTGAGACAAAAGGAGGATGAGAATGTCACAAAGTATGAGGCTAACTTTACAAGGTTAGCGAGGTACGCTGGTGATTATATTCGCAACCCAAGAAGTAAGATTGATCGTTTCTTTGATGGGTTAAAACCATTTCTCCGTCGAGCATTAGTCTCACAATCCTTTTCGTCGTACGAAGACATTGTCTCATGTGCTATCAAGACCGAAAAAGAATTCTCTAAGTCTTATGACTTTAAAGCGAAGCAAGAGAAGAAGAGACCTTCTGATCAATCTGGGAATGGAAATAAGGGGAAGAAGGGAAAGGTTGAATATCCATCTTGTGGTAAATGCGGGAAGAAACATCCTGGTACTTGCTTGAAGGGAATGGGAGTCTGTTACAAGTGTGGTGAAAAAGGCCACCAAGCTCATGATTGCAAGGGGAAGAAGGAAGCTACCAACGTTCAGTGCTACAATTGCAGGGAGATGGGGCATTATGCAAATGCATGTCCTAAGCGTCAGGAGAACTTACCTCAGAAAAGGACAAGGGATCAAGGCCAGGCTTATGCTATCACTACTGCTGAGGTAGAAACTCCTAAAGACGTGGTGGCAGGTAATTTAATGGTTTCCTCAAGTTTAGCAAATGCATTATTTGATTCTGGATCATCGCATTGTTTCATATCTTCCCAGTTTTCTAATAAAATTAGATATTTCCAATTTGATTTAATAAGGGAGTTTTCAGTCAAAACTCCTAAGGGAAGTATCGTTGCAACAAAGTTTTGTGAATCAGTCCCCATTAGAGCACATAAATTTTTCTTTATCTGCTGATCTCATCGTCATACCTATGATTGAGTTTGATATAATCCTCGGTATGGACTGGCTTTCGGACTATGATGCGAAGATTTATTGTAAGAAGAAAGAGGTTACGATTCTTGATGATAATGATAAGGAGCACCTTATTTTTAGAGCAGAATCGTCACCACCTAATTCTTATTTAGATCTACCCCCAGTAGCTCAACTTAATTCAATTATTGGGGAGGAAAAGAATGAAGTAACTATCGGTGAGGAAAGGAATGTTCAAATAGAGGATGTACCTGTTGTGAAAGAATTTGTAGATGTATTTCCGGAAGATTTACCTGGACATCCTCCAGAACGAGAAGTAGAGTTTTCCATTGATTTGATTCCTGGATCAAGGCCTATATCGAAGACCCCTTATAGAATGGCTACTGTAGAGTTAGTCGAACTAAAGAAACAACTAGATGAATTGAGTAATAAGGGATTTATTCGCCCTAGTGTTTCTCCATGGGGAGCCCCTGTTCTTTTTGTTAAAAAGAAAGATGGATCTATGAGGTTATGTATCGACTACAGGGAGATCAATGCTATAACGATAAAGAACAAGTATCCCCTACCTCGTATTGATGATTTATTTGACCAACTGCATGGAGCTCAATACTTTTCAAAGATTGACCTTCGATCTGGATACCATCAGTTGTGTGTGAAGAAGGAAGACATTCCGAAAACAGCATTTCGAACCAGGTACGGGCATTACGAGTTTACTGTAATGCCGTTTGGATTGACTAATGCACCCTCTGTATTCATGGATCTAATGAATAGAGTTTTCAAGGAGTATCTCGATGAATTTGTGGTGGTATTTATTGATGATATCTTGGTATACTCCAAAACCTACGAAGATCATGAAAATCACTTGCGCATTATCTTGAAGACTCTGAGGAGGCATGAATTATATGGGAAGTTTAGCAAGTGTGAATTCTGGCTTCAGGAGATTTCTTTTCTTGGCCATATTGTCTCTAAAGATGGAATCTCTGTTGATCCTTCTAAGACCAAGGCAATCCAAGAATGGCCAGCACCTACGAGTATAACTGAGGTACGTAGTTTTATTGGTTTGGCAGGTTATTATCGACGTTTCGTCCAGAATTTTGCCCGATTGGCTAACCCATTAACGAAGATCACACGTAAAGGGGTTAAATTTGTTTGGACAAAAGAGTGTGAAGAATGTTTCGAAGAACTGAAGAGAAGATTAGTCAATGCTCCTATATTGACTCTACCATCGGGGAATGATGGGTTCATTATTTATAGTGATGCATCAAAGAAAGGACTTGGCTGTGTCCTTATGCAGAATGATAGAGTTATTGCCTATGCATCACGACAGTTGAAAATTCATGAACAAAACTATCCTACTGATGATCTCGAGTTAGCAGCAGTGATCTTTGCTTTGAAGATATGGAGGCACTACCTCTATGGTGAAAAATGTGAGATTTATACTGATCACAAGAGTTTGAAGTATATTTTCTCACAAAAAGAACTCAACATGAGGCAAAGGAGATGGCTTGAATTACTCAAGGATTATGATTGTATGATACACTACCACCCAGGGAAGGCAAACAAGGTGGCAGATGCTTTGACTAGAAAAGACCATGGAGTTTTGAACATGATGAGAATTGAAAGGGATCCAATTTTCATGGATCTAGAGAAGATGGACATGGGAATAACCAGGGAAGGTGAAACATCAATGCTTTTTCAAATGGTTGCCAAACCATCTTTACTAGAAAGGATTAAGAGTTCCCAGACCGATGATGAAGAATTTCAGAAGAAGATTAAATGCTGTGAATGATGGGAGATTGAGAGACTTTGTGTATGAAGATGGAATTTTGAAATTCGGGAAGAGACTTTGTGTTCCCAATATACCTGATCTAAAAAGGGAATTGCTGGATGACGCTCATAGTTCCAATTTCTCTATACACCCTGGGAGCACCAAAATGTATAGAGATTTGAAGGAACATTTTTGGTGGGACAACATGAAGAGGGAGATTGCTGATTTTGTGTCAAGATGTATGGTTTGTCAACAAGTGAAAGCTGGAAGGCAACAGCCTGGAGGAGTCATGCAACCTCTTCCCATACCGGAGTGGAAATGGGACAATGTTACGATGGACTTTGTCATGGGGCTACCAAAGACTCCTAGAAGGAATGATGCAATATGGGTGATTGTTGATCGTCTTACCAAGTCAGCACATTTTCTTGCTATAAGAGAAGATCTACCCCTGGAACGTCTAGCAAGACTATATATTAATGAAGTTGTGAGACTTCATGGAGTACCCCTATCGATTTTTTCTGATCGTGATCCCCGTTTTACTTCAAGATTTTGGAAAAGTCTTCAGAAATCCCTGGATACTGAACTTCATTTGAGCACTGCTTACCACCCTCAGACAGACGGACAATCAGAACGGACTATTCAGACCTTAGAAGACTTGTTGAGATCTTGCTCACTTGACTTTCAGGGTATGTGGGATCAATATTTACCACTGGTAGAATTTTCCTATAACAATAGCTTCCATTCGAGTATTCAGATGGCACCATATGAAGCGTTATACGGAAAGAGATGTCGTACACCAACCTGTTGGGATGACGTTGGTGAAAGAAAACTTGTAGGCCCAGAACTGGTGGAGGAAACGGTGGAAAAGGTGAAGGTAATCCAAAATCACATCAAAGAAGCTCAAAGTAGGCAGAAGAGCTATGCCGATAATCGAAGGAAGGATTTGGAATTTCAAGTCGTTGATCATGTTTTCCTAAAGGTATCTCCGTGGAAGGGAGTCATACGTTTTGGTAAGAATGGTAAATTGAGGCCCAGGTACATCGGACCTTTCGAAATTCTAGAACGAATTGGGGTTGTAGCTTACCAATTGGCAATGCCGCCAAGTCTCTCCAAAGTTCACGATGTGTTCCACGTATCTCTGTTAAGGAAATACATGCCTGACCCAACGCATGTACTCACCTATGAAGATTTAGAACTGGAACCCGATCTGTCTTATTGCGAAGAGCCCATCAAGATTCTTGATACGAGAGAACAAGTGCTGAGAAACCGGACGACGCGTCTGGTAAAAGTTTTGTGGAGAAATCATAAGATGGAAGAGGCAACGTGGGAACCCGAGGAACTTATGATGAAGAACCACCCGAGTCTTTTTATGCAGTAATACCCTAGAAATTGCGAGGACGCAATTATTTGAAGGAGGGGAGAATGTAACACCCCAAGTTTTTATGGTACGTTTCCCTTCGAATAATGCGATAGCGTGTGTTGTACGCAACCTCGAGTTCTAACACACACCACAACTAATTAAACTAGCCATTGTGAATAGTAATACCTACTTTTTGAAATCATATATATTCTATATTTCAAAATGGACTTCATTTTTGGATTCGGAATATCAAAATTAGCCTAGGGTGAAATTTTGGTACATTTCGGATAACTTTCATATTTTGATGAATAGTGAAAATTACTAAATTTTAATTAAAAACAACTTTTTTAATCAAAATAATTAATAGTGATAAATTGTGAATTTGAGTGGTTTTAAAGTATATTTAGAATATATTTTTACCATTTAATATAATCTTGGTCATTGGACATAATTTTACAATTAAACCGAACATAAACAAGTGTCAATCTTTTGATAGTTATTATCTCTTAAAAACACGCTTTTTGTTTTGACAGCGGGAATTAATTTTAAATTAATTTCTGCCACTTCTGTGTTTTGAATTTAGAAAAATGGATTCCATATTTGGAATCAGGATGTTCAAATTGTGTAAATAGGTAACTTTTATTTTTAGACATTTTGAATAATTACTGCGGTAAATATTTTATTTACCATGGTTAAGGGTAAATCCGGTAAATAAGGGTTAAAAAAATAATATTATAATAATACTAAATTACCCTAAAACGTGTCTCAACCCTATTGGTTGATACATGGTCGACCATGGGCATCTTTGGGTCTATTTTGGGACCCCATGGATCCACTTGTAAGTGATAATGACACATTATATTAATAAAGTTAAAATAAAAATAAAAATGGCATAAGCTTACATCTTTTAGCAGAACAATTTTTACATAGGGTTATACATGTTGGATTTTCGATTATAAATATTTATTAGAAAGCTAAAAAGATTTCCTACATAATGATATTTTATTTATAATTTTTAGACATTATAGAATTTATTTTATTTTTGACACAATGATGATGCAGTAATTACTAAAATAGTGAAAAATAAAAATAATTGATCTTATAAATACCCAAATAATTATAATATGAAACTTTTAATTAATTAAACTAATTTTTTATGATAATATGATATATTAGGATTGATTTAATTGACTTTGTTCGAAGTAATCAATCTTTTAGGAGTTTCACAAAAATCAACTATTGAATAGTGTCAAAATTGACATAAAAGAGTTCTTAAAACAAATATTATATTATTAATTGATATTAAATTACTAAAAATCTAAGGTTCGGCCAAGAGACTTATATTATGATAGGTTCCTCATTAATGGACCACTTGGGGGTCGCTTGGATGTATATAGTATGTTTATTAACCATATTATATAAAAATACAAAGAGACATTGTAAAAGTGAAACTACTTAACTTAGAGTTAATACTTAAAGATAAGGTTAATATAAGTACCCAAACCTGTCTAAATTCTATTGGATGAGTTGTTTTCGACCTATCCCCACCTCAACCTTTGAATAGTCAACTTTGGAGCCTTTGGAAACCGAATATGAATTTATTATAAATTAATATTTCTAACTTTTCCAAAGGTGCCCCTCACCCCTCTTATAAAAGGGCACTCCTCCTTCTCATTTCTTCACACCTTCAAAGCCTTTTGGTTCGGCCAAACTCTGCCCAAATACTCTCCCAACATCCCTCAATACAACCTAGAGGCCTTAGTTTGATCAGAAAGCCAACCTAAGGAGCCCTTTTGATCAAATCAAAAGGAAGAACCCGAAGAAGAGGTAATGATTTCACCACCCTTTTCTAAGTTCATTTCTTCTTCCACTTCTTCTTCCTTTGTTCTTACCATTCTGAAATAATAACTCCAGTATCTCACATATACTGTGATGTTATTATAAATATGGTACAATCATATTCAGTATTCTATCCACCCTTTGAATAACATGTCACCATACGTGCGTACGTACGGCTTACCGTCTCCACGTCGTGGTGTAATTGTTATTCAATATAATATTATTTTGATGGGTATAATAATGATGTGTAACTCATGTAAATAATAAATATAACATGTTAATGATTCTGTATATATGATATACCATCCATTTATATATTATTTTAATATCAAAAGAATGATATTGTCGCTCGTGCGTACGTACGGACTACCGTCTCCACGAACGCGATTAGATTCATTCTCCATCGTATCCATTCAAGTATAATTATCATTTGATGATTTAAAAATGATATTTAATGACTGTATATCATTCTGGATATGAATAAGATACAACAACCATGGCTTATGTAACAAAACATATAAATGAAATTGAGTAAGTTAACTCCCGAAACGACGATAATTCTAAGATATTATTAACAAATCAATGTTAAAAGATCATATATGATATCATATTAATATATATGATTCTTGTATAATTTAATAACAACTATTTCAACATTATACAGGAGGTTAACCTACCCCAACCAAGGAAAAGTACAAGGTAAGGGTTATTTCACAATCTCTTCTTTATCCGAGGTTGTTTATACGTAATAATCTACTGGGATCTCGTTATCATCCACATCCATGTTTCTTCAAAATGTATTTCAAAACATTTTTACTATTTACAAGAATATGGGTTAAAGTCATTTATACCCTTGTTTGACTTTTTATAAGAGGTTTATAAAGGAATCTTTCCGTCGTTTTCAAAACAAGGTCCTTTTTAACCTTTTCGACAGAATTGAGGTAAGAATGTTTTTTTTAACTTATACGGCGGGTGCGGTTATTTTACGCCGTTATAAAATCTTCAAAGCTTTCCTTACAAGATTATAAGAATATTTTCAAAGAAAATGTTTTATTTTATATGGATCTTAAATGATTTCAAAATAAAAGGAGATATTTCTTTAAAAAGAATTTTGATTTCATCTATGTCAACATCCTTTGATGGATTTTAAGATTATTTGAAGTTGATTTATTATGATACAAAACTTCTATATTGTATTGAAGGTTTTGTGATATGTTTGACTGTGGATGTGCTATTTTTATACCATTCATAGTTTATTGTGAAAGTATTGACATTTCGTATGCTAGTTTTAATACGAATGTTTATGTTTAAACCTTTTCATATGGGAATGCATTGGACTTAATAAGTGACGGGTGGAGCCCGCTATAGCTCCTCGATGCATCGGTAGGTCTCATGAGACAAACTAGTGTCTTGGCACAAGGCCTTGACAAAATCTTATTTGTAGTCTTGGCACGAGGCCTTGGCTATGTGGTTATGATAGTCTGGAATTATGCATTCCAACATTATGAAAGTGGTTATTGATATTGCATGTGATTATTCGATTAGTAGAATATCCATGTGAACAAGTAAATGGCATGATTTCATTTTACTTTTTCCATACTATGTTGAAGTTCAATTTTCAAAGGATTTTGTTTTAGTAATTCATTGCCTTAAATGTTTATGCTTATTTTGAATGTTCCGCTATATTGTTATCCTTACTGGGCATTTGAGCTCACCCCTTTTCTATGTTTTATTTTTCCCAGGTAGTGAAGAAGTAATTTATGAATGACTTGCAGGGATATTATGAGGGGTTAATAGTGTGGATATGAAGACTTTGTTGTTGTAGTAGTTTTTCACTTTGAAATGTAATGTAAAACTTTATGATTATATCTAGTGTTTCCAAGGCTACTAAACCAATCAGTCTTTCGAGATTTGATCTTTCTTGTGATCATGCCAATGTTACGAAGTAATGCACCGACTTTGGGTAGCTGGGGTCGGGGCGTTACAATCAACAACTACCTTTGGTGGAATTTTATTACAAAAATATCTTTCACTCTAGAATTTAGATGGATCCTCATAAATCCATATGTAGAAAGAAGGGAAGACCTCCAACTTGCTGGGATGAAGTTGTCGAAGGAAACTTATAAAGACCTGATCTTGTTGATGAAATGGTAGAAAATGTCAAATCTATTCAACAACAAATAAGATCATCTCAAAGTCGAAAGAAAATTTATGCTGAAAAATGAAGAAATGACCCTCAACTTGAAGTGGGTGATAAGGTGTTTCTAAAAATATCTCCCTCTAAGAGATTAATGTGATTTGGAATGAAGGGACAATGGTTACCTAGGTATATTGGTCCTTTTGATTTTTTGGGTCGTGTTGGGAAGGTATCTTACTAATTGGCACTTCCACGAAATTTATCTCAGGTTTGTGATGTGTTCCATGTATATCTCCTGAGAATGTACATACATTATCCTTCATATATACTATAATCAGAAGTCATACCAATGGAGCATGAACTTTCTTATAAAGAAAAACTAAAAGAGATTTGTTATCATTGTGAGAAAATTTCTGGGAAACAATACCACTCACATGGATAATGTTTTCTGGTGGAACAAAAGATTTTACGAAGATATGTGGGAACTTGAGGATATGATTTCAAAGAGATATCCTGATATTTTTGTATCTAAGTGTTGAATTTCGAGGGATAAATTCAGAATAAGGGGGGTATAATGTGACAAAGGATTGTTTTTATAAAATATTTTCTCTAAATAATTTTAATTATTCAACAGCTTTCATTGCATGAAATCTTGAGTATAAACGAATCGTGAGATTCAGTTAGTACAAAATAACCATTTTAACCTATCCATTTGGTTGGAAGGAATGAATATAACTAACTTATGATGATGTATGGTAAAGTCATTTGCTACCAATTATTTATGAAAAATATAAATCAATTATATATTTTTATTTTTTAAATTGAGTGAATTACTATTAGTAAATGAAATTAATGAAATATATTTGTTTTATACTTAATAAAATGTGTTTATATTCAGCCAATAAATATTTTTTTTCATAGGGTATGAATAAACCCTATTTGTAGTATAAAACGTATATGTTTGAAAATGGAATTTTTCTGCCTCTTAATGGAGAGACCCTTTTCAATTAAGTTTGTGTCACATCAATAATAATTATATCAAAACAAAAAAAATCACTTGGATGTGGGATATAAAAATTTACATTCGACGATTTTTTATTATTTTTCCAATAACATTCATATTTTGATGAATAATAAAAATATAGTAAATTTTAATTGAAAACAAATTTTTTCATCAAAAAATTTTTACAGTTAAATTATAATATTTTAATTGTTTAAAAGTATAAATAAAATACATTTTTATCATAAAATGTAATTTATGTCATTTGAATTAATATTACATTTTATTCAGATGTAAAAAAAATTCAATATTTTGCAATGTTTTAACTTTTGAAGCACACTCCCTCTATCTGACAACGAGATTAGTTTTAAATTAGTTACTGAAACTTATTTGTTATGTATATTAAAAAATTTATTCCATATTTGGAATTAGTAGGTACGAATTATATAAATTTGTTTTTTATTTTTGGGCAATATTAATAGTATATTACGTAATTTTTTAATATGGTAAAATGATAAATCATGTTGCTAAGGGTAATAATACTTTTATAAAGTTACCCTATCACATTTATTAATATCATTTCATGATTTTGTTTCGACCTAAATCATATTTGGGTCTAAATTGTTTCTTTTGGTTTCAACATGAATGATATTAGGGAATTTATTTTTTAAGGAAATACTTAATATTTCTTCCTCAAATTTTAATAACTATATAATTTATTATATAATGTTATACGAAATATAAGTTCTATTATCAATAATCATTTGAAATATAAAATTCTTTTATTTATCATGGTATTTTTTTAAAAAAAAATCGAAAATAAATAATTAACTTAAAGGATTATACTTTGATGATATAAAAATTAATCAATTGATGAGAAATCAATAGAAGAATTGTTACTAAAATGATAATAACTTCATAATGACCCAAAAAATTGAAAAAATCTTATTTTATAAGAATATTTACAACATAAAAATCCAAGGATCGAGTAAGTGACCATTTAATGATTTATATTAGAGATTGTGACAATTATATAATTTTATTTACAATGATGTTAAAGTTGTGACATTAATAATCTAATAGGTATAACATTTTAAATATTTTATTTTACAGATTCAAAATTCGACTAAAAATATTATTATGAAATCTAGTATATTTATCTTATTCATAGTATTTTATTTTTAATTTTTACTTCACAAATAAGTATACTTAATAATTACACACAATGGATGTGGTAATTATTTTATTCATAGAGATAACAAAGAATTGTTTTAAAAATATTTAAATAAATATATTTTGGGATAATTAATATATAAAATGAATTTTATATAGGACCTTGACCTCATAGAAGTATAATAATGTTGTTTTTTAAAGTATACTATTTATTTTAATATTTCTAAAAAATGATGAATTGAATAGGTTAAAAATTGATACAATTGATTGTATATCAAAATAATGCTTTATTAAATAATTTAAATATCATATAACTTTTAAAAAAAATAAAGAACTATTATTCATTGTTAAAAAAATTTATAATGGATTTATTTAGGGTTAATTATAATCAAATAAGTAAATATTTCACCATTTTAATATTTAAATATTCGTCACCCTGGTTAATAATCAATTGGAATAACTATGTGTTAATCAAAATGATAAGGTTTAAATTGATATAAATCTTGTATAAAATCTATTTGATGATGAGATAAAACCCTTTATAATCTCAAATTATAAATTTGGTCATTTTTATTGTTTTTGGATGGGGTTTTATTTTATTATTAATTAACATTTTTGGAGAACCTAAAATTCCCCACCTCAATAATAAAAGGGAACCTCCTCCCCCACTTATTCACTTTACCTTGATCCTTGAAACTCAAGTATCCCTTTCCCAATTTCGTTATATAATTCTATAGTAACATTATAGAGGTTATGGTATTTTCTAATGATCAACTTGAGTGATCTAGGAAGAGATTTAGAGGAAGTACTCGAAGAAAAGTTAATCTTCTATACTGATTATTTCAAACAAATTTCTTATTCTACATCTTCTATACGAGTTGTTTCATTATAAAGTAATAAATATATTATCAAATATGTAATGATATTTCATTATTATTGTGGATGAAAAATGATTATCTTTTTATCCATCCTATGAAAAAAATGACCATGTGTGCGAAGGTATGGCTTACCGTCTCCACGCCATAGTGTAATATGGTTTTCACCACCACATTACTTGGATGGGTATAATTATGGAAATAATAACTATATATTATTATTATAACATTATATTTATTATGAAATATTGTAGACCATTCACCTCAAAACCATCCATCAGTAATGGAAATTATATCGTCGCCCTTGCATACATCTAGCCTATCATCTCCACGGTGCGATGTGATTCATTCTATAAGATATTTATTAAATAATGATTATATAAATGTAAACATAGAATACATATAGTAAATATTATTTTTATATCATTTTTAAAGATATACCCATGACTTAAAAATGATAATTGGATCTTATTCGACAAAACATGCATATGAAAATGAATGACTTAATAAATGAATAGAAAGTAATAATGAAATGTTATTAAAAATAGATTATAAAATGATCATATATGATATCATAAAAATTAATATTATTTTTTAATAAGTCATTGAAAATATTTAAATAATTATACATGAATTTCATACAAATACTAAGGATTTCAAACATAATGTAGGGGAAAATTTTGGAATCTCATTTTTATCTGAAATTGTTTATATGTATGCATTTACATGGGTATATTTATCTTCCATGTACGTGTTTCCTAAATATGTAATATTATTTCTATTCTTCTAAATATTTTTACTATAAATTTTACGCATTGGTGAATTTTTATTAAACTGCATGAAATGAATTTTTTCATTATTCAATAGGAGGTACTTTTTCACATTTCTGAAAACATTATGAGGAGATTTTTTTAACTTATAAGACATGAATAGATTTTTACTTATTCATAATGTTTTATTTAAATGAATATTAATCTACATTATTTCACTATTATTTTACAAGAAATTATTTCATTTTAATTTTTTTTGGCATTTTCAAAATATAAAATGTTTTTGAAAATGAAAGTATATTTTCCGCTAGAATTAATTTCAATTGTTATGTCAAAATTATTTTTCATCTATGATGGAATTATTTAAAAGTGTTATGTTTCAAGTAAGAAATACTTATTTTTCTTGTGGTTTAATTTTTTTATCATGGAATTATATGTATGAAATCCATTTTTTACATGGATTGTGTTATGGTGGAATGATGTTTAAATAAACCCATTTTATTCGTTGGGTTATGATGAATGATTTTTGTTACTGTGGAACATGTAAGAATGATTTTATTATGAGATGGGGGGAACATATATATCCCTACAATGAATTTGTTAAAGATTTATATCACATGAGATATTCATGGCTATAATGGGAAATGATCTTGGTTCAGTAATACATGGCTGAAATGAGAAGTGAACTTGGTTCATTAATGGACATTGTCAACTATGATAGTATTGGAAGTGATCCATGACTAAAATGAAATTATTTTCTATACTTATTTGTATGTATCAAAACATGTTGTCTTATGTTATGACTTTTGGGATTATGTTCATTGATACTTATGAATATTCATGATTTATCCGAGGGCATGATATCACGACCTTTCATATGTAGGATAATATTTTTAAATGTTATGTACTTATGTCTTAATATTATGATATGATTGATATCTCCTTGGTTTACCTTTACTGATCATATAAGATCATCCTTTGATAAGATTATTTTCCCCTGGTCAGGAAGAATGGTATTATGATATATATTTCAAAAAGGTGTGTAGTGAGGAATGAATAAGTGGTAGATAATGATGAAGTCTTATGAACCCATTATTTTTGTTTCCCAGTTTAGAAATATACTATACATATATATTATTGTCATCGATTTTTCATATTATGTAATTAATATGATTAAATTTTGTAGTAACATCAATATATGTAAATTATGGGTCATTATATAGAAGATTGTTCAAATAATGATATGACTATATTAAAAATGAAATGGATCATGTATTATTTAATGAAACCACATCTATGGTAACTCTGGTTTTGAATCCTCAACCCAATGGTCCATACAATCCAAATGATAATAATATATTAGTAGTGGGTCTGTTGGCCAAATCCTTCATGAAAGTAAATCATGTAAGTATATAAAAACAAATGGTTCACCTAATATGAACCCGAAAAATATATTTCCCTATAAATATAGCATGTGGAAAAAAGATCATAGAGTGAAACAAAACAGCGATCTATGAAGGAACTCATAATGATCACTACTCTCTATAAATCAACCCAAGGAAGATACCAAAGAACAAAACATAGATATAGCAAAACTAGAACCACCTGGAAACTAAATAGGGAAAACATGAAAGGATTAACACATAAAAGACATCGTACACTCCAAATTCCACTCATCCTAAGAAGCACAATAATACCCTAAATACCAGTCCTTAATGACCTATATACCATAAAAAAATATTTTCACCTTTTCAAGATATAAAATGAATCTTCAAAACTCACCTCAATACCATCCATCACTAATACATCAAGAGTGTAGAAAAAATCTATCAGCTCCATTAATAGTTTGGGAAATATCATATAGATGATGAAATAGTAATAAATTATAGGAATGAATTAGTTTATAACTCAATAACTCTCCAAAAGACTCACTTTAATCACACAAGAGGAGAGCTCCATCCAGTTATGTCTTTTATAGAACATAAGATATCCCCTGTACATAAGAAAAGGGTAGGACAATCATATAAGATACCAAATTAAGTAGACACTTTTAGGGAGACTATTTCATCATTATCATATATATCAAAAATATTAAAGAAAAAAATTTTACAATTAAAACTCTAAATTGAGTGGAGAGAGTTTTTTATATCATGTGTGCCTCCCCAAATGCATGAGGATACCAACAACTAGTTTGGGTCTGAGAATATTAGTCCAGATAAAATACCCTAAAATCATGTTATAGGAAAATTAATAAGTAAAAACATTTAATAAATGATCAGATTAATCATATTGAAAATAAATATAAAAGAGTACACAAGTCATATAATAAATAATCTTATAATCTCCCAAGGTTGTATGCCTAACCAGAGTATATGTACATCAGGTAAGAAAATAAATAATACTATAAATATTCCTAGATTCTATCCCAATCTCAAATCCAACCTCATTTTCCATAGATCAATCATCCACTGAAGGTATCATGCCCTTCTCTATATCTCTAGTCATAAAACCTACAAGTTCCCCATCATTCTCGAGTAGGGTGTGACTAAAAGTCTAATTAGGCCACCACCAATAAATCCTAAACATTTGTGATCATGTATAACAAGTGTATTCCTTGATAACAGTAAATTAATAATAATTATAACAACATATAGAAACTAAAACTAAGCACCTGTTTTCTAAACAACCCACTCCGACCCCCATATGTTATTAATATAGCTATATGTGGGAAGATAAATCCTGAAGTTAGATGTAATTAGTAACTATTTCTGAGGATTTAAATCATGTCACTTGACATGAAATGGTTATTTAGTGAGGTTATCACTATTCACCAGTTATCAAATTGTCTTGCTACTCAACATCCACTAGGCATCATCGAAAATGCTCCATGGAATCACATAGTAATCAAACTACACTGCATTATGTGTACATTATACTAGAAATACTCTAGTCATCAAGTGATGATTGTTATTGGAATTCATTGGGCATCAATTTATCATGCTACACGACATCCACTAGGCCTTGATTAGTGAACTCTTTGAAATATACTAAGTGATGAGTGTATCACACATCATCTATGATGATTCATTTTGTCTCATCCATATACTTAGGTCCATCATCACTATAAATGAAGATGATGAAAAATCCCCCTCTAAAAGATAAACATGTAATGATGGTCCACTTTCTATAAGAACTAAGAAAAATACTTACAAAGGCACACATAACAACGATGATAATACAATAAAGAAAAACACAACTTCATGTGTAAGCATCAACGTAGAATTTGAGTTATCAACATAAAACATGAAACAATATTCTATGAATGTACTAATGGAAAAAACTATCATATATAGATCTCATGGGTAACAAACCAACTTGGTTCAACCCAACAAGTCACCTATGTTGG
Organism: Viscum album; assembly: GCA_963277665.1. Lineage (NCBI taxonomy): Eukaryota > Viridiplantae > Streptophyta > Magnoliopsida > Santalales > Viscaceae > Viscum > Viscum album. Next base: position 2,037,452,066 of record OY728156.1, read on the forward strand.
CTCTGTATAAAACCTGAAGCATCTTCATGATCATCATGAGCTTGCAACCTAAACCCAAGTATCAATATGAAAATCCATGGGAATGATTTTCACTTAAAATAAAAAAATGTATAAAATATAAATAAAATATTGATAATCATTTTATAATATGGAATAAAAACACACTTCCATTAAACAAACAAGGATAAGAAAAAGAGGTTGATCCTAAAAAAATCCAAACAAGTTCAAGACCGCGTCATTTTGTGACGTTCCCTAACCAACATTTAAAATGACTCTGAAGGTGATAAAAACCGAGATAATTTTCCATGAAAAATGATGCCCTTATCTTTTCCTATTACCAAAAAACCAACTCTACAATCACCCAATGGAAAAATGTTTAGTGTGAGAATTAATGTTGAGAAATATTCTAACAATAAATATGTACAATGTATATTACCATGAAATCATTACTTCTCGATTAAAAAACATTTTCTAAATATATTTTCATATCAAAGTCATTTTATAATGTTTCACTTACTTTCTTTTTTAAAATAGATCATATTCAACACTATAAGAATTTAAAAGTAAATAATAATGATAAATAGTGGTTAATATTATAAGATAACCATATCCCAAAATATAACATGGGGAGAAAATAAATATTTTCGCACAAAAGAAATGTGAAATATGCTAGGGAAACAATTTTTATATTTACTTTTTCCCAAAAATTGAACTGTGTAAGGGTAACATGGTTTTACAATTAACCATCTCACTATACCTTTATGTAACCATTGAAGGAAACATATTACCCTTATGAAACTTTGGTTTACCATTATGCAACATTTTTTATCATTACACAAGTATAGATTACCCTTATGCATGTTTGGATCACCCTTACATATGTTTATATTAACCTTATGAAAGTCTTTGATACAAGGTAATTAACCTAACATAGTTCATGAACTACCATTATAAAGAATAACATTATCATTATTCATCCTTTGGAAATATCATTGGACCCTTACACAACCTATTAACCTTACACAAATACCCTTACGCAATCCATGGGTTACCCTAACCTTACACATGTAAAATATAGTTCACCATTAGAAAGCTCATAAAGTACCCTTAAATAGGATCATATTTACCCTTAAACCCCTCTATAAAAGACACAATTCCCTTACATAAGATACCCATTATCATTACATAACAATCCAATATAAAGGCTTTACATTACATAACCTATAAGAAACTGGGTTACCTTTATATATGGTCTAGGTAACCATTACAGAGTTCATAACTTACCCATAAACAACAAATTCAAATAGGGACCTACCCTTATGTAACCCAATGAAGATATATATTTCATTTATGTTAAAATTAAAGCATATGGTTTCCCATATGTAACCCTTAAAATCACTCTTTTACTAATACAAAACTCCTTAAAACCCCATGTGTATAGGTAGGGGAAATTTTACCATTACATAGACCCTAGGCCACACATTAGGGTAATATTAACCTTGAAACTTAATAAATTAAAATTAAAATAACATTTAAATTAAAAAATAGGTTCTAAAGATAATTTTAAAAACATTGGTTGTTTGTGAATGCCTCCAACACTTCTAAAAATACATTTAAACCAAATAACATACTAGAAATAAAAAAAATTATGTTTTCACATTTCCTCAAAACAAAAATTCTTTCTTCCCTAACAATGTAATCAATATTCTTGACTCATAGTGAGTGAATGAAACTTTCGCATAAACAGTGATTTACATTCTCACATCACATGATTATTCCATATACACTACCATAATACATATCTTAATGAAAAGGAAACCACCATGATTATATCCAAAACCTAAGAAAATTTCACGATCTCACAATTTATATCCAAACAAGAGGGAACTAGAAGAATCCTATGAAAAGGATTCATCCCCTAAATGCATCTCATAGGTCAAACTCAAATAACATTATAAGGTATAATATAGAATAGAAAATTCATTAAGTATCACATAACCTAGATAAAACACCATCAAAGACATAACTCAATGAGGAGAAACAGGGATCTAGTATTGGGAAATGAAACTGAACCTATGGTAACTCAGGTTTATAACCCTCAAGCTTATGGAACCCATTATAAAATTGATAATATCATGTCAAAAATGGGTCTCTCATCCTAACTTGTCATGGATGAAAATCCAATTACCCATTCATGAACCCAAGGTTCACCATGTCTAAAGAACCAATCCTAGAGACATAGTATAACATCAACTATATATTTATAACATATAAGAAACTTCATAGAGTGAAACTAAATATAAATGAATAAATATGAAATTTCAACTTCATTAAATAGAGAAACCTAAGGAAGGCATCAATGAAAACATCTCTGTGAGACCATCTGAAAATGAAAACCACTGTGAAACTAAAGAGTGTGACCTTGAATGGATCAACACCCAAAAAAACGAGATTCAACCAGGATTCCACTCTTACCTGAGAATATAATAAAACCAATTAAAGGGAATAAAAATGTCTCTACTCCGTTAAAATTCATTGAAATACTTGAGAGATAAGGAAAAAAGACATCTATCAAGGAAAAAATCCCACTAAAACTCAAGACATAAATGGAAGAGTCACTCAAACCATATTAGATAGGATACCTATCTATTCATGTCCTTATGATCACATCAGATAAACCGTACACATGAGAATGGGGTTTTTATAAACATTCAAGTCATCAAAGTAAGTATTCACTTTCATAGAGATTTTGAAACAAACCCACCCATGGAGTAGAAACTTCTTTAAAAAAATAATACTTTTAAACAACATTATAAAAAAAGTTTTAAAAATGATCAATTTAATAAGTAAACATATTTCATCACTTTATAAAATTATTTAATAAAGAAAAAATGTCACAAAATTACTATTCCAAATTAAAATATGAAAACATTTCTTTCCAAATATTTAACTTTTATTGAAATAATTTTTTATGGTTTTGAAATCATTTAATGAAAAATACTTAACTGTTTTGAAAACCAAAATAATTTAAACCCTTCCATGTTACAAAAACGATTTCTAATAACATGATCTAGAAAATAATAATAATTTCATAGATAAGAAATAAATTATATATTTTAAAATAAATTAGGAAATAATTTCACACAATATAATATTTTTTCCATACCTAAAATAACTATCAAAACTATTAGGAAAAATGATTCTTTATGTCAACATATCGTAGAAACCACCTTTATCATTTATCCCATATATGAGTCACTCAATAAATCTAATAATCACGGGTTCAAAATAACAATATAAAAGGGTTGATAATTCTTTCTCGTCCATTCCATGTGGTTTATAAACTTATTATAAAAAATTTACAACTAATTTAACGCATTCAAAACCAAGTTCCCATCTTATAAATTAAATTTCATGAAATCTAGATAAAATTTATAACGTAATTATATTTTTGGATTTCACCTCAAATATAAAATAACCCCCAATGAAACAAACACATTCAAATGAGGATAATAATTCCTTATGTTAGATCATAACTCATGAAAATCATTAAAAAATATTTAAATCCCATCTACCCATGGAAACTCTAGAGGCATTATGAATGGTGGTGATCAAGAACCATCCCTCCATGTGATTATTTATTCATCACATGTCCTAGCACTAAAATAATATAAAATATTTACCAAAACCAAGTAGTGTTATAAAATTTCTTGATCTGTATGGATTTGATACTATTTTTAATGAACCAATACAGGTTAACATGACATGTTACCCAAGATGGATCAACATAAGACTCATAGAATGTTCCCAATCACCGGGACCAGTGACAAGGTCCTGGGAAACAATATGTAAAACATTAGGAACCATTTTATAATAAAATATAATAAAAAATCTAACATGTATAAAAAATATGATATAATATAGCAGTACAATAGAGAAGAAGAATAAATATTCACGATAAATACAAGGAAAAGTCAAAGTGGTTGGGCATGAATTTAAAACCATACAAGCACAATACCATGTATCCATGTGAAAATCTTTCCTCAATATCCCAAATCACTCTGATGGTGATAATAACCAATGGAATATCCCTTGACACAAAATTCATGTATCATTACATGTATCATACAAAACCAAGCTACAAATTTCCAAAGGAAATAGTAGGCCTTGATCACTAAATATCCATAGGATTCAACTAAATAATATATATGATGAATGCTACCGTGAAACCATTAGTTCAACATTTAAAAAAATATTCTTATAAATATATTTCCATTTGAAAACCATTATATAAAATTTCCTTTGGTTTATTTAAAAAAATATAATTTAATGCTATAAGATCTTGAATATAAATAAAAATGATAAATGGTGGGAATTAATCACAAAACCATATCCTAATATATAACATGGTGATATATAAGGTTTGGTACACAAAACAAACCAATATAATACAATCATATTCTAGAGTTACATTTCCATGAACTAAAACTATTAGATAATCATGTGAGTATATAAAATATGATAAATTAGTGAAACTATTAGGCATGAAAGGAAATTGGGATCTAGCCTATGGGATTACATAACTCGGTCAAATGTGAAATACTATATTTGTATGTAAATCCTAATGATACAAAGTTCTGTCATTGGTCTATTAGTATCTGGCTATCTATATTCTACCATCGTCTCATGATAATTTATTGAAAATCCCAAGTGGTTTTACACATTCTAAGGATTATATGACAACATCCACAGTTCCAATGTGTTCCCAGGAGAAATATTATCAAAGGAAAAAAAATTCATATTAATAAATTTATAAATAATTTTTACAATCAATGTATACCCACTCCCTTAATTTTAAAATATAACATAAAAATATCCATCATATAGGAATTTTATCCAATAAAATGGTGTATAAAATATTTTTAAATAAGTAAAACAATTAAATATATTTTCCAAAAAAAAAGATGAAATTTTATAAAAAATACCACTCAAATATTTAAAATAATCTAAATAAATAAATCCAAAAATAGTTATTAAATTTAAACCATTTATTTTACCTAAACCATTAAAAATTAATTATTAAGAACACCCAAAAATACATGGGTTAGTGCTAATGTTTAGAAATAGATGCCTCAGACACGGTCGACAACACCCATATTGAAATAATCACCGGTGATGAATAGAAACCAAAAAAAATTGAGTGAAATTACATGATTGATGTCCAAGGAAGAACAACTTAAAACCCTTCTTGTAGTTTTCCTATTAGATAAGACTAAAAAATGAGATAAAATTTGATTAAAATGATACCAAGAAATCAAGAGTTGTGATGATTTGGTTTTTTGAAATTCTGTACAATGTTTTTGGGTTTTAATCTCTAAAGAAACCACAAATTAATTACTCAAATTAATTTCCAATTTAATTTATCAATGTCATTCGAAAATTTAAAAAATATCATAATAGGGTTATAAACATCAGATGAGATAGAAATACGTTTTAATGATTTTCTAGATTGTAAAATGGGTTTTAGGTGTTAGAGGTTTTTTTAGAGAAGAATAAATTTTAAACATCATTTATATTTATTGTTTTCCCAAAAAAATCATTGTGTTAAGGTATCATGGTTTTACCCATACATATAAAATTGTACCCTAGCATAATTATTGAAGTAAATAACATACTATGAAATGATTATAGTTTACCCTTACATAACTACAGATTACCATTACAGAAATATGGATTTCCAATATATGATTTTGGATTACTCTTATGCATGTCTATATTACCCATACTAAAGTCTTTGAATCTATGGACTCACCCTTACACAGTGCATGGACTAAACTTACACAACTACAAATTAACATTATGTTTCCTATGTAAATATTATTTGTCCTATACATAGCTTAAGAGATGATAATTACCTAATCCAATACCCATATAAATATAACCTTACACAAGTCGATACTGTTAGACAAGCCCCCGGATAAACTTATAAAGAGAATAGATAATGTAGTATAACATTACATAGTGCATGAAGTATCCTTACATAGAAGTTTATTAACTACCATACGGTCTATATAAAAGGAACAATTCACTAACATGATAAACCTATTTCCCTTACACAATAAGTGAAAATACTTTCTGGTCCTTACATACCCTATAAAAAACCAGGTTACCTTTACATATGGGCTTGGTGACCCTTATGGAGTTTATACCTTTCCCATACACAATGCATTAAAATATGTGTTACCCTAAAATTACCCTTGGAAGATTAAGATTACCTTTATGTGACATTTAAAACCAAGGTGTTTCACATATTTAACCCTTAAAACCCCCTTTTACCCTTATGCAGCACCTTACAAACACCCTGATATGTAGGTTGATCACATTTTACCTTTACATATGTCCTATTTAAAATGTAAGGGTAAGATGAAAATTTGATATTATTATATTATAATTATTTTATATTATATGTTAAAATATAAACTACTTTTAATGATTATTTAAATAACTCAAGAGGTTACAAAAGACCTCCAACACATTAATAAAACACATGACATCAAAACCATGGAAGATACAAGGAAATAAAAATCAAGGTTGAAATATAAGAAAATTTTCTTAATCACACCACATATGGGAATCTTGTATTAATGATGAATTCATAGCTGAGGATCTAGTGAATTGAAAGGGCTATACGATGTGTAAATGAGGAGACATATAATTGGACGTGGATGCGATGTTGGGAGATACTCTGTCCTTTCATGTTAATTTATTTTTCTACACCTAATATACTCTATTTGGAATAAAACTTTGGGATCCCATTTTTATATTTTATGACATGTATTATTTATTTTTCCACATGTATACTATGGTAATTTTATTTATTTTTAATATGTTATATTATTATTTATCTTATAACATGATTATAATTATATAGTCCCTCCACTGATGGACATAGATTATAATTTCTATTCGATAGCATCATGCATAAGGGTAGGATTACAAGAGGTCATGTGACACTCTCTCTAAGACACAATGGTTCTGAGTATCATGATCACTCAATTCTTAGTGGATTATGGGAACATGACTCACTTGTTTCCTAGTTGATGTGGAGTAGTGTCTACACACAATTCCAAGAGACAAGATTACTATTAGATTCCAAGGATCATGTTTCTTAATTGTTAGTGGATCATGATTGGAATGATCATTCAATAACGTCGGGATATATAGAACAAGAATAACTTGATACTCATTGGATTCCAAGTCAAATTTCACTCTCCTAACTTGTAGTTCTTGATTACTTTTGATTTCTTGAAATTAAATCTGGTGTGGAGCCATAGAAGATATAATTGATGATCATGGTGGATTATTTTTACAAAGATAGTTTGTTTTAGTTTTTTTATATTTTTATTCTTGTTTATACATGTACAATTGTAATGAAATACACATGTTATACAGTATAATACTTTTTATGGATGAACTTTTGGTGTCCTACTAAGTATATCACTCATTCCCTATCGGGTTATTTCAACATAATTATAAATTTTATGATAAGAGATCTGGTAAAAGGAACACGCCCTGTGGTAGATGGTTAACCTAAGGATCATATATCTAATGGATCGAACATGATATATTCAGGGGTCTTTACTATTTATTTATTTATTTATATTGTTAACAAAAACTCTAGTTTAGTTTATGTTTTTAGGATCTTGGTTTATTATTTATTGTATGAATGTTTTAATATTTATATTATTTAGTTTCTCAATGATTTATCTAATGGGTTATTATTTTGTTTTAATTATTTACTATACTATGTCCTAATAATATGGGTATAGTCTTACCATAGACGGACTCAGATTTTGACAGCTAGTTAAAATCCTCTTGCATAAAAATATTAACTCATGAGGTCATGTGTCAATCTAGCTCAAAACCTATGATTCAGGTTAGAGTTATCCATACACATCCATTGAAAATTGGAGTTTACCATCATGCAACTTATTCTACCCGTACAAGGCACCACTATTACCCATACAAGACATTTGGAAAATTTTGGATACCCTAATGCAATTCCATTGGTACACCTGTAAAACCATTAAAAAACTATGGTTATCTTATAAAATGCATTAGATACCCTTACTCAGACTTTAAAATCAAGGGCCTACACTTATGACCGAACAATTAATCTTTTTTACCACATATGGGCCCAGTCAGTTAACTTTTTAACCACCAATGACCAATTTTTATACGATACAATAGTAGTAATGACTACAACCCATCTACACATGACACATGGTAGGCACTATCCCTACAATATGAGGTTTTGATCCCTCCTACCCTATAGCTCAAACCCATGACATCTCAAATAATAGCCAACCAGGAAGCACTACGACAACCAATAATTCAATTTCCTAGTAGTAATCATAGTTATTCCTAGATGTATAGTCTACTAGAGATCAGAGGTTCAATTTACATGGAAGGTGGGATAATAACCTCACTAGGTAGGGGACAATCCCAGCAAAATGATCTATGCAGAGGGGCCTTGGCCGATAAAATTATATTCTCCTAAAGACAAACACCATAGGTGGTTAGAATGTTGAACAACTAAGGATCATTATGCAACCCTTAAAATATATATATGGGAAAAAGAATGTTACAGTTACCTAGTACTCTTTTTGAATAAAAATTTAATAATTTTTCTTCTTTATTCAACTCTGGGATGACCTACAATGCATATTAAGGGTTTTTGAATGCTTGAAATCTGAAGAGTTCAATTGTTATGAACTGTAAACTATTTTAACTCATATTTTAAATTTTTTTAAAAATTAAACATTATATATTTCATAAAAATATAGAACTAAGTGGTATTTTTAATTTTGAGATTTTATACAACAATCCAGAACATCACCGTTATTTTATTTTAAAATATAGAAAACTTTTTTTTTCTCAATTTTATGGTAATAAATTGAGAAGAATTTTGTGAATTATACTAATGGTTCATTATGTGGTTTTCATTCTTTTTCAATAGAGAATTCAACCAGAGTAAATAGAGGTTGTCCATCCTTAAGAATTTGATCTAAAACATTTTATTAGAGGGTTTAGTGTCAAGAAAAAATCGACCTTACCTATCGATGGTGTTTCAATACATTGTAACTAGGTCTTGAAATACATTGTGTTCTAGAGAATTAATTTGGATCTATTTGGGGAAATAATTATTTTGTTTTTAAGGAATTGTTTTATTTCACCAGGAAACGGAAAGATGTTTTAAATTGGAATTTTCTTTTATAAAATAGATTTTTTTACTATTTGTGTTTGAAGAAATTCCAAAATGATGAAATTTTTTCAAAAATGAAATTTAAAAAAATATAAATATATGTAATTAAATTGTAATTTTTCATTAAATTGATGAGTTTTATTTATGTTTTTATGAAAAAATAGAACACTATAATATTAGGGAACTTTGGAGGTAATCATATGGTTGGTATCGTCAATCTATGGAAGGACCTGATATCATTAGGATTCACTTATAAGCATTCTATTTCTTGTTTTCTAATTGTTATTTATTCTCATATTATAGAGCCAAAATATGTTTTGTGCATGAAAATTTCACTTATATATCATGATTTATATACCCACATGTTTATATTTTGGACCACATATATGGTAATCCTGGCCCATATTTTTTTCCATCTATTCTATTCTATACCATACCTACATTCCCACCGTGTTATCTTTTAGAATATAGTTGTTTTCATTGCAACCCACTTTTTATCATTCTTTATTATAATTATAATCTTTTGGACTAGAGTATGGAATGTTTTCAAACCCAATGAAGTTTTATAAAATGGTTTTCAAATGGAAATGTATTTATAAATTATTTTGTTTTAAATATTGAACTTGTGCATAAATGATGTTATAATAAGTATAGATTATTTGGTGGTACTCTACTGGGATCCATGCACACACCTTATGTATTCATTTGGGTTTTTTTATCACTCATTTTTAAGGACTCTTGTAAATGGAATGGTGTCTTGTTTTTTGTTGGCTTCTCTCAGATTTCACTTTCTTTTTGTGATGGATTGGTGGTGACTAATGGACCCATGGAAGCATGGATTTTTCTTGATATATTTAGCAACCAGGTTAAGAAAATTAGGATTATTATTATTTTTTCCATGGTTATGTTCTATTATTTTTTAATATAATCCATTGTTTTATCACTTTTTTGACATGAATGAGACCGGTTTGGTTGTTTTGTTGATCTATAACTTATGGAGGGACATCTCAGGTGACGTATTATATTGACCCATGTTCATTATTTAAAAATTGTATCTAAGAGGAAACCAAGTCAGTAATATTATGAAATTTACTGGATGTGGTTTCAGGTCTTTGGTATATAGTAGTTAGTATCTAAAGAATTTTGGTATTAAGTGCATTTGGGTGCCTTAATAGTTTACTTTTTCATCTAAACCTATGTTAACATGGGATGACATAGAGATTTTATCATGAATTTTATTGGTTTGTGAGATTATTAGATGAAATTTGCACGGCATTTATTTAAATAATATATTCTTTCTTTATGTTTTGTGTTACTATCATTAAAACCATGTTATATTTAATGTTATTATACTTTAAAAGTATAAATATGGGTTGATAATGCTTTTAATCTGATTCAATAATTTCCCATAATATAATGATATATTTTATTTTGGGATCAATTAGACAATTAGTATTATAATATATATTCTTAATTTAATTGGGGAAACCGTATGAAAAGTTATTTATGTGAATACTCATGTAGATCCTTCTATAGTGTAAGTTGTTAACCAAACTATTTAGACTCTAGGTCATGCGTCTGTTGGAAACAAGGGAAAGACATATGATCTTGTCTCGAAATTTACCAAGATGGATCAACCTATTTTCCATGGTGAAAAAGGAACCTAGGATTTTATGGAGTGGCTCTAGTGTATATAATAGATCTTCAACTTTTTTAAAACATGATAAGACCCTATAGTGGGTTTTGAACTTTCATTCTTGAAGGATCAGGGAGAGATGGTGGAAATCCATCTTAAAAGAAATGTTACATGTGGACTCACGTGGAACAATTTCATATGAAAATTTAAAAAAAAATCTATCCAACATAATTTTGATTGGTAAAGACCAATGAATTTATTATCTTAGAGAAATGTTACTCTCTAGTTATAGAGTATTTCACCCATTTCAATGAGTTGGTTCACCTAGAACCTAAGATTGTTACTAATGATTAACTCAATTCTTGAAGAATTAAGATGTTTATAAGGGATAATATTAGTTTAATGTTGATTATATAATGTATACCAACATTTTTTGAGGTGTTATATATGTTGGATATAGATTAGGTAGGTAGATATGGGAAATTGGGCATAGGTAGATCTATGATTGCATGAGGAGGTAGCTCCGGTGTGACTTCTATCCAAATTCAGAAGTATAAGGGTACGTAGTTTTCATTTTGAATATTTTATTATTTGTTTTCAATACAACACCAGGTGGTTTTCTACTAGTGTGGGAGGAATAGTCATACAAAGATTACATTTACATATGAAACCTAGAATTTTCATAATTGAAGATGATCTGAACATGTTAGATGTTTTTTTCTAAAAATGTCCAAAGGAACCAAGGACGTGTCCACTATTAATTATGGACTATAGGTTCATTTGGACATATGATTGGGGGTGCATCCAAATCTCATAATAAGAGGAATACTCATTATATGAATAAATATCAAATAGAATATAAATATTGTCATCATAATATAGGGGGCTTTTCACTAGAGGAATCTGATACAGGTTCAACTACTGTTAATGTTATATTGTTTATTTCAACCTCTATAGTAATTGATTTATTCAATACAGTTGTAGCATACTCTTTTATATCATTTAAGTTCATATATGTGTTGGAAAAGTCCCTCAAGTTATCATTGATGAATTTTTGAGGTGATTGTGTTTGTTGACAAAGCAGTCCTCCATGTTGTGTTTGTTGAAAATGTAGACCACATTGTTCAATTTGTTGACAATGAGGGTTTACATGGTGATCAGTCACGTTAAAGAAATGTTTTTGACAATCCATTATTGATATAAGAACCTCAAAAGAATAAATGTACGAACTAGAGGTTGTACAAAAATATCATATACAAGGTGGCACCATTTTCCAGAGATTGCAAAATTTTTGGGCCTCAAAATCGACAAATAGAGAAATGTGTTTTTGGAAAAGGGACGTGTGTGAAGGTTTCTTGGAGGCTTCGTAAGTGGTTCACCAAATTTTTGTCATGATCATAACATCAAAATGTGGGAAATGAAAGTGGGGAACTCATATTTTTGTTTGGGCACACAAGGTGACTGGAGCAATAGGGGCATAGGCGACTGGACTTGTGTGTCTGGAGGAGACTGGCACGCTGTTTTTAGGGTGGTCGAAATTCCTATAAATAGAGGGGAACCCCTTATCATTTTGGATGAAGCTCAACTCTTAGATAAAATTTGATCTTCAGTGGTGCAGGGGGTTTGGTCGTGCAAGTGGTGGTTTGGTCGTGCAAGTATATAGTTATTAAGAATTTGCGTGTCATTTGATAGTTTCACACCAATATTGGTTTGGGAATAAAAGGGTGTGAGTCTCTCAAGTTCTATGTTAGATAAGGGAGTTTTCCAAAAGTGGTTGGTGAGACATTCTCTCCAGGATTGTAGAATTGTTCCAGTTTATAGTAGCACGCCAATATTGGTCTGGGTGTAATAAGGTGTGAGTCGACCAAGTAATGAGTTTTTGAAGGGAGTCTCTTGCAAGTAGTTATGTGAAACATGTATGCCAAACACAGAGAAGTGAACTAGGCTTGGATAAGGGATCTAGTCAATATAGGGCTTTTTGAATGTTGTAATATATCTCAGTACATCTGGTGAAAAGATATATTCATATACGGGAGAATTTTGGACGTCAACTGAGCATCTACATACATAGGAAGATGAATTCCTTTTTAATAATTAAGGGACCTACATGTCTATAAACTGTTGGTGGATCATTTCCAGATTAGAGAGAAAAGAAAGAAGAAGAAGGTGGTCCTCTCCACCAGTAGTGAGATAGAGAGAGAAACAATGAGTGACCCTTGGGAAAGTTGTGAGATAACCCTAAACTTTGTGATGGTAGTGAGCCTGGGCCAAGATGTGATCTAGCCCGAACATTCTAAATTGGCAGTGAGATTTAATGGATTTGATACAGTGGCACATCGCCATTGTATACTCAATGGTCATATCCTAGTGAAGGTGAACAAAGTAACAATCTATGTGTCTTCCTTCTTTCTCCCCTTCATTGCTTGCAAAGAATAATTATCATATAAATAAGGAATGAACAAGATAAACGTTAACAACATAAGAGAAAAAAGTGTCCCTTATAATAAAAATGTCATGATCCAGTTGTGCAAGAGAATGTTTGAAAAATAATATCCATACCATGATTCCCTTCCCCCCTCTCAGGGTCTCTAGGACACTTTTAGTCCTAACTGTATATATTTTGAACTTATTTAGTTCATTTTGTAACATTATAGTTCATTGGGAAATTGAGTGGTGGAAGGATTTAATTTTCCCACATGTTAGGTGATGAAATCCAACTTCAAAGTGGTGTGGTATTTTTATTTCATGATATTGATATGTTAAATAAGATCTTTGGAAGAGATTGGATGATCAGTGTTAAGTACTAAGTAGATATTTATTGTAACTGATCTCATTTTCTATCTCTTGGTTTGGTTTTTGATGTCTATTAGTGTGAGTGGGATTCTAGATTGGGGAGAGTGGGGAATGTTGTTTATTATTGTTAGATGATCTAATATTAGTTTTTTAAAATGTCCCTTTATTCTATTGATCCTAATTTAGGAAACCCACTTTCTTTAGTGGGGATTTTTTACCCCGAGATCTTTTCTAGTGACTCCTTTTTATTAGCACCTTAACAGTGGTTGATCATCTGATTTCTCTACTCCATGGGGATATTCCCATTTATTTTCCATCATACTATATGGAAAAAAATGAGTTACATGATATTAAGGTTCATCATATATATTATGATAAAATAGATTTATTCGTCACACTATTTCACAATTGGATTTTACTATTCTTTAATCAAATATGGATGATGAAATCCTCAGTATTTTTTTGATTAACATATGCTTAATCAGTTGATTAAAAATAATAAATACATTTTTTTCATAATTGACGAGGTTTGTTCAAATTTGGTGAGGTTGATGGTTATCTAAGACATACTTATGATCTAGGTACCACCAGTTGAGTGTCTGAGAAGAGGATATACTTAATAGAACAATTCTTTCCCCATATAGAAATTTCATGTTCTTATTTATGGCATTAGGTCTCACTAACACTCATTTAGGTTTTATGGAACCAATTATCTATTTATTTTATTAGTTATTAGAATATTTTTTTTGTTGTTTGTGTGGGTTATATTCTAGTTCATTCCATGAAAGAGGGAGATAATATGTATCATTTCAATATCATCTGTAGTTTAATAAAGGAATTTAATTTTTAATGGAATCTATTTGAATTTGAATTATGTATCCAGTTAGTAGTGTTTCTAGGCCATGTTTTATATTATATGGGTGTCCAGATGGACTATGAAAACATTAGAGTAGTGATTAAATTGGAGAAACCCAAAGAAATGTTAATGATTTAGAGATTTTAGGGAATATATAGATATTATAGGGGGTTTGTTTAGGATTTATCCAAACAAGAATATTTTTTGACATCATTATCATGGAATGGTGTAAATATTGAGTGAAATTTTAAATTTCCTAGATATTCTAAAGAATTGAATTAGATGTTGACTTCAACACTACATCTGATTAAATCAGAATCATGTTCGGCTTATGTTGTTTTTTATGATGAATTAGGTATGGGATTGAGGTGTTTCTTGATATAGGGAATAAAAGGTGGAAAAATATTCCTTTGACTAGTTATTCACTCATTATATTAAATACTATATGTTTTATAAATATTCCAACTCATAGAAACAGACGTTTACAAATGATGAAATTATAGAAACAAAAAAAGAAGTTAAAGATGAAAACACACACACACAATGATTTATGTTCATAAAGGATAATATGTATGTCCATAAAGAGGGAGAATCACATCACAAAAATTTGGTACACAATTACAGTGAGATTTTAGAGTTTCACACACATAAAACACTAGATCAAATGTGCTAATAAACATGAAAATGAATTATTCCACCAACCACATAGTAAGTCCACTATGATGTAGTGAATGGTTGATGGAATTCTGAACTACAATAGTGATGAAACCACCCATGTTTAAGCTTTTATAGTGTCAACTTGATAGATGTCCATAGATCTATAGTTCCATTATCTCTAATGTCTAAGATGTTGTAATAACTATGCCAAATTCGGCACTATTATAGTGCCCCGTTGATGTCACATGGTCATCTATTCTATAGTCGGTTAGAGTTGTGTCTTGGCATGAAATATACACAGATATAATTCATTTCAACATCATGAAAATAGATATAGCTACACCAATTCAACACCTTACCCATGATATATAATTTGCACAATTTATTCACACACTCAAAACATGGATCCACTATCTCTTTAAGGAATAATTTAATGTGTATTTTAATCAAAAAAGCATGAAGTTTGTTTTTAATCAGAGGTATTAGAACTTTTGATAGAGGAATTGGGTGTAGTATCTTAAATATTTGAATTTTTATGATGCTCAAACTCATACAAAATATAAATGTTTTTTGACACATAGATATTAGAGTTACAAACTGAATCCCCAAAGGAATATGCAGAGGAATGATATATGAAGAGAATAATTGATTAGTTTATATAGGTATTGGATGAGTTTAGTGGATAGGTGTTGATAGATTCTATAAATCCCAATTCATTGTTTTATAAATTGATTTATCTTGAACGGGTATCAAAATTTTTTTTCTATCATTCAAGTAAAATCATTAATAGTAGGGGGACCTTCGTTGATTGGTTCAATCACAAATTTTCCTTTTGTATTGTCAGATTTGGTTGGATATATCAGTATCATTTAGGAAAGTGTTAACGTTTAGTGGACAATATCCTTTATGGTATTTTCACCATGGGAGTTCCATTTTGTGTTCTAATCTAAGACATCAGTACTAGTTTTTGGGAATGAGTTGGTCTATCTTGAATTTCATGTCATTCTTTCTTACATGACAATATTTAAAATAAAAACACTATAGGCCTATTATTTTGATAAAAATATTACCGATTGTAGTGTGTAATTTTGATGATATATTTATCGATATTGATTTTGGATTACCATACACACCTAGTGGGATGGATGGAAATTGGGTGTTATTGGTCGATTGAAATTATCAATCCATTTTATTCCTATTGGGGATAAAATGAAGTTAAAATGTCTCTAAAAATTATATTTCCATGAGTTTGTAAATATTCTTGGTTTTCTTTCTAAAATTGAATCTAATAGAGATCCTTTTTTTATATACAAGTTCTAGATGGGTTTTTAGGAGGCATTAGGTACACAACTAAAGTGGCACATAACTTGTCGCCCTAAAGTAGATGGGATGATTGAGTGATCCCTCCAGATTCTTGAGGTTATGATATAGGCATGTTTTCATTACATTGGTGGTTCTTGAAAATAATATCTATCTTTGGTCAATGTTTTTTCTAAAAAGCATTTTTTGGTATTGATTAAAGTGAAACCCATTGATGCCTCTTATGGGTGACTGTGTAGATATTTATTATAATAGATAGATTAAGGGGAAAAGTCCTTAGTTAGACCAAGTCATTTCCAAGAGATGGTTGAAACGGTAAGGTTTATCTAAAATATAGTGATAATAGCTCAGAGTTATCAAAAATCCTATATAGATCATTATAACCTCCCACTAGAGTTCATTATTAGTGATTATGTTTTTCCCGCTATTTCTCATCACCCGAAACATATTTGGATAGAAAAGTATTTTAGGTTGGAAAGAATATTTTTGATGGTTTTAAGACTTTTGAGCATCTCATAATGCTAGAATCTCATTTAGAATTGTCATCATACCTGATATAAATTCACAATGTATTAAATGTTTCCAAACCGATGAGTTAATAACTTGATCTATCCCATGTGATTCAATTAGAAGATGTTTATCTTCATCCTGATACCACTGTGTTTGCATAATTATCTTAGATTATGGATATCCAATACCTGAAATTGTGTCTTGGGAATAAAAATTCCAATATAAAAATTTCATTTGTTTTCTCATTGATTTTGATGGTAATAATAAATGTCATCTGTTTTACTAATGAATTTACTTTAATTTATTTACATAAATATACATTCTAGAATTTTTATTTTATTTCCTTTTTAATTATTGAAGTAATTAGGCTTATGTTTTTATATGATCCCAAGATAACCTTATTGATTCTAGAATCACTATTCTGAACTATATATTTATAGATAATGTTATGTTTCGGAACGTATCCATCATTAAGGATCACAACTTTTGTATAATATGTTTAAGATAAACCTTTGGATTGGGAACCATACTTATTTTAAGAAACCTATATTTAATTATCTAATTTATGGCCACTTAACCCATAATTAGAAATAAATGGTAAATTTTTTACCCTACTTCTGATGATTCTATATGTAGATCTATCCCAACTTTTTAAGTAAACATCTGTGAAATGTTATGTAATGATTATTCTTATGATTTCAGAAATAGTTTTCCTGGAATATGTATCTCTTTTAAATTCATTAAAATACCAAATCAATAGATTTTATGGAATAAATTTTAAAAAAAAATTCTAGGGGAACTTATAATTTTAGTTGGAATTTAAATTCAAATTTCAAATGCACAGAACATTTTGAATATTGTCATTATCTTGAGATATTTATAGATTTTTTTGGAAAAGATCAAACATGTGTTGTTTTTTTCTTAGTATATTAATTATGTGAAATATTGATATCAGGAAGAGATCCATTATTTTGAAGTGATTTTTTAAAGTCAATTATAATTTTCTTCTTTTTCATGAAGCTTGATGATCAATTTTCCTTCTCGGGTTTTCAGTGGATTTTATCATTTTAAAAAGGTATATTTCTCAAAACACTAATTTTTTTATGATATATTTGTATTTATATGATGGTTTTAATTGAACATTTTAGGAGTACACTACAGAGAAATATATGTTATGATCTTTTGTTGTGTGTGTGTCCTGCTACTATGAGTGGTTATTATTTTATAGCTATAGATATTTTGAAATAATATATAATGAGGATATATTTTGAGCTATATTTAATTTTATATATTATTCTGTGAGCAATAAGATTTGTATTCTATTAGTTGAAACTAAAAACTCATGCTAGAGTTGTTTAAACTTATATGTCCTGTCTAATAAATTGGTGGAATGTTAGATTTTTTTATTATGTTTTGGATATCAAGGTTTCCTATAAAATAACTTGATTTATTTTATTTTTTAAACTACCCTCACAGTGTTGTAGACATCCCTTGAAAAAATATACTTTAGTGAAAATCAAAATACTAATAGAGAGAATGTTGGTGGAGTAGACTAGTGGACCTTTGTACCCTAAACCATTATAAAAACTGTTGTTTTATTATTATATATTATTCCACTCCTTAATAAATTTGAAGCAAATAATACAAGATCACATAAAATTTTGGATTAATTTAAATTTATCAATGTTTTCATTAAAAAGTTAGAATTCACCACTTATATTTTCTCTAGATTTTCTAAACTATAATTTATATCATAAGATTTCCCTTTAAAGAGCTCAATTAATATCATGCAAGATTCATTTTAATATCTCTATGAAAAACAACTATGGATGATCTGAAAAAATGAATATCAATGATCTGAGCATTGTAATTTAATGGAAAAAAATAAGGATGTTGTAACTATTTAATGATCATCTATTTGAAAAAATCAGATTCAATGTTTATTTAAAGATTGTCAATACTTTTAAAATTCCACAGCACTAGAAATCATCGATTCTACAAAGGAAGTTTAATATGAGGTAAATCTATGTGATATGAATATGTCATATATAGAAATATCATAATGAGTTTAATTTTGATTCCAATGTGTCTCCACATATGAAATGTATAAGAAAATATTCATTTCTTTTAAAATAGTTTATAATGCCATAAAACATAGTTAAAACACATCTAAACTAATGTCTGATATATTCAAGATGTATGATGGAGAGATAATTATTCAAATTAATGGAAGAGTATTTTAAATATTCAATGGTGTAGCTACCTTGGGGAATCTAATTCCAAAATTAGATCATTAACTAAAATTTATAATAGTTTTAACCTCGTAATGGAATGAAATTTTTTCTATGATAAAACAATACACACTAGTTAAAATTTTAACAATGAAATAAATAATTGGAATGTTAATGGTGTTTGATGCCAAAAATGAATCTAAAAAATAATATCACTAAATGATCAAGAGGGAGAATACATCTTTGAACATCTCTACTCCCAAAATCAAAAATAGGATTATATAGGTCTTCATATACCCAAATGATTCTATTTGTTCAAACTCTGGAGAAAAACTTTCTCACCAATACTAGAGGTTCAATATATTTTATAAGAGGAAATAGGCATTAAAAAGACTTACAATGATATCAAAAATAATGACCATCATCTCAAAGAGGTTTTTTATGAATGCAATAAAACGAGTCAAATAATACCTAACTTCCCAAAATTTATAGTGGAAAAGAAAAAAATATAAAAAATTAGAAAAAAAGTACAAAATTAATTTTGATTATGAGAAAAAATGTGAAAGGGATATAAATGATAGATGGAGTGTATTAGAAGACTCCAAAATATCTTCACAATATGATTCAAAAAATTATAAATCTAATCTAAAATAAAACATCTTCTTTATGGAAGAAGAAGTTTGGGAACACATATATTACTCACCAATGTTTGATTCACAACATTACATAGGTGTTAAACAAGTAGAAATTTGTTCTTTAATTGAAGATAAATATTAATTTTTGTTAAAGAAGAATAAATACATTAAAAATATTCATCATTATTTTATTAGTGAAAAATTTTCCATCCTAAAATTATACCTTGACTTGAATGAAAAATTAATTAAATCTACTTCAATAAGTGTTGTGCAAGAAACAAGAATCAAGTAATTACGTGATGAAGTTGAAACCTTTAAAATTATATCATGTATGTTAACTAAATGGGAAGAATCTTTATATAAGATCTTTGAAAATAACCCTAACAATAATTAAAAAAAGTTCACTCACAATAATTGTTAAAAACCTAAGTAATATAGAATCAATTTTGTGACTAGTTCAAATAACCACAACATGTATAGGTTTTCATGATTTCTAATGTTGAATATAATTCCATTATAAAAATAATTATTTTATAAGGAATCCATAATATATAGGTATAAATAAATCCCTTAAGTATATAAATTTTTATAATGTTAACTTTTTAAATTCTAGAAATATTTGACTGATATAGTTGCCTATATATTTATTGGCTAACATTGTATAACCCAAGAACAGTTGTGAACAAATAAATCTATTATTTGATTTTTTTAGTTTGAAATACAAATTTACATAGGTGAAATATGGTATATTGATAGTGGTTACTTACGACATATGAGTGTGTCATTTTTAAAATTACACACTATATCAAAAGTATGTTGATGCATGGTTACCATTTGATACAATTCTAAAGGAAATTTTATTGGAGTTAGATCA
The DNA here is from genome assembly GCA_963277665.1 of Viscum album. Lineage (NCBI taxonomy): Eukaryota > Viridiplantae > Streptophyta > Magnoliopsida > Santalales > Viscaceae > Viscum > Viscum album. Next base: position 2,037,472,843 of record OY728156.1, read on the forward strand.
GTTTAAGATCCACAAAAATATTGAACAACAATGTTCTATTGGTACAAGTGATAAAAAAATTTTGATAATCACTTCTTAACTCTCTGATACTATATTTTTAGTTTATTTTTATAATAATGAATTATATATTTTTAAAGATATATTTATTAGGAATAGAGAACCTATAACTAAAAATGACTATTCTTTGAAAATGTTTTTATTGTGTGAATAAAAATTTAAATGTTTATTTAATGAAAACAATAATCCTAGATATGGCATGAATACATGGGAATTATAATATAATTTCCCTATCTAATTTATATAAGAAAAGATTAATTACATGCCTTTCTTGTATAAAATTTGACCATAACATACATTATGATGAACGTTAAATTGGAAAGTAGAATTTGTCAACTTTCAAATCAATTAAAAAAGATCATTTATCCAAACATTTAGAACAAATCCATATAGATTTTTCAGACCGTCAAAATTAGTAATATTGGTTGCAAAATTCTTTTTTTAGATATATTTTGTCTAGATTTTAATGGAATTATTTTCTAAAATTTAAAAAAGTGAATCGTTTTATGTTTTTTTTTCATTTTTCAAGATTTGATCAAATGAAAAATTATTTTGAGAAAATCTCCTCAAAATTGATCTAGGATGAGTGTTTTAGTATAAATATTTTAATTATTTTTTCTCAAACATACATATTAAACATACTTTCTCTCCTCCAATAAAACCATAATGTAATAGAATTGTGGAAATAATAATTATGAATATTCTTGAAATAAAAATAACTATGTATAATGAAAATAGTATTCCAACCTATTTTTGTGGAGATGATTTGAGCATAGCATTCAATATCATGAATAGAGTTTTAACCAAGCATTTTCTAAAAAATACCCTATGAGTTATATATGAGTAGAAAACCTGATGTTGGATTATATAATATTTTCAGATTCAAAGTTATTATCTTGAATAATATGGGAAACTGTGGTATGTTTTACCCAATGGTTGATGAAATAATCATTCATTTATATTTTGAAACTTCTAAATCTTTTAGAGTGTTTAGTAAAATTTCAATGTAGTTGAAGAATCTATTAATGTAAAGTTTGGAAAAATTGATCCATTTGATAACAAAAAATATAAATTATGTCACTCATTAATTGATTAACATAGGTCATAAATCTTTGAAATATTTATTTTAAAAGAAATTAAAATATGATAAAAAACAATCTGGTTTTGAAAAACATGAAATTTTGGAACGTGGAATTGTCTAAACTAAATAGTATAAAACATAAAAAAACATCTTACAAAGACTATTATAGGATACATTAATGAATGTGTTAGGTCTAGAAGGATTATAGAAAACATAGCTCAATTAACCACCTTTTTATAATAATTTGGACCTAATAATGTATAATAACACCTAGAGATAAAATTTTTATGATAGGTATATTGAACAAAATAACCATGTTTAAGAGAAATGAATTGTAGGAATTAGTTGGTTATCCCTCAAACCATGTAGTGATGGTATCTAAATGAGTTTATATAAATAATCAATATGATCAAGGTATAATCACTTTGAATATGGATATACTAGTTTCGTAGGGTTACAACTAAATGGAGTGAGTAGATTATAAAGAATCATTTTTTCTAGTTTCTAAACTAGAATCCATTAGAATACTGTTAGAGTATGCATCTCATATTAATTTTAAATTATATCATATGGATGTAAAATCTAATTTTTTAATGGTTATTTATTAGAGGAATCTTATTTTGAGAAACCTCATTGTTTTGAAAGTCCTCATCAATATAAATTAGTTTTTGAAATTAGTAATGATATTTATGGCCTTAAACGAAAACCAATGGCTTGGTATGAATGATCAAGTTCGTTACGGTTTAAAAATGGATTATATTTATAATTAGATGATCTTAATCTTTTTTAGAAAATTTAATGTTATAATATTTTATTATTAATAATCTATGACAATGGTGTCATTTTTTGTTCAAATAAGGATTTTTTTAATGAATTATCAAAAAATATGAAAATGGAATTTCAAATCAGTATGATGGGATATCTAAATTTCTTTTATATTTTATAAAATTTACCAAATTTTCTTAGGCAATTTTCATGTAAAAAATTATATGAGTGATTTATTTAAAAAATATGGACTTCAAAATAGTAATATTTAATCAACTATCATGTGTCTTAATGTAAAATATGATTTTAAAGAAGCTAGAAAACAAGTGGAAAATATGTTTTATAGTTGTATGATTAGCAGTTTTGTGTATTATACTACTAGAAAACCATAAATTATGTTTCTTTTCATTGTGAAATATTTCAGTGAAATCCCAAGGAATCACATCTTACTACTCTTAAAAGAATTTTCAAATATTTAATTAATTAAATTTTTCTATCTTTAATTTACCCAAAAAACTTTTGATTTTATTTTAATTTCCTTTTTAGATGATGAATTTAGAGGGTTTAGTTTATATGGAAAATTTACTTTGGGAATTTGTCACTTTTCATAGAAAATCACTATTTTCAAGGTCCATTAATAATAAAATTTATTTTAGTTTTTTAAAAACTAAGGTATAATATATCTCTACTTGTAGTTTTCTATGAACAAGAGTTGTGGATGAAACATACACTTCTAGAATTTGGACACAAATATAATCATATTTATCTTTCATGTGATAATACTATTTATATTAATATTTCAAAAAAATCATATGAGTAAATTTTTCACTAAGCATATAAATCTTCGGTATCATTTTCAAAGAGATCCAATTAAAAAGGGAATATATATTTATAATTTTTTAATATTGAGAATCAACTTTATAACATATTCTCTAAACCACTTCCTACTACATATTTTGATTATATTAATGGGTGGTTGGTTTATTTATTATTTATATAAAACATATAATTATCTTTTTTTAATATCAAAATCATTTAAATTTGTTATGTTTTAAAATTTTTCTTTATAGATTAATTAATGATGAATATTTGTTCATTTGAATTTATTAATTTAAATTTTTCAGTTTTTTTGGTCAAATTATATTTTCAATTTTAAATAATTCCAATGAATAAACTACAATTTTTTTGAGAAGATAAAGTACCTCATTAAAATGATCTAAGTAAAACTTTTATCCCTATCTCTCTCCTTTCAACACGTGACCTTCAGATCCCATAATCTATCCATCTCTCATGGACCCTACTCTTCACAACCCAAAAACATTTGATACTCATAATGGTTAAAATAAATAGAATTAAGGGTGTATGACCAAGTATCTTGAAAATTAATAGGCCTTCTAATTTAGAATAAAATGTTTTCATGGAAAATTATTAGATTTTGAATAGATCTTCCAGATGACTCTCATGTTGAAGAATGACCTAAGATTTCAATTATTGGATTATATTTTTAGTGGTGAAAATATTGAGTATATATTTAAAGTATAAGTGTACGAATTTTAGGAAATTGAATAGTTAAATATCATATACTCATATTATTTCTATTCATCAAAGGATAATGAAAGGGAATTTTAATTTTTTAGAGTTGATAGTGATCAGATCTTCAAAATCATCTATTACGGTGAGTCTCCTTTTAGTATAAGTTCAATTGTTAAAAGTCTCCATAAGTCATAAGACATAATGTATTTTTTGTTTGGGACTACCCAAAAATAATAAGGTATTCATAAATGATCCGGGGGAAGATCAAAATTTTTTGTTGTAATTCATTTAACCAGTAATAGTGCCTAGAATTTTGAATCTTTGGAATTTTTATCCTAATATATATGTGACTTTTTTGATGTTCAGAGGCATAAAATTGAAATTTAGTAGATTAATGTTAATATAAATTAATAATTATTCATAAATAGATGAAATTATATATTTCTATCCTTATGGAATCCAATTTTATCCTTTTTATTGTAGGAAATGAATGATCTGGGATATCCAGTAAAGCATCAGATGTCATCACAATAATATTCTAAGTGATTCCTATTGTATATTAAGATTATGTAACGTCTAGATAATAAGCTCAAGGGGAGAAAATAATTTTAAGAAAAACTAGTTATGTGAGAGTAGATGTTGGTTAAATGGGTGAGTTTAAAGGTAAAGGAGTTGCTGGTTTAGAAGAAACTTGGTTGGAACATCCAACATTCCACCCATTGAAAAGATAAGGAAAATAATGGATGATTATATAAGTACATTTATTGGGGAGTTATTCAATTGCCTGGAAAATATTAAGTGCCTTATGGAGAAAGAGATATTGAACCTGTTCTTGTTCTAAGACTAATAATAATGGAAGAAAAATTTGAGTTGGTTGTAGTCCCTATAGTAAATGAGGTGAATCAATAAGAATAGTATATAAATAAATAATAAATGAATCTATTGATGAAGTTTCTATTTAATTAAGTGTAGAAAATGTAGCTGATGAATAAGATGATTTGCTTGCTTATGTTGAGGATAAAGTTATTGGGAAAGCTCATTGTAATGAAAATGTAAGTTCCCCATTAGTTGAGATAACATATATTATTGGACATCATAAAATGTATCTTTTTATTTTCTTTGGGGGATTAATAAATTTGATGTTGGTGAAGACAATGATGTTCTTGTTGACATTCCGTCTATATTGGGTGATGAGTTTAAAGTACAATCACTTCAAATTTTATCATGTTAATGAGAATTATTTTATACCTTCTGAAACATCATCATATTTTGATGAGTATTTTGAATAATGGAATAACTATCTTTGGGTGATCATGGTTTATATTTATAATCTTATGAAATATGATTTAGATAGAATAAAGGGATAACATGAATGTTCTCAGAATTCAATTGAAGATTGGAGAAATTATTTTATTACAATAATGAAACTCAAATATATTCAAAATTAGATTCATAATTTGAAATAAATTTGTATTTATAGAATATATTAAAATTATTTAAAGAGGTAAATATATACTCATGGAGGACATATGAAAATTTAATATATTTTAAAATATCACTTTGACGATCTGAATAGTTTTTGGGAAACTAGTTAGAGTCAATAAAAGCTATTTCAATCCCTGAAAGATCATCTATATTGGCTAGAGATTCATATCTAGATATGATAAGGGTTTTTTAGAATATTAATACTATTTTTTCAAACATTAATGATATAATTAATTTTTTATATTGTTTAATATTAAACTACACACATTGTTTGAGAATATGTAAGATCGAGTTGAAAAGTTAATCACTATAGAGGTTGGGGATCAAATAGTGGTCAATAATTAGGGAGATATGATGAAAAGTAAGTCCAATCATCTAAATCTAATCAGAATTATCTGAAATTGAATATTCTAAAATTAATGAATATGTGACAATAATCATGGTATTTGACGATGGAATAGGTTGGGGTGATGAATAAAAATATTTATCTGTCAATGGAGGAGCTATATACAGTGACTAAAATGGTCAAAGACTCATTGGCCACTGAATCCTCATCCTAATTAGATCATATGATTGAACAATATTCTTATAGAACACCTTATCTAATTTTAAACCCTTTATTGAAAACATTTTTAATATGGGAAGAATAAGTAATGAAATTATTCTATTTAAATTTGATTTTATGTTATCCTTATTTATTGTTCATTTATATCTAAGAATATTCATTTGTAGGAATCCATTTATTTCTGTATAGAAATCATCTACTCACAAGTTTTTTTAAATAAAAATGTGTTTTAATTTAACTATATTCTTTATTTTTAATATGAAAAATATGGGATAAATTTTTATTAACACACAATTTTATTTAATTATTGATCTTAGTTGTTCATATACATTTTAAATGATAAAAGATATATTTGTAGACCTAATATTCTTTTTGTTAATTAATAATGTTTATTATTTGATTAAATAATTTTAATTGGTATTATTGTTATTATATTTCAATAAATTTTGAAATAATGAACAATGGGGAGACATTATGGAATACAAATCATCATCTAATAATTTCATTCGTTTTCACATTGATTTATAACCTCAAAAATAGCCTCATGAGATTTTATAATGAAGTCACTTTAAGTGAATTTTTGGAATATACTTATTGCAATTTTTAAATAATTTACTCTGAAATTATACAAGTAATTATTTTAATGTTTTCTATGTTTTTTAGATATTTTAATGGTGTCTAAAATCACTGTTTAGAATCCTACAGATGTGGAGAACTTTAAGATATTGGTGTAAAATTTCATTAAGGCTCTATACCTTTTTACCCTACATTTTAGATAAACGTTTAGATTGGAAACCATAATTTTGTGAAGAATTCCAAATTTCAGTATCTAATGTTTGGTTGGGTTACATAGCATTTTAAATCTATGGTATGTGTGAATATTACTTTGGATGATTCAGTATTTAAAGATACCCTTATGTTTGAAGGTGCCATCTATAAAATTTAAATAAAATATATTTCCTAATTTTTTTGAAGTATTTTTTATAATATAAATATCTAATTACAATCCATTAAAATAAATAATCAAAGGATTTTAAACAATGGGGTAAATATTTACTTTACTAAGGGATGTTATAATTTTCAGTAGTGATTTAAATTAAAATTTCAAACATGATGAGTGTTTTAACATAAGAATTTATTTGGTAATATTATTAGATCTGTTTGACCAAGATCAAACTCGTGTTTTTATTTATTCTCAATTGGTTTATTATGTGAACTAGAAACATTGAGAATAGATATAATATTTTTATGTCCTGTTAAATATTCAATTAAAATGATCTTATTTTTCATAAATATTGATGATAAAATCTCCATATATATTTTTAATTGGATTAATATTTTTATAGAGGATAAACTATTCTCTCCAATGAAGCTTCAATGATATCAGGTTAATTTCCTAAATTCATTCGTCGAACATTCATGAATACGATTCAGAGACATACATGTTGTGATCTATAGTTGTGTATTCATCATGATGCTTTAAAATGATATAACTTTTTCTATTATTACTTGAGGTCTTATTAAATAAGGATATCTTTATAGAAATATTTACAAGAATATATTATTATCAGATGAAGAAGATCTATCATTATTCAGTATCTTCCAAAAAAAATTTCTAAGGAAATTTACACTTATACATCCCATATTATACATTGGTGAAGTCTCAGTTTAATATTTTATTATGTCGATATCAAGATTAACTTTAAATTAAAATTATTTTTTGTATTGTTTTACGTCCCCAAAAAAGGTAATCAGTGAAAATAAACATGGTCACAGAGAGGGAATTAGCAGAGTGGACTGGGGTATCTTTGTGTCTCAAACAACTATAAAAATTAATTTATTATTTTTGATTCTTAATATACTAATCAATGAATTTAAAGAAAATAATATTGCATCTCATCACAAAAGGTGTTTAATATTTATTGGTCTGAATTTTTATTAAAAAGAAACAATTCACCTGCTTCTTGTGTCATCACATTTTCAGAAAAAAAAAATTGAGGTATTATGATTAAATTATTCTATATACTATGGTCGTGAAGACATGATATCTATAATGTGTGGGAGTTAGAACTGTTGGTAAGTCTGTAATATACATATATCGTTTTGAGTTCATAATCTTAACCACTTTCTGGTGGCAGAAAGCATTATGGTAGACAGAATTATTACACCCCAATATTTACATTCTAGTATTTTCTATGGTTAATGATGTTTAATGTTTTTTTATTATTTTTTGGATGTGATTTTTATTTTACTTGGGTTTTATTTGATCATCAGAACCCCTTTTCTCTTAATTTTAAAGGATCTTTGTTTTAAATTAATTAATTTTTAAATTTATTTTTTCCCTTATTCATGGTATAGTGGTTATTTATGGGTAAGTACCTCTATAGAATTACATAGGGTGTTTTTAAGAGTTTTTATGAAAAAATATTATTTTTTATGACGTTTATATGGGTAGGAGAGAGATTCTATGCATTGTGTATGGGTGACCCTGTAAATGAAAACGAGTAATGTAAATCTCTAAATATTGTGTATATTAAAACCATAAATATGTTAGGGTAAACCTGGTGCAGTGTAAGGTCATCCCATGTTTTAACTTATTGCATAAGGGTAGTAGAAAACTCACATAATAGATTCCATCACTATGTAACGGTAGTTCCCTTAGTGTTTAAGGGTTTCCGAGCAAGTACACCAGGCAAAATCTTTACTGTGTAAGGGTATTCAACTGTTTCTAAAGGCTTTATATAGTTATGTTAGTAGAGGCATAAGTGTAGTCTTTTTTGTGATAATACTTCTTCTTCAATTAATGATTACCTTTACTTTAGATTTTGGGTGTCACGCAAGGTTAATTTTAGTTTTAATATATGCATATAAGGGTAAAAGTAAGTTCTAAGACCTTATGTATGAGTAAAGATCTGTTTTGAATGATTTTTTAATATTAGCTCCCTTTTTATAGGGGTTATATAAGGTTGAAAGAAACATTGAATGGTAAAGTCACTTTTTCATGCGCTATGTAAGGGTAACGAGCTACTATAGAAGGGTATGTGTATCCTCCATTAATATAATATCTCACATAATGGTTTTTTTAAGAGAAACCGACGGATACATATGGATAACCCATACCTTCCAAGGGATATTTAAGGGTATAAGAATAATTGAGTATGTGATCCTTCTACATTATAAGGGTAATAAAAAGTTACCCATACGTATTGCATACTCCATGATTAAGGGTAGTGATTTTACCCTGTGTTTCATGAATTTCTTATCCTCATCCAAGAACACTTCACCAATGTTTTTTCAATGTTTTCAAATTTAAAAAATCATTATAATTTAATCCATGAATTGTTTAAATCCAAAAATCATATTTATTGATGAAATTAAACACTATTTTATTATGGATCCCTTGAAACACAAATTAAATAATGATATTAAATATTTGGAAGTTATTACAATTCACCAGTGAATAGTTTATTTTCCTAGAAATAGATGGACCTTGCTGCCCTTTATTTTTGGTTGATTCATTGACTTTAAGGATCCCAAGGAATTCATTGTTCTGCTTTGTTAAAAAACTTCTACAAAAAATATAATTCTTCTTCTGGTTTTCAAGGTATGAATTCACACACTCTCCCATATTCTTGATATAAGTTTCCCTTAATGATAGTTTTATATGAATTATTTTACATGTATTTGTAAATCTCATTCTTCATTAGCCTCTTGTAATTAAGGATAAAACATTCTAAATAATAACAATTTGGAAGTCTCCAAGATTAATTATTATCATTTTAACCAAGATTATAATAATGAGTGTTATCAAGAATGATAATGAATAATTAATCTAGGATTAATAAGGATGGATAATATTCAATCACCTATAGAATTGGAATATTTATTAATAGAATAATTGGAATTTATCATAAAATATAATATAAAATAATTTTATATTTTGGATATTTTTTAGGAGGTGAAAACTATAATTACATGTGATATATTATTTCCTTTTGAAATGAAATAGATGTAATTTGTTCAAAGGATCCTTCAAAAAATTGAAATATGGATTGTCGAAAACTTTGATAATACAGCCCAAAAGGTAGAGTTCTTTTCTATATAATCTCCAACTCCGACTTTCAAACCACATTGGCTACTTTTATCTTTCATGTTGACATTGATGAACTTAAGGTATTGAGATGGTGACATTTTTGTGCTCTTTTTTACACCTGTTTCCATCATATAATATTATTGTTGGCATAATTGATAGTTATTATTGATTATTATCACTTGTGGTTTTGTACGTATAATGTGATAACCTTATATGATACATTTTTTATCAATAAATTAATATATATTTTATTTTTGTTTGATATAGACCGCATTTATTATATATTTATACTTACTCATGGTGATATGTTGTGATTTTTTGAATTCTTTACCATGTTATGAATTACATTGGAGGTATTATTCTTTGATCCCAATGTAGGTGGACCATTTTGTTAATTTTATCCCTTAGAGGGGGAGTGCATATACCTTGTGATGATAACAACGATGAAACCGAGAACATGGTAGGATATGAAAATTCCTCATGGATATCGTGTGATACACTCATTGACTAAATGATTCCAAGGGTCATGTTAAACAAGGAATGGTGGATGATGAGTAACATGATCACTCGATGCCTATTCTATACCAAGAATATGAACAAATTGATTCCTAGTGGATTAAGTGTAGTAGTTACAGAAGATTCTGAGAAATATGAATAAGATATGACACTAGGGAGCACATTCCATGATACTGAGTGGATGCTAATTTTCATGATGACAAGCCTCATGTATATCTCAGGTTTACTTATGATATTTTCACATTACTTCCATCATATATTCCTAATAGGTAAGAATGGGGATTCTAGTTGTCTGGTTAGAAATCAGATGTAAATTTTTGGTTCTTTATATGGTGTTATGATTGATTATGAGTTTACTATTATCTTTTTATACACTTTTATACATGAGAAAAATTTTTAAGGATTCATTGGTGGTGTCATACAAAGCCTTGTACTAACACCCTACTCAAGAATTTTAGTACGCTTTTATATTTTAGAACTAGTGGTTTAGAAAATGGAAATGTCCAAGTGATGGATGGTATATCTATAAAAAATAGAGATGGAGGTGGCACAATGATAATCTTTGGGGGTGTCTATAGATTTAATTAAATATTTATCTACTGGATATATACTCTGTTTTGGATTACTACCTTTGGTGAATATTTTTTTATTTATTGTATAAAATGTGTACTCTTTTAATTATTTCGTTTCCTCATGATTAATCACATGGTTTATAACATTTTTTAATTACTACATGTGATATGACATGTCACTGAGGGTATAGTCTATCCTTTGATGGAATTGGACCCTCACTACTAATTATAATCCTCATGAATGTGGGGTGGATCACATGATGTCATGTGAACTCTATATTGGAATTGGATTTTCATGTTAAGATGTTAGAAAATAGTATCAGAGGACTAGATTTCTTCTTTGATTTTTTACTAACCTATGACATGGTAGAAAAGTGATAGTAGTGTGGGACATGGATAAGGGATTTCCCATGTTCATGGCCATCACATGTGTGACATGACACCGAGTTATCATATAGGGTATTTCTATTTCTATTTTATGATATTTATGGTGTTCCCATGCATTCTGATTAGTAACATATGTTGAAATTACATATATATAACTGTTGTTGTGATGAATAATAGTTCATTATTTGAATGACTTGAATTCTTCTATCTATTCAATATTGATTCTTTATTGTTTGATATATCTTCTTTTTTTATGTAGTAAAGAAATATAAGGTTGGAATTAACTACATGAACTAAGAATGTTTTATTTATATGAATATGACTAACACATAGGGACAAATCCATGGTCTTCGATAAAAGGGTATAACCCATGTTATGGGTAGATTCATAGGAAAACCTTATGGGACCCCATATACTAGTTATGATTATTTTATGTTCCAAATGTTTTTTGAGTTGTAGAAGATGTCACCACATTGATGTTATAAGGGATAACTTGTTTCACTTCCCTCAAATACATGCATTCCACCACCCATGGTTCAGGTGGATTTACAAATACATGATAATGTACTGGTATAGGTGATTCAAGCTACAGATATCATTCATAATATACTTTTTCATATTGTTCCCATCAAAGTTTGTATTTTTCAGAAGACCATGAATGATAATTCTTGGCACTTACAAGTCCAGAATCCCCTAATATTCAAGAGTACTTATGGCATGTTGGATTTATAAGACAAGTCAAAAAATGTCAATTTCAATTTTAAAAATTCAAGAATATTGAGGAGGGGTGAGTGATTATAGTGATAATTATGTTCCTATGACCATCTAAAAGGTGGTGAAATATCAAGAGTTAGGTTGGGATATGAGAGATTCTCAATTGGGTGACCATCATGGATGTGTTTCTTGACATGTAATTTCTTGAAACAATGAAACTATATTATTCCCAAGACTTCATGGAGTTGTGTAATTTTTATAAAATTATCTTACCTTATACTTCTTGTATTTTTGGATTAACATAGATTTTCTAATTTTTTATAGGAATAATGTGAAAAAGTCTTGGATGTTTGAGATGATACTTCAATTAGAGACTAGTTGTTAGGTTAGGGGATTTTATCTGATGATATATTCACAAGTTCTTCACAAGGCCCTAACATTTTAAATGGGCGTAGAGTAAAATAGAGAATGAATTTTACATAAGAATAAAAGTGGGAAAATGGGTGAAATTTCTCTAAAAAAGTTCTAGTTTCATTGGGATGTCAAAAGATAAAGGAATAAAAATTAGGTCACTGATGTGGAATGTGGTTTGAGTAGAGTTTATCTTCTTTAGTTCCCCAAGAAGGAGACTAGAGTGTGAAAAACGTTACTGAGATGGATCATCACTGTGGATCCAACACTACACATCAAATCTAGAGTTGTAAATATAGAAATATGGGGAATATTTATCCATTTTTATTGAGGGAAATAAGGAAAAAACATTGGACATAATTTAGTCAGTAATCTTCACGGGATCAGGGATCTAAATTGTGTCCTCAATAGCAAGCTCAGATATTGAGGAGAAAGTAGAGTCATGAAAATTTTCATTGAGATTAGAAAATAAATGTTTATAAAGTGGATCAGACTCTAGTAGAAGTTGTTGAGATTCTAATTACTATTTGATGTATGATATTCATCACATATACTTAATCTACTTACTTTTTGACACATTTTCCCCTTCCCATATTTTCTACACATGTTTTGGTAGACATGACTTACTAGCCATGTTATCAACTATGTCACCTTCTTTGATACATCATTGGCCGAAAATAGTGTTATCCTCATACATGGAATATTATTAGGCTATTTTTAATCAAATATGAGATATTGAGGGATTTTCATACCTATAGTTGAAGATTTATATTACTTGTTTTGTTTCATACTTCCTTACGCTCTATAGTGTAATGCCTAAGCACTAGCATCCTGTTTGATTTTCTCACCACTTATAGTGCCATGTGGAAGTGGGAGGATGTACTTATGATTTTTTTATGGGATTAACTTTTACCATATGGGTTTTTGATGCTATTTATCTGATTATTTATCAACTACTGATTGTTATTTTCTTATTATCCATAAAAGAGACTCACACTATATACAAGTTGTGAAAGATTTATATTTGTAAGATTGTATAATTGTGTAGTGTTACCTTGAAAATAGAGATTCATGCTTCAAATATCCCATTTAGAAGTGATTAGCAAAAGACATAGGGACTCATCTTATATCGATAGCATCATACTATCCTCAGAAAGATGGATAATAAGATCAGTTTATTCATATACTAGATGATATTCCTCAAGAATGAATCATATGATTTGGGGGAATCATGGGATGAGAAAATTGCATAGGTTTATTTTTCTCCTAATAAAATAGGCTTTGACTTAGATGGATCCTTATGAGTCTCTAAATGATAGCCATTCTATTCACCACCTTATTGGAAAGAGGTAGGTGGTGAAGAAGTTTGGAAGCCTAGTGTGGTATATGAGACCATAGATAAGGTGAACTTGCCACTAAGAATAGGCGATGACCATATGCAGAGAGTAGAATATGTACTTTGGAGTTCATTGTTGGATTCTAGGTTTTCTTACGAGTTTCAACTTAGTTGGGGAAATTTCATTGTTTAAAACAAGAGAAAGTATCACTGGGTGATTTGGATCCCTTTTAGATCATCAAGTGTGTTGTGGATAATATTGTACTATCTTGATCTACTTCTCACAAAAGTTATTTGACTGAAATTTTCCAGGTCTCATATCTCCAAGGAACATTTCTTATTCTAATCGTGTTATAGAATATGAGGATGTTGAGTTAGATCTTGTTGTATCTTTTGTTGAGTGTCCAATTTAGATTATAGTGTGAAGAAAGAAAGTATGTCAATGGAATACATAACCACATCTTTAGATTTTGTGGTAGCATTGATGGATCCATGAAGACACACAGATTGGGAGTTTGATGTTCATGACTATTGGAATGAGTTTTTTAGCAAGAAAACCAAGGATACTTCTTGGGGATGAGAGTTTTTTAAAGGTGTATAATTTTAATATAGTTATTGTTTTGAATTGTACAAAAAACCCCTTTTTTATTTTTTATAAAGTCATTTTATATGAGAATAATGTTTCATAAATTAAAAAGTACCCTTGATAATTTTGGTGATACGTAAGGGTAAAGGTGTGTTTAAATGCCACATGTAAGGGTAATATTAGGTTTTAGGACCTTTTATAAGGGTAAAGAGCCTTTTTCAATGGATATGTAATGGTTTAATCCTATTTTCATGGGTTTCATAATGGTACTAAAAAGATACTCAAGGGTAACACCCATTTTCATGTGCTACGTAAGGGTGCTAAGTTGATGTGTATGGGTAAGTGGGATTTTTTATGTGTAGAGGAACACATAAGGGAACTATTTAAGGGTAAATTATATCTGTGTAGTGGTAACCTATACTTTTCCAATGATTCAAAAAGGTAGTGTAGTCACTATATAAATTTATAACTACTACTATGTAAGGATAAAACCAATTTAACCTGATGTAGTGTATACTTCATGCATAAGGGGAGTGAATTTTACCATATTTTTCGGAATTACCCTACTTATTCCCCAGAAGACTTCTGCAATTCATCTTCAACAATATTAAATGCAAAAAATCATGATAATTGAATCCTTGACACATTTAAATCTATAAGTGATATTTATGGATGAAATTAAACACTATTATTATGGATCACATAAATAATAAATTAAATTATGATATTAATTTTTTGGGGTTTTATTAGAATTCACCTGTACATAATTTTTTTTAATTAGGAAAACCATGATACCATTTTTCATTTAATTCATTGAGCTTTAGAATTCTAAATAATCCATTATTATTGTTCGGGTAAAACCTTATATGAACATACTTTCGCCTTGTTCTAGTTTTCCATTTATGGATAAACAAAGTCTCTCCTGGATCATTGAAAGTACCTACTATCAAGGTTATTTTTTTGGGTAGTATTTTACATAATTTTTTTAATGTAGTTCTCTATCATACTCTAGAATAAGAGGATAAATATTATTAAACATTAATAATATGGTGGTTTTAATGTATAATAAGGAATAATTATAATCATTTTATAGTGGATTGTTATGGGAAAAATTATCAGGAGTGATAAAGAATAAATATTCTTGGATTATTTTGGAGAATTTTTTTTATAATATGTATAATGGAAATAGTTCTCTATGTAATGATCTATATTAATCATGAATTATTATATTGAATATATGATATTTTTAAATTATCAATGAGATAGATGAAATTACCACTTGTGATATTTTATTTCTTTTTAAAATAAAATACATAGAAATGGTTCTAGGGATCCTTGATGAACCATAAACATTGAAATTTCAACAAATATGATAATAAGGCCCAAGAAGGATTTCTTTTAATGAAGAGGTTTCCACTCTAGCTTTCGAACCACATAGGGTTATTTGTCCTTAACATTGACTTCGCTAATCTTAAGTTAGGATGTTCTTTAACTATTTGGGGCTCTTTTTTACACCTGTGTCCATGATATAATATTTTCATTAGAATACATGATATCAATATTTTATTATGTTTTCATGTTGGTGTTTTTGTAGCCCATGAGAACATTATATGATACATGTTTCCATGAGTATGTTATTATCTTTTTTATTCATGTTTGATGTTGATCATATTTTATTTATTATTTCAACATTCAAATTAAGATATTGTGATCTGTATTGTATGATCAAAAATATTATGTGCGTGACTTAATAGATATTTTTCATGGTTCCCAAAGGAGGTGGACCATCATGATGTGGTTATTTCATAGAGGAAGAGTGTGTACAACTTGTGATATTGGAGAAGATGAACCTAGGCATAGGGTAGGGATATGAAGTCCACAAAATGATGACATTTGATACACTTAATGCCTAGGGAATTCCAAGGATCATGTTACTCGAGTCCTAGTGGATGTTGAGTATCACAACTACTCAATGCCTAGTGCATGCTAAGAATATGGATCACATGATTCCTAGTGCATTCCAAGTAGTACATACACATGTTACTGAGAAGCATGATTGTTATAGGATGTCATGGAGCATGTTCTTGGGTGACTAGTTGAGTGACTTAATCATTCAATACCTAGTGGGAGCCAAGAACATGACCCACTTTATTCCCAAAGGATTCCAAGAAGTATGATTAGTATCCTTTTTTATAGTTCTTTATTACCTCTTATATCTTGATATTTATTTAGATATTGATTCCTATCAGAAATGAATGAGGATCGTAGTGGCATGGTTAGTACATGAGTGATTATTTTTTGTCTATTTTATACTATTATTATTATTTATTCATGTAATATTTTCAAGGAATACACTAATTATACATGAGAACATTTTTGAAGGATGCATTGGTGGTGTCTTACAGTGTATTTTATTCAAACCCTACTTGGTAATTTCGGTTTTCTTAGAGATTTTTTGATAAGAGAGATGATGAAGGGAAAGGGCCCTAAGGTGAATGGTTGAGTCATAGATCACATAGATAAATGTACTACCAAGACAGACTCTCACAGTCTCCATATTTTTATTTATTTATTTATTTATTACACATATACTATGGTCTGGATTACCAAAATAGAATCTCTTTTATTTGTTAACTATATAAAATTTGTACTCTTTTTTTATTTAGTTTTCGCATTATTAGACTTTTGGTTTATTGGATTTTTTTATTTTAAACATGTGTTATGATGTGATCCTGATGGTATAGTCTCCCCACTAATGGACATAGAACCACACCTCAAGTTGGCATCATCTTGTGTATGGGGGGGAATGAATATGGTTAACTGTCACTCCAACTTGAACATGATTGTTCAGATCAGGATATTATAGTATTTTTAGATCTATGTTAATATTCATTTGTCTTCCTAGGATAGGATCTACATGTGATTTTACAAGGTCCCCAATTGGAAGGTATGGTGTGGGTGGGGATGATGTTCTATACTATTTTGGCCTTGTTGGAGAATTGTCACCCATCATATTTCTTAATGAATACACTGTGTTTTATAATTTTTTTTATAATTTCATTAGAAATGTTTCACTTTTGAGATATTTTATACTTTGTATAAATATGTTTTTATATTTCTTAGTATATATTATTGGTTACTTCTCTTTATTTTTTTGGTTGTCATGAAGACATAGGATCGCTAATCAGGACCTCTCATGGCATGTGTTTAGCTGGTTGTAGGTATATGGATGGAAGATTGAGTAATGCAATGTATAATTTTGGGTCAATGTTGTTTATTAGGTTATTTTGTATTTATGAGCATGTTTTTTTAGTGATTATTAGTATATTTGTTTGTACAGACAAACATGTTCCACTATGGTACATATTGGGTAGTTTGTCCATATAAGTTGATCGGGTTTGATCCTTGAGTTTTCCTGTTAATTTAGAATATTCCAACCAACATTAAGGTTATAAAGGAATAATCCTTAGATATATTTGTAATTATAATTTATTTTTAAGGTATATTTTTTCTAAATTGTGAATCATTTGATGTCACATGAAAAAAAATGTTGTGTTTTTTGATATTTTTGATTCCGTGATTAATCTATAATTGCTTGAGGATTCATCCTTTATTTTTATTATGATCCAAATTTTTTATGGGAATGTGTTAGATTATTTTGTCTACTTTTATGTTTATATTTTATTACATGTTCATGAGGTTCTTTAACATTAAATAAGTTCTATCTTACACTTACATGTTTTTTGTTTGTATGGATGACACTTATGTAATTTGTTTTTTACTATTACATATGTTTTGAAATGAAGGGTTTTCCTTTATATAGAGGTTTTTGTATCCTTGGGTATCTTTGATAATTTGTGGGAAACATTTCCATAGCTATAGGTAGAACATTACAAGATGTGTGCAGTAGTTGTAGTAACCCAGTTGTTCATTTAGGTACATATCCCTTGTTTCTCATCAATATTTACATTAATAGATTAAATATGGAAAAATGTGAGTACCCATTGGGGTCACAGAGACTTGGGGGTGTCTGAAGTTGTTACGGTTCCCAAAAATAATGGTTTGGGTGAAATGGGTAAGCTACACGGTTTGGTAAACTGTTCGTGTTGGGCCACCTGACCATTCACCCAAGTCATTATTTTTAGTAGATCTTAAAAAAGATTCATTTCACATGTTTTCTATGTGGTTATAAAAACATGTGGGTTGAACATGCATGCACCCCTTTCTCCTACAATAGGCCATGGGACATGGTGCACGGTTTGAAAATCCTTGGGCATAAACCGTGCAACCCATTTTTTACATAAAATGACAACTTTACCCAAAATTTTTAATATAATGTAAAAACAATTCACCACTTCTTTATTGCATAGAAAATGAACAATTTGGAAGCTCTCATTTATACTAATGTAGGAATTCAGACTTACTCTCCATCCAGATTCCGATTTAAATGTTGGTAGTCTCCATGGATCCGTACGGTAAAGCCTTAATTTTTTTAGCTACACATTATTCTTCATGCATTGAATACATTATTTGGATTCAGGATCATAATAACTAATTTCTTGTTCTTCATCCATTATTCAGATTACATCCAAATTAGAATAAATCAGAGCTTGATATTGGGTGAGTTATCTAGCACGAGCGTAAGGTTGGTGGTTTTTTCTTTTCATTAAAATTCGGATTGATTTTATATGCCTTTATTCCCCGTGAAAATTTTTCGAGCATAATATTGAATTTAAATTGAACCCTATTATTTCTAATTATGTTGTAGGTTATTTTATAGGCTTTTACATGCATGTTTTAGGTTGTATGTCATTGATAGAAACCACCCCATAGCTGAGTTGTAGTGAAATAGTCCTTTTGGGATTTTGGCTTTGGATTCCCATTAGGCTTGTCGTCATGTCTTGACCATGGGATGTCATTTTATAGTTGTATATAAATAAAATTGACTAATGGAATTATTAAATGAATTGTAAATGATATAAATTAAGGGCATGGGATGGATGGCTTGCCCCATGACCCAAATATTCCATTTCATTTTTCAAATCATGTTTTCCTTGTATTGCCTTATCCATGAGGGTAATTTAGTGGCTATGCCAAGAGTTGAGTAAATTGTCTTGAATTTTTTTAATCATTGAATGTCTTATGTGATTATTATGAAAAATAATCCATGTGATAGATAGATTGGATTGTTGAAATTGTTATATTATAAATTTCCATGTGTGTATTTGAATGGCCCTTGAATTGTTAGCCCTTGTGAGTTATGTTTAGACAATGCTATGTGATGGATTGATCAAGAATGGGAATCTCATTATTATGTTATGACCATGTGAGTAAATGAAAGCCCAAGCCCTTGAGGTTGGTCCTTTCTTGGGTGAACCTTTAAGTGAGTTATATTATATCGCATTGGTTTTAACCTTAGCATGTTTAATTAAATGTTTAAATGAAATGGAATTGGATTAAGGGTAAATTGTCTTGGGTGATACATGGAATCAAATTAGAATGACATGGTCAGAATAATGGGTCTACATAAATTTATACCTATAGTGATACATGGATTCATCTTGTAATTCCATGGAGGGAATAAAATGTTAATGTGATTATAACATGGGTGATACATGGATTCATTTGAGGGATGAAATTGATGTAATCTTCGAGGATAGGCTTATATATAGAGTGATACATGGAATCCAAATGGATTATCAAGTACAAAATCAATGGGAATTGATTAAATTCTGATTAATACTTTGAATCCAATGGGTTACCATGGACATAATCATATGGCGTGGACATTATTCCACATCTAGATCGATACATGGGCTCAGGATAGGTTCTCTATGGATGGGATCATATGGTGTTGGTTGACTACACCTAGAGTTATAATTTATTTCCTAACTATTAATGTTAAGGATAGAATCAAGTTCAAAATGAAATAAATGAAATGAAATGAATTATTATGTGTCTCCAACCCAAATCACATATTTGGAGTCAGTCTTCACTTGTATTATTAAAATGGCCTTTTGAGGCATCTATTTCTATACCAGCTACACAAGGGATTCCATGTTTGATTTTGATATCGATACATATAAATAAAATTTAATTGAATTATTAAATGTTTCGATTAAATTAAATCGTATTAAATGAGTACTTACACATAAACAACAATTAATTTTGAGTTATCTTTATCTATTTCTTTACCAATTGAACACTACCTACTATATATATATTCTCATACTAATTAGAATAGACCTTGGTGGTTTTCTACAAGGATTTTATCTCACATCTTGTTTGGGACACCATTGAACAAAAAAATTATATGATTGTAGGTCTTGATAAAGGAAATCACCCTTCTACAGGTACTTGAATTGCCAGTTAAGAATAAGAGAGAATGGGGCTAAGCTCTGGAATTTGATGATATGAGTATTTTTCTTACTTTTTATTCATTTTAGACATGTATTTTATTTGTATGTTGTATACCTATTTTTGATATTTTATTAGAAACATCTGGCATGAATCATTGTATTTTATATGATACGACTTCTGTCTTTGATTATACTATTAATCTTCTGATTATTATTCTATTGAATGGTTAATTCTTATTAAACTTATAGATATTATTGATATTTTGTTTTTCTACACTCTATTAATGAGGGCGTAGTCTCCCCACTGACTCTCTCATTCCCTCAATACTAGTCAGCAGCCTCTGACATTTGGGTAGATGCGCTTGAGGCCATGTGACCCTTTCGGATTGGTGAACCATTCTGTTGAATATAGGTCTTAGATGTTACAAACTGGTATTAGAGAATTTATTCTAGTTTAATTCTCTATTTGAGAAAAATATAATGTGTATATAAGGAAATTGAGGTTTGGAAATGAGATGTTCTTTGTTGTAGCTAACCGATGTATAGAGAAAATAAAATTTTCCTTGAATAGTATTGCGTTTTCCATGATTTTGACAATTAATGATGATTTGATTCCACCATTGGATTATGAACATTATTTATGGGGTTATTGTTTTTATCAATTTGGGTTCAATTCAGTTTCAACCTGATGATAATAGTGTATTCCAACTCAAGAATCATATAAGAGCCTTCTTGATTTCATATGTCTTGCATTATTCAATACCATTTAGGATAAATAACATAATGAAAGATCTTGTGATAGGTGTTGTGATATATATTCCTGTTGTTGTGTTATGTATATTTAGTTGTTTTATGTTTTGAAATAGATGGATGCCAATATTTGGTCCCTAAGGTGTATGGGACCTCTTTGATCAGAATTTGGCGTATCATGTTTCATCATTAGCATGAAGTGTGTTGTGATGTTTCATAGGTGAACTCAATGATTTGATACCATGGAAGTATGGTACCACATGGATTGAAATTGGGAATACCATTGGTTTAACTTTATTAAAATGACGGGAAAATGAAATATGTATCAATTCAATGAATGTGATTGTGAATGTGAACTCTATTTGAAATGAGATAAATATGAATACAAGTGAATCTTAAATGAATCATAGTAGAGAAATTGAGCATAATCTACCTTAATAGAGGGATTTCGGTAGTGTATTTCACTTTTAATGGATCAGTTTAACACCTAGACCTGACCAGTGGGGAAGAATGAAGGGTGTAATATCATAGGGAGGCTTGTATCTTTCATATAACTGTATCTGCACTTTTGATTTGTGAACATTGATAATGATCATGAATTGAGATGTGTGTTTGGAATTACAGAGCTATGGCACCACAAAACCCTCAATTTGTACACTAAAAGGGTGGTAATTATCAAACTTTAGAGGTTGTGGGCCATGGGATACCAGTTGATCCTCTAGTTGTTTTGTTCGATGCACCTGTTTTTGTACCTGATGCAGGAGTTGTGGCATAGTTTTGTTAAAACATTACAAGCTTCATGAAAACCTTTCATGGGGAATTATACCATGTCAGGTCTATGGATGAACTTATGTGAGTGTTCCAATAGCAACATCCACCCATGTTTTCAAGGGATAGTGGACCAAAAGCTAAGTATTCGTGGTTACAGGCCACACTGTCTATCTTTGTTAATATTGATATGCCTTTGGAGTGGAGGGTCAAACTCTCTATGTATATGCTTCAAGACCCCACCATGATATGGTGGGATATTATCAATCAGACATAACATCATCAGAATAAGGGATGGAGGTATTTTTAGACATCCTTCTATGACTACATATTTCATATGATACAAAGGGATGATAATGCTCATGTGCTTATGTATTTAGAGGAGGATGCACTATTGGATAGGGATTACTCATCCTGTTTTACTCATCTCTAGCAGTTTACACCAATTCTAATGGGTGGTAATCTGTCTAATGCATGTCGATTTGAGGATCATCTTAGGTATGATATTTGATCATAGGTAAATGTCTTACACCCAGCTACTATATATATTACTGTGAATTAGACACTAATCGTATAGCATAACCTAATGGAATATGGAGGTATGATCCCGAGAGTTATGATACATAGTTTTAGTACTACATTGACCACTAGTATGAAACATCATCTGGAGCTTCGACACAATGATTGTAGCATTCATAACATCTCACAAAGTTTCAATGTGAGGTGCTACCAGTGCGGTAGTCTGGTATATATGAGGCCATAGTGTATGAGGGACCCAGTCGAGTTCCATAACCGAGGAAGGATGGGTCATATTCAGTGATTCTATAGAACGTTCCAACCATCATCCAATGAGAGAGGGTCTACACCAACTCCACATTTAGGATTAGGGTCATTATCTTATCATCAGGAATGGAGCAGGAATAAAGTTGGCCAATTATATCAAGGTGGTGTTCATGGATGGGGTAGAAAAACAGAATTTCTGTAGAGATAGTAGGGTGGATCAGCTCAGGGTATCCAAATAGTATCATAGGGAAACAGTTCAGTCCTGGTATATGCATTGAAATAGACTCATCGCGAGCAGGATACCATACCTACTACATTCGTAGATACAATTCAAGTTGTCTCTAATTTAGTTTCAACACTCTTTGATATATGGGAATGACATTGTTTTATATCTGTGTACATTGTGTAGATCATTGAGCTTAGTGTATTGATATCTGATGGTGTTTTGACACTATAAACAATATTTTGGATCATAATAGAGGTGTATAAATGTGTACAGAGTTCCCCCTTTATATTGGAGGGTGTCACATCCATTATATTTATTATGTCTTCGAGATTATAAGTTTTGATGTCATACATGGGATGGAATGGATCATATATTATCATGTTTTTGTTGATTAGTATAATTGAGGGGTCTTTCATATTACAAGAGGGCGGTGATTTAATTCAATTGGGTGAATGGTATGTCCAGGTGATTCATGGTTGACAATGACATCATGGGCTTGGTGGGATGATAGTAGAGACTACGAGTTTATATATGGATGATCAAGGGATATGTTAGATTCATTTCCCTACTGTGGGTGATTATCTCAGGGATGTCTTCCCATTACACTTCTCAAGAATACCTCTAGTGAGATAGGTAGAATTCTCTATCGAGCTAGTTCTAGGAACTACACTTGTATTAATTCCTCCATATAGGATGGCTACTACTGAGATGCAAGAGCTAAATAGATATCTATTTTATTTATATTTAAATGGTTTCATTAGGCCCAACACTTCTCCATGGGGTTTAACAATATTTTTTGTGAAAAAGGAAGATGTTAACCTCATGTTATGTTTAGATTACTAGAAGTTCAACCTGTTGATGGTAAAAAACCAATGTCCTCTACCATAGATATATAATCACTTTAACTAGATCAAATGACCTAGGGTTTCCATAAATATTTATTTGAGAAATGGTTACCATAAAGAATGTGTAAGACTATCATACATACCTCTACAAAGCTTCTAAAGTAGGTATGATCTATATGAGTATTTGGTTATGTCGTTTGATCTCATGAACATGCCAGCGGTCTCCATGGAACTGAGGAACTAAGTGTTCCATCCATATCTCAATTAATTTGGGTGGTTTTTTCGATGATATCGTGGTGTATGATCATAATTTACATTTCCATTCCACCCATCATGAGATCATTTTAAATACACTGAGAGTGCATCAGTTATATGATAAGCTCATGAAGTGCTACTTCTGGATGGACCATATTTATATCATAGGTCACATCTTCTTATTTGAAGGATTTTTCGAGGACTTAGAGAAGGTGAGAGATATAGTTTCCTAGGAATAGCCAATAATTTCTCGGAGGTTCGGAGAGTCGAATGGATGTTCTGTTACTACAATATCATCATAAATGACTTCTCATGCTTTGAAGTGCCACTAACATGGTTGACTAAGAAGGGTTTAAAGTATCTATGGTCAAATTTTATATGATAAATACTTTCAAGAGATGAATGAGAGATTGAATTTAGCACCAATATAAAGTTTTCCAAAGGTATGAAGGAGTTACACTGCGTACTATGATGCATTCAGTATCAGGATGGGAGCAGTTCTTATGCAAGGGGATTGAGTGGTCGTATACAGGTCGCGAAAGTTGAGTCCTCATGAGATGAATTTTCTGACTCGGGATCTTGAGATTGTTTCAGTTGATCATGCATTGTTCAATTGAATAAATTACTTACTGGGAGGTCATTTTTGGGGTACAGAGACAATAAAATCCTCATGTATATATTTTCGCAGTGTGATATGAACCTGAGACAATGAAGGTGAGTTGAGTACTTGGCGCCTTTTAACATAGGGTTTCCATATATTCCTTTTAAGGGAAATGTAGTGACCAATGAATTAAGTTGGTGGACATAGATAAAAGAAGTGCATCATGCCAGTAGTGAGTGGTAGCTTATGGCATTGTTCTTTTGATACACTTAGAGGTGCACAAAAGTCGGGTGAATAATTTTATGACAAAATTAATTTATACCTATAGGTTTCTTCATAGAGTTAGGATGAGGCAACTATCATACTCAAAAGGCCAAATTCTACAAGAGAGTGTGGAAGGTGAGGAACATCATCCTGGATAGACTATAAGAAATGATAAGATATTATGAGTACAAGTACATGTGTGTATCTCTTCAGACATGTGCGAGGATATGATGTAGTATTTTTATGATTCTATAAAAGTACTACACCATATTTTCACCAAGATATATCAGAATTTACATCGTATGTTTTGGTGTCTAGGTACAAAATTATATTTTGATAGTTTTTTCATGAGCTATTCCACCTTTCAGTTCGTGATGGTAGAACACTAGTGACTAGCAAGACTTTTACAACAACTACTCATTACAGAGTTTAAATTGAATGATGTTGCGATGGATTTCAAGAAAGGTTTACAAATGTCACATAAAAGAAATGACTTTGCATGGGTTATTGTTGACATGATCATGAATTTCACTCACTTTCAACTCATTAAGAAGACTATTTTAGTTTATGATCATGGGAGGTTATATATCTATGATATATTACGACAACACAGGTTTCCACATTCTATTATTTTAGATTTGTACACCTAGTTTACTTCTTTATTCTAGAAAGGGATAGAGAGGTCACTAGGTACATAGGGGAATATGAGCATGGTATACCACCTCCAAATAGATGTCCAATCACATTTCATGATTCATGTGATTGAGGACATGCTACAAGAATGCGTTCCGGACTTCAAGGGTTCTTGGGAGAGGAATATACCCCTGTTTGAGATCTCCTACAACAGTAGAATTAAAGATACTATTAAAATGGTTCTATATGATGATTTTTCGTATTTTATATGAAGACCACAATGTGTTGGCTGGTGGAAGGAGAGGATACTATCATTGTACATATTCTTTTCTAGGAGACTGCAAAACTGTTGTAGTTGATTTGGAAAAAGATAGCTACTATGAAGACTCATCAAAAATCATACACTAATGGCCACATGCGCCCTCTAGTTTTCAAGGTCAGTGATCATGTTTTCTTACATGTTTCAATGAGGATAGGAAAAAATAGGATCATGGGATAGGTTAATCTTTTTTTGAGATATGTTAGGCCATTTTAGATTCTGGTACAAGTCAGGATAGTAGCCTATCGGTTGTTGTTACCTCATAGGTACAAGGCTATGCACAACATCTTCCGTGATTCTTAATTGTGACACTACTGTTCATATATGCCTCTTGATTTTCATATTGTGGTGGATGAGATATAGGTAGAAGTGTCCATTGAGGATTATCCTATATGAATTGTGGACCATAGCACGATGGTTCTCCAAGGAGGGTCTATCCCTTTGGTAAGATTGTTATGGCAGCACGACCATGCGGAGGATATGAACTTGGAGCGAGAGGATGATGTGTGATCATAGTGCCTTGTGTTTTTCTCAAACATTCTCGATCAACCTTGTGAAGGGAAATTTTGGGATGCATTACATTAAGGGGGAGTTTGTAAGAACTTGGTTCTTCTTTGTGGTATAGATCTTTTATTTTCCATCAATTCCTAGCTTTATTGATTAAAGGTGGCCCAATGTGTGTGCACGTTGATGCCACATAGGTCTATGGGGAGTTTGGGGTTATTCTGGAGAACAAAACCCATGTTTTGGGTTTAAAGGGGAATCCCCAAGGTTTGGTAAACCATGCGGGTTGGGCCGCACAGACATGCGTCCAGGTCAGCATTTTTAGCAGATTTCAAAAGTGGCATTTAACATTGTTTCAGTATGGTTATAAACCATATGGGGAAAATATGAAAGTGTCTATTTATACTACGGTATAACATGAAACCTTGCACATTGTTTGAAAAACTGTGTGCATAAACCATGCATCCTATTTTTTTTGGTTAAAATGTGTATTTTCCACTAAAATTTTTTATAACTTAAAACCTAATTTCTCATATTCTTGTTGCACAAGAAAGCTATATCATGGTGTATCTCCTTTAAGACTAATTCTAGAATTCATATCTACCCTCCATAAATATTTTGATCCAAGTGTGGTTTGTCTCCAAGTATCCATAATAGTATGACCTTAATTATTTTTTATCCATTATTAATTCTTCTGGATATTGGCTGTGCTATTTTTATTTTGAATGGTATGGCCTAATATCTTGTTCATTATCTAATCATAAAATTTATCCAAAAATAGGACGAATTGTGGTTTGATACTGGATGATCAATCCATCATGATCATAAGGTATATGGTCATATTATTTTCATTAATAATCGGATATTTTATATATGTCGTCAAGCCACATGCCCATTTTTTAGGCATCTATTTGAATTAAAATTGAACCCTGTTATTTCTAGTCATGTTTTATGTAATTTAATAGGATTTTCCACATATATTATAGTTTGTATACATTGGATAGGAACCATTTCATGGGTGAGTTTTCTTGAAATAGACCTTTTAGGCCTTTTTCCTTTAGATGACCTTGGGGCATGCCTTTCACCCCGTTACCATGGATATAATTTGTTAATTGGTATATACATAAAATTAATTTTTTGATTTATTAAATGAAACGTAAATGATATTAATTAAGGGTATGGCATGGGTGTGTTTCCCCTTGACCCATATATTCCTTCACTCATTAAAATGACGTTTTCCTTGTATTGCCTTGCCTATGTGAGTAAACTAGATGATATGCCATGAGATGATGCAATTGGATTAAATTGTTCTTATAATTGAATTACCCAAGTGGGTTATATGATAAAAAATCCATGTGATAGCTTGATTTTATTTATGGACTTGTTGTATTAAAAATTTCCATGTGAGTTTTTGAATGGCCCTTGAATTGAAAGCCCTTATGAGTTTTGTTGAGACCATTCTATGTGATTGATTGATTAATAATGGGAAACTCATTATTATGTTATAAACATATGAGAAAATGAATGTTCATTCCCATAAGTATAGTATTTTATTATGTCACCCTTTTTAGGTGAGTAATATTAAATGCCTTTTTTCAGTATGGCATGTTTAATGAATTGTTTAAATGAAAAATAATTGGTTAATTTATAAATATAATTGGGTGGTACATAGATTCAAATAATAATTCCATGGATAGATTGTTGGGAATATTGACCTTTATATCATGAGTGACACAAGGATTCACCATAGAATGCAATTGATGGACTCAAATGTTCATGTGATGATTCCCTGGGAGATACATGGATACGTGTGAGGGATTAAATGGATGGACTCATCAAGGATAGAATTATATATCATGTGATACATGAAATCCAAATGTATTTCCAAGGATGGATTTACGGTCCATTGATTAAAATTTGAGTGAAACTTGGAATCCAATGGGTTTCCAATGTTGGACTTGTATGGAATGGACTTTATACCACATCTAGAGTGATACACGAGCTCATGAGAGAAAACCATGGGATGACTCATAGGTTGTTGGGTTATTACACATGGCGTGATACTTCTTTTATAGTAAAGGAATGTCATGGATAGATTCAGGTTCTAAACGAGTTAAATGAAATAAAATTATTATGACATGTTGCCAAGAGAAACCATGAGCTTGGAGTTGGTTCTGAGTTGTATTATTAAAATAGCTTTTTGGGCATCTTTTTTGCTACCAGCTACATGGATGATGTTAGGCATGAGTTGGATCTCGAGGCTTATATATTCAATGTAATTGAATTGGTACATGTTTTTAATATTTAAAATGATTATAAATGATACTAACACATAAAGAATTTTTACTTTTGAATTCTACAGGTTTACTTATTTACCCATTGAACACAAACTGCTATATATATTCGATGACTAATTGGAACATGCCTTGGGTGGTTTCCGATAAGGATTTTATCTCACACCCTATTTGGGTAACTATTTTAGATCCAAATTTGTTATATGATTACATGTTTCAATCTATGAAATAACCCTCAACAGGTACTTGGAATACTGGTTAAGAGTAAGATAGCATGGGACCTAGATGAGGCTTGTGAAGTTGTTGGGATTATTATTTACTTTTTCACTTTTGGTGTTTGAATTGTATATGTCTATTATGTACCTTTTTAGATGATTTATTAGAAAAATGTGACATGTATCATATTCTTCTATATGTTACGACTTTAGGTTCTATTTATAATATCAATATTCTGCTATTTATTTCTATTGTATGGTTACTGCTTCCACTACCTGTATCTTTTATTAATATTCTATTGTGGTACACTCTTGTAATGATGGAAGAGACTTCGCACAAACTCAGTTATGCCCTTACTGCTAGTTTCCAACATCTAGAATTTGGGGAGATTGACTTGATTCCATGTGACCCAATAGGATCGGGGGATATTTTAGTGGCATCCTGGTCTAGGATGTTACAGTAGTCATGTTTCTATTACATGGATATTAGTTTCCCTTATAGAACCAGTGGAATGTAGTGCACTAACCTTACACAAGCAGTTTCCTTGATGTTATACCCTTATATAAACACCAATATACACATATATAATTGATGATACCATTATGTAGTGGTCCAACGTATATTGACGTAGTGCCAAGAGGACCATTACATATCATAGATTAACTCTTATTTAGGATTAATTGATGTATATTGCAAGGTATTTTTCTGATACGTGTTTTTTGTAACATATTATTTAGCATTATCCCTAGAAAAACTCATTTCCAACGGTTTTTTGAGGTTATAAAAATAGGTTTAAATGGTAAATACACCTTCTACAACATTTAATCGGGATAGACAATCAAATCATAGATAGGTAGAAGCTGAGAAAGATCAATGGTTAAAGGGATTGTCTAAAGAGGGAGATATTTTTGGTGGCTCTGATTAGTGATGTTATATTGGGTTAGATCAAGGTTCACTATTATAATGTAGATATCGTGGATTTTTAGTTATTTTTGATGATTAATTAAATACATGTAATATAGGAGGGTTCTTGTATATGTACGTGTGACCTTAGTAAGGTGGATCGAGTCTTGTTTCTCAGGTTTCTATAGATGTTTTTCTAGGTTCTTTTGGGGTTGCTTATTTTTTATATACGCGTGGGAGTGGATCTTTCTACTAGATTTAGTCTATTTAGAAGCATTTATTTATATATATATTTTTTTATGATTCCATGTTTTCCTTTCATTGTAACAAATTGTATCAAGGGGTGTTCCTTCCATTGAGTAGGACCATAGTAGTCTAAACCATATAAATATCTTTTGTTTTTCTAGTATTTTATTTTCTGTGGGTTTTATATACTTTTATACCCTTCTTGATTTGAATATTATATTGTTATTTATATTTCATTTAAATGTTTTTTCTTTTCCTTATGGCTTACTTGTAATCTTTTGTGAGTTTGTTTGTGTGATACTGCATCTTTCCATGGCAGATTTTGGTGTCATAAAGGATGTCATCCCATAATAATTAAGATATCCTAAAACATTGATTTTTTAAAATTTACAATTGGATATCTAAAATTTTGAACATATCATAACAATTCACTCATAAAAATAACTAAAAAGTCAAATAAATATCCCACTAGTATCAAAGAAAAATTCAAAATTAACAATATTTCTACATATCTTTTAAAACATTTAATTTTTTATTCACTTTCAAAATTATTTA
This sequence comes from Viscum album, assembly GCA_963277665.1. Lineage (NCBI taxonomy): Eukaryota > Viridiplantae > Streptophyta > Magnoliopsida > Santalales > Viscaceae > Viscum > Viscum album. The sequence goes on from OY728156.1 coordinate 2,037,503,465, forward strand.
ATTTAATATTTTTCTCATTTATATGTAATATTACATATAAATAATCAATTTATTCAAAAAAACAAGGATTAAATACTTTGATAATTTTTAGATATAATTTTTATATTATTTTTTATGAATTTAATAAAATTCAGAATCATTTGAGAGTATAAAGGTGAAAAATTATGGAGGTTTAATTTATTAGATGTGTATTAGCCATTTTAATGAAATGAAAATGAAATTAAAAAATGGAAAACAATATAAATAAGTGTGTAAATTTGGTTTTCTTGACATAGGCTTTCCTAAGAGGTTGAAAAAACTGATGTCTAGTTAAAATGATTTGAAAAACATTATATATAACATGAAAACATTATGTTGAAAATTTATTATACATAAATTAGGTCATGAGTCAGGTCAATCATTTTATGTATTAAAAATACCACCCAAATTATTCATCAGGCATGATTGGACCAATCCGAGTCAATCCTATTTATTAATTAGACTCTAATAAAAGGCCTAATTAAATGTATGTTTAAAATTTTTCAATCCAATTTAATAAACATAAAAAATATTTTTAATTTGAAAGAAAATTATATGTGAAAATTACTAAATTGAAATAATAAATATATACAATTATAATTTTTTCAAATAAATACCATTATTATATTGAAAAATAAGTCATGGTTGGTCACATACAAGGTCAGATACTAAATAATGTTCCTAATCAATCGTATTATTATTTGGGATATAAAAATAATATTATTTAATATCCGGTATAAAAAAATGAGACATGATAATGAATATTTATTATACCAAGTTTATTGGGGAATGCGGGTCCCCAAACCCATTGGGGTTTATCAAAGCATAACCAAAACATGAAGATAAATTACATAAAAACATGATATTTTATGGAAGGGTAAATGGGGCTATAAGAAATTTTTGTATTAGTGGTAGTTTTTCCTTATTTTGATATAGTTCATTAAATCAATACATATACATGTTTTGAAAATATCATTAGGGATATTTTATTTCATTATGTATAAGAATCATTTTATTTCTCAAAAATATTTTTTAAAAAATATGTATCATTGAATTTTTTTCTTTAATTATTATTTTTTAGAAACAAAATATACAATAATCTAGAAACCATTTTGCAACAGTTGTCCTTTTTTTAAAATTTTGAAGACAAATTATTGATAAATTTTTAGTTGATTTTTAGATTTTATATTAACAAATATATTCCAATGTGGTGGTGGTCTTTTTAAATCACCTCAAAATTATAAACTAACTAAATAAATAAAACTAGAAAAAATTAAATGAAAAATTCATTTAAATTTACATAATTCAATTAAAAAGTATGAATGTTTCAAAAATATAATCATCACAAATATATGAATCACATACATTCCCCCAACATTTAGTTATCATAATGACACAAACAACATGTTTATTATCCCAACAACATATTTACCATCTCCATCTATAAAATTATAATCTTTATCCTCATCCTACAAGAATACTTTAAGGAATCACCATTAGTTAAATTAGAACGTGATAAATACTGAAACAAAAGAAAATGATCCAAAAAAAATTTATAGTGTATTTCAAGATAGTTCATGAAACACATATAACAAAAAATAGTAATTCATTAAGACTATCATCAATATAATATTGTGACTCATATAACGGTATAGACATGACCCCCTACACAATTCCAACATCTAGTTCCTACAAAAAAACCAATATTATTAATAAAAAATAATTTAAAAATAATAGACCCACTAAAAAAATAACAAACTGCCAAAAAATCTTGTCCTTAAAATGAAGTTTAAAATGGTTTCTTAATTGAATTATCTTTATTATATTACTGTAACATACTAATATGATACAAAAATTATTAATTACATCATATAATTTCTATTACCTAGTTATTTAAGGGAGAATTGTGGAACATTATAATATTATTTTTCAATCAATATATTATTATTTAATACGTTAAATGAGAAGAAATTATGTCACATGGGATGAATTATTAATCATTATGGATAATTATTATTCAAACTAGAGTTATTTTTAATCCATTAAATCCTATGATTATAAAAAATTAATATTTTAGTCCATTTCATCTTCCATAGATGTTGGGTGTGGAGTATCATTTTTTTGTTAGTTTATTATCCTTATAATATAGGGAAAGCCCATACCCACAAAATGTTTATAGTAAAGTCCTTCTATAATAACCATGGGGTTTTACCCATTTTTTGGCAGTATTCCCAATTAAATATCTATGTTTTCTCTATTTCCCTCTCCCTGAATTTTTATCTCAACCCTAACAAGTGGAAATAGAGCCTAGATTTGGGCTCAACAGTAGTAAAATTTGAGTTCATAAAAATATTTGGAAAAAATTTGTATTATGGAAAATAAAGATTCAAATGTTTTTTTGAAGGATAATTTTTACAGGTAATTGATGGAAAAACTAGCATGATGGTGTTGAGGGAAATAAAACTTTAAATCTAAAACCTATGTGTCACAAACCACTTTCATAATTTAGAACTGAAAATTTGGAATTTCTCCCTTTTTTACCTCAGCATTAGAATAAGGCCATCTAGAAGTCTCAAACGCCACAATATCCCCCATAGACTTAACATCCAAAACTAGGGAGACATAAAACCCTAATAAAAAAACTACTGTACCATTCTCTAATTCTGGATGATTCTGGTCTTTGAAGGGATCATCTATAAACAATCACTAAGAAAGAATAAGAATATGAAAAATGTAATCCACACAATAAAAGAAATATACGGTTTAAAGAAATTCCTAGTCCAGGGGATGGGAACCAAAAAAAATTCATTTAAGGAAACTAAAATAAGACACAACAACAGTTAAAAAGGATCCATCGATTTTGAAACCTTACTATGTTTAGGTTATAAGTGACTCCTTCTGGTATCACTATTGAAAATTTAAGAATCTCTCCCACAATTGCTCTAGTAAAAAAATTCTTCCATTGGGGAATCCTCTCAATGGTAAATGTCCTCACTCTAATAACTTGAACAAGTGACCAAAACCCAATATTTATATAGTTTATCCATATTACCCATTTGGTAATTCTAGTTTCACTACCTTATGTTCTTAATTAAAGTCTATCTAATAGAGAAAGGAAAATAACTATGTTCCACTGCACAACTAATCCTTCTGGTGTACATTGTATTCTTTAGATTATTCATATCTTTTCTTTTGTATGATGACTTTCATATTATGTAAAGATACCCAATTAAAGAAATAAAATTAATATAGATATCTTAAAACAATATCATTTAATGGAGAATACCCAAAACCATGATACATATACAATGAGTAAATTTCATTCATAAAATTCACTAAAGAAATTCTATTATGGTCTTCATCCAAATTGATTTGATGAAGATCACAAAAGGGAAGTCACCAGATTACCATCTTGGTGATCTATCCAAACATTATGATTTATAGATCAACACTCAAGTGGGACTTATCTTATCATTAATGAATGATAATGTTGTAGATTTCAATGAAGGAAGGAGGGAGATAGCTACAAGTAGAGGGGGATGATCGTCTATGGATTGGGGATGATTTCATGGTCACCATCTGAAGGTGATTTCCCATTTATATATCCTTCAAGGAAAATCATTCAATGCACATTAATCTACTATTGTATTATAACCTGTGAGTAAATATCATTTGGTTGGTCTATCACTCATCATATGAATGAATCTAACATGCATTTAATTATATGAAATATTCATATTTAATAGTATTTAGTGGAAGATAATATGAATTCTAATGTTGAAAATTTATTTTTCATGGTATTATATGACACACTGATCCATGAATGGTATTCCAGTAATAATTAGTGTAAAAAATTTTCACCATAATTTTTTTTATGATATACTAAAATTTTTATGATTGATATAGCATAATCACATCGTATGTGATAAAATATTTATGGAACATATCTTCTATTATCTAACATACACTAAGTGTTGATAAACATTTTTCCATTTTACCTTATATTATATCATATACACAAATCTGTGAAACCATTTCTAGAACACCTATATGATATATTTTTCAAAACTTGTGGAAATATTTCTTTTACTTCACTTTATATCACCTTATTTCAAATAACATTTCAAAACCCCATTCAAAAGTCCTTTTGAATTTAAATTCTAAAATAATTTTAAAGTAGATATCTGAAAATAAAATATTCCTAATTTAGTAAACCAAATATTTATCCTGGTTAAACTGTATTTTGTTGATAGAAAATATGAATTCCAAAATTAATAAATGTAATATAAGAGAGGTATCTAGCAGACAATCAATAATTCCCATGTTATAAAGGGATCAAATGAGATATCCACCAAACACATGAATCTCTATAAATTTGTCTACCAACTATATCATATACAATAATGTATTATCATATGATCTATTTTTACAAGACATTGAGTGATCATGGGACACAAATCATGCTAATCCCATATATCAAACTCATCCATTCTTGATTACATGAGTATGAATTAAAAAAGATGATAAATACATGAAATGGAATTCAAAATTATGGATGATAATGTTACATGGCCCACATGGGAAAAGATAAAAACATTAAATATATTATTTTTACCACCATAATCAAATACACCATATGCAGGGGGTGAATTCAGGTGTAGATTTTTTTCATTCCTGGGTTCTTCATCTTATTTTGAAATGAGTAATAAGAATATATGAACACTAAAACATATATAAAGAATCAAATATAGTAATACAGAAATGGTTACAATGAGTTTTAAATAGGTTGTCGGTAAAGGATAATCCTAGGAGAATACACTGATGGCGTGTTAATGTACTAGAAGGTAATACTATTATGACCCTATATTCCATATCTATAAATTTCTCGAATTTTTAGGATCCTTTAAAGAATTACACAATTATATTCACACGTACCATATTAGTTTAGTGCCTTTGGAAACATGGCACATAAAAACTCATACATAAGTAAGATACATCATCTACCACTAGGTTCTATATTACTATCACACTAATTAGTAACATCATACATAATACATAATTTTATAACTTGATGAAAGAAACATATGAAATGAGAGATATAATATTCTAAGTAAGGGAAAAAAGGGAGATATGTAAGCATAATCATGAGAATGAGGGTATGTGAACATGATCGTAACATTATATGATCATATCCTCTATATCAAATATCTTATTAAAGAGATGTGGAATAAATATTGGAAGTTGATAAGATATTAATCATAAGGAAATCAAGATAATAAGCCATGAAATTATAACAATGGTACTAAGACATTAAATTGTGGAATATAGATAAGCATTTAAAAGGATTTTGATAGCAGTGAAGGGTTAATTCTAATACCATCTTAGTGGAATGGGTTTCCTCACGAAACCATCTTAGTATGTAATATTCAATTCCTTGGACTTATTACATGACATAGTACCTTACTAAAAAATTTTCACCACCCATTCCTTCTATGTCTATCTCATGATATTAAAATAGTTATCCAATGAACTTAAGGTAGATATTGGTCCCACTCGTCTCATAATGAAGTCATATATATGTGTTCCACATGATCATAAACATTTATCATATCAAAATATAATAAATGAAATGGTTATAAAAAAATTTAATCATATCATAACATGTGAAAATTATATAGATTTCACAATAATTTAATAAAATAATAACACTTTATATAAAAATGGTTTCATAATCATACAACCCATGGAATTGAAACTAGTGTCATGCACATCATTCCATAAAAACATAAATCATTTAGAAAATGAATATGAATGGTACCCTTAGATAATATCCTATAAATTCATGAGTAACAACAATATATTTAATCTAATATGGAATATAATTATTAAATATCTTTTAGAAATACTTCTTGAGGAAAATATCCTTTCTTCTATGAAAACCTATATTTTAGAACATGAACCGTTTTTTAAAATAATTTTATTTGAAAATAGATTTTAAAAATTAAGAAATAATATCTGAAAATCAATAAAATAATTTTTCTTTGAAAGTAATCTTATATTTTCATTCAAAAACAATGTTGAAAATATTTTTAAAAAGTATGATACTGGAAGGAACCATATTTCCAACTCAAGAGAGAGATGAAGTCAAATATTCATAAAAACATGTTCTTAAGTATCTTATGTACCAAAGAGTGGATGAATGGAACCAATATATGATTATATTATGAATATAAATAGTATAATAAAATTCATTAGAGTTCTTGTGATACCCATAATAAAAGTTCCTCAGTGGAAGTGTAATCATAAACAATCTCAATTAATGGTGAGATTTTAGCAAAAATACTTACCACTTCAGTAACATTTAATCATAATCAGCTTGAGAAGAAAACATTACCTAAATAATATAACATAATAAATATAATAATATTCCTAATATAACAACACAAATGGACAATATATACACATCATAACATAATATAATTTCATAGAAAAAATTGTGTCTCAATGAAGGAAAATTGAGACAAAAATTACCTTACTTATTTGGTAACTTTTGAACTATAAATCCCCATGAAATATATATCGTAAAATAGATATATAAATATAAGTAAAATTAATTATAATAGTCATATAATACATTCAGGTGATGTATATAAACTATAGAAAATTAAATGAGTGGTGAATAAGGAAAAAGTTTTATAAAAATAAAAGTGAGAATAGAAATCCACTATCCTGTAGTCTTGACTCTCTTCGTACTCATTCAATCATCTAGTATAATAAATAAAATTTTATTTTATGTATATTAAATAAAAATATTCAATTATATAATCCATATATTATTATCTTGTTACCATTTAATAATTTTTTTATTAACAATGTCGTGTTAATGTTACATTTAGGGTAATAACCGCTTTGTTTTTCAAAATTGTTTTGATTTTTTATATATTTTTTCCTCTTACGTATATAATGATTTTATAATCTAAATAATGATATAAATTATATAAATATCACATATAATCATTATATATGTATTAATAATAATCTATAAAATATGTAAATAGATAATTAAATACAATATTTATGGAGATGGTTGGTCGTACGTGCGTATTAACATTGTTTCTATTTTCTTGTCATATTAAAAGAAAAAAGATAAGTAAATGAAAATTATATTATAATTCCAGTAAAATTATTAATTAATTTATAAATTATTTTATCAAACACATCCTTAATACCTTTCTTGTAATTTGTAAACAATCACAATGCTTTGACGACGATGTAGTCCATATATCCACAAATGATGTTATTATATTCCAAAAAAATGGAAAGCATGAATATATGTTTTATATAATAATTAAATAGATATAAATAAATAATAAATATCATATATATCATATAAAAATAGTGTTTCTATCATTATTCCCAACCATAAGAGGGTGTGATAGAATAAGGAACGAAATCGGTTGGCAAGGGGGTAGTCCACCGTATACATGAATGATGATTGTCTATCCCATTTTATGGATGTGTCTAAGAGTGTAGGTTGTACCATTAATATTTAAATATATAAGTATATTTATCATACTAAATTTATTATATAATCATGTAATAATTATGATTCAGGGGTGGATGAAGAAATGAAACAAAAGTTCGTGGTGAAAGATGTTTCAAATTCTTTGTGTAACTCCTTTTAGTTTTCTCCAATAGGATTCTTTTGTTGGATTTATGCCCAAATTGAGAGCACTAGAATTAAGGTAATGAAGTTTGGATTATATTGGTATAGACATTGTCCAATTCAAATGTCTTGAGAGGTGTGAATATGATAGGGTGATGAGTTCCATTTTTATAGTGGATGACGAGTGACATTCTTGTAAATGTAAAAAAGGTAAACACTATTGAGAGGTCCCCCTTACATAATCTTCCTACAATAAGGGAAAATTTTATATAAAAGAGGCTAATGGAAAAAATATGGGCATAAAATGGGGGTTGGACAAGTTTAGTTCCATTTTTACACAATACGTTTTATGTTTAATCCATAAGTAATCTAGTTCTAACATTAATCACCATTATTAAATTTAATTAATTTTGGAAATATTTTTCGTATAAATCTATGTTGACCTGATTATAAATTATAAATTATGATTATTATAAATATGGAATAAATTTCCTAAATTTTAATCAAATAATTTGTAGAAGTTAATTTAAAATTAATCATGCAAATATGTCTTGAAACATGTTTTTTAAAATGAAAATGTTTAAAACATTGAAAGGTTTTTTTATATCCAATTTAAATGTGAAATTAGTAAAAATAGACTAAATAAAATTAATTAAATTCTAATTTATCTAATTTTTATTTTAAATAATAAAATATAATTTAACTATATAAATAAATTAGACAAAAAACTTTTTGCAATTAAAATTCAGTATTTTTCACTATTAATTGAAATATGAAAAATTTCAGAAAAATCATAAAAATTAACCATAAGATAATTTTTAAATTATGAAATCAACAAATTTATTTTATTTTATCAAATTAAATTGTAAAATATTCTAAACATAATTCTATTATTGTTCATATAAGAACATAAAAATTTGTTCTTTTGAGAAAAACATATTTTTGAGAAAATATAGAATTTACAAAGAATTATATATTTCATTATCACTATGTTTTATTTATATTAAGCCAATATAAATAATATTTAAAATTGAGTTATTATTTTCATATAACTATGTTTGATGGATACATAATAATTATCAAGTCTAAAATAATTATAATACTAAAATGTTGTTTTGTAGAAACATAGTGATACATGTAATGCATATCTAGACAATGTGGTACATATCAAAATATTAACAAAGTGTATTGTATAATGAAATATTAAATTTTTGTTGTTTGAAACTCAATATATATATATAATTTTTTTTTTCTGAAGAAGGTTTATAAAAAAAATTGGGTTGTTATATTCTACCCATGTTAAAATGAATCTTCCCCTTAAATGTTTTAATTCTGATGCAAAAAATAAGGATAATTCAGCCTCATCATATTCCCAGGTTCCCACATTGCATCCTATAACTAGTGATTTCCCCTTGAAAATTACCTTGTTGGTGGTCTTGTTTCATATAACATTCTCTATACGGTCTGTAATTTCAACTAATTGTTCCTCACAAGAAGGGCCATTCACCAGCAGTATAACCTTAGAGGTCATTACATGTGAAGGTCTTGGTTTGTACTTAATCAGAAGATAAACATGGATAAAATCAAGTGCATTAGAGATATTAGGTGGATGATACAAGTGATAGGCAACCTTCTCAATATAATCAGTCATCTCAAAGGGACTGATGTACCTCGGGCTTAGTTTCCCTTTATCTTGAATGTCATGACATTATTCCATGGAGATATTCGTAGAAAAACATTATAACTAATTTTAAATTCTATATCACTTGAAAAGTTATCATCATAACTTTTGTATTGAATTTGAGCTACCTTGATATGCTGCTAACTAGTTCGAACCTTATCTTACATTTCTTTAGTGATCTCAGGTCCAAATAGATTTCTTCATCCAACTACATTCTAGAATGTTGGAGATCTATATTTCATTTGATATATGGATTCATAATGATCTATATGAATTCATGATTGAAATATATTGTGGTAAGGAAACTCAATTAGATAACGAGGTCCATCCCAAAAACTATTTCAATCAAATGAAAAATATCTCAACATATCCTCTAGAGATGAAAGATTTCTTTCAGATTGAACATCCATATGGGGAGGATATGCTGTGCTAAAACTCAATTATATATCTATGGATTAATGGATACTTAGAAAAAAAAATATGTAATCCTAAGATCCCAATCAAATAAAATGAAATATGTTACTACATGAAACCTTACCAATTCATTAATATATATTTTTGAAATTTGATCTAGAGATAATTCATCACTGAACGCTATGAAGAGTGATAACTTAGTTAGGAGATTGACTACCACCCATATATTATCATTACATTTATAGTTTTTGTAGAGTCCAACTAAAAATACCATAGTGATGTTTTCCCATTTCCATCTTGGAATGGGTAATGGATGTAACATCCCCTTATACTATTAGCTTTCATCATTAACATGCTGGAATTAAAATTACTAAGATACAAACTCTATGATTTTTCTCTTCCTTCCATCCCATCAAAAGTAACCTTTAAGTATCTGAACATCTTCATAATTCTAGGATTAATATAGAATGATGTTCTACGAGCTTCCTCTAAAATATCCTTTTACAAATCTGTTATTGAAGGAACACATACATGGTCCCTAAACTGTATCATTCCATCCTGATCATGGTTAAACTAAAGGACATTTCTAACCTTATTTTATAGTTATAAATCTTCCTTCTGTGCCTATTTAAACTTCACTTTTATAGAGTGTTGAACATTTAATTGCTCAAGATAATATTTTTCCCATTCCATCAGGATATCCAGGTTTATCCCTTTCCAATCCAAAATTATTTTATATTTTATGATCCTCATTATGGATATGCTAGTATGCTCCTTTCAAATCAATACATCATCCACCTTGTTTTCTTTCCCTGGGTGATAATGTTTTGAGCAGTCATAATCATTTATTGTCTCTAACAATATTCTCTGGTGCATGTTCAACTTCTTCTATGCCAATATATATTTTAAAATTATATTATTTTAATATATATCACGTTTTTCTCTATAAAAAAATTCATTCATATATTTAATGAATGAATTATGACATCTAACCCAAAATCATGAGGTATGCACTTTTGATCATGAATATTCAATTTTCCTGTAGAATTGGCTATAACCATGTTATTCTTCCTAAGAACACTTCTTAATCCCATATTGGACACATCTCCATATATTTCAAACCCTTCTCCACTAGTGGGTATTTTAAGCACTGGTGTGCTGACTAACTTTCTCTGGATTTCCTTGAAATGTTCTTCACATTCATCTTTCCAAATGAAATTTTCAACCTTTCAAGTAACCATAGTGAGTGAATTAGATAGTAATGAGAAATTATCCACAAACCATCAATAATATATAGATAAACCAAGAAATATATGGATCATAGTCACTATGACTGGTCTAGGAAAACATTTAATTGATTCAGTCTACGATGGATCTAATATTATATATTTTCATGAGATTATATAACCCAAAAATGAATCATTTTCAACAAAAATTCACATTTTTTAAATTTTTTATACATTTTCTCCTTCCATAGGATCTTCAGTTCAATTTTCATGTGGTCTCCATGCCCTTCCTTTCTCTTTGAATAGATAAGAATGTTGTATATAAATACTACCACAAACTGATCAAGGTAATATCTAAAGTCTCTATTCATCAAATAAAAAAATATAACAGTGGAATTCGCATGGCCAAAAGGAATCCCAATATATTCATATTCTCAACACCTTGTACATAATATCATCTTGGATATATCCTCCTTTTGGGCCCTCAATTTATGATATCCAAAACGAAGGTAAATCTTGGATAATTATTGATCTCATAACAGCTGATCAAACAAGTCATCAATTTGGGGAAGAGGATAATTTTTCATTATTATGATCTTGCTCAACTCCCTATAGTCAATGAAAAGTCCCATTGGTCACTCATTCTTTTTCAAAAAATGTACAAGTGAAGCCCAAGGTGACAAACTTGGATAAATGAATCCCTTATCAATGTTTTCTTAATATTTCTTCTTTAATTCATGAAACTCAATCGTGGCCATTTTATAGAGATTTGTTTATGTTAGTTTGGAACTATTTATGATTTCAATTGATAACTCAACATCAATATTTAGTGGAAGGATATGAAAATCTTCTGACAAAAAAATCACAAATTCTTTAACAAGATTCATATCATCAGTGTCGAGTTTCTCCCCTTCCATTTGAGATAAATTTCCATTTTTAATGAGAATTAAGAAACATACATTGGATTTAATCTTGATAGTAAGTTCATACATATCTTCACATTGATTGAAAATCATATTTTTGTTTCAAATATAAAATATAACACCCCTTCCCTGACAATTTATTTTGTGTTTGTGTAGATAAGGATAATAAATGCCTAATATGACATCAAATTCAACCAAAGAAATAATGAAAAGTTTTAAAAAAATTATATTTTCACAAAAATAAACCCTAGAAAAATCATATACATGAAATGTTGTACTCCTACCATAATGTTTTTGGACTTATAAATCAAAATATAATCCTTTTTGTGAAATCCTAATATGCTTACCAAATTATTTAGATACTAATGAGTGGGTAAATCCACAATTGAATAATAAATTATTAGTAATAAAGTGGAGGGTAGGTGTACCTTTAACCATGTAATTATCACACTCCTTTCCAGAAATAGTAAATGAATGAGATTTACCCATTTCCTTTATCTTAAGAGGTTCATTACTTTAATCATCATCATTAACATTTTTATTGGGGGCTACTCATCATAAATCCCATTATCCTTGCAGTTGTAGCATTGAAGTGTGGGAGGTGCATTTTTTACACCATTATATCCATTCACTATGTTACGTAACTTCTCCCCATCACTTCAGTAATGAAATTCCTAATGAACTTCCATTATTTACTTAAAAAATTTATTATACCCCTTAAAAGAATTACCTCCATGATTATTCCAACTCATAGAATCTAAGGGAATTCTCATCTTCTTCTCTCTAGGTTTTTTAAATTTTATTTTGAACTCTTTCTTCTTTTTCTTGTCAAAACCATAAAATTGATACATAAATTGAGCCTCTATTTCAACCTTAACTTCACAATTCACAATATCTTCATATATACTAATGTTTCATATGAATAATTCCAGTATAAGACTTGGATTTAATCCACTGATGAATTGGTCATCCATACATTCAGTTAAAATGATAATACTTGAAGCGTACCTCACAAGTCTTGTAAAATTAGCCTCATAGTTACCAATAAACTCCTCATCCCTATTTATTTAACTTGAGAAACACTTTCTCCTACATAATATGAAAATTGAAAGGAAATTACTTATTTAAAAATGTGTTCTTGAACTTGTCCAAGTGTATGGATTCAATTTCATCTTGTTGCCATATATTCTAGATAAGAGTCCATAATGATCTATTTCACCTTCGAAATGATAAATAGACAAAATCAAACTCTCGTGTCATGAAAACTGGAGAATGAATAATATAAATTTCATGGTTTTGGTCATTTTTTTGGAGACTAATGAATTAGAAGGCCCGCTAAAAGAATATGGATGTTTCCTCTTGAAGGACTCAATGTAATGTTGTTCCCTCATTTGATTTTTGGGAAGTCCATTATGATTCATATCTTGAGAAAGTTGGGTGATCATAGAAATAATATTTTTTGTTCCATCATCCTATAGAACATGGATACTCATGAGATCAATAATTTTATTATCTATTACATTTCGTGTTAACAGAGTTCCTTCGGGTTCCAACCAATGAATAAAACCAAAAATCATGGAGTAATAAACAAAAATCATACTAAAAAACCATAAAATCGTGAAATTACTTATAGAATATCTAAATTATTAACCCTTATATAAAAAACAAATAATTAAGTTTTTTCCTTGATTATTCATATCCAGATTCTATTTAAATACTTCATTATATTTCGTGAAGGGTTTTTTAATTTACCAAGCATATCCTCTGGTTGTGTAAAACTAGGTGTGTAGCAAGGCCTGTTGTTTTGTACTAGTTACTGATTGAATCTAGATAAATATGGTGTTTTTTAGGTTGTTACCCATATATACATATATTCTAGAGCCACATCCACTCATATTATCTTGAAAGGGATGTATTTCTAGGAAACCACTCACTCAATCCTTTACCAAAATTCCAGGACATTTTATTAAACATTGAATCATTATTAGCCTAATCCGTAGAGAGATTTCCTTATGGATTTTACTAATTTGTTCTCATCATTGTTTCTAATGGTCAACTAATCCTTCACTTTGATATTAACTATAGTGACCATCACTTATCATACATATACATTAAATCAATTTTGTGTAAAATTTAATACATTAAATAAAAAAACTACTAAATACCATATTACATTATTTCCTTTAGAAGTATGGAAACAAAAACACTAGTAAATAAGTAAGATATATCACCCCCCCCCCCACTTGGGTATCCAAGACTATAACCCTTCTTATACACTTCAAACATAATATATAACTTCATTACCAAGTAAAAGAAAAGATAAGAAATGGTGAGGATATATGCTCTGTAATGGGTATCAAGGGTAATATATAAAAATAATCATGGGCATAAGGGTATAATAATGTGATCACAATATTAGATGATCATAACCTACACATCAAATATCATAATAAAGAGGCATGGAATAAATATTGGTAGTTTATAAGACATGAATCATAAATGAATTAAGGCAATAAGCCATAAAATCAAAACAATAGGAATAATACATGGACTTCTGGTAGACAAACAATCATATAAAATGATTTTCATAGTATTAAAGGATTATTTCCAAGGCCATCTTAGTAGAATGGGTTCACTACGTAAACCATATTTCTATTCAAAGATAACTCCCAATACCATCATAGTGGACATAGTCATATACTTAACTGAGTTCACTCCCCATTCCATCAATTTCTATCTCATGATATATATATCATTAACCAATTAATTGGTATAAGATATAGGTCCCCCTCATACCATAATTAAATCATACATATGTGTTTCACAAGATCATAATAGTTTATAATATCAAAACAATGAAATGAAATGGGTATGATAAAAATGTTATCGTATCCTACTCTATAAATAATTTATAGGTTTCATAATCATTTAATCAAAGAATAACCCGGGAAATTAATCATGTTTCATAGATATGTAACCCATGGAAGTGAAATGGGTGTCATATAAATCATGACATCCAAACACAGACCACTCAAAGAAAGAATACGAATGGTACACTTAGATAAAATCCTCAAATGGAATGAGTAACACCAACACATATCATCTTAGGAGGAAAATAATTTTCAAATAGCTTTCATAAACATTTCGTGACAAATATAACATATCTTCTTTGAAAAATGATTTCTAAAATAGGAAACATTTTTTAAAAATATTTTCTTTGAAAGAAGATTGGAAATAATATAAAGGAATCATTATAAATAATTAAAATCATTTCTTTAAATAATGTTAAATTGTCATATATAAATATGTAAAAAAATTTATAAAACAAGGCCATGAATGTAAATAGATTTCAAACCAAAGAGGGAGATGAGGTCGGATTTTGACAAATAACATTTTCTGAAGTATCTTAAGTGTTAATGGGTTGTAAAATTATACCTTTACATGAAGATATTATGATTAACTATAGGAAAATAAAATTATTAATATTTATAGAGATATTTAAAATAATATTTCATCAATGTAAGAATAATCATAAACAATCTTGATAAATAATTAGACTATAAATATACACTCTTACCACTTTGGTAACATTGAATCAGAATCCCCATGATATAAAAAAATTACATGAATATTATAATATAATAAAAATTAGAATACTCATGATATAAAATTTCAAAGGAATATTTTATAATAATTTTAAATGAATATAGGTGCATATAAAAACATGTGTCTCAAAGAAGGCAAATTGAGAATGATTTACCTTACCGAATTGGTAACTTTTGAACTGTAAAACTCAGAAATAGAGATCATAAAATGGGTATGTAAATACCAATAAATTTAAGGATAATTATAATTGAATAAATCATTGTTAGTATATACACCACATAATATAAATAAGTAGTTAATAAGGATCATGTCTACACGAAAGAAAAGTTAGACTAGAAATAGCTTTACCTTAAGTCCTGACATTCTACATACTCATTCAAACCAATTTTATAATAAATATAATTTTTTATTATAAATATATTTAAGAAACATATTATATTATATCATATCATATATAATTTTATTATGTCCTTTTATTACCCATTTATTAATAATTCCAGGTTAATATTTCATTTTGGGAAACAACTGCTTTGTTTTTCGCTTGTGTTTTGATTTGTTATATTTTTATTCCTCTTATATATGTCCTTATTTAATAATATATAGAATTATAACCATGATATAAAAATCATATATTTTCAATATTTATGTATTTATAATAACATGTAAAATATATATATAGAAAATGATGTACACCATTCATGGAGACGGTAGGTCGTACGTATACATGAATATTGTTTCCATTTTCTTATCATTCTGAAAGAAAGAAGAGAAGCAAGTGATGAATATTTATAATTATAGTAGAATTATTATTTCATATAAAAAACTTATGTATATTAAACTCAACCTTAATACCTTCTATGTAAAACATGAACTAATAACACTTCTTTTTGGAGGTGGTAGTCCAATCATCCCCGAATGATGTTATCATATTCCCAAAAAATGGAAAGCATGATGTAATGTGTTATATAATAATTATAGAAGTATAAATAAATCGTAAAAATCATATATATAATATAAAAATTGAAATTTGATCATTATTACAAACATTTAGAAGCGGTAAAGGAATAATTAATGACATTTGGTATGTGAGTGCGTAGTCCACCGTACACACGAATTACGATTGTGAACCCTATTGAATGAATGTTTGTGTGAATTTAGGACACAATAGTAAAATAACTACATATCATTATATTTAGTATAATTATGTTATTATATAATAATGTAATAATATAAATTTATGGGTTTATGTAGATATAGAAAAAACGTTTTGCTGATGGTTGTTAACTCTTCTTTGGGTAGCTACTTTTGGTTTGCACCAAATCGATTTCTTGTTTGAATTTTTCACACTGAGAGGAATACAAAATTAATTGAGTAAATTCTTTAGGATTTTTGTATAGTTTTCTTCTAATCCATATTTCTTTAGAGTTTTCATGAAGTGATGTGGTGGGTGCCAATTTTATATTGGAGGATGAGTGGTATTCTAGTAAATATAAAAAACTTAAACACTTTTGAGAGGTATATTTTAAATAATGTATCTAAAATAATGTAACATTTTCTATAAAATATGGGAAATGGTCGTAATATTTCTATCAAATGGTTTTTTACCAGTGTAGGTCCTTTTTACACCTGAAGTTTTAATTTTAACTTCTATGTAATCTTTTTTTACCTTAATCACTATAATTAATTTTAACTATATTCACTAATATTATTTGTTTAAAACTTAGTTGAACATATTATACACTATAAATTATCATTAATTATATTATGTAATATATTTTTCAAAATAATAAGCACATATTAGGAAAATATTAATTTAAAATTAATGTTGCAGACGTGTCACAGAAGAATTGTTTTTAAACGAAAATGATTAAAAGATTGAAATGTTTTTTAACTCCAATTTCAAGAATAAATTTGTTTCATTGACCTAATTAGATTAATTTATTTATAATTGATTGAATTTTAATTTACAAAAAATTAGGATACATATTAACAATCAAAATAAATTATAATAAATATTAATTTTTAGTTAAAATTCATTATTAATAACCATTCATCCAAAAATTAAATATTTCATAAAAATACCAAAAATTCACCTAATTTAATTTCGAAAATATGAATTAAAAAGTTAAGTTTATTTTTTAAAATTTAATTTCTAATTATTTCTTAAACTAATTTTATTATTATTCATATAAGTACATAGTAATTTGTTCTTTTTAGAAAATAGTTTTTTTAAAAACATATAGACTTTATCGAAAATTATATATTTTATTATAACTTTTTTTTATTTATTTGAATCCATTATAAGTAATATTTAAAATGTAGTTATTAATGTTGATATTACTTATTTTAGAAACTATTTCATAATAGTATTATATAAAATAATAAGAATAATAAAATTTTATTTCATGGAAACTCATTATTCTGTGTAACAGAAACCATACTAATGTTACATATAGTTCAATCATAACTTGGTTTAGAATATAATTAAATTTTAACATGGTGTATCTTGAAATGATATAGATTAGATAAATTTAATATATTTAAAAAAAATTCATAAATTACATGGGGGTGCTACAAGTACTACTCAATATAATAATTATAAAGATTTAGGAAAGGTCTGTTAACAGTCAAAAACCCACTTCCTCCTATAGAGTATTTTCTCCCTAATTTTAGATGTGGATTAAAAATTATTTTTAACACATATATCACATATAATATTTATTTATAAATTGAATACTCAAACCCATTAATGGTGTGTTCATTTCTATTAGTTCCTTCTTAGATTTTGTACCATCAATCACATTCTTGTAGAGTATCTTGTCTATTACATATGGTTCCCCAGTCGAAGACAATTTCTCCTTATTATTTTATTATATTTTTCATAAAATTACCCCTCATTTAATTCAGCGTATTTATCTAAGAAAATATGTTTTTTGAATATTTGGAACTATTGGTTTAGACCACATCCTAGATACCCTTACATGAAGACACCGTAGAAATCATTCATTTTGATTCACCAAAAATATCATAGCACAATACCATTTAATCTCCACATGACCCCCTCTATTATTTAATGATAATTAGAATTGTGGTTTTTAGAAGTTTGAGTTCTTTACTATTATCAATCTAGTTCTTTAAAACAAATCGCAAAGGGGAATGAACTTATGAATTTCACTGATAAGTCACCAATACCTTTCCATTTTTCACTACATAACACCATGTTACACTTACATTGGATCAAATGACAATTATGATTTCCTCCATTTCCATTGAATGGAACTTTTTAATTCTTTTAATGATCAATTAATTTATAGTATGTTATCCTTAGAAAATAATGAAACCTTTCAGAAACACCATAACGAATTTCATAAAAGCTCTGACGAATCTTACATTTTTTTATTGAGTAACATAAATGTGTCTTACAAAATATACAGATGAATATTATTCTTCATTATGAGTTCAATTCAAGAATTTACAATTATTTAAAACAACAATAGCATAACTCATATATGAACAATGAGAGAAGTACTAGGACATTACCATTATATTTTTTGTATTTTTTAGGTGATACTTACGAGTAAGGGGAGTGTTCTTCCTATTCGAAATTCCAATATTGATCAACATTAATTGACTTTTACACATTAAATAAATCTATATTACTCATTTAACTCTAATAATTCCAGAATCCGTATAATTAACATAAAATATTAATTGAAGGAAAATCCAAAAAAATATATTATGTGGTTACAATATTTTATCCCTCTGGATTTTATTTTTAATCTCTTCACCTGATCCTATATTCTTCCTCCTCACCCCTAAGTTTTCATTCTCCCTATACCTTTAGTATCCATCATTGATAATTAAATTAAAAGGAGGTCTTCTTTCCCTAATCCTATTCTGTTTTTTCATGCTATAACTACTAGTGCACCGATATATAAGAAAATAGAAATGATCCAAATCTATAAGCCTATGTGAGTCAATGAATGATATAGAAAAATAAGTGATATGGTTTAATTCCCATAATGTGGTCCATTCCATATAATCACTCCTCTTGGTATTGTCAAGTCCCCAAATATTGTATCTCATTTTTTCCACTAAAAAATAATATAGATCATGTAATAAAAAATGAAATAATGAATTACTTATAACGGGAATATGGGCTCTTTTTAGCCTCCTTAATTTTAAAGAAGTGTTAAAACACTAATGTTTACCTAGTTCTTCTCAAATTTTTGATATTCTAATGGATTATTAATGATTAATTCCATTTCTTGATCAATTCCAATATAATATATTTGGATCACTCTTAACCCCACCATTTACATAATATAATGATAGTAAATATAAGTTATGTTTTTAGTGGTGTGTTTCACTGGATTCTTATTATGTTAAATAAATATCTTTTAATTATAAAATATGGCTGTATATTATTCCACTCATTCATCAATGTACTTTGATTGTTTATTTACCCATAATATATGGGTTTAGTATTTTGTTAGTGAAATATACTCATCCTTTTTAATGATAAGAGATATAATTTTCATTTATTACACATTTAGTTCACACACTTTCTCCCGAAAAAAATTTCACCTCCACTTGTAGATATATAATCCACATCATCACCACGACTAATTACGTTTGAAAAAAATGAGATTTGGAAATAATTTATTTCTTCAGAGACTAATATTAAATCCTTAGTTCTTCATAACTAAATTATAATTATTTTCAATACTTATTGATGTTTCTCTTTTGGGCTACTTTGGTAGAAGGTATCCAAGAAACTTTCAAATGTAATATTCCGAAATAAAGTATTCATAAAATTTTAAAAGATCTTGAATTCTATTAGAATTGAAACATTCAAGAAGGTTCTAATTGATTCAATTTGATTTCTTAAACAAAATTTTTCTTCAAAATAAACTCCTTATATTGATCATATATTTTATATACCTAAATTTGTTTATGTT
This sequence comes from Viscum album, assembly GCA_963277665.1. NCBI lineage: Eukaryota > Viridiplantae > Streptophyta > Magnoliopsida > Santalales > Viscaceae > Viscum > Viscum album. Next base: position 2,037,523,960 of record OY728156.1, read on the forward strand.
AGATGACACTGCCAGGGTCATTAATAATTTCAAAAAATATATAACATGATCACGGCTAATGATTGTCCAGACTGAATCCCCATGCATTTATTTTCGATTCATATCCATGAATAGTATGAAAAAATAACCATGTCCAATAATTAATCATTCATAATTATAAAACCCTAACATAAAGATTAATTTTGTACCAGATAATCAAATTTCTCAGGATTTTCCCCTTTTGGAAATATCATTTGAGAAATAATGGTATGTTTTTACAACTCTAACCGCTTTAAAAATTCGTACTGCCTTGTAAGAATATGAGCTACCCCTAAAGATCCTATATGCATCCACATCCTATGAAAAGGTAAATATGAAGAAATTTAAATAATCAGAACCATTAACTTTATCACATTATTGATCCTCATTCTACTTTTTATCCACCTCACCATTGAAAATACCAACTAAATCTACTACCACCTTGATATTTCCCCCTAAAAGAGTCTCTAAATATCATAAAAACATACCAAAATAATATATGTGAAGATTAGAGCCCTGATTTCACCTTTAATATCATTGATCTTCGAGGAATTACCAACCTCAAACCCCCATTGCAATATAATAATATTTCATAATTAATTATATAATTAACAATTAAAAATATAAATAATAATTTATAATATATCTGTTATAATAATCAATATATAATAAAATTAATATAATTTATAATTAAAAAGACAAAAAATAAATGTAAAGAAACCCCTACTAGTTCAGAATAATACTATCAAAAATTGATAATATAATTAATGAAATTAATAAAAATTAATAAATTTGTTAATAAATAATATGTGAATGGTATTTAATAATAAATAATATAATTAATGAATAATAATATAATAATTAATTAATTATAGAAATTATAATTAATAATATAATTAATATGACCAATAATATATAAAATAATCATTAATTAGTAATTACTAAACATTAACAAGAAATCATTAATGAATATAAATTAAAAATAATAATATAATTAATAAAATTATGAAATATATTACGTATAATAGTAATGATGAATTTTGTAAATTAATTATTATATTAAAATATATTATTTTTATATTTCTTCCCAATCAGCCACTGATCAATAATATCTACCAGAAATTGGGATTTATTGCCAATTTAGCCAGAGTTGCGTCGATTAGATTCATGAAAAAAAAAATCGATATTATCTGGGGACTAGAGCATGCAGCTCAATGATATACTCAGAAATTGGAAAATAATTTAAAACATAAATAGTACCGCCAAAAAATCAAACAAATGATAATATACCTCTCTTGGATGTGAAAAGATCTTCTCCCATGTGTCATCTTCATCTAAATAGGTATCCATTTTTTAGGAAACATGGTATCCGCTGCTGGACACCATGATAATGGATTTAGCTATGGTGCATCACTAGTGATGATGGTGGAGAGAGTCTCTCACATCAAAGTAAGATTCTTGGTATTATTATGAGATGACAATGTCGTCATATCGTCTTTTATAGGTGGATCAAAAGATTGATGGATGTGAAGAAACTCGTCATCCATCCCTCCTTCCATGCTCTGGTTGGAAGCGTGCTCTGGCATGATGTGTATCAATCATGTAATATCTTCATGTTTGGTGGGGGATGCTAATTTTAGACAAAGAACATTGTACAATTTTTACCGACCGGGTGGTGGGGTGATGTTTGTATTTTATCATATCGTGTTATTTTCTTCTCACTCTAGGCTTTTGTGTCATGTTTTGTATTTTAGGCCACTAGGCCTTTAGGTAATTTTTTTTCTATACGGGCCACTCGATCCTTCAGGTCGTGTATTGATTCCCTCTCAACCAAATTCCAAATAGAGTTTTATTTTCTTTTAATAATATACCTTCTCCCCAACCTCTTAATATGTGTTTTTAAAAATAGTAAATAAATAAATATTAAAGATGAAAATATTATCAAAAAATTTAAAGGTTTACTCAGATTAATACTAATGTTACTATATGTTTAGCATTCAATATGGTTGTTGGGATAATTTTTAACCAAAATAAAGAGATGATTGTGGTCGCTCAATGTTTATCTATTCGAAATTTTTGGGATCCCTCAATGGCAGAAGCATCAGCCAATATTCTCAGTCTTCTCATGGCATGTTCCAATGGGTTAGATAAGGTTATGGTAGAATATAATTTGATTTCTATGGTTTATTATATATTTAAACATGGATAGGATTTGTAACATTATAGAATTATTCTTATGAAGATCTAGTTGTCATAGGATGAGTTCTCCTATTTATGTATTTCATTCATTACATTCAGAGGAAATGAAGTTGCCTATTGTTTATCTAGCTTTCGGAATGATTTGGGTGAGCATATTCGGATTTACCATTTCCCATTTCGCTATTTTATTCTATGTTGATTGATTATTTAAATATTGCACCCTTTTTTCTCTTCGAAAAACAAACTACATAACACAAACAATCAATACACATATATAAACACATGCATACATATACATATACACATACATATACATACACAGGCATATACATATACATACAAATACATACACATGTATACACATACATATATACACATGAAAATACACTTACATAAGCGTACATTCAAATGTACATATACACATACATGCCCATACATACACATACTACATATAAATACACATACACCTACACATATAGACACATATATGCATATATATACACATACAAACACATATAAAAATACCCACACACACACAACACAAACGTGGACATACTACAGAGACATACACATAAACATATACATAAAGACACATAGATGCATATATTTGAACATACAAACACATATAAAAATATGCATACATACACACATACACATACATACAATTACATAAACATACACACAAATACACACACATACACAAGAATACGTACACATATGAACACATACTACATAAATATACAGATATATCGACACATATATACATACATATATATATATATCCACATATATAGAAACACATACATAAATAGATGTACATATACATATATGCACATGAAAACATACATGTTCTATTAAACATACACATAGACAACACATACAATTATATTCTTACAAATAAAAATACTCATACACACGTACATATACATATACATAAGATTATATACAGATACAAACAGATATATACATATACATAAAAATACATACATTTACACAAAAAAATACTCATAGAAAACATATACATCTATATACATACATATGAACATACACATACATATGTACATATACACATGCGACACATACATAGTCATGTACAAAAACATACATACACATCCATACACTTAAACACACATACATACTTGCACATACATACATACAAATACAACCACATACATACACATGCATGTACATACATACAAATATATTTGTATATATTAAATTGTTTAATAAGAATATAAACATAAAAATAAAATATGACCCATATTTAAATAATTATATATCCATTAATATATTTACATAATTTTTCAAATAAAAAATCAGTGAATTATATTTATTTATAAAATTTTAAAATTATGTATATATATATATTAAAAAATATTCTTATTGATTAATTAAAACATTAGAATTTTTAATAAATAAAATTTCAATAATAACATTAATAATAATTTATTTTTAACATTTAGTTTATATAAATAACACACAAGAATATATATGTATATTATTTTGACATATATACAGTTATTTTTATATAAATTATATTTAAAAATTTATATATATATATATATATATTTAAATTTTGAAGGATCCCTTTCTTAGGGATTTTTATCCATATTAAAGGGTATACTTTTATTAGTGTTTTCAAAAGGCTCAAATTTGTTATCATATTTTTAGCACTAATAAACGTTATTATTGAAGAATGTGGAATTTATTTTAGTCAATTATGATGCAATGGTTTTTTATATTTAATGGGGTTTTATAAAAGTAACTTTTTTTCTCAACTAGGGATTATTTTTATTAACATGTATTCATGGTCTATTTATTAAAATTTTATTAAAAAATAAAAATATTCTAACCATTAGAAAAATAATTTAGAAATGGATTTATTTATTTTTAAAATTTGTCCCTAAAATTTTAACTACAATCATGGTTTATTTTAGATAAAAAATTAAAAATATTGTGTACATTTTCTTCAAAAGTCGCTAGTATTAAATAAATTCAAAAAACTAAGAAGAGTGAGATTTAATTACATTTAATTCAATTAAGAGTAATAATGAACACCAGTATTTCCAAAATAAATACAACATAAAAATATATATTAGAAACATTAAACAAATATTCCCTAAACATGAGTTTGAAAATTAATCATAATTAAAAATATATAATTTTTTTTTTATTTCACCAAACTACCCGCTCAAACACCATCTCCATCATTATCTCAAGCCTCATCATATAGGAGGTCCACCTCATCACCATCAATGTAGTAGTATAAAAAGAAAGACATAAATAAGAAAACATTATCTTGAAAAATATATAGAGTAAATTCCCTGATAAATTTAAACCAATTATATACTAATGAAACAATAATCAACGAAAAATACCCTCTTTTTAGTGTTTTGAATAAAATTCTAGTCTTGGATAAATAATCAACTTAAATATATTATAAAGTACTTGAAATAAATCTCAAAATATTATGAAACTTACTATTAAATACAATAAATGAACTATAAATAGTAAAGAATAAAATATCCAAATAAGAATAAAATTTAATTCATACTACACAAAAAATATTATTTATTTTTAACATGATATCATATCAAATAAAACAAATAGAAAATATATCCCACTTAATTTATGAAAAAACCACCATTATATGTTCTCCTCCATTATTTTAGTGACAAAAAATCATGGTAAATTGAAATTAATATTTTTCTATAATATCCTTACTTCTTTGGGGAAAAAATCCATGAATGAATTTGTGTTGAATCTTCAAAACCATTTTCTAGAACTTGTGTCGATAACATGGAGAGGATAATTTCTATGATCCTTGGCCTTCTACTATAGACGATCTACCATTTCCACAACCATGTAGGGATTCAATCATTCCCTCATCTCATGATTCACCCCTACCAATGCTAGATATTTTCCAGTTTCCTAGTTGAATAAGAAGAATGTGAAATATAAATAATGAAATAAAATATTTTTTAATATTAAATCACCTATTTCATTTTCAATTTTCATTTCAAATTCCAATTTACAGTATATGTTTTATAATAGATTATGATGAACCATCTACAAATATGAAAATACAAATCCTTTGTTTATTCACAAGTATTAATAAATGATATGTGAATTTAGAGTCACCTACCTCAATTTAATGATGATTTCTAACACTTATCATTTCAGTAATTATTCATATAAATTTCATTAGTCAACTAAATTTATCTCTGAGCCTCTATGAAACACTAACATAATTGTTTTCTCCCTTGAAATAATAGAATGAATATGATGAATATTAGAGAAAATTATTTAGTGGAAATAATCAGTCAAAAAAGATAAAAGAGCTCAAAATCCCCATTAATTTGTTGTCATAACTTTCATTAACTTCCCTTTTCTCATTATCATCAAATTCCCTCATTAAAAACCCGATATTAATTCACTAACAATAAATTACATAATTATAAATAAAATATATGACATTTTTAAACTGACATTCCATTCCATCACCAATTTATATAAAATTATATATAGTAAAATTATTTAATTTATATATATATCCATAAAAGTGAAGTACTTAAATAAATAGAAAATATTTTAATTTTTATTAATGATTAGAATTAATAGAGAAACCAAACACCTTATAAAATTATCAAATTACCACAAAATGGTATACATAATATTATAATCCAATGATGTGGTCAAAATTTCATTCTTTGAACAAATAAATTCACAAAATTATCACTCTTGTTAAAAAAATAATAAAAAATTCAGAAAATCCCACATTTATAATTTCAAGTGACAATATTTTCTATTCTCAAAAATGCACTAATTATATTTTAGGTTATTTACTATGTGGTATGCATGAACACTTTAATGATATATTTAAATAGTAAGATTTATTATATTAGGAGTTCTTTATTTCCCCAAATTATTATTTTATTTACTATTTTAAACATCAAATTCAAACATGTCTTAAAACATCTATTGAATGATTTTTTTTCCAAAGAAGAATTAAATATAAATTAAATTTCCTCATATGTTTCACATTTATCTTATTAAAACACATTTTTAATAAATTATTATTATTTTTTAATTTTTGTCTTCTTATTATAAGATTATATTGTGATTCAGGCAAGGATGAAATAGAAGATCATTAAATAATATTTTTTCTGAATATATCATTTTTATGGAAATCAACATGATGGTTCTATGACATTTATCAAACTATATTACATTCTAGTTATCTAGAGAAAAAATAGTAATGGGTGTGGCATTGGTGTTTTGTTTGATGAGGAAGATGAATGTGTAAATAAAAAATAAAAAATCAAGGTGAATGTAGTTTCACATTTGTATTAGCGCCTAAGGAATAAAATACACAAAATGGAGGGAACTTATAATTAATATATCATTTTTTTCATATAATACCATTACAGTGATGATTTTTAAGAACAAACTCATTCTTGCATCAGTCCGAGAGAAGGTGTTTTGCCACATATATACATTTAGTGAGATACTTCTCCTATCACTAATGTTTTTGGATAGACCCTATGTAGGATTACATGCTGGTCTTGAAAATAGTTGAGGATGATTTTGATAAATGATTTCATACCAAATAAAATTATTGAAATCATTTTATAGATAAAAATTATTTTTTTGTTATATCATTATTATTTTTTAATATTTATTTTTTCTTAATATTATTAATAAAATTTCAAATGATGAAAATAAAAAACAATTTGTTATGATTTCTTTGTAAATTATTAAATTCAAAGGAATTTTTTTTATTTTAAAAGAAAATATTTTATGGTAGACAAAAGGAAGTGTCTTATAAAAGAATTAAATTTCATTAAAATTTTGATTGGTGCTTGAAATTTATGTTTTTTTCTATACAAGTGTCAAAAATATCTTGGTTTTTTAAAGAATGAAAATGAAATAGTGAAACAATGTTTTAAAATTAAAAAAAATTTCATTACAAACATCTTGGGTTTTAAATTATACAGTTAGACTATTATATTATTTCAATATATAAATTTTATGTTACGATTCTGTCAAAAATCCATGTATTTTTAAAAATATATACTATAAATAAGGATTATATAATTTTTAGGGTTTGGTTAATTTTTTTATATTCACATTATCTATATATAATTAATCTCATTTATATTATCATTAGTAAATATTGTTGTTTAAAATAATAATGGATTTTTTAAGACAACATATATTCATGGTTTCAATAATATTATTTTTCATTTTTTGTTACTTACTATGTTGGGATATATTTATTTAGAAACATTGATGGTAAAACCATTTTGACCACGTTTCTATGAAATTTTAAATAAATTATTTCAAATAAATTATTAATATTATTTTATTTAAATTACTTTCACTATTTTCTTTCTCATTTACAAATTATCTACGTTTTAATTTATTAATTAAAATTTTAGTATTACATTGATATTTATTAACTGATTTCTTATTTTATCATCATATTTTGTCCATATTTTTAATATTTCCGTAAAATTGATTATGCATGAGAAAATTATTAATTAAGAATTGACAAAAATAATGAGTTTTATTTTTTACAACTACAAAAAGATGAATTCATTTGTTTATTTTAATCAAAATAATATTCAATGATGTGTGTCTATCATTTAGAAAATTTTAATTGTTATTTTTATCATTTTTTTAAAAATATAGTAAAAAATTAAATAATTTTTTATTAAACATAATGAATATTTGTAATAAACTTCATTTTATGAAATTAAAAAAAATTATTTTCCATTACTAATAGTATATGTAAGGAATAAACTTTATGTGAAATTGATATGATTTTTGGTTAGAATAATTGAATATGTGATATTTGAATTAAAAATATTTTGCAGGTTAAAAATATGTGTTATATGATCAAAACTAAATAACTGATCTCGTGTTTTCAGGAAAATATAAAACCATGATCCCTAATTAAGTTTTGAATATTAGGAGAGAACTACATGAAATTAAATTGTACAGTTTGATTAGAATGACCAAATGTTCAATTTTAAAAATTAAGACTATTTTCTACATTAACGATTTTATTCAAATATAAAAACCAAAAAACAAGTTTTCATTATCTTAAAATTTTTGGTCAACAATCATAGATTAATTTGTAAATTTTTGAATGTGACACATGTAAATATAATGTATGGCATGGTAATAATTATGGGAATTACACATTGAAAGAGAAAATCATTTTTCGTTAAATATGATCAAACAATATTAGATTTCCATAAAAATATATGGCTATAATCTGATATTAGTTTGTGACGTATATGAACACACTAGAATCTACTCTAGTGTATGATATAGTCAAAATGGTTTAAAAAATTGAATTTTAAACTACTGATTAAGTTAATCACCTTCTTCAAAACCTCAGAACCAATGAAGCAAGCTATTATTTTTAGTAAAATAATGAACATTGATCAATGATCTTGAATTAATTTTTAACCTATAAAAATGAGTCAGATTATTCTGATATGCGATGTGCTTGAAATGATTCAAAATGAATTTTTACAATTATAACACATTTTAAAGATTCTAATGGGTGATAAATTATAGTTTTAAATATTTTTTATTACAGAAACATAATTTATAAATGTAATTATATTTCAAAAATGTGATGATTATTTTATATAGGTAACCAAAATCTCCAAGTTTCATTATTTATATATAATGAAAATTAAGAAATGATATTTTAAAATTTTCATAATATATAATTATTTGAACATTTATAATATATGGATGAGGTGTAGGTTTTTATTTCATAATGTATTTCATATCATATGTTTTGTTCGAGAAAGGCCCCCAAAATGGTGAGGAACTTCTTACCTCATGGTTGTCAATGGAAATGTCAATGAAAAACCACCGTGTGTGGTTTGAAATTTAGTGTGAATCCTCTTTAGAAAATAATATAATGTACCCTTCCTTCCCAACCCATGAAATTTCCATTTTTTATTGGAGATCATTTCAATGATTTTGAGGAATCCCAAGTGGGTTCGATAGAGGTTAGAGCTATATGAGTGATGCAGTAGGTGGTTAAGGCTGTGAATGAGGATAAAATTGTGAATTGATGATCCATGGAATTTGTAGTTGGATGGTTACATGGATTGTATACAAGATAATGGGGAGTCTTTAAAACTAATTCATTTCATTAAATTAATTCATGTGGTATATTTAAATCAAGTCGGTGTAGCATAATGTTTAGTGGAAACTAAAAATATAGAATTCCTAGGGAATTCTCATCCTTAATGGAATTCACAACATGAAAGGGTAAGGTTCCAGGTTTTAAATAAGTTTTTTCAATTTATGTTATTAATCTATCTATATCCAACCCTCTCTCAATTTTGGGGAACCAGTAGTGGTTTTAGAATTAATTCCTACCCTCTTCTCTTTGTTTCGATTTGCGGGTTTCAGTGGTGCTATTTCGACAATCAGTGATAGTTGCCGATCCTATTATAGCTTGTTTTATTTGGTTTCTCTCCCATAGATCCAATGTGGTGGTTTGGTTTTTTTAGGTGTGGTTGGGAAGAAATTTTATGATCCTTGTGTATACTATAGGTTGAACTTAGGTTTCATATGTGTGGTTTTGGTATTTAGGTGTTTGTTTATAGTGCGTAGTGTGTTGGCATAGCCTCTTTGTGGTAGAGAATCCATTGTTTCCATATATTTGGTATCAAGTATGAGGGATTTTATTTTTGGTATTTGGAATATATTTTTCCCCAACTTAAAAATGATAATGAATATGCAGTTACTTTAAATTGAAGGGGAAAGGGTTTGGATTTTAATGCTTTTACAGCTTTGAAATTAATTTGTTCGTGTGAATTAATTGTATAGAATCCTAATTAAAAATTGTGGCCATTGGGGGGCTTGTTTGTAATATGGGTGATTTGATATGGAATCCTTGTTTTATTTATATATTATATCACCCTTAATGGATATTGGATCACCACTTATATTTAGATAAAAAAATATCCCATGGATTGTGGATTGTGTGATTATACAATTAATAATGAATCTTATTGTGGTAAAAAATGAAAAATTCTAAACAGGAAAAATGATATATGATTTGTTTGATGTGGAAAATTTTTATAGAACGGTGATGTAAATTTGGTATATGGTCATTTTGGTGATGAATATGTAAAGTTGTAATGTGGGGGTGATGGGTTTCTAAATATTTTCTACAGGGAAACAAAGGGAAATATATTTGTGTAGTTGTGTTATCACAAACAAAAGACGAGGGTTCTTGTGTTGGGTTAGTTTTATAGGTACTACTATAAATAAATGAAAATGTTGAAATTGAAATGGTTGGTATTGGGTTTGGTAAATGGGATGGAGATAGTTAATAAATATTTATCTATAACAGTAACCATAGATAAATGTGAAAATAGTTAATGAATAAATCAAATGAGCTAATTAATGGAATTGGTTTGTAATGTGAGAAGTCCCTTAAGGATTATTATGTCATTTTACACATTTACTAGTGTCAATGAATATGGTGAAATTATTAGTTGTTTATTTCATATTGTGGAACCATAGATTGTTCTTGTGTATGTGTCTATATATTTACCTTGTATGTTCTTTGTGATTCCTATGTGCACCCCGCCCATGCTGAGCACTATGTATCAATGTATGTACACATGTAAAGGGGGTATTTCCCAAATCTAAGAGGGATGAGGATAGAAGGTCGGATACCTTCTATTTCCAACTCTTTCTTATAGGCCTGTAGATATTACCAAGATGTGATGACCATATTGTACACTAGGTGATAACCCATGTGTCTTCATGTGAGATGAGATGTGACAGTGCTATAGAGTGGTGGCTGAAGTTTCACCCGGAGTGATGTGATGTGATTGTGTTGTGGGTTTTATTAAAATGGGGGTGGGGGTTGTGCAAGATATGAGGATAAAATATGTTTTCTTTACATCATTTACTTGATACCCTACTACTTTTGTAATGAAAATGGATGTGGTGTGATGGATTAGGTGTCTTTAGGTGAGATGTGATGTTACCATGCTGTAGGGATGTGGCCCATGTGTTAAAAAGCATGATATGAAATACCTGTTTCAATGGGAGCTAATATATTTTATACATAATATAATGGATCACCATGATATATGACATTGGGGTCTGATAGATTAAAATTAGTGGGAATGTAGGGAGGGGTTCACTTCATCAATATGATTTATATTTTGTTATTATATTTGGTGTGTGTTATTTTTTTAGTGTTCTTTGGTGAGGTTTGGGTTAGATAGTTGACTTGTTTAGGTGCTATTGGTTATTCTATAATCTCATGAGTGCATTAGTATATTTTTTTCACATGTTCCATAGATATCTTACATTTCCTATTCAACATATTTTTATGCTCACCATATGAATATAAACTGATTTTATTGATTTTGGGAGGATTATTTGGATGGAAATGGACATTAGTAGCTTGAAACCATGAACTTTTGTAGTGTCACTACCAAAACATTTCTTTTTGGTGTTTTACTTTGAGTAATTTTATTTTTACTATTTTTATTTTTACATGCATTATGGGATGGTTTTTTGGATTTATTTTCATATTCTGTCACGGCATTTCATAATATTGATTCATTTTATACCATGGTAATATACTATTATAGAGGGTAATTGCTATCATTTATGAAATATTTACATACCCTCGAAGATAGTCAACAACCCAGGGCCTAGAGAGTAAGGACTCGGGGGTGTCATTATCTATATCCATTCATTATAGTTTATCTAGGGGAGGGGTATTGACAGATAATACCTCCGCTATATACTTATTATAATAGTTTTAAACATTCTACTATTCATGGATTTTTAAGGATCCCTAGAACCTATTCAAACTATTTTATTTAAAAAAAATAAATAAAATGTCACATTAGATAATAGTTTCTCTCCTATATAATTATAAAATTATGAAATTATTCCACACTATCCTTATTTAAAAATCCCTAACATTCAATAGTGAAATATCCTAATTAAACATGTTATAAAAACATTCTTACTTTAGAATAATCATAGAATAATTATTCGGTATCTTTCCTTACAATTCTCCATAGAATAATCTTAGATAAAATAATAATAATAATTTTTTATTATTAATGAAAACCTCTAGATATTTACCATTCAGGTATCTTTATCCCTAAATTCTAAAGTCTCATGGGGAACTGGATGTCTAAAATTATCCACTAGAATACATGGAAAAAAATACATGAGATAAGTTGATCTCAAGAATGCAGGAGAATGTGTGTTATGTTATTCTTGAAAAACAAAAATAAGAAACCTATTTATTCATAGAATGTTTTAAAAACTAGAAAATTGGAAATTTTTGTCTTCACATACTCAAATAATCAATTTAAAATAGGTAATTACTGTTTTACTACTTTAGAAAATAAAATAGAATACAAGGGATCTATTATAAAAAAAACATTAATATCATAAATTAATTTCTGTTTTAATAAATTCATATTTAGATATGGTTATTTTTATACAAAACTATTTTTTATGTATTTATACAATTTAAGGATTCAATTGACATGATTTTTGGTATTGAAAACATTGAAAACTCATTGTAAAATAATTATGGGGAAGAATAAGGGAAATTATTTAAAATAGTGTAAAAAACATCCAATATGCATGGAGTGTGTGTTGTGTTAGGGTAACTTGGTTATTACCTTATGCATTGGAAAGTACCCTTACACTGTGGTTACTCTACCAAGATACTACCACATGTTACCCTTATGAGTCACCCTTACATGATCTAGTACCATTTTGTAGGATACACATACCCTTATATGGTGGCTCAGTACCCTTACACGACACATGAAGAAGGGAGTAATTATTATGAAGCTACTCAGTACCCTAACAAAACCCCTATAAAAGCGATCTAACCTTACGTAGTCATTGTGAAGACAAGATTTCCATTTTTTAGCAACGATTTACCCTTACTCATCACCCATATGTGATCCAATACCTTTACGTAAATACCAATACACAAGTTAGTACCCTTACACAACATCCATCATACCTTTATTCAAGGCTAAATTACCCTTATACACTTATGAATTTGGTTGTACCATTATGAAATCCACAGATACCCTTACGTAGTGGCTTGGTACCATTACACTTCACATCAATAAGGGATTTTGCCTTATGATGTTTTTGGAGTCCCTTACGCTACCCCGATAAAAAGTCTTCCACTCTTACATAACCTCTATGAAATGATAATTATCACAAATCAAGGTATTAAAACCCACTTTTTACCGTATTTTATTCATTTAAAAATACCTTTAGATTAACATAACACTATAAATATCATGTAAGAGTGATCTTTATTGAACAAAAATGATTCTCACATTAACAAAAATTAAAGAATAAATTCAAAAGATGGTTTAAATCATAATTAAAAAAATAGGATATTTAAATTTCCCCTATAATGACTTATCATTTATAAGAATTCAGAGATATTGGTTAAACAACTAGGGCCACTATGCGCAAACATCAGATTCCCACTCCTATGGCTTCTCATTGATTTGTCAATAATTCTACTAAATTCGAAGAAGTGGTACAATCTCCTCTGAAAGGAAATTCCAGATATAATCTATAATATACATAAAAATTTCCAAATATGATTCATCTAGATTTAAATAAGAATCTTCATAGTATATAACATGTATAGGTTCGGGCATGTACCTCTGATGCCAAGAAACAAGGAACACACCTTGAAAGCCTTAATGATTTAGAGGAATGACCTAATGGTACACTACTATACCCAAATGTCTTGTGATATAAAAGGGTCGAACAATCATTCGATCCAATTTATCCTACTTTTACTGATGATGATTCCCTAAAAAAGTAAACACTGTAATGAAAACATAGTATATAATAGTGAAATCCATGGTTTGTGTCCTTTGTTATGCATAATATCACTCCCTTCTATGAGAAGTCACGAAACTCTTCTTAATCATATACACCCTCTCAGGGTCTCATTCAACATTAGAGCCCCAACCATTGAAACATCACCCACACCATTCCAACATCACATTGAGTGTAATAACCATCAACATTGAACCTTATATGATTCAATATTTTTAGAATCCTTGAAAATATTGTTGTAAGGGAAATCTACTAAATAAAGGTTCCCATTACATGCTCCGAAAAAGTCTGAAACACATGTTCGAAGCATGTCACCAAGAATAAAAATCATCATCTTGGACATTCCATCTGTATGAGGTTGGAACATTATGCTCAATACCTATTGAGTACCTAAGGCATTATACATGAACATCCATAATCGTGATACAAAAAAACATGTCTCTTTTCAAAAAAATTATAAATGGAACTCCATATAAGCACATGATATCAAAGACATATACCATTCCCTGGTATTTTGTTGGGTGATACTCTCTGATTGATAATAATTGATCCATATTAATCACCCAATATGAAATTATAAAGACATATCCATGACTCCCCAGGTTCCTTGGAAACCCCATCAAAAATTCCCTTATAAAAAACTCCCACTTACACATGGGAACTAGAAGTTGGTGGTGAAAACCACATGAAATAATTTCCTCAAACATTACCCTCTGGCAGGTAAGGCACTAAAAAATCTTTTTATATCCATATTCATCCATGGACACCCAAATTTCTCATGATGTTGTGGTACATCGTCAATGCACACTAATCCACCACACATCTAAGGGAATTCCCTCATTTTCTACTGTCTGATAGTAGTAGTGACTACTACTCTCCCACGTACAAGGATCACACTTTCACCACCCAACAAACACTTGTGAATCATGTCACCTCCAATTAGTTATTCCCTTATTAGAAAACACTATAGGGATGATACTTGTCCATCATTTACCTAGTCTACCAAAGAATATTTGAAAACATAACGAGTAGAATCATCAATCAATAATACTCAGAAGAATCCATCATCTTGTATCTCAACAAGCTCATAAAGAATCAATATTCTTCTAAAGGATACTCACCATGATTCTTATCAACCCGTGTCCTATGGCATAGTACCTCTGCAAGTATGTTACCCATCCAAGATTCATAAGCTATATCAAATTCAAACATCAAATGATACTATACCCCATTCCTCCACCTTAGGTTCATGTCCCACTGTGTGAATATATACATCAATGAAACATAAAAAGAAAATCATAAAATGAGGAACCTAAAAGAAAAAACAAAATAATAATATGACTATGACACCATGCTACAATCCATCACGGCCATCCAAAACCACCAAAGGTGATAAAAACCATGAAAAACCTCCATGCCACATGACACCCTTATAATTATCTATAAGATATAAACCAAATTCTACTAATGTACATGAGAAAAGTATGATTTCATAAGTAAATTATAATAGGATATCACTAAAGAATCTATATGATATCTATAACTAAGAAAATGTTAGTTCTACATTTCAAACAAAAACTAGTTTTTAAAACCATTTCCAAATGGAGCTCATTTTTTAAAACATCATTCTGTTTATTTTTAAAAAATTCCATATTCAATTTCATTATAATATGAATGAAAATAAGAATGATAAATATTGAATAGTAATTTAAGAAACCATATTTTGAAATACATATTCATGATAATATAATAATGGTACTCAACATAAACTATGAAAAAAATATAGTCTCATAACACCATGTCCATGACATAATAATCGTAAGTTAAATACACAAGCATATAAAATATGTAACATAAGTAAAATATTCCTGAAAAATACAACATTTGGCTCTAAAATATTGGAATAAATAACTAGGAAAAAGATGTAAAACTATGTCAATAAGTATATGATGGAATACCAAGTCATGTCTTGAGATTTTCAGTAACATGACACTTGTTTTCTGATGCATCCTTATGATCACCTATTTAAAATATATGGTTGTAGTTTGTTCACTATTTTTGATATTTCTATTCCTAAGGTTCCCCTGCGATCTCATGTTCCATGTTATCAACTAGAAAATCATTATAAATAATGAAAATTTTATAAAATCAATTTACAAGTGACGGTTCCCCACTCCCGTGATATTAAAATCCATATAGAATGAAATCAATTTCTAAAGAATTTCATAAAACACTATAAATGCATAAACTCTTTTTATAGTAAACCCCCTCTAAAAACAAATTTTCCATTCTATGAGAAATCAAAAAAATAATATCCCATAATAAACCAATCAATTATTAAAATCGAGAGAAAATAAATATAAAGAACATATAGTAGTCCATGGGTAAGAACCAATATACAAGGACACCTACCTTTTAGAAGGCCAATAATACCCATCCTGAAATAACAACAGGTGAGGAAGAAAAACCTATAGATGTGGGTGAATGTCCATGCATGATATTTAGTAAAAAATAAGCAAAAAACCTTACTATTATATTCCCAGTAGTTTAGAAATAACAGATATCTATACCATTCTAAAGAGGAAACACAAATACTAGGAGTATTGAGAGTTTGGATATTTTAAATAAAAAAAATCCATGAATTCCCATTCTCATATCCAAAGTGTCAACAAATTAATTACATCACTAATTTTCCTTTTCATTAATTCATAACTGCTGGTTGTTTAAAAAAGATAATAATGGGGTTAAAAGGCATAATAATTATAAATGAATTGAGTTCAAAAGATTTTCCATATTTAATAAAATCTTTTAGGAGCTAAATGTCATTCTAGAGAAGAAGAAATGAAATACAGTGTTGATATTTACTTTTTCTTAAAAAAAAATTGTGAAAGGGAACATAATTTTACCCTTACACAACTCATTGTAACATTACACAACCTTTGATGGAAATAGATAACCCTTATGAAGCTCTTATTTACCCTTATGTAACTCTAGATTACCGTTACAAAAAACCAGAATACCCTTATGCATTCCTTTCAAACTGGAGACATACCCTTATGTTTCACATGAACTACCCTTATGCAACACAAAATTACCCTTATATATCTTATTGAAATATTAGACAACCGTTACATAACTGAATATATGACCCTTATACAATCCAATACCATTAAAAAATACCCTTATGAATGTTTTTATTCTTAGAGATTTCATGGGTTACCATCATGAAGAACATAGAAAACCTAGTGTACCCTTACACAGCACATGAATGACCCTTATATAGAGGATTATTTAACCATAGAAAAACTATAAAAATAGAACACTACCATTTCATAAGATTATTATTACCATTACAAAAAAGGGGGAAATATAGGGTAACCCATATACAACATATATAAAAATTGGGTTACCTTTAAATTTGGGCTTGGTGGAGCTTACACAATCCACACCATACCCATACACAACGCACTAAAATAGGTCCCTACCCATATGAAACACATGAAAATTGTGATTTTATTTATGAAACCATTTAAACCATTGTGCTACAATTATATAACCCCTAAAACTCCATTATCCCATTATAAAACTCCTAAAACCCCCTATGTATAGGTATAAGACATTTTTCCAATACATAGGCCCAATTTCATACATTAAGGAATGATTAAACAAGAAAATTATTAAATGATCATTAAAATAACTTAATAATAATTTCCAAAATATGTTCTCAAGGGAATTTAAAAACATTGTATGTTTCAAAACACCAACAAAACTTCTATAATATAAATAAAAAATCATAAGAAAAAACATACTAGACCACAAAAAATAGTGTGTTGTAATTATCCCCATAATAATGATTCTGTACTGACAAAGGGAGAAAACCACGTTCACATAAATAACAATTTTTCTTACAATATCACAAGTATATCACATATTAAATGCCATATTACACCAATTAATGAGATTTTTTTACAATGAAGTACCTTATCTGGGTGATCCATAAACTGAACCAGTTACAAAAACACTAAGGTGTCAGGTTTAATGAATTAAAGCACATGTATTTACTAAAACATATAATATAATGTTTAAAATGGAGCTTCACATACCCTAAAAAATAATGTTTATAATTTTTCACCCAGACCATTTCCTTTATTTGTAATACATGAGTTAATTTCAAGAGTCAATTTATGTTTATCCAAATAATATTTACTTCCCCACTAGTTTTCTAATGGGTCCCAATTACAAATTCCAAGGATTATTTTTTTCTGACTTTGGTAATGGAATAAATAAGGCTACACCAAACTGGTGGTTTGTGGTGTTCTTCTCTTCTTTCATGACATGCATGGAATTGTAACCCCTAGTTTCAATTGATCTTATCTCTTGGTAATCTATCATTGATGTTTCAAATAATGAAAAATTACGATAACTCAAAATTTAATAGTGAAACTAGAACTTTGTTCCTGATACTTAAAAAATAATATCATATAAACCAAAATAACCAAATACCTATAAATACATAAAGCATCATAAAGAGATCAAAACTATAATCTGAAGAACATACCGCCATAAAATGTTACATCACAATGCAACCGAATATTATTCACTACTTCCTTTATCCATTTGGATTTTACAAGGAATTACTATCTTCCTCACAAGCTGAGCACACAAGAACAATAGAGCCTAAAAAAAACCAATGTAATTTATACAAAGGGGTCCCTAAGGATCTATCTTTATTTGTTTCACTATAAAATTCCTTTGTAAAACACCTCTCAAAGAGTTTGTGACCAAAAATCCTACATTAATTTTTTTACCAAAGTGAATATCACATATCTAAAATCACTCAGACTATCATTTTTATCATTGGATCATATTCCCTAAGGTCAAATTACACTTTAAAGACTTATGATCAAGATATATCAATTAGATATATCTGAGGGATTGGATTTCGCAATATCCAAGATGATGTACAACTAATTTCTACTCAAGATCACGGTAGGATGGATTCATTCCATGTATTAATAATCATAAATTTGATTAAATCATCATCAATTTTATAAAATCAAGGAATATCCAATCTCTATGTTTGAAAATTGATAGTCACATAGTCATGACCCATCAAGATTTATAATGTAACAAAACACGATATATAGTTAACATAACTTAAATATTTTTAATGTATTTATAGGTTCTTTATTTTCAAACATAAGGGTATAATAAAAATATATACCTAAATAGATCTCCCTAACATTTAGGCTAATCATATAATGGTTAAACAACAAGATACCTGAGGTTCAACTTATTAGAAAAAAGAATCTCTGAATATTTCTATTACAAAGGGGTAATGGTATGACCTCACAAGGTATAACCAATAAAGAGGGAACTAGACCAAGTCTATAAAAAGGCAGTCCCTAAATTGTATCCAAAAGATCAACCTCCCGGATAATTAGGAAGGCATAAGCAATGATACTTTACTAATCACAACACACATAACCCAGCAAAAACTCATAAAAATGCATGAGTCAATAATAAATGACATGCCACTTGTATTGGGTTATACATCTAAATCTATGGAAAAATAAGTTTTGAAATCTCAAAAACACAATCCCAACTATCCATCAAATAATAACTCATATCCAATGGATCTCTTAGCTTAATTATTTGTGAAACTAAATCCTACCCCCTTTTAGAACTGAAGTTCAACCACTTCTAAACCTAGGGCATATATTTTAGTAAAATTATAGAATGTGGAACAAATTTTACAATGTAAAATTAATTGAAAAATAATGAAGGAACTCGGGATTATCACTTCACTCACTAACGAATCGTATAAATGTTACTAAAATTAAAACATTATTGTTTAAAAAATCCAATCACTCTAAATCTAGAGTGTCATGACTTGATGGGATCAACACAAAGACCATAGTGTATGTCCAAGATTACACTCTTCCCATGTAATAAATGAAAATCAATGAAATCAATACTTAATGACCCATATACCAAACTAAAAAAATACGGTCCTCATATTTGGACATAAAAGGAAATCATCATAACTCCCCTCAAGACCATCCATCACTAGATTATAAATAAGGAATAAAAGAACTTGACACTCCATTCATTGTATGGGTATGAAAAAATAGGTGAGGAAATAACACTACTCTCTTGGAATGAATCAAACTCTATCTCAATAACTCCCAAAAATACTCACTCAAACAACACAAGAGGAGAACTGCATCCAGTAATGTCCTTTAGATATCATTAGATAAACACTATACAAAATAAATTGTTATACAAAACATACAAGTTTTCGAAGTCAATAAACACATTCAGAGAGACTATACCCTCAATATCATATCATAACACATGTAATTAATAAAATAATTTAATAAATGAGACTCTGAATTGAGTGGAGAATGTTTTTCATGCCATTATTTTCTCCGTATACAAAAGAGTTTACTGAATAGAATCAAGGGGTACATCACTTCGTGGGGTGATTGTAACCTTAGTTTCATTTCATAACATAAGTAGTAAATATAAAAATTTATAATACATAATAATAAACATTCGAAAACTAAATAATCAAAATATTACACATGTAATACAACAAGTAGACAAATGATATACCAATGTGGTAAGTCAAACCAGAGTATTTGTACACCAGATAAATAAATAAATAGTACTTTAGAAACCCCTAGTGTTTTTCCTATGACCACATCTAGCTTCATACTCCATGGCTCAACCATTCACCACTGGTCCCTTTACCTTCTCCATTTTCTAGTCATTAAATATACTAGAAGACAAAAAAAATTAAGTAGGGTGAGATTAAAATACTCAATAGGGAACCACCAATTCATCCTTAACAAGTGTGATCATGTATAAAAAGTGTAATCTATGATAATATTAAATTATTAATAAAGGATACAAATATATGGAAAATCAAAATTCAGAACTTGTGTGCTAACAATGACACCATGACCCAAAAACAAACCTAATACGGCTCTATGGAAGATTGAATTTCAAGATATCAGATGTCATAAAGGGATATATATACATCTAGTAATAATTTTACTCTCCCTCTATTGGGAATCAATTGAGTCATGTTCACAACATCCACTACGTATCAAATGACCATGATACTCAACGTCCACTACGCATTGAAGAACATGCTCCTTGTAATCTTCTGATAATCATTCTACGTATAATCATTTGTATGAACGACTTAGAATTCAATACACATAAACTGACTCTTTATCTTTTCATCCACATGACATCGAGTGATCATGATACTTGGTATCAACTAGGCCTTGAGTAACATTCTATTTGTAATCCTACAGGAGTCAACTATATCAAAAACAATCCATGAGGAATTGTTGCCCCCGATCTATTCTTAAGTCCTTCATAACTAGTTTCACCAGTCATTCACATTGCCCTAATAAAGGATAATCATGTCACAAATATCCATCTAATTTGGGCACCAAGAACAATACATCCCATTTAAACATTCAAATGTAAAGAATAAAAGAAATAACAATATATTATCATAAGAATGTGATAAATTTCAGTACATGTGATCAACAATAAACATGAAAAAACAATAAAGGATCACACTCATGCTAATATATATCATATATGGTTCTTAAAGGATAATAATAAACCATGGTCAACATGACATGTTAATTGATTTGGCTCGGCATAGGACCCAAAGCGCATTCTCGATGGCCATGGGCTAGTGAGGAGCAACTGGGTATCAATATATAAACCATGGGAAATATTTAACCCTAAAATATAAAAAACCATGTATCATATATAAAAAAATATGATAGAAAATAATATTACCATGTGGGAGAAAAATACACATCCAAGAGGGATACAAGGAAAATCTAAAGAGGCTTGTCTTGAAATAAAAAACAAATAAAGGAAAGAAAAATTATCCATGTTACTATTTGTCACCACCATTCCATATCACTCCAAAGGTGATAAAAATAAAGAGAATGTGTCACACCACATGTCTCTGTTTTCATTAACTATAACATGAAATCCCTGGGATACAAACACACAAAGTAAAAGAGTATGGTGCGATTACTATAACTCAATAAGATTACACTGAAGAATCATTTTCATGTTTATTATAATGAAATTGTTAATTTTACATTCCAAATACAAACCAGTTTACAAATCCACTTCAATAGGAAAATAGTTTTTTAAAACTTCCATTTGTTTCATTTTAAACCATTCCAGATTCAAATACCAAATAATATGAATGCAAATAATAATGATATATATTATATATTGGTAATAAAATCTATATCCCAAAAGATATCATGTTGAGCATATAAATCTTATAGAAAAAAAGAATATAAGATAATACAATCAAATTTGATAGCATCACGTCCATAACATAAAACCATAAGATAAGCATGTGCTGTTATAAATTTTTTTACATAAGATAAACTATAATATAAGAAACCACATTTGTCTATAGCCTGTGAGAATTCATAACTAAAATAAAAATTTACAAATAAAATAATTAAATAAATCTACTTTAAGGACTAAAAAGTAATCTAACTAGTTTTTCAAACCAATCTAAAGGAATTATCATGAACACCCATTATTTCATGTGTTTGAACCAATATTCAGAAAATCCTACATTATACTTGGTCAAAAACACCCACATGAAACTCCCCAACGTTGAGTAATAAAAACCTACAATGGTTGGTGCATATCCATTCCTGATATCTAATTAAGAAAAACCTCAAATAATTCCTATTTTTTTTCTTAATAGAGATGAAAGAAAAAAAACAAACATCTTTTGAAGTGGAAACTGGGAAATCGAGAGTAGTTATGGGTTAGATATTTTAATGAAAAAAATACCAAACATTCTGGTTCACATCTTTAATGAATCTACGTATTATGAAAACTATTTAATTTTATATTTATTTGATTCATAATTTTAGTTCATTTAAAAACTATCCCAAAATGTTTTCACTTTTTAAAATAGAAAAAAGAAAATATATTTCCACATTTTTCCAACTTTTTGATTAGTTTTGAGGAATTATTGGTTGTTTTGGAGAAATAGAAATGGAAAAAATTATTTATATTTCTTTCTTTCAAAAAGATAAATGAATGAGCGTAACATGGATTTTCCCTAACATGGATCATTTTAGCCATACATAACCATCGAAGGAAACATATTACTCTTGTGAAACTCTGCTTTATCTTTACAAAGCACTAGATTACCCTTACATAAGTATGTATTGCCGGTACTAAATCCTAGATTACCCTTACAAAAATCTATATTATCGTTATGAAATCTTTTAAACCATGAAATTACCCATAAATAGTGTATGATAAACACTCAAAAACCACTTCATTACCCTTATGTATCCTTTTCAAATATAATATCACTGTTACACAACTTAATATATGACCCTTAAATCATATAATACCCTTTTGAAAATACTAATATGAATGCTAGTATCCATTGGAAAGATCAGTGTTAACCTTACATAGTGCATAAAAAATCAAATACACGCTTAAATTGTTTATGAATTACATTTGTATAGATTTTTATTTACCAATACAAGACCTATGAAAATGTAATACTACCTTTACATAAGATACCCATTCCCCTTACACAATAATGGAAAATAGAGGTTGAACCTTGAATAGCCTATAAAAAACTTTGTTACCTTTATATAATAGTTATTTAACTCTTATGTAGTGTATAACTTTCCCATAAACAACACATTAAAATTGGGCCTTACCCATATGTAACACATGGAAAAATAAGATTACCATTATGTAACCTCGTAAAAATTGATTTTCCCTTATATAAACCCTAAAAACTCTCTTTTACCCTTATAAAACATCACAAAAAAACATTATGTATATGCCAATGGCATTTTAATATTATGTAAGAACTAAAAATACATAGGGGTAAGATTTAGTAAGAAAGAAAATAAATTATCATTAAAACAACTACTAAATTTAATAAAAATTAT
Source organism: Viscum album (assembly GCA_963277665.1). Classification (NCBI taxonomy): domain Eukaryota; kingdom Viridiplantae; phylum Streptophyta; class Magnoliopsida; order Santalales; family Viscaceae; genus Viscum; species Viscum album. Next base: position 2,037,548,085 of record OY728156.1, read on the forward strand.
TCTTCAAAGATAATTTATAGACTATTATTGTTTTAAAACACTTCAAAATAAATTAAAACATCAAGACCAATGGAGTTGTTAGAAATAAAAAATCAGGGTGTCACAATTCTCCACACATCAAATGGTTTCTTCCCCCATAATGTGGTCATGCTTTTGGAATAACAAGGAGAGAAGTTCACTACAGTATAAAAATTGATTTACATTATTACATCATTTTGTAATCCCATAAACAGTACCAAATTACATGTAGTAAAGAGATTTGTTCCATATCTTGGTGATCTATAATCTATAGCAGCTATAAGACTCATTCCTACTAGAGACCTAGAACCCATTTCATTTAGAAATACCTTTAAAAACATAGAAGAAAAGAACTAGTATCTACAGAAAATGGTATCTGTAATGATTCCATGTATCTTCTCATCCCATCTAATATAATTTTAATGATCTTCCACTACCAACATTTCCTTATAATAGAAGACTTGATATGACTTCATGAATCAAATTATTATTAATAGAATAGTATTTTCTTCACCACTAAGAGTTTTTGATGGTCTAATTATGGTGTTCAATTAATATACTATGTAAAATCCATAATATAATTCTTATGTCCCCACCAAAAATTTGGGTATGTGGTGTTCCACTCTACTTTTCTAGTAATCGTGGAACTATGATGGAAAGTCTGTGTTGGATCGGCACGAACTAGAAACTATTATTAAACTCTAAAATCATGAATCATCATGATAAACATAGAGTACCTAAAATAACAAGACATATGTTCATTTTTTTAAAATTAATATCATCAATATACTAGAATAACAAACAAAAAATAAAGACACAAATAAGCCTCAGGTGAAAGAAACCAGAAACCCATGTTCTCCCCACCTTAAAAGGTTAAATTACATTGTTTTCAACTGATATCTAATAGTTTCTCATTCTTAATATGATTACATAAGTAAAAAACAAGTATAATCATAATATAAATATAAAAAAATAGATCCTCAATACAAAACAATGTGCATTTTCACAAAAGTTTCCCCTATGGTTCCCTCCACCATTAACTCATCACATCCTATATTGGTAAAAACATGATAAAAGTGTCTATGACCACACCTCATACTCAGAATGATTACCCATTATCAAAGTCATTGATCTGAAGTAAACTAACCCATCATTTTTATCTTAGAATTTTATTCTTATGGGTAAATGGACACTTCAGTCACATATGATCTAAATATATCATAATATTCTCTTTAAGGGACATCTGTGACCATGTTCAATGAGCATGCACACCTATTATCAGCCAAATTTCACAATGAGAGAGGTTCTTTAAATGATGTAATAATGGTGAATTCTTTAATACATCACCAAATTTTTGACAAGATTAAATTTCTTAACTCTATGCTTGAGGCTTCACAGGGAAATAGAAAAAAACTAACTATTCATGACATGAACCAACACTGGTGTCGATGTAAACCTTCATCCTATCCTTTCAAAGGATTCATATCATCCCTATTATCCATCATGAGTCTCTAAAAGAACAAATACCTTACATACCTCTCCCCACCATTTAGATTTAATATAAAATTTTCTACCTACAGGAAACTATATTGATACAAGAGAGTATCAAAAACTTATCTAATGTTTTACATGTCAAAAAAAGTATGTCTGTAAGACTTATATCCAAAAATGGAAAATAATATGATCTCACAAGGTAGTAACAACCAATATGGAACCAGATCAAGCTTATCGAAAGGAACCATCCCCTAGGAATTTCCAAATGATCCATATCAAAAATAATTAGGATGGAATTATCTAGAATACTAGATCCCTCACTTGTGACATAACAAGGAGATAACTCAAACAAATACAATCACTAGTAAGACACCACATGTCTTTTGTATTAAGTTATGAAACTACACCAATGGTAACTCATGTTTAAAATTCTCAATGTGGTGGTTCCCATAATCCAACTGATATTAACATATCACCCCTGGATATCTTAGTTTAATCGGTCTTGAAACTAAATCCTACTATACATGTATAAACCCGTGGTTCAATATGTCTAGGTATCCCAACCAAACCCATATAAGAACATTAAATACACATATATATAGTAGAATAAAGTCCATATTGTGAAATAATACATTGAGGTCTGAATAAAAAGGGAATATCTTCTTATACCATTGGAAAAACATAATGAATACATGAAATATCACCTATAAGTGAGGCCATCCCAATACTAAAACCACTCTAAAACTATGGAGTGATTCCTCCGTGTGATCAACACAAAAAATACACATTTTACTGATGATTTGACTCTTAATAAGTAATATAATAACATCATCAAGTGGGAATAAAACTTCCTCCACCCAATCAATGTCTAGGAGAGACTAGGGATATGGGTAAAATGATTGATTTCACGTAAAATATACAACTATAACTAAAGAAATTACTATAAGATTCACTCAATAAACACTAGAGAGTATCTCCATATATTCTTGTTTTGTAGATAGCATCATATAACACAAACACACACAAAGATGTCATTATAAAAAAATATGTGAACAAATCATATAGAATCATTTAGAGATATTTAAAAAAAACCCACTCAGGGAGTAGAAAATAGTTTCAATAAAATATATTTTTGAAACCTCTAAAAAAATTGAAAATAATTTCAAAGAAGATAAATTTTATACATAAATATCTTTCACTACATTAAAAAAGGACTCAATAAATAGAAAATGTTTACAAAATTACAATTACAAATTAAAAAATGAAAAATATTATTTGAAAATATATAACACTAATTGATATCATTCTTCATTGGTCAGAAATCCTTTAATGAAAACTAATTAACTAGTTAGTAAAAAAATCTTCTTTTATTCTCGCATGTTTATATTAAAATTTCAAGAAAAAACATGATTTAGAACAAATACATAACATCATTGGAATGAAATAATTATTCACTATTAAAACAAAAAAATCATGAAATTATTTCCCAAAATATACATGTTGTACCATCCCTACACTAAGAAATAAAATCAAAACAGCTATCAAAACATATTCTTGATATCAACATTATAGAAGAACCACCTTGAATCTTTTACCATCAATGAGTCACTGAAAGAATCTAAGAATTACTATTTCTAAATAACAATATAAAATTGATGGTAAGTAATGATTAACCTAAAAATTTTGTTGACTTACATGTGTTAATCTTGCTATAAACCCTGTAACATTTTCTAAACAATGTGCCCAATAATTGAATGGTTTTTGAGGATTTCAAAATAGACTTTAACTCATGATTCCTTTTTTTTGGTTTACACCCCAAAGTCCATAATAACCCACAATGAAACCAACACATTCCAACAAGGAACTAAAGTCGTTCTATAACATTATAACTCATGAAATAAAAATTAAAGGAAAAATAATTCTCAAATGACCATGGTAACTCAAGTGGCATCATGAAAGGTTCTTATCAAGAACCATTCACCATTTTTACAGTGAGTTTTTGATTATTCCTACCTCCTTTATAACATACACCATTAACCAAACCCAGGATGTGTTACCACACTTCTGTCTAGGTATGGTTCTGATACCATTTTGTATATATCCAACCTAGGTAAACTTGACAAGTCACCCAAGCTAGCTGAACACAATATCCAAAGAGCATTCCTAATCACCATGGGTCTATGTTAAGAACTTTTTTATCAATATGTAAAATCATTGTAACAATTTTCAATTGGATGATAACACAACATGTATCCTTTATAAAAAAATAAGATATAGAATCAGATTAAAATGATGAGGAAAAATAAAAATCCATGTGACATACAAGGGAAAGCCCAATATATTTATACTGAAAGAGAAACCAAACAAGTGTAAAACCATTTCTCTATGTGAAAATCCATCCCCACCATGAAAAATTACTATAAAGGAGATAAAAACTGATGGACTTTTATATGACACATGATTCCATTCTTTTTACCTCTAACAAAATAACCAAGAATAAAAATAACATTCGTGTCAATCCTATAGATAACATGGTGAGTAAAAAAATCTTCAAATACAAAAAAGACCAATATAATAAAATCTAGTTTGAGAGATTCATTTTAACTTCCTAAAACAATAAGATAAACATGGGATAATAAAAACATGTTATATAAGTGAAACCATCTTGCATAAAATAATAGTGGTGTCAATCCTATAGGAATTCATAAAAATGAAAAACGAGGAATACTATACTGGAAAGTGAATCCTAATGTACATAGTCCTATCACCAGTTTGTCAGTATTATGCTACCCATCTTCTACCATATCCTCTTGGGAAATTATTCAAAATCCAAAATATTGTTGAACAAAATTTCCATTATTAATTCACAACCAATGTTTATAGGTTTTACCTTGTTATATGTTTCCACAATAACAAAACAAAATTCATAAATTCTATTTTACAAAACATTTTCATAAGAAAAGTATCACCAATACCATGCTTTGAAAAGATACATTTTAATTATGTAAAGTATTTAACAATTGATGAAACAAAAAAGTGGATTATTTTTTAAATAAATAAAATGTTTTAAACATTTTTAAAGAAAAACAAAGATAAAATTTTAGAAAAAAATCTCCTCACCTATTCTAAAAAAGTATTACATAAATCCACTAGAAGGAACTAAAATAAAAAATAATTAATTTTTCAATCTAAGCCAAATGATTTTTATGAACACCATGTATTTTTTAGGAGAACAAAAAATTATACAAACACCTAGACTAAACAATATCAAAAAAACCCATCTAAAAATCATCACTAAGGGAGAGAAGAAAGAATCAATATGAGATGAAGGTCCATGCAAGATCTCCAAGGAAAAACAAACTCAAATCCTTCTTAATGTTTTCCATAAAGATATGTATGAAAAAACCCAAAATCTTCTCTAGAAGATCCCAATAAATCAAGATTAGTTATTGTTGTTCTATTTTAGATAAATAAAATACTAGGTTTACTGGTTCACATTGAAAATAAGACCAAAATTTAATTATGTTATTTAACATTGTTTTTAATCATTTCTATATATTTTAGAATATAAAAAATGTCATAAATTGGATAAAAACATTAAGGTGGAAAGAAAAATAAGTTTTAATCATTTCTCCACATTTAAAATGGATTTTAGGTGTCACAATATATTCCAGAGAAGTGGAAATGAAAAACAATATTTATATTTTCTCCCAATAAAGTACATTGTGTAAAGGTAACATGGTTTTCCAATTTCCCAAGTCACTGTAATATTATAGATCTATTGGAGGAAATATTTTTCTATACAAAACACTTCTTTACCATAACGTAACTATGTATTACCCTTAAACATATCAGATTACCCATAAAAGTCTAGATTTTCCTTATGAAAGTCTAGATTACACTAAAAATAGTATTTGAAACTAGATAATTACCCTTATAATGTGCATGGACTAACCTTATTCTAATTTACTATACCCTTAAGTATCATTTATAAATATCCTTTAACCCTTATGTAGTCTAATACATGACCCTTATGCAATCTAGTACCCTTATTCATACATATTTATTGAAGTCTGTACCCTTACACAATCCCTGGGTTAACCTTATGTAGGCATAAAAAATAAAGTGTACCCTAACAAATCACATGAATTACCATTACATATTAGTTTATTTACCCTTAAATTACCTATATATAAGAAACACTACCTTTATATAAAATACACTGATCCCTTAGGTAATAAGGGAAAACACAGGATGAACCTTACACAACCTATAAAAAATGAGGTTACATTTACGTGCGGTCTAGGTTCTACTTCGGTAGTTCAAACCTTACTCAAATGAAAAACATTAAAAAAGTACCATACTCTTATATAACCCATGGAAAAAGGACTAATTTTGATAACCTTGAAACTTAGGGTTTTCACTTAAATAACTCATAAAAACCCCCTTTACCCTTATAAATCACATTAAAACCCCCTACATGTAGGTATGGTAAATTTTAACTTTATGTAAATCCTATTCCATATGTAATGGTAAAAATAAACATGGAAATTTTTAAATTGTCAATTAAAGAACTTAAAAATAAAATAAGAAAGGTGGTTCTAAAGATAATTTAATAAAATTGGACGTTATAGAACACCTTCAAAACTTAATAAAGAAAATAAAAGTATCACAAACAAAGAATATTATGGAAAACCAAAAATGGAATGTTATAATGTAATAGAACATTATTACTCACACCTTTCATTGTAATCTCTATGTGAATATAGAATTCATGACCAAGTATCATGTGAGGATAAAGTGCCATACAATGAGGATTTAGATACATGAATACTGGGAAAAAAGGCATTATTGGGACATGAAATGTTAATTATTTTTCAATTATCTTTCATCTATTTATATAAATCGTTTTTATTACCACTTTGGAATCTTGTTTATTTATTTTATTAAATATATTATTCAGTTTTCTTTATGTTTAATCTAAATTATTTAATTTATTTATTTATAATTTAATATATTATTTTTTATCATATGAAAATATACTGATGGTATAGTGTCCCAATAACAAACATAGACCTTCATTTCTATTTGATATCCTCTTGGGTATGGGGAGGTATGCATGAGGACATGTGGAAATCTAGCTCAGACCTAGGGTTTTCAAGTATCAAGATCATTTGATGCCTAGTGGATTCCAAGAACATGGCTTTCTTGATGCCTAGTGGATGATGAATAATACACACACACAATGTCAGTTGCATGATTACTAGAGGATATATAGGATCATGTTCCTAGTTTCCTAATGTTTGCCAAGTAAAATAATCATTTAATACTTCATGGATATTAAAAACATGACTCACTCAATGTCCAGTGGATTTTGTGGAGAATGATTAATAGACTCATATCTAGTTCTTTATTACTTTATATCTTTACATTTTTTTCGACATGTATCCATAATATATATCGCTCGGGATTGTGGTATCTTGGTTAGCACATGAGTGATTTGTTAGAAAACTTTTTCATGGATTTATTTTGATTTAAATTGATATAATTATTTACTCATTTACTAAAATCATTGAATATACTTCTTATAAATGAGGACCCCTGTTAAGGATTTCTTGGTTGAGTTATATTTAATCTTGTACTAATTCCCTACTCATGAATTTCGGGTTTCTTATAGATTTCATGACTAGAGAACTGATGAAGTAAAAGTACCATATATTATATGTTTGATATGTGGAGCATAGAGCATGTGGAGGGACTGGGATAGACTCTAAGGAATTCCATAGATTTATTTATTTATTTATCTGTTGCACATATACTCTGGTTTGGCTTACCGCCTTTGGTTCTCATTTAATAATTTATTTTATGACATGTGTAACCTTTTGAATATTTATATTAATCATGATTACTCTGGTGGTTTATTTTGTACTTTTATTAATTATTTGTTCCATTTCAAGATACTATTGGTATATTATCCCCGCTGATGTACTCAGACACTAAGGGATACATAGAATCCTCCTACGTTTGGGGAACTACACATGAGGTTATATAGAACTTCAGCTTGAACTTAGTGGTTTGTGTCATAGGTACCGTTAGGAATCCTATAAAAATATGGTCTTCCCATTACACTACTAATTATACCCTTATGAATTTTCCTTGTCACCCTTACAATCCCTTTGTAAAATCATGGTTACTATTACACAAAACAATAGGTACCCTTACTAATACATTGAAAAGGTATGGTCACCATTAATAATACAGATAAGTACAATTAACCAATATTAAAATATAGTGTCTTGGCCTTATGGGCCTTCAATTAAATTTCTAACCACTTATAGCCCGATTTAGTTAACATTTTGACCAAATTTGTCCCATGTGCGTTGGAGACCATACTGGTATTTTCCATGAACCATATACACCTGACACATGGTATTCACTATCCACAACCATAAAGGGTTTTAATTACACCGCTCCAACAGCTCAAAATCATGACATATTGCATAATATTGAATTTGGAAGAACTATGAGTACCAAATATCCAATTACATAGTGGTATTCATTGTACTTACCTATTGAATATTATTCCATAGTTCAAAGGATTGATCTGTGGAGAAGGAAGAATAAAAACCGCATTTGTTAGGGGATCATCCCCAACACATGTCATGTGTATAAGGGTCATGGATGATACAATTAAGGTAACTATAGACATGGGACATTGGTGGTAAAAAATGTTTTCATCCAGGGATCGTTATGTAATGCATAAGATCTGTTTAAGGGTAAAACCATGTTACTCTTATGGAACACTGTTATTAAAAAAGAGTTAATAAAAATGGTTTTTTGGTTTTTTCTTCAGCAAGACGACTTGCAATGCCTCATTAGTGTTTTTGAATGATAGAAATCAGTAGTGTTAAATAATAATGAATTTTATTTATGTTGAAAATCCTATTTTAAATGGTTTTAAAAATTCCAAATTTAATATTTCATTAAAACATATAATAAAATGGTTCTCTTAATTTGGGGATTTTTTTCCCCAAATAAAAACACCATCTATATTTCATCTTAAAATAACAAAACCCCTTATAAACACATTTTTTTAAAAGAAATTTGGAATGATATTGGGTGTTATACAACCGAATCCTAATTTTTTTTCCTTTCATCATCACTATGAAATTCAACGGGACGGAATAAATGTAGTTCATCCTTGTGAGTTAGAGCATCAAATTTTCATCAAATGGTTTAGTGTCATGAAACATTCAGAAACCTATAAGGTAACTATTTCTATACATTGGTGATAGCCCATGAATTACCGAGTGTTCTTGAAAAATCCCTTATCTCGATTTGAGAACAATATTAGTTTATTGTGTGGAAGTATTTTTTTCAACTTCACATAGGAAAAAGATTTTTTTTTAAAATGGGTATTTTTTTTAATTTTATTCCATATTTTTATTTTATGGAATTAATAAATGATTAATTTTATTCTAAATTGGATATTCAATGAATGGGAGTGGAGACAATTCACATGTTAAAATGTTTAATAAAATTATTTTTATTATTATTTTGAAAACATGGAAAATAAGAACATATAGGAACCTTGGGTGTGGACATATGGTAGACATCGAATGATTGTGGTAGGACTCAATATCATCAGGATTTACATTTCTGGATAAAATTACATATTTTTTATAATTATGTATTTCAATAGGCTGGATCCCAACAATATTTCATGAATGAAAATTTAACTTATATAACATGATTTATATACACACATGTTTATCAATTGTTTAGCAAACATAGTTCACATTGAAAAGACTTTTTTACCTTGTATTCTTTTATGTGTGATGAGTAAATTATCAAACTACTTTATTTTGTAATATGGTTGTTTTTATTACTTCTCACATTGTATAATTATCATTTATATTCCAAATATTATTCATTTAAATATGGGTTGTTTTGAAACTGAAGGATGTTTTATAAAATGGTTTTTATATGGAAATGGATTTTCAATCTAGTTTTGTATTAATTATTGAATAAATAGTTATATGATGTTAGTATTAGTATATTTTCATTTGTTTTACCCAATGGGAATCCATGATCATATTCTACTTCTTCCATTATATGGATGCATTACAACTTTTGTTGGAATGAGGTTAACATATGGGAATCATGTAGTTCTCCGTTTTCTCTTAGGTTTTACATTCTTAGTGTGATGGATATTTGATAAAAAAATCCCACATAATGTATTGGATTTGTCTCACTGTGTTATATTTGTATTTTTAAATGTTTTTCTTGTTTTTTTCCTTCCGAAGGGCATGTTCTATTTTTCTACATTTTAATTAGTTGGGTTTTCACTTTTCAGTTATACGTAAGACTTATTTTGCATGTTTTTTGATCTCTACCTTGGGGTGGTCCATATTGTGTGACATCTCATGTTGACCAAGGTTGGAACAATAAAAAATGTTATTAAAGGGACTAAATATATAGAATTGTTATGAAAATACCATAATTTTTCTTAGGGTATTTAGTATATGGGAGCTAAAGCCATCATAATTCGGTTATTAATTTTCTAAGGGTACGTTTTGAGTTAAATTTATCATCTGAACTCGAGTAACCATTTTTGGAAAATAATTTATATCATTATTTATCTTGGTTATGATGTTATTAAAAGAAACGTTCATGATTTTTATTTAAATAATATGTTATGTCTTTACGTCTAGTGTTTATTTCATTAAACCCATGTTATATTTTAAATATTTATTTAATAGATTAATTATGAATTCTTAAGGATTGTAATTTCATATTGGAATTTTCATTTAGAAAAATTTTTATTGTATTTTTTTTCTCAATTAGGAAATGCCTCATAGAAGATATCTTCATAATTCAGGAGGTGAAGCTACAATACACATTTTTCATATGAGTATTCTAGTAAATCATTCTATGGTGGAATTCATTAGACACACAAATCATACTCTTGGACATGTATCTATTGGAAACTAGTGATATATGATAGATCCTGGATCAAAATTTACCATGCCGAATCCACATATTTTCCATAAAAAAAGGAATCTAGGAAAATGAGGAATAGTTTGAGTGGATTGAATGGATATTGAACATTTTAAAAAAACTAGATGAATATAATGCGGGTTTTCTAATTAAATTCTCGAAGGAGTAGGAAGAAGATTGTGGGACTCTATCATGCCAGCTATGTTACCTGGGGATCTCACCTTGAAGGCTTTCAATATGATATCGATCCAAAAATTATATCCCGAAAAAATTTAAGACCCAATATTTTCTAACCATATATAAATGGTAGAATTTACTTATGGAGTATTCAACCCATTTTTCTAAGATGTATCACCATGAACACAAGGTAGTTATTAACTATCACCTCAGATATCAGAGTTTTAAGATGGGTATGACTGCTAATATTGAATAAATAATGATTATATTATGTCTACCAACCCTTTTGAATTATTAGTGAATATTTTAATGATATAAAAAGAATAAACTAGGGAAAAAAATATCTGGTGGAGCTTCATTTGGTGTGGCAGATAGCCATGGTGAGACTTATGGCCAAAAAATGAAGTATAATGGTGAATAATTTACATTGGGTCCAGTTTATGATGCCACTTATGGATAACACCGTGTGGGTTTCTTCTACTATGGGAGGCCTGGTCCTACCAAGAACAAATTTATAGAAGAACCGATATATTTTATTAAATTTTTATGATATAGATATGTTATACATTTTTGTAGGAAAATGACCTAAGTTAGAATGGGTGGATACACACTTATCAAAGGCCCACATGATTATTCTAACTCATCTAAATATCAAGAAAAAGGGAATACTCATGATGTAAAGAAATATCAAGGAGGATATAAAGATAGATATATTTATTATAGAGAGTTTTCAGTAGAGTAATTTGAGGTAGTGATGAATATTAATAATGCCATGAAATTCATTTCATCCTCTACAATAATATCATTATTTGATAATAGTGTAAATCACACTTTTATATCATATATATTGTTCAATGTGTTCTAATTATGTAAAAAACATATTTACTTAATTTTCTAACATAAAGTACTTTAGTAATTAGGAAAGAACAATGTTTTAGGTGTCCCATGTGTTAGGTGATGATAACCGATTTTGATGCGGTGTGGGATTTCGTAGTTCTCAATATTTGATATCAGTTACCGTATCATTGGAATAGATTATATTGTCAAAATTAATGATTAGATTGACAATAATTATCTTTCAATTTAGTTTCTATCTCCCAATGGTGTTTCTCATGTCTTCTAGTGTGGTTGGGATTATAGATTTGGTAGATGAGGGAATATTTTTCATTATGTTGGGATGATCTAATTTTAGTTTTTAGAAATATTCCTTAATTTCATTGATCCCCATTTCAGTAGGGAAAATCCTTTAATATTGAGTTACACCCTGAGGTATTTCATGATTTTTTCTCCAAATTACCACCTATGAAAAAGGTTGAATTTATTATTTAATTGGTCCACTTGAAAATTCCAATTTCAGTACAATCAGCAAATATGGAACTAACTCAGTTACATGAGATTAAGGTTTAGCATACATATATTGAGTAAATGGGATTTATTCATCCTAGTGTTTCACTATAGGATTTAGCAATTCTATTTTCAAATAATGATGATGGAAGAAGAAATATTTTTGTTGATTACTAGATGATGAAACAAGTGATTATTATGAATAAATACCACTTTATTTGAATTGAAAACCTTTTTGATCGTATCAAGGGACTCCAATCGATTTCTAGGATATTCTTATGACCAGGGTACAACCAGTTTTGTGTCATAGAAGAAGATATACCTAATAAAACATTTTTGTGTTGGTATAGAAATTTCATGTTATTAGGTATTTCATTTGGTCTCACTAATTCTCATATTGTTTTTATAACAGTGATGAACTAGATCATTCATTTTGTTGGACTCTTTTTTTTGTTTGGACGATATTATACTACCTTATTTGGAAGAGGATATGACCAAGGTTCATTAAAATATTATCATGTAGTGTTAAAGGAGCTTCGTCTAAATGGAAATATTTCAAAATTTTACTTCTGTTTCATGAAGGTTAGTTTTTAGGAAATTTTTTATCTAGGTTGGAATCTTAGTGGACCATAAAAAGATTCATGCAGCGATTTCATAGGAGAAACCCAAGATGGTTTTTGAGATTAAGAGTTTCATATGACTATTGAGATATTATAGGAGGTATTTTTATGATTTCTAAAAGATTTATTATCTTATTATATACTTTACCCATTGTAGAGTTTTGTTTAAGTGGAATGATAAATTTCTAAGATCTTTTCAGGAATTTAAGAAGGGGTAGTATACGGATCTAGTTTGGATTCTTTCGAAACCAATTTTGTGTTACGATTTTTTATGTGATGATTCTACTATAGAAATTTGGGTTTTTATTGATGAATATTGTAACGCCCCGACCCCAGCTACCCAGAGTCGGTGCATTACTTCGTAACATTGGCATGATCACAAAAGATCAAGTCTCGAAAGACCGATTAGTTTAGTAGCCTTGGAAACACTAGATACATTCGTAAACGTTACATTACATCATAAAGTGAAAAACTACAATAAAAAAGTCTCCATAGTCCACACTCATATCCTCTTCTGACTATCCCTGCAGGTCATTCATAAAATACTTCTTCACATCCTGGAAAATATTAAAACATTGAAAGGGGTGAGCTCAGATGCTCAGTAAGGATAACAATATTGCGGAAGCTTTCGTAAATAAACATAAACATTTAAGGCAATGTATAACTAAAACAAAAGCCTTTTAAACTTGAACATCAACATAATATGGCAAAAGTAAAATGAGATAATGCCATTTACTTCTTCACATGGATATTCTACTGGTCGAATAATCACATGCAATATCAATAACCACTTTCATAATGATGGAATGCATAATGCCAGACTATCATAACCACGTAGTCAAGGCCTCGTGCCAAGACCACAAATAAGATTTTGTCAAGGCCTCGTGCCAAGACACTAGTTTGTCTCATGAGACCTGCCGATGCATCGAGGAGCTATAGCGGGCTCCACCCGTCACTTATTAAGTCCAATGCATTCCTCATATGAATAGGTTTAAACATATCATAAACCATAACATAATCATATCACATAAAACATGCATAAAGGAAACATAACATTTCCACATTTCAATCACAAGATATAAATACAACACATTGATATAATAAAAATGCTTTCAAAACCATTTTCAATACCAAAATAAAAGAAAGTTAAAACTTTGTATTTATTTTTCATTAAAAAAAATGATGGCTTGTAGAGGAAGCCGAATTTCAAATAATGGTCACGGCGGCGGAGAAGTCGTTGTCGCCGCATAAGTACGGAAAGAAAACATTCCCTTTTGTCGTTTAGCAAAACGCTTCGTATAAAAAAGATTCCTTTTGAATAAATGTAAAAGTCAAAGGGGTTTATACACCGTATAAAATAAAGTTGTGTATAAAACCAAATATGCCTCAATGAAAGGGGATTGAGACGAAGTCCTTAAAAGATAATTTTTAAAATAAAATAGATCTATTATGTGTATTCACTATAGGTACACATAAAGAATGTAAAAATACAAAATAGGACATAATAATATCATGACATAATTTGAAAGTAAAAGATTAACCCAAAGAATGGAAGTTGGGTTAAGAAATTCCCTTACCTCGTGTCTGACTTGACTCAACCGTTCTTTAACCTCCTGAATAATAAACTAGAGTTAATATATACCTTATTAAGAACCATTTTTAATTTCATTATCCTTATTATATCACTTATTACAATGATATGAACATTATGTAATTATTTAAGTTAATAACGGTCGTTTTGTCGATCTTTGGTACTTGAGTCAACAATAAGCTTCTTATAATTACAAGTTGTTTATGTGGTGAAATATCCATTATATCCAGAATTATATTCATGATTTAGATGTCATATATATATTATATATCCTGTATATACATTCATTTATAATATTACGTAACATTTAGAGGTGAGAAATGAAATGCACCGTTCATGGAGACGGTAAGCCGTACGTACGCATGAACGCTACTTTCATTTCAATATCATATTTAATGGAACTAAATCATAATGATATAAATGTATAATATAATTCCAGTATAATATAGTGTATAATACCATTTACTCCATCCTTTATACATCCCACATATGGCATTAACGATTCAAATCACTTTGAGGGGGCGGTAGTCCGCCCTTCCTAAAATGAAATTATCGCGTTTTACCCATAATGGAAATCATAAAGTAAGCCATAAAGGAGAAATACAGAAGCATAAATAAAACATAAACACATTATATATCATATATAAATATAGTGACATCTTAATGGCCACCTTTGAAGGTGTTATATGAGTGTTGAACAATCATCATTTCGTGAGGCAGAAATTCGCCATCCACAGAAACCGTATGTTCTTTAACCATTAGATGTAGGTGTGTGTAAGTGTAGCTAGAATACTTCTTATAACAACATCCTAGTATATTGAGGATACTGGTGTTGTTACAAAAGAAATGAATAAAAAGAGTTTAGGGGGTTGGAGAAGAAAAATAAAACAAAACAACATTAGAAAATACATTACCTCAAAATCGGGTAACTCTTTTTGATTTGAGCCAAAGGCTTCCTTGGGAAGAGTTCTGCCCAAAGTGAGGTTTCTAGGAGTAAGGGAGGAATGTTGGGAGAGTATTTGGGCAGAGTTTGGCCGAGCCAAATGGCTTGAAAGTGTAAATGAGGTGGGAGAGGTGGGGGCCTTTTATAAGTGGAGAGGAGGGGCACTTTTGGAAAGATTGAAATGTTACATTATTTCACAATGCTTTTCGGATTCTAAAGATCCCACACTTATATAATTCGAGGCTAAGGTGATAAGGGTTCGAAATATCCTCATCCAATTGGCTTTGGGCAAGTGTAAGCCTTGGATTTTGCATTATCTTCCCATTTTATTTAAATCGTTAAATAATGAGGTCATCACTGCATCATCATGATGTCATAAATAATTTAATTTATTTAATGTCTAAAAATTATAAGAAAAATACTATGATGTAGGAAATCTTTTTAGCTTTCTAATGAATATTTATAATCAAAATTGGGACTTGTGTAACCCCACTTAAAAATTGTTTTAGTAAAACATTTTATGTTTGTGTCATTTTTTTACTTTAACATTAAATAAAAGTTATTTATGTCATTTTCTAACTAAAGTGGCTCCATGGGGTCCCCAAGTTGACCCATGGGTTGTCTTGGTCGGCCATGACTCATCCAATAGGAGTAGGACAAGTGTCAAGCTCATATCATATTAATAAAACATTGTTTTTACCTTAAACTACACTAATTACCTCTAATCGCGATTAAGAAATTAAAAGTTACTATTCACCAAAAAATTATTTTGATCTCATTGAACCACATTTTACTTCTTAATGACAACCATGTATGTCGGATTTTTGAAAATCAAATCACAGAAGTGGTAATATTTCATTTAAACGAAAAATCAGTTATTTAACTACCACTTAGTGGTTTCACTATTCATCAAAAATTGAAGTTTTTCAGAATAAGGCCAAAATTTCACCCTAAGCTATAATTGATATTACAAATTCAAAAATGATGTCTATTTTACAAAATTCCAAACATATTAGTTTCATTAATTAATTTTATAATTAATTCCCGCTGTCACAACAAATAGCGTGTTTTTAAGAAACAATTTATATCAAAAGATTGGCAATTGTTTATGTCCAATTTCAATGTTAAATTAATTCTAATGACCACCATTGGATAAAATGGTAAAAATATATTCTAATTATACTCTAAAACCCTCAATAGTATAATTTATCACTATGAATTATTTTGATTAAAAAAGTTGTTTTAAGTATTTTTCACTATTCATAAAAATTTTGAAGTTCTCAGAAAATTACAAAAAATTCAACATAGGCTAATTTCAATATTAGGAATACAAAAATGAAGTCCATTTTGAAATATAAAATTTATATAATTTTAAAAAGTGGTTATTACTATTCATAACGGCTACTTTGATTTGTCGCGATGTTTTAGAACTCGAAGTTGCGTACAATGCAAGCTATTGTATTATTGAATGAGAAGCGTATCGTGGAAGCTCGGGGTGTTACATTCTACCCTCCTTCAATAAATTGCGTCCTCGCAATTTGAAATTTTTCTTTGATAATAAAAGGTTGAAAATAGAAAATACCTTTGTGGAAAACCCACATCGGAAATAAGGTTAATAAATATATAACATTAAAAGAAAGCAGGATAAGTACAAAGGTCACCCGATATAGCCCATTCTAGGATTCTATGAAAATATGGATATGGAAGAAAAACAAACCATCAAGGTCTGATGGAGAGTTATAGAAAACAGGATTAGGAGAAAGTTTAACCATAAGAAAATCAGAAACTTGTGATTGGTTAAACGGTCATTGAATCCCCAGTTGGAAAAGTTAACCGACAACATTTTTGTTTTAAGTTACCTTTTATAATGTTGAGGAATTTATTTATGAGATTTACTAAGAACGTAAGGGAATATACATACTTGTTATGTATACTTTCATTCGTTAATAAATTTTTACCACAAACCCAACTTTTACTCCAAATGGTAACAGAACTCAAAAATATTCTATTTATCCTAATTGTATAAGGTTCAAAATGTTAACACATACCATTTAGATTAGTAAAACTATTTTGTAATAACCAGGGACTTCCTGTAGGCTAGTGGTAGGAAATAAAGGCTTGTCGCACTATGGTTGTGGGTTCGATTCCTGCAGCTTTGTCCGACGCGACGGGTTATTCCCCAAACAAAGAAAAGTTTCTCTTATTGTCACATACTAAAAATATGATTACCTTAATCATATTAAAACCTTACTTAAATCAACAAGTACTGCAGTACAATACTTATATATATATCACATTATTCTAAAAACCAGAATATAATCCATGAGTCCAAAAGCACCAATACATTAGTTATTCCGCTTCAACTGTAGTCACAGCATAAGATTGGCCTTGATCCCTTGGCCTTTTCTGAGGTAAGTTTCCTTGACGCTTAGGACATTCATTTGCATAATGACCCATTTCTCTACAATTGTAGCATTCAACTTTGACACCCTCTTTCTTTCCCTTGCAATCACGAGCCTGGTGACCCTTTTCTCCACATTTATAACAAACTCCCATTCCTTTTAGGCAAGTACCAGGGTGATTCTTCCCACAATTATCACATAATGGAAAATCCTTCTTTCCCTTTTTACCATTATCTGTCTCTTGTTCCACCGTTCTCTTCTTCTCTTGCTTTACTTTGTTGTCATAAGACTTAGAGAATTCTTTTTCTGTCTTGATAGCACACGAGAGAATATCTTCGTATGATGAGAAGGATTGTGATACCAAAGCTCGACGGAGAAATGGTTTTAACCCATCAAATAAACGATCAATCTTACTCCTTGGGTTACGTATATAATCGGCAGCATGCCTCGCTAACCTTGTAAAGTTAGCCTCATACTTTGCGACATTCTCATCCTCCTTCTGCCTCAGACTCAGAAATTGCCTTTCCATATCTGCTCGATTGTCACGAGGAAAGTATTTTTCTAAGAAAAGATCTTTGAACTCCCTCCATTCCATATTCGATACGTCATCATCTTCCTTTGTGTTTTGAATCAGCGACCACCACTGATCGGCATCTCCAGTGAGGCGGTAAACTGCCATGGCAACCTTCTCCATTTCACTACTCCCCAAGGCATGGAATATTTTCTCTAAGGAATTTATCCATTGCTCAGCTACTATAGGATTTGTACTCCCATTGAAGGTTGGTGGTTGTTGCCTCATGAAACGGTCTAGCATTGATCCTCCACGTTGCGGATCAGGGTGCTCCATACGAGTAAGGTTATTATTCATAACCTGAGTGAGTTTTCCAAGTATGGTAATAAGTTGATCAGCACCAGTTGTATCTCCAGATCCACAATAATTATCTTGATCAGGAGGGCAATCCCTACACGGAGTTCGTGCATTGATACGGTTTCCATTCCTTCTACTAGGCGCCATTTCTAAACAATGGCATAAACTAGATTAGTTTATGAATCAAAATACATAATTCCATACTTGTAAAACACTTTACATAAATTGAACTATTTATGGATATAATCCATAATCATAAAAAGAAATGTTTTCTTTGAGGAAGTATATACTCATAACCCTTCATAGTGGTTTGTAAAGAAAATGAGAATTATCCTAAGCATATCCCCCGGGAGTGTCGTAACCAAGAGTGCAGCAAGGCCCGTTGTCGTGCACCAGTTCCCGTTCGAGTCTAGCTCAAAGCGGTGTTTTCGGGTTTTACCCCTAGGTACATCTGTGCCAGAGCCGCCTCTACCTGCTCGTATCCAGACAGGGATGTATTGCTCGGAAAACTCACAAAATCTCTACAATAACAAAATTCTTGGAAGTTCTTCTATACTAATCCTCAAAGTCTATCTTTGGGCTATGTTCTCTAATCAGAGTTTATCTAAATCTAGCTTCCAAGGTTAGTACTAAACTGCCTCTGATACCAACTGTAACGCCCCGACCCCAGCTACCCAGAGTCGGTGCATTACTTCGTAACATTGGCATGATCACAAAAGATCAAGTCTCGAAAGACCGATTAGTTTAGTAGCCTTGGAAACACTAGATACATTCGTAAACGTTACATTACATCATAAAGTGAAAAACTACAATAAAAAAGTCTCCATAGTCCACACTCATATCCTCTTCTGACTATCCCTGCAGGTCATTCATAAAATACTTCTTCACATCCTGGAAAATATTAAAACATTGAAAGGGGTGAGCTCAGATGCTCAGTAAGGATAACAATATTGCGGAAGCTTTCGTAAATAAACATAAACATTTAAGGCAATGTATAACTAAAACAAAAGCCTTTTAAACTTGAACATCAACATAATATGGCAAAAGTAAAATGAGATAATGCCATTTACTTCTTCACATGGATATTCTACTGGTCGAATAATCACATGCAATATCAATAACCACTTTCACAATGATGGAATGCATAATGCCAGACTATCATAACCACGTAGTCAAGGCCTCGTGCCAAGACCACAAATAAGATTTTGTCAAGGCCTCGTGCCAAGACACTAGTTTGTCTCATGAGACCTGCCGATGCATCGAGGAGCTATAGCGGGCTCCACCCGTCACTTATTAAGTCCAATGCATTCCTCATATGAATAGGTTTAAACATATCATAAACCATAACATAATCATATCACATAAAACATGCATAAAGGAAACATAACATTTCCACATTTCAATCACAAGATATAAATACAACACATTGATATAATAAAAATTCTTTCAAAACCATTTTCAATACCAAAATAAAAGAAAGTTAAAACTTTGTATTTATTTTTCATTAAAAAAATTGATGGCTTGTAGAGGAAGCCGAATTTCAAATAATGGTCACGGCGGCGGAGAAGTCGTTGTCGCCGCATAAGTACGGAAAGAAAACATTCCCTTTTGTCGTTTAGCAAAACGCTTCGTATAAAAAAGATTCCTTTTGAATAAATGTAAAAGTCAAAGGGGTTTATACACCGTATAAAATAAAGTTGTGTATAAAACCAAATATGCCTCAATGAAAGGGGATTGAGACGAAGTCCTTAAAAGATAATTTTTAAAATAAAATAGATCTATTATGTGTATTCACTATAGGTACACATAAAGAATGTAAAAATACAAAATAGGACATAATAATATCATGACATAATTTGAAAGTAAAAGATTAACCCAAAGAATGGAAGTTGGGTTAAGAAATTCCCTTACCTCGTGTCTGACTTGACTCAACCGTTCTTTAACCTCCTGAATAATAAACTAGAGTTAATATATACCTTATTAAGAACCATTTTTAATTTCATTATCCTTATTATATCACTTATTACAATGATATGAACATTATGTAATTATTTAAGTTAATAACGGTCGTTTTGTCGATCTTTGGTACTTGAGTCAACAATAAGCTTCTTATAATTACAAGTTGTTTATGTGGTGAAATATCCATTATATCCAGAATTATATTCATGATTTAGATGTCATATATATATTATATATCCAGTATATAAATTCATTTATAATATTACGTAACATTTAGAGGTGAGAAATGAAATGCACCGTTCATGGAGACGGTAAGCCGTACGTACGCATGAACGCTACTTTCATTTCAATTTCATATTTAATGGAACTAAATCATAATGATATAAATGTATAATATAATTCCAGTATAATATAGTGTATAATACCATTTAATCCATCCTTTATACATCCCACATATGGCATTAACGATTCAAATCACTTTGAGGGGAGGTAGTCCGCACTTCCTAAAATGAAATTATCGCGTTTTACCCATAATAGAAATCATAAAGTAAGCCATAAATGAGAAATACAGAAGTATAAGTAAAACATAAACACATTATATATCATATATAAATATAGTGACATCTTAATGGCCACCATTGAAGGTGTTATATGAGTGTTGAACAATCATCGTTTCGTGAGGCAGAAATTCGCCATCCACAGAAACCGTATGTTCTTTAACCATTAGATGTAGGTGTGTGTAAGTGTAGCTTGAATACTTCTTATAACAACATCCTAGTATATTGAGGATACTGGTGTTGTTACAAAAGAAATGAATAAAAAGAGTTTAGGGGGTTGGAGAAGAAAAATAAAACAAAACAACATTAGAAAATACATTACCTCAAAATCGGGTAACTCTTTTTGATTTGAGCCAAAGGATTCCTTGGGAAGAGTTCTGCCCAAAGTGAGGTTTCTAGGAGTAAGGGAGGAATGTTGGGAGAGTATTTGGGCAGAGGTTGGCCGAGCCAAATGGCTTGAAAGTGTAAATGAGGTGGGAGAGGTGGGGGCCTTTTATAAGTGGAGAGGAGGGGCACTTTTGGAAAGATTGAAATGTTACATTATTTCACAATGCTTTTCGGATTTTAAAGGTCCCACACTTATATAATTCGAGGCTAAGGTGATAAGGGTTCGAAATATCTTCATCAAATTGGCTTTGGACAAGTGTAAGCCTTGGATTTTGCATTATCTTCCCATTTTATTTAAATCGTTAAATAATGAGGTCATCACTGCATCATCATGATGTCATAAATAATTTAATTTATTTAATGTCTAAAAATTATAAGAAAAATACTATGATGTAGGAAATCTTTTTAGCTTTCTAATGAATATTTATAATCAAAATTTGGACTTGTGTAACCCCACTTAAAAATTGTTTTAGTAAAACATTTTATGTTTGTGTCATTTTTTTACTTTAACATTAAATAAAAGTTATTTATGTCATTTTCTAACTAAAGTGGCTCCATGGGGTCCCCAAGTTGACCCATGGGTTGTCTTGGTCGGCCATGACTCATCAAATTGGAGTAGGACAAGTGTCAAGCTCATATCATATTAATAAAACATTGTTTTTACCTTAAACTACACGAATTACCTCTAATCGCGATTAAGAACTTAAAAGTTACTATTCACCAAAAAATTATTTTGATCTCATTGAACCACATTTTACTTCTTAATGACAACCATGTATGTCGGATTTTTGAAAATCAAATCACAGAAGTGGTAATATTTCATTTAAACGAAAAATCAGTTATTTAACTACCACTTAGTGGTTTCACTATTCATCAAAAATTGAAGTTTTTCAGAATAAGGCCAAAATTTCACCCTAAGCAATAATTGATATTACGAATTCAAAAATGATGTCTATTTTACAAAATTCCAAACATATTAGTTGCATTAATTAATTTTATAATTAATTCCCGCTGTCACAACAAATAGCGTGTTTTTAAGAAACAATTTATATCAAAAGATTGGCAATTGTTTATGTCCAATTTCAATGTTAAATTAATTCTAATGACCACCATTGGATAAAATGGTAAAAATATATTCTAATTATACTCTAAAACCCCTCAATAGTATAATTTATCACTATGAATTATTTTGATTAAAAAAGTTGTTTTAAGTATTTTTCACTATTCATAAAAATTTTGAAGTTCTCAGAAAATTACAAAAAATTCAACATAGGCTAATTTCAATATTAGGAATACAAAAATGAAGTCCATTTTGAAATATAAAATTTATATAATTTTAAAAAGTGGTTATTACTATTCATAACGGCTACTTTGATTTGTCGCGATGTTTTAGAACTCGAAGTTGCGTACAATGCAAGCTATTGTATTATTGAATGAGAAGCGTATCGTGGAAGCTCGGGGTGTTACAAATATAAATAAGGTGGTGGATTATGGCTCTCTCTATTTATTCCACCATGATAATAAATACTACACCCATCACCTTGAGTTGGAATTTGTTTTTGGAAAACTAAAAATATTTATCAATAACTATTTTGGGAATTATTTATGGTGTATTTTGGTTGTAAAATCCAAAAGTATATTTTCTCAGAGGGATATGAAATTTTTATAGAGGCATTGGGTGGAGTATCTTAAAAAAAGATATTTTTTATACCAATTAGAAAGGGAGTGCATTTCCTAAAGTGTTGAGAGAGAGGTTTGCAAATCATGACCAGAAGGATTCTATAGAGGAGAGGTATCTAATGATCATGTTTTTTGAGATGAGATTGGGAGTGGAAGATTTTGGTGGACATGTGTTCTTAGATTCTATGAATCCGAATTCATCATATGAAAAATATTTTCTCACGAAAATATATCAACGTTCATGTTATATCATTAATTGTGGGAGGCCATGGCTGATTTGTCTCAGTCTATCATTGGTGCTTTATATTTCCACATAGGATGGTCATTTGAGAATGATTTAGGAATGAGTTGATGGATAGTGAATTCCAGTCTTCTATGTCTATTCAACATGGTAGTAGCAAGATGGGGCATGATCTGATATATTTGTATTAATGGTCAGGGGTGAGGTGGTCTATTGCGTAATTTGATTCATGATTACTTACCTTTCAAAAGATAATGGAATAAAACTATATACCTATTACAATATTTTATACATTTCCTATTTTTGGGTGGAAGTGGGATGACATATATAAGGGCTTAATTATTGTATTACCACAGACTCTGCATAAAAAGGATAAAATTTGGGTGGCTATTGATATTCTAGAAAAGTCATCAAATTTTCTTTCTATTAAGGATACCAAATAGTGAAATATTTCAGAAAATTATATATATAAGAGGATGTAAATGTCCATTATGTTATTTCTAAATTTTATCAGATAGAGACCACCAATTCATAACCAATTGATAAAATGGTTTATCAGGGAAAATGGGAACACAACTAAAGTTATGTGTGACTTATTACCCTTGGTTGGGACCCATTAAAACATTTTTTGGTTGACCTTTTAGAACAATTTTGTGCTGGGTAGAATTTGGATAAAAGTCGTTAATTTGACCATGTCTTGTCCAAGAGATGATGGAAAACGTATAGTTTATTTAGAAGTGGTTGATGATAGATCACCTTCATCTTAAGTCCAATAAGTATTATTTTCTCTACCTGTTAGAGTATGAGGTAGAATACAGGGGTTTTCTCATAGTTTCTCTTCACCTGATAAATCATTATTTAGGATACAAGGCTGAGTTTTTATAGAGTTTTTTTGTCCCTTTTGATGTTTTTTAGCATCTCATATAGTTGGACAACTGGTTGGACGTTATATCACACTAGGAATTAATTAACAATGTATTTCATGCTTCCCAGGTGATGAGATACCAACCCGATCCTTCACATATTATTCAATTTGAAGAAGTTGATCTTGAGCCTGGTACCAATATAGTTGAACAGTTAGTGAAGAGTTTGGATATAAAATTTAAGGTATTAAGTGTTGGGAATACAAATGATTATACACGAATTTTATTTTTCTTTTTATACATTTTAACTAACATTAACACTCTGATATGTTTTATTAATGAAGTAAAATTAATTGAATTTCAAGAATATACTTATTGGTTCTTTTATATTTTTTCCAATGAAATTTTGGAAGTAATTAGTTTGATGTTTTTCTATGTATTCTAGAAATTTATATGGAGTCCGGAATCATTGTTCTAAATCCCATAATTTCAGAGAATGTTAGGTTTGAGAACATAAATATCATTAAAGATCACTACTTTTATTCCTTATGTTTAATATAAATATTTTTATTGGGAACCATACTTACAAGAAGGACCCTATGATCAAGAAGAAAACAAATTGTTGGCCAACTCAAAAATTGGAATCTACGGTACGTTGTGAAATTTACTTTCAATGATTCCGTGTGAAAATTTATCCCAATGTTTGAAGTAGTTGTTTATATAATTATAATTATTTATATTTTATGAGATTTTATAAATGGTTTTAATGGAATTAATATCTCATTAGAATCCATTAAAAGATCAATTCAATGGATTTTAGATAACATATTAAATTGGTCCTTTTACAATAGAATAATATTATTTTCTATGGTGATTCAAATTAATATTTCAAACAAACTGAGATTTATGAATATCACGATTTATCTGGAGATATTTATGTATCTATTTGACCAATATCAAAACCATGTTCTTATTTAATCTAGATAGAGGTATTATTTGAAATAGTGATTTAGAATAGAGATTTGATAATTTTAAATGTTTTTGTATATTCATTTAGAATTATATATTTTTTTCAAGAAGCATGATGTAGAAATATCTTATATTACCTTTCCTTGAGTTTGTCATTTTTTAGAAGAGAAGTTTTTTGATCCACGGGCATAACTTGGATATCTTGTTAATTATGTTAGGTCGATCATATAGTTTTTCAAAACTAAACATTGGGGATATACATGTTAGGATCTAATAATATGTGTTTATCCTAATTCTATGAATATGAATTATTTTGTTTCTATAATTCGTTCAATATCTATTATAATGATGAATTATTCAAAGCTGTATTTACATGATGGAATTATTATCTATAGAATAAGATACTTATTCTATGAGTTTCTACTACCACAATGAGATAATCTATTTAATCTCCCAAATCCTATCTTAGTCAATGATAGATTGTTATCTTCGCATAATAATAAGTGGATATCATGGTTCATTATTAAAGAACATAATATGTTTTATTGCTTAAAATGCTTGTACGTAGCTATATAGGACTATAGATAAAGGAAATGTTTCATGAAAATCTCCAAACTCATAGAAAATGAATTAATGGAGAATATTTGGGGATTTCTGTTCCATGAACAACTATAAAAATTGATTTCCATCTTATTTATTGTTTTACTCCTCAATCTCTTTAACGAAAATAGTATTGTGTCACATCACAAAGCGGGATTAATTTTAATTCATCCATGTTTTTTTAAAGTAAAAAAGTTCACCCCCAACACTCTTATGTGATGACATTTTCTGACCAGCAAATAGAGTCAATGTAGTGATCATTATCAAATTCTTTTATTCTATTTCAAGAACGAGTATAAGATCACTATGAAGAAAATATTTATATGTTTATTATAAAGAAATAAATGTAATTCATTAAAGAAACATCACTGGATAAAACTATGTTTATTGGAAATATAAAATTTTCTTCTATTTAGAAAATTATAGATTCAAATTTTACATGATGATTTTCAAACCATATAAAATTACTAAAAAACTGAAAATGTGAGATTATTCAAAGGAAGTTGAGTGTGATTTAAACTCAAAATATATTAATTCAATTATAAATGGAATTAGTCATAAGGTGTTTAATTATGTTTATCAATGTGTTACTACCAATGAAACATTATAGACAATATCTACTACTTATTAAGGAATATAGAATAACAAATAAAATAAAAAAATGCTAAATTAACGTTTGATACTGTCAAGATATATGAAAGATAAATAATCACTCAAATTAATAGATGATTAAATAAAATATTCAATGTTGTTGCTACCTTGGTAAATTCAATTCTAGAATAATATCAGATGTTAAAATTTATTTGGAGTTTTATCTTCTAAATTTAATATAATATATGCTTCGATGAGAAAATACAGAGTAGTTAAAATTTTACCAGTGGAAGAACTGATCGATAAATTAATGATGTATAAATATAAAATGAAAGATGAAGAAAAAGATCAAAAAAATGATCAACTGGTAGAATAAAAACATTATAATAAATTCTACTAAAAGTAAAAATATTATTATTGAGGATTTTGTATCCCCAAATGATTCTTATTGTTGAGACTCTGGAGAAGAATTGTCTCACCTATCTATAAGGTTTAATAAATTCTATATGAAGAGATAGAATTTCAATAACTCTCATAATGTTTCTAGAAAGAATAGTCATGGACAAAAAGAGGGTTTTTGTTAATAATTCAATCAAATGTGGCATGTCAGACCTAGCTACTCATAGGGTAAATAACATAAGTGAAACATATATAATAATTAATAGAAGTACAAAATGAAAGATAATTATCAGAGTATGGGTAAAAAGGTTATTAATTAATTGTAGTTTTTTATGTGGAATCTATAATATATTCAATATATGATTTACAAAAAATTCAATAAAATATAAAATAAAACATATCCTTTATGGAAAAATAAGATGAGAAACAAACACACAACTCCAATACTTCTTATTCTAAAAGCTTATCAATATCCAAAACAGTTATATATTTATCTATTGTTGGAGAAAAAATGAAAGTATGTTAATAAAACATGAATCCCTGACACATATTCGTATTTAAGTTATAAGGGAAAAATATTTCCTATTAAAAAATAAAATTTATATGAAATTCTAATTTAGTAAAACTTTTTCAAGATGCTATTTTCATGAAACTAGAATTAAATAATTATAAGCTAAAGTGGAATCCATTAAAATAAAACTTCTTCAAGATGCTATGTCCATGGGTCCAGCTAGATTTTGGGTACAATCCAACCTGACCATATTCCAACTACTTCCAAACCTTAGGTGAAGTATTCCAAAAGATCCATTCCACCAAAAGGAATCCAAAAAAGTCGACGGCACGTCAATTGGACATCCGAAGCTCAAGTTATAAGTGTTTCCGCACAGAGGGCCCGGTTGGTTTCGGGTTTGAACCAACACGGTCATTCCCAAACTTCACCGAAAACTTGAGTGTAATAGACCGAGATGACAGTCTCGATCCAAGGATCCCAAATCAACTGACGGTACGTCGATTGGAGGTTTGTATCCCAAGATATGGTCGTTTGAACGAACCTGGTCCAAAAATAGGGTGATCGGGCCCGATCCGACCCGGCCCAATACCCCCTAGGTCGGCCCAAACCGGGTCGACCTGAACTGGGTCCGGGTTCGGCCCAGTTGGGTGCGGCTCAGCTCAGCTGGCGTGGCCCGGCCCGGCGCGGCCCGACCGCGTGGCCAGCCTCGGTTCAGCCAGCGTGGCCGAGTGGAAGCCTCGGAGTGGGGAGGGCTCGGCCCCCACCGCTGATTGATGTCGGCGGCGCTTTGCGCCACCCGCCATCCCTGATTCCGTGGCCACACGAGATATCACACCTCGCCATCGTGGCATAGCCGCGTCGGATTTTCCTCGGCGATGCGCTGGGCGCCGCCGCCTCCAGGCGGCCAGACGGCTCTGGCCGCGTCCTTCGGTCACCGGCACCGCCTTGAGGTTCCGCGGGCCACCGGAGTTGCTTCGGTGGTCCGATTCAACTTTCTTCTGCACTGACAGTCATCTCAGGTCCCATACTCTATTGTGAAGGCCTCAAATCACTTTTTTTGTCCTGTTTCATCATCGTCGTCAATCCGCGCACAAACAACAATCTCTGGAGGGTTGTCGGTCCGTCTTTGTTCAGCCCACACCCTATGTGTTAGGTGTTATCAATTGGAAATAATCAGCACTTGATTTCAACAACTAATAAGGCACAATTTTAATCTATTAAAATTGAACATAATTCCCACCAATAGTCCCGTAATTAAATATTCCCATCCCGCAAAAAAAACATTCACAGATCAACTTGAAAATGAGTTGATCAGTGTTCTTTGTTTAGAAGGGAACAATCAAAAGAATATTAACATTCTAAAATCAAACCCCTACAACACAATGACATCGCACGTCATAGAGCCACGGAAAGAGGCAAGTGTTGCGATGATCAGATGTCGAGGAAGATTGGTGCTGATTCCGTTGACGTCGGAGAAAAAGCTGTCGTTGATGGGGACGTTCCCCGCAGTGGTGTCTCCTCCCATGTTGTAGAGAAAGAAAAAGGATTGGAGAAAACATAGAGCATTCTTCGCCGAGTCGTAAGGTCGTTCTTCGTTGGAGAGTCGATGTTCTTCCCCAAAAACTCAATAGCTCCCACCCAAAAAAGCCTTAACCCAAATAAAATAGTAACGTACCTTATTATTTTATTTAATACAAGACACATCAAATTCAAACAATCAAACCACCTTATTAATTAGAATTTTTTGGTCATGAATTTAAGAGGGGAGTATCTGCAGAGTCACATTTAATTAGGGGAATGTTGTCACATTAAAACCAAGGGAGTTTAATGGGAGAAGTTTAAGGGATTTATAGGGAGGTGGAAGGTTGGGGATAGTGTGAGCCCCACCTTTCAATTATCCACACATGGGAAGTTGGTTGGTCATGGGCCCCACCAACAACTTCTCGTGGGAGACAATAACTCCCAAAGATATAAAATAAAATTGTTCACACTATTTTATTTTTTTTAAACTAAATACCCAAATAAAATAAAACTCTCCCCGCTTAAAACGCAACACTGGTAAAGGTCCCCTTAAGCAATTACCGGCCCTGCAAGTTCATCGGTGCCATCAGATATCAATTCTGAGCGTCGATTCAAAAGATTGAAAAACCCGCTCGTTCGTTCACAAAACATACCCGAGCTAAACTTCCGAAATTGATTCCGGGAACACCTGGCCTCGGAATCAGGTGTCTTCAGAAGCTACAGACTCATAAAATTCCAAAGAATCAAGAAAAAAATTTTCCTTTCAATTTCCAAGTCTTTACATTACTCCCACAACAAGGCTTTATGTCCCCGTAAAGCTAAAACATAAACTAGGAAAACTAAAGGAGGTACCAAGAACGCATCTGAGCATTCCGCTCCATGTGCTCTCCTGGAGGTTCTCGTGCTGCCAACGAAAGCACACAAGAGGAATCGACAGTCCTCATAGGACCCATTCCTGTCGATCCTCAACCTCTAATGGAACCCCGTGAAAGTCGCTCCATCATCGATGTTCTACTCTCCGTGGTCGATGATGTGTGAAGGGTCATGCACGTATCTCCTCAACTAAGATACGTGGATGACATCGTGCACCCGGTGCAACTAAGGTGGAAAGGTCAAGCGGTAAACCACCTCGCCTACCCTACTGAGGACCCTCAAAGGTCCATTAAACCTCAGAGATAACTAGCCGCCTCAGCCACATTTCTGTAAACTTCGTCGAGGTGAGACCTGTAAAAGACGTGGTCGCCATCCTCGAACTTCAGTAGTCTCCATATCCTATCAGCATTGTACTTCTGTATGCACTATGCAGTTTCAATTGCCGTGAACCATCACCGATTCTACACGTGCTAACTCCTACACTATCCACAAAGGATACCTGAAACATGTCTAGTTTCTGACTCGCCACTCCTAACAGCCGAATATCAGTCTTCCAGCTGGGCATTTCTGCGACAATGTTCCCCTTCCCATTAGTATTGACTATCTCATAGTGATAGTCCTGGAGGAACTGAAAACTGAAAACTCTTGCTTCCATGAGGGTAAGGCCAGCCGACTCAAGAGTGATCGGGCTCACCCTCTTAAGCAAGAGTTTATCCTGTGATACCTGGGTTTCCCTTTTCACCGACCAAGGAAAAACCCCATCCCAAAATTGTAGATAAACCACAACCTTTTTTCCTAATACCATTAATTTGTGTATGAACTGCGATTGCCCTTTCCATACTCAAAATAATGTCGTAAGGCATCAACGCTGCCACCAAGAGGTTCCAACCAAAACACTCACCTCATGGGTCAGATCACACTGTCAGCGTATGTGTGATTATCAAGTCTCCTCCCAATGGTATCTCCAGACGTGAGGTTCAAGTCAACAGCTTAACCGAAAACTATAGGTCTGGGACAAGATTCGTGGAAGGAAGGGATGATTCGTATCAATTTCTGTTGTTATGGAAGCTAGTGGAAGACACAGTCCGTACATTGAATCATCCCTAGAGCCTTTTAGTCGTACTGCTTTGACCACATACAGCTACTCACTTCCCCTTCCCTCAAGCTCATTGGGCCTTGCTAGGATTACAAAGGTGGGTGGTTGAAATATGTCAAAATGTTCACCACCCCATGCTGCTCTCCTAGCTCTGCTTCCACGTCTGCTACCATGCAGATTCATCTGTCCTTTTCACTTCCTCTTCTTGAAACATTTTACACACCCAAGTATTCGAGACTTGCGCCAGTTTCCTGCTTTCCCACAGCTAACGTTCATAGGCTACGTCCACTCATCCAAAGAATTATCAACCAAACAGGTTCTCTATAGAACCCTAGTATAAGATGGAATGCATTGAGAAATAAGTGCTGGCTCGGATGTCCTTTAGACACACCTCACTCAGAAGTTCGAGCCCTGAAGTACTGATCATATCATATTCCTCGAGTACCAGGAATGGTTTGGTACGCCCCGATGAATTCTCAGCTACCCACATGCCGTCCTTCTGAGGCTGTGTAAGCTTTTTAAAACTCTCTTCTACCTCCTCAAGCCAGTCCTCAGCCGCCTGTGAGTCAAGCTCACCTCAGAACATGAGGGATATCTGGTGCTGAAACATAAGTAAGGAACTAAGCCTACAAGTATCCTCTACTGGTTCCGTCGGTAGTGTCTGTTGGAGAACAAGTAGTGATATATCTAGAACACTACCCGATGGTACTACCACAGGCATAGGTCCATGTGCCGAAGCCCCATAACTATACGAACCAACCTCATGGTCTCTCACTGGAAAAAACATGTAGCTAAGTCCACCATCTGCTCTACTAGTGTCTAAACTAGGTGTAAAAGCTCTAGCATTCGCCTCCATCTAGTCAACTGCTACTTGGGAATCTATCTCTCCTCGTAACCTCGGAGGCCCCTCCTACTAGAAGTCGTGGAAATCATTCTGCCAACGTGCATCATCCACTAGTACGGCTGGTGGAATCCCTTGCCTAATGGGTGGTGGTGCTGCTGGTAAACCACCCGAAGGTGCCATCATAGAAAGAGGGTCATGCACCAGAGTCTCGTCGCTCGGTGGGTCATCATCGAGTACTCTCTCAGAACTCCAACTGACTGTCTGTGTCGAGACATCCTGAACAGATGTGATATGGTCAACGATTTATACCTGGTGAGCAGACTTGGTTTGAGCTAACTTTAAAACTTTTTGGAAACACACACGTAATCAGTGTTTTCATGCATTAAGTCGTAAATCAGTAGTCAGGGTCCTGGTGTATGGATACGTCGGCCGCCGAACCAACACTGGACTCCCTGAACTGAAGACCACACATGGTACCCTTAACACTGTTTCTTCACAGAAAGGAATGATCAGAGTTCTGAGTTCTATGGTAGAACTGATTCCGCTGATACCAAATTGTCACGACCCGTCCTCGGGGACCGTGTCGTGACTACCCCAATCCCGCCTTCCATAGGCCAGGGGCTGGCAACTAGCACCAAAGGCATAAATCCCAATATGTGAGAAGGCATTGTCTTTATATAACATAAACACATCCAAACAGAGTGCAAGAGGAAGTAATACACTAAGTGCAAAAGAAAATTCTAAAATGTAAATGGGCCAGATCTCAAATCCAACTGAGAAGTATAGATACAACTGAAAGATAGTAAAACAGAAAAGACAAACAGCTGGAAAATAGAAGCAGCTCCTCGGTCGTCCACCTTGGATCCTACCGGAAGGGTAGGTACAGATATCCTCCTCAACGCTCTCACCCGCAAACTACCTTCGTGTACCGTCTCGTCCTGAATTCCACCTCCGGGTACTGTCTCGTCATGAGGTCCACCTCCGGGTACCATCCAATCCTCATACACTCGGTCTCTATCAGCTCTATCCATCGTCTACATCCAAGACAACGTGGTGCGGGCATAGCCCGTGCAGGGGTGAGTATAACGATACTCAGTAAGGACCCCGAGACCCTCAAGGTCTCACTAAATCCAACTAGGATAACCACAAAGAAAAGATACAACATGTAGTATCACCCAACTTTACTTAGGTATATGCCCATACATATACATATGTCATCAATCCCAGTTAGGCTCCAACTCACGAGCCCAAGTACAACCCAGGCCACACAAGAAATCACAACCCAGTCCACACCATAAATAACAACCCAGTCCACACAGGAAATCACAACTCAGTGCACACCATAAATCACAACCAGTCCACACAAGAAATCACAAGAGGTAACCACTACTTAGGTATATGCCCATACATATACGTAAGTTATCAACTATCTCATCTCAATCATGAGGAAATCACAATGGTTATTGACTCAGCTCGAACCAGGATTTTCATTAATGATATCGAATCCACAACTGTTGAAGAGCTCCCTCTCTATCAAGTACAATGATCTTGTCATGACTCTGAGGTGCTTCTCAATATCCTAAGACTGCTGAGGTACTCCTCATGTCGAGTACTGCGGGTCAGCGACCCAAACACAGTAGTGCTCCCCACCGGGGTCTTCCACCCAAACACAGTAGTGCACCCCCCCTAATAGTCTATCGAGGTACTCCTTCTGTTGAGTACCGCGGGTCTGCCACCCAAACCCAGTAGTGCTCCCCTCCATGGGTCTGCCACCAAAACACAGTAGTGCTCCCCACTGGGCTGTACTAGTCACTCCGACTCGAATCGGACAATCAGTCTTCAGGTCTCAGACAGCTACAAGGTCTTCGTACTCTGTAAGCTCATCTCCGAGAGGATCAGCTCCATGAGCTACTGGTCGATAACCCAAGTATCAAAAATTCCCGCGAATAACTATCTCAAAGGACCGCCTCATCATAGGGGTCTCAATGCAACAGAAGGCGCGTCAATCGGACGCCCAGTCTGTCAGTCATTAGCCGTTTCGTCCCAGGGGCTTGGTTGGTTTCTTGTACGAACCAACCTGACTATATCTCAAATGTACCCCAAAATCCCATAGGGTATAATCAAAGTGATTGTTTCTTAATGAGATTAACAATTCTGTTGATGGTTTGTCAAACAGTCGTCCGGTCTGAAAGTTATCATCTTTTCCGTTCTAGGGGCCCGGTTGGATTTCGGGTACAATCCAACCCATCCATATTCCAACTATGTCCAAACCTCAGGTGAAGTATACGAAAATATCCATTTCACCAAAAGGAATCCAACAAAGTTGACGACACGTCAATCGGACGTCCGGACCTCAAATTATAAGCTTTTCTGCTCCGAGGGTCCGGTTGGTTTCGGGTTCGAACCAACCTGTCCATACCAAAAGTTCACCAAAACCTTGAGTTTAATATACCCAAATGACCATCTCGATCCAAGGATCCCAACACTACTGACGGTGCGTCGATCGAAGGTCTGTAGCCCATGATATGGGCGTTTGAAAGTTTCTGGTCCAAAAATAGGGGGTTCGGGCCTAGTCGGACCCGACCTTATACACCCTGGGTCGGTCCGAATTGGCTGGCATGGCCCGGCCCCACAGGCGCGGCCCGGCCTGTCCGGCACGGTCTGGCCTGACCGGTGTGGCCTGGCCCGACCGGTGCGGCCTGGCTGTGTGGCCGGCCATGGCTCGGCCATCGTGGCCGACCGGAAGTCGCGGAGCGGGGA
Organism: Viscum album; assembly: GCA_963277665.1. Classification (NCBI taxonomy): domain Eukaryota; kingdom Viridiplantae; phylum Streptophyta; class Magnoliopsida; order Santalales; family Viscaceae; genus Viscum; species Viscum album. Next base: position 2,037,582,393 of record OY728156.1, read on the forward strand.
GGGCTCGCCCCTCGCCGCTGATTGACGCTAGCAGTGCATTGCATCGCCCTGTCATCCCAGTTCCCGCGGCCACGTGGGATCTCCCACCTCACTTTCACGGCACAACCGCGGCGGATCTTCCTCGGTGGCGTGCTGGGCACCGCCGCTGCGCCGCCTGGAGTTTCTATTGGCCACCAGAGTTTCTCAGGTGGTCCGATTCCTCTTTCATCTGCACCGATGGTAATCTCAGGTCCCATACTTTATTTCGAAGGCCTCAAATCACTTTTTTGTCCTGTTTCATCATCGTCTTCAATCCGCACACCAAAAACAATATGCGGAGGGTTGTCGGGCCATGTTTGTTCTGCCCGCGCCCTCCGCGTTAGGTGATATCAATCGGCAATAATCAACACATGATTTCAACAACTAATAATGCACAATTTTAGTCAATTAAAATTGAACATTATTATCAACAATACTCCCATAATTAAACATTCCCATCCACCAAAAAAAACATTCGCGGATCAACTTGAAAATGATTTGATCTACTTTCATTGTTTAGAAGGGTACAATAATGAGGATATTAACATTCTAAAATCAATCCCCCTACCTGGAAATGACGACTCACGTCGTCAAGCCACGGAAAGAGGCAAGAGCCGTGATGATCAGATGTCGTGGAAGATAGGTTCTGATTCCATTGAAGTCGGAGAAAAAGTCATCATTGATGGCGATGTTCCCCATAGTGGTGTCTCCTACCATGTCGCGGAGGAATAAAATGGATTGGAGAAAACATAGAGCGTTCTTCGCTGAGTCGGAAGGTCGTTCTTCATTGGAGAGTCGGTGTTCTTCCCCAAAAACTCAAGAGCTCCCCCCCAAAAAGCCTTCCCCCAAATAAAATAATAAACTGCCTTGTTATTTTATTTAATACAAGCCACTTCAAATTCAAACAATCAAACCACCTTATTAATTAGAATGTGTTTTCATGCATTTAAGAGGGGAGGATGTGAAGAGTCACATTTAATTAAGGGAGAGTTGTCACATTAATACCAAGGGAGTTTAATGGGAGAAGGTTAAGGGATTTAGAGGGAGGTTGAAGGTTCGTGATCGTGTGGGCCCCACCTTTCAATTATCCACACATGGGATGTTGGTTGGTCGTGGGCCCCACCAACAACTTGACATGGGAGAGAATAACTCCCATAGATATAAAATAAAGTTGTTCACATGATTTAATTTATTTTAAACTAAATCCCCAAATAAAATAAAATTCAACACACTTAAAACAAAACTGTGGTAAAGGCCACCTTAAGCAATTACCGGCGCTGGGAGTTTATTGGTGCCCTCAGATTTCAATTTCGAGCATCGGTTCAAAAGATTGAAAACCCCGCTCGTTCGTTCACTAAATGTACCCGATGCTAAATTTCGGAAATGGATTCTGGCCACACCGGGCCTTGGAATCATGTGCCGTCAGAAGCCAGAGACTCGTAAAATTCCAAAGAATCATGAAAAAAAATTCCTTGAAATTTCCGGTTTATTACATTACTCCCGCCTCATGGATTTACGTCCCCATGAAGCTTCAACATAAACTAAGGAAACTAAAGGAGGTACCGAGCACACATCTGAGCCTCCCGCTCCATGTGCTCTCTTGGAGGTTCTCGTGCTGCCAACGAAAGCGCACAAGAGGAATAGACCGTCCTCATAGGACCCGCTCCTATCGATACTCAACCTCTACTGGAACCGCATGAAAGTCACTCCACCATCGATGTCCAACTCTATGTGGTCGATGATGTGTGAATGGTCGTGCACGTATCTCCTCAACATAGATACGTGGTTGACATCGTTCACCCGGTGCAACTAAGGTGGAAAGGTCAAGCAGTAAACCACCTCGCCTACCCTACTGAGGACCCTCAATGGTCCATTGAACCTTGGAGATAACTTGCCGCATCGGCCATATCTCCATAAGCTTCGTCTCGGTGAGACCTGTAAAAGACGTGGTCGCCATCCTCAAACTTCAGTAGTCTCCCTATCCTATCAGCATAGGACTTCTGTCAGTGCTATGCAGTCTCAATTGCTGTGAACCATCATTGATTCTACACGTGCTTACTCCTTCTCTATCCAAAAAGGATACCTAAAACGTGGACAGCTGCTGACTCACCACTTCTGACATCCGAATATCAGTCCTCCTGCTGGGCATTACTGCGACAATGTTCCCCTTACCAAGAGTATTGACTATCTTGTAGTGATAGTCCCGGAGGAACTGAAAACTGAAAACTCTTGATGCCACGAGGGTAAGGCCGACCAACTCAAGAGTGATCAGCCACACCCTCCTAGGCATGAGTTTATCATGTGCTTCCTGGGTTTCCCTTTTCGCAGACCAAGGAAAAACCACATCCCAACGTTGTAGATAAACCACAACCTTTTTACCTAATACCGTCAATTTGTGTATGGACTATGATTTCCCAGTCCATACTCAAACTAGCGTCGTGAGGCCTCAACGCTGCCACAAAGTGGTTCCAACCGAAACTCTCACCTCAAGGGTCAGATCACACCGTCGGTGTAAGTTTGATTTTCGAGTCTCCTCCCAATGGTAACTCTAGACGTGATGGTCAAGTCAACGGATTTACCGGAAACTCTATGTCTGGGACAAGATTCGTGGAAGGAAGGGATGATTTGTATCAATGTCTGTTGTTATGAAATCTAGTGGAAGACACATTCTGTACTTCGAATCATTCCTAGAGCCTTTCGGTCGCACTCCTTGACTGCATGCAGCTACTCACTTCCCCTTACCTCCAACTCCCTGAGCCTAGCGGGGATTATAGAGGCGGGTGGTTGCAACATGTCAAAATGTTCACCACCCCATGCTGCTCTCTTAGCTCTCCTTCCATGTATGATGTCATACAGATTCATATTTCCTTTTCAATTCCTCTTCTTGAAACATTTTACACGCGCAAGTCTTTGAGATAGGTGACAGTTTCCTGCTTTCCCACTACTAACTTTCACTGGCTGTATCCACTCAGCCAAAGAATTATCAACCACAAAAGTTCTCTCTAGCACCCTAGTATAATTAGGAATGCATAGAGAAAGAATTGATGGCTTGGATATCCTTTAGAAACACATCACTTAGAATTCTGGGCACTGAAGCACTGATCAAATCGTATTCATCGAGTACAAAGAATGGTTTGGTATGCCCCGATGAATACTCAACTACCAACATATCGTCCTGCTGAGGCTCTATAAGCTCTAGAAAACTCTCTTCTACCACCTCAAGCTAGTCCCCAGCCACCTGTGAGTCGGGCTCGCCTCGGAACTTGAGGGATATCTGGTGATGAAACATAAGTAAGGCACTAAGCCTACATGTATCCTCTACCTGTACCGCCGGTAGTTTCTGCTGACCAACAGGTAGTGATATAGCTGGAACACTACCCGATTGTACTATCTCAGGCATAGGTACATGTGCCGAAGCCCCATCACTATACATACCAACCTCATGGTCTCTCACTAGAAAACACAAGATTCTAAGTCCACTATCTACTCTACTAGTGTCTAAACTAGGTGTAAAACTCTAGCATTATCCTTCATCCAGTCCACTGCTGCCTGGGAATTTGTCTCGCCTCGTAACCTCAGAGGCCTCTTCTGCTGGAAATCATGCAACACATTCTACCAGCGTGCACCATCCACTAGTACTGCTGGTGGAATCTGCTGCCTAAGAGGTGGTGGTTCTTCTGGTACACCACCCGAAGGTGACATCATAAAAAGAGGGCCCTGCAACGGAGTCTTGTCACTCGGTGGGCCGTCATCGAGTACTCTCTCGGAACTCCAACTGACTGTCTGCGTCGAGACATCCTGAACAGATGTGATATGGTCAATGATTTATACCAGGTGAGCTGACCTGGTTTGAGCTGACTTTAAAACTTTTCGGAAACACACACGCAATTAGTGTTTTAGTCCACTAAGTCGGAAATCTGTAGTCAGGGTCCTGGTGTATGGATACATCGGTCGTCGCACCTACACTGGACTCCCTGAACTGAATACCACAATCGGTACCCAAAACACTATGGCTTCACAAAAAGTAATGATCAGAGTTCTGAGTTCTGTAGTAGAACTGAATCCACTAATACCAATCTTTCACGACCCGTCCTTAGGGTCTATGTCGTGACTACCACAAGCCCGCCTTCCATAGGCCAGGGGCTGGCAACTAGCACCAAAGGTGTAAATCCCGATATCTGGGAAGGCATTTCCTTTATAAAACATAAACACATCCAACCAGAGTACAAGAGGAAGTAATACAATAAGTACAAAAGAAAATGCTCAAAAGTAAATGGGCCCGAATACAAACCCAACTGTGAAGTACAGCTACAACTGAACAAAAGTACAACAGAAAAGACAAACAACTTGAAAATAGAAGCAACTCCTGGGTCGTCCACCTCGGATCCTACCAGAAGGGTAGGCACAGATAGCCTCGTCAATGCTCTCGCCCGCCAACTGCCTCCGTGTACCGTCTCGTCGTGAAGTCCACCTCTGGGTACTGTCTCGTCCTGAGGTCCACCTCCGGGTATCGTCCAGTCCTCATACACTCGGTCTCTGTCAACACTGTCCATTTTCTGCATCCAACACAATGTGGTGTGGGCATAGCCCATGCAAAAGGTGAGTATAACAATACTTCGTAAGGACCCCGAGACCCTCAAGGTCTCACTATATCCAACTAGGATAACCACAGAGAAAATATACAACACATAGTATCAACCTACTCTACTTAGGTATATGCCCATACATATACCTAAGTCATCAATTCCAGTTCAGCTCCAACTCACGATCCCAAGTACAACCCAATCCACACAGGAAATAATAACCCAATCCACATCGGAAATCACAACCCAGTCCACACAAGAAATCAAAACTCAGTCCACACAATAAATCAGAACCAGTCCACACAGGAAATCACAAGAGCTAAACACTACTTAGGTATATGCCAATACTTAAACATAAGTTATCAAATATCAAATCTCAATCATGAGGAAATCAAATAGGTTATTCACTCAGCTCAAACCAGGATTTTCATTAATGACATCAAAACAACAACTGCTGAAGAGCTCCCTCTCTGTCGAGTACACTGATCCTATCACGACTCTGAGGCGCTGCTCACTAACCTAAACCTGCTAAGGTACTCCTCTTGTCGAGTACCGCGGGTCGGCCACCCAATCACAGTAGTGCTCCCCGATGGGGTCTGCCACCCAAACGCAGTAGTGCACCCCCCCCCCCCCGAATAGCCTGCAGAGGTACTCCTTCTATTGAGTACCGCGGGTATTCCACCCAAACATAGTAGTGCTCCCCGCTGTGGGTCTACCACCCAAGCATAATAGTGCTCCCCACTGGGCTATAAAAGTCACTCCGACTCGAATCAGACAAGTAGTCTTCAGGTATTAGCCAGCTACAAGGTCTTTGTACTTCGTACGCTCGTCTCCGGGAGGCTCCTCTCCACGAGCTACTGGATGATACTCCATGTATCATAAAGTCCCATGAAGAAGTATCTCAATGAACCACCTCGTCATTGGGGTCTTAACGCAACAGACGGCGCGTCAATCGGATGCCCGGTCTATGAGTTATTAGCCTTTTTGTCCCGGGGCCCGGTTGGTTTCGTGTACGAACCAACACGGCCGTATCTCAATTGTACCCTAAACTCTCATAGGTATCTCAACTGTACCTTGAACTCTCATAGGTTATACTCAAAGGGGCCGTTTCTTAATGAGATTACCAACACCGTTTAAGGTTCTTCAAACGGTCGTCCGGTCGGAAAGTTATTGGCTTTTTTGTTCTAGTGGTCCGGTTGGATTTCAGGTACAATCCAACCCGGCCATATTTCAACTACGTCCAAAGCTCAGGTAAAGTATAAAAAAAGATCCGTTTTACCAAAATAAATCCAACAAAGTCGACGGCATGTCAATCGGACGTCTGAAACTCAAGTTATAAGTGTTTCCGCTCCAAGGGCCCGGTTGGTTTCGGGTTCGAACCAACCCGGTCATGCCAAACGTTCACCGAAACCTAGAGTGTAAAATACCAAAACAATCGTCTTAATCCAAGGATATCAACACCACTTAAGGTTCACCGATCGGAGGTCCATAGCCCATGATATGGGCGTTTGAACGGACCTAGTCCAAAAATAGGGGGTTCGGGCCTGGTCCGACCCGACCGCATACCCCCTGGGTCAGCCCGAACCGGGCGGTGCAGCCTGACCTGGCAGGCGCGTCCCGTTCCATCGAGCGTGGCCCGGCCCATCCGGCGCGGTCCGGTCCGACCGTGTGGCCGAGAGGAAGCCGCAGAGCGTGGAGGGCTCAACCCTTGCTGCTGATTGATGCTGGCGGCGCTTTGTGCCCCCCGGCTGTCCCCGATCCCGCAGCCACGCGGGATCTCCAATCTCACCACCGTGACACAACCACGGCGAATCTTCCTCAGTGGCGTGCTGGGCGCCGTAGTGTCCAAGCGGCCGGACGGCTCCGGCCGCCGTTTCCGGTCGTCGGTGCCGCTGCGCTGGTGACCCGCGCCGCCTTGAGTTTCCGCGAGCTACTAGAGTGGCTCCAGTGGTCCGATTCAACTTTCATCTTCACCAGTGGTCATATTGGGTCCCATAATTTATTGTGAAGGCCTCAAATCAATATTGTTGTCCCGTTTCATCATCTTCGTCAATCCGCGCACCAATAACAATCTGCGGAGGGTTGTCGAGCCATGTTTGTTCGGCACACTCCCTCTGCGTTAGGTGTTAACAATTGGAAATAATCAACACATGATTTCAACAACAAACAAGGAACAATTTTAATCAATTAAAATTGAACAAAATTCCCAACAATACTCTCATAATTAAATATTCCCATCCCGCAAAAAAACCGTGGATCATCCTGGAAATGAGTTGATCTGCGATCATTTTTTAGAAGGGAACAATCATGAGAATATTAACATTCTAAAATCAAACCCCTACCTCGCAATGATTTCTCACGTCGTCAAGCCGCGGAAAGAGGCAAGTGTCATGATGATCGGATGTTGCGGAAGTTCGATGCTGATTCCATTGATGTCAGAGAAAAAGTCATCGTTGATGGAGACGTTCCCCGCAGTGGTGTCTCCTCCCATGTTGCGAAGGAAGAAAAAGGATTTGAGAAAATGTAGAGCATTCTTCGCCAAGTCGGAAGGTCGTTCTTCGTTGGAGAGTCAGTGTTCTTCCCCAAAAACTCAAGATCTCCCACCCAAAATGCTTTCCCCCAAATAAAATAATAAGATACCTTAATATTTTATTTAATACAAGACACTTAAAATTCAAACAATCAATCCACGTTATTAATTAGAATGTGTTGGCATGAATTTAAGATGAGAGGATATGAAGAGTTGAATTTAATTAAGGGAAAGTAGTCACATTAAAACCAAGGGAGTTTAATGGGAGAAGGTTAAGGGGTTTAGAGGGAGGTGGAAGGTTGGGGCTCGTGTCGGCCCCACCTTTCAATTATCCACACATGGGATGTTGGTTGGTCGTGGGCCCCATAAAAAACTTCGCATGGGAGAGATTAACTCCCAATGATATAAAATAAAATTTTTCACACAATTTTATTTATTTTAAACTAAATCCCCAAATAAAATAAAACTCAACCCACTTAAAATGAAACTACGGTAAATGTCCCCTTTAGAAATTACCAGCGATGTGAGTTCATCGGTGCCCTCAGATTTCAATTCCGAACACCGATTCAAAAGATTGAAAAACCCGCTCGTTCGTTCACTGAACGTACCTGAGATAAACTTCGGAAATTTATTCCGAGCAAACCGGGCCTCAGAATCAGGTGCCGTCAGAAGCCACAAACTCGTAAAATTCCAAAGAATCGAGAAAAAAATTCCTTGAATTTTTTGGTTCTTTACATTAAATACCTCAAATTGGGTAGTACATATCGACATTACCACATTGTATCATTATTTGTGCCGCCAGTATTGGCTGGTTAACGAATTGGGAAATAGAATGTTTTATCATTTGGTGCTTTACGTATAAGTAGGTGAAGGATGAACACCAGAGGCCAACTGGGCTCTTATAGTAGTTACCCATTTCTGGGCTGAAATGGGATAATTTTATGATGTATTTCCTAATTGGGTTGCTGAGGTCACCCCTAGGTAGTGATACTATATGTGTCATTGTGGGCATAAAAATGATGTTCTTCCCCTTCCTATAGATTTGGGAGATATTCTCAGCAGACAGGCATGGAATACTTTATATCTGTTATATTTTTTACCGATACAGTGTTCCTCTAACTTTTATACCAAATTGGGAATCTTGGTTTATGTATTAGTTATGATAAATCTTATAAAGAGTGTTGGGTACACATGTGCTTTTCATAGTAGTATACAACCCTTAAACCAATGGTCAATAATAGTGCATTATAAATGTTGTAGAGGGAATTATTTGATCATGTGTCATTGATTTGGGGGATCTTAAGAAAGGAAAATACCCCTATTTGATTCTCTAGCAAGAATATATATCAAGATACCATATAAATGGAACCTTATGGGGATTCCTATAGTATACCACACTGATCACAAATGTGGGGGCTTCAAATAAGGTAGGAAGCATATCATGGACCACGTCTAGTCCAAGATAATTCAGAGTAGGTTTGGGTGATTAAAAAATGGATAGTTATAGCATAGTCTACATAGAAATCCTATGTCATTCACTATTACAAACCACTAGATTTCAAGGTCCGATATCAGGTCATTTTACATATCTCACTGAGTCTAGAGAACATAAGGATTTGATAAAGAGTAATCCTTCACTATGATATGTCAGGAAATTAGATATTTTATAGAAAGTCAGGCCGGTAGACTATCAGTTGTAGCTATCTCTGAGGTACAAATACCAATATGACATATTCCCTATATCTCATATATTTTTTCATTACATAGATTTGTTTCGTACAATTTATACGGATGAGATTGAGTTATAGATAGATGTGTCATTTGGGTATAATTATATATGTATCATTGTTCATACTAAAAAATCATTTTGAGGTAGGTTAGATCCTTTAGTTCAGGAGGTATAGAGGCATAGTCATTTAAAGGATGAGACTTAGTAGAGAGAGGAAGATGTATATTCTAAGTGGCTGTAACACTTTTCATATTTTTTACCACCATTAGAAGAGAAAATTTGGAACAAGTTTTATTAATAGGGAGTATTGTAGGAACTAAGGTTTTTCTATGAAGTATGAATCATTTTAATTTTAGTTTAATTTCTTTGTTTTGAAAAAATATGGGTACCTATTGAGGGAAAAAGTGTGTTCAGGGTTGTTTGAAGTTTGATCAAGGCTAGGAGGCTCGATTCTTGGTAGAAGTGGATGGGCCACATGGTTAGTAGAAAAATTGTATCCTATGATTAATAATTACTACAAACCCTACATGGTTTCTCAAGCATTAGATGTGTGCCACACAATTTGTTGAAACAATTCCACCCATGATACATTCCCACGTCAGGGGCTCTAAAATTTTTACCAAATCTGAAAAGAACTATTTTTTCAATGTTTCCCAAATAACTCACATGAGCATTATGAGGTCCCTCTATTAAAAATGATGGTCATAAGGTCAGTTCAATGTTTGGTCCACCATGCATCCAGTCAATGCGACACAATTTTTAAATTAAAACTGACCATTTTAACCCTTATTCTATTTATGGCTAACTCTCCTCATCATTTTTTATTCCCTCAAATGGTTGGCCTCTACATTTCCTATTGAATCTCCCCTCCTAGTTTTGGGTGTCATTTCATCATTCTACATCATATTTGAGATACGATCATCTCATTGGATTCCTCTGAGTATGTTCTTTAGTCATTATTCTCATTTCTTAATTACTCTTTCTAACGATGGTGTTATTTGGTGTATGATAATGTACCTAATTGTTTAGGTATTTTTCCATTATTCCTTTTTATTCTAATCGGGGTTGAGTTAGGATCTAATATTGGAATAGTGTTCTACCAGCGGCATAATCTAGGTGGTCTATACCTTTTCCTCTAAAGTACGGTTTTTTCTAGTTGATGTTGTGATACATGAAACACCTTCCTAGTATTTCTTCTAAATTAATTAAATTCCTTGATTAATTTATTAGAACATTGTTTGGTTTCCCACATAGCACCATGACATGGTTAGAGGTTTTCAATGTCATTTTGAACAAACCATAAGTCGTGTTTATGTATCATCTCTATGACATACCACCCCAATGGGTGTGTTTTTGAGATCTCTATCATAGTGGGAGCCTTAATGCATGAAATAAAGTACTAGTAGAGGCTGTATGCCTCATTTTTCTGTAAGATTAGATGTCATTAAAATTATTACATGTATTTAATGGAAAAGATGGAATTAGTTGGATAAACTCCAAATTCTATATGATTATGAAATGGGTTATGAAATGATTAATGGAATTGTTATGATTACATTGGATTTCAGGGAATTTTATACTCCACGGATCCTAATTACATTAGATTCCATGTACATTTCTAATCCATGGAACCTGATTACTTTGGATTCTAGTGATATTTATTCTCTTTGGTTCTAGATTTCATGGAATGTCTTGGATATACTCCATGGAAATTATCCTTAGGATCCACTGAAGTCTTCATTGATTTTTTTATGGATATGTTTGATGGAACTGAGGAGGATTACCTTTTCATTTTATGACATGGATCCTGTCAATTGGATCAAACCCTGGTTTAGTCAGTATATGATGATGATTTTTTTATCATTCCGTAAAAATATCCCTTTTTATGATTTCTTGATTATTGATGTTCAATTATATAGTATAACTCGTGCATTATAATTTTTTATTGTTACCCCAGGTTTATGGTTTCTTTCTTATTGTGAGTCTTGTTTGATGGAAAATATCACACCTGCTTATTCATTTTATTGACTGTTATATATTTAATAGTGATTTAGCTTATATAAATAGATATGAATTGTTATAGACACCATTGATGATGGCAAATTGAGTGATATCTCAACCTTTATTTGGGCCATTTATGGGAACCCAAACAAACTTTGTGTATATAGGTAGGTACTTGGGAAATCGTCCACATTATGATGTCCCATTGATTGTGCATAGTATTTGGAGAGAACATGATTGATGTATGGATCATAATGCTAACTGGAGATAGTAATTTTGGTCCTTTTTATACTTTTGGAATATTTATTACACTAGATTCGTATTTCCATGTACTACATACATTTTAGTATATACTCAAAACATATTTATTATGTTATACTGATATTTCGTTCATCATTGTTTTCTAAAAATGTCATATGAATGTTTTTCTTCTATAGCTCATTTATGTTATGATTCCTCATATTTATTCACTTATAATACCATTGTGTTACTCTAATCATGAGGTTATACTCTCCCCACTATACCATTAAATTCCATCACATCGATTTGGTATCCTCTTGCAAATGGGGAGGGGCACATTAGGCTTTGTGACCCACCTGGGCGGGGAACCATTTAGTGGTTCGAAGGTCGGGATGTTAAAATCTGCTATAACCAATAAAAACGCCTCTATGACTAATAATGACTCATCTTTGGCCATGAGATCATAATTATCAGTACATCAATGCTCATGGGTTTTCAAGTATAGTAAAATACAATTCCAACTATTATATGTTAGAATTGAATAAAATACCAAATGGGATAATAGTTTCCCTATCCGATATAATATTAATATTTTCAAATTATTTCATATCATCCTTCCTGATAAATCCAGAACTTATATTAGAGATAGATCCTAGTTAAAAATTTTATAAAAATATTCACAATCAAGAAGAATCGTAGAATAATTATTCAAAATCATAATTAATAATTCTCCATTGAATAATCATTGATAAAACGATAACAACTTTTCATTATTATTCTTGATAAAATAAAAATTATTGTTATTTAGTAATCATTATCCTTATAATTCAGAGCTCTAGGAGAATTTTATTTATAAATATAAATAATAGAATACCTGGAAAAAATATATCCTTGTGAGAACCTACTATCCAGAATAAAGGAGTGTTTTTTCACCCGTGCATGGAAAACAAAAAAATATATCATATTTATTTGTAGAATGTTTTCAAAAAACTAGAAAATTTGAATTTTTTGGGTGATCATACTCAATGAATCAACCAAAAAACAAAGGGTATAAAGGATTGACTATTTAAAAAACCACTATGTATAGGTGCAATATAATATAAATAGAAAATTTAATATTTTAATTTAATTTATTTTTTAATTGATTCATAATAGAAACGTGTTTAGTTTTACCCATAAATTTGATATACATGTTTAAATGATAACAGGATTAAATATTTATATTTTTTGCATTAAAAGCACTGGGAACATGTTGAAAAATATTTATGGGGAAGAAGAAACAAAATAACTTGAAGATATAGTAAAAAACAACACCCTTACGCATGGAGTAAGTTCTGCATTGGGGTGTCTTGATTTTACCCTTAAACAGTGGATTTTATAATTATACAGTGATTCCTATTCCATTTCATAGAACATAGAAGGTCTAGGCTAAAACTACATAGTTGTGAGCTTCCTATATGGATCACCCTTCCATGAGATTGTACCGTAACACATGTTACACTTATCGATACACAGTAGCTCGACACCCTTATAATGTGCATGAAAGAGAGATTTACCCTTATGAAGCTATTCGAGACCCTAACATAACCCTTATAGAGTAGGTTCTAGACTAAAATATCCATTCTAGAGTATGGGTTAACCCTATGAAGCTCTGATTTACCCTTATATAGAATCTATACATGAGCTTATACACTTCTAAAAATAATGTAACAAAAGCTAGTACAATTACATAGTTTCTATATTACCATTATGAGATGACAAATTTTACTTAAATGACTCATGAATTTGGTTATACCAATAAAATGATCACACTTAACCTTACACAGTGGATTGATACCCTTACACAACACTTGAAAATGGTAGTTACTGTTATGTATCTCGTTAGTAACCTTACATGACATATATAAAAGGGTTCCAATATTATGAAGCACGTGAAAAATTCTATTTACACTTACACACAAACATAAAACCCACTTTAACACTAACATCTGGACATTTAACATACCTTTACAAATATTTAACATCATAAATCTCATGTAATTGTACCTTTTTAAAGGAAATGTTTTCTCAAATAAGAAGACATAACGGATTCTCCCAAAAGAGTTTTTTAATAACAATTTAACAAATATTAGGATATTATGATTCTCCCCCTCTAATAGATTATCATCACTGAGAAATATCTCTAGTGACCTTACTTGAGAAAATCATACCTCTCATCTCGAGCATCATGTTCCCACTCCCACATCTACTCCTAGATCTATCCATCCTACAACCAAATTTCATTCATTGGTAACATTTATCCTCAAAATAATTTCTTGATATGGTATATAATCAATATTGGATACTCCTCATAAGATGAATCTAACTCTAACTACATGTACCCAAAATATATAACATACACATGATCAAGTATGTTCCTTTAGAGCTATGAAAAATGGAACGAATCGTGAATACCTTGATAGGGTGGAGGATGGTCAAGATTGTTGAATAGTATATGAACCCATTCAGTGATCTCAAAGGGTCTAATGAAATTTGCTACCTATATCCCTAGTTTCAACATATAGTGATTCCTTAACTATGGTGGAACACCTACGAAAACCTTGTCACTAACATTAATTTCCAAGGGTCGTCTCATTCAATATACATTTTATTTATATATACTCTCAGTGACCACCAACCCAAAACTGTTAAACTCCACACAATTATTAGTATCCTACACATGCTATTCCCAACAACTACCACCTCACCTACCTCAAAGAAACACATCCTTGAGCGTAAAACTACATATAATGATCCTAAAATAGTTCCATACACATTTAATCTTAGAAAACTATTATTATGAGAGGACTATACAAAGTCGAGGTGCTCATCCAAATATCCACCATTGTCTAAAAAACAATCACTAATAATATCATCAAGCATAAAAATTTGTTCACCTTGACCCTCCACGTGTATGGGGATGGTATTCTATTCTCAATATCAACTAATTCCCAGTCGTATTCTCTAAGACCTGAAAAAACAATGGTGTAAAACATGTGCCTATGTAATAAAGTTTCCAAGGGAACTCTATGTAAGAATATGATCTCATGAATGTATATATTTCCAAGAACATCTATTGAGTGAGTCCCCTAGATTGGTATGATGTGAGACTCCTTTAGATGTTGACTAGAAATATCATGTAAGGAATCATTAATCACCAAGGTCCTAGGCCACCTCATTATAAATCCCATCATGGTATCCTCACACTTTCATATGGGAACTAAAAGTGACTGGAGAAAACCTCTATGATACTGTTACTCACATTTTACCCTCTCATAGGTATGTAATTAGAATAAATCACATTAATGTTCCTCCTCATCCCTAACAACCAAAATATTCTCTTGATGTTGTGGTATATCTTTGTCACAATTGGATGTACCACCCATATAATGGAATGGAGGTCCCACATCCACTCCTATCTAATAGATGTAAGGACTACTACTATACCATGAACAATGATCAAATAGTTTCACCCAATGAACACAAGGGTATCAGGTAACCTCAAGTTAGTTATTCCCGTATCATAATACACTTTGGGTCTGACACATGTCCATCCTTTTCCATTATACTAGAGAGGATATGACCACAAAGGGGGTAAACTTTATAAATCTATATTCCTCATAAGTCTCATTATTTCACTAATACATCAAGAACATAAAGAACAACCACTCCTCTAAAGGCTACAAACCAAACTCCTGCTCAACCCACATCTTACAACTAAAAACATATGTATCAAAATTACCATTTTTAGGTGAATAAGACATGTCTATGTAAAATTACAGGACATACTATTCAATGAACATCTAACTCAGGTTTAGGTAGGGATATGTGAGTATAAACATCCATGATACATACATGGAATACCAATAAAGGAAGAACCTAAAAGAAAAAACAAACATCTGCAAGACCAAGTCTCTATGTAAAAATTTGTCACCACAATCCCAAACCATGAAAAGGAAATAACAACTAAGATTAACTACCAAGACATATGATTCTCTTTCCTTTAATAATAACATGATAAAACAAGTCTATTAATTCCTAATATAAAATTGGTACATGATAACTAATCCGCAGTTAAACACCAGCAAATAATCAATACATTTCAATCACCATGAAAACGTTAGTTCTAGTATTGATACAAAAAATAGTTTGTTAAACCGTTTCAATTTTTATTTTTTTAAAACATAATATAATTTCATTTAAAAATATTCCATATTAAATGCTACAGTAATATGACTATATGTAGGAATGATAAATATTAGGATGTAACAAAAACAACCTTATCCCAATAGAAATCATGTGGAGAATATAAGAAAAGAACTCAAATGAAATATTAAAAAAATAATTTGGTCTGGGGGAAAAGCATCCACTGTCCAAAAACCATACAGTAAGCATGTGGGCATATAAAACATGTTACATTTGTGAAATCATTATGCATGAATCATTATTGGGATCTATTCTATGGGAATACATTAGTAAAATAAATTAAGAATACTATTAAGGTAATAAAATCCTAAAAATTCCATGTCATATCACGAGTCTATCAGTATAAGGATACCATTTGTTCATCCTCATGAGAACTTATTTAATATCCACAGTGGATCTACACATACACAAACACTCTGATTTTATATGTCCATGCCTAAAGAACCCAACTGATCCAACATGCCTTGTTTTCAAAATAGAAATATTAAAAATACTCAAATATTTATTAAACATTTTCACAAACAATGTATCATCAGCTCCATGATTTAAAATCCCACTTATAATAAAATCTATAATTGAATCATTTAATAAAAAATAAGAATTACAAAAAATGTTTTTAAAGAATAATCTAAATAATAACATCTTTTACTGGCTAGGTGAATTCAAAAAATTATTCACAAAATAATATAATTAATTTGATAAATCAATCCATTGTTATTATGAATACAATATAATAATTCAGGGGTTAGGACCAATGTTCTATGACACAAACCTCAGACAAGGTCAACAACACCTATCCAGAAATCACCACCGATGAGGAAGAGAAACCTAATAAGACTTGTGAAATTCTTGGCATTATATCTCACGAAAAACTACATCAAAACATTACCATTATTATCCATGGATATAAGAATGAAAAATTATCAATAAAAATTTCAAAATGAATCAAAAAAATAAAGAGTAGTGAAGGTTACTCACCAAAAATAAAGAGTAGTGTAGGTTTGGATATTTTCAATAAAGAAAATACAATGAATTCTGGTTCACATATCTAATGAAAAGAAAAAATAATTACACTATTTATTTTTCGTTTTAATTGATTCATTGTTTTTTGGTGTTTAAAAAATAACATAATGGTGCTTCCATCATTAAATGAGATAAAATAACTGACTTCCCACAATTTTATAGATTTAAAAAAAATTATGGAATTAAATTCCATTCTGAAGAAGAAAAAATGGAAAAAAATTAATAATTTTATTTTTATAAACTATTAATTGTGTAGGTGTAACAAGGTTTTACCATTATGAATACCATTGTACCCTAGAATAAAACTTTAATGAAACAACCACCACTTATGCTAATCTGTTTTACACATATGTAACTATGGATTGGATCTACACAATTATGTATTACCCTTACGCATGTCTTCAAACATGGGACTTATGCTTACACAGTTGATATAATACCATTATGGATCATGGATCGACCCTTATGTATCCATTTTAAATAGAAACCAACCTCTAAACAGCTTAAGAAATGACCCTTATGAAATTTATTTCCCTTAAAAAAATACCCTTATTCATGTCTGTACCCTAATCAAGTCCATAGTTTACCCTTACAAATCACATAGAAAAAAAGTTTACCATTACACAATGCATTAAGAACCCTTAAATAGTTGATTATTTACCCTTAAATAGCCTATAAAATGGCACACTAACCTTAGGTATGATACCCATTATGCCTACACAATAAGGGAATATGCAAGTTGACCCTTACACAATACATAGAAAACCGACCTACCATTTTGAATGGGATAAGTGACCCTTACATAGCCCATAACTTACCTATATTTATTAAATTATAATAGGGAATTATCCTTATGTTATCCCTGGTGATATGGGATTTCCTTTATGTAAAATTTGAAACCATGGAGTTACCCTTACCTAACCTTTTACAACTCCTTTTACCCTTATAAAACACCTTCAAGACCACTAATGTATAGGTAGAGGAAATGCTAACTGTATGTAGGCCCTATTTTGTACATTATGGGAATATTGGATTGGAAAATTATTATATTCCAATTAAAATAACTTAATAATTAAATGATTAATAATTTGTGATGAGAATCTAAAAACAATGGATGTTTCAAAAATGCTCCAAAACATACAAAATAAAAAATAAAACATCACAACCAAAATACATAACAAAAAGAAATAAATTAGGGAGTGAAAATACTCCCCACCATAATTCTTTATTCACGCATAGAGTGATAATGATTCTATAGTTATACATTGATAATTCAAATGCCTCATAAAATATGATTTTCATTCACATATCATGTAGTTATCCCACCCACACTACCATAGTTTGTATATTAAACACATTATTTTATTCTCTAGTACCTTATCATATTGATCCATTAACTAAACTAGTCAATAAAAAACTATGGTATTGGGAGTAACGAAAAAAAATTATCTACTAGAAATGGATTCCTCATGCAAAACATGGGTACTAATATCCACTCAAACATAATGTTTAATATTTTCCACCTTAATCATTTCCTTGGTAGGGAATAAATTATATGATTTCATGAATCAAATTATGATTACCCAAATTACATCTCTTTCACCACTATTTTTCTATATAATTTCAATTTTGAATTCCATGGACTCTATTATGAAACATTCATAATGGAATGCATAAGGACACCACAAACCATTAGTTATGTGGTGTTCTAATCTACTTTTCTATCTAGTGTGATATTATCAACCAATGTCCAAAATTTACCAGCTCACTCTAAACAATATCATTGATGTATCAAGATATGAAACATTCAGTTAACTATTCATTGCATAGAAAAATTAGACAAATATTCATGATCCATGAACTCATCGTTAAAATAAACCATAACAACAAGAAAACAATGAAAACAAAAAGCACCACCCAGATACCACAACTAGAATCCTAAGGTCTTACCACCGTAAAAAGAAACATCACAATATTTCCAACTAGTATTCTCTAAGTGCTCTGGATGAATCTAATTTCACAAGGAATAATAATATTTCTCAAAATATGAGAACATAAGAACATTAGTGCCTCAAACACAAACATGGTAATTTCTACAAAAGGGTACCTAAGGATTTCACTTCCTTTGATTCATCACATCCTTTATTGGAAAAACCCGTCTCATAGTGTTTGTGACCACAACTATCAATCTAACAAGTTTTTCTAACATTTAAATAAATGATCTGAAACCATTCACCCCATTATATATATGATTAGAACATATTCCAAAGGATAAAATTAAACATTAAAAACACATGATCATGATATATTATTAACTTATCTCTAAGGGACTGGTGTCAATATACTCCACGTGCATGTAATATAAATTTCAACTCAAGGGCACTATGATATTGATTATTTGAATGTCAAAATAATATTTTAAATCATTAAGTCATCACCCATTTTTTACATCATTAAATATCTCAAATCCATGTACGAGGATTCATAGTGACATAATCAAGACCCAACGATACATAGAATGTAACAAAACAGGATCTATAATTTACTTCACTTCCAACCCTTCAATGGTTCCCTTAGATGTATATTTCTCATCACAAAGTTTTATGGAAATAAATATCCTAACTTGGATCTCCCAACCATTTAGGTTCAACCTAAAATGCCACAACAACAAGATACCCATTGTTCTACATATTAAAAAAAATAAAACCCCAAATATTTCTATCCAAATCCATGGGGAATCAGTATTCTCCAACAAGGCATATTCAACCAATAGGGAGATAGACCAATCCCATGAAACAACATCATCCCTTTGAAACATCGAAAATGACATCCTAAATGATAATTAAGAAGGAATATGGAAAGGTACCAAATCCATCACATTTTTCATATATAGGAGACAACTCAAACAAACGTATTCCGCAATAAGAAATGGAATGGAACTATTATTGGGTTATGGAACTACATTTATGATAACTCAGGTTTATAAATATCAATCCCTTAGTCCCCACTATCAAACCAATAATAATAAATCACTAACGAATCTCCAGACCTAATGGAACTACAAGAAAACCGCCATTTAGTGGATGTTATTTTTGCGTATAGCGGCAGTTTAAAAGGCCGCTACATGGTTTGGCGACGGTTTACAGAAACCACCCCTAAATTTTGGCGTCAGAAAACTATTAGCAGAAATTATTTCCATTTAGCGGTGGTTTAAGGGAAGCGTCATAGCTGCCCCATTTCGTGGCGGTTTTACTGAGTTTAGCGGAGGTTTTTGAGAGGCGAGGATTTTTTTATTAGCAGTGGTTAAAATCGCCGATAATAAAATAAAATCCAGCAGCCGTAAAACCGCCGCTAAAGTAATAAGAACCACCACGGAATGAACGCAGGTGATGCGACTCTGTAGCAGCGGTTAAAACCGCCACTAATATCTTACCTTTATACTTTTAACGTCGGTTAAAACCACAACGAAAAGCTGACCAGAAAAAAAATATTTCTGCTTCCACTGCACCACTTCCCTAAAAAAAATCAAACCAGAAATAACAATAACTTAACAGATTAATGCACACAAAATTTAACAATGAATGGAGACAAATAGTAATAAATTTATGGTCATGATTCATGGAAAATATAGTTGAACAACATAAATGGATATGTGTAGTGAAAATATCCTAGATTTTTTATTATTAAAACTGATGAATCTAGTTCTGAAGATCTCTTGACACTCCCAACACATCCCTATGTAAAATCATTCAGTTCACTATTTTCATAATTCAATTCAAATTACAAACAACCATTTATATAGTAAACACCATTTATATTAGGTGTTCATGTTATTTTCACCACTACCTTTGCATCAAGATAAAAAACATACATATAATTATTGAACAAAAATAGTAACACCTTAAACTAAATGTTCTAGAAAATAAACCCTCTTCATGGTATCAATTATGACTAACTTAGTCATATATTTCATCAGCTCAATGAAATAGTTAACATATTCAATCAATATATGATTCCCATATAAGTTAAATATAAATTCCCTTTCCTTAACCACATTTAATGTTTAAGGACAATATTTATGAATAAAAAAATTCATGAAACCTTCCTAATATTGGGTCTTTTGTAACTCAATATAGACAGTGGTCATTAAATATTTCCAACTTAGACCCTAGAGGCTGAATGTGGTTAACTTCATCTTATTGGTCTTAAGAATTTGTAAAATACAAAATATTCTCACAATATCATCCAACCATTACCTTACCCATTGAGGACATTCGTAAAAATTGAATATGGATGGATTATAATTATGGAATTCCCATATTGAATCTCAAGCATGAGTTCTGTAAGGATGAATACCTTTCTCCAAAACATGGATAGAATAAGAAACCAAGTCAATCATAATTTGACCATTAAGTGGATTTTCATATCATGAATTATATTTCAATAGCTTATTTAGGTTCACAAGGATTTTCTAAAGTGAAATGAATTTATATTACTTTATAAATTAAATTCTATAAAATAAATATATAACCTAACACGATCTCATAAAATAATGTCAACTCAATCATACATATCAAATAAACATTTATTAATTAATAATAAATATAACTTTTTATTATATCATAAATTTATTTAAAACATTTATGAGTGTCATATAAAAACATTGAAGGATAAATTGAAAATAATGATGACATTCTACACCATGTAGATAGATTACATGAATATTTAAAATAATCAAATGCCTTTGTATCCTAACAATACATCATGATGTTTCTATATATTTTCATTTTAAAAATGAATGTTTCATAGAATTATTTATTAAAATTTATTATATAAAATATTATAATAATGATCTAAAAAAATATATCAAATAAATGATAAATATATCATTAAAAAATTAACCATGTATAACATCCTTTGATAACTCAAGGATATTTAGGAAAAGTGTTGTTCATGAACATCATAACCTCTAAGATACAAACATTCATTTGAGGTATGTTTAATTTAAATTTTGGTTTAACTATATTTTTTGTTTAATAAAATGATCCTAGAGAACATGGGGGGTTTAGAGGTGATCCAGAAATTTGGGATTTGAAAAATAAAGAAAAGAGTCCATCCAATGTATAGTGCTTGGTTGGTTCATGGTTGGAGATAACCCTACACTGTGGACCGGGGGATGTATGGCCTAAACCCCTTGGATAGAGGTAGTTCATAGCCACCACATGTGTTTTTCAAGCCATGGGGATGGACCAACCAATCGGTATGACCTGGAAACCTCTTGGATAGAGGCCTAATTGAGCATCTATCTTAATTTGGACAAATTCCCAACCCCCCCCCCCCCCTTGAGCCTTAAAATTTATTACACAATTTTTCATGCATTTTATCCTCCAACCCCAAGGTTTATGAACTATGAGTTGTACCCGATTCCAAGGACCATTATCCTTTGATCCGTAGTCATTGAATTTTCCATTAGCTATGAATTAAAGATATATGTGAGTATACCACACATCATTTTTATATTTTATAGAAGAACCATATCTTGTTGTTTTCTGCTATTCTGAATCCATAAATCCTTCATTTCTAGGGTTGTTTTAGATTAGGAATTTAGGGTTTATATGGGATTGAATGAAGTTTTGTGGTTATGTGGGCAATTATCTATGATATTGAGGTATCATTATATGGGTTATATCCTATTGTATTGATGTGTATTCATGTCAATATGGATTTCATTTCGTAAATTAATATTGAAATTTTAACTTTGTTGAAGAAAATTATAAAGTGTGTGTCTAATTGATGTGTTGGACCTTTCAAGGATGTTTTTGGATATATTGATGAAGAGTGGACGGGGTTTATGGCCACCCATGGGGTGTGCCAATCCCTTGAACATGTGAATTTAGTTATTAAATGATAAATTGAAGGGATTATGAGATTAAACAAATTATAGAAATTTTTATCTTGTCAAAATGGAATAAGTGGTTGTTTATCATAACTTTTATAGTTAAATTGGTTGTGAGATAACTAAGGTGATAAATAATGAATGGAAAATGTGGGAATATCCATGTTATTAGATGGAATTGAAAAAATTTACATTGGATTTTGTTATGAATGAATAGTAAAATAGAATTGTTATGGAATTACATTATGTGAAGTGAAAGTGATAAAATATGTAAATATTGGTGAAATGAAGCAGGTTCACCCTTGATATTATAATTTTTTAAAAAGGTAAAGTGTGTTTAAACTTGTGGAATGTGTATTGATGTATTATTAA
This sequence comes from Viscum album, assembly GCA_963277665.1. Lineage (NCBI taxonomy): Eukaryota > Viridiplantae > Streptophyta > Magnoliopsida > Santalales > Viscaceae > Viscum > Viscum album. The sequence goes on from OY728156.1 coordinate 2,037,605,030, forward strand.
ATGATGAGGGACACAACAGATCTCACCCATGGGTAAGAATGTTTTTCCAAGGAATTCCTCTTCTTTTATGTGGATGGCTAGACATGAAATTTGACACAATGGACTTGATATGATGTATTGATGGAATTACTTATGTTTGTGTTATGAAAAATGAAAATCATTTTCTATTGGTTTTATAAAAAATAGTTCCTAATAAAGAGTTATCAATCCATATGTTTTGATGATTCATGGTGTCATAAGATTCCAACGCCAGAAGGGTTTACCTTCTTGGATTATGATATTGAATAATTACATATTATAATATTATTCATCGAGAATTTATAAGAGGTGAAATTATATCTCTTTAAGAGGAATATCAATTTTTTATGGCTTTAAATTATCTATCATTAATAGGTTTATATATTTTACACAGGGTAATGATATAGTTTAAATCCATCTTATTAGGATTTTAGATGTTCTTTTGCATCTATATACCCATTATTTACTTCCTGATATCTGGAAATGAGAGCATCTTGGCCCATTGATGTGTCAACATAAATGAAAGCAGATTATTGCTAAAAAAGAGGCTCATGTTAGTGTTTTGGGGCAATAAAACCTTATGTAATGGATTATTATATGGTGAATCATTAGCTAGGCTCAATGATAAAAGATATATGCATCAATACATATCCCAAGGAAATGGGAATCAATCCACCCATAATTATAGAATGTTGTGGAAATAGATGTTCAATGAAACTCTAGGGATGATTAAACCAATGTGATGGATGTATGAGCATATTTTATTTTCATAATGCTTGGACAAGGGATCTCTTGATATAAACTGTTATAGTATAGATTGGTGAGGAGGGTGAACCAAGAATTTTTTTTGGTTAATAAAACCTGGGGTTATAGGATAAAATATTCCCTTCAACCCATGATGAAATCCTGAATATGATTGCACACAGTTTAAGATCGTACAACCAAGACCATGATGAAAAATTTAATGTCATTTTTTGAAGAAAATTATTTTCTTCATCTCACATATTGTGATAATTCCATGTTTTATATGAGGTAATGTTTTTGAACATATCATAATTATCATAAGAGGAATCCAAATTATATATAGTTTAAGACTTTTAGATCATCCAATACACATCGTCAATGAATCCTGGTTTTATATGGTTTAATACCATCTCCCATTAAGAAGAACCTTGGGTTATATAGGGTATGACCACATTTTATCATCATGAACTGAATATGATAACCATTAACAATGCATGAAGATTCACTATCGACACATTCTACCTCACCAAATTTTCAACAACACTATCCCCTTGATCACTATGAAATGACCCAATTTGTTCCACACATCAACAATGGGTTTAACTCCTAGTCATCCAAAATCTCCACTACCAATTCAAACACATGCCTAACTTGAATTATGTATACCATAGTCGAGAAATCAATACATAAAAGGAAACATCATGAAATCAATAAAAAACATAAAAGGAAACATGAGAAATCATGAAAATTTTAGGACATGAAAATGTTTGGTGGAAACAATGTGCCACACTTGTTACATATACAAACCAATTTTTTCCATATTTGTTCAACAAATCAACAATACAACTACTCACGGGCCGATGATCTGTAGTCACCGTCTCCACCGCCATCTCCACATTCTTCTGTCACCTATAAGAACATTATATTTTAAATTAAATACGGTTTCATTTTTATATTAAAACATAAAACCAATAAATGTTTTCAAACTAAATGATTTTGATTTTTTTGTGATTTACCTACTGACTAACAGTCAATGCACTACCACCAGGGGCATATCTGCTCATCTGTTGATGTGTATTAGTCATCTCTTTTTGAAAAGGGGATATCTAATCCCTTTGATCTTGAACTATGGTTCGTAGAGAAGAAATATCTCTATGAGAATCTTTGGGTATGGGCTGACTATAACCTAGAGTAGATGCAGCTGGAATCCCTGGTGGCATGCAAAAGACCTCATATCGAACTAGTCCAAAACCCATCCCGCACACTCTATGAGTATGCTCCTTCCCAAGGATGTTAGCAACTCAGTCATCCTGGGAGACTGAGTAGGACTTCCCAGGATTGGCATCCCATAGTTCATTAATTTTTACATATAAATCAAATATCAATATTTTTTAACACAGTAAAAACTAATAAAAAGTTATTATAATAAAAAATTGACTTCATACACCAAATTCTTTGGCAGGCTCATTAACAAAACTCCCATATGATTTTTTGTGAACATCCAACCATAGTTCAGTTCGGGATGCTTCATGCCCTAAACTCTGTGACTACATTAATAAAAGATAATTCAAAATTTAAATATATTAAACATATAATATTGTCTTATAAATATTTAAACTAATTAAAATATTACCAATGTCATTCGGCATCTGGAAAATCTTTCTAAGCCCACGGTGTGAGGGATGACTTTCTTAGCCTAGTTTGTAGCATTCTATCTTGAGAGATCCTGAAATAAATAAAATGCAATTTAACAGTAATGTATTCAATTTCATATCCTCTTTATATAAATTTATAAACTTAAAATTAGGATAATATAATAATATATATTTCAATACCATTCCCTTATCATAACGATGTCAATCAAAAAAAAACATTTCACTGTTCTTTCTGTACCCCACTAGGTAGCTTCTCATAAATTTGTTTCATGTTCAATGATGTATCATTGAAATCCCACAACAATATCCATTTGAAATCTTTCCATTTCTTACCATGATTTTTCGACATCCACTTCTGTGCTATCACATCTGCAACTGTAATGTTTAAGAACATCTGTAAAAATAAATTCATTTTGAACATATTAGTAACATTCCATTAAATTAAACCATAATGTAATAAAATTAGATTAATTTGAGAATCAAAAACATCCTTTTTCTAGCTTGGACACATATTTCTCCAATAATTATAAGAAATAGGAGGGGAAATTGGCTCCACTACTAGCTGGCCTAGAATCTGGCCAAGTAACCCCGCAGCGTCATCCATAGGGACCCCATAAGAATCAAATGGCACGACTATCTTCTTTTCATTCATATTACAAACATCTTATCTTTTAATGTATTTCTCTACGGTTTCATTTTTTTCATCTTCAACGAGCAAAAAAATAGTATATACAAAATGCAATAAATTTATTTAATTAAAATTTATAAATAACACAATGACACTCCATTATGTCCGTGATGAACTGGAAGGGGCATGTCTTCACCCCACTGCTAAGGCTTCTGAAGGGGGATTTGATGACTCAGCCTCTAATGGGACACCCACAGATGGTGTGAGAGATGGTTCAAGGATAGATGGTGTAGGGGTGTAGGCAGCTAGTGCCTCAAATGCCGTGGGGAGGGAGCCAGATGGATCGTCATCTGTTGCAGAACTATATGAAATAGTGTACCGCTTCCTCCTTGGCAATCTTGTCATTTTATAAAATAAAATTTAGTTTAGGAAATATATTTCAAAAAAACAATTAAAAATGATAATAGATGCCCAGTACTAACAGAAAAAATATATATAACAATGATAATGAATGACTGCAGAAATGAAACAACTGGTTGCTGAATGAATAAATAATTGTACATACAATCATTTTCCCCTTCAATCAGGTCAGTCTCCTACTCCATTTATTCATAAACTTCATTCATCCTTAATGAACTAATGTTTTCAATATCATGATGGACAAATAATTTTGCTTCCTGTTCTTGAAGAAATTCAATTTCAGAGGTCAAATCTTTCACTTCATCACCCATATCATACAAATATTTTTCTATTCTATGAACAACTACACTCCACCCATAATCCTAAACATCATTCACATAATATACCATTTTTTCTTTTGATGCTAATATATACGGATCATACAGTTCACGATCACCAACATCCATCAAGCGAAAGAAGTTCAATCAAGTAAATTGTAAAGAATCTCTTTTAACAACTCTGATAATCTAGGACCATTTGAATTTGAATAAAACAACAGAAAAATGACTTTAGTAGTTTAATTAAACAATATCCTGATGATTTCCATAGTATCCCACTTCAGCAAATGTAAATATACCACTATTCTATGTTTTCAAACCCACTTCTCGATCTACTGTATGAAATCTAAATCCATTTACATTATAAGAGTCATACTTTCTAAGTTGTTTTATAAGACCTCTTGCATGAAACTTCAAATCATATGACAAGTCTGATTGAGTATCAGTATTCATGATCTGAAAAAAGAAATATAATTTAATAGATTTACAAAATATATGTGTCAAACTAATATTTTTATTTTTTCCAATATTTATGAACTTACACATCATGAAAACCATTCTACAACCTCTTTATTCATAGATTTCATTATATCTTTCTCATTTCGTGTTTGGCCTCTCATTCATCTCTTTTTTTGTATCCTAAACTCTTCAATAAATGGATCTGAAATTTCACTATTTAGAAGCACATATCTATGTGCCTGTAATAATCTAATTTTGTCAATGTCACATTTGAGGTCCTCCCAACTGATCATCCAATAGCAGGAAATATTTTTGATTTCTGATGCCTTTGAGATTGATTTGATGTGTGGTCAACACGTAAAACTCTATTTAATCTTGTCTCAATATCATCCAAATATCTAGAACTAAAGGTAAGACACTCCTTAGCCAAATAGCCTTCAACAATAGAGCCTTCTGGTTGAGCTTTATTTCTCATGTATGCTTTCAAATGCCCAAGTTAACTGTGAAATAAAAAAATTAATATTATTCATTTTTTTAAATTCTATAAATTGTTTACTAAAATTAAAAACATGTAAATAAAATACCTATCAATTTTATACATACATCGATGTTGAATGGGGCCTCCTAATTTAGCTTCCTCAACCAAATTCACAGTTAAATGCATCATGACAGTAAAAAATGATGGAGGAAAGATCATCTCCATTGAAAAAAGGTCCAATACTAACCTCTTCTTGAGGTTGTCAAGCTGAAATGGATGTAGAGATTTCTCACATAATTGCCTGAAAATGTGCAGAAATGGAGTACAACATCAGTAACATTTTCAGGTAATAATGTACGCAATGTCAATGGTAGTAACTGTTGTAACAAAATATGTGAATCGTGACTTTTGAATCCATGTAACATACGATTCTTCAAGTCAACACACCTCGAGATGTTACTCGAATACCCATCAGATACCTTCAAATTACTTAAAATTCGAAGGATTGTATCTTTATCCTTATTTTTCATTGCAAAAATGACCCGAGCATACATTTCCTTCTCATCCGTCTAGAGATCACATTTTAATTTAATTACTTGTAAGTCTTTTCAAGCATTGAGATGATTCTTCGACATTCCATGCCAATTAAGTAATGTGAAAATAAAATTATCACAGACATTCTTCTCAAAATATATCACATCAAGATTGTGCCACAAAAAATTAAATTCCCAATACGAAAGTTTGAAGAATATATTTTTTTCATCCATTGTTGAGTTCTGATTTCACCTGAGGATGCACTTCAAACCCGTTTTCCACTATTATTCAAATTATGAACCTTCCCAAATTATATTTCAACATTTTCAAGTTGTCTCAATATTTCAAAACTAGTTAACAACTTTGGAGGTGGTCTATGATCAATGCAACCATTAAATTTTGATCTTCTCAGTCGAAATCTATGAGATCCATCAAGAAATCATCGATGGCACAAGAAGCCCCATTTTCTACTGTGAGGTAGCAATTTGGACTCAAAATCAAAGTTACAAATGGGACACGCCGAACCTGTGTAAGTGTTCCAACCAGATAAATTCCCAAGCACAGGGAATTCACTAATGGTCCACATTAAAGTGGAATGTATTTTGAACATTGTTTTAGAAGAATCATCAAATGTCTCAACCTCGTTGCTCCATAATACCAGCAATTCATTAATCAATGGTTAAAAGTATACATAAATATCATTTCTGGGCATTTTTTCCAAGAAAAATCATTGAAATGGTAAAAGATGTTTTTTTCATACACATCCATCGAGGATGATTATAAGGGATCAAAACAACTGGCCAAATTCTATAACTATTACTCAAAGTCCCAAATGGGTTGAATCCATCAACAGCCAATCCCAATCGAAGATTCCTACGATCTGTTGAGAAATATAGATGTAATGAATCAAATATATTCCATGATGTGGAATCTCATGGATGTCTCATTATCCCATAATTTTTTTAACTACAGAATTCCACTTCATATGCTCGACGGTTTTCGATGACATGAATAATCTTTTCCATCGAGGTTTCAAGGGAAAGTAAATCAAAACATTTGCAGGTGTTTTCCTTTTCTTCTTCTACATTAAATTATGTTCATTCAGACTTCCAACATCACTCTTTGACTGCCATCTAGAAGAAGAACATTTATTGCAATTCTGTCTACTTGAATCCTCTCCCCTATAAATCATACAATCATTGGGACACACATGTATTTTTTTATAATTCAGACCAATCTTGTTAACAAATTTTGTCATATCATAAAAAGATTTCGGGTTTTTTTCTTTAATAAATGCATCACGAATCAATTCCAATATAATGGAAATTTCATTATTTGTAATTCCACACCGACATTTGATATGGTACAACTTCAGTTGAAATGAAAGAATTGAATATTTCAAACACCAACTTTACAACACTTGATTTCCATCGTCAACTAAATCATGAAACTCATTTTTCTCAGTGATGTTTTCTCTTAAATTTGGATCCACAGAATCGAGAGGAGGATCCAATGATATGTTACAATCTTGATCTTCTTGTGTTACAGTATCAAAGACATCACTTTTCATGTTTCAATTTGTAGCACCCTCTTCTGGTTGTTCTGATATGTTTTGATGCTGATAGTAGTGTCTTGTAGTGCTGAATGCATCATTTATGAGGTTGTTCATTTCATTTCCCATTGTCTATAAACATGGGACCTCATTCTGTGGATTAACATCAGTGATCAATCTTTCTGTAATGTTCGATTATCTGTGCCAAACCCAACACAAATGTTGACCAGGGAATTTATTCATTATTAAATGTTCATAAAATTCATATCTCATCAACAATGTTCTAAATTTACATTTAGGACATAAAAATCTTATTCTCCCTTCAATGGATCGATTAGAAGTTACAAAATCTATAAACTCATTGAAACCCTCAACATACTGATGTGTGTTCCTCGGTAATGTGATCCAACTTTTATCCACGAATATCGTAATGTGCCTACACAATAATAAAAAAAAATTAAAATGCACAGTTACTACTAAATAGAGAAATAGATTCATATATATGATACTGTAAGATTATAGAAACAAAATATAATAAAGATGAGCCCCTAAGTTAGATATAAACCCTCTAGTGTTTTTGATAGGGGAAGATTCTTTGGTAAAGAGAAAAAGTGTGCTAAAAATGATATATTACTCAATTTCCACATGGTCAATACTAAATGTTATAATAAAAATTATTCCTATCATGTTTCTCCCATATCTACAATTTTTCAACCCTTGACTTTTGAAATCATTTATAGCATCAAAATATAATATTAGATAATAAAAAGTAAATAAACATAACTTGGTTGGAATCACAGTTCATGTGAAAAAAAATAATATTTCCAATCTCGATGAAGAAGCATAGAAATAGCAGGATGTAACCCTTAATTGGTCAACATTGTGTGACTCTAAATCACAAAGCTAATGGTATGGGCTTTAGGAACATAAACTAAATGACCCATGTTCCAAGACCGTATCTAACTCCTTCAACCCATGTAGTAAAACTAGGACAACACATATGCCACTTCTTCCATTTATGATTAGAGAGTTCATATGTTTTCCTCTTGATATCACACAACCAAGCACCAAAACAATCTCACAGAGTGAAAAAACCCACTATTATCAAAAACAGTGGTCATTATTATTATTGAGTTATAATTACTTATGAGATAATCCATATTCATGATAGCATATTTTACCAATTCATATCAGGTTAACATGAAACATATATTCATGTATGCTACCCCAGCTTATGGTTCATACATCATAAACTTAAACAATATGCACCTGGGTCAAATTTTTCTAACCATTAACATAATCTATATCGGTAAAACATGCATGAACTAAAACAATATAAGTAAATAGACACAAAACTCATCATGGTGAATAATTGTAAAGAGAAACCTTGGTAAAATTGAGTCTCCACTAACAGAATACGATGATAACCTAATCTATGTTAAGCATTTGGAATTGAAAAATGGAAGAAATCCTGTTCGGTTGAAAATACATAAAGGGAAATCTAATAAGAAGACAATTCCTTGTGAACTAGGCCTCCCCAATATGAGGATCAACAAAAATTTAAGGTGATCAAATAAATGAGTTAAAGCTTGTGTGGTTCAAAATATTAATCGAGAAGATGCCTGACTGTACTCGCTAGGCCCTTTTGACTAAGAAATTATTTAAGCATTCACTTTTTCTATCATCCCCAGTTTATCAGTCAAGAGGTGTATTTATTAAATATGTGAAGAAATAATTTTGGGGAGATCAAACCCTTTTAAACATTGGAATCCACACTCAAAATCTACCCCTTTGTGATCCATATCTTATTAAGTGGATGATTTTATCCAAATGGACTAATAAAGTGTTATAGTGATGGTACTTATGCCTATACCCATCCATGATCCACATAAATGGGGAATTAATTCATTCAAATGAACAAATTATAGTGTTAATTTGATGATATTTATGTCTACATCCATCTATGATCCATGATCAAAATGAAATAATTCATCCAAATAGACTAAATCTAGGGTAACATTTATTGTACATATGCCTACACCAATACATGATTTATGAACCCGAGGAAATATTTCTGACTCAAGCATTTTTTAGAACCATATTTGACATTATACATTACCAATTAAATGTTCAATTGGTTTTAAATTAATTCAATGGCGTTTCCTCCAAAAATTTCATAGGTTATTATGAAATGTTAATAATGTTAAAACAAAATATATGTAATGGATGAAAATTAAGTAAAAAATAAATCTGCATTCATTAATAAAAACAAACATGAAGGGGATCCATATTCTGGAGTCTCTCTTTGATGTTATAGGTAAAGAAAAATGATAAAAACAACTATAATATACTCAAATCATACAAATATAACAAATAATCCAATTCATGATGATAATTTCTGATGGAATATTGAAGGTTCATTTGATCAATATCTTTCAATTTAGCCAATGGATGTGTCTTCGAATCATGGGAGGTTAGTTTTAAACTCCTTCATATAATGGGCTCAATCTTTATGTATACTAATACTAGCTACACCTACACCCTTTCCACATGATCCACATGTTCTCATGGTTTTTCTATCTTCAAAGCTATTAAATCTTGAAGCCATGCTTCATCAATAGAAAAATTATGAAACTACTTAATGGAATCCTCTATATCATTGTCTTGATGGTTAAAAATATTCAATAAGAGGAGGATATATTCATAGACTACCTATTCCTCTCAGGAAGTGATAAAATGATGGATAAGAGCATATAAGTTCCATTAATTGAACACAATAGTTCCCAATCCATAAAAGAGTAGGAGATGAAATTCCACTTTTTCAGTATTCTCCTTTATCCCCATGATGATAGAAAAAAATTGGCACCAAACACATTTTATCACAGCATAGTTTTTTATAGTGAAGTTGGCATCCAAATACTATTTACTTGATTCTGTAAGTACGAAGATAATGATACTATAGAAGCCTCCCTATTTTATCCCCCCATGAAGCCACTGTAACCAAACACCACTATGGCTCCCCACAAACCAAGTTGAACCTCCCCCTATTTCATATAGGGAAACCCCTACATCAAAATTCCTTCTAATATGGTTATTTAAGAGTTTCATTATATATTTCTCTAGCTAGAGGTGACACCACATACATGGTGCTTCTAGACCATATCATGTTAATGTTATCTAGACAACACCACTCCCAGAATTCAATCACTAAAAAAATGGGTAAAATAAAAAATAGCCTTAAAATCAATATAAAATAAGAAAATTATTTCATGGGGTGTAAAAATAAACCCCCTAATGAAACAGTATTTACATAGAATTTAATTAGTAGAAGCATAAAATTCAAAATGATATAACCCCATGATACCTCATTTCAAGTGGTGGTTGTGTGGGAAAACAACTTGGTGGTGTCTGAGAGAATTAAATCCAAACAAAAAACACATCTTAGAGGATTAAACTATTCTATAAAATTTCCTCTTCATCTACAATCATATTAAAACAATAAACATGAAACACAAACCATAAAATAGGTCGAGGCGTAGTATATCTCTCTCACCATTTAGGGAAAAGCTAGAATGGTGAAATTTAGACAAAACATACACCTCGTGAAAAAACACCACCAAGAACCTAAATTCCACCAAAATCTCACCAACCCAAAAACTATCCCTAAAATTAACTTCCATTAAAGATCCCAAATCTGAAAGAAAAAGTGAAAAACATACCCACAAAAAATTCAAATTAATAACAACCTTTATTTATTACTCAAGTTGCAATGCTCAACATGGTCTAACTAGAACCTCAACCCCATGGTCTTCATGTCATAGAAACCTCAAAAAGATAAAAACCCTAATGTTATCAATAATATAAATTTTTATATTAGTTATGTGAGAATGATTTAATATGTATTCTCATTCTCAACCCATCTATAGTCAACCTCTACAAATCTCAATCATAGGCACACACAACCTTCATGTTGAAAAAACCCAAATCAATGAGGTATTCACAAGTACAAAATTCACCTGAAACTGCCTTATGGCATCCAAAAAACTAATTAAAATCAAAAATAATATGGAAAGAGGGATACCTAGGGAAACCTGGGGTCGCAGGGATGTCGGGGTCGCAGAGAGCCGGGATCGCCGTGGTCGTCGAGGTCATGGGGGGCCGGGGTCATGGGGGAAGAAGGGGAAGCAGGGAGAAGAGGGGTCGTGGTGGGGGGGGGGGGGGAAGGGTCGGCTGCATAAAAAAAATGTTTAGCGGAAGTCCCCAAAACCGCCGCTAAAGCCAATTTCTTTTGTATTGTGGGTGATGAAACAAAATCATGTTACATTGTACAAACCCAAGGATATCCAAGTTTGATGCCAGGACATTACTATCTCTATAATGATAGAATGTGTAACAAAGTTCACCAAGAGAAATGAAACAATGATTCACTAAGGAAATTGGCATGAGAAATTATACAAACAAAGCATCCCAAGGAAGATTCCAAATTCCCAAACAATAATATTCCAAAACCAAAACCACCCTAAAACTAGTGATTGTGAACTTGAAGGGACAAATACAAAAAAAACATAGGGTACACTTGAGATTTCATTGTTTCCATGTAAAATAAGAAATTAATGAATCTTATCCCTTAAATACTTATATAACAAACCAAACATATAAGGTCATCTTATTAGTCTATAAAATTACATTTTCATAACTCACCTTAAGACCTCCCTTGACTAGAAATTCTGCGAGGAATAAAATCTCTCACCACTCAATTAAGATTGCTGTAAATAAAAAACATATGAAGATATATGAATACTCTCAAGGAAATCAACACACTCCAACTCAATACATCTTTGGAAGAATCACTTAAACCACACAAGAGAATAACTCCACCTGATCATATCCTTTACAGAACATAAGATATTCCCTACACATAAGAAAAGGACTCTCTAAACAAAAATCTCATAAAATATTTTTACACAATTTTAGAGTGGATTTACCATTAATATCATATCAATCCACAAGTAATAATTAAAACATTTTAATAAATAAAATTCTAGTTGTACCAGTGATAGTTTTTCATAATGTGTGTGTCTCCCCATACACGGGAGGCTTCCGAGTAGTAGTTAGGGTATAAGTCCAGTAGTGGCGGTACTAGACCCTCAGTATCATGTCATAACATAATAAATAAATAAAAATATTATAAAAAATTATATTTATCTTGTGGAAACCAACTAATCCAAAGAGTACACATGTTATGTGAAAAATAAATAAATGATCTCACAAAGAAGTAAGACAAACTAAAGTATATGTGAAGAAGATAAATAAATAACTAATAATGTGGAAACCTCAAAATTTTATCATGTTCCAACCACTAGATTCATGATCCTTGGATCAAATTTCCACCATAAATCCCTTACCCTTTGAAGGATCTCTAGTCATGAAATCTAAAATCACACAAAAACTTTGAATTAGGGTCTATGTAAGAGGCTTAGTCGGACACCACCAATGCATCTTTAAAATGTTTGATCTGGTATACAAGGTTTATACCATAAAAATTATAAATTCATGAACTAGTATATAAACATAAAAATAAAAGAGCACCAATTTGTTCACCAAGACACTACAAACCCTGATCATACCTACTATAAATATATTTTTAAAGGAATGTAAATATATCCAATGTAACCAAAAACTAGCTATGAAGCTTGTAATCATGAAACTTGGTATCCAATGGGAATCAAGTGAGTGATGTTACCAGAAGTTATTAGATATAAAATTATCATGATACTCAAAATATGTTAGGCCTTGAGGGACATACTCCTTTATATCCTCTAGTAATAATTCTTGTCAATGTCATGCATATGTACTACTCTATTTCCATTAGGAATTAAGTGATTTATGTTATCAGTATCCACTCTGTATCATGTGATAATGCTACTCAGAGTCCACATGGGGTTGATTAAAATTATCCTTGGTATCTACTAGGAATGAATTGTATCAAACAATATCCATGGGGAAGCATTATATTCATACCCTATTCTTCGGTTCATCATCACCACTATCAAAAGTCATGCTCACAACCACTATAACTGATAAAAATGTCATGATGGTCTACCTTCATTGGTATCCAACAAAAATACCTATATTAGAACACATAACGAGGATGATAATACATGAAAACACAACATTTCATCATGAGTAAGTAGAAACATATAATACATGTGATCAATAAAAAACACGAACAAAAACTTTATGGATGAACTAATGGAAACATTTATCATATATGTTTCTCATGGGAAATGATAAAACTATAGTCAATATAACACATAAACCAAGATGTCTTGGAATAATACCCGAAGTGCATTACTAGCCTCCAAGGGCTAGTGATAAGAACCTAGATATCAATATATAGAACCATGCGAAATAATTTACCATAAAATATGAAAAAATAAATCTAATTTATAAAAAATATTATTGATAATCAGTGTGTAGCATGGAAGAAAAATATACATCCATTAGACATATAAGGACATGACCAATGGGATGATCCTAAAAGAAAAACCAAATAAGGTGATGACTAAGTCTCCATGTGAGAAATGTTATCTTCCTCAAATCAGTGTTCAACAATCTATCCATGTAATGATTAAATAGACATAAAATGATGATTTATATCGATTTAATAAGGTTATAAATGTTCTTAATTTTTACTATTATTATGATGTAATGGTAAGGTTCAATAACCTTTTATCTTTTATGTCTATAATATATTTGATGAATCTTCTAGAGTAATGTCATGTAAATTTATTATATATTCATCATGGATGTAAAAATATGCATAGAGATATGAAGGATTATTTTATGTGGGATGGAATGGAGAGATATATTTAAGAGATTGTATGTTTATTATTTTTCTGTCACCACATTAGGGACAAAATAATAATGTCAAATGGGATGTGACAACCATTACCCACACCAAAATGGATTTTTCAAAACATCATTTTTGTATTTGGTCATCGGACACCCCAAAATATCTAATGTTAATAATGTTATGTGGGTCATATTTTATTACCAAAAAATGTAACCACACATTATTTCTATTGTTTACTTTTTCTCTCTAGATTGTATTTCTTGAATAAACATTAAGGAAGTGGTAAAAATTTATGGATTACCACATTCTGTTATATCTGATCAAGATATGATGTTTTCCTTGATGATATGGTCATGTATTCAAAAAGATCCTGATAAAAAATTGTGTTTTAGTACTATTTATCATCATCAAATATATGTTTTTTTGGTTAGAAAAATTTTATCCCTAAAGGTTATTCTAGGATCATGTTCAATGTATTTGAAAGGTAGATGGGATCAAATCCTCTCTCAAGTAGAGTTTTCATATAAAAATTGCTTTCGATAGAGCATTAAGATGTACCCTTATGAAGTCATATAAGAAATGAAGTTCATATACTCAACATGTTAAGATTAATTTGGTGAAAGAAATCTATTAGGACCTCTGATATATGAATAAATAACAGACAAGGTTAGATCCATTTATCCACACATAAGGGTGGCCCAAATTTTATTGAAATTATATACTAATAATTATTGATGTGATCTGGAATTTGATGTTTGTCAGAAGGTTTTTATTTGAATATAATGATGGAATAAGGTTATGGTATTCATAAATAAAGGAAATCTAGGCCAAAGGTGTATTTTACCTTTCAATTTTCTTAGTCTTGTAATGATAGATTCCTATAACCTAGCGCTTCTAATAAACCTATCATGATTTGAGGACATGTTCCATGTATTCCTCTTGATTAATTACATAACCAACCCTTCAAAGGAATTGAAACTTGAGGTCATAAAACTAGAGTAATATCTTTTATATGGGGAATGACCAGTGGAGATTATATATCATAGACAAAAATTGTTTGAAATAAAACCACTCAACTGGTAAAGATCATTTGGCGAAGCCATCAATTTGAATAACCTATGTGGGAACCATGTGATATGATGAGGCATAAGAATACTCATTTATTATTTTAAAAGTGATGAATTTCAAGCTATGTATTAATTTGAAGGGGTTATAATTTTACACCCTAATAATTTGGATTTTTTAAAATAAATAAAATTTCTTTGATAGTATGTGTTACACGCAACACTATGTTTTTAAAAAATCATGATAAACTATTAAATTATTTTTTATACAATACTAGTATTACTATTATTTAAATTTTTTTCTATGAATATATTTAATCACATTTTGAAAATTATGTATCAGTTTTTTAGATAAATAATATATATTTAAAAATAATTACTTTTTTCGTAATGTCATTACATGTTTTGAAAATAATTTTCTATCAAAATATATTATTCATTTATTTTTTTAATTAAAAAATAAAATTTGATTTTGATAATTTTAGAAAATATATTCAAAAAAATAACTTCAATTTCTAATCAACTTATCAAAATTATCTTAGGGTGATTTTTAGATAATTTTCTAAAATGTTAAATATTTTGGTGAATAGAGAAAATATTTTATTTTTATTAAAAACATCCATTTGGTTTAACGAATTTAAAATTTCAAACATCCTTTTAAAATGATTTACAACTCAAATTATATAGAATATTTTATTATGGTCATAATTTAGGTTATAGTAATTAAATTCATGTTGTCTTTTGGTATAAAAATGATTTATATTTATGAAAATTTTCTCTTTGGAAAACCCATTTTTATCTCATCTCAAGGTTTAATTTAGAATTATAATTTTCCACTTATATGAATATAACATGGAAAATGGATTAAATATTTTTAAATAAGAATAATTGTTATTATATAAATAGTTAAAATTCATTTATTTTAAAAAATAGTAATGAAAGTAAAAAATAATTACCACAGTTACGGTTAATACAAGTTTACTACGGGGTTAAACTAAAAATATAAGGGGTTAAATGACTTAAAAACATATTAAAATATAATTTTATGTTCAAATTTACACTTTATATTATATAATTTAAAAAAATAATTAATTTTGGGTACCTGGGGCATGTTTAGAACATTGGTACATCTTTTTCTTTTATACAATTCCAACAGTGTCCTCTCCCCCTCTTATAAAAGGGAACCATTTTCCCTCTCCTCTCCAAACATAAAAAACCTTTCATTCCACTAATACCTACTGAAATATCTTCTTTAATTACCTATCCACTTAATATATTATTTATCTTGTTTATTAAACACCCCTAAGAAGGATGGTGGTGAAACCTAAGGGCGTTGTCTGAAGAAGTTGTATCGTTCTTTACCAACTGTTTCTATTTTATATTCTTTTCCACCGCATTAAATTTTTCTAAAAATATGATAATATAATAAAATAATTATATAAAATATAATGATATTTTTTTGTTATTTTCATGATTAATATCTATATATCATTCCATTAAAAGGGACACAAAACTGACGATCATGTGTTTGTCGGACTACGATATCATGAACCGATGTAATTCATTTTCCTTCAACACCACTAAATGATGGAGATAAGTATAGATTTAAAATATTATTATTTCATTAATATCATTAATATAATTATGAAATTATAATATCACAGCTACCATTTTACGTTTCAATTTGTTTGAAAAATGATAACATCTCTCATGTGTATGTGAAGACTACCACCTCCATGAATCGATGTGATAAATTTTCCATTTTATTTTTACATTGATGGTGATAAGGATATATTTAATCAATATATATGGTATATATGAAATAAAAAAAATTAAATGAGATATATTATTTAACTTTTTCTTTCTATTCATTGAGAAAATAGAAACAACATTTATGCGTATGGGCAGCCTATTTTATCCATGGATGGTGTGATTCATTTTTATCCCATAATTTAATGAATTATTATAGGTACATATATAATGAATTTATATAATATTTATATCATGGATAAAATAATGGAGATTCTTAAACCATTATTATTGAAAAATTATGGAAAATATCAATCCCAAACATACAAGAAAAAATGAGGAATTTATTACTTGAAAAGTGATTTAAATTTTTTTTTTATAAACAGGTAATAAACAGTCATAATTTAATCCTATATAGAATGATATATATATGATTATGGTTCTATAATAGATATATAATAAACCATTATTTATTACCTTGGTGGTTAGAATTTTTATGAATGATTTCATGACTTGAGAACAGGGATGTGTGTCTCACTTTTATTTCTATGGAACACGTTCCCTATAGATCACTTGTTCCATTTTTGGGTTATATATACTACCAATGAATTTCTTTTTTCATTATTTATATAAAATTGTGTGAAATATATATCCATATAACTTTCTTCTATTCTAGGGACTTATATATAAAATATACAAAAGTGGTATGGGTATTTTGTTACAACCTTATTTTTATTAGGGTTATTTATGATTAACTTAAATTAATTAAATAGAGTGATCTATATCTGAAGAAACTCATGAACATTAAAAATATATGTTTCTTTTTAAAATAATATGTTTTACATGAATTTTACACCCTTTTGTATTCAAAATATCAAAATATATTTTTTTTGAAAAATGACTTTATTTTTCTCTTATGTTAAAAATATTTTTTCATCCATATCCAAGTTTTATAAAAATGTTTTGAATATTGATTTTAATATGAAAAATTGAATTTTTAAATACATTTTTAAACATTTTTTACTATAACAAAATTTTATAAATGGAATATTCTTTCCAGTTTTTCAAATAATTTCATTTTCGATATGACCAAAAATATTAAAGGAATATCCATTTTCACATGTAAGAAAAGAATGGTATTTACCACTACCATGACCATTAAATGAATAAAATATTCATTTAATATTTTTTGTGGTTGTTTTAAAAATAATATTTTGTTTAATATTTTGTGATACTTTATATTTTTAATAATTTATTTCGAAGTGAAAAGTATATATTGCTCTAGAAATATTCCAAGTGATATTTGAAAATCATTTTCATTCTAGGATGACATCCTTTGATGCTACGTAATAATTACTATGTATATGATCCAATGATACCATTTTTATTCATTCCCTATATGTTTTATGTTTATTATTAAAGGATGTCTATGAAACATGTTCTTTTTTCCCAGGTTTTGTTTTGATGAAATGATAAATTTTTTATTGAACTTTTTTTCCCATGAAATTTTCGATCCTGAAATGTTAATTAACCCCATTTAATTTCGTGGATTCTAAAAGGATAAATTTTATATGATATTTTTTCCATAAATTTATGTATTATGTGAGTGGAATTTCCAATATCTCCCTCTAATGCATTGGGTAAATATTGATAACTCTTGAGTTAATTATTTTATGCCTAACCCTAATTTCATGTTCACAATTTCATGCATGGATCTGGATTTATATTCCATAAGATAAAGAATGGAAATGTTTTCCATGTCTATAATATTAAGTGTGGAAATGGTTTTCATGTCCTTATGTTTATGTGATGACCTAATTTTATGTTCTTAAACTAGTGCGTTGACCATTCTCTATTTATACATGTTCACAATGTAAGAAGATTACGTTTCTTCCATATTATAATGTTTAGGTTATGATCACCTGGTTTGTGTTCATTGATGAACATTATGATTCATGTCCATTTAACTTCCATGATTTGTGGAATGAATTATGTTTATGATCTAATATATATATATATATATATATATATATATATTCGAATGCCATTCTAATATTCTCATACCCTTATGATTATGTTATCTTCATATGTCCCATGTTTACCCTAACTATGAATTTGAACTCCCCATTTCATATATTTCCTTTACATAGGATATGTAGAATGGTTTTATGTAGGTTAGGTCTAATAAGAGTACAACATGGGAAGATCATTATGGTATTTATTGAATATCATTAAATAAATAAGTATATTGTGTTTCTAGATTCCAAAGGAAACAAACCATTATAGTCCTTGGTAATTTTTTTGTACAATGATATTGATATTAAACTATTAAGAAGTAATGTATATGTTTAAAAATCATGGGTCCTTTTAGAGGATAAAATTATGGTCTCGTATGGACTGGGGCCATAGAAAGATAAAAAGGTAACATATTATGATCATTACGTGACACATAAGTGTTGTGTAAGGGTAAAACCATATTACCCTAACAAAATTGTCTTTTTGAGAAAAATATTATAATTTTTTTCTTCTACTCTAGGATGAACTGTAATGCCTCCTCAGTGTTTTTGAATGCTGAAAATCATAAGAGTTTATTCCTTATTAACATTTAAATGTTTTAGCTTTGGTTTTTAAATGGGTTTTATCCTTCCACAATTTATATTTCATTGTAATTTATAGTAAAATGGTAATTTTACTTTCGGGAATTTAGGTTATAAACCATAACATCACCTGTATTTTCTTTTTAATTATCCAACCCTTCACTTCTTTTATTTTTTCTAGTATTTACATGAGAAAAATTATAGGTCTTCGACTGATCGTTACTTGTATAGTTTTTCATTATTACTCACTGGGTAATTCAATGGGAGGGAATACTGGTTGTTCCCTCATGAGAGTTTGATCCTCAACATTTCATTAGATGGATTAGTGGTAAGAAACCAGCAACCTCATCTAAAAAATGTGTTTCAATACATTGGTGTTACCCTATAAAATATTATTTTTTATTCAATTTTACTTTTTCATGTTTTGAGGAAAATATAATGTTTATATCATGAATTTAATTGTTTTATTTCACATATGAACAAAAATATGTTTTAAAATAGTCTTTTCCTTAAAAATAATTATTTACTTTTTTTATTTGAAGAAGTTCTTAAATTATGGAATGGATTATAAAATTTATTTTAAATGAATGAGAGTAGAGATACTTTAATTTTGAATTCTTGAAATTAAATTTTGAGCATTAAATAAGTTTTTTTATATGAAAATATTTCACGTGGGAAAATTTGGGAACCTTGGGAATAGACATAAGGTGGACATTGACAGATTGTGGTAGGACTCGATATCGTTAGGATTATCTTTTACGAAATCAATTTTTTATTTATCGGAGTTATGTATTTTCATTGGTTGGATCCAAATTATGTTTTTTTGACTATTTCACTATATAACATGATTTTTATACTCACATTTTTATCTTTTGTCCTATGATCATGGGGCTCTGGGACCATATTATTTTACCATGGATTCTGTTGTGTACTATGCTTACCTTCTCACACTGTTATCTTTTGCAATATAGATTTTTTGATTAATTTCAACCATTTGTCATTATTATTTATATTATTAATCTTGGGGATTTTAATGTATAATGTTTTGAAAAATATATGTTTTATAAATTGGTTTTCATATGGAAATTTTTTTATAAACCAGTTTTAATTTAAATATTAAAGTAAAGTTTAAATTGTATTAGACTCTGAATATATTCTTTTTAAGTATACTTATAGTATTATTTCTCATGATCTACATTTTACCTTATGTGGTTTTAGAGTCATTTTAATTACTCTTGTAATGTTATGTTCACCATTTTGTTTCTTAACTTTTATCGAGTGAAACTTTTAATACTGTGATGAATTTTTTGTGACATATAGACACTTGGAGGCCGAGATTTTTCATTTATATTTTATTTTTAGGTTTTTCCATTTTTTTATTGTGGTTTGGACAATGTTTTTTTTTCATTTATTCTTAATTATACTCTATATATTTTTCTATTTTAGATCATACATGATAATTTTTGGGTAATTATTTGATCCACACCTTGTGGTGGTACTTCTTCAGTAATGTATCTGGTTTCTCTTATTTGTTTGTTGAAAAATAAAATCAATGTGAGAACCTACTCCAATTATTATGAAACTACCCAAATTGATTTTCAGAAAACTGTATAAATGAATTAGAGATCTCATTTTATTTGTAGTAAGTGGGGAAATGATCCTTACTATATCACATCCATTCCTAAATTTGTGTAACCAAGGGTGGGAGGATATTTTTTATTTAACATTGTCTAGGTTTTTGACGTTATAGAAAACACTTTTCATGACGTTTATTTAAAGAATCTATTCATTCATTATGTTTTCTATTTCATTCATTAATATAATATTTGGATTAATATTCTCTATGTTTAAAAATTTTAATATAGACTCATAAATATTGTGATTCTATTTTTGGAATTTAACATATACGAAATACACACCATCTTATCTAATCAATTAAACAATTACCCCTAGAAGACAACTTCCAAATCCAAGTGGGAAGACAAAATAATAGACTATTAGGTGATTCCTCTAGTTGATCCTTTGTTGTTATAAGTCCTTATCAATACTCTTCAGACTATGGGTCTCTTGAGTGTTGGGAATTAGTAACTAACCATGGTTCATAGATCAAAATTTACAATGAATAATACAACTTTTTTATGGTCACAGTGGAACCCAAGAATATAAGGAATGGAATAATAATATTTAAAGGATATTCCACTTCTAAATCAAATAGGACTCTCAGTGGATTTTTTGACTTACATTATTGATGGAGAAATAAGGATATATTGGGACACCATCATGGAAGATAAGTTACATGAGGATATCACATAGAACACATTTTAGAGGATCATTAACCAACAATAATTTCCATTAAAATTTCATGTGGTAATGACCCAAGATTTTAAAACCTTAGATAAATGGGATAATTTAGTTACAAAATATTTCACCCATTTTTTCAATTTGGTCCACCTAGAATCAGTGTTTTTTACTAACTAATACCAATAATCAAATAACTCATGATGGGAATAAGGGATTATATTCAGTTAATTCAAATTATCTTATATCTATATAATTTTTTTGAGGTGGTTAATGAAGTGACTATTGATAAAGTATTCGTTGCTATGAAAATATGCTTAGTAAGAGCTTCATTTTTTATAAGATGTAGCTTGGGTAAGACTTCTAACTAAAAACGAAACAAAAAGGGTGCACAATTTTCTTTGAGACTAGTATCTAGTTACTATTCAGGGCAGCCCTAGGTTCTTTTCTAAAATTGTTGTATCCCCAGTCTTACCAAGACGAACTATATAGATGCGGTGAAAAGTTTTCATAATTTCTTTTGATCCAATCATTTAAGAATTTTTTTTTCTTAAAAATAACCCATGATAGAAAGTCTTGATCCAGTCATTTTGAAGGATTGAATGTTTATTATGATGCTCAAAATGGTGGTGGATCTAAATATCATTCCAATGGGAATAATTTTGATGTGAATTAATATCAAATATGATTTTATGTTTTATATATTTATTTAAGGAACTTGGATCCAATGGATTTTGAGGTAGGTTTGACTATTATTAAAGGTATCACAATCATTTTATCCACAATGGAACTAGATTTATTAGATACTAATGTAACTCGATATTTTATTTCATTTAAGATAATTTACATGTTGGAATAAATTTTAGAGGTTATTCCACACATTTTGGAACATTATAATCTTTTGGGAAAGAGTTTCGAACACTGTTTTAAGTTCCCCTCATATCTGGTGATGTTAGCTGATTTTGAAGTGGTGTAGAATTTCTTAGTTCTAGATCTTGATATCATCAACCTTATAATTTTTATGGATTAGATTAATAGAGTTAAGGCCTAATTTAATGTTATTTTCATAAATATTAGTTTCTATATCCTCATGGGATCTCTCATGTATTTTTTCATAGTGAGATTCTATATTGGGGACAAATGGGCATGTTATTATATATTTTGGGATGATATCACATCAGTTGTTGGAGATTTTCCATTATTACTTTGATTGTCATTTAGGATTACAACTTTTTCCAATGGTGAGTGTGTTCCTAGAGTTATTTCCTAATTACATATCTAGATTACCACTATGGAGTGAGGTCGAATTCACTGTTGAACTTTACCTAGGATAGTGTCCATTTCTATGCCATTATACTATATATAACCTAATGAGTTGCCTGATATTAAGGTTCATCTATAGAATCTTGAGGAAAGGTGATATATTCAACCAATTTCTTCACCATAGGTGTCACCAAATTTTTTATTAAAGAAGTAAAATTGAAAAATTAGGCTCTGTGTTGATAATAAGAAAATGAATCAGATGATTATTAAAAATAAATACCCATTTCTAATAATTGATTACCTTATAATGAATATCATGGAGAATGATGGTTTTATAGGATATACCTGTTTTTACAGTACCACCAGATGATAATCTAAGAAGTGGATATACCCAATTCAATATTTATTTGTTCTTATAAGAATATTGAGTTCATTTTTATTCCATTCAGTATCACTTATTAACATGTGATATTTAAGAAACTAATGTAAAAAATATTTCATTAGTTTTGTACACTTTTGTTTTCATTTTTATAGAAGATATACTAGTTTATTTCAAGATATTTTAAGAGCACAATGAACATTTAGATATCATCCTTAGATTCTTAAAGTAATTTTTTCTGTATGGGATGATTTTTAAATGTGACTTATGAATATTAGATGTAAATTTTTTGGGACATGTTATATCTAATAGGGTTATATCGGTGCACCCTTAAATTAATTGAGTATTGATGTAATGGGATAAAAGCAACATTCTGTTTGATGTTCAATGTTTTCTAGTCCAATCTATCCATTACAAGAAGATAGATTTGGATATCTAAAAACCTGAATCTATGATGAAATACTTAACCCTCAAGGGAGTAAATTTTTAGTGAAATTACAAATATTAGAGATCTTTTGAGAATCAAAATAAGGGGTTTACTTCATCCCCTATTCTGATTCTTCTGGAATTGAGTTTGGGTTATGATGATTTTGAAGATGTTTCACATAAATGATTGGTGTGTTTCTTGATATTGGGAAAGGATTTGGTGGCCTATAACACTCTCTTGTTACTCCCTAATGAGGATAACTACACTACCCATGACCTTGATATGGTATCTATTATAAACAGACGCAAAATTTGTAACCAATGTATCTTTAGGAAACAATTTGAGGTGTATTATGATCATAAAATAATGACATATATTTTTTACATAGAGATATTTAAACACACGATAGGGGTACTATATGGAGTATATTTTGAATTTTAATTTTGATATTTCTTATACCGATGGGAAAGGAAATTTTTTTACTAACATGTTGAATATGTTGTTACCAACTCAAGATACACATGAATGTGTGGAGGAGGGGTCTCTGATGTGCCTATTTGCTGAGAGGATCTTGGGAGTGGAAGTGTAACATCCCTGAAATAGAGGTCACTAAACCAGTGTGTCGATCTAGGTCACCAAATGGCCTCCAGCGTGCCTGCACATATGCTAGATGTTGTCGACTAGTAGCAAGGGTCCAATATGGTATGCAGGGACACTATACCGTATTTACCAAATTAGGACACAAAAGAAATGAAATAAATAGACGAACCAATATGAAAAAAAACAATAATAATTCATAATTATACACCTACCAAAACAGCTTACAATAACAAACTACATATAATTATTCCATGTCAAACTAGTAGTGTCACAAGTTTAGGAAACCCAAAATGATGACAACAAATGAATACCCAAAAGGGTCTTGAATCCAAGTCTAGAACCTCATCCATGTACTTATCTATCCTATCTCAACTCCAAAGCATATGGACCTTTCCCTTGACCTACAGCCAATAAATATTTTAAGGTACACAATGGTAGACTAAGTAGGGTGTGATTACAACTCAGTAGGCCTCCACCAACCATGTCTTTAAAATATCTAGTATAAATAGAGAGTTCAAGAAATTAATAAATATATATTAGGTATAAAAAATACATCTTGGGTGGTATTATTTAACAATCCATACAAAAACCATTTATAACCTTAACACAATTTTCATCATTCATATCATCTTCATTACTCAATTAATTACCAATATATGTTCAATGGGGGAGGCATTTACTTCAATAACACTAGGGTTTAAAAAATTCAACACTTTTCTTAAGAGAATTATCCAAGTCCATATCTCACTAGGGATATAAATAGCACAGCAACACATTCTCTTAACCTAAAATCCCTAGTCTGGGTGGAATGGAACTTTTAGGAAAATAGAGCTTCATCCCCTTCCCAATCCTATGAGTTATGGGGTGGAGTTTATCTCCTAAGTCTAACTCGACCCATGGATGTCAGACCTCATTTAAATACCCCACTCTACCAATCTATATAAAAAATATTATTTTTACAGTCACCACACATATACTATGTCATATCTAACACAACAAATACAAATAACAATCAATATGGGAATCAATATTGACCCATAACCCATTAAAACATTATAATATTTCAATACACAACCCATTTAGTCTAATTAACTTTTCTTATGGATAGATCATGAATCATAATAACTAATTACATACATTAACCAATATAATATATTCAACCCTTTCCATTTGTTAACTCACATAACTTGTTCATCATTTCCCATGTATTTACCCTTTTAAGAATTTTGACATATTTAATACTCCATTTTAAACTTCCAACCATTACCTATTCCCCTTCCTTATGCCTTACCTCATTAGGTTAATTCAAAATTTCCCATACATTAGCCCATTTAACACATTTATCAATTCACCTTCATTTAACCACTTATGAAAGTCAAGTACAATTCATAAATCATCTAGTCCAATCACTTCATTTCACCCAATCCACTCCATATTAAAAAAAAGAATTCCTTATTCCGTTATCAAGTATTGACATAACTATAAATATTCTCTCTTTATCTCTAATAACATATCAACATGTTTAATCATGGTCTCTACTTAATCAAAAGATGAATCTATACTCAAGATTACCATTTTCCAGGCCCAGGTAGGTCAGTACACCTAAAGGTCACCCCAAATTGGTTAATTCATCCCCAATGCATCCCACAATGATCAAGAGGGGTTCAATTCTTCTTTTAGACACCCATTTTACTTAATCTCACTAACAGAACAAAATTTACAACCCGGGGGAAATAGGAATGAAAAACACATGCACAAGACCGCATCTAAACTATGGGATATAACATGGAGACCACCAACCTCAAATTCATTGATGAAAAAACTCTTAATCATGGACTTAAATCCCAATAAAAACACCCTTTGAAGCTTTAAACTACATTCCACTCGAAAAAATTAGGGTTTTAGGGATTCAGTACAATATTTCCCATGTTACAATATCTATTTGAGAAAAGAGGAGAAATGAGTGGATTAGAATTACTCGATGCTTCGATATGAAACCAACAACACTCCAAATGGCTAAAAAAATGGGAGATCAATCCTTGGGAAGATTAGTTCACTTGATAATGTCACTATGGTTTCATGGGAATGAATGGGAAAGAAAATCAAATGGAGATATAAAATAACTAGATGGGAAACTTTTAATTCTTTCCAACTTCTAAAGGGGCTCATAGTTTACCTACATAGTTTTCCAAACGATTGTCACACCAATTCCAATCCACTATATAAGTGTAGTGAGGTTCTGTGGTTTCATGGTTTTCTCCACACTGTTTATAGACAATTCTCTTATCATGTGATATGACATTGTACAAGGTTTCATGGTATGAACTCCCACCTCCCATGGTTTACTTAATTGTGTACCAACTATGTGCCATGCCCAGGTTGGCCTGTTTTTTCGTTATTTCGTGTCCTGAACACATGTAACACATCGAGGCCCCTCATAATCTCAGAGAAAAATTTCATTCACCCAAAAACATTCTCTAGGAAAAATAATATAGAAGAAAATTCATTCGTTACATTTGGGATCTTACAACCTCCACCCCTTATAATGGATCTCTTTGAGCCATACTACCAAGCATCAATGAATTGACAAAGGTAAAGAGATCAGTACACTAGGCCCCCCATATAGTTACCCTTTTCTATTTCCCCCTCTAAAAAATTTACATAAATTCCTAAAACTCAACCAATGGCTTGGTATTTCTTCAAAAAATATCTTACTTCAATCCACAAAACAAACCAGATGATTCCCAAAAGATGTATCCACCTCAAACCATACATAAACCACTAGAAATCCAAGGGAGGTTGAGGAAACATTGCCTAAATTATTTATAGGGAAACCTCACACACATCAATATATTATCATCGAATTGTCAATTAGAACCCCACCAGTCTGATCTTTCCACAAATCATGGCCCAAACCACTTGGTACCATTATACACTATTTTCAAAACACTAACGGTGCCCCTAACTGGGTACCACCAAAAGAAACATATGATCTTTATCAACCATATTTACCTACCTATTTTGATTGACATATATATCCCGAATGGTCACATTTCATACATCGACCTCCAATTACAACCAAAACCCTGAAGGCACTCAACTGCTCAATCTCAAATCAGCACCTCACTTTTTTATCAAGGGAACACCAAAAAATTGTATTTTCTTGATTTTATTCATCGGGAAACAATTTTCATGAAATCAAAAAACCACATTCACACTATGGTTATCTCCACTGTATAATTTAACTCACCCCTACCATATTTTGTTGATTAGAATTCCATCTATTTTAACATACCATCGTCAACACAACTCAACTTCACCACATAACTGATGCATTCCCAACTCACCACATCTGAAAATTTAGAAGGACTTCACCTTGTATTGTAATTCAGCCACATCATTGATGCCACTAATAAGGGAATCCCAACACAATTATTTCTCATACTAATAATAATGTGAACTCACTCATGTTTTACATCATTATTGAAAATCTCTTTCCACCACAAACATCAAATTGATGGTGGGTCCCATAGAAGGGAAAAATTCCCTATTTTCCACCTTCCAAAGTTGATTACTAAGGGATGGCCTATTAGTGTCATCAAACACACATATGTAGGTCATCCCCTGACATCTATTATAACTCCTCCATCAGGACATCCTCTATCCTCCAAACCATCACCATGCTCCACCGCACCCAACAACATTCCTAGCACAACTGGTTCCACTATCCATACATTGATTAAAGGATATTACGTTCTCACTCAAAACCCATTTCCAAATTTGGAATGTGATTACCACTCCAAAACATCCACTGATGATTGTTTATAACTTACCACTCTCTCCCATTTTTCTTAGCCGAGTGAATCTTTCCCTGACTGACTCATCTCAGAAATGCTTAGCTTCACATTTGGAATATCCTTATATCGGTTGACCATGATTCCTTAATTCCTAAGAACACTCTATGGTCACAAAATTACACCAAATAGAGTCCATTATTGATCTCCGTTGAGTTTTTCGACACCAAACCTCCTTTATCACACCACCAATGATTCTAACACATACATTTCAGATTCCGCTTAGAATCGCCCTAAGCTCAAGGTCAATGCTTTGTTTGACCAACCACCACATCCAAGGCTCACCAGGACCTCTTCTAAGGTTCTTAATGTTTACATCACAAGTTTCACATTAGCATATCAATGAAGCAACATCAACTATACTATCTACTCCACACATCTAGGATTAAATTATTACTATCCACCGTAGGAGTTCCATTACCATTTCTTTCCTCAATGAAATTTTCAACCACCATGGTTCACGTTTGGAATATAAGATAAACTCGAAATCATGGATGGGGTCATTTAGATTTTGACGGATCAAAAAAAATAATCATCTGATAATTGTTCCCAGATTTTGTGAATGGAATTCATGACGTTCTTCGACACCCAATCCACCCCAAGGACCTCACCTGAAAACTACTGCAGGTGTACATCCCATCATCTATCTCCACATATACTCTATCATGAGCATTGTAACGCCCCGACCCCAGCTACCCAGAGTCGGTGCATTACTTCGTAACATTGGCATGATCACAAGAAAGATCAAATCTCGAAAGACCGATTGGTTTAGTAGCCTTGGAAACACTAGATATATTCATAGGTTTTACATTACATCATAAAATGAAAAACTAATACAACAACATAAAGTATCCATAATCCACACTCATATCCCCACATAATATCCCTGCAGGTCATTCATAATTTAATTCTTCACTTCCTGGGAAAAATAAAACATATAAAAGGGGTGATCTCAAATGCCCAGTAAGGATAACAATATAGCGGAAACTTTCATAAATAAGCATAAACATTTAAGGCAATGTATAACTAAAACAAAAGCCTTTTAAACATGAACATTCAACATGGTATGGCAAAAGTAAAATGAAATAATGCCATTTACTTATTCACATGGATATTCTACTAATCGAATAATCACATGCAAAAATCAATAACCACTTTCATAATGTTGGAATTCATAATGTCAAACGTTAATTTCATTGTCTAGGCCCCATCCCAAGACCTAGGGGTTACTTCTAACCGGAACCCAACCCGGAGTGCCTCTAATAACCGGACACCAACCCGGAGTGCCTCTAATAACCGGACACCAACCCGGAGTACCTCTAATAACCGGAGACCAAACCGGAGGGCTTACTTTTACCAGTCCCTAACCTGGAGGGCTTACTTTAACCAGTCCCCAACCTGGAGGGCTTACTTTTACCGGTCCCCAACCCGGAAAATACTTGTTTAGCACATTCATCTGAAGAAACGTTTGAAATATAACATAAACATTCGGATTAAAAATAACTTCTGAAATGTCAACACTTTAAACATAAACCATGAGTGATATAAAAATAGCACATCCACAGTCAAACATAACTCATTCGATACAATATGGAAGATTGTATTGTATCACATTGACCTCAATCAAGAATAATGAAGGATGTTGACATAGATGAAATCAAAATTCTTTTTTAAAAAAATATCTCCTTTTACTTTTGAAATCATTTAAGATCCATATAAAATAAAACATTTTCTTTGAAAATATTCTTATAAGCTTGTAAGGTAAGCTTCGACGATTTTATAACGGCGGAAAATAACCGCACCCGCCGTATAAGTTAAAAAAAACATTCTTACCTCAATTCTGTCGAAAAGGTTAAAAAGGACCTTGTTTTGAAAACGACGGAAAGATTCCTTTATAAACCTCTTATAAAAAGTCAAACAAGGGTATAAATGACTTTAACCCATATTCTTGTAAATAGTAAAAATGTTTTGAAATACATTTTTAAGAAACATGGATGTGGATGATAAAGAGATCCCAGTAGATTATTACATATAAACAACCTCGGATAATGAAGAGATTGTGAAATAACCCTTACCTTGTACTTTTCCTTGGTTGGGGTAGGTTAACCTCCTGTATAATGGTGAAATAATTGTTATTAAATTATACAAGAATCATATACATTAATATGATATCATATATGATCTTTTAACATTGCTTTATTAATAATATCTTAGTATTATCGTCGTTTCGGGTGATAATCGATTCGTTCTTCTTAAATGTTAGGTTACATAAGATATGTTTGTAATGGATAGATTATATCTTATTCATAATCAGAATGATATTAACATTATTTTTAACCCTAAAATGAGAATAATACTTGAATGTATATGATGGAGAATGAATCTTATCGCGTTCGTGGAGACGGTAGTCCGTACGTACACACGAGCGACAATATCATTCTTTTGATATTAAAATAATATATAAATGAATGGTATATCATATATACAGAATCATTAACATGTTATATTTATTATTTACATGAGTTACACATCATTATTATACCCATACAAATAATATTATATTGAATAACAATTACACCACGACGTGGAGACGGTAAGCCGTACGTACGCACGTATGGTGACATGTTATTCAAAGGGTGGATAGAATACTGAATATGGTTTTACCATACTTATAATAACATCACAGTATATCTGAGATACTGGAGTTATTATTTTAGAATGGTAAGAACAAAGGAAGAAGAAGTGGAAGAAGAAATGAACTTAGAAAAGGGTGTTGAAATCATTACCTCTTCTTCGGGTTCTTCCTTTTGATTTGATCAAAAGGGCTCCATAGGTTGGCTTTCTGATCAAACTAAGGCCTCTAGGTTGTAGTGAGGGATGTTGGGAGAGTATTTGGGCAGAGTTTGGCCGAACCAAAAGGCTTTAGAGGTGTGAAGAAATGAGAAGGAGGAGTGCCCTTTTATAAGAGGGGTGAGGGGCACCTTTGGAAAAGCTAGAAATATTAATTTATAATAAATTCATATTCGGTTTCTAATGGCTCCAAAGTTGACTATTAAAAGGTTAAGGTGGGGAGAGGTCTAAAACCACTCAACCAATAGAAGTTAGACAGGTTTGGGTACTTATATTAACCTTATCTTTAAGTATTAACTCTAAGTTAATTAGTTTCACTTTTACAATGTCTCTTTGTATTTTTATATAATATGGTTAATAAACTTACTATATACATCCAAGAGACCCCCAAGTGGTCCATTAATGAGGAACCTATCATAATATAAGTCTCTTGGCCGAACCTTAGATTTTTAGGAATTTAATATCAATTAATAATATAATATTTGATTTAAGAACTCTTTTATGTCAATTTTGACACTATTCAATAGTTGATTTTTTTGAAACTCCTAACAGATTGATTACTTCGAAAAAAGTCAATTAAATCAATCCTAATATATCATATTATCATATAAAATTATTTTAATTCATTAAAAGTTTCATATTATAATTATTTGGGTATTTATAATTTCAATTATATTAATTTTTCACTATTATAGTAATTACTGCATCATCATTGTGTCATAAATAAAATAAATTATTCAATGTCTAAAAATTATAAATAAAATATCATTATGTAGGAAATATTTTTATATTTCTAATGAATATTTATAATCGAAAAGCCAACATGTATAACCCTATGTAAAAATTGTTCTTCTAAAAGATGTAAGCTTATGCCATTTTTATTTTTATTTTAACTTTATTAATATAATGTGTCATTATCACTTACAAGTGGATCCATGGGGTCCCAAAATAGACCCAAAGATGCCCATGGTCGACCATGTATCAACCAATAGGGTTAAGACACGTTTTAGGGTAATTTAGTATAATTATAATATTATGTTTTTAACCCTTATTTACAGGATTTACCCTTAACCATGGTAAATAAAATATTTACCGCAGTAATTATTCAAAATGTCAAAAAATAAAAGTTACCTATTTACACAATTTGAACATCCTGATTCCAAATATGGAATCCATTTTCCTAAATTTTAAACACAGAAGTGGCAGAAATTAATTTAAAATTAATTCCCGCTGTCAAAACAAAAAACGTGTTTTAAGAGATAATAACTATCAAAAGATTGACACTTGTTTATGTTCGGTTTAATTGTAAAATTATGTCCAATGACCAACATTATATTAAATGGTAAAAATATATTCTAAATATACTTTAAAACCACTCAAATTCATAATTTATCACTATTAATTATTTTGATTAAAAAAGTTGTTTTTAATTAAAATTTAGTAATTTTCACTATTCATCAAAATATGAAAGTTATCCGAAAAGTACCAAAATTTCACCTTAGGCTAAATTTGATATTCTGAATCCAAAAATGAAGTCCATTTTAAAATATAAAATATATATAACTTCAAAAAGTAGGTATTACTATTCATAACAGCTAGTTTGATTGGTTATGGTTTGTTAGAACTCGGTGTTGCGTACAACACACGCTATCACATTATTCAAAGGGAAACGTACCGTGGAAGCTTGGGGTGTTTCATTTTAAATTTTTGATGTCCCCATTTAGTCAAAAAGTTTAAAATTTTGTATTTAAAAAGGTTTCACTATTAGTAGTTGATAAAAGTGAAATACTGAAAATGAATCTGTTCTTGCATTATGACTAAGAAACTCATAATAGGGATTCTAAAATTATAAGGATTATATAAAGTTCAAAATGTAGTTAATACTATTCATGACCTCTTTTAATGGTGTGATTGAACTCGGTGTTTCATGTAGTGCAAGTTATTGAATTATTTTTAAGAAATAACACACTCTGAAATCCTGGGGTGTTACATTCTCCCCTCCTTCAATAAATTGCGTCCTCGCAATTTGAAATTGTTCTTCGAAAATAAAAGGTTGAAAGTAGAAAATATATTTGTGGGAAAACCCACATTGGAAATTGGGTTACTAAAATTTAGTCTTAATATGAGGAAAAGAGAAATTAAAGGGTCACCACCAAATTATGATCTCGATTAGGAGAACATTGGTGGCAATTAGAGACATATAATTGGAGGAAAAACGTAAATATTTATAGGTAGTGATTGAGGTCATCAATCACAAACAAGTATAAAATTGAGGTCCTTAAACTCATCAATCTATGATGATTTGAAGTACCATCGGTTCAAAAAAATATATGGTATTGGGACAACACATTTTTGACATTTCAAAATATCTTAGTTGGAATCCCACATCGAAAAATGAATTAATGAGGCCTCTATTTAAAATAAAGAGTGGAAAGTATGAAGATTACCGAAAATAACACATACTAGGGTTCCATGTAGGAAAATATGGATATGGAAGAGAAATCTAACCATCAATTATCTGATGGAGAGTGGTAGAGAACATGGCTATGAAAAGGCCAACAATCCCAAAGCCATAAATTTGTGATGATTTAAGGTACCATCTAGGACAACATTTTTGTTCTAAGTTTCTATTATTAATGTTGAGGAATTTATTTATGAGATTGGATAAGATAATAAGGATATATACTTACTTTATAATTAGAATTTTACCCATTAATAAATTTCTACCACAAACTCATCTTTCATTCTAAAAGATAATAGATCGTAATTTTTTTTTTCTATTTATACTATTCGTACAGGGTTCCAAAATAAATGAATTATAATTCATCAACCAGATCTTTTAAAAAAACTACATTATTTAATTCAGGACATCTCGCGGGACAGTGGTAGGTGATACACCCTTGTCGCCCTTCGGTTGCGGGTTCAAGTCTCGCAGCCTTGCCGGACGCGACGGGTTGCTGCCCGACCTCCGGGTTGTCCTTTTATGGCAATCCAAAATAATCCAAACTAGAACTATCCAAAATACTTCTGTCTAAACTCACAGTCCAACATTTATAAGGAAGGTAAACATAATATAGATCCTTTTTACCCCGTAATAGAATATGAATACCTTCATCATGTATTACCATATTCCTTATTGATTACATTCATGCTCCCTTATTCCATATAGAATGCTGGATATACTTCATTAATCCAAAAATGTTTTAAACCCCAACAATGATGGAATATACAAATCATTAATCAGTTCCAAGGTAGTCAAGAATATCCAATATAATTTATCCAAAACAATCATGTATTATTCCAAAATCACTACCTCAGTATCAGAACTATATTATGATTTATCATTCTCTCAACCATATATTTTCCAAAAATTTATCCTGCTATTGAGTCACTTTTCTTTGTTCCACACAATCTCAAGTCCTCAATGAAATAGTACTGCAGTACAATCCTTATATACTCCATGATTATTGTAACAAGTACATTGTTGATACAACACTCAATTGACATAATCAACATAAGAACTCTAATCATTCCACTTCATCTGTGGTAGTATCATAACATGATTATTATCCAATAACATCATTTGCGGCATAGTCTGATGACTGGGACATAGGTTCGCGTAGTGTCCAAACTCCTTGCAAATGAAGCATTGTACATTTAAAACCATTTTCTTTCCCTTGCAGTCACGTACTTTGTGCCCTTTTCCTCCACACTTATAACAAACTCCCATTCCTTTCAGGCAAGTTCCAGGGTGTTTCTTTCCACAGTTACCACATATGGGAAAATTCTTCTTTTCCCTTTTCCCTTTATCCATCTTTCTCTCTTCCATCCTTTTCTTCTCTTGATTCCCTTCAAAGCCATAGGACTCAGTAAACTCTTTACTTATCTTATCAACACATGATATTATTTCTTCATATGATGATAATACATGGGAGACTATTTCTCTTATAAATTCTAGCTTAAGACCATGAGAGATATGATCCTTCCTTCTCTTTGGATCATGTGCATTTCTGGAGTTCTCATTCCTTCTACTGGGCGCCATTTCTAAACAATGGCATACACTAGATCAGTTTATGAATCAAAATACATAATCCCATACTTATAAAACACTTAACATAAATTGAACTATTTATGGATATAATCCATAATCATAAGAATGTTTTCTTTGAGGAAGTATATACTCATAATCCCTTCAAAATGATTTGTAAAGAAAATGAGAGTTATCCTAAGCATATCCCCCGGGAGTGTCGTAACCAAGAGTACAGCAAGGCCCGTTGTCGTGCACCAGTTCCCGTTCGAGTCTAGCTCAAAGCGGTGTTTTCGGGTTTTACCCCTAGGTACATCTGTGCCAAAGCCGCCTCTACCTGCTCGTATCCAGACAGGGATGTATTGCTCGGAAAACTCACAAAATCTCTACAATACCAAAATTCTAGGAAGTTCTTCTACACTAATCCTCAAAGCTCATCTTAGGTCTACGT
This sequence comes from Viscum album, assembly GCA_963277665.1. Classification (NCBI taxonomy): domain Eukaryota; kingdom Viridiplantae; phylum Streptophyta; class Magnoliopsida; order Santalales; family Viscaceae; genus Viscum; species Viscum album. The sequence continues at coordinate 2,037,640,250 of OY728156.1, forward strand.
GCTCTAATCAGAGTTTATCTAAATCTAGCTTCCAAGGTTTGTACTAAACTTCCTCTGATACCAACTGTAACGCCCCGACCCCAGCTACCCAGAGTCGGTGCATTACTTCGTAACATTGGCATGATCACAAGAAAGATCAAATCTCGAAAGATCGATTGGTTTAGTAGCCTTGGAAACACTAGATATATTCATAGGTTTTACATTACATCATAAAATGAAAAACTAATACAACAACATAAAGTATCCATAATCCACACTCATATCCCCACATAATATCCCTGCAGGTCATTCATAATTTAATTCTTCACTTCCTGGGAAAAATAAAACATATAAAAGGGGTGAGCTCAAATGCCCAGTAAGGATAACAATATAGCGGAAACTTTCATAAATAAGCATAAACATTTAAGGCAATGTATAACTAAAACAAAAGCCTTTTAAACATGAACATTCAACATGGTATGGCAAAAGTAAAATGAAATAATGCCATTTACTTATTCACATGGATATTCTACTAATCGAATAATCACATGCAAAAATCAATAACAACTTTCATAATGTTGGAATTCATAATGTCAAACGTTAATTTCATTGTCTAGGCCTCATCCCAAGACCTAGGGGTTACTTCTAACCGGAACCCAACCCGGAGTGCCTCTAATAACCGGACACCAACCCGGAGTGCCTCTAATAACCGGACACCAACCCGGAGTACCTCTAATAACCGGAGACCAAACCGGAGGGCTTACTTTTACCAGTCCCTAACCTGGAGGGCTTACTTTAACTAGTCCCCAACCTGGAGGGCTTACTTTTATCGGTCCCCAACCCGGAAAATACTTGTTTAGCACATTCATCTGAAGAAACGTTTGAAATATAACATAAACATTCGGATTAAAAATAACTTCTGAAATGTCAACACTTTAAACATAAACCATGAGTGATATAAAAATAGCACATCCACAGTCAAACATAACTCATTCGATACAATATGGAAGATTGTATTGTATCACATTGACCTCAATCAAGAATAATGAAGGATGTTGACATAGATGAAATCAAAATTCTTTTTTAAAAAAAATATCTCCTTTTACTTTTGAAATCATTTAAGATCCATATAAAATAAAACATTTTCTTTGAAAATATTCTTATAAGCTTGTAAGGTAAGCTTCGACGATTTTATAACGGCGGAAAATAACCGCACCCGCCGTATAAGTTAAAAAAAACATTCTTACCTCAATTCTGTCGAAAAGGTTAAAAAGGACCTTGTTTTGAAAACGACGGAAAGATTCCTTTATAAACCTCTTATAAAAAGTCAAACAAGGGTATAAATGACTTTAACCCATATTCTTGTAAATAGTAAAAATGTTTTGAAATACATTTTTAAGAAACATGGATGTGGATGATAAAGAGATCCCAGTAGATTATTACATATAAACAACCTCAGATAATGAAGAGATTGTGAAATAACCCTTACCTTGTACTTTTCCTTGGTTGGGGTAGGTTAACCTCCTGTATAATGGTGAAATAATTGTTATTAAATTATACAAGAATCATATACATTAATATGATATCATATATGATCTTTTAACATTGCTTTATTAATAATATCTTAGTATTATCGTCGTTTCGGGTGATAATCGATTCGTTCTTCTTAAATGTTAGGTTACATAAGATATGTTTGTAATGGATAGATTATATCTTATTCATAATCAGAATGATATTAACATTATTTTTAACCCTAAAATGAGAATAATACTTGAATGTATATGATGGAGAATGAATCTTATCGCGTTCGTGGAGACGGTAGTCCGTACGTACGCACGAGCGACAATATCATTCTTTTGATATTAAAATAATATATAAATGAATGGTATATCATATATACAGAATCATTAACATGTTATATTTATTATTTACATGAGTTACACATCATTATTATACCCATACAAATAATATTATATTGAATAACAATTACACCACGACGTGGAGACGGTAAGCCGTACGTACGCACGTATGGTGACATGTTATCCAAAGGGTGGATAGAATACTGAATATGGTTTTACCATACTTATAATAACATCACAGTATATGTGAGATACTGGAGTTATTATTTTAGAATGGTAAGAACAAAGGAAGAAGAAGTGGAAGAAGAAATGAACTTAGAAAAGGGTGGTGAAATCATTACCTCTTCTTCGGGTTCTTCCTTTTGATTTGATCAAAAGGGCTCCTTAGGTTGGCTTTCTGATCAAACTAAGGCCTCTAGGTTGTAGTGAGGGATGTTGGGAGAGTATTTGGGCAGAGTTTGGCCGAACCAAAAGGCTTTAGAGGTGTGAAGAAATGAGAAGGAGGAGTGCCCTTTTATAAGAGGGGTGAGGGGCACCTTTGGAAAAGCTAGAAATATTAATTTATAATAAATTCATATTCGGTTTCTAATGGCTCCAAAGTTGAATATTAAAAGGTTAAGGTGGGGAGAGGTCGAAAACCACTCAACCAATAGAAGTTAGACAGGTTTGGGTACTTATATTAACCTTATCTTTAAGTATTAACTCTAAGTTAATTAGTTTCACTTTTACAATGTCTCTTTGTATTTTTATATAATATGGTTAATAAACTTACTATATACATCCAAGAGACCCCCAAGTGGTCCATTAATGAGGAACCTATCATAATATAAGTCTCTTGGCCGAACCTTAGATTTTTAGGAATTTAATATCAATTAATAATATAATATTTGATTTAAGAACTCTTTTATGTCAATTTTGACACTATTCAATAGTTGATTTTTTTGAAACTCCTAAAAGATTGATTACTTCGAACAAAGTCAATTAAATCAATCCTAATATATCATATTATCATATAAAATTAGTTTAATTCATTAAAAGTTTCATATTATAATTATTTGGGTATTTATAATATCAATTATTTTAATTTTTCACTATTATAGTAATTACTGCATCATCATTGTGTCATAAATAAAATAAATTATTCAATGTCTAAAAATTATAAATAAAATATCATTATGTAGGAAATCTTTTTATCTTTCTAATGAATATTTATAATCGAAAATCCAACATGTATAACCCTATGTAAAAATTGTTCTTCTAAAAGATGTAAGCTTGTGCCATTTTTATTTTTATTTTAACTTTATTAATATAATGTGTCATTATCACTTACAAGTGGATCCATGGGGTCCCAAAATAGACCCAAAGATGCCCATGGTCGATCATGTATCAACCAATAGGGTTAAGACACGTTTTAGGGTAATTTAGTATAATTATAATATTATGTTTTTAACCCTTATTTACAGGATTTACCCTTAACCATGGTAAATAAAATATTTACCGCAGTAATTATTCAAAATGTCAAAAAATAAAAGTTACCTATTTACACAATTTGAACATCCTGATTCAAAATATGGAATCCATTTTCCTAAATTATAAACACAGAAGTGGCAGAAATTAATTTAAAATTAATTCCCGCTGTCAAAACAAAAAACGTGTTTTAAGAGATAATAACTATCAAAAGATTGACACTTGTTTATGTTCGGTTTAATTGTAAAATTATGTCCAATGACCAACATTATATTAAATGGTAAAAATATATTCTAAATATACTTTAAAACCACTCAAATTCATAATTTATCACTATTAATTATTTTGATTAAAAAAGTTGTTTTTAATTAAAATTTAGTAATTTTCACTATTCATCAAAATATGAAAGTTATCCGAAAAGTACCAAAATTTCACCTTAGGCAAAATTTGATATTCTGAATCCAAAAATGAAGTCCATTTTAAAATATAAAATATATATAACTTCAAAAAGTAGGTATTACTATTCATAACAGCTAGTTTGATTGGTTATGGTTTGTTAGAACTCGGTGTTGCGTACAACACACGCTATCACATTATTCAAAGGGAAACGTACCGTGGAAGCTTGGGGTGTTTGATTTTAAATTTTTGATGTCCCCATTTAGTCAAAAAGTTTAAAATTTTTTATTTAAAAAGGTTTCACTATTAGTAGTTGATAAAAGTGAAATACTGAAAATGAATCTGTTCTTGCATTATGACTAAGAAACTCATAATAGGGATTCTAAAATTATAAGGATTATATAAAGTTCAAAATGTAGTTAATACTATTCATGACCTCTTTTAATGGTGTGATTGAACTCGGTGTTTCATGTAGTGCAAGTTATTGAATTATTTTTAAGAAATAACACACTCTGAAATCCTGGGGTGTTACAAGCATAACTTTTTCCCCACAGCCCAACCAATTAAATTCACTTTTATTGGTGTAAATATAGAGCTCTATCATTGTACCTAGGATAATGTCATGATGTTTTGAATGATCTTCACAAGAAAAAGGTATGCTAAGAAGTAATTGGAAAACACTACAAAAACATATCCAACACAGATGTCACCTCCCACTGTGGGACACCATGTCTAGCCAGTAGTTTTGGGCTTTCATGCACACACATGTATTATTAGCACTTAAGAACTACTGATTAAGTATTATTTCCAACCAAGATTAACCATCGCCCCATGATCATCATCCCAATAGTCGTGAACCAAAATTTTATTTGGCACTATGGAATCCAGACCACTCGAGCCCTTCTAGAATGATACTAGAAGTAAACTATCCCTACAGAAGAGTATAAAAAACAATTGAAACCCATAGTCTCTTACATATCCTCACTTCTGTATTTGGTTTCATAGAGAGTGACTTGATCTTATCAAACGCAATCGATTCACCCATCATGAAAGGACTCAAGCCTTACTGGCGCATGCCCACATCTAGACCTCATCATATCCCTATGGTTATTGCAACCTCCTATGACCACACATGTAAAAAGGCAATAAATTGATCAATAATATCATTAAAAAATCTTATCTCGATGACCACTTTCTCACAATACCTTACCTTCTTCTTTGTCAAACCCATCGACCTTATGGAATCCTAAACACTTCACCCAACCAGTCCATTTTTGTGAACAATCCCAAATACGTGACCACCCTCGCCTAAGGCATCACCTTCATAACAAAGCATCTAACAATGCTACATTATCCCTTGTATTTACTACCAAATTCAACATTTATTCTTCCATTAATCCTCTTCCCAACAGATGGGGTAGACTCCCAAATGATACAAACCTTTAAAACTGATGTTACACCAACAACATGCACTCGTTTTCCCCTCCGACAGATTCAACGAACAACCATACCATTTCCCAAAATAATTTGTTACCCATTATGCATCAATCCCGTCGTTAACGAAGCTCTCATGCTCTATATTACAAGGCACATACAATACCCAGATAAGAACCCACAAGGTCACAATTTAATATCCAAAGATTTCGAACTCATCATCATAACTCGAGTAGCATCGCCCAAAACCAATGAACTTTTCACTTATCCCTCTAGGAAATTATGCAGCTATCCAAATCCAAAACATCCATCTATACCTCACATCACCCTAGAGATCTGACAAAAATAACAAACACTCTCACAAAACACTCTCAAGGATCAAATGATACAAACTTATCATCTAGGGTAAGGGTAAAAAGTTACCAAAACCTCTCTATTTTGTCCACATAAATCAAACCCCCAACATGTTTCCATTAATGGGTGGCTCTCTTACCCCTGTTCAAGAACATTGGGTCCAATGAGACTCAATAACACAATTTTGGTTTCACACCAAACAAACTCACACACATACTTCGGCACCACATAACGAGGCACCAACTCTAGTGTCCAAAAGACAGATCAAAAGGTTTGATTCCACCTAGGTGACCATAGACATAAAAACACCCAACACTAATGATTTCACAACCATTACACTCATTTTTAAGTCATAAATACGACCCAAATAACATACAACCTACATAGGATACCGTCTTCACATTACTAGCATCATCTCAAAACATAAAGGAAACATCCATACCGAAATCATAATAATGAACACCTCTTTATCCAAACATAGACACTCCACAAGATCTCAGGTTGTATAATCAAGGTCTCGTCTCTAAGGACTCTTAGTACCCAAACCACCCATTCAATGGACTAGATAGGCAACACCATATATACTCAATATCATCCTTCATCAAAGATGTCATCATCACACATTCATTCATAATTAATTTCCCTATTTTGAAAACCCAAAGATTCACACCTCAGAATTTTCTATTTACCCATAATTTCACGAACCCCTAATTTTTTAGATTTATAATTCTAGACATTTTTATCCACAAAAATTTCAAAGAAAGTTCAAATTGTGTCGATAACAATAGAAAATACACTACTTTCCATACTCAACCAACTCCACATTCACTATCTGAATAGACATAATAATATATATAATAACAACCCCAACCATTCCTATCATTGGTCATGGTGGACATTGGTTAAATAAACTATCATAGATACAAGTTTTCTTTCGGACATTACTTTTTAAACCATTTCTTCTTCCACAATGAATATCCTTTTCCATTTTTTTAATTATTACAACCATTATTCTAAAACATTCTCAACCTTAAAAGAATAATTCTTTAATAATTTGAGAATCACGATGGTAATATTTATCTTTTATACCCCATTAAATATTTACAATTTATAACCACCAATAATTTTAACTTATTTATAATGTTTCTTTAAACACACTATTCTTCAAGAGTTTGTTTATATTCTTTATAAATATCCATATGCATAATCCTTATTAGACATTATTTTACTCCATGTTTTTAGAAATTAAAATTCATCTTACCCTTCATGTTCCACACAACCATCCCGCGTGTTCCTACCGTGATGCATGCCACATATATCCTTAGGTTCTTAAATTTATACATGAGTGCACAAACTCAGGTTGTTTTAGCCACAGTAAAAATATATTAAAATAGTCACATCACAAATCAAGTGCATCACCTGATGGTGAAATATCATTCAACAATAACAACTCATATCAAGAACAACAATCCCCACCCTAGGTTTCTTGGGTTTCCCCTCATACAAGGGACACAGACTACCAATAAGGAACTCATTACCATTTCCCGAACCATCCTTCTCTCCTTTAAACCATCCCAATTAGTAAGAAATACTGAAAAACCACATTGATACCACATTTTAATCTCTACAACCCAAAAATCACTAAACTGGGTCTCTTATATGGGTCACCACGTGACTTCAAGAACACTTCACCATATGATATAGGTTGCCGACTAGAGGCGAGGGTCTCATAAGGTACATTGGTAGGAAATTTCATTTTTACCATAGTATGATTAAACATATAACAATTTAAATATATGAAACAATATACAATAACCGATGATCATTCATAATAAAACATCTCCCAAAACTGGGAACAACGGCAAAATATTTGTAATTAGGATATGTAATACTAGTAGTGTCATAAGTGCAGGAAGACCAAAATGAAGACAATAGCTAAATACGTAAATTGATCTTGACTCCATATTCAGAAACTCATCCTTGTAATTCCCCATCAAAACTAAAATCCAAATCATTGGGCCCTTTCCCTTGACCTGCAACCATAAAATCTTCTCGGGTACCCAGTGGTAGCCTGAGTGGGGTATGACAAAAACTCAGTCGACCACCACCAATGGTTTTAAAAAAATATCCAGTCTAAACAGATACTAAAGGAAATTAATAAATAAATAACATGTATATAATAGAAAACTTAGGTTCGATTAGTTAACAATATTTATAATGACAATTTATAACCTTAATACCATTTTGACCATTCACATGATCTTCATTACTTAATCCATTACCAACATTCCTTTCATGGGTTAGGCATTTACTTCATTCAAATAAGGGTTTAAAGAATTCACCAGAAACACTAGTACATTAATATTTTTTGACATCATTTTTTTCTTTTTTACATCGATTATTAGCCAATGTGGTAAAGGTAACATTGTAAATATTTCTTTAACATCGGATAAACAAATAATCATTATAAATGAATAATGGAACTGATTTTTACATCTTTTATTTAATAACTAATGAACAAGACATATACTACAACGGTTCCTACATAAATGGCGTGGAAAATTATTGTGATAAAGATTTTTTAGATTTGTTATTAAATAAATGATGTAAAAAACCTATTACAGGTCAGTTCCTACATAACCGACGTGAAAAATCATCTAGATGAAGGGTTTTTTAAGTACGTTATAAAATAAATGATGTAAAAATCCATTTTCAATGTATTTTATTAGATAAAAAATTTGGAAACCATAAAATCATTTTTTAACGTCAGTAATAAAATGATAGACATTTTTTTAAAAAAAATCATTTGATCATTCCTCTCCACTACCGACCAAACCAACAAAAAAATAGAAACATGTAGAAATATAAAAAAGTAGTAAAAGAAATAGAAAATATGCATTCATAATTACACAATTAAAAATTAAAATATTAACCAAAAAGAAAATAAAATCCAACCAAACAACTAGAAAATACATAATTATAATTACAACATTAAAAATAACGATATTCATTAAAATTAAATTAAAATCCTACCAAACCTGTAAAATTATTTCTTTCATTCCACTTATAAGTGAGTACCCTCTTCTGTACTATATGGGTGACAATCATCAAAATGATACAATATAAGAAAGAAATTATTTATCATATATAACAAATAATGAAATGAAAAATTAAGGAATTGTTTATAAAGAAATATATCTTGTTTGAACTTCATAACTATTCTGGTTTTATTTATTTTATACTTTAATCTTGACACATAATATCCAAATTTTTGGATGCCTTCTTGTTTAAGAAAACGTTTGTTATTTAAGTTTTCAATTCAAAATATCATTTTTATAAAATATATCAAAAACGTACTAAATATAAATTAAAATTCACCTTTTCTTTTACAAATTCGATCTTGGAGATATTTTTATTTGGTGTCTATGAAAAATAAATACATCCAATGATTTCCTTTTTCATAATCCCCAAAGTCATTTCACACGCACAAAAATAAGGTTCTATTGGAATATCTTATGCACCTAACAAAAGAATTGAATATCTTGAAAATCTATCATGACAATACGAATTTTTATATGATGATACAACCATTTTTAATTTTTATGGGCTATATAGTATTTATTTAGCTTTAATATATTCCTATAAATAAATAGATAAATAGTTAAATATAATAACATTAAAATTTTAAAACACATTTATTTAAAAAAGGAAATAAAAGATAAATTATACATATACATATATGTTAATATATCACATACGTCTGGATGGCCAAACTAAAAAGTTGTTCATACTTTTTCCAACTGTCCTAACATCATGTATATGTAATGTTACTCCTACATATATGTCTATAATATCTTTTATAGTGACCCTATGATTCTATATATTGAAAAAATTATGATTAATGGTATCACCAATATAGTATATCATCCATATGAAACAATAAGATATTGAATGTCATCAACATATAACTCAATATAACTGAGAAGCTATTGAATAGGGGGTGTATTAGTATGATAAAAAGTTGGGTCTGCAAGCAGAGTTGGTGGAGTAGGAGTTACTGGAAGAGGTAGAGTGGGAGATGTAGTCTGAAATTTCCTTTTGATTTCTACAAACATAGACTATACCAAAGCTATGATCTTATCCACCATTATCACATTAATATTTTAAAATTTAGCCCTTATAGATTATATTTTAAAAAAATACACTCCATTGAAGAATCTGATGAACGTGGTAATAATTGTTTCCCTAATACACCTACTGGGTATCCTCATACATGATCCGGGTGTCATGAATTTTCCAATGCTGCAGATAAGATATCATGCCTCCCCTTAGATACAAATTACCCTATGTTCACTGATCCTTAGGAGAATCTTGTATAAATTATTTGAAAAATTATAAAATGATTCAAAATATATAAATAATTGAATTAGCAGTAATAAATAAATAAATAAAATAAACATCTTACAATCCTCTCATCTAAAACCCTTGATTATTTTGAAATATACATCCCTTTTTTCTCATCTGAGCCCTCTTCTATTTTCCATGTCTAGCATGGTGGTGGTAGATAAACCTCTCAAAATCATGAAGACTCATATCATATATTTTGAAAATTTTCAGTTGTAATTCCGTCTTCCAATAAGGTACACCCTCCCTAAGATAAATTATGAGAGTATACATTTCTAGATTGGATCTTATAATGATATCTTTTTTATTGATATAAATTAAGAGTAATAAATCATTAATATGATCATTCATATAAGAAAACATCCAAAATATTACATTTAACTTACCAAAAATACTTCTAATATTCTACATTCAAAAAATTTTCCATGTGTCTTTATTTATAAAAAGATATATAACACATGGATTATGATGTTGAATATTCCCAAAAATGACATTATATGGAGCCCTTGATAAAAATTTCTTCCCGAATCCTCTAGTGTCAGGTATATCATATGTCATATGATAATAAGGGGAAAACATATATTTCAAAAAAAATTCAAGATTAGTAAAATAATAAAAAACGAGCTTACCAAAATGGTCTCCCACAATTGAGATTCTGTTACTTTTTCATCAATTCTCTAATCACTAAAGAAAATATAGAATTTTCTATTGCCATCAACTTTTACAAAACTCTTGAATTTTTTTTCATTTGGTTCTCTAGGAATATCATTATAATAATATTATACCACTACCCTGTGATCATGGCTATGTTAAACTGATAATTTGGGTAAACATGTGCTTCCACATTTACCAAACCTCGAACTCTTCTTTGGTTCTATGGGAGTATATGACTCTTATAAAGAAGGATGAGGATAATTAAGAGGATCATGTGCAATTTACGCCCCATTGGTATGAGTACGCTCATCTCCAAAAGTATTTTCATGATCAGTTGATTGATATTTTATTATCCTTCAAATCAAATCCACAAAACATTTGTACAAAAATATACAAATTCTACTGTTATAATACTAATGTAAAAAAATGAAAAAGTATGAAACACAAAAGTAAACTGAAACATAACACATTATTATTAATTTAGTATATTTTTAACCAAAATGTTAACAATAGTAATGATATATGAAATTTCATGTAAATAAATGAAAAAAAATTCTTAAATGGTGTACGAATATTAAAAAATTTCCAAGAAAAAAAATCATTTTTTAAAAAATAATATTTTATCAATATAATCTTGTAAAATATTTGTGTGTTTATTTAACATATTTGATTTAAAATAATTATATTTCAATAAATTCAATAAATACATAAGTTATGTAATTATAAAATGTTAAACTAAACAGAATGAAACTAATATAAACAATCATTTTTTACTTATTAGTTTTATTATCTATTTTAATAAACAAAAAAATGAACATATATAACATTTTATGAAATTTATATAAGTAATTGAGAAATAAAAAAATGTTACCTGTAAAATTAGTAATTTTTAAAGGATTTTTTTCCCAAATTTCTTATTCACGATCATTACTTATAGAACAAACCATCTATACGATGTGCCCATCATTATTATCTATTAATCTTTTAATAGAAGTAGGGATCTCACATAAATCGATATATTCATCAAGTTGAACATCACCAAAAAATTTATTTTCCTTGAAAAACTATATACCACTAAATATCAGATTGATCAGGAACATATAATTTTTTTTGTATGTTTATACATTATAATAGGATATGTTTTTCTTCAACCAACTCAAATTAACATGTTTCAATTCAAATTCATCATGTCTGACACTATTTTTACTAACAAAACGTTTTTAGTTAAACACTAGATATTTTAATTTAATTTAATCATCCTCACATATTTCTTCAATTAATTCATAATATGCACTTAATGAATATATTCTGGCTTTATCATTAGAACTCCAAAATTTTATTTCTTTTGCGAACACTAATACACCACTATTCTGAACTACACTTCTATTTTCTTGATCTTTCATATGAAATGTATATCCATTAACGTTGTACTTGGGATATAATGACCTGATCCAATGCAACCTAAATCAGATCATGTAAATGTTGTGTATTTTTTTTAAAAAAGAAACATAATAAATGCACAAGATTTAAATTACATATTAGGAACTTTTACTGGTCAATGTTTTGGATAATTACAGACCAATAATACATTACAACATTACTATAACAATTATTAATTTTAAATAAACCATGATATTTCTACACACTTCTTACAAAATATAATCTCATCGTGGAAAGATTTATAACCCTATAAAATTGATTAAATTACATTAAGTGAGAATTAAATATTACCCATATGGGAGGTTTTGGATTCATTAATGAAAAAAATTAATGAATGTTTTCATTAAATGATATTTTGTATGAAAATAAATAAAAATACATAAAATTCAAAGTTGATTTCTAAAATCCTTGAACATCCTTATGTTTCTAAAATACTATTTTCATAAAATAATCATATGAGAAAAATCATTTTGGAGTTCCCATTTAAATATAATAATTTTCTTGTGGATTATTTCCTGATACTTGGAAGACCATAATTATAAAATCACAATGTAAGGACACTATACATGACTCATATGAAAAAACGATCCCTTAAATCTTATGGTTTTTCTCCCCATATTAAATCATTCTTCATTATATTGCTAGTTCTAATAAAAAAAATTATATGGAACTTCATTTTTTAGTTCTAACCCAATACATTTCTAAATCACATAAATATAAATATTTACTTTTCTAGAAAATAAATTTACTTATAACATGAAACAAACCATTCGTTAATAGATTTTTCTAAAACCATTTAAAGAGATTCCCCTACTTTTAATTAATATTAATATTTGAAAAATATAATTGTATGAAAAAAATAAATAAGTGTGTGAATGATCTCACAATGTGAAGAGATAGTACTCACCCATGAGTTCCCATGACTCTATTTATCAACGGTTATTTTCAATAAAACAATATTACTTTGAGAAATTATTATTCCATATAAATATTAAGCATATTTAAACCACAAATAAATGGTAAATAACCATGGAATACAGGTTGCGAAAATTGTAGGGACATCATAAAAAAACAGAAGATATTTAATAAAATTATTTAGGAATAAATGTTTTCATAGGAAATTTAAGTATAAGAAATTAAATACATCAATAAAAACGATTGAATTTAATAATTCAAATTTTGGAAATGTTGAAATCCAAGGGATGAATATAGATACCTTGAGGCTTAAAAATGACTTATATAAATCCTTTAATACAGAAGATGAATAATTTCATTTGATGAATATAAAGACAAACAATTTCATGATGGATCACACCAATAAATAGTAAATCATACAAAGGGAAAAATATGGAATGTTAGAGTCTCCTTGAAATCATGCATATGTATGTTGCATGTTTAATTTGTATCTTTATAATTCCTTATCCCTCACTATTTTCAATATTCATTGTATTCCATTTGAAATACGCCAAAATGAATTTTCAACTTCTAGTACAATTTTCATCATTATGCCAATATTTTCCAACTCACCCAACACCTTCGAAAACACACGAAATTAGTGTAAATAAATTGATGTGAATGTAAATTGAATGAATAAAAAATATAGTTATGTGCCATTAAAAATGATAATAAGAAATGATATTTATGACCCATTAACACACCGAGATTCATGATTTTACAAATATCTCATGTTATAGACACATTATAAACATAGATTCCAGATTACATAAAAGATAATTATAAAAATATTATGGATTTTATATTGTGTTAGTGTAAATTATTTCACATAGATTTCAGATTTGAGACCCATTATAACCAAATATTACACATACAAATATATATAATGCACATACAATGATTTTAGATTCCATAATATTGATTCCAATACATATTATATAATTTCGTCCATATTCAAGATATTTTAGAATATTAAACATATATTTTATATTATACTATAATTGCATACTAGAGAACACTGTATAAAACACTGGTTATTCATGGATAAAAGATTATAAAAAAATAATTTCTTAGTCAATAAAACTAGAGATAAATAAATCCAAAATCTGAAACAATCTGAAATGGTTTTTTATTTCCTGTATCCTCTTTCCATCCTTGGAATTAAAAATAATTATAGGTCCTTGATCATGTGTTAAATTGATAAAATATCTAATTAATTCAAAATCGAAATAAAAAATGAAAAATTCATAGATACATGCTAACACCCACTCCTTGGTTGTGCGCCTTTAAAATCTATTTATTGTTTACCCTTCATTTGGTGTTAATATCAATTTCCATACGTAAAATGTGGAATATATATAAAACATTGATGGTAAATACAAACTTACCAAAACAAAAATCATACAAAATTAGAGGCCACTATCAGCTTTGAGAAAGTACACATTTATATTTCTAGTTTTCGTTAGCCTCTAGGATTTTAGGACTGACATCAATTGTACTTGAATGATGCATGTTTAAACAAAAATGTTCACAGAGACTGTATGGCCCTAGAATATATGGAACTTTGAGTGTTGATCTTGCTTTCTGTTGGAAACTACATATAGATCTTATTAGGCTAGCAACCTGCCATTCAGCGTGAAACAACAATAATAATAAACAATGATGAGATTCATAATCCACAAGACATGTAAGAGAAAGTGAAAACCTTAAATTCAAGGATTAATACCAAATTATAACCCGTGGCAGAAATTATTTTTGGAAGAAGAACGATTCATGTAAATTAATCGCATTGCATAATCTCATACCTTGTAACTACCATCCTTCTCTATACCAAAAATAACACAAAAATAGTTCCCCATGAAATACCAAAGAAAATTAACCATAAAACATCATAAAATCTAACTTGTAGGTTTTCATCAATAACATATATTGAAAACTGCTTACAAAATTAATCAAACAAGTAGATCATTTTGAAAAAATAAACAGTGTTTGCTTTTTTTTCTGAAAAAAGACATTAAATTTTACAAGAAATCCATTTACATTATTGGAAGTAGAAAATTAATTTGAAAATAAGTAGTATTGTAATAATATTATAATAAGAACTCTGGGATGGAGAAGAAAACAAAAAAATAAGTATATAAAATAGGCTAAGGAATACCTAATGTAGAAAAAATATTTCACAAAAAAACCATCCATATCAATATTTGATGTTCCTCTTCCTTTCCAAAAAACAATATCATATTTCAAAATTAATTAGATGACTATGATTTTTCTTTTTTGACCAAAACTTTATTTTATCTCGTTAGTGTGTTTAGACTACTCTTTTATAGAGTGTTGAAATTTTTCAATATCCTCCAATGAAGGAATAACACCCAACTATTTATCAACTCAATGGATACTAACTTCTATGGGAACCCATATTTGAGAATAACCCAACAATAACATCCAAATATATGCCAGTTTCATGATCACGTCTCTGTTGAATAATATTCTTGAAGTCCCTACAAAATTTATGCTTCAATAAATATAGCAGTAGAAAAGTTTGTTATTGAAGCATAACATAAGTATAGATTAAAATTAATCTTTCCCAAGATCTCTTAAACTAATTAATCTGGGAACTGGTTTTACATTTTTTTCTTAGAGGAACTCCCCCACCATACAATTCATTTGCATTGATACCATAAGAAAAGGATTAAATAATTTACAATAATTAAAAGATTCATATAGTAAATAATAATATTAAAAAAAATCTAAATATCAACCTATAATAAAAAACTTATACAAATATTCAATTCAATAGAAACTTAAATAACTTATAACTCTCTAGTATCCAATCAATGATAGCACAAACCATGGATGATAACTTATTATTTAACATCATGATTTTAATCTTAATTGACAATTAATACCTTTCCTTTAATTTAGTATGGTTGTTTTAATCATGAACATTAAGCATTTAAAAAATGTTACATAATGTGTGTACCCCAAAAGTTTCTTACAGTTATTCATGTAATAGAAAAATTGAATGCAATTACCAATTTTAATATATTTTTATATATGAAACAAACATGGGAAGATGACACCTAATTTACAAGTGCACTACCTCAATGCAGGAATATAAACCTGTTAACATAATATCGAACTGACAGGTGAGTGTGAATTCCTACAATTGTGAATGTTCTCATGACAAATATGATCCCTTGTTAAGTAAAATAGGTAATTCAATTCCTGAAATATGTAATCGGCTGAGACAATAAAGGCTATCTGGAAACTCAAGTGACATTATTACGGATTAAGATAACTGTATTGTCAAAATAATCCGTTAATAGGAAGTTTAAAAGTAGACATCCTAAATACAGGAAGAAATACCTGTTACAATAATCTCAAATTAACAGGTGAGTGTGAATTATGGTAATAGTTGATTTTTGAATACATGAATCATGAGATGTTTAAGATCCATGAACATTAAATCCACCATCAATGAGTTTTAAAAGCTCGAACTGTAAACTTATTCTTTGATAATCATAAAATTAATGCAATGGTATTGTAATAAAATTGACAATTCTATTATTGTACAGTATACCAAACATGTTGTGAAACTTCTCACCGTCCATATAAATAAGGGATATTGCCTAAATCAATTGGGTATTTAAATTAAAGGATACACTACCGGAATGATGAGATGTTTCATGAAAAATAATTAAATTCTTACTTCTAACTTTGAGGCATGAAGATCACCCAAGACAAATAGATTTTTAAAAATAAGAATATATAATAACCCAACATATCATTTCAATAACTTGTGACCAATTTTATTAATGAACAGTATAACAAATATTTACTATAGAAATAGGGAATTTCATTATAAATGACTATTCAAGTATTTTACACGATTCCAAACATAGAATTGTAGTTACTTGTGACCTATTTCATCATCGCACTATATAACAAACAGTTACCATTAAAACATGGAATTCAAATAAATTGGACAATTATGGGATTGAATAGTATACAGAAAAAAGAAATATAATAATAAGAGGTAGAAAACATGAAATGTAAATTTATTTGTTATTGGATAGGAAAAACATATTTTCTCTATAAAAATATATGTAAAAACCTAAATAATGACTGGAATACAATTTCAAATAAGGTATGTGTACTCTGAATTTTGTAATACACATTTTTCTATAGGCAGGAATTCAGAAAATAGATATAAAAACACAGTAAATAGTAAACATGTATTAATACCATACATGTATTAACAGGTGAATGTGAATTCCTCCCTTTCCTTGTTTAATGGGTTTCTGAGGTCCTAGAAGATGTAAACTATATAAAACATAGTGTAATATAGGTTTGAATTTTTGTTTAAAAGTAATTAGAGTGTTACCAATATGGTAAGCTGACCCGACGCCAATATCTACCCAATATATGATGCAAATGATGGGTGGAAACTCACAGATTTTGTAGCACTGATTGAGTGTAAGGAGTCCTGAGTGGTAGAGTCTATGAAGGAAATGGATATCCATCATGGATGTAAATGTAATCCCATGAGACAACCTTGATATAATGAGAGATGTTCAGGAGGAGTAGAGGCGAACCAGAAGATGGAGGGTGATATCGATCGAGGAATCTGGGAACCCTAGATCGAATGAAGGTGAAACCCAAGTGGTTAGAGAAAGATAGTGAATTAAATATGTTGCGTCAATGTGCAAGAAATACTGAGCCCCAAAAAGAGTAAAACGACACCAGGAATGGATGGAATTAGCGGTGTTTTATTTGAAGGATGTTGTCAGAGTTCGTGCATAATGATACTGTGCGGGAATCCATGGCGGGTGGTGGGGAATTGGGATTTTGTCAAACATGGATACTGGGGTCCGCGAAAAGCATAGCTCAATAGTGGATGTAGCATGAGTAGGAAGAGAAACTCAGGAAACCACATCTGGAAGAGGGACAGATAAGAACAAATGGTTTCATGTTATGGAAGATGACCAATACTGTTTGATAGAACCATAGATCAATAGGAGACGAAGCGTGAGCGGGAGGTGAACCTAATAGAAATCACGAGCAGGGGAATAAGGTGAAGGAAGTGAACCTGGATAATAGAGAAATAGTGGAAACTGTAGATTGGGGAGACCAAATAAGGTGAAGGAGGTGGATGGTGAGGAATGAAGAAGGCTGGAGCACTGGAAAATAGAAATGGGGGAGAGGGAAATCACGATGGGGTGGCTGAGCAGGAGTTGAAGCGGGGGGAATGAATGGTAGAGAAAAAGAGCATTGGAGGGATGTGAAGGTGTAGAGGCTTGACATGTATGTAAAATATTATATGATGGTTTATTAGATTGACACATAGCACATGGAAATACATTATTATTATATATAGTAGATGTCACCTACAAGCTCAATGATGGCCATACCAATCCATTCATGACATTTCAAGGGATTCAGATGCATGTTTTCACATAAAATAATATATTGACTTATAATTTCACATAAAATGATAAGAATTATCAAGGGACACATGTAATTTTATAAACAATCTGATTATAAGAAATAAACTTTTTCCAACAATATAAACATTAATTTGATGGATTAAAATACCTTTTATAACATATGAATATAAATAAGGAAGCTTAGCTATACTTAAACATGTATATATATATATGAATATAAATGTATATGTATATATATAGTTATATATTAATTGAGAACATTTAAAACATAAATCCATTACAAATATAGGTGTTAGGAAATAAGATTTTAACAAAACTCAAATCTTAGTTATTCTGAAAATTGAATGTTAAATATGTGTAGACACACACACACACACATATATATGTATATCTATATAACATTGGAAAACAAAAATAATTTGATAAGATAAAATAAACCCTTATAAAACATTTGTTGTAGAAATTATGTTTAAAATAAGAACCCTCTCTTTATATACTGAAATGGATTGATATATATGTGTATATATGCATGTATAGACACACAAATACAAAGACAAACACACACACACATATACATATATATATCACCTTGGTAAAATAATAATAAATTTATGAACTAAAAGAACCCTTGCCAAATCTAGATCAAAAGAGGGGTTGTGGGCCTTTGGAAATTCAAAAGGCAATAATTTGAGTTATTGGGAAGAAGAGGGTAGGGTAGAATTATGTGAAAAGAGGTGTTTATATATATATATATAATATATAACTAAAGATTCAACTCGCTTAGTTTCTAATTGAAAACTGAATTTACTAAAGCACTAATAAACAACATTAATAAGTGATGAAAAATTATAAATGGATCGGATTGAAGGATATGTATATATATATATATATTTGAAACACGTAAGGGAATCTAACACATGGATACGGATTTTTGAATAAAATTAATACCGTCCAAAAATTATTTGAATGGGATGAATCAAGATGGATTTATGGTCATGGGTTACTTCAATGAAGGTGGTGGATCAAGTGGTCAACCTACTATATCATACGTTGTAGATGAAAAATTGAAGGGGAAGAAGAAAAATGAAATCAGAAAGGAATGGGATGGTTGAGACTGTGCCTAGTCCAAAATCAGGCGGTCGAAACACAACATGCAGATCCCTATTTGTTTCAAACCAGATGTGCAACCCCTTAACATGTGTTATCTTATTATTATTATTTTGGTATGTTTTTTAAATGATTCTCTTTTTTAATTTTGTCTTTTTTGAGTCACGATTATCATTATCTTTGTGTGCTTCTTCACATTTCAACCATTTCAATTTTTATTATTAAATTTTTTTAATCCCATGATTATAAAATAAAATACATTTAGACTTTAAAAAAATGATAATCATATATATTAAATCAGATCATATTTATATAATTAAATAAATCTATAATCATGAATAATTATAAACATGTACGTATATATATATATATTATCATTTTTATGTATATATAAAATAAATAAATATATTTTAAAAGAAAGTGTCTTTTTTTATTAGAATAATTTATTTATATATATATATATAATTTTTAATAAATAGAAAAAATATCATTTTTGAACACATATATAAAATAATATTACTTTTTAGAAAAATAATTATATACATTTATAAATTTTATAAAACTAAAACATGATATATTTTTATATATTTATAAATTAAATTATTTTACAAATAAAAATTATTATTTTCTAAATAAAATTTTTTCCATTAAATATTAATATTTATATTAATATCTTTAAAATATTATATTAAATAACATTTTTCATAAAAATAAATTCTATTTTACAAAAATAATAAAAATAGTAATTTTAAATATTATTTTATACAAAGAAAAACAATATATGTCATTAGAATATTAATTTGAAATTTATAAATAATTGGTATAATTAATTTTATGTTTTGTAATTGAATTTATTAAATCACATGATTTGACATATTATTCTCAAATAAAAATGCCTAAAATATATTATTTATAAATTTTAGTTAATAATTAATTAATTTAATAAAACATTTATATAATTACAATATGCTTTGAAGTACTGGGATGTAACATGGACCATGTTATCAAACATAATCATGGACTACCCACAAACGATCTTATTGTTTCGAGGTATCTAATATACCAATCACAATCTTTTATAACCATGAAAAAAAAGAATTGTTATACTCGTTCGAAATCTCCATTTCATTCTTCTGTGTAGGAAATTGATTGAACACATTAATATACAATGATATTTATGACCGAGCATAATCTATGTTATTCAAGATGTATAAATGTACCTTCATTATCTATTCACCTGAAAAATATTAGAATTTTAATCCATTAATCCCCTTTCCCTCAAAGCTAACTCATTCATGCTGAGATGGAGGAATAACAATGTGCTCCACCACAGACAAGTAGCTTGTACAAAAACTCTACAAAATTTCTCAGAAATATACTTTTCAAAAATGAAGGATTTATGTCTATATTAATTATTAACTTACCTATTCAATATCATCATTTTAACTTTCAAAATGTTACATCTTACAAATATATATTGGTCAAAAAAGGTTTATTTCTTGAACCAAATGAATCATTAAATTGACCATTATATAAAAATGATGGAGGAAAATAAACTTCCAATTAAAAAAGTATAAAAATTAATTCGTTTTCAAAAATGTTCTAAGAATTCTGATCAATCACCTTATTATAAATTGAATTGAGAAAATAACACACCTTCAAGATAATCTTTCTAACATAGATGGAAAATATTCCACGGAATGTAACTAGTAGAAGTTGTTAAATCACGAAGTGAAAATCATGAGATTTCATACCTATCAACATTAAAACCGTTAATGATAGAAAATATATTACATTTGATGAAAAAACACGTGGCACTTTGATATCATGAATCCACTAAAAAATATAATTTTATCCCACAAATATAAAGTATTACATGCTGGGGGAAGACATTTTCACCTTCTATCATGAATGGGAGATAACTCCATATGTATTCCCATTAACAGTAAGTCCAATATGGCATTCAACCCATCTTTTGGATTTTCTTTAATATCTAACAATGTTCAAATCAAGCTATCTCATATATTCTTCTCCAAGTGAATGACATCAATGTTATTTTTCACCTCATGATATCTCCAATATGGTATCTCAAAAAATATTGACCATTTCTTCCAAACATTTAAATCATTACCATATTTGTGTGTCTTTCCAAATGACATATTATTGTTTTTCAACATCTTAAAATATTGTTCAGTGGATAAAATTTTTCAAGATATATCAAATTATTCTGAGCTATTTAATGCCTTTTTTAATCTTATATATGTTTTATCCATAAACAATAACATTCTATGACCCATGTATACTGTTTTTCTCCAATTATGAAACTCATAATATGTGGTATATTTTTTCCAAATTAGACATGCTTTATACCCCTTAACATTATAACTAGAAAAATTTACCTAAATTGGGAAGTCATTTATTGTGAACATAAACATTTCATGAAGATGAAAATATTCCATTTTATAAGAATCATTCACTCTAATTCATCCTTCCATAAGAGTTTTAAATCATCATTTAATGAAAATAAGAAAACATAAATATCATTTCCAGGTTGTTTATAGTTCATATATCATTAAAAACAATATGACATATTTTCACTTCAAACAAAATTCTGGAGATAAGTTTTAAATTACCAATAATATTGGCCATCAACAATGTGTTCTAATAAAGCTTCTATGTGGAATCATTCTATCCATGCATTGTCCATGTATGAGATTTTTATCATCATTTCGGAATGTGGGAAACTGGGGACCAATTTTCTTCCAATGTGGACAATCAAATAGATGACGTATTTTGACATCACATATCCACTCTTCAGCATGCCATCATAAAAATTTTTCATCATGTGAATTAGAAAATAATCATTCCGAATGAGGAATTATAAGTAGATACAAAAATACCTTGGTAGGGGTATATGTAAACTCTAAATTAGCCTTTTATTTTTCTATTAACTTATACTGTGATGTCCCACATTTAGGAAACTATATTTGGAATTCATATTCCTTCCAATATAGAACCCAATCATTTGGGAAGGAATATATTTTTTGTACCCCAATCCCATCATTCATAGTATTTTCCTCACATTATATTGTGAATCAAGAAGATCAATATATTTATGGATTAATTCTATCATAAAATGTGGAAAATTAGTAAAACTATTGTCCCTCCAACCATGTATCACCATTAAGATACTAAATCATAACACCGATGATAATACCACAAAATCCATAAAAATATGACAAAATGGGTGTTCAGCATCACTATATAGACTCTAAATTGTAATTTATTTTAAAATTTCCTCTACTTCAATATCACGAATCATTTCTTCAATTTAACCAAAGTTACCATCTTTCTAATAATCATCATCAATAGATCATAAATTCTAACAAGTTTCACCATGCCAAATCCGAGTGTTGTAACATTGAATAAAACCATTAAATTTAAAGGATATTTGATCTCTCTACTTTCCAACTTATTCGTATTTGAACATTTTAGGCATGGATAGAAAAATATGTCATTGTTTGGAAAATTTTATTTTCATAATTTCAAAAAAACATCAACTACTTCTTCATATACATCACACATTCGATATTCCATTATTCAACTTCAACTCATTATTAAAGTTGACAAATATCAAAAATATATATACTGTGATGACAAGAAAATTTTATAATTGTATGAAATATTCCATAATTTGAATGTAATATAATTTTGAAATATAAAACAAATATATGCATATTTGAAAAAATATAACGGTAAATTAAATATAATAATGGAAGATAAATTTAAATATAAATGATAAATCATAAAATGATATGCATGTAAATGATTTAAAAAATAGAATAGTCATATATTCCAATTTTATATTTATATGAAATATTTCATAATTTGAAAGTAACAACATTTTTATATATAAAAAACAATGCATGCGTATTAGAAAATTATAATTTTTAAATCTATAAATAAATGAAATATAAGTATAAATATAAATATAAAATCATAAAAATATATACTTGGAAATAAATAAGAAAATAAAAAATGGTCAGATATGCCAATTCTATATTTATATATAATTTTCAATAATTTGAAAGTAACACAATTTTGAAATATATAACAAATATATGCATTTTTTAAAATTATAATTATTAATTCTACAAAATATTGGAAGATAAGTTAAAATATAATTGGTAAATCATAAAAATATATACAAGAAAATAAATTAAAAGTTAAAATATATTTAGACTAAATTTTGGCATCTAATATTCACACTCATTAGGACATTAGATATGCATATTTATCAAGTTTGTTAGTTGTTTGGTCGACAATGGATTCTGTTAGGGAACCAAATGGAATGAAAAAGAATATTTTTTGGGGATAAAAAATATTATCTAATTTTAATAAATTTAATGATATGTCCTTAACTCAACATGTTCTTTTTAAGAACTCCCACACATTTTAAGGATATTATTTTTGATCAAAAATATAGAAAACCACTATGTGAAAATAAATCACCATCCACTAGTGTAATGTATTATTAACCCATCACAAATTTTTTGTGTCAATGTAACTCATCGAAAAATACATACATAGGAATAAAACCCTTGAATCTATATAATATTCACTAACCTTTTAAGTCACACTATTGTTTAACATATTTCTTTGAGATGTGGTATATGAATAATGTCCAAGGATTACCACATTCAAATGATTTTCTATAATTTATCATAAAACCAGTCATCGTTGAGGATTTCATGACGTGATGAACCATAATCAATGAAACACAAATTAAGAGTTATGAATTTGGTCATATTATACAATCTAAATATATAACCACATGTATATGATACTTTGTTTTAAGTATTAATTAATATTTCAAATG
Source organism: Viscum album (assembly GCA_963277665.1). Lineage (NCBI taxonomy): Eukaryota > Viridiplantae > Streptophyta > Magnoliopsida > Santalales > Viscaceae > Viscum > Viscum album. The sequence goes on from OY728156.1 coordinate 2,037,664,627, forward strand.
AAATTACTATAGTTTTTAAGACACTAAGATGTAAATGAAACATGTCCCAAACCAATATGGTTCTCCATCCGACCAAGTGTTTGACCCGATCTATGGAAAGGTTAAAATGGATTTCATGATCCCCACGGACTGGCAGAAGTGCCCAGGTGTCAAATAAAACATGTGGGAATGATATACACAAATAAAAAAAATCCATAAACAACCCACAATATAAATAAAAACTGATAATTCATAACTAAAGAGGCCATAACAAATATTACATGATTGAGCTGATAAGGTTTATATAAAAAAATTGTCTATATCCAAAAGAAGAACCAAAAACCAACTCAAACCACTATATGGCATAGGGTTGTAACTACCCCAAGCCATATATACAACACTACACCAAGATGGATGCAAGAAACCCAAACCATCATCTCCAAAACCATTACCATTACATGTAACATACAATACAAAGTCTTATAAATCATAAGGATATAAGCAGGGTGTCAGATATTTCCCATAAGGATTCCACCCAAAAAAGATTCATTTCTCCAAACATCAATTGAAAAATAAACATTCATGTTTTATAAAAGAAAGAAATTCTATAACAATTTTATGAAAATTTATTTAAAAAACAACATTAAAAAGGAAACATTAAATAAATCAACCATTTATTTTTAAGTAATAAATATTTCATACCATATGCCGATGGTAGGTGAAACAAATCCAAATAGAAGTAGTCATGGGAAAACTCCCCAAGGCACAAGCTAGTAATGGGACCAAAGGGACCTCGCATCTCAGTGAAATGGGGAATATAAACCACATCAATTTGTGTTCTAATTCCAAAAACAAAAGAGATGATCAACATCCAAAATTCTAGTGGTCTCATAACATTATCCATATTTAGTAAGTGTTTTCACCATCAATTCTGCAAAGTGTAAATGAGCCGCAGCCACTTCTGAATGAGTACTCTACTAGTCGAATTCCTCGTACCTAGATAGTCAGTCATCCCATTTGTTCTCTATCAAGTTTCACATGTCCTATAACACTACTCACGCATTTCACTAATAAAAAAAGGAATTTCAAAACCTGATCCACCACTTGAACATTAAAATTCATATTTAAAAATCAATTGCATACCAACCCCATCTCAATACATGATTCAAATCCCTTACAAAATTTAATAAATCATTTAAAGTATTTATAATAAAAATCCAAAGCATTACACAATAAAATTCACCACTTACACATCAAAATTCAATTTTAAACTCATTTGCAGGCTAAAACCATTCCCAATATTGATTCACACCTCTCACATAATATAATATACCATTAAAACAATTTATTAAATAATTTTGAGAAACACCACAATGATTTTAAATATAAAATTTACCCAAAATCCCCCTTTAAAATCAACCACATAACAAAAAAATCTCAATACATGATTTACATACCTTACATAATTTAATAAATAATTTGAACAATTTATAGAACACATCAAATTGGCACAAAAAATTTTTACACCAAAAACACACCAGATTTCAAATAGTAATGCCACTTTAAAACCAACCACACAACATAGCCTTATAAAAAATGATTCACACCACTTAGACCATTTAATGGATCATTTAAAAAATTTATTGGATGAATCTAGGACGCACAATAATATTTATGCACAATATATTAAAAATATCACAAGTAAAATTCATTTTCAAACCAAATTCACATCATCCCTTTCTAAAAAAACATTCTCACCTCAGACAAACAGTATAGAACATCTAAATATACTCATTCAAGCAATATAAATTTTTCAAATAACATTTAATCATGGAATTTTTTACCTCATATGAAGAATCCTAAAAAAATGCTACGAAACCACAAACTCACCTCAAAAAAACACATTAATGGTATGGTTTAACAGAAGATATTAATATCAAACCCTAATTAACAAGAAAAAACCTTAAAATCGGAAACCCACCCACTGGAGAAAAAGAACCACAATAAAATTGAAGAAACACTAGTTTAATGTAAGAAAATATGGGAGAAAGGACTTATGTGATGAATCTGGGTTAAAAATGATGAAACATAGAAGAAAAAGGAGAGAGGAGGCTGGAGGAAGATGGGACTAGGGATTGGAGGGATGATATGGTCGAGGAAGAGGGGAATGGGATAAAATTAGAGAGATATAAATGTGGGAAAACATTTTTATTGAGCTGGAACGACAGCCCGATTTGACAAATCATGAGGAGACTAAGAGACCATCTTTTCCAATGGATACACCTACCGCATGTGAAATATGCATGGTCTGACACAACATGCAGATGTTATGGGGTCACTTTTAGAAATGACCCAGACCAACTACACAATTACCTAGGCTAGGCGCATAGTTTCTTCTAATTGTGCGCCAAACATGTCGTAGGGTATGTCCAACCATTTATTAAACTTCTTCTTGAAAATTGAATGGATAACTCATGGAAAAGAATTTGACTAATGATATTCAAACTAAATAACTAAAAAAAATTTACCCTTAAAATCTGGTTTCAAATAATATATAACCAAGAACCTGACCCGAACCGGAATAAATGAAAATAAAAAACCCTAGGTGTAGCAACATTCCCTACCATAAAACATCATTCCCTCAGAAATCAAAAAAATGGATTGATATGCAAGAAAAAAATGTTAATCACTTAAAACCCAAGGAGATTATAAATGATCGACAAGTGAGAAACACATAGGAACAACACCAATAAGAAAATTAGTTTATGAGTTGAACTCGGGAGACCAAAATGGACTCCCCACTATGTTCCTATCACCCTGAAAAAGCTATAAAATCTTTAGTTGATCGATCAAAGGAAAGGAAAATCTCACAGTTTAAAATTGAACCTCTTAAATAAAAACAATCAATATATTACTAAATGAAACTCATTCTATTTGTGTGAAACATGCAATAAAATCCAAACCACATCTCGATGAACACATCAACAACCCTACTTTAACGAAAATTCAAATAACACCTTCTTAATGTTATTTAAATTAAATCATTTAGAATACTCCATATCCAAAGTTTACCTAAGGGAGGTTCTTGGGGTATAAACATCTCTGAATGAGGCTACCTCTAGCAAAGACAATACCAGAAATCAAACCGAATTACTGATATAGGGAGGCTCGAATGGACTTACCACCATAAGAAATGAAATAACACCTAAGAAGAAACAAGAATACCAACATGGGGAGGCCCAAATAGGCTCCCCAATACAATGAATAAGATGAAATAAATCTTTTCCAATGGAATTATAGTCAGGCCCATAGTGGGACTCCCCACCATATGGAACAACACACATAGACCGATGCAGGAAACCCAGCCCCACCCAAACCCCCACCACAATGGGTCTGAAGGAAAAGACTCTAAACAAAATGTGAAGCACCACATGATTCACTACACTCATAGGGTGGTTCACACCTAAGATTAACCCCAACTGAAATGGGGATCAACTCACAAATATGGCAATACAAGGACCATCAAACAGAGACTCACATATGGGGAGACACTACCACAAAGGTTTTATGGAAATGGGATGGTCACACCTCCTTACATATAAGGAGAAACTATACCACCAATGTGGTTCACAATGTGGAAACATGGTCCTCAAACCTCCATACACCAAAAAAACTATTTAAATAGACACAACCACATGAGGATTCAACAATCAACCTTTTCCTATAGTGAGGACAATCTCTAGACCAATGTCCTTTATAGCTCTAGAGGTTCTTGACTATGCACCATCTTCACTTTAGGACCTATGGGTGGAGATCTGTTGATTAAAGAATCTCATGCCTCATATTCAATTATTGAAGAGCCTCGAACTAAACTTCTCCTTCTGTTTATACAAGAAACCACACCACATTCCAGATAGAACTGACAAGATACAACACACAACAAGACCCATTTCTCCTCAACACGACTCTTTGTCAAAACAATGGAAAAGAAGTCTCACGCACACTATTCCATTCCACATTTAAATAAAAACTACTAAAATAAGAACACATGGAAGACACCACCACATGAAAATGAGAGATTAAGAATCTTCAAAAGAAAACACACTTCTATTAAAATAGAGGCTCTAAAAAGGTTCAAAAAACCCTCCTTTTCATTATAAAAAAATTACAACACTACATGATGTCACCAAACATGACCCTTCCAACGAAAACAATCATTACAAGAAGTGAAATCCCAGATCGAGTCCTAAACAGTACATGATTCCTACAAAAGGCTATATAAGCCTGTTATGAACTAACATTCCACACTGGTGTACATAGCATGGACCATCTTTTGGACAGATCAAATGAAATACCCAAATGCCCATAAGTACAGTAGCCAATATGGACAAGTCCAGTCTTCTTCTACCTCTCCTCTTTATAATGATCTTCACTACTTCCAGACAGGACCATCCTACACAACGGTGCCAAACATCACATTCAATGACTCAGGCATCTCAAAGTGGACAAATCCTCCTTCAACATCTCAAACATCTTCTCTATCACTGAGATAGGATTCACATAACTAAAAAAATAAGGGAGGTAGAATTAACCCTAAAATCCAAGAATAAATCTCTTAAATTGATCAACAAGAGATACTTTCAACGATGAACCATCCATGATCGTACTTAGAATGTGCAATAATTCTTTGTGGGGGTGGAACACTAGATGAAAAGGGAAATTCGTGGACCCAATAAAACCAGTTCATTTTCTAAAATGTACCATATTCAAACACAAAACACACAATTGAAACATACTCAACGGCATCCCAATTTTTTTTCATAACAAACCTATAACCATTATCTCAAACCGACTCACAGAAAAAACACAAATTGGAAACATCTTCCAAGGAACAAGTGTTTTTAAACCAGAAACAAATTTCAATCAAAACATTAAAATCATAATGAGACACACCAAATAAATATAGATTATCAAACACCCCATATATTATTGAAAAACTCTTTTAGAAATAAAAGAGGTTTGGTGGGTTGCATATTCACCAACAGTATCCCATGGGGTCTCAAGGATGCATCTATCATACCATACAATGAAGCCATCCACTTTTCCACAAATAATACATGCATGTGGTAACCCATTAAAATACCAAAGATAAAAAAGCTATTCCATTTTTTCAAAATCAAAATTGAACCCATCCTTCCATCTTTTTAATCCACTTGAGGCTTTTAGAAATTCCTTGAACATTTCAAAATATCACTAATTACTAAATCAAAGGATAGTTTCCAACTCCACACATAAATAAAAAAATATTTTATCCCATTCCAACCATTTTTCACACACCAATATATCCTTTTCCAAAACCATTTCAATAGTTTAGAAAATAACATTTAAATCATATTTCCAAAATCCTCTTTGACATAATTCATGCTTTCAAGATAATTAATTTCATCAAACCACATGTTTAGTTTATTAAAATAAAATCCAAATAAACTCACCCCCATTCACTCAAACCATTTCATAAAAATAAACCATTCTAACTATTCCTTAGGAAAAATCAGAAAACCCACTTTCTAATATTTGAAATTCAATCCCTTTCCACATTGAAATCCAGTTGCGCAATTTTTCAAAAAAGGGTATTAAAAATAATTATTCAAGAACCCAATAAGACACAAGACATTTCTCATTGGGGGAAAATAGTGTTGATAGGTAACTTGTACATATGGTTTGGGATAATATGCTTCTGACACACCTATCACATGGAGTATTCATGGATGATGCCCCCGACTCCACATGGATTTCTAGGCCTTGTGAGCTCATAGAGACCACTCTATGAACTCTCATTTCATTTCCCAAACAACGAACAACCACATGGCCCAAATCACTCCAATAGAACCCAAAATCCCCTGGTAATTTGGCTCCCATCATAAGGTGTGCTGGTTTGACACCTTACTTATACCTAGATCTTCAAGTCCCGATAATCCTAGATCGAGTATAACCAAACTCTACCCCATGGACTGCGACCCAAATGTGTGTGACCTTCGATAATACCATTTTGTAACGAATTGATCGAGGTCACCATCTGACCCAATGTTGGACCCAGTTTGTGGAAAGGCTCGAAGGGTGTTGCAGATCCCCGTGGGCTGGCACAAATGCCCGCTTATTTAATAAATCATTTAGAAATTATTTACCCGAATAAGAAATCATGAAGAAAACCAAAATATAAATAAATAAAAAATTAAAATTCATAACCAAGCAATCCTTAAAAAAAATTCTAGGTTTTATTTTAAAATGTTTACACAAAACGAAAATAGCTAAAACTAATAGAGAAAACAAAACATAAAATCAAAACCACTATAGGGCGTAGAGGTGTAACTCCCCCATGCCATCTTCATAAGAACACACAAAGATGACTGTTATAAAACTGAACCATCATCTCCAAAAGCTTTAACCATTCCTATAAAATCATTACCAAGTCTTCTTAAACCCAAGGGTGTAACAAGGGTGTGATTTATTACATAGTAATATGCCATAAAAAATGGATTACATGCTCTAAACATCAACTGAATAATAAACATGTGAGTTTTATAAATAAAAGTAATTCTAGATCAATTTTATGTAAAAACAATTTTTAGAAAAACAATTTTAAAAGAACAAAACATTAAATAAAAACACCCAGTTCTTTTTAAGTAACCAATATTCCATACCATATACCAAAGGTATGTGTAATAAATCCAAATAGAACTAGTCACGAGAAAATCCCCTAGGCACTAGATTGTAATGGGAGCCTAAGAACCACTCATCACAGTGAAATGTGGTGTATATGCAAAGACTAACTAAAATATCTTTTACAATATACTAGAGAAGAGTAACATCCCAAATTTTATTGTTCTCATATCCTCATCCATATTTTGTTAGTATTGTTATATTCAATCCTACTAAGTGAAATCGGGCTGCAACCACTTAATAATCACTTGCGTACTAGTCCTTATCTACCCACCCAGATACATGGGCTTCCCTTTTGTGCTCAATCATGTTTCACATGTCACATAACACCACTTACAAATTTCAACAATAGAACAATGTATTTCACAACACAAGCCAACACTGGTACATGAAAAATCAACATTAAAAATCAACCGCATACCGATTCCATTTCAATACATGATTCATATCCCTTAAATAATTTAGTAAATCATTTAAAAATTTATAAATTCATTCCAATATAATTACATATCTAAAGTCACAACTTACACATTAAATTTATATTTTAACTTATACACAAACCAAAATCGTTCCCAAGCATGATTCACACCACTCACATAATTTAATAAACCAATAAAAAAATTTATCAAATAATTTCGAGAAACACCGTATGTCCTTTACAAAAAAATAACACAAAATTATTTTTTAAAATAAACCACATACGAAATCCATTTAAATAAATGATTCTCAGACCATAGGGAAGTAATCCATTGGGAAAAAAGTTTCCCAATGGTATACAGTGAACCGTTGGGATAGGGGGGAGAAAATTAGCCTATCCCAACAGTTCTGGAAAATCATTGGGAAAACTCTATCACAACGGTTTAAAACCGTTGGGATAAAGTGCTGAAAATTACCATGTTTTTCCCAACAGTTTTCAAAACCGTTGGGAAAAACACAAAATCTCCTCTTTCCCAATGATTTAGAACCATTGGGAAAACTGTTTTACCAACAGTTTTATGAACCGTTGGTAAAACAAAACCTATACATTCTATGCCAACGGTTTTGAACCGTTGGCATAGCCTCTTCTGGGCAAATTGCACAGCATCTCTGCAATTTTCCCAGCAGCTCCCCAATTTGCAACCAGCTCTCCAATTTGCCCACCAGTTCAATCCAATTATTGTACCTGCAGTAAACTAACACATACATATACAATTGTTGTACCTGCAATAACCAACTAACACTTACATATAGAGAACAAATTCATACACATTTAACATATAATGGTGGAACTATACACATCCATAATTAAATTAGAATTCATAACATAATTATAAATATACATAATTCATTTAGAATTCAATTTAAAATTTAGATGACAATTATATGTGGAATATGGAAGTCAATTCATAATTTGATCGGTTTTTTGTATACCATATATTTTTACTTGAAATAATGTGCATTTTAAACATAGTACATACACCTAGAGTTCTAGCGGCCACACCGCGCCTTGGATTGAGGCTGGGTTGACTCATAGACGTCACATATGACCCATGGATCGTTTTGCTAATGTATCAACACAATCCGAATGTGTTTGGTTAGGTTTCCGTATGCCAGTTGATGTTTTTCAATTAAAATGATGTACTTTTCAAACAAAAGGCAGACACTTTGAGTGGTGTCGGACACACCACGCCTCAGATTGAGACGGAGTTGACTTGTACATGTCAAATATGACCCATGGATTGTTCTCCTAATGTTTCAATGGAAACCGAATGCGTTTGCTCATTTTTCCGTATGTACTTATATTGTTTCCCATTTTAAGCAATAGAGAGCCACCTAGAGTGAATCCAGCCACACCGTGCCTCATATTAAGACAGTGTTGAACTTTACATGTCACATATGACCCATGGATCATTGTGATAAAGTATCGACACAATCTGAATGCATTTGGTCACTTTTCCGTATGCCAGTTGATGTTTTTAATTTCAAATGATGTCCTTTTGAAACAAAAGATAGACACTTTGAGTGGTGGCGGCCACACCGCTCCTCATATTTAGGCGGGGTTGACTCGTACATGTCACATATGACCCCTGGATCATTGTTCTAATGTATCGACACAATACGAATGCGTTTGGTCGGTTTTCCTTATGCGAGATGATGTTTTTCAATTAAAATGACGTACTTTTGAAACAAAAGGCAAACACTTTGAGTGGGGCCGACTACACCGCACCTCAAATTGAGGTGGAGTTGACTCGTACACATCATATATGACCCACAGATCGTTCTCCTAATGTTTCAATGGAAACCGAATGCATTTGGTCGGTTTTCCGTAAGTACTTAAATTGTTGTCCAGTTTAAGCTAAAGAGAGCCACTTGGAGTGATTCCAGCCACACCATGACTCATATTAAGGTGGGGTTGACTCATACACATCACATATGACCAATGGATCGTTTTGCTAAAGTATCGACACAATCCGAATGTGTTTGGTCGGTTTTCCGTATGCCAGTTGATGTTTTTCAATTAAAATGACGTACTTTTGAAACAAAGGCAGACACTTTGAATGGTGGCGGCCACACCACGCCTCGGATTGAGGCGGTGTTGACACTTACATGTCACATATGACACATGGATCATAGTGCTAATGTATCGACACAATCCGAATGTGTTTGGTCGGTTTTCCGTATGCCAGTTGATGTTTTTCAATTAAAATGACGTACTTTTGAAACAAAAGGCAGACACTTTGAGTGGTGTCGGCCACACCGCTCCTTGGATTGAGGTGGAGTTGACTCGTACACGTCACATATGACCCATGGATCGTTATCCTAATGTTTCAATGGAAACCGAATGTGTTTGGTCAGTTTTCCGTATGTACTTAAATTGTTGTCCATTTTAAGCAAAAGAGAGCCACTTAGAGTGATTCCGGCCAAACCGGGCCTCAGATTAAGGTGGGAGTGACTTTTACATGTCACATATGACCCATGAATCGTTGTGATAAATTATCGACACAATATGAATGCGTTTGGTCGGTTTTCCGTATGCCAGCTAATGTTTTTCATTTCAAATGATGTCCTTTTGAAACAAAAGACAGACACTTTCAGTGGTGGAAGCCACAAGGCGCCTCTGATTGATTCAGGGTTGACTTGTACACGTCACATATGACCCATGGATCATTTTTCTAATGTATTGACGCAATCCGAATGCGTTTGGTCGGTTTTCCGTATTCCAGTTGATGTTTTTCAATTAAAATAACGTACTTTTGAAACAAAAGGCAGACACTTTGAGTGGTGCCGGCCACACCGCGCCTCAGATTAAGACAGAGTTGACTCGTACACATCACATATGACCCATGGATCGTTCTCCTAAGGTTTCAATGGAAACCAAACCCGTTTGGTTGTTTTTCCATATGTACTTAAATTGTTGTCCATTTTAAGAAAAAGAAGGCCATTTAGAGTGATTTCGGACACACCGTGACTCATGTTAAGTCATGGTTGAATTTTACACGGCACATATGACCCATGGATCATTGTGCTAATGTATCAACATAATCCGAATGCGTTTGGCCACTTTTCCGTATGCCAGTTGATGTTTTTCATTTCAAATGATGTCCTTTTGAAACAAAAGATAGACACTTTGAGTGTTGGCGGCCACACCGTGCCTCGGATTGAGGCGGGGTTGACTCGTACATGTCACATATGACCCATGGATCGTTGTGCTAATGTATCAACACAATCTGAATGCGTTTGGTTTGTTTTTCGTATGCCAGTTGATGTTTTTCAATTAAAATGACATACTTTTGAAACAAAAGGCAGACACTTTGAGTGGTGCCGGCCACACCACGCCTCGGATTGAGGTGGAGTTGACTCATACACGTCGCATATGACCCATGGATCGTTCTTCTAATGTTTCAATGGAAACCGAATGCGTTTGGTTGATTTTCCGTATGTATTTAAATTGTTTTCCATTTTAAGCAAAAGAGAGCCACTTGGAGTGATTCCGGCCACACCGTGCCTAATATTAAGGTGGGGTTGACACGTACATGTCACATATGACCCATGGATCGGTGTGCTAAAGTATTGACACAATCCGAATGCATTTATTCAGTTTTCCGTATGCCAGTTGATGTTTTTCATTTCAAATGATGTCCTTTTGAAACAAAAGACAGACACTTTTAGTGGTGGCGGCCACACCGCGCCTCGGATTGAGGGGGGGGGGGGGTTGACTCGTACACATCACATATGACCCATGGATCATTTTGCTAATGTATTGACACAATCCGAATGTGTTCGGTCAGTTTTTTGTATTCCAGTTGATGTTTTTCAATTAAAATGACGTACTTTTGAATCAAAAGGAAGAAACGTTGATTGGTGACGGCCACACCGTGCCTCGGAATGAGTCGGGGTTGACTCGTACACATCACATATGACCCATGGATCGTTTTCTTAATGTTTCAGTGGAAACCGAATGCGTTTGGTCGGTTTTCCGTATGTACTTAAATTGTTGTCCATTTTAAGCAAAAGAGAGCCACTTATAGTGATTTCGGCCACACAGTGCCTCAGATTAAGGTGGGGTTGAATCGTACATGTCACATATGACCCATGGATCGTGTGATAATGTATCGACACAATACGAATGCGTTTGGTCACTTTTCTGTATGCCAGTTGATGTTTTTCATTTCAAATGATGTCCATTTGAAACAAAAGACATACACTTTGAGTGGTGGCGGCCACACCATGCCTCGGATTGAGGCGAGGTTGACTCGTACACGTCACATATGACCCATGGATCGTTCGACTAATGTATTGACACAATTCGAATGCATTTGGTCGGTTTTCCATATGCTGATTGATGTTTTTCAATTAAAATGACGTACTTTTGAAACAAAAGGCAAACACTTTAAGTGGTTCCGGCCACACCGCGCCTCAGATTGAGGCGAAGATGACTCATACACATCACATATGACCCATGGATCTTTCCCCTAATGTTTCAATGGAAACCGAATGTGTTTGGTCAGTTTTCCGTATGTACTTAAATTGTTGTCCATTTTAAGCAAAAGAGAGCCACATAAATTAATTCCGACCACACCGTGCCTCAGATTAAGGAGGGGTTGAATCATACACGTCCCATATGACCCATGGATCATTGTGCAAATATATCGACACAATCTGAATGCATTTGGTCAGTTTTACGTATGCCAGTTGATGCTTTTCATTTCAGATGATGTCCTTTTGAAACAAAAGACAGAAACTTTGAGTGGTGGCGGCCACACCGCGCCATGGATTGAGGCAGGGTTGACTCGTACACATCACATATGAACCAAGGATCATTGTTCTAATGTATCGACACAATCCGAGTGCGTTTGGTCAGTTTTCCGTATGCCAGTTGATGTTTTTCAATTAAAATGACGTACTATTGAAACAAAAGGCAGACACATTGAATGGTGGCGGCCACACCGTGCCTCGGATTGAGGAGGGGTTGACTCTTACACGTCACATATGACCCATGGATCGTTCTCCTAATGTTTCAATAGAAACTGAATGCGTTTGGTTGGTTTTCTGTATGTACTTAAATTGTTGTCCATTTTAAGCAAAAGAGTGCCACTTGGAGTGATTCTTGCGACACCGTGCCACAGATTAAGGAGGGGTTGACTCGTACACGTCACATATGACCAATGGATCGTTGTACTAAAGTATCGACACAATCCGAATGCGTTTGGTCGGTTTTCCGTATGCCAGTTAATGTTTTTCATTTCAAATAATGTAATTTTTAAACAAAAGGCAGACACTTTGAATGGTGGCGGCCACACCGCGCCTCGGATTGAGGCGGATATGACTCGTACACGTCGCATATGACCCATGGATCGTTGTGCTAATGTATCGACACAATCCGAATGTGTTTGGTTGGTTTTCCATATGCCGGTTGATGTTTTTCAATTAAAATGACGTACTTTTGAAACAAAAGGCAGACACTTTAAATGCTGGTGGCCACACCATGCTTCGGATTGAGGCGGGGTTGACTCGTACACGTCATATGACCCATGGATCGTTCTCCTAAAGTTTCAATGGAAATTGAATGCGTTTGGTCGGATTTCCATATGTACTTAAATTGTTGTCCATTTTAACCCAGAGAGATCCACTTGGAGTGATTCCGGCTAATCGTGCCTCAGATTAAGGCGGGGTTGACTTGTACACATCACATATGACCCATGGATCGTTGTGCTAAAGTATCGACACAATCCGAATGCGTTTGGTCAGTTTTCCATATGCCATTTGATGTTTTTCATTTCAAATGACGTACTTTTGAAACAAAAGGTAGACACTTTGAATGGTGCCGACCACACCGTGCCTTGAATTTAGGCGGGGATAACTCGTACACGTCACATATGACCCATAGATAATTCTCCTAAAGTTTCAATGGTAACGGAATGCATTTGTTCAGTTTTCCGTATGTACTTAAATTGTTGTCCATTTTAAGCAAAAGAGAGACACTTAGAGTGATTCTGGCCACACCGTGCCTCAGATTAAAGCAGGGTTGACTTGTACACATCACATATGACTCATGTATCGTTGTGCTAAAGTATCGACACAATCCGAATGTGTTTGGTCGGTTTTCCATATGTACTTAAAATGTTGTCCATTTTATGAGAATCCTTTGTGCATGGGGTTGTTCGGGGTCCAAGGAAGAGGGTGGGGGGGATGTCTGGGGGCTGTCTGGGGGGCTGTCTGGGTGGATGTCTGGGGTCCAAGGAGGAGGGTGGGGGGCCTGTGCGGGGGGCTGTCCGGGGGGTGTTCGGGGCGTTGTCCGGGGTCCAAGGAGGATGGTGGGGGGGCTGTCTGGGGGGCTCTCCGGGGGGCTGTCTGGGGCGCTGTTCGAGGGGGGCTGTCTTGGGTCCAGGGAGGAAGGGGGGGCTGTCCAGGGGCTGTTCGGGGGGCTGTACGGGGGTTGTTCGGGGCTGTTCGGGGGGGTTGTCCGGGGTCCAAGGAAGAGGGTGGGGGGGGGGGGCTGTCCGGGGGACTGTCTGGAGGGCTGTCCAGCAGGGCTGTCCGGGGTCCAGGGAGGTGGGTGGGGTTTGTACAGGGTCCAGGAAGGAGGGGGGTTCCCAAACACACAACCACTAAAAGAAAAAAACATCCATAAAAACAGATAATATATAAAAATAACTCAACTCCAATACTATGCTATGAGTCTAGATAAAACCAACAACTAGAATAGATTAAATATCAAATCTCAGTAATATCAGTCAAAAATGTAATTGATCAACTTGTCCCACATCACCATAACCATCATCACCACCATCATCATCACCCTCATCCTCTTCCCCATCATCATCCTCGCCCTCTCCCTCCTCCTCGTCCTCGCCCTCCTCCTCGCCCTCGCCACCCGCCTCGCCCTCCTCCTCTCCCTCCTCTTTCGCATCAGACTCCTCGCCATCATCATCGTCAAGCTAGCCATCGTCCTGACCACCACTAGAACTGCCACCTAGTGCACCGTATATAGAATGTATCTACGACATATACTCATCAAAAGCTGGGCTGGCCTCTGCTGGAAGTGTAGGATGTAGAACTTCAATAAATTTCATAAACACACTGTTTTCCCTAGCAGACTATTCTGTCGTCTCTATGGCCCTTTTCTCAGCATGTTCTACCTATGCCCTAACTTTATATAGCTCGGTGGCACAACAACACGTACCTGAGGAGGGACAATACATCGTCGAGTCTATCCTAGGTCAGCAGCGTACTCTTCCAGAATGCTCCTCTCCTAACACCTGATGTAAGTGATGTGTTGGCCCAAAATTGTCTTGTTCTTGGGCATCGAGGGCCTCAAAAGTAGACTGTTACAATTATAAATATATCATTAAGTTACAAAATAGATATTAAAAAATAAATTCAACAGATTAAAACTTACAATCTGCTGCTGAGTCGCTTCGTTGACGACACTTCCATCCTTTTTCCGTCTACTCGAGCAAAACAGTTTGGCTCGAGGCACACATCCTTCCATATTTTGTATTTTACTATACAATGACATTGAAAACTAAAGTTATATGAAAACTTTATCAAACTATTAAATAATTGAAGAAACAAAAGAAAGTGTAAGTCGTAATGAAAACTTATAAACAATTGTCATACATACTTCCTCTCATGATCAGGCATCGTAGTGTGTCCCAGTGTGTGGAGGTATTTTTTTCATCAATGTTATTTTTATTATTTCCAGATGATTCCTAAATAAAATTCAAAAATTCAGTAGATATTATTAATGAAAAACATGAATGTTATTATTTAAATACCTCAAATGTTATAAATACCTTAAAATGGGTACTCGTCCAATGAGTAATCATCTGACGATACTGCTCTATAGAACAATCATCCACCACTGGTACCGCCTCTAACTCCGTGCCAACTACAGCAACCCATCCAATATACAACTCATTCTTGTAGGCTCTCCAAAGCTTGCCTAAATTCTTTAGACGTTATGATTGTGCACCCTCACCATCGGGAATATTAAATCGAAGCTGAAATCAAAATATTAATTCATATAAATAATAAAATAATTCATGGCATTAAATAGAATAGATTTTTTTACCCATATCTCTGCCCATGCTCTATCCTTGACCTCATGGGGCAGATGTCTCCACGATAGTGGGCTGACGAAAATGATGTCGGAGTATTTGGAAAGCATTGCCAAAAAACTCTGACGTTGCGGCACTGTATTCTCAACCATTTGGTTGTCTTCATTATAATCAACCATAACCTGTGTGCGGCGGTTCCACACCGAACGTATGCATGTATGCCCCCGCCCACGCCTCCTGTCAGTAGATGTATCTGTCATGAATGAAAAACAAATATTTTATCCAAACATGTTATAATGAAAATAAATATTTCTATAAAAATCTGTTAGGGTTCTATAAATATACCTGTGCCGGTCTGATCATTGAGCGCCGCTGGATCCATAGAAACAGATGGAACACTCTGTGGTGGAACAGGAGTCGAAGACGATGGAATATAGAAGCTCAGAGAGACAGAATTAGAAGGAAAAGAAGATGGGACAACTTCCTGACCGATTGCTGACTGGGGAGTGGGAATCATCATGGGATGTGAAAATGATGGGCCAGAAGATGCAGAAGGTAGCGAAAACATGGGAGGCCTAAATATCCCGTGTGTCTCTAACGACACACCAGTATCAGAATGTGTGAAGGATGACATGTAAGTGGGTGGGGCATGGCCTAGTCGGGTACGCGCAGCTGCTCGTCCACCTCTGGTACGAACCCTCCTAGTACCACCGGCCTGAGTAACAGGACCAGTACTAGGCTCCTCGTCGAATAACTGTCGACGTATGGGTGGATCCTACAAAAATGTTTACAAAAAAATTAATCACATGAAATTATATATTCTATATATATATATATATTTGAAATAATGTACTCATTGTAGGCACTAATGGTGGAACGCCCATCTCCGTCATTCAATGATTTTTCTACATCATTTTTTTCCTTCGTCTCTCTTCAATTGTCTTCATTTCCTGCTTTTGAAAACAAATATGTAATTAATTAGAAAAGGAAAACTAATGTGTAACCCAAAAAACTAAATATTTGAGGGAATATGGTGATTCATAGGTAATTTAGCTATCAATTGTTTTAGAATTGGTTGAATGGATTTAATAAATCATACAAGTTGTAATGTTCACCATGTTAGAAATATTGTTTGAATATGTTTGAATAAAGTTCAATTGAAAATTAGAAAATTCAATTCAAATAAAACTGCAACCAATAAACATTGAAAATTCAGATAACGGTCAAGTCAGCTATCAATTGTTTTAGAAGATCTTGAATGGATTTAATAAATCATACAAGTTGTAATGTTCACCATGTTAGAAATATTGTTTGACTATGTTTGAATACAGTTCAATTGAAAATTAGAAAATTCAATTCAAATAAAACTGGGTAGTGTATGCGACCACTATCTGAAACATTGTGAAATGAAAAATCTATAAATCTCTCCAAATTGTTTTGAAAATCGCTTGAGATCCGATCGGTTTCATACATACAACTTCTGTCCATTCTATAAAAAAGAATTTATATAAGTCATTTTGTCATAAAAAATTCAATAAGATTGAAATTTAAGAGAAAATATATTTAAGTAAATGATAAAGTAAGGAGTTTCTAGTTGATATAGTGAACTATTAAAACAATTTAACGATATACTAATTTATTTAGTTATGTGTGCCTAGATTTGAGGTGTGATGTGTTTTGTAATTTTTTCAATTATCACATACCAAGAAGACACCATAGACCTGATAAAACATTGTTCAAGATATTACAAAGTAAAGGTTTTTCATGAAGGATGCAGAATGTGTAAAGAGAGTTTTTTAAATAAGTTATTGATTCTAAAAAATGGAAATATTGTGAAAAGTTAGTAAATTTCATAACACCCAAACAAAAGTCCACAGAAAGTACCATATCACCCCACTAAAAAAAAGGAAAACCACCTACCCCACTACCCCAACCATGTAAATTACCTCAATGAGGGATTCTATGTCTGTATTTGGAAAGAGGTTGAAGGAGTCTAACCTAGATGGGGGAGTTGCAGTCGATCAGATGGAAGACCTCAGGTTAGGGTTCACCTGCGCGTGGGATTCTGGAAATCAGGGGAAATGCGGAGTTATTTGTTTCTGTGTAATCGGGGGGCGTGCTTTCCACGGGGGTGGCGGGGTTGTCCAGGGGGTATGGGGTGTCTAGGGGTAAGAAGGATGTCCACGAGGGTGGCAGGGCTGTCTAGGGGGGAGGGGGTTTCCATGGGGGGTGGGCGGGCTATCCACGGGGGTTGGGGTGGGTGGGGGGATTTCCAGGGGGCACAAGGTATCCAGGGGTGGGGGTGTCCGGGGGGGGGGGGGGGGGTGGTGGGGGGGGGGGGGAGTGTCTATGGGGTGGGCGGGCTATCCATGGTTTGGGGGGTTATCCATGGAGTAGGTGGTGTCCATGGGGTGAGCAGGCTTTCCACGGGGGTGGTGGGGTTGTCCAGGGGGTACAAGGTGTCCAGGGGGTGGGCGGACTATCCAAACGGGTGGTAGGGCTGTCCAGGGGGTGGGGGGTGTCCAAGGGGGTGAGCGAGCTGTCCACAGGGGTGTGACTAAGAGCTATGAGATTTAATTGGGTTGTCATTCATGTTATGAAAAACAAAATATGTGTGTTAAGGATTAGAATAGTATTTTTTAGTGAAAATCCAATTTGGTAGGATTAGTGACTTGATAACATGATGGTATCAAGTTTGCAATTGGGATAATGTTAAGGAATTGGATTCTAAAAGGCTCCCAAAACCTTCCAAGGATATATTATTTCTAGAAAATGTGTTTTGGGAGAAGGAATTCATCCTATATAGTTGATATCACTTTTAGATCATGTGATGCCTTACTCATCAAGATGACTAAACAAATACAAAAACCAAAGAGGCCTCAAAACTATCCAAATCTCTAGAAGTGATGAATTCCCCGTGCTTATTGGTGAACCATGGAAGTGATGACTTCCCACCTGCACAACCCCCCCTCCACACCTCACCCCCAACAGACTCCCCTGCACAACCCCCCTCCCATCCACCGACTGCACTACCCCCCCACCTGCACCCCCACTTGCATAACCCCCCCCCCCCCCCACCCCCACCTCACCCCCAAACATAATCCCACCTGCCCAGCCCACCCCCAAACTACACAATCCCCTCCCCCCCACCCACTTGCACAGCCACCCCCACCTACAACCCCCCCCCCCCCCACTTGCACAACCCCCCTCCCCCACCCCCACCTGTACAGCCCCCCCTCCCCCCCCCCACCACCTGTACAACCCACCCCCACCTCACCCCCAACAGACTCCCACCTGTCCAGCCCACACCCCAACCTACACACACCCCTCCCCCCACCTACTTGCACAACACCCCCTCCACTTTAACAGTCCCCCTCCCCCACCCCCACCTGTAAAACACACCCCCACCCCCACCTGTACAACCCCCATCTAACCCCCCAAGACTCTGACCTACCCAGCCCACCCCCAACCTGCACACTCCCCTCCCCCCCACCCACTTGCGCAACAACCCCACTCTAATTTTACCCCCACCTACACAACCCATCCCTCCCCCACCCCCACCTGCACAACTCACCCCCACCCCCACCTGTACAACCCCCCACCTCAAAACCCCACCAGCACGCCCCCTCCCCCCACCTAAACACCCCACCAGCACACCCCCTCCCCCCACCTTCTGCACCCCCATCACCTCCCACCAGAACAAAAACAGAAAACAAATAAGAAAAAAAAATTTATTCACAGATGACACATGAAAAAAAACAGAAAACAATTAACAAATCCAATTTAAATTGTTGGGTATAAGTACTGCCGAACCATAGGTTTAACCCAAATCAAAACAGAAAAGAAAAAAATTAGACGCAAAACATTAAACATAACGTTCTACTAAAAGATTTGAGGTGTAGAACAAACCAACCTTGTGATTGAGTATGGATCTGGTGGAATGATTTTCCACGCGAGAGAGATCTTAGGTCTCAATTTTAGCACTTCAATCGCGTGGATGGGATCTCGGGTTTGCTGGGATTTTAGGGGAAAACATTCCCAATGGTTTTATCAAACCGTTGGGAAAGGTTAGATTTAGTAACTGTTTACACAAACTGTTGGGAAAGCCTTCTTAAGTCATGGGATTTACCAACGGTTTTGTAAAACCATTGGTAAAGGGTGAAAATTTGTTGGATTTCCCAACGGTTTCTTCAAACCATTGCGAAATACTTGTTTTATACATCTATGCCAACGGTTCAGCAGAACCGTTGGCAAACAAGCATTGGAAAAACCCAAATTCCCAGTAGTGTTAATAGAATATATTAATATCAAACCCTAATTAAAAAGAAAAAACCTCAAAATCGGAAACCCACCCACTGGTGAAAAGGAACCACAATAAAATTGAAGAAATACTAGTTTAATATAGGAACAGAAGGGAGAAAGGACTTATGTGATGAATCTGGGTTAAAAATGATGAAACATCAAAGAGAAAGGAGAGAGGAGGCTGGAGGAAGATGTGACTAGGGCTTGGAGGGATGATATGGTCGAGGAAGATGGGCATGGGATACAATTAGAGAGATATAAATGTGGAAAAACATTTTTATTGAGCATGAACGACAGCCCGATTTTGACAAATCGTGAGGAGGCTATGAGACCATCTTTTCCAATGGATACACCTACCGCATGTGAAATATGCATGGTCTGACATACCATGCAGATGTTATCTGGTCACTTTTAGCAATGACCCAGACCTACTGCACAGTTACCAAGGCAGGGCACATAGTTTCTTCTAATTGTGCGCCAAAGATGTCGTAGGGTATGTTCAACCATTTATTAAACTTATTCTTAAAAATTCAATGGCTAACTCATGGAAAACAATTTGTCTAATGATATGCAAAGTAAATAACTCAAAAGTTTGTACCTGTCACACCTGGTTTCAAATAAAATATAACCAAGAACCTGACCTGAACCGGAATAAATGAAAATAAAAAACCCTAGGTGTGGCAATATTCCCCACCATAAAACATTATTCCCTCAGAAATCAAAAAAAGGTTTGATATGCAAGAAAATAATGTTAATCATTTATAACCCAAGGAGATTCTAAATGATCGACAAGTGAGAAACACACATGAACAACACCAATAAGAAAATTAGATTATGAGTTGAACTCGGGAGACCAAAATGGACTCCCCACTATGTGCCTATCACCCCCCAAAAGCTATAGAATCTTTAGTTGATCGATCAAAGGAAAGGAAACTCTCACAGTTTAAAATTGAACCTCTTAAATAAAAACACCCAATATATTACTAAATGAAACTCATTCCATTTGCTTGAAACATGCAATAAAATCCAAACCACAGCTCGATGAACACATCAACAACCCTACTTTAATGAAAATTCAAATAACACCTTCTCAATGTTATTTAAATTAAACCATTTGGCATACTCCAAATCCAAAGTTTACCTAAGGGATGTTCTTGGGGTTTAAACATCTCTGAATGAGGCTACCTCTGGCAAAGACAATACCAGAAATCAAACTGAATTACTGACATAGGGAGGCCCGAATGGACTTACCACCATAAGAAATTAAATAACACCTAAGAAGAAACAA
Source organism: Viscum album (assembly GCA_963277665.1). NCBI lineage: Eukaryota > Viridiplantae > Streptophyta > Magnoliopsida > Santalales > Viscaceae > Viscum > Viscum album. Next base: position 2,037,685,456 of record OY728156.1, read on the forward strand.
GAATACAAACATGGGGAGGCCCAAATAGGCTCCCGACTATAATGAATAATCTAAGATAAATCTTTTCCAATGGAATTATAGTGAGACCCATAGTGGGACTCCCCACCATATGGACCAACACACATAGATCGATGCAGGAAACCCAACCCTTCCTAAACCCCCACAATAAGGGGTTTGATGGAAAAGACTCCAAACCAAATGTGAAGCCCCACATGATTCACTAAACTCATAGGGTGGTTCACTCCTTAGATTAACCCCAACTGAAATGGGGATCAACTCATGAACATGGCAATACAAGGACCATAAAACAGAGACTCGCATATTGGGAGACACTACCACAAAAGATTTATGAAAATGGGATGGTCACACCTCTTTACATATAAGGAGAAACTATACCACGAATTTGGTTCACAATGTGGAAACATGGTCCTCAAACCTCCATCCACTAAAAAACTATTTATATTGACAGAACCACACGAGGATTCAACTATCATCTTTTTCCTTCAGTGAGGACAATTTCTAGACCAATGTCATTTATAGCTATAGAGGTTCCTGACTATGCACCATCTTCACTTCAGGACCTATCGCTGGAGATATGTTGATTGAAGAATCTCATGCCTCATAATCATTTATTGAAGCACCTCTAAATAAACTTCTCTTTCTGTTTCTACAAGAAACCACACCACATTCTAGATAGAACTGACAAGATACAACACACAACAAGACCCATTTCTCCTCAACATGACTCTTTGTCAAAACAATGGAAAAGATGTCTCACTCACACTATTCCATTCCACATTTAACTAAAAACTACAAAATGAAGAACACATGGAAGACACCACCACATGAAAATGAGAGATTAAGAATCTTCAAAAGAAAACACAATTCTATTAAAATAGAGGCTCTAAAAAGGTTCAAAAAAACCCTCCTTTTCATTAGAAAAAAAATACAACACTACAATATGTCACCGAACATGACCCTTCCAACGAAAACAATCATTACAGGAAGTGAAGTCCCAATTCAAATCCTAAACAGTACATGAATCCTTCAAAGGCTATATCAGCCTATTATGAACTAACATTCCACACTGGTGTACATAGCATGGATGATCTTTTGGACAGATCAAATGAAATACCCAAAGGCCCATTAGTACAGTAGCCAATATGGACAAGTACAGTCTTCTTCTACCTATCCTCTCTATAATGATCTTCACTACTTCCAGACAGGACCATCCTACACAATGGTGCCAAACATCACATTCAATGACTCAGTCATCTCAAAGTGGACAAATCCTCATTCAACATCTCAAACATCTTCTCTACCACTGAGATAGGATCCACATAACTAAAAAATAAGGGTGGTAGAATTAACCCTAAAATCCAATAATAAATCTCTTAAATTGATCAACAAGAGATACTTTCAATGATGAACCAGCCATGATTGTACTTAGAATGTCCAATAATCCATTGTGGGGGTGGAACACTAGATTAAAAGGGAATGTCATGAACCCAATCAAACAAGTTCATTTTCCAAAACATACCATATTAAAACACAAAACACACAATTAAAACATACTCAAAGGCATCCCAATTTTTTTTTCATAACAACCTAGTAACCATTATCTCAAACCGACTCACCGAAAAAAACAACTTGGAAGCATCTTCCATGGAACAAGTGTTTTAAACCAGAAACAAATTTCAATCAAAACATTCAAATAATAATGAGAGACACCAAAAAATATAGATTATCAAACACCCTATATATTATTGAAAAACTCTTTTAGAAATAAAAGAGGTTTGGTGGGTTGCATATTCACTAACAGTATCTCATGGGGTCTCAGAAATGCATCTATCGTACCATACAATGAATCCATCCACTTTTCCACACATTATACAGGAATGTGGTCACCCATGAGAATAAAAAATATAAAAAAGCTATTCAATTTTTTAAAAATCAAAATTGAACCCATCCTTCCATCTTTTTAATCCACTTGAGGCTTCTAGAAATTCCTTGAACATTTCAAAATCTCACCAGTTATTAAATCAACAGATAGTTTCAAACTCCACAAATAAATTAAAAAATATTTTATCCCATTCCAACCATTTTTCATACACCAATATATCCTTTTCAAAAAACATTTCAATAGTTTAGAAAATAACTTTTAAATCAGATTTCCAAAATCCTCTTTGACATAATTCATGCTTTCAAGACAATTAATTTCATCAAACCACATGTTTAGTTTATTAAAATAATATACTAATAAACTCACCCCCATTCACTCAAACCATTTCATAAAAATAATCCATTTGAACTATTCCTTAAAAAAATCAGAAAACCCACTTTCATCTATTTGAAATTGAATCACTTTCCACATTGAAATCCGGTTGCACAATTTTTAAAAAAAGGGTATTAAAAATAATTATTCAAGAACCCAATGAGACACAATACATTTCTCAATAGGGGAAACTAGTGTTAATAGGTAACTTGTACATATGGTTTGGGATAATATGCTTGTGGCACCACTATCACATCGAATATTCATGGATGATGTATCCGACTCCACATGGATTTCTAGGCCTTGTGAGCTCATAGAGACAACTCTATGAACTCTCATTTCATTTCCCAAACAACGAACAACCACAAGGACCAAATGACTTAGATAGAACCCAAAATCCCCTGGTAATTTGGGTCCCATCATAAGGTGTACTGGTTTGACACCTTACTTATAACTAGATCTTCAAGTCCCGATAATCCTAGATCCAGTATAACCAAACTCTACCCCATGGACTGAGACCCAAAAGTGTGTGACCTCCGATAATACCATTTTGTAACGAATTGATCGAGTTCACCTTCTGATCCAATGCTGGACCCAGTTTTTGGAAAGGCTCGAAGGGTATTACAGATTCCTATGGGCTGGCACAAATGCCCGGTTATGTAATAAAACATGTGGAAATTATTTACCCGAATAAGAAATCATGAAGCAAACCAAAATATAGATAAATAAAAAACTAAAATTCATAACCAAACAATCCTTAAAAAAATATCCAGGTTTTATTTTAAAAGGTTTAAACAAAAACAAAAATAGCTAAAACTAATAGAGAAAACAAAAAACAACTCAAACCACTATAGGGCGTATAAGTGTAACTCCCCCATGCCATCTCTATTAGAACACACCAAGATGACTACTATAAAACTGATCCATCATCTCCAAAAGCTTTACCCATTCCTATAAAATCATTACCAAGTCTTCTTATACCCAAGGCTGTAACAAGGGTGTGATTTATTACATATTAAGATGCCATACAAAATGGATTCCACGCTATAAACATCAAATGAATAATAAAAATGTGAGTTTTATAAATAAAAGTAATTCTAGAACAATTTTATGGAAAAACAATTTTTAGAAAAACAATTTTAAAAGAACAAAACATTAAATAAAAACACCCAGTTCTTTTTAAGTAACCAATATTCCATACCATATACCAAAGGTAGGTGTAATGAATCCAAATAGCACTAGTCATGAGAAAATCCCCTAGGAACTAGATTGTAATGGGAGCCTAGGAACCACTCATCACAGTGAAATGTGGTGTAGATACAAAGACCAACTACAATATCTTTTACAATCTACTAGAGAAGAGTAACATCCAAAATTTTATTGTTCTCATATCCTCATCCATATTTAGTTAGTATTGTTATAGTCAATCCTACTATGTAAAACCAGGCTGCAACCACGTAATAATCACCTGTGTACTAGTCCTTATCTACCCACCTAGATACATGGGCTTCCCTTTTGTGCTCAATCAAGATTCACATGTCACATAACACCACTTACAAATTTCACCAATAGAGCAAGGTATTTCAAAACCCAATCCAACCCTGGTACATGAAAAATGAACTTTAAAAATCAACCTCATACCGATTCCATTTCAATACATGATTCATATCCCTTAAATAATTTAATAAATCATTTAAAAATTTATAAAAGCATTTCAATATAATTACATATTTAAAGTCACAACATACAAATTAAATTTATATTTTAACTTATACACACACCAAAATATTTCCCAAGCATGATTCACACCACTCACAAATTTTAATAAATGAATAAAAAAATTTATCAAATAATTTCGAGAAACACCCTAAGTCCTTAAAAAAAAGCACCCAAAATTTTTTTTTAAAATAATCCACTTACTAAATCCATTTAAAGAAATGATTCTCAGACCATATATAATTTAATAAATCATTTGAACAATTTTTAGAACACTTAAAATTCTCACAATAATGGTTTACATAAAAAGCTTCCAATTTCAAATAGAAATGCCTCATAAAAACCATACTCACTACATAACCATATCAAAACATAATTCAAACCACTTATACAATTTAATGAATTATTTAATAAATTTTTAGGATTATGTTAAAAAGAAAAAAAATCATTATAAAAAAAATAATCCCAATTTTGAATGAAAAATAATTTTAAACAAAATGAACTTCAACCATTTTCAAAAACCACTTTCGCACCACACACATAAAATATAGAACATCTAAATAAACTCAAGAATGAAATATAAATTCATAAATAATGTTTAAGCATGGAATCACCTACCTCATAAGATAAATATTTTGAAAAATGGTGTGAAACAATAACCACACCTCAAAAACCCTAAGAATGTGAGATCAAACATAAGACATCAAGATCGAATGAAAATCAAAAAGAAAGAACCCTAAAATAGGAACCACGTACACTAGAGAAAATGACCCCAATGAAATCAGAAGAAAACCACATATTAGAGGAAGAAAATGATGTAGATGTGATTTACATGAAGAATCTTAGTCAAAGAATGAAAAAATCGAAGCCCAATGAGAGGGAAGGATGCAAGGAGGAGCGCTTGGGGCATGGATGAGCAGGGATGACCGCACGGTTAGACCCTGTGGTTTTTCAAACTATGAAAAAACCATGTGACTATGTCTGATGAGGGAGAAAACTACCACACGAGAAACATTCCCAGTCTAAATTATTTTTCAAAAGACATGTGGTCTCTTCTTGCTATGACCCAGTCCTACCACACAATTATATAGGCTAGGCGCACAGTTTCTACTAATTGTGTGCCATCAGTGCACTAGGGTATTTCCACCCATTTTTCAATAGTTTTCTTTAAAAATAAAGTTATAAATGATGGAAAATAACTAGTAAATGGATATAAAAAACAAATAACTCCAAAATTCAAATGTATCACAGATGGTTCCTGAGAAAAATTACCTGAAAACCTGATCAAAATAGAACATAGAAAAAACTAAAACCTTAGTTGTGACAAAACATAATAATATAACATGTTGTAATATATTGGGTGTATGAATAAATATATATAAAATAACCCTTAAAATTTAATCAAAATCCTTTCAAACTAGAGTGTGAAATCTAAATTATATTTCCAATAAAATAGTAGAAAATGAATTTCCTAAATTTCACTCATGCTTACTTTGAGGAGAATAGGGCAGTGCATGTCCTTTCCAATAAAGGAGTTAAAAACATTATTGCATTGATGGATGATCTCATATAATATCTCACCATCCTTTTGGAAAAAGTATTGTCAAAATTCCATGTACTAGCTAGGGATGAAATGTGGTAACATTATGAGATTAAATAATTTTTTAATGTGATATTTTAGTAAAGAAATAACAAAACAGAGAGTTAGAGATTCTGTGAAATTGAACGAATAGAAGAAAGGCATGAAATTCTTACTTAAGAGTTGAGATTCGATCAGATATAATGCACAGAAGAAAAATTTGATGAATGAATATGGAAGACGATGTTTGATGCCACAAGATTAGAGCAACTATTTTAGGGTTTCGGTGTGAGAGAGAACCAAGTCTACCATCGCCCGATCGAAAAACACTATAATGAAACAAAAAGGGAATCCATTAAATTTTAAATGATTTATAACTTTTGTTATTACACATCCAAAATGATAAAGAGATTCTAATTATATTTATCACATTAGTTTATATATAATTGGAATTATAATATAATTTACGATATCAGTTATAAAATAACCAATGTTATAATGAAATGAGATTTTCATTATCACATCAGTTATTCTATAATATACATAAAAACTACTGTTTATCACATCAGTTATAGAATAACTTTCATGATAAATTGGGATACTTCATTTTTCACATTTGTTATAGAATAAACAACATGATAAATAAATATTCATGACTTTACACATCACTTATAAATAACAGACATGAAAAGCCTAATGTGATAAATACATTTTTTTAATAGTGTATTTTTAAGGGAATTAGTCAACTCCCTATCTCACTAAAGATATTCACATAACAACAAAACATTTTTCTCATCTCAAAGCCTCAATCTAGGTTGAATGTAATGATTGGAGGAATTGAGCTTTTATAATGACCCAAAATTTTGTTAATGAAAATCCATCTCGATCCAATTAAATGTCTTATTATGTAGAATGATCATATAAAATGTAATAACTTACTTGGTTTTATGTTTTTTTGGATGTTAACATACAGTTATGAATTTTTTCCCTTGGTAATAAATACATTGAATAGTGATTACATGATTAGTATAATTATAGGTCTTTAACAAATCCAATTTACTCCGACAAAGGAAGGGATGACCTCATCCAGTAGAATTGCTCCATATGAGGCCCATTTGTCCGAGATTTTAAAGGTGGTGGAATCATTGGGATTCTCTCTTGACTATTCCGAATTCAAGCTTGAATATGTTAAGCTTAGGCAGAACCGCCTATGGGAGAAGTGGATATAGATAGAGATTACCACTCGAGCGATGTTATACAAGCCACCCCAAGAGTTTGTCACCATTGAAAACCTTTACCTAAATACTTATGAGGGTTTTGAAGGGGTTATGTAAAAATACCCTAGTACTATGACCATGTGCATTATTTTGGTATAAAAAATATACATTTCTTTTATTATTGTTACTTTTTAAATAGTTGTTAAAGAAAAAAGAGTATTACTGGAAAATATTTCACTACGAAAGTTATTTTGATGAATTAATAGATTTTTAAATTAAATAATATTTTAATTAAATATTATTATTTATTTACATTTTATTAAAAACAAATGATTGTATATTTTTTATGAATACAATTGTAATTTTTATTATGGTTTGAGAACTCTTTTTGCCAAAATCCATGAATTTTTAATAAATGTATATTTTTATTTTAAAAGTAAAAATTAACATATTTAAAAAATTATTTAGATAAAATTATTATTTTTTTTTTAATCAGGACATCTAAATTATCCAATGGTGAATTTTTCATAATTTTCTGAGACAGTTGAATTTTTGGAAAACAATTAAATACCATTTAAAAATATAATGCGTTTAATGACACTATAATGACTCAATAGTGATGTAATAAAATACTATAAACATTATTTTCGTCCAATATATGTTTTACCATTAAAATAATGTGATTTATGTTTGTTTTAATTATTTTACACCGCCTTAGTGGACCCTCCAAAACTTATAAATCATTTTAGCTTTTTAAATTGGTTTTCTTGAGAGTGTGACTCACCTCCGCATAAGAAACCCTATTATTTTAAGACTTTAGACCATTGGACTTATAAAATATTTTTTTCCATTACCCTTTGGATAAAATCATTGGTTGGTTTGTGGTTTTTATTAGTTTAATGTGTGGTGTCGCAAACAAAAATAATAAAGAATTCCTTCTCTTTTTCTAGATAAAACCACAGAATCTCCCACTTAATATTCACTCAAAGCCTTTGGATTTAGTCCAAAATCTACCCTCATCTCTCTATAATCCTCCCAAGGTTCCCCAAGATCCCAATAATACTCCCTCAATCCCCTCCAAGCCTTTAGGATCACCCTTCCATGTAAATGAATTCTTCCTTTCTCATTTTTTTCCAACATTATTTACATTCTTATGACAGTTTTATTTTCAATAAAAAATTTTGGGGTATGATTAATAACCTCCAATATACTTCCATATTTATGTTGGATGATGTTAGACCCCTTTCTCTCTCATTAAGTCCTCTCATGTACACCCTTTACCTTCGTGAAATTCTGTGAGTTATTTCTCTCTCTTAATTTACATCCAAGAAATTATTGTGTATTATGCATATAAATTATATTAAATTTTTTGGGACATGTTTCTATATGACCCCTTGCTTTAAATTTCAGGTAAATATGATGAGACTTACCTTTCTCTCTCATCAAGAATTATTTGAGTTCTTATTTCACGTCGTTATGCAGCGGAAATTGCACAACAATTTTCCAAGCCAAAGTCTTTGTGTAGTGAATACCATGACCATTTATCTATAAAGGGTATTCACCTTTGTTTAATTTCACTTATTGTTTATAGAGTTTCATTTATTTATTCCACATTCCTTTATCATGGAATAAATTATGATGTTGAATGATTCAATTTTCTATGAGTCAATTGTCCCAATTATGCGTGAAATGAAATGTTTAAGAAGGGTGTTCCTAGATAGATCTCGAATGCATTGAGTAATGATTGGGATAATGATACGTCAATTGAAATGAGGGATTAATAATTCTAATTCAAGTGAAATAATCTTTTAGTCATGATCCATTTTCAATGAGCCTTGTCCAAGGATAATACCATGTAAAGTGTTATTGCCACATTTCCATGTTATGATTATCATGCTATATCATGCCTTTATGTTCATGTTTCTCTTGAACTAAATTGATATTCTTATTTCCTGAAATGTATTTTTTTTATTCATGTTATTATTTTATTAGTTATTTACTAGGCTTTATAGCTCACCCTTTTCTTATGCATGTCCTCATTTTATCCCATGCAATGTTAAGTACGTGGGAATGCAGTGGTCATATAAAGGATGTTTTTAATAAAGATGTTGTGTTTCATGTTTTAAGTAGTTATGTAATGTTCCTATTCCCCAAAGAAACTATAACACATGATATTATATATTGTATCGAGTAAATATTTTCTGTAATAAATCATTTTTATTTTTGTAATAAAAAGCATGGTTGTTATAGTTAGTATCAGAGGATAGGTTTAGTTATTTTTGGGATTTGGATTAGAAAACCATAGTGAAAACCTTATGGATAAGAGTAATCATAAAAAAACATCCCTGTATTTAGGTGAGTATTTAGTAAGTGTTTTATCAAGAAAATAAATCCCAATCTGTATACGAGGAGGTAGAGGGGGCTCTGGCACAGATGTACCTAAGAGTGAAAACTCCGACAAGGAGTCTCAGTCTTAACCTAAGGTATCCTGGTACATGAAAATAGTCCTTGATGAACTATTGGTTATGAAACTCCTAGGGGATATGATTTGGTAAATACACAAGTTTAGTATGAACCAGTGTTAAGGGAATAAAAAAAAATTCCTTGGGAATATATGTGGGGAAGTTGATCCGGGATCACATAGATTGAAGCCTATTTATTTAGAAGTTCAAGAAATAAAAGTTATTTATAAGACATCTATTTTTTTATTTGGATTACCCTTTATGTGTTAACCCTAACTTTCATTTTATTCCATCCAATGGATGGTAATAAGATGACTCGAGCTGACAACCGATGCAAAGATCAATGTGATGATTTTTCTAATGAGATCCCCAATCTAATGGGAGTAGTAATCACACACATTTCCATGATACTCTCTCAATTAACTCAATATTTGAGTAGAAACGTTGGTTAAGAGGAACATTCAACCCCCACCCCCACCCCATGAAAGAACAAGTCAAAATTGAGATCATAATGAGACAATGGCCTCCTACTCTAAATCATTCTTCTAATCAATCAATCTTAGAACAACGGATCAACTCCTTTGAATTGACCTTCTCCATCCTTCGATTTTACATCAAGATAAGGTTTACGTGTCTGCTTATCATATGGGTGGTAAAGCTTATCAATGGTGGACATTGATCAAAAATATGATTCTTGAGGAGGAGATCAAGGCATTGGAATGGAATGATTCCGAAAGAAAAATTAGACAAATATTTTCATCGCACCCTCTGACTTAAGATGGAAAGGTACTTCCTTTCCCTCAAGAAAAAAAGATGACGAATATATAAGAGAATACAAGGAAAAAATTGCAAGGCTTCCATGATATTCCTCTGGCTTTGTCATTACCCATGAATGCATGGTTGAAACTTTTATTGGTGTGATGAAACCTTGCCTACGGAAATCCCTGTCGATCTGTGACTTCGACTGCTGTGGGGAAATTCTCTAATGTTCTCTCAAGGTAAAATGAAGATCTAATAATCTCATGGGTATCATGGGGATATGAATTGTATGGTGGGATTCAATTTTTATGGTCTTATGGATAAATCTAATAGTGATAAGAATATATATCCCACTACTTTCCAAAGGTGCAGAATGAAGCACCCCAGAAATTTCTCTGTAGGGGACGAGGAAATGCTTTAGGTGTAGAAGAAAAGGGTACCTAGATATTCACTGTCTACAAGAGAAACCCGTGGCTGCGAGAGAGTAGAGGATCATTTTTTTCGACCCTCAATGTGTTGTTCATTGCTTCAACTGCAAAGAACCAAGGCACCTTGAAAATTGGTTCCCTATGTCAAGGGTTTTTTGAGGAAACCAACAACATCCAAGGCAGGAAGGGTGAGATTTTTCCATCACTACCAACAATGTGAACCCCAAAAAAGAAGTGGTGATAGGAACATTTGTTATTCATTAAATTATAGCGAATGTAATTTTTGATTTTGGTTCTATTCATTATTTTATATCCCAAAAGTTTAGTAGAACAATCTCGACACCACCACAAATCATGGAAGTAACTATGTTGGTGAGTACCAAAAATGGGGAAGTCATTCAATCCCTTGAATATAACTCCTCCTCAGTCACAATATGTGGATTTATCATTCTAGTGAACCTCGTCATACTCACTCTAGTGGAATTTGATGCAATTCCATGAATGGATTATATTTACTTATATAGATCCAACATAAATTACCGTGATATGGAAATCAATCATCATATAAAGAATTGACCCAAAATTCTGTTAAAGTGAAAAGAGGAGGATAAAACTTATTCGGCACCATCATCTCAAGAATGGACAATACTGCCCTATGAGCACGTGAATGTAGCTTAGATGATTGATTCTTAAGAAGCAACCATCCCTGAAGACATGCCTATTGTGAGGGAATTCACTGATGTGTTTCCTGAGGACTTTTCTTGTCTATCTCCATGAAGAGATTTTGAATTCTCAATTGATATTATACTTGGGGAATCTCCAATATCCTAGAATCTATACAGAATGGTTGTTCTGGGGCTTGAGGAGCTGAAGAAACAACTACAAAATAATCTGGATAAAGGATTTATACACCAATGTGCTTCACCCTGGGGTGCTCTAGTCCTACTTGTAAAGAAGAAGGATGGGTCAATGCTCTTTTTCATTGATTATCATGAAATCAAAAAAATCGTGATAAAGAACATGTATCCTCTTCACCGAATTGATGACTTGTTCGATAAACTATGTGGATCACAATACTTCTCTAAGGTGGATTTGTGGTTCGGATATTACCGAGTATGGGTGACGAAGGAGGATATCCCCAAGGATACTTTTCGTACAAGATACAGGAACTATGAATTCATAGTAATTCCTTTAGGACTCACTAATTCTCTAGAAATATTAATGGAATTGATGAATAGAGTCTTTAGAGATTACATCGAAAAATTTGTGGTAGTCATTATAGACAATACTATAATATATTCCAAAACCAAGGAGGAGCATGAGGAGTATCTAAGAACTGTACTAGTGACCATTCTAAAGGAGAAGCTCTATGAAAATTATAGAAAATGTGAGTGCTTGTTGAATGAGGTCTCATTCTTGGGTTATATAATCACAAGAAATGGGATAAATGTGGATCCCTACAGGACAACTACAATTGAGGGATGGCTGAGACCAACATCGGTGATAGATATCCATATCTTCATGTGGTTAGATTGATATTATTACTGATTTGTGAGATATTTCTAATGATTGTCCAACCCTTTAACCAAGATAACTTGGAATGGAGTAAATTTATCTTGGAGTGGTGAATGAAAAGACAACTTCTAGGAGTTGAAAAGAGTCTTATCATTGCATATGTGCTCACACTACCCACAAGTGGAAAACGTTTTTGGTATTTAGTGATGCTTCAAATAAGGGCATGGGCTATGTGTTGATGATAATGAAAAATTCATTTCCTATGCTTCAAGTAAATTGAATGTTCATGGGTAGAATTAACCAAAACATGATCTAGTGATGGCTACATTTATATTCACTTAAAATATTTGGTGACATTATCTCTTTGGGGAGAAGTGTGAAATATATACGGACCAAAAAAGACTCAAGTATATATTCACATAGAAATAGTTGAATATGCACCAATGAATATGGTTAGAGTACATCAAAGACTATGACTGCTCAATACATTAGGGCCCTAAGAAAGTGAACAAGGTGAAATATGCTCTATGTAGAAAGGAATTAGAAATTATATTATTGTTGACAATTGAAAAGGATCCAATCTTCTTAGATTTGATGAAGATATACATGGGAATAATAAGTAAGGGATCCTCATCAATACATTCACAAATTATTTCTGAACCGTCTCTTTTAGAAATCTTAATGGATGATCATAAGAATGATGTGGGAATTCAGAAGAAAGTGGAAGCTATCAGAAAAGGGAAATCCTCAGAATTTAATGTTAATGAATAATTAGTTGAGAGATGTAAGAAAATATTATTTGGTACGTCATGTCCGGATCTGAAGAAAAAACTTTTGTATGGTGCAGATAGTTCACCTTTCTCCATCCACCCAGGAAACACATAGATGTATCGAGTTCCCTAAGAGAATTATTGGTGGGATAACATGAATAAGGTGATTTCTGAATATACATCAATGTGCTAGGTGTGTCAGAAAATGAAGGATGAGAAAAAGTAGTCTAAGGGGATGATGCAACCATTACCCATAACAACATGGAAATGGTAGAACATCACCAAGGACATTGTCACCAAACATCATATGGCATAAAAAGGAAATAATTCTATTTGGGTTGTTGTGGGTCATCTTACAAAGAATACACACTTCATTGATATTCAGAAGTATTTATCACTGACTCAACTGTCACGGATGTACACCATAGATTTGCTAAGGATACATGGAGTACCACTATATATTTTATCCGATCGAGATCCATGAATCACCTCTATGTTTTGGAGGAGTCCTCAATAATCTTTGGATACTGATCTGAACTTTTGTATGGATTATAATCCTGAAACTGTAGGAAAATGTGAGCGGACTATCCAAAAACTTAAGGACGTGTTGAGAGCATGCTCGATGGACTTCAATGGAGGATGGGATCAACATATTACTCTAGTGGAGTTCTCATACAGTAATAGTTTCCACTTAAGAATCCAAATGGATCCTTATGAAGCCCTGTATGGGAAGAGGTGTAGAACACCGGCATGTTTGGATGAAGTTGGGGAGAAAAAAAAATCCTACTTATAGATATGTTCTAAGAAATGGAGAAGAAGGTTTAGACCATCCAGGAGCACATTTAAGCTGCTCAGATTTGACAATAGATATATACTGATAATCATCTAAGAGACATAGAGTTTGATGTTGGAGACATGGTATTCCTCCACATACCACCGTGGAAGAGAGTTATGAGAATTTGGAAGAAGGGAAAGCTTAGTCCAAGGTAAATTAGTCCTTTCAAGATCCATGATTGCATTAGAGTTGTGGCCTTTCAACTAGCACTTCCACCGAACCTATCTCATGTATATAATGTATTCAATTTATCACTCTTCAGAAAGTACATATGAGACCCATCACTTATACTCAATCCCGAGGTGGTACCATTTGAGAATGACCTCTACTAATAAGTGAATCCGTTGAAAATCATATATCGTAGGAAAAAATATCTATGAAATAAAACAATACCCCTCGTTACGGAGTTATGGAGAAAACAAAAGTGTGGAGAAGAAACTTGGGAACCAGAGGAATTAATAAGGCAGAGTTACCCACATCTATTTTAGTGTGGGAAAAAGAAAATTTAGAGGGCAAAATTTTTTAAGGGGGGAAGATTGTAACGACCGAAAGATTTTTTAATGAAAATCCCTCATGATCCAATTAAATATCTTATTATGTAGAATGATCATATAAATATTATGCACATCCTTGGATTTATGTTTTTGGATTTCAAATTACCGTTAAGAATTATTACCATTGCTAATATATTCATTGAATAGTGATCACATGATTAGTATAAATATTGGGATTTAACAAACCCAATATACTCAGACAATAGAAGTGATGACCTCATCTAATAGAATTTATCCGTACAAGGCCCATTTTTTGGAGCTCAGAATGGAGGTGTCGTCTTTGGTAATTTCTCCTGACCAAGCTCAAGATGATCTTTAATTAGTTAAGGTCCAGCAGTCCCACATACAGGAGAAGTGGAAGATGATAGAGATTACCACTCGAGTGATGTTATCTGAGCCACCCCAAGAGTCTTTCACCATCACAGACCTTACCCTAAGGACATATGCGGGTGTTTTAAGGGGTTATCTGACAATACACTAGTTCTATGACCATGTACATTATTTTTGAATAAAGAATTTACATTCATTTTATTATTATTACATTGTAAATAGTTTTTAAAGCAGAAAAGTATTCTTTGTTAATATTCATCTAAGAAATATATTTTTATTAATTAATTAATTTTTTAATTTAATAATATATTGATAAAATATTATTTTTAAATTATTTTTTATAAAAGATAAATTATCGTATAATTTTTATGAAAACAAATGTAATTTTTATTAATGTTTGAGAACTGTTTTTGTCAAAACCCATGAATTTACGACAAATATCAGTTTTTATTTTTAAATTGGAAATTAAAAAATTTAGAAAATTATTTAAATAAAATGAATATTATTTTTGGAATCATGATGTTGAAATTATTCAATGGTGAATTTTTCATAATTTTCTGAGACAGTCGAATTTTTGGGTAAAAATTAAATACCATTTAAATATATAATGTGTTTTATGACATCATAATGACCCAATAGTAATGTAATAAATCATTATAAACATTATTTTCGGTCAATACATGTTTTAAAATTAAAATAATGTTATTTTAGGTTTGTTTTATTTATTTTACAAAGCCTTAGTGGCCCCTCCAAGACTTATAAAACATTTTATCTTTTCAAATTGATTTTCTTTTGAGTGTGACTCACCTCTACATAATAAAACATATTATTTTAAGAAGTTGGGAAATCATCCTTATAAAATATTTTTTTCCACTTCTATTTGGAAAAAACCCTGTGAAAAAACCACAGACTGCTTTGTGGATTTGATTAGTTTAATGTGTGGTGTCCCAAACCTAAATAATAAAGGATTATCTCTCTTTTCCTATATAAACCCACCCAAGATACTGATTCCTCTTCACTCAAATCCTTTTTATTTATTCCAAACTTTGACCTAATCTCTCTATAATCTTCCCAACTCTCCCCAAGCTCCCAAGAAGCCTCCCTCATGCCCCTCCCGAGCCTTTGGTATCTCACTTCCAAGTAAGGATTTCTTCCTTTCCCCTTTTTTTCCAATTTTAATTAAGTTTTTGGGCCCTTTAATTATCAATTCCAAATGTTGGGGTATGATTAGTACCTCCAAAATACTTCTCTCTTTATGTTTGGATTATGGGAGACCCCTTTATCTCTCATTAATTCCCCCCATTTACACCTGTTACCCTACTTAAATTCCGTGAAGGATTTCTCTCTCCTCATTTATATACAAGAAATTATTTTGAATTATGCATCTAAATTCCATTAAATTTGTTGGTACATGTATCTATATTACCAAATTACTGTCAACTTCATGTAAAAATGATGATACACACCTTTATCTCTCGCAAAAGATTTTTAAGAGTTCTTATATCACATCGTTATGCTGCGGAAATTGCACCATAATTTTCCTAGCCAAAGTAATTGTGTAGTGAATACCATTCCCATTTATCTATAAATGGAATTCACCTTTATTCTCATTTACTTATTGTCTATAAAGTTTCATGTATTTTTTACGCATTCCATTATCATTGAATAAATGATGATGTTGAATGATTCAACGTTGTATTATCCATGTGGAACACTTATGCATGAAATGAAATATTTAAGAAGGGTGCGCCCTGATATCGCTCCAATGCATTGGGTAAAGATTATTATCATGATATACCAAGTTATAGGAGGGATTTCTCATGCTAATTAATGTTCAATAATGGTTTGCTCATGATCCATGTTCAATGATCCTAGGCTCAGGCTAATACCATGTTAAGTGTTGTTGCCGCATTTCCATGTTGGGATTATCATGCTATATCATGCCATTATGTTCATGTTTCTCTTGAACTCCATTGACATGCCTATTACCTAACATGTATTTTAATATTCATGTTATAACTTTTTTACTCCCTTAATAGGCTTAATTTCTCACCCGTTTCTTTTACATGTCCTTAGTTTATCCCATTCAATGATAAGTACGAGGGAATGTAGTGGTCATGTAAAGGAAGTTTTCAATAAACATGTTGTGTTTCATGTTTTTAGTCATTATGTAACGTTCCTAATCCCAAAGGACACTAGACCTCTTGATATTCTACATTTTATGAAGTTATGATTTTATGTAATAAATCAAGTTTCTGTTTGTAATAAAAAGTAGGGTTGTTATAGCTTTTTCAGCTTCCATAAACTCATACATTGTGGGGCAGAGTTTAGGTCCTACGTGTAAATCAACTCATGGGTGTAGAACCTTGTATCAATACCCCACTCTAACAATAAATTTACACATTATTATTAACTATTAACCACACATATATTTTATCACATCCAACATAAATAATAAAAATAACAATCAACATGGGAATCAATATTGTTCCATAACCCCTTAACAGAATACTAATTTACAATACATAGCCTATTTAGTCCAATTCCCATTGTTAATGCCTAACTAATTAACCATAATCACTAATTCCATACATCTAAACATTAAATATATTCAACCCTTTCCATATGTTTACTCCCATAACCTATTAATATTTTCCCATGTATTAACCCTATTAAAAATTTTGACATATTTCATAAACAATTTGAAACCTCCTCACTTAACATAATCACATTCCTTATACCATACATAATTAGGTACATTAAAAAATTCTCATATATTATCCCATTTAAAAAATTTATCAATTCACATGAATTTACCCACTTATGAAATTCATGTAAAATTCATAAGTCATCTAGTTCAATCATTTAATTTCACCTGATCCACTCCATTATATGACAAACAATCCCTTATTACTTTATGAAGTCTAGAAAAAACTATTAATATTCCATCATCATGTAATGTAAAATCTCAACATGTTCAATCATGGGATCTACATAATCAGAAACTAATTTTATACTCAACATTACCACATTCCATGTTCAAGATGGTGGACACATCTCATGGGTGGCCATAATTTTGTCAAGTCATTTTGAATGCATCCAATGGGGATCATGAAGGGTTAAATTCATCATTTAAACACACAATTTACCAAATCTCACTAACTTCACCAAAAGAAAAACATTTGAGAAACAAGACTACACTACATATGCACATAACCACATCAAAACTATACGATATATCTTGTACACGCCAACCTGAAATCTATTGATGAAAATAATCTTTATATTATCTTTAAATCCCGATCCAAAAACTTTTTGAAGCCTAATCCTAGTTTACAATAAAATAATATGATTTTAGTGCATCATAATAAGATTACCTATGTTACAAGCTCTAATCCAAAAAAGATATGAATAGATATGATTAAACATAACTGGATGCAACCATGAATTCTCCAAACTGCCTTGAAATGAGGGACATCAATTAGTGGGAATATTTTATTTATTTATTTCACCACTAGGGTTTCAATTTAGGGAATTTTGAAGAAAATCAACCGGAAACATAAAATCTAGAGATGGAAAATTTTCAATTTTTTTCATCTTCTAAATGGGTGCACAATTTACCTACATGGTATTCCAAACCATGTAAAAACCAATAGAAATACACTATCCTAGGGGAGTGAGGTCACATTGATTCTTTTAGAGATTGGCATTATTTGTAGTCTATGTTCCAACCATGTGATATTACACTATCAAAAGTTTCACAATTTGTCCTCCAACCTTGTGCAGTTTACATAACCGTGCACCAATTGTGCACCTTGCAAAGGTTGTCTTGGTTTTCCATCATCTATGTACCAAACCACTAGAACACCTTGAGTCCCCTAATAAACCTAGAAAATAATTTTATTAACCCAATACAAAACATCCAAACTAAAATTTAAATCAGAACATAACTCCACAAAATCTGGGATCATATAGGAAGTGGCTGGTGTATAGTAGTTCTTATCTTCTATGAATCTTGATTCATTCCATGATGAAAAAATTCAGCTAGAACATGTATCAATAACCAATTTCAAAAGATAATTTAAAATCCTATGGTGGGGAGATCATGGGTGATTAGTCTTAGTCTCCCATTAGTTATTTATATTTCAAGGGTAGGTCGGTCCTAATCGCATCATTGGGGAAATATTTGATACAGAGTGGAAATCAGTATTCATGGAAAATTCACCATGGGAGTTCCATGATGTTTCATGATCTGATATAATGGTACTGGTGGCCTGGAATGAGGTGGTCTGTTAAAGATTTATTTTCATGATTATTTTCCTAAAAATATATATATACAACGCACTGTAGACATTTCACTTTTTATAACCTTTTCCCATTATAGTGATGAAGTGGTATGATATATTGATTGAAATTGTTTTTGTATTAACATAGAAACTCTTTTGGAAGGATGGAATTAAGGTGGTTAGTGATCATATGCAAAAAAAGTTCCCATTTCCTTCTTATGATGCATAAAATGAAGGGGAATGATCATAGAAACGGATAGGTTCAATATTTTGGAAATATCCATGGTGAGAATTATGGAATTGTAATATATAGATACCCTAAATTCTTATATAGGTTTTATAAGTTTTTGAATGATGTTATGGGAATAAAACTCAAGTTAAATACGGATTATCTCTATCATGCAGATGGTACAACTGAGCGAGACATCATGATTCTTAATGATATGTTACAGACATGTGTGTATACATTTTCTATTTCATCAGAAAAATGTATTTCTTTTGTCAAAATTTTATTATAATAATAGTTATAAGGATTCAATAAAAATGTAACACTTTGAATCATTGTATATGTGACCTTATAGATATCCCTTATGTTGGACAAAGTTTTGGGAGCTGTCCTTGTTGGGAATAATTCTTGTCCCAATGATGACAGAAAAGGTGCAATTGATCTAGAAGAGGATTATGGAAACATATATTTGTTATAAATCCTATAAAAATAATTTTCATCAACCGTTATATTATAAGGTTAGTGATCATATTTGTTAGAGTTTCTCCTCAAATGAGTTATCATCTGTTAGGAATGTAGGGTATGTTTGGACTAATGTTTTTAGACCATATTCTATTATTGAACATCATGGAATGGTTTCTTATTATATGGAATTTTCATCACACTTGACATAAATTATAAATTTCTTCCATGTTTCCCATATAAAGTGGTACCAACCAGATTCTTCCTATATGATTTAATTAGAGTGTGTTTATCTCATTCTCGATACCTCTATTATTGAATAAACAGTCCAAATTATAGATCTCCAGGAAACAGAACTATGTGTTGGGAATAAAATTATTGATCCAGAAATTTTATTTTATTTATCATTGATTTTTATAATCACAAACAACCTCATATATTTTAATAATGATGCTACATTAACTGAATTTTAGGAATATACATACTGAAATGATTATTTCATTTCCATAAAAATTATGGAATTGAATTGGTTAATGTTTTTCTAATTTCCCTGTAAATTTTCATGGATTATTGAATAAATATTCTAAACCATAAATTTATGTAGAATTTTAGGTTTTGGGACATAAATTTCATTACGTATCACAACTTTTTACCCATTGTTTAATCTAAACATTTGGATTGGGAACCACACATTTGGTAAGAACACTATGTTCATGTATCTAATGTATGGAGAGTAAACTGAACATTTGGAATCTAAAATACACTTTGAACCTTAATTTTAATAGTTCTATATACAAATCTATCCACACATTTGAATGATTCATCTATGAAATTTGAATAAAAGGTATTTCCAAATATTTCAATAATGGTTTAACTGGAATAAAATACTCACTAAAATACATTAATTGACTAATTGAAAGGTTTTAGAATAGATTTAATCATTTATTTTCCATTGTATGTTATTATTTTTAGTGGTTATTTAAATTCACATTTCAAATGCAATGAGAATTTGGAATTTAGAATTTATCTAGTGATATTTCTAGATCTCATTGACCAATATCAAACCCATGTTCTTATTTATTCTCAATAGATTTATTATTTGGTATAGTGATATTGAGAAAAGATCTGAAATTTTGAAGTATTGATGTACAGTTAATTAGAATGATTTAAATTTTCAATAATCTTGATTATCAAATGTCCGAATTTTTTCATTGAATTTATATTTTAATGGAGGAGAAATATTTATATACATTGTATCTATTGTGCTATCTTTTTAATTATCTAAATTCATTTGTTGGTGCTTTCAGGATGACACTTTGGATACATTCATTTTTTGATATGGAACTACATTTTCATCCTACTATTGTGAAATGGTATTCCTTTTTTGTAGTAATTCATTTAGGATCTTATAAAAAGGGGATTTCTTCTGAACTATATTTACAAGAATATATTATTTTTTGAATTAGAAGATTCGTATTCATTTAGGTGATTCTAAAAATTTTATCTAATGTGATTCAAACTTATTCATCCTCTCTTTTTAATTGGGGGAGTGTTATCTTCTCATAATAATATTTTTCTATCAAGGTTCTACGTAAAATAAACTAATTTTTATAAGGATTCAACTACCTTAACTCTATTATTGGGTTCCCTAGTAAAAGGACCTATTTTTTGAAAATCACCAAGTCCACAGAGAGATTGTTGGAGAAGTGGACTATGAGATCTTTTTGCCTCAAACCATTGTAAATTTTCTTTTCTGTAATTATTCTTTATTATACAAATTAACAATTTATTTTAAGAAAATAATATTAGAAAAAAATAAAAAATGGTGATTAATTATAATTTATCCAAGTGTTATTAAAAGGATATAATTTTCTCCCCCTCTTATGTCGTCACATTTTCCAACCAAAAGTTGGTATAAAAGAGTGTTCTTTTAGGGATTATATTGTAGTATTAAATGATTTAGTTTATGATATCTATGAAAAAAGTTCTATATATTTGTTCTCAAAAAATGGAATTTCAATGATTAGATATCCATTCTTCAATGGATAAAAATGTGTATTTTATAAATACGGATTTATCATCTATTTTAAAAAACATAGATTCAATATTTATATGAACTTTTTCTGAACTCATGAAATTACTATAGAACCAGAAATGGGAGAACTGTAATTGAAGCTAAATACGATGAAAATTATAAATATATGATTTATGTAATCTATAAACATGGTCCGGATAAGTTTAATCATGTCACTCAATGTGGTACTACCTTCGAAATGTGGAAAACAATAACAGTTTATTATGAACGAATTGAAAATGTTATAAAACTTATGTAAAACAGATTTAAATAAATTTTTGATAAATTGAGTACATATAATAAGGAAATAATTAATAAAATGACTGAAATATTTACAAAATTATTCAATGATGTTTCCATATTTGGAACCAAAACTATATAAGAAACTCATTGATTAAATGTTATATGGCTTTTACAATATAAATGGAATATAATTTATACTTCCATAAAAAGAAACAAAACTGTTAAATGTATAGAAATGAATGAACGAATCAGTACATGAAGTTGATGTGGGAATGAAATGAAAGATGAATAAAAATATCATAAAAAGAACAAGAGGTAAAAGAATTATCTAAAATTCATTTCTCTAAAAAAATATTAAAAGGGATGTCATATCCTTTAATAATTTTAGTTTTTCAAACTCTGTAGGAGAACATGATCACCTAACCTAATGGTTTAATACATTATTTATGCAGAAAAGAGTCTTGAAGAAATCATTCATTGATTCTAAAATGAATTATCATGGATTGAAAGTGGATCGCTGTTATCAATTCGATAAAATGGGTAATAAAAGACTTGAATTCCCAAAAATTATATAGGAAAGAAAAAATAGAAAATAATGAAATAAAATACAAAAGGAAAAGATGTTAATGAGAAAAAAGTTAAAAATGTTATAAATGCTACACTGAGTGTTTTTAAAGACTCCAGTGACTCTTCATGTTCTAATTTAGATAGTTGAAATCAAAACAAAAATGAAAATATGTTCTTTATGGAAATAAAGTGTGAGGTACAAACATACTCCACTTATTCTATTGATTCTAGAAGATTTTAATGTGAAAAAGTAGATGAATGTCATTCAATGCATGAGAAAAAAATATTAATATCTATTAAATAATAATAAATACATGAAAAATATTAAAAATTCTACTATTATAGAAAAAGATTCCATATGATAACAAAACCATGATTGGAAATAATAATTATGTAAATATATTTCAAGATGCACAATACATGAGACTAGAATTAAATAATTATAATCTAAATTTTAAACCATCAAAATTAATATTTGAATATTAACTAATGGAGAATAGTTTCTAAATCAGATCAATGGAAAGAAAATTTATAAAAAGGAAAATAATTTCATAGGAATTAATTGTTAAAAACCAATGTTACATAGAAAATATTTTTTCTAGTTCAATGAACCAAACTATTTTTATTGCTTCATCATTTTTATGGAATTAAATACCATTATAGTAATAACTATTTAAGGATGTTTCCTTATATTTTTGTATAACGAAAACCTTTATTTCAAAAAATTTTACAAATGTTAATTACTAAAATTCTAAAAAATTGATAGATATGGTTTCCCATATCTTTAATGGAAGACATTGTAAGAAACAAGACCAATTTATTACCAAAAAATATTTAAGTTGAAATTTTTATATGTAAAAATCCATTGAGGTAAAATTGAAATAAGGTATATGGATTGTGAATGTTCAATATATATGAGTGGATAAATTTCAAAATACCACACACTGTAAAAATTAGATGGAGGCTTGGTAACTTTTGGATACAATGCTAAAGAAAATATTATTTGATTTAGATCAGATGAAAATCCAAAAAAATATTGATCAATAAAGTTATCTATATTTAGGGGCTCAATAAAGATATTATAAGTATTTCTTATCTCTTTGATAGTGGATGTTTAGATAATTTTTCTAACAATGAATTCCCTATTTTTAAAGATAAAATACTATTTTTTAAAGCACCTAGAAAAAGAAAATGTTTATACTTTAGATCTTTATTAATTATGGGAATAGAAAATGAATTGTTTATCTGATGAAATAAATATGTTTTATATATTTGAAAGCATTATTGGACATTAAAATATATATTCCATATTGATGATATCTAAGAAAAATTTAGGTCCTGATCTTCCCATTATTACTTTTTATTAGAACATACATTATGATAGATTTTAAATTGGAAAGAAACATATGAACTCTTTCAAATCAATTAAGGATGATAATAAATTGAAATCTTTTTAACATATTAATATGTATTTTTTAGACCATTGAAATTAAAAATATTGGCATAGAAATTATTATTATTTTTTGGGGATGATTTTTCTTGATGTACTTGGGATTTTTTTATAAAATTTAAAATTGATGTTTTTTTGTACGATTATGGAAAATTGTTACAAATTTTATATATTTAAAAAATATTTCATTAGTAATTTATTAGGGAGGAGTTCTTGAGAATAAATAGATTAATTATGTATTCTCAAAATTTGTCATTAAACTCACATTATATATTTTAAGAAAACCACAAATTAATGGAATTCTATAGTGGTAAAGACAGTTTATCATTAGTTGGGTATGGGTACTGAGTATCTAAAAAATGGAATCTCCACTTTTCATATTTTTTAAAGATACCGAGCTACTACATATGGGTATCTGGGACCTGTGTAAGTGCACATGATCATGAAAGAGTAATATGAAAGGGTAACTTTAAACTGTGTAAGGGTAACCCATGATTTCCAATAGATGTGTAAGGTTAGAGGAAATGATGTGTAATCATTACTACCACTATGAAAGTGTAAAACAAGTTTCAGATATTCATTCTATACTCTCTAAATATAGGTTATTATTTTTACACTATATTTTTTTAAAATTCCAATATTTTTCACTAGAATGATTCTCGAACATGATTTCAATATTTTTAAATTCCAAAAATATTCATTATGGAAACAATGACTCATTTATATCATTATATAATTTTTATAAAATATATTAAATACATCAATATTATCCATATCTTAAAATTCAGATTGTGTGATGATATAATGATTTAGTTTTTTTATAGTGCACCTATACATGGTATTGTTTTATAAAAATATATGAACTTAAATAACCTTTTTTTATGTATGATTCATTGAGTGTGAGAATCCCATGGATTATATTATTATAGTTTTGTTAAAATCAAATTTGAATAAATAAGTTCCTTCTCCCAGTTTTCCAGGTATGGATGAAAAAAAATTCTCCTCTATTATTTAGAGAAACATTGCTAAATATTATTTTTTTACAAGTATTATTTTATATATGCATGTAAATATACTTCTCCCTGAGCCTCTAAAAATTAAGTATAAATATTCCTATACAATATAAAACAATATTTTTCCAATAACAATGTATTATAATTATTATCATTTTGACTGTCATTATTCGGGGGAGAAGTACGAAGAATGAAACAAATACTCTAGGATTATTTAGAAGATAGAATATTTTTATCACATGACGAATTATAATCATTCTCAAAAGAATTATATAGTTTAATCATGAAGGATAATAATTAATAATTTGATAATTTGGAAATTATCCATGGGAGAGAAACTTTTAATACATGTGATATTTTATTCTTTTTGAAATGGAATATTTGAAATTAGTTATATGTATTATTAATGGACCATGAACATTGATATGTCAAAAAATAAGATAATAGTGGAAAAGAGGAGGTTTTCATGGTTTTGTGGGCTAAAAATCCAGATTTTAAACCATACAATATCATTTATCATTCATTTTGGAATTTAATACATTGATATTGGAAGTTCATTACATTTTTTGGGATCTTGTTTACACTTGTATCCATGATACAATATTTTTGTAGGCATACTTGATAGTCATGTTTGATTTTGATTTAATGTGAGGGTGTTCATAGCTCGTTAGAACCTCATATAATACTTGTTTTCATGAGTGTATTCATATTATATTTTTTGTAGTTTGATATTATCACATTTATTTTATGTTTTTACATACTAATGATGTTATGTTGTGATTTATTATATTATTTATCTTGTTATGTGTTCTTTTGGATGTATTATTCTTGGTACCAAATATGGTGGACCATCATGTCATGTTTATCCCATAGATAAGGACTGTTCATGAATATTTGATGTGTGATTCTCTTGATTCCAAGAATATTTCAAGCATCATGTTACTCAATTCCTATTAGATGATGAGTAGCATGATCACTTGAGGCCTAGTGGATACCAAAAACATGACTCACATGATTCCTAGTGGATTTACAATGGTATTTACACAAGTGATGAGAAATAATATCACTATGAGATATAAGGAGCATGTTACTCAATGCCTAGTGGATATTGAGTAACATAACCAATCAATAACTAGTGGATGCTAGTAAAAATACATTCCTCATTACCATTTTATATTGAGTATCATGATTAATTGAATCATATCTAGTTCTTGAATAATTATAATATATTCAAATTCCTTCTAGAATGGATCCGTAACTAGTATAACTGGGTATCGAGGTGGCTTGTTAAGAAGAAAAATGATCTATTTTGGTTTTTTATATCATTATTCCTATTTATAGATTTACTATTATAATGGAATATAGTTCATATATATGATCATACTTATTAAAGATTAACTGGTGGTGTCCTACTAAGTCTTTTACTCACACCATACTTGGGTGATTTTGTATGCTTATATATTTCATAATTATATATTCAGTGAAGGTAAAGTTCCTTATGATAGAAGGTTGAGATGTGGATCATAGAGATAGAGTATGGATAGGGACAAACATTGGGGATTTATATTTATTTATAGAAATATATATACTTTGGTATGGCTTACATCCTTGGGAGATCATTTTTATAATTTTTTTATTACATGAGTACAGTTTTGAATATTTTGTTTCATCATGACTACTCTAATGGTTTATTTTGTTATTATATTTATTAATTGTGATATGACATGATACTGAAGGTATAGTCTCCCCACTAATAGAAAAAATACCAATGCGATTAGTCAATATCCTCTTTCATATTATGATGTACACATGAGTTCATGTCGTACTCCATCTCGGACTCATTGGTTATTGTGATGATATTACAAAATAGTACCATAGCATCGGTTTTCTTATATTATTTTTAGATAATATAGGACACATTAGAAATAAGAGAGATATATGGGATTAGGATCGGGTTATATCCAAGATTCGTGAAAAAATATGTGTAATGGACCCTTGAGTTACCAGGTATGAGATAGTTATTTCTAGTTTTATGATATTCTGGGTGTATTCGTGAATCAGGATTAGGAACATAGTTTTTCAATAAATAAACATATTTCTTGTTGTGAATCATTGTAGTTATATTATTTAATTCATTGAATTATGATATTTTTTTGAACAAATTTTATATACTGTAATATATCTATATTTTCATTATGTTATGATGTATCTCATTGGTATTTAATAATTGAACTAAGAATATTTTTATGTTATATCGTATATATATGAGTGTGACTAACATAATGGGACAATACCTTGGTTAGTACTTGTAGGGGTATTCCTTGTGTTATGTTTGTAATCATAGGAAAACATCATTGATCCAATATACAATTTAAAATTATTTTATATTCCAAATGTTTTTTTGTGTTACAGAAGATGCCTCTATAGAGACATTTTATAGGAACACTTACTATGGTAGCCTTGGATACTCCTGTTTCACCCCAATGGTCTCGAAGGATGTAACCCAACATATTTATATACTATAGTTATTGAGGATTCTTATTTCATTCATCTAGGAAACATTTTGGTTTGTTCCCATCCAAGGAGGGAGTACTCAAAAAACCATAACTTATCATGCATTGGAATTACATCCCCAGTATCACCTAGAATTTTAGGGTACTAGTGTCCCATAGAATATATATTATTGGACGGATTTTTTCATATGGTTTTTTATTAGTTTAGACTCTTATTGTGGGATGAGTGATTCTGGATACCTTTATGTTTCACGTACCTCCCAAAAAGAGGTCGATGATAATGAATCAATCTAGGAGATAAGAGAGTCTCGCATGGGATACCATCATGGAACTATTTACTGAATATTACATTCTAAACCTAATGATGTCGGACCATTAAATGCAGTTCATAGAGTTATGAAAATGTTATATGAATTTCTTAGCATAATCTTCTTAGTTTATGTGGATACATCGTTTTTATCATATCTTGGATTAGAAAGTGGAATAGAAGGATTATATATTCCTGATGGTCCCACAACAAGGGATTAAATGTTAGGATAGTGGATTTTTTATGAAAAAGTACAGACATGTTCTTCGCATGGCACTATCCATTGTGAATGGGATAGAAGAGGAAAATCTAGGTTGTTTATTTCATACCAAAAAAGGGATAGTGTGTGTTTTTCTCCCACTATTATGGTATATTATTTAGAATAAAGGTAGAGGAAGGAAGGATAATGATATCAGATATGTGGAACACGGGTTAGGTAGAGTATAAGTTCATTATTTTTCCCAAAATTAGCACAATATTTTTTGAGGTATAGGGATATCATTCATTATATTATAACATATAAAGATCCCTAGAGACAATTTTGATAAAGAAGAAAAATATTCCATGTTCAATTGTTTTATCTAGGGCTACGAGGATAGGATTTTAAATTTGATCAAAGAATACTTGGGGGTTTGGACTCATTCTCACTTAGACCATGTATCTGGTTATTTATTTCTTTTTATTCCCATATTCTAAATTTAGGATTCCTCTATATCATTAATTTTTTATTTTAGATCCTAGATAGAAATATGATAATTTGATGTCAGTTCCTCCTTTTATGGATTCCAACATGGAGTTTGGTTTTGAGTATCATAACCCCTCAAATATTTAGGTCATGTTCATGAAACTCATTCAAAATCTCCATCTCTTGGTGTACATCATTTAATTACACTACTTCAGTCTTGAGGGGGAATAAAAATTTGTTCGTAGTTGATGGAAGCATTGGGCATAGTTGAGAATTTATAGATGTTGGTTTTATGGGTAACCTATAAAATATTTCAAATTTTAGGTTAGATTCATCTCTAATATGTGGAATATTAGTAATGAAACCCAACAACCCATGTCAACCATGAGGTATTTGATGTTAGTGCCGTAAGGATTCTGAGAATTTTACCCCACACATCCCATGTTTATTTTATATGTTATTGATTTTAAGTGGTTCGTAGGATTAAAATATTTTGGGGCTATGTTGGTCACAATTTTAACGTAGTTTGGGGATAGTGGGATGGTTATGTGTATCCCCATGGGAGAAGATGATCACACATTAGGGTTTCACTACTATATATTTGGGCTACATCCATAGTTTGAAACCATGGATATAATCCAAAAAATTGTAGCTATAGGTTATAGCCACTGTTCACTAAACCGTAGCTGGTATTTGTGTTTCTATAGGACATGTCCTATAGCCATAGTTCTAAATTGTGGATATAACCCTATATCCACGGTTTAAACTGTTTCTAGAACCCTATAGCCACAGTTTCAAAAGTGGCTAAAGCCCTTTAGCCACAGTTTCAAATCATGGAAGAAGCTCAAGCCAGACATTACCTTTAACAATGGTTTGGAACCGTGACTATAGGGATTTAGCCACAGTTTGAACTATGGAAATACGACTTTAGCCACAGTTCGAAATAGTGGCTAAATCCCTTCCCATTGGATAAAAAATTCCCCACCCTCCCCCTACACAGCCCCCCCTGTAGCATCCCCCAACCCCACTTGCAGGATCCCCCACACCCTTGTAGATGCCCACGACTCCCCTTCCTGGATAGAACCACCCTTTTCACTAGACCCCACCCACACACTTCACTTGCAGCAGGCCACACCCACTTGCAGCATCCCACCCCTATCTTACCTGGACAGCACCCCCTGACCCCCCCACTAGACCTCTTGGACACCCCTTCTGGACACCCTCCACTGGACCCCTCCCGACCCCCCATGGACAACCTCTTTAGGACCCCCACACCCCCCGGACACTTCCTAGAAACCGGGATAGACCCCCTCCACCTTGGACACCTCCTGGACACCTGGACAGACCCCCCTGAACCACCCCTTCCCCACTGGACACCCCACATTGAACACCCCCTTTACACCTAGAGAGACCCCCCTAGACACCCACTATAGACACCCCCATGCCCCCATGGACACCCCCACTGGACACCCTCCTCTAGACCACCCCCCCCAACCCCCGAACACCCCCCACTAGACACCCCCTCCCCCCAAGACACCCCCTAGACCTCCCCCACTAGACAACCACCCCCCACTGGGACCCCCCTACCCCCAACAGGGCCCCCTCCTCTATGGGCACCCCATGCATGCTTATATGGAAAGAAGACATATACATGCAAGAATGAATATTAAGAAAAGGAAAAAAGAAAAATGGAAAAGGAAAACTGAGAGAATGTATAAAAAATTTTATCTAAAAAATATAAAGGTAAAGGATTCAAAAATACATACATGGGGATCAACTATCCAACCATTATAGAGAGAAATGTCCAATACAATATTTCACCCTTGGGAGTAAACTCAAAATCATCAATTCTGGAAGTATGGGATACGTTTTGTTGCTGGTTCTCTATATATCAAGCATCCCTATCCTGCATACCAATACAATTCTTCTAAATCAACAAATGACCAAAATGGAAAATCCATCAGGAATCCAAACATTATTTTTATCTCTTTCACATGGATATATTCTTGGACCTCCCCCTCCCCCCTACACCCCCCCCCCCCGGACACACCTACCTCCTCCCTGGACACCACTACCCCTCCCTTACCCCCTCACCCTGCACACATCCCCCACCTCCTAGACAGCCCCCTTCCCCCTCCCCCATAACCCCCCTCCTCTTAGACACCCCTCTCCCGGTCCCCATTGCTCCCTCGGACACCCCACCTTCTGGACAACCCCTTTAACCCCCCTAGGTCCTGGACACTCTCCCCAACTGGACAACCCCCCTCACCCTGCACTGGACACCATCCTCCCTCTACCCCCCATTCCCTGGACACCCTCCCCCCTCCCTACCCCCCCCCCCCCACCCCTGCACACTGCCACCACCTCCTGTACATACCTCCTTCCCCCACCCGGACACCCCTCCCCTTCCCATTCCACCCCTCCTGGACAACCCCTTTCCCCTCCCCTGCCCCTTAACACCCCCTCCCATAATCCTGGACACTCCCCCCACTAGACAACCCCCTCTCCTAACATTGGACATCACCACTCCCCCTGGACACCGATACCCCCTCCCTGCCCCCCCCCCCCCCCTCCCTGCACAGTACACCCTGCACACTTCCCCCACCTCGGACAACCCCCTCCTAGACAACCCCCTCCCCCTGCAATGGAAAACCCCCTCCCCCTTCCCCCATAGAAAACACCTCCAACTCCCTGTACACTTCCCCCCACCTCATGGACAGTCCCACTTCCCCTTAACCCCCCCCCCCCCCCACCTCGTCCTAGACACCCCTCCCCCCTCCCTAGACACCCCCTCCCCCAGCACACTACCCCCACCTCCTAGATGGACAGAATTTAACCCCCACCCCTCCTGGATAGCCCCCATCTCCATACACTAGACAACCCTCCATCCCCTTAACCCCCCTCCTATACACCCCTCCCCCCTTCCTGGAGAATTAGGTCTTCTATATAATAATATACACATGAGGATGATGGGAACTAATTTGTTGATACTATTAAATCAGAATCCATTAATCGTGCATTACTGGGAGAAAAGTGGTATAGTTGATGAGAAATTTAATTGATTTCTAAATGGATATAATTTACCCCCCCCCCCTAGACACAACCTCCTGGACAGCCCCCCCCCCTCCTGGATAGCCCCCCTAATGGACAACCCCCCTTCCCACTGGACATCCCTCCCCCCTTCCAACACACTACCCCCCCTCCTAGACATCCCCTTCCCATACCCCCCCCCCCCCCCCGCACATTGCACCCCTCCTGGACATCCCCCATTCCCTTAACCCCCCTCATGGACACCCCTCTCCCTCCCAAGACACCCCTCCCCTTCACACTACCCCCCCCCCCCTCCTGGATGGATAAAATGTAACCCCTCCTCCCCTCTTATACATCCCCCTCCTCCTACAGTAGACATCCCCACTCCCCTTGCCCCCTGGACACCCCTCCCCCTCCCTGCACATTACCCACACCTTCTAGACAACCCCCTTCCCCTTATCCCCCCCCCCACCGCTCTTGGACACCCATATCCCTTCTCTAGATACCCCCTCCCCTTGCACACTTCCCCCCTCCCCACCTCCTAGATAGTCCCCTCCCCCTTAACCCCCCCCCCCCCCCCCCGAACACCCCTCCCCCTCCCTGCCCCCCCTGCACAATGCCCCTCATAGACAGCCCCCTCCCCCTGCACACCCCTCCCCAATCCCCCATAACCCCCTCCAATTTAACATCATACATCAATGAAATTAAACCTCAAATTTACATTTTACACAATTATATCATAAGCATATGTAATACATGTACACCACATTATGGTTTCTAAAATGGTAAACAAGCATTAAGACAAACATAACAATGTTTATAAAACATCATTCATTTCTAGATAAATTGTAGATACGTGAAACCACTTTTATGTTATGTGGGATTTTAATTTTATAGGTTTTCTAATACCTATAAAAATAAGTCACTAACTATTGTATGGGTGGTAACTAGGGTGTATTAACAAAATTCTAGGTAATAGACCATGTGTAGTATTTTTCATGGACAATACATACCCAGTACCACTTCTCTTAAATAGAAACTTCTCACATGTAACTAACACTACATATGAAGAAAATAAATTAGAAAATGAATATGAATAGGAGAAACATCCATCTCAAAGCAAGACAAGAACAAAATATGAAACTGAATTGAAAGAAAAAGAGCCACAGACCTATGTTTGTAAGCTCCATGATTGGAGTGACTATATCTCCATCGGCAGCTTTCAGGGCCATCCCGACCGCGGCCTTGTAGACTCCATCCTATGTCATCACCAACTTGGTGTCCTTAGTTTGTAAGCTCCATGCTCGAGATTGCATTAAAATTTGTAAATGAATATAAATTAGAAATGTAGTTATGATATCCGACAATACCCCTCCACCATTACACACCCCCTTGTCCCCTACCACCAGCACTCCATCCTGCCCCAACATAACCCCGTGCCCATATAACACCCCCTACTTCCTTACCCCATGCACACTACCACACTTCCACTGGCACACCCCCCCCCCCCACTCCCCTGGTACACCCCCTTCCCCATGCCCCCTCCCTGCACACCCATGCCCCCTCCCATGAACTCCCACTTCCCCCTCCCACCAGCACACCACCTTGCCCCCTACCCCCTGCACACCCCCCTACACACCCACCCCCTTCCCCCTGCACACCCCCACACTTCCCTCTGCCTCCCCCTACCCCCTACACACCCCCTGCTCTCTGCCCCTACCCATGTCCCCTACACCCCCTTCCCCTTGCACAACCCCTGCCCCTGCGCACCCCCTACCCCTGCACAGCCCCACTACTTTCACCCTAAAATAGTATACACCATAATATCTACCAAAAACTAACATCATTGTATGGTAGAATTCAATGAATAAACTATGAATAAAATTTACATCTAAAATGTACCTCAATATCATTATCACCAATTCCATCATGACCCTCATCGTATCCTTCGAAACACCAACATCATTATCTCCTTCTCTAAGACCACCATCATCTTCAACATCTTCATTGGAATATCCACCTAAATTAGTGGTAGGAGAAGAAGAATCCTCATAAACCGAACACAAATAAATGAGAACACATTTAATTAATGAAAACATAAAAAGGCTGTCACTAAAATCAACAAATCAATCCATATTTATTTTACTCATAGAAAATCATACAAAATGTGATAATATAGAAATGCCAAGGATTTTAATGTAATATGAGGGAATAAAACAATGAATTACGTAGAAAAATTTATGAAAATTTTAATTCGATCACCCCCCCCCATAGTTTATTGAACTCTAAGGAAATGCATTATCAATTGGACTTCCTAAAAATGAGAAACACCTCATGAATATGAAGTTCACAGCCCTATCAACTCATCCAACAAACATATTTTAGATATTTTAAATTTTATAAACCTACTCCTTCATTTGGCTATAACAATTCATATTAATATAGTTATTATAGACAACTACTCTCATAAACCTAAAAAAATTGAACATTATCAAGCCTTGAGTTCCAAGATACGTGTATTTTTTTTAAGCCAAAAAAATCATTCTTAAAAATGCACAATTTATTATTATCATAATATATTTTAAATACAAAAAATTAAACTATTTAATCTTCTTTAAAAAACTCCAATAAGGAAAGAATAGTTTTTATTTTATACATTATATATACCTAGATATTCTCTATATAACTATGTTAATAAGCAATTTGATAACCTCAATACAATAAATTGCTGAAAATATTTTATCTACAACCACCCTATAAATCCATCAATATCATTTTCTCAAAATTCTGATTATGAATTTTATAACTAATCTATTTTCATTAAGCATATTTCTGAATACTAGTTCAGTGAATATGATATTTTCATCTATTTTTTTGGAACGAAGTTCTAGGTGTCATTATTTTCTGTCTAATTCAACTTCCCATTCATATCTTTAATCCAATTTTAATAATTGGATTATTTATCAATTCTTTTTTACTCAAATAAATATAAGAGGACATTTCTTTTAATTCTATACACCCACTTCGTTTATAGTATAACTGGTTTGTCTCCCAATATTTTCTCTACATCAATATGTTTAGTTCTAGTATATCTTTTAGGTGTAATTGGGATCTTTATGTATTTTTCTTTCTCATATTCATCAAAATATTCTATGATGGAGTCCCCACTAACTATAAGAGACTCTCTAGGCTCTTGTAAAGATTCACTTTTATCCATATTATCTTCAATGCTCCTGTCATAGATTCCTTTTTCATTCCTATACATTATTACATATTTTATTTCCAAAATTTTAATGAGAAAATTATTAAAAAATCTATAATCCTTTCTTATTAATGAATATATATTATATATAACATCATCATGTTATTTCTATACTTTCCTTGATTCCCTTCCATATTATGAATATAAAACATACTACCAAATACTCATAAATACTATAATGTTGGTTTCCTTTTATGCCTTAGTTCAGAAGGAAACTTTTTTACCTAGGTAGAGGAGAACTCCATTATATATATATATATATTGCAGTTTGAACCACCTCTTTCTTGAAGTACCTTATAATACAACAAGAGATCAACATTGTTTGTGTTATATTATTGACGGTTCTACATTACCTCTCAACCACCACATTCAATTCGAGTGTCTACATTACAATATCTTGTTCAGCAATATCATACTTCTCTAGATACTACTTAACTAAATAATAATTGAGGACAATTACATTATTATAATTGGCACATTGATATTCATTCCAAGCTATCTTTCCACTATCCTTTTAAACCTCTAAATTTATTCAAGTACTTCTATTTCTTTATACATAGGAATAATATAGCCTAAATAATTATATGCATCCAAAAATAAAATATATTAAAATAATCTTTTTATTTCCTTATACTTCACTAGTCCACATGATTCGGTATGAACTATGTCTAATATATGGCTATGTCTTATTTTATTAGGTTTATAATATTTACATATGATATTTTCAATTTCAAATACTTGAAACGTATTTTCTCTATCAATTTTTTGTTATGGAATATTAAAATCATTTTTTTTACTAAACTAGTTTCTCCATGATTCCTTGTTTGAGACCACTAAATTTTTTATTCTATATATTGACACCATCTTTCATAGATTAGGAGAAATTACATTAATATCCATCAATTTCTAGATATTTCTCAGCTAAAATTATTAAATATGCTTGTGACCATGATATTTTGTACACCACCATTACTAAACATAACTTTTTCATTCACCATAGAATTTATATTTATCAACAGATTAATGTTTTCATATATACAGGAGAAAAATAAATTATCAAATATCTATGTTCCCTCACTAACATTATTTTAAATACACTTCAACGAAAATTTCTTTGCTTCACTTTTTTCCAATGAACATCATGAGTTATGGGATTTTCAATCACAATTCCCAATATTATCTCATATGAAGTGTATAAATATTTATTTCAATCAAAAAATTGATTAAAAATATTCACATGGTTACCAATTTTTTTTAAAATTTAAT
Organism: Viscum album; assembly: GCA_963277665.1. Classification (NCBI taxonomy): domain Eukaryota; kingdom Viridiplantae; phylum Streptophyta; class Magnoliopsida; order Santalales; family Viscaceae; genus Viscum; species Viscum album. Next base: position 2,037,721,280 of record OY728156.1, read on the forward strand.
TATTAGTGAAAAATATCTTCCATAAAATCTTATTACAAACACTCCTAAACGATGAATTTTCCTAAGTTTATATTCACTATATATGAAAAAGTAAATACAAAAAATATTTGAACTATAACATGTGATTTTTTTTATTCATACTAAATTTTCAATATCCCAGTTTCTATACAAACCCTCATAATATTCCCACACATTCCTTAACATAACCACATGTTTAGAGTTAAATTAGAGTACATACCAAGTATTTTCTTATCAACTTTCACCACTTGTTTCTTCACAAATTTAATCACAGTATTATCATTATCGTATTGATCGTTATAAGGGTCATATCATAAACATTTTTCACTATTACACTAGATCATTTATTTTTAAGATATCCATCCAAAAAATTTAAAGATTCACTCGTTTAATGTAAATGTTAATTTGAAATGCTTCCAAAAAATATATACATTTTATTAATTAGTGACTTTCTCTTATCATCCATATCCCTTCTATTTTACACAACTATTAAATCTTCTATTCTGAAAATTATTCCTTCTGTTATTTTATTCAATACATTAGTCATATGATGGTGTAGGAGAAAAACATAATATTTATAATATTTGGTAATGCATAGTGTTGAAAACAATATTTATAAAACTATGTAGAATAGTGTACAAATTGAAATAAAATGTTAAAAAAAATTATTCCAATAACAAAAGAACGGATGAAATTATAATTTTTTAAATTTTATCTTCACCACTAAAAATAATTATACATAATTAATAATTCATATAAACAATGACACTGTCCTAGGTTTGGATGATCCAAACGTTTCAAAGGAATGGATTAAACAGTTTGGAAGACAATGATAAGAGGTATTATAATCATTCCCATTAACCGTTGGATCCTAGAGGACATGTCCATTAATTGAGAGATTTAAATACAAAAAAAAATTCATCCCAAAAATCTCGAGAATTTGGTAGAAGAAATTGATTGATTTACCCAATATAAGCTAATAATGGCATCAAAAGAGTACATATAAATCATTCTGTCTTAAATTTTGATCAATGACATGTCCAAGTGGGTGCACATAAATCCCTACAAAAAACATCTAAAAAATGGAGATGAAAATCATGATTAGAATAAATTAAAACACTGATCTAGAGAAGGGAAATTTTGATACCTAAATACCATGTTGGAGCCGAAAATCATAAAATACCTACTGAGGCAAGGAGCACAGTATGTAAGGATTTCACATGATAAAATGAGGAATGGTGGATTTCTCTAGGTTTTCCTAAGTGTGGTCAATGATAAATCATGGGAGGTGGATCGCCAGGTTAGGACATGGTTCAAATGTGAAATTGTGAAGGTGGGGCCGCTGCATTAGAAGAGAATAATCAGCGGTGGCCATGAGAAAGGAGGATCCCGAGAGGTGGAGTGGCTGCTTCTCAGCCGGTCGGGGAAGCATCGAAGCCATGTTGGGGCCACGTCGGAGAAGGATAATCATGGTGAAGTGGGGTGTCCGCATCAAAGGTATATTGTCGAAGGATTTGGGGAGTCTTCGTCGGAGCAGTGACGACGTTGAAGTGGAATGACCACGCTGGAGGAGGAAGATCGTGGGGAGGTTGGGTGGCTTGTCAGGGGAGGATCACAAAACTTCAAGGAGAAGAGTTGAAAGGTAGAGGAGTGTTATGAGGAGAGGCATGAGATATTTATGGTAAATTGGTTAGTGTGGTGGGTTACATTCCATGGACAGTGAAATTTTCGTGGCTGTAAACTAGATGTAGCCACGTTTCCTATTTTTTGTGGGTATAGTTGTGTAGATATAGAATTTAATTCTAGTAGTGTTTGATTTTAAGTGTCCCTATGGGAAGGAAGATCAAACTCATGGGATTGGTTATGTGTTCCCCCAATAGATAATATAATCACACATTAGGGTCTAGGTACGTATGTCCAAAGGGAGAATATGATAACACTATTGGGTTTGGTGAAGTGTGTCCTCATGGGAGGAGATGATCAAAATTGAGGTTTTGGATAGTTTTCTCCCAAGGGTGGATGTTATCATACTTGATGGTTTGGTTATATATGTACCAATAGAGGATGAGGATCACACATGTGTGTTTGGTTAAGTGTGTCCCTAGGGGGATATCATTAAACATGAGGGTTTGGTTAGGTTCATGCATAGTGGGGGAGATGGTCACACATTAGTGCTTCGTAATGTGTATCCCCAAATGATAAGATGATCACACTTGAGGTTTTGGTTCAGTGTGTCCCTAGGTGGAAAGATGATCACACTTTTATATTTTATGTTAGTGAGTGATTATGTACCCCCTTGTGATGGAGGAGATTGTCACACGGAGGTTACTAGTATTTTTCCATGGTGACGATGATCACACTTAGGTTTTTGATAGTAGTGTGGGGGTTTTTGAATTCAACCATAGGTTGGTATCCTAGTTTTATTTCAAGAGGTGGGATTTAACCTCTTTGAGGTTTCCTATATACCTACATTTTTGAAATATATTAAAACACACCTAATTTATTTCCAAAATTTAAGGTTGTGCAATGTGATATGTCCTGGTTGTTTAAAATCTTATATTAAGGCTGGTTCTATCAGGGAAGGAGTGTCGATGAGGAATGGTGTGCGACTCATGAATGCAAGTATCCTAGAATAAGATATTCATTACAGATTGTTTGGGGCTTACACATATGAATTCTTTTGTTTGGAGGTCTTGTCCCAAGTAAAGAGATTCATCCAAGGACTGGAGGTTTATCTCATAATGGTGGAAGGTGGTCGCATCACATGATGGTTGTACCTAGGTTATGTTGTATTTCTTTCAAAAGGTTATACTACAGTTTAATGTTATGTGTTGAGGATGTTCTCACCTATTTTAACATCATAATACTTGGATGTTGGGCTATGAATTCTTATGTCTTGTTTATCATATTAATTTGTAGGGACTACACCTAAGGAGACCATTTTGAAGTAGGAGAGGATGATTTGGCACAAGTCATCTATACTAGGATATGTGGATAGTTTCCCATGAGGATTCCACCTTCGATGATTACATGTATATGGATCAATGAACTTTCATTGGGGAATGTTGGAAATAATTCCATGGAGTAGTGTAAATCAATGTTCCTAATGTTTTTGGGAATATACTTAGGTGAAATAAGAAATATTGTTCCTTTTCATAGGGATAAAGGATATACAACCACCTAATAATTTCTAAAAGAAAAGGGGAAAAATCAAGGGTTAGTGAAGCCACTCAAATAGAATATTGGCACACAAATTGATTAGTTTTATTTGGGGTGGTGTTCCTACACACTAAAATTGGGCACGAGTAGGTTTGTAAGATGGAGAAATGAATACAATGTACCCAAATTTGTTGCATGAAACTCTAAATATATGCATGAATATAGATTTGAGATAATGATGGGTTCTAGAAGAAGTACCATGTATATATTTGTTTGGGATATGTGCATTAAAATTGTGAGATTGAAAAGATATTGGGGTTTCTGAGAGGCATATTCTCTTGTGATAACCGAACTATATATAAGGGATGTTGTGTAAGGAACACACACACATGGGAAAAAGACACATTGAGGACAATAGGAAGTCATTAAAGAAGAATAACTTCCATGGGGAATCCATGATGTTTGGAGTTTCACGATATCATGGAAGAGGATTTAATGTGTGAGAGAGAAATATTTTTATCCCCCAGAGTTATTTTATCAATGTGGGGGGGGGGGAGTTCTACTTATAGATGAAATAAGTGGAATTATTTTTGAAATAGAAGCTAGGTCACACAACTAGACTAAACACTTCCTATGCCTTTGTTGCTGGTGTGTTCTTGTGCATGTCATTAGTTGGACATCATATTTCTTGCAAAAATTTATTTTACATGGTAATATATGGTGAATAAATTATCAAAATTTTAGAACAGATACATTTAAATTTTTATGGGATTCTGGGGTTCTAGTAGAACACTAATCATAAATTTACCTTTCACACGAAAATGGTTTGTGTGTGTGGAATATATTTTGAAAAAAATCAATACCAGTTTCATGTAGTTGATTCATTGCTTCATGAATATTAAGTTCTTCAACAATGATATTATATTAGGAAAAACAAAAACTTTAGGGATGAAAAAAACTGGTGATAAAAAATCCACCATTAGAATTGGAGTTGATAGGAGAACTGAAGATCAAGTTCTAAGGGAAACACCAAAGTATAGAGTGATTATTTAATTTCTTGCATAACTCTATTATCACTTCAACCAACCTTGTTTCATAACCAAGAAAATTAGTTTTCCCATTCTAATAAATAGGGAGAGAGGGGCCCTTCTATGGACCCCTAACACTCATGAAAATAATCCCTATGTATTTCATGGAACTCAAAACATTCAAATTTGTATTGGGTGTTCATCCAAGGCATTCACTAAAACCCATTTTACATGATAAATATTATGTGATCAACCCATATTTTTTGTGAATTGATCACAATTTCTATGATTTTTAAACTTTTGTGAACTTAGAGGCTAATATTCATGATTCATTGTCTCTAAATCCATACAATCCTTTATAAATGACCAAACATATGAATGAACTAGTCGATGATACTACCACAACAACTTGGAGGGTGGAAATGTCCTAGAATCTAGAAATTCCCCCTGATAGGAGGATTGTATCTAAGAACATATTGTTTCTAGGCTTTCTTAATAAATATCATATGGAGTAATTGTTAATAAATGTTTCTTCCACTATATAATTTTGGATTAATGGATGATTTGTCCATCCTTACCATGGAAGTCAACATAAAACGGTTTTGGTTCACCCTTCGACATGAAATCACTCACGAGAATATATTAGCCACTAGTCATTTATCATGTAAGTGGGAATATGTTTTTGTATCCACCATAAATTGAAGGAATATCATAGTAATGTTGGAAACATAAAGAGATGAGGTGTTCCATTCCTATTATTCGAGCATCATCCACACTAGTATCTAGAACATCAATATATGATGGTATGAGTACTGGGACCTTTAAACTAGGGAAAACATTACAGATTAGTTGGAATAATCATGCTGGTATGCTTTGGTTTTCATTAGTATAGGGATAAGATTATCCATATCTTCTTATATATATAATTATGGACATCCCAATTCTACATCTACCAATAGTATGATCAACTGCCAAATCTTCTCCATTAATGGTCCCCAAACATCAAAACATTCCACTTATATTATAGGGAAATGGGAATCAGTCTATGGGACCTCCACTAAATTTACGACATCCCATAAATGGGATTTTGATATTAAGAATTCCTCCTCATTCAAAATTCTTGGGGGTAACATGGAATAAACCCCTATCATAATAATGTTTCATTTGGAATAAATGACCTAATTTTAATGAATCACAACCATTCCTATTTGGAAATTTCATACAATAAATTGCTAGAAATGTCCTTGAATATTCCAACTTTGAAGATTCTAGGGAACCCAATGGAGTTCCCAAAAACACATCAGAAGAAAATGTCAACTTCCAAATGGATGATTCTAAAAGATAGTCCCCACTAGAAATTGGGTTATAAAATGATGTTTTCAGATCTAGAGATCCAATTTACCTAATTAATGTACACCTTTCTTAATGGTTTACTATTTTTGGTTAGGGAAGCCCACATGGGCTTGTATCCTAGGATGTTGGTTATGGAAACGATCATGGAGGTTGGGAAGTGGTTGATCCTAGGAGTATCAATGTTGCCCCGCCTATATAACCATCCAAGGAATACTCTGAGAGAAAAAATTCCTAGAATCACATGCAATCCATTCCAATTCCAAAATGAGATGATAATGATGCACTTCAAGGGGTTTCAATTAGTTAATTCCATCACTACCATAAATATATACATGAGGAATTAAATCCTAAATATTTCTATGGTTTGATCGAAAACACTCAATAAAATTAGGGTCATGTTTAGAATCTACAACATTGGGAACATAAAAATTAGTCATATCCCAAACCCTTTCTGAATGATTTTAGATTTTTTGGAGGGGTAGTTGGAGTTGTAGAAGTACCTTCGGGCCTTCTAGGGTAGAGTGTTGGTTTCCAAAAAAGAAAAAAACACTTATTTACAACCATAAAATCCTTGTTGGTTTACCAATTTTTTAAATAAATATATAATCTTGAGAAGAAATTTGATATGGGGATCTATGAGGGAAGGCATCCATGTATCTATCATCAACTATTGTGGATGTTTTCAGCCAACAGGACTAGGAAAGTTATATTTATACAACCCACTAATATCGATGGAATCCTATTATATAAATATGATGGATATTAGGTAACAACATATCCAAGTGGAATCCTATGTCACCATGTGATGACGGATGTTTCATTGGATGAACCCGATGATTAGAAAAGTTGTAGATGGGATTCAATTCAAAATTCCCTCAAACATAGATGGATTATTCTAGATTAGAGGTTATGGAATCATAGATTTCTGCTCTACCCTCATCCCCTAGTGGAGTGAACCTCCCATAGATGTTTCCATAAGAGAAGGTGTAGAGATATGGGGCTAGGTAGAGTAGAACAAGGAAATATTTGAGGAATAAAATATTATATCTAATGTAGATAAAAAAATTCAACCTATCCTATGGTGTGGGAAGTGTGAAGAATATTGAGGTAGTTTACGGTGAAAGAGAAACTATACAATATTATCACCCAATACAAGATCGAGCTATCAGTGGTTGGTCATTCCAAGATCACAGCTTGAGTTGGATTCCAAGAGTGATTTACCTTCCGCGTGTGGATGGATTACTGTAAACACTAGAATGGGGAGAAAAAACGCACCTCCTACATGATTCAAATGATTCTCATTGAAGATCCTAAAGACAAAAAATCTATTGACTATCCAACCTACAATTCATCATCCATTTGTAATAATGTAAAAATTTCGATTGATATGGAATCTATATGATTTTCCAATGGATAGTAAACCCATTAAGTGAGATGAGTGGTCATTCTTGGGGGTGATGACACGAATCAACTCTTCTTTGGAAAGGTAAGTTTAAATTGATCACCCACTTCAGTATATATTTCATTTAATGGTTTTAATAAAACCTTTTTTATTATATTGAAAGTATCCTAGAAGAGGAAAGGGGACACTAATGAGGTGGACAAGAGTGCCTCTGTGTGGATTGAGGATCCCTCCTAATAGTCCTATCTGATGGTATTACTTATATTGTTTCCTATATAGGGTGTTGAAGGGGAGTTTTCTAATTATCCACCACTCCTGGTCATCTATGGGGGACTTCAACCTAACGTTACGATATAAGATCCTATTTATATTGAAGTAGATCACCCAATGATACTCAATTTTGAAACCCCCGCACCATAGGGTATGATGGAATCTAAATTCTCATCAAGTTCAATATTTTAAGAGGATATCCAATTCACTAGAATTAACTTATTTTTTTCATTTTATTCAAATCCCTTAGGGATATTATTGAGTTGAAAGTTTCTAGAAATTGAGGTGCCAACCGATGCCGAGGGGTCCCCATGGGTGTAATTTTCCTTCATGGCCCCGAGAATGGATTTTATCAAAACACTCACATCTTTTATGTCCTTTTTTATTATCCAAGTATTGTTTATTTTTTTCTTATAAAAATTTTAATTGAAGAACATGTTTTCCTTTTAAATAGTGCTTAAGAGAGTGACTTCCTAGAAAACAGTTGTGGATGGGTGAGTTTGGGTGATCATCCCAATAATTGAGCCATTCCTTTGGGAGATTTCCATTAAAGGAATTATAGTATTGATCCTATTTGGGAATCAAATTGTAGACATAGAAGAAACTTCCAAGGGTACATGACCCAAGGCTGTCATGGATGATGCGACCAATAGAGATTCAGGCGGAGATGTCCCCTCTCATGACCTAGAGATAAGTGCATCCGAGATGATCCCATAGAAATTACTTTTGTATACTATTTACATGTGCTTTTATTATTACGAACCAACAACATCAAAGGAATTGGAATATTCTAGGTCAAAAATTATTGTGGAGAACTTCATTGCCCGATTCAGGTGGGGTAAAATTTTATAGAATCTCATTACCCAAACTCCAAATGCCCATATATTGAATCATAATGGAACACTCCATTTATTTCTAATAAACCTATACACTAAAGGGGTGTAAACACATTCCCCCATGGGTGAGACCAGGCTTATGTCATCAATCAGGTGCATGGGAAAAATAAATAAATAATTGTTCCCTGGATTAAAGGAAAAAATATACGGTTACCCTGAAGATCCAAAAAATATGAACAAGAACATTAGTTGATTGAATATAATGCATGTTAAAAAATATATATCCTAAATGTTTAAGAATTTATCATCATCCAATTAAGGAAAAATTCATTATTGTTAGAGGGTATGACAGTAGAGATGATGTCACCAATGGCTGAGTGCGAAGATGAGTAGGGATGGGTGAAAATTTTGGATAATGTGATTTAACTGGTAGAAGATGGGGAAGACAAAAATATTCCAATACAAAATCATGTTATAGAGAGAACTCTACAATGGATGGATGATATGGAGTTCTTGGTTTCAAAGTCATATCCCTAGGGAGAACTAGTTTGGTTAAAATAAAGGATAGGATCCAAGGTGTGGATGGGCCTCCCAGTCTTTTAAATGATCATTTAATTAAATTAAACATATCAATGAGGTTATTTATATTTCCTAAACCTTAATAAAGTTAATTAGAAAACAAAAAATAAATCCCTAATTCCATGTAGATCATGTTCAATGTGGGAAACAAGAGACGAACTAGAGATTTTTATGGATATGTGAGATCCAAATAGTGTATGAACACTTGGGGAGTAAATGGTTTATTGACCACTAAGTGTATCCTACCCACGAAATATTTGTTTAGATAATGACAATCTCTAGAAAACCAACTTTATTCCTAAATTCCATAAGTGCAAAGATGGGGTAATGTAAGGGGCAGTTAATTCAATCCAAACAAAGGAGTTGAAGAGAGTGAATCATGATTTCCTTGATTTAGAACACAAAGGGGTTGACTTGAAAATTGTTGATGGATACTAAACAAGTTAGGAACCTAAAATCCTATATTTATTTAATTGTTGGGGAATAAAAAAGATGGTATTTTGCTTACTTTGTATGAAAAATAGGGACTATAAAAAAAATTGGAAGTCTTTTGTAGCATGTGCCCATGATAGTGGCATAACTAATGTGTCCAGAAACCATTAATGTTGTGGGATCCATTCAGATGTGAAGGATTATGGGACCCAATTTAGGGAATATGTGACGAATGTTGATGAATTGAGTCAATATCTAAATGTAATTCAACACATAGAATTACACCACTAATTATTTAATAATGTTTAGTTGTTGTATAAGTATGAATGGTGGTTAGACTCATCTTCTACAGTGAACTTCATCTTGGAATCATGGCTATGATTAAATAACTTGAATGGAGGGGTTGGTAATTAGAACCTAAGGGATAAAAGGGATTATCGAGAGAGGGCCTATGATATTTTATAGTTTTATTTCCATCCGTGAGGAAAAAATGTGAGAATTTTAACATATTTTATAAAGGAAATTGGACACACATTATCACATCTTGTAGTGAGGTTGATGTGTCATATAGTTTATCATCATGGGATTATGATGTTCAAGGAACATTTTTGTGTCTTGTGATCACCATGTGTTAACGATAATGAATTAATACCACCCTGTTAGGATAGTGGGATGTGTGAAAAGGAAACACAATTGGGGAAATGTCCTAGAGATCATAAAGAAAAGGGAATTAATGATTGGAATAAACTTTTCATGAAGCAGTGGTGTCAAATGGGTGTATCTGGGTTCTTTTAGGGGAACATGGTTGGATTCATTAGATGTCCACTTTTAAATTTCGGCCACATTTTTGACAATTTAACGAGACTAACATGGAATTTTTTATCCTTATTTTTCGATAGGATTCCTCTTTTAAGATTCAGATTTATATAAATATTCCATTCTTTACTATTAAATTTTACAGTCATGAACATAAGACTAGTGTTTTTACTTTAATTTCAAACAGCATAGATCAATATTTTTAACTAGTTTAAGGTCGTAATTATTAGAAGATGGGGTTGTTCCTTAAAGAAGTCTATGTGTAATGTAGGAAATGTAACCCAATGTGAATTTAGGGATAAAGTGGCTTGATTCCCCACAGAACATATTTGAGACAACATGCATATTATTTTAGGTCTTGATGCTTCGATCAAATATAAAATGTTGTATATAAGGTATTCCTTTGCATCTCAATAATTTTTAGGAAAACATTGGATAACATGGGAGAGTAATTAAATGTTATTGACTTATTTATTCATTTTATTTGAGCACAAAAGGTGTTCATCTATATACTAGAACAATGGAATGTGAAAAGGAAGGTAAATCATGAATTTTAAGATCTTGACTATGGAAATGGGTGAACAATTGGAATGGATCCTTGTTGACCATGTTTGGAACAATTATTTCATAGACATAAAAAATAAATTATAAGGGAAAAAATACAGGATTCATTGTTGACAATATTTGTAACATTAGAACCACCGTACGTCACCAAGGGTCCTTTGAAATGTGTTCCAACAACGATAGGTGAGCTAGTTTTTCTTGACACCATAGACGTTAATGGGGAATTTTAATATTGGGTGGAATATTGAGGATACAAATTGAATTGATCACAAAGTATGAATGTGGATGTGGGGAATATCCCATGGGATAATGACGTTGGGGACCACTTCACCCTATTCTAAAACACACTAGATAATCACAATGGTGGGAAAGGATTAAATTATACATTGAGGGGAAGAATCCATAAAAAAGTTGGTGGTGGAATCTAGACCCAGGATATGAGACCCAATCATCAATAAGTATTCCATGAAAATAGGAATCAATCCATAAGAAGTTCAAGAATTATTCATTAAATCAGAAAATGCTAAATGGCTAGTGTCCTCCATGGAAAGGATGATAGATCATCTAATAATAATCAAATAATGAACAAATGTTCATCATATGGGATGATTATATAGTTTAATATTGTGTGTTGAGGATGTTGATATTTGTATATTAAATTCATATAGGATAGGCAATAGAAACTACTAGTTTATAGTCATAGATCCAAGACTATATAGGTTGGGTGTCTTAATGAAGAATCTGTGGAAAAAAGAGCGATAACACACTGTGATAGGGGGCCAAGAGGACTCGTTTCCACATAAGCTCCCAAAATAATTGATACATTTTAATTCATGATGTTGAGGGTTGAAAACTCAATGATGATTTTATGATGGGGGATGGACCGAAGATTAGAGATATGAGTGTCACTAAATATCCCATGGTATTTGGAATCAAGAAAAACATAGTTTTAGAATTGGATGTGGAGGAAGAAAGACACCAGATGGCTAGTACCCTCTCAAGACAAATTTTGATGAAAAATATAAGAGGAAACTATTTTTTAGAACCACTAATGATAAAGAAAACATTGCAAATATAAAGGCACATGGGCCAAATGCAAATAGTTTGAGGTCATGATTATTATACCTAAAGTAGTGTAGGTAATGAGACGATGTTTTGGGTGGTGAAAAATAGTTAAAACCTAACATAATGAAGGATACAAGGACTCCCTACACTAAAAAATGTAACCAATTGTTTTTAGTTTACAATCCTGAGGCTAAAACAAGGTGGAGACCCAAAAATCAGTTAGCATTGAGGCTACACATAATTTTGGGATCGAAGAATCCATATGTCAAAACATAACCCAATGACTCTAAATCCACAACTACCCCAAGACTACATCCATATACCAAGGGATGTATACAACCACCAAATGGTATAAAATAAATGGGAGGCCATTTCCAAATTTATCTATTCTCACAAACCATACCTTCTCAATGAAAAAATAAAAAGGAATAATAATAAAAATAAGAAATATATAGAATAAAAATAAATATGAAAAACCTCTAGGGTGTACAAGAGTACTATATTAAAAAATTAAAAATAAATGGAAAAAATGCACACCCATATCGAAAGATGTCCTAAACTAAATAAACTAGAATGTGAAAGTGATGAGAGATAGCAGCTCATGATCTCCATGTTCTGTCCACCATATGTGGTCTAATGCACCATGTATCCCTAAGATCCTCTAAAGACATCACAAACATGTCTGTCAGATTCATAAGATATTTCATATGTGGGAAACTCCCATACAAGGGTGATTACATACAAACCCATTAGGATGACCCTAAAATTGAAGGAGGAGTAATAAGAGATATTATAGGTATAGATTCATAGTAAATAGCTCAATCTAAAACAAGAGAGTAAACATAATCAGAAAACATGGATAAAAATATATTTATATATGAACAAACCAATGAATCCCAAGTGAGAGAAGTGGGGTACTCTATGTCACATCCCGACCCAAGTAAAGAGTGCAAATAGTTAGAGAATCCCACCTTCAATGCCCAACATCTCATGTGTCTATCCAATGAAGTAACTAGTTTGAGAACCCGTGCCTTACCACTGTACCACACAGTCAATCGGGCACAATATCTAAGTACAAGAATCACTACCTAGTGCATCAGAGGGTTCTAATAAATAATTATCAATAGAGGAACCTCAACCCAATGTTTTATGGGGTTCCACTCTCTAAGGAGAGGACTCATTCCCTTGTACGTCAAGGGGATCTGACACTCTCAGTAGAGGACTCATGCCCTATTGAATCTGGGGGATTTCACTCAGGTGTCATCAGGACCCATACCCAATCTGATTGGGGGTACCAATTGGTAGAGAGAGGACCTATGGCATGGTCTATTGGGGGGGGGGGGGGGGGTCCAGTCTGGTGTCATGATTACCCATGTGCTATCGGATAGAGGGTTACACATGGTAGATATAGGACCCATTACCTGGTCTTCCAGGGGGATCCACTATAGCGTCCCAATAACCCACACACTATCTAGTAGGGGAATCACTTAGTAGATAGAGGAATCATTATTTTTTCTTTCAAAGGAATTCCACTTTAGTGACTCTAGGGATCCTCTTCTTAATCATTTCCATCGTCGAGTGACACCTAAATAATCAGCACAATGAGAACATCTCACATAATCTCTTGAAAGTCTCTAAAATGGCCATCATCTCATTATACGTAGAAAGTAAACTCATGATAGGATACTCTGGGGTTAAAATATGATTCCCAACAATGAATATTTGAGATGTTTATGTTTCCTCGAAAGTAAAGAAGGGATACACAGAATGTGAGGGGACCCACAAGGCATGTTCTCCTTGTCCTTCACCGGGTTATGTTCCTTCCAATACACAGCTCGCTACCCATGTATGGTCACATGGAGTGTAGGGGGGACACATGGTGTGTCTGAGACAATTTCAATCATGCCCATGATCACTAGCTATGTTCATGTTTCCAACTAGTGTATCTTTAATAAGGTACATGGTGTGTCTTTCCACATGAGGTTCCATCTGTCTCCCTGGCCATGTCTGTTTATCCTAGAAAATGGCGTGTCTCTAGCTATACATGTGACTATTTACTCATTATATACAAATTTATATGCTAACGCAAGGTCGTAAGAGGTTTGGGGTCCCACATGGTGTGTGATACTTATAATTCGGAAAAAACCTATCCACCACAATTGTGGTTCTACATTCATTTTGTTCTTTTGTCTACAAGGGGTGTATTAATGTTTTATATAGAAACTCATATCTACAATCATGCATTCCAAATCTGGCCATTCCACCCACAGTTCTACCTCTATGATTCCTGAAATCTATGGATCTAGGATCCAACATATGATTTCAGCCTTGGGATGGTTAGGATGTCAATTCCTGATACACTGTTCACATATATGATGAACCATCATTTAAACCATTTTATGAATCCCACTTAGGATTAGATTATGATAATAAAATGATCATTCACAATCCAATAACCTTGATTCCATCCCTGATTCTCCAAAAAAATCCTCTCACATGAATCTATCATAAATTAGGGGGTCCAATATTGCATGGTACTACCCAACAACGTTTATCCAAGGTTCTATAGGCCAATTAGTGAATAAAATGAATAATCAAAGTGAGAAAATCCCATGATCATATTTGAAAAGATCTTTGGACATGCATTATTGGCTAATTAATCTAATTTTGATAAACTGGGGTGAGAAATTGAACTAAAAAATTAATTTCAATACATGGGAATAAACAATATTCCACAATTGGAACAGATCAAAGAAAGAGATTGGTCCTTATAAAAAATTAATCAATTGATGAAAAATCCATAAATGATGATCCATAATCAATATTTTATTGTAAATCATCATAAAATTCTCTCTCCAATGATTTTGGGGGGTCGTTTCATTCATTGCGCTTTAATCTGCTTCGATCTGGATTCTCATCATCATCATATCATGACACTCAAATGGATTGATGAAGAAAACACTCTCATTTCTCACAGGTGCAAGTGGATAAACCTAGATAAATTGGCATAATGGGAGTTTTAGAGATATATTTCATTGAGGTTAATTAATTAATTAATAAATTTTATTCAATCAACTAATCCCTTGAATGTGATGAAAATAGTTATTGTATAAAAACACCCTAAACCGAGCTATTTTAGACCACCAAAGGGGTAAAAATCACATTTTAAAATCAACCATTGTATTTTATTTATAATACGTGATTATCTTTAAGAGTTATCCATTTTCTTTAGAAAACTATTTATCTATGATATAAAATATTATTAATATTTTTACAGAACTAATTTCTGGAACACCAGATCTTGTAATCTCATGTCTTCTTAGCAGCTAATTATAAAAATATATATAGAAATAGTTCAAAGTATGAAAAGTAAAATAGGGTCTCTATGTCATTCCATCATTCCAGATTTTCATCCCCTAAAAGAAAAACCTTAAAAAAGATTTGTATACTGAGCCCCCTCTGAATCTCCCATTCCCAGGAACTCTCCTGCATGTTCCCATTCTAAAACAACACAAAAATAAATTGGATGGTCCATCCTTGTAGGTTCCTCTCCTATCCAACATCTACTACTACTAGGTGATCCGTAAAAGTGGCTCCATCCTTGAATTATAGCTCTCCCCATTCAATAACATTCATAGGGTCATGAAATATCTCCTTGGTTGTGACACATGGACGAAATTGCGCACCAAATTTAACTATGGAGGTAGGGAAAGAAGGTAAGAGACATCTCTAACCCTCTACATGATATCGAAAGTTTTGATGAACCATGGGGATAAATTACCTTCCCATATGAACCTCCTCAATCCACATTATGAGGATACTATTAGGAAGGCTTTGTCTCCCTGCTATAACTCCAAGTTCATTTTACTTCGATCTATGTAGGATTTTTTCCTACTCTAGGGTATCTTAATCCACTCATAGATGACCCGGACATTCTCTTTTATTTCATGCACCATCTCTGGAACCACATGTGATTCCTCTATAATCTCTATCCAGCACAAGGGTTTCCTGTAGGGTCTTCTATAAATGTTCTTGAAAGGTTATATACTAATAATAGTGTGGAATCTGTTTTTATACAAAAAAACCACCAAGGGAATTTTATCCTCTTAGATTACAACTAACTATAACATGAAATCCCTCACCATATCCTCTAACACTTGGATAGTGTGGTAGGTCTGCACATCTGTCTGGAGGTGAAAGTATGTACTCATCCTCATCTGGTCCTAAATGCCTCATGCATGCCATTCCACAACTATGACATAAAATAAACATCATGACTATAGAAAATAGTCAATGGAACCCTGTAAAGTTGAAAAATATATCATATATTATCCTGCCCCAAACTCATTAATGAACACTAATCCTTGTTAGCATGGAAGTGTGCCTACATCGTGAGTTATTCAACTATCCCCAAGATATCATCAAATAATTTCAAAGTCTACAGAATCCCTACCATAATGTCTAGTAATATGCAAAATTAGTTTCACTATGCGGTAATGAGGGGATACAAAAAACCTATCGAAACCAAGTCCTCATCCTACACCTTTGAAAAACTGAGGCACTATGAGATGAACTCACCCACACTCCATCTCATTATGGTCCACCAACACAAACACTAATGGTCTTTTTTACATCTACACAAAATTGGGATTTATAGACAAAGGAGATGTGAGGAATTCCCACATCACCTCCTCTCATATTGCCACCTGAACAACTGTCTGTTCCTGGAAAAGGATGATAGGATTCCTTCCATTAGAAAATTAATCATGTGAATCTATTGAGGATATCTAGTAATGAAATATCTCATAGTTTATGTATCTCAACTAGGAATCTCACATACTATTGAACTGGAGGAGTCAAAACCATTGAATGAATAATAGCCTCACCCTCCTACTGAAACAAGGTCAGTTATATGAATCCAACTATTTAGAAGTCTATATTACCAAAAGGTCATGAGACTTCTTGCTAAGGGAATATTCTACCAAATTTCTCTTCGCAAAAGTATTTAATATCTCAAATTAATAGTCTTACATAAACTATAACCAGTTCCATTGTCTTAGATTCATGTCTCTCAACTTGATGAAATACCAGAGAATCTGATGGTATAAGTAAACCAGGAAGAAATCTCCCAAAATTTTGTGACTCTAATCATTATAGTAAATACCACTACTACAAAACAATTTGTTATACACATAGTTCTAATAATGAGGTCTCAAATTCCCCAACTCATATGCAATAAAAACCTTCCATTGAATCAATATGTAGCAATGCCTGAGTACTGGGGCATCACAATACACTACAATTTACACACCCTCATCTAGTAGTCTCAAGATAGGAGAAATAATTGGGCTCATCCTATACTTTTAGAAGGATCTATGTCACCAATCATTATAGTAAAAGCATATCCCATTCCATGTCAAGGTATTCAAAGGAGCTACAATCCTATGGAATTACTCCAACAACCTCTTGTATAACACATCTGGGATAAGGTAACTCAGCACCGATGAAACAATCTTGAGTGGATCCCAATAAATCATAGCATTGATCATCTATTAGTCCACAACTAAAATATTATCATAAAGGACATGTCCTAATAAGTTATCCTTGTGAATCCACAACTTAAACATCAAGAGATTACCATAAATCGGGTACTCCTAAAGAAAACCATTGACCATCCTCAGGTGATATTCATTATCATCCTCTAATGTATAGTAGATGAGTATGTCATCGATAAAGAAAACTAAAAAATGTTCCTTGTAAGTATAGAATATTTGGTTCATTAAATCCACAAAAAATATAGTTCATTCATCATACCAAAGGGAATCAATATAAATCATTGTGTGTGTAGTGACATTAGAATGAAATATTTGAAATATTAGCCTTACGAACACTCAACTAGATATAGATGAACCCAAGATCAATCTTCTAGTACCATATCACACATTGTAATTGATTAAAGGGTTCATCGATCCTTGTAATGGGGTACTTTTTTCATTATCTTGTCCTACTTCAGGTGGTGATAATCCATACAAATCTCCAAGCTCTCATCAACATTTTTCATTAATAACACTAGTGATGCCCAGGGGGGACCATTGATCCATATGAAACCCTTCTATTGATGGTCCTCTAACTAAAACCGAAGCTCTAAAATCATGGTAGGGGTCATCCCATATTCCGTATAAGATATTTAATTGGTCCTAGAAGAATGTAAAAAAACACCATCTACATCCTCAGAGATAGTCCCAGAATATACATTGGAAATTCATCCATAAAAGAGTTCAATCAAAAGAAATAAAGATTCATGATGTTCATTATTAACCAAGGGATTTACTCACAAATTTATGGGTGATTAGATGCATCCTCCTTCTCACAGAACCCACCCACCTTGCCATGGGATATCTCTCTCCCATAAGGAAGAACATTATCCCTTTAATATGAGGGAATATGACTTGTCTATGGTAATTGAAAATCTAGCATCAGACCATGAAAAATCAATTCATATAAAAGATATCATCATAAGATTCCATTATAATGGAGAAAAGATCACACGTGAACCACTCAACAATATTCAATAGCTCCCATAGTTAAAAAATAAAATATGTAAAAGAAGCATTCCCCTTAGGAATCACAAGATGAAGCTTCTGAACTAAATTATCTAATGATAGATATTGATCTAACACTTGTAGTATAGATATGAAGGAATAAATCACAACTATATATACTAATATTAATGAAGATGTATAACATTCAAAAATCATTCCTATGATCATCTCTTATGTTGTGGGGTCATAAACCTCCAAAACATGTATCTCTTCATAGACCCAACTACCAGCTCCATGAGCCTGATGTAGGCTGCATGGTGGTGGTGGTGGAAGGATCTCATGAAATTTTTCACCACCCCATAACTATTCCTTTAGGATCCGAACCTTCTTCAATGTTAGCTCTGCCTCCCTGGGGCCCTCCCTACCATTTCCTATGAGATCCCTGTTCAGAGGGCTGCCTTTGTGGTGGTGGTCTATCAGCTATATCACTGCCTCCAAATTACACCAGGTCAGAGAATCATATGCCATGTGATCTCACCCATCACATGAAAAACACCACCCCTCATAGGGTTTCCATGGTCTTATGCACTTTCTCTATGTCGTACAACCAGTTGCCCACGTCAAATGATAGAGAGGTATCCTGCATCAAGATTCTATCAACTATTGAAAATATGCATCTATAGAATAATAAGCCCTATAATTCCCACTACCATCTCCATCAACATGTGATATCTTTGAAACGAATCTCTTTTTCCCTGATTCCCACTCTAACACCCCATCATTAGTGGTGGTGCGTAAGGGAACCACAATTGAAAGGATCTCTCTATGAAGCCCTTATTAAGACATCCACACTCAAAAGTATCCATCTATGATAATGTTGAGGGAGTTATATGTATGGTTTGTGAACCTCATTGAATACTCAAACACTATCATCCTTCACTGTAGTAGCTCTAGAAGCTTGTGAATCTGAACTGGGATCAACCACGGAGTCCTGTACTATGCATGGAACAAATTTTAGAATTAAATCCATGATAGTGTTAAATCATCCTGAATATCGGAAAAAAGACTCCACCAGGGACCAAATACCCAATGGAAAATGTTATATGTCTACAAAACCATCTGATCTGTTTTTGTTTGGATGAGCCTAAAAACATGGACCACAAAAGCTATCCAATCATATGTTTCCTATGGATCTATCTTTCCACGAAGTCTCAATGACCTCTAGCACTGGAAATCGTAGATGTTCCTAAGATTTTCTATGTACCCAACCTTCCATGTTTGCATAATCTTCTATTCAACTGGTTGGGGTAACTGTACTGTACTCCTAGAGTAAGGATAACATGGGATGGACCCTAAACTGAGGCACCATCACTCAATGTATTGGCATCATAATCTAGAATATATAACCTATATTTTCTTCATCATAGAGGTATATAGAATATTTAATCACGAAATACCACAATTACATGAGATTATATATAAAAAATTGATAGATTAATCATGAAGTATAGTTAAACCCTCAATCCTATATGATTCATGTATGATTGCATTCCTAAAAATAATGTCTCAGTATGCTGAGTTGACTAGCATGTCTTCAAGGTCCTAGTGAATTTATATGATGGTTTCCACAACAATAGTAGATTCCATTGATTGATTTCTAACTCAAAACACATAGACACTATTTCCCTAAATCCAACCCAATTCCTCATAAGGGGAATACACCAAACACCATCCCAAGGAATGAAGTGATCTGATACCAATCTATCATTATTTGACCCAATGGGTGTCATTCCACAACTACCACAATCCTAACTACATAGGTCAGGGGTGGTGACAAGAACCAAAATTCATAACCTATATGGGAGGTATTTTCTTAATGTACATGTATGTACACACCCGACCATCTCAATGTAGAAGTGAAGAAGTAGAATATTAAAAATGAGAAACACATATAATAACCATGAATATGAAAAACGTCAATCGTGTAAAAGAGTACAATAGTGAAAATTTAAATGTAAAGAGGAAAAATACTTTCCCAACTAAAAAAATTTCCCTTCATAAAAAAACCAGGAAGTAAAATTTATGGGATATCCTAGATCTTGATCTTAACGATCTAACCACTGCATGTGGTAGAATGCACCAAGTGTCCCTATGATCCTCTGAATTAACCACATACATAAATAAAATCTTCATATGACATGAAAAATGTGTGAAAAGTCCATTTAGAGGTGATTTTATACATTAATAGTAGGATTCCCTTAAATGTAAAGGTGGTCAGTAAGAGACATGATAGAAATAGATAGACAGTGAAATAGCTCAATGTAAAGAAAGATAGTAAACAAAATCTAATAAAATTGATATAGATATATGCATATATTCATAAAAAAACAAGCAATAATGATATAGATGAGCATCTTCATCTCACAACCCATCCTAGGTAAATATAGACAATTGTTCTAGAATTCCTTCATCGATGCCCAACATTTTGCACATATGTACCAAAAAGTAACAGGGTGGAGGACCTATGCCTTGCCACAATGTCACAGAGTCGAAGTGACACAATACGTAAGTAAAGGACTGGTGATCTAGTGTGTCATGGGTTCCACTTGATAAGTATCCATAGAGTACCCATTCCCCGATTCATCCGGGGGTTCAACTCTAAAGGTAGAGGACCTAATCCATAGTTTGTGTGGGGGGGGGGGTTTACTCTATAGGTAGAGGACCCAAACCTGAGTGTTTCATGGAGGTTCCACTCTATTTTCATGAGGACCTACCCCTTATCTGGTAGAGGGTTCCACTTAGTAGAGAGAGTAACCATAACCTAATACATTATGTGGATCAAATTTAGTGTCATAAGGATTCATGGCCTCTCTAGTAGGAAGGTATAACTCGGTAGATAGAGGAACCAGACCTAGTCTACCAGGGGAGCTTCCACTCTAACGTAACAGTTGATCCACTTCTAGATCACTACCATTTTCAGATTCCGATTAATTAGGATTCATTCCTATAACATCAAACATTGTATATAGAAATTCTAAGCAACCATCACATTCTTTGTGGAAAACCACTCAGGATAGGCTGCTAATGGGGAAAAATCTGAGTCCAAACGAATGATATATGAGAGTATGTAATTTCAAAAAAGTAAATATGGGGTACATGGCTTGTGAGGGGACCCACAAAGTGTGTGGTCCCGCTCCATGACCTAATCGTGTTCCTTCTTATACACATCTCACAATCCATTTATGGCTAGATGACAATTAGGGGGTCTAAAAATAATTTCTAAGCCACACTAGGTCTTTTCTATGCTTCTTGGTCATTTACGTGTATAAATCTCATTAATGTGAACGTTGGTACACAATGTCTCTCTCCACATGGGGTTCCTCCCATGTATCTATCATTTTCCATGAATCTTGGTGCATAGTGTGTTGTTGTCCAATATCATGCTTGTGTACTCATAGAGTACCTACTAGGCCACCAACATATTATCACATAGTTTTTGGGGTCCCACATTTTTGGTAATTATAATTCTATGAAACACTATATGTAGTAGTCAAGTCCCTACACACTGTGTGTTCTAAAGACTAGACAGAGTGTAATTGAGTTTTATGTATAAAAATAGATCTATGTTTGGGTGTTCAAAATCTTGTAATTGTTCAATAAAATATATAACATGGCTTCCGAAAACTAGAGGATCTTTTCTATTGTCAGTGATTCCATCTATCGGGTGGCAGGAAAATCTATTCTCGATACATTCCTTACAACTTTCATGAACCCATGAATAACCCATGCCACACCTCATATTGTGGTTTTAATTATGATAACTACACAATCCCAAAATACCCTCAAAACCCTTCATTGCATCCCTTATTTTTCAAAAAAATCATCCCAAGATATATTTTTCATGAATCTGGTGGTATATTCTGGCTCAATACCACCCGAAAATGTCGAACTGAGGATTTTTAGGAGAATAACCAATGAATATTAAGAAAAGAAGGGATTAAAGAACATGAAAAACGGTTAAATGATCATTGTATATGTGTTCTTGGATAATTAATCCAATTGGGATAAACTTGTGTAATATATTTTTTAATCAAGTTAATTTCAATGCATGGGTGCATGAAATTGTTTACAATTGGTGAATATAAAAGAAAGGGATTGATCTTCCAGAAAAATATATTCTAATGATTTATAATGCACAAATTATGATACCTAACAAGATATTAGATCATTCATATTGAATAATTTTCTCTCCCATGACATATAGGAGTCGTTGAATTCATTATACATTGTACTCCTTTGATCTGGAGTCTCATCATCATCAAATCATGATTCGCTAACGGATAGAGGAAAGAGACAATCCCAATTCTCTTATGTGCAAGCAGTTATCCCTAAATAATTTGGAATAATTATGATTTTATATATTTAATTCAGTCATGTTAATTAATTATTTAATTAATTTAAATAAATTTATTAATACCCTTAATATATTTCCAATACACATTTTATATGAATACCCCACACCAAAAACATTTAGGTCGTATCTATGGTAATTTTTTTTCCAAACTCTACTATGGTATTATATTTCTAATACAATATTTAGTTAATGATTTATCCCATTATATTTTAGAAATTATGCATGTTAAAAATAAAATATATTTAATATTTTTTGAAATTAATTTTGGGTATACTGTGACTCAGAATCACACATCGTCTAAAATCCTAGATCCAAAAATATATGTAAAAAATTGTAATTTTCTCTATGGTAAAAAGATAGTATCTACTCCTTATGTATCTCATCATTCATGATAATCTATCCATATGTATTTATATGAAATGGTGTGGTAGAATATCAATACCCAAAGTGTGGTATCCTCTTAGGTCAAGACATTAAATCATCTCATATTTATCATATGAGGATTTCTATGTCGATAATATTGGGTAATCCTAATATTTAATTTTCTTTTCCAATGAATTTGGTTTTTAAAATCACATATCTTTCGTAGGATTCATCCTATATTAATCTCAAAGGGTAAGGCTACAATTTAATTTATTGTGCTAATTATTTTTTTGTTTGTCTCAAATTTACTATAAGGGTAACCCCATGTTTTTTATATTGGGTAAGGAGACATGCTAACAATTTTGATGAGGGTGTTACTTTTTTTGTATCACTTTTACCTGATGAGGCACTGTTATAAAGTGTAATTCTATATCATTACATCATATGTTGAGGAAATTGGTCTTTTTACATTAAAATAATATAGCTCGTATAATGGATTTTGATAGATTATTGACATAGAGAATGGACCAAAGGGTTACAAATAGTTTAATGTCATAATTAATGGACCAAGAGGGTCATCCATGGTACTCATTGAGTAACTTAGAATTATAATGAGTCTTGATGTGATTATTACACATAGTGATTAAAGATCATGAACCATTGGTATAAATCTTTTTACTATCATATTGTCCTCCAAACATGGTGGCTAGCATCAGTAGCTTTTGTCCAGGTATCATCAGTGTTCTGAGATCCAAGACAATGTCACCCTGAAGAAATGATCAAAGGTGTTCTATCTTATAGAATACTCATTTTACCTGGTTCAAGTACCTCTCTATGTTAGGTAGTGACATGATCATATTTTTCCTCAACGGCTTCCAAAATTGATATATGATCTTCTGCTATCTTTTTTGGTGTTCCTTATTCATAAAAAGAAATTCTTAGTGAAAAAATTGAACTTCTATTGGTAAAAATACCGCTATTCCATAAACCATATAATATGTAGTTTCCAAGGTAGTATATTGTGTCATTATCTCATAGGACTATGGGGAATTAGGGATTTTTTAGAAAAAAATATTTTTTTGGACAACCATTATCTATAGAATGTTTTTTTTAATTCTGCAATCTACTTATTTTTTGACCCCAGATAGTGGAATGTGTGGTTAGACTAAATGTGTTTTAGAATACTATTTCTTATACTTCATAGCATGCAAGTTAGTTTCATTATTTGTGAAAATGGTGTGTGGAACTGTGAATCGCTGAATGATATGGGATTTCATGAACTTAGTCACTAACTGAGTTTCTAGTTATTTGAAAGGAGCACCTTCTTCCCATTTTGAGAATAAATCTATTCTGTCTAGAGTGAACATGATTTTTCTAGTTATCTATGGTGGGTAGGGACAATAAATATCATGTCTCTAAAATTTGAAAGGATAATTATACTTGGTAGTGTGGAGAAGCTCTATCACTTGATGTATGATGTTGGCATTGATCTTACATGCATGAAATATTTTTCTAAACTAAATACATCGATTAACCATGATGGTCCAAAATCAACTAATCCTCTTTATTTTATGGGAGAGTTATAATTTTGCCTGATGGGACCCACATGACCCATTATAGACCTCTTGCATCACATAGGGTAGCTCATTTCAATGGATGAATCTAAGAATAATTCCATCAAAACCACACATATAGAGGGTTTACTCAAGGTTAGGGCCAATCTCATGGGTAAATTATGATGCATGTATGATGATTTTATCATCCATTAATTGGTCTTTTAAGAGGAGGCCATGCTGTATATCCTCAATAATGGGATTTATCAAATTTTGAATCTCCTTTATTATGGGGTAATTTTAGATTGCTTGAGAAGACATAGAATCAACCAGCAGAGATTCCAATTAGTTTTCAACATCTGAAGTGGTAGGGGATATTATTCGATGAGTTTACATATGGATTCCCAATTAATCTTGTCCAGGCTCCATAAGGGACACATCTAGTCTTTTCACTTCATAATATCATCCATTTTGTGACCATGTTTTGTGTTTGAACATTGGATGAGAAGGGGACTGGGCCCTTAGCATGAGAGTCTATTCGAGTAGGGGCCCGTGTTTTTACATTCTAATGAAGTGGTCTCCCTTTATCTACTTGATGAACCTCCCAGAGTATCCATTTACATGTAAATAGGAGACTTCAATATCGAGGTCCAAATTGATACGAGTAATATGATCCTAATAATATACCTTTTCATCATATCCTTATCATAATAGAAATGACTATGGTAGTATGGCATATGCGAGAGTGATAAATTTTTTTCCCCTGAATAATCTATTTACATTAGATTTCTTGATAATTCTATCAATTTGACACTAGGAGGAACCATCTAATTGTATCTTCCAACATGGAATTACTTGATCTAATAAGAGAATGGATTCATCTTGGAAATAAACATCCATGGGTATATCCTCGAGTGTCATATGTGAATCAAAGAAATTTTGAAGAGCATGTAACTTTGTTAATTTCTACGAGATAAACCTAATATAACCTGATGATTACCACCCATCAGGAAAATATCCATGTCAACATTGGGGTGAATTTTGATACATTTTATTGGGTCAACACATGACACTTACTAAATATTGTGGTTCGGCTAGAAATATGAAAACATATG
Source organism: Viscum album (assembly GCA_963277665.1). Lineage (NCBI taxonomy): Eukaryota > Viridiplantae > Streptophyta > Magnoliopsida > Santalales > Viscaceae > Viscum > Viscum album. The sequence continues at coordinate 2,037,746,789 of OY728156.1, forward strand.
TACATTGAATCCTAACATAAGGCAACTCTTCTTGATGGGGAAATACTTGGTATCTATGTAGAAGAGCATACAATTGAGATAATATAGGTCTCTGAACCCGCCTTTAATTTTATTATGAGTAATAGGGGCCCTATAGGACCATTCCATGGCGGTCACGTAGTAGACAAGAGTCTTTCCTGAGATACATGGCATCTGAACCAAGCACAACAACATATATTTCTTAAAATTCTAATAGGTGTTTTGGTAGTCCTTATCCCCATTGAAATAGGTTTCTCTATTTATGATCATCGTGATTGGCTTACACTTATGAAATAGAATTTCAATAAATTAGATAATATAGTATATGTAGCCTTAGATGCCTCATTTCTATTAGAGGATGCATGAAGAAGGAATTTGGAGGATTGAATTTATTTTGTCGAGATTCATATTGACGCCTCTATACTTGACAACAAATATGAGAAACATTCTACAGGTAACCTTGAATGTGAACTTAAAAGTGATCATTCATGTGGTGGGAATGAAGGAATCCAAATAATTTCTCATGAAATTTGATATGGTCCTACCTTCAGTTGGATTTAACCACCAAATCAACCATGTAACACTACAACAAAATCCCAAGGATTAGTATGAAGATATGGTGCATGATACACTAGTAAGTGGATCTATTATTTTTTTAAATAAATTGAATAAATCTGTAATATAATTCTCCCTAGGGTTCCATGAAATCCATTGAATCAAAATCCTTGGTGGATATCCATATATGATTATACCTATAATATTTATCCGTGAAGGAGATGTATTTGAAACTAGATATAGCATCAATCAATATATCTATCAAGGGAAGGGTAATGTCATCCCATAAACAATGTTAGTTGTGGTCCTGGAAGTTTTTATATATTCTAATCTTCCCATTCTTTTTTCAATCTGAGTCATTTTTGTCCATCCATCTAAGGTACTAGACCACTCTATTGAAGTTTTCTTTAATATGATTGCCTACTTAAGCCATGACCATGGTGTTGTGTGAAGGTTTAATATTTCAAGGAGGCTATATGGACCCTTGATGACCCATTGGGAGGAAAAGGGTATTGAAAAAAGTCTAGGGATCAAGGCCTAGAATCCTACTATTGGTCATGGAAAACATGTCACACTGCAATTTCAAGAAGTCCACAAACTGTTGATATTTCTGTGATGATATATCTATACTAATCAGTGTAATCCTCAGGCCTTCTTATGTTCCTAGGTATAACAAAATCATCTTTTCAACAATGGTGGAGAAACCCCTTTCAAATTTATGAGGGTAATCCACCAGATCCTTTTCGTCATCTCATAAATGAGAGTTATAGGGTAGAAGCAACTCTCCAAAAACTGATGATCCTAAGATGATATCAGAATCCTATATGATAGGGGAATAATATTCATCAGTGAATCTTTCTTCTTTTTAAATGAAATGATAAATAATAATGATCCAATACCAGTTGTCTTTTGACCATGAAATTCACTCCTAATATCCAAGCAATGTTGATCGGAAAACTTTCGTCGAGTCATACCTACCATGCAGAACATGAATAAATGTTGTTGATCATATTTCCTGGGGGAAAACCTCTAGATACATTATAGGAGTAATACCATTTATTAATAGTTGGGGATACCTAGTGTAGGATAATGAGGTAATCCATGATCACTCATTCTTATTGGCGACTATAAACAATATCCTATGTCTGTTTTTAGGGTTTGAATCGATGGATTTGATGGGTGAATTTTTTTTCATGTCTAACCAATGATCTTATATAGTGTATTTTAGATCATAAAAGGTTTTCAAACACTCATCCCCATTAATATAATTCTATTTCCACACCTTTTATAATACCCACCATCTATATAATGGGACTCCTGAGAGTATATGGGTGAAGCATCACCCACAAGTACAGCTACTCAATCGTTGATGCAGTATTTGAGGAACTAGTGGTACAAATAGAGGACCATTCTATGTAAATAGAGTCATGACCATACCAGTATTGTGTTTTAGTTCATATGAAATAAGACCAACATAAATTCAGTTCTTTATTAAAGGCTACCAAATTAATTCTTCAACTAAATAAATCCATATTGATTATTTTTCATCCTTTCGTATAACTGAATTTTCAGATTATATGGGATCAAATCCTTTTCTATGTGCCCTAGTTTGGGGTATGTTTGGGATAGGGTGTAACTGATCCCATATCTAATATCCACTAGGTAGTGGTGGATTTCCATGAAGATGAACTGAACAAATATATATTGGGTTCGTAAATTCCATTGAATGGATGCACCCTCGTTTTCTTTAGAAAATTAAATGACGGATTGAAATTCCTTCCAATTGGATTATTCATCATAATATGACTCAGAATAAGCTGCTTCGAGATCATAATGAAGAGGTATCTTGAAAGATTTTATAGGGGCCTTTAAAATATACTTGGAAATGTGGAGAGCCTTGAGGATTGATAGCCTCTCTTGTATGCCACTGAGGTGTTTCAAAACATCATACCTCTAGGATAGGTGTATGTTTTTTCCTATAGAGGGTTGTTATTTATTTGAGAGAATAATAGGAACAACAGGCTAAGTCATTTCCTTTTAGATATTAATGGTTGTACTCGACTATTGGTTAGTTTTCTTTCTCTAAACACTTTATATCTATGTACCAGATAACTATGGTAGGGCCTTGGATGTACATGGATGAGCATGACATTGTCAAATTTGAGTATAATTTTCAATTAATAGGGTAGAATCTCTAGTATACCAGTGGGGATCCCTAATTTATTCCAACTACTTAGTTTCCATATAATGAACAAATTGGTTTCAATTTCAATCCTACACATTTTTCTAGAAAAAAACATTGATGTGATCATTTTATATTCTAGTGTTTCCCATTCCTCTTCTTCAATATCATCATATAGAGTTTCTTTAGGGGTTCTCATTCCAGTCCTCATCTCTGAGTATTTTATAGAGATACATCAGTTTGAAAGTATTCATAGAGGTGTACTCAGTCTTCTCATCGATTGAATATTCTATGGATAGATGAACTCTTGCTATAACTCCCATTTTAGGAGTCATAAAGTCACTATGGGTGTGGGATTATTTTGAAATAGAAGGGGACTCCTATTTTTATTTTGCTTCTAATGCCTACCATTTCAAGATAAGGAAGGATATGATGAAGATAAATATCCAATGGTTGGAGGAGATGTTGTAACCATGGAATGTTTACATCTACTCTAGTGGAAATGAATGATAAAAATGGAGATAGAAACCATACTCTTCACTGAAAGATCGTTCTAATTATTTTTTCCTTAGCCATGATCTTTCTTCCACTCACCAGAGTCTTTCATGTGACTATTAGGGATGAGGGAAAAATGTTCAACCTATGTTCAAACATCATCAAATTTTAATCAACCATGGTCAACTAATACCCAGATCTAATCATAAAATAAAATATATTCATTGATGGTATGTCCAAGAATCTTGTGGAATAGGATTTAATTGATGTGGTTGGTGATTTTGGATTCCTAGGGTCCCTATCATTCTAGAAATGATAGAATCCCTATTTATTGGGAATAGATAAATCACAATAGGTCTTGTTCATCTTGGAATTAGTTCTCCAATTCTATTTATTCGATGAAAGGAACCATGTGTTCCTGGAACTGTAGAGGATCCAAGGAAAAGTTCTCTTAGTGAGGCTATGTTGGGCAAGGCTATGTTTGTCGAGGATGCGACTGGTAAGGATCATCTGGAAAAGGGGCATGTTGGTGAACTATATTTGGAGCATCTCCATGTCAGAAAATGACTATTTATACTTTCATAGGCCTTTTCATAGGATATGTAAGGGGTAGTGGGAACAATGGTTACTTGGATTTCCATTAGTCTTCATCCAAATATTTCCCCTTTTTAGTGGATCTTCCAAATCCACCCAAATATTTTAGTGATATTTGGGTAGGTAATAGGTCATCTTTGAAATTCTCCACACACATAATTAGCTATTGATCTTGATAAAGTTGTATGTCAAGCGAGTACATGAGTCCCTTATATCAGAAAATAGGGTCGGAAACTCACTCATCAGACCTTTGATTTCATTGGGAGAGGTCAGTGATTCATTTCTTATGCACAATGGAGCCGAACTAGTATAAAAATATCCTACAAAGCTCCTCCCAACCTGCAAAAAAACTAAGGGTAGTGGGATATACTAGATGAATTTATCCCATTATAGAGTCTTGAAAAAACAATAGATCTTAGTATCCCCCTTCTATTCTGGATTCCCCAACATTGGTATGCACCATGAGGTGAAGTGTGCTAGAGGTTGTATTAGATCACTGGTCTAATTGATTATGGTGAAGCTTGGATTTCAAAATTCAGGATGAAGGAACATATTTTCAACCCATTCGAAATATGGATTTAAATCATGAATAATTAACACCTATATCATTTCTAGGCCCTCAAGGTGGGTAGTGAGAGAAATTATATTGTCATCCTGATAAGGGTTAATGGTTGCCATACCTCTGACTAGATCATTAGACTAGGAGGTGGGGTGGTACTGATCTCAAGGCTGATAGGAATATCTCTTCAAGTATGTAAGAGAATAATATTTTAGTCATTTTTTAATTTCCACTAACTTTTACCTAGGTAAGATGCATATGGAAACCTATTTTATACCTTGAAACCTTGCCAAGATGGACTAGATACCCAAACAGATGAGAGATAAGACCCCTTTTGACATTTTCCCACCCCATACACTATATGGATATAAAATCATCATTATTCCACATATAGACTTAAAGATCCTTGATAAAATAAGCTACCCTAGAGTATGGATCAGTCTTTGATATGATATCAAATGGACCGATGGGATAAGTTGGCCCATTTCATATTTTTTATAATAGAAAGAGAATGTAAATATCTCATAGGGGGACTAAAAAGGCTTAGTTCCATCCTCTGTTGAGGAGTATGGGAACTTTTTTATGGATGTTCTTGGTGTTGAGTTGCTTCTTGGAGTAGGTTCTATTTATTGTTCCATGTGTCGGAAGCCTTGTTTTATTATCCCATGAAGGTCTATAGTGAAGAATTTCACAATGTTGGGGGTGAGAGACGAAGATTCATAGTCCTTGAGAACACCAGAATGGTGATCCTGTTGATTATTTGGGATAGGGATGAAATAATGGGAAACATAATACCTCCAACCTCTAATTTTGACATGCTGATACACCTCTCCCATTACTCATTGAAAATATTGAGGCACTAGGAGTAGGTCTTTGAATGTGTTTTTTTATATCAATACATTAAAATACACTAATCATCTCAGATCACTGTGATTTATTACTTCTTACATTGTGGGTGGATGGCATCTAGATGTCAATTTATTCCTTGGTAGTATATCTAATGATTCCTAATTTGTTTTATCATCACCCAAAAAATTTAGTGGAGGCATGTCACCCGGTCTTCAGTGAGGAACTCTCGGATGTCATAGATTTGGGTTGTTAGTGGCTAGAACACATCACGTATTTAATCACTGGCTAGGGCACACCATAATTTTTATTTCTCATTCACATGAGGATTATCTTATTATTAATCGAGCCAAAATTGAACTAATTTTGTCTTGTAAACTACTGATGGTACTGATGTAGACATGCTTTGCTACCAATTTTTTGGTAGGTGGGGTGTCACATGAGCTAATCATCCTCTAAATAATGTAATATGTTTTAATGGTGGTTACAAATTCATGACAATATCCATGTATGATGAGGTGTTAAAAATATCCTAATTTTAGAGTGTAGTAACATCCTTATGGTGCCCATTTGAGTACACACAAATGTCTAATTGAATCAATCCAAACTCGTATAATGCTCCAAATTCCTATGACAAACTGAAGTGGAGGGGGGTGATGGTGACAGAGATAGTTTCACTAATAGTACTTGGAAATAGTCCATAATATCTTTTACCTGTAGGTACATATAGGGGGATATAGGGATTTTTTGATCCTCATATTTGTGTACTTTTTTCGTAATTAATGATCTTTTACCCATAGCTATGACAGCAGAGGTGAAGTCTCCTATATCGATTCATTAGTTGTTATAGTGTCTAATAGATCTATGATGTAAATGCATTTCCAATGGTTCTACCTTTGGTGGAATGGGAGTTCTACAAGTGATATTTGTTGATAGTATCTTGGGTCTCCTACACATGCATTGTGACTACCATCACGGTCAGGTAACATATTGGGGATACATTCCCTCTTTCTCTAGAGAGGGACTTCAGAATATGGAATATCATTTGAATGGGGAGGGACTTCATATATATTTATAATATTGTCCGGAGGACCTTAGTGGTGAGATACCTCATCAGGGGATATCCCATGACAACTTCTAATAATTCCCACAATTGTGAGATCCAATCCAAAATACCTAGAGGGGGTTGGGGTCTCAACCCCTGGAGGGTGAAAATTAATCCACACTCAGTAGTTTTTGGTGTGTGATGGGATATTTCAGAAGTGATAGGGGTAACTAGTGTCATCAAATCAGCCTCCTTCTTAGTAGTATTTGTGGTCCATACCCTAGTGCTGGATTTGGGAGTTTTGAACCCATGGTAGCTGATCATGGATGGGATCAACCCACACATTTACCCTTGGGAACAGTTGGTGTCGGACCAGATGTGATTGAACAGAATATGGATCTCAATTAAGGGAGGTGATGGATAAGACTTCAATATTACCTAAATCCATAACATAGGAAAGAGAGATGTAAGAACACTATGGGAGGTAGTACAAGCAAGGTGTGCGGATTTAAGATCCTATCAGGATATATCTATGACATATATACTGTTTATTACACATTTAAACTTGATTTATGACATAATATTTCACTTAAGAATACTCCATGTATTGAGATGTCTAGTTTCATGGAAAATTAGGAACATGACATGACAACTTAATACATTAAATACAACATCTCTATTGAAAAATTCATTTACATGACCACAAAATTCCTTCATACTTAGAATTGCATGGGATAACATGAGGACATAAATTATTAAAGGGTGAGATATAAAGCCTAGAAAAGGAGTAAATAAGGAACAACATGAATAATACAATACATGTTATGAAATAGGCATATCAATGGAGCAAAATAGAAACATGTAAATAAAGGCATGATATATCATGATTATCATTACATGGAAATGTGTAAAAAACATAAAACATGATATTAGCATGATCCAAGGCTCATTACACATGGGTTAGCTTGATTAAACCCTTATTACACATGAATTAGCATGAGTAAAACCTCATTCCACATGAATTAGCATTAGTAAACCCTCATTGAACAAGTATTTACATGAGTAAACTCGTATTCTACATTAATTATAATGATTAAAACCTCATTTAACATGGTGTATCATGATACTAAACATTACACAATGCATTCGAGTACTATTAGGGTGCACCCTTTATAAAAATTTCATTTCATGCAATAGTGTTCCACATGGATCATATAACATGGAATCATTAAACATCATAAGTTATTCCATGATTAAGTAATAAATAATATATACATGTAAGTACCATTAAATATGTATATTTTCATAATAGCGAATGCCCTTGATAGAGAAATGGGTATGTTATTCACTACATGATGATTTTGGGTTCGAAAATCACAATGATATTTTAGCAGTATAACGTCATCATATGAAAATTCATTGGTTGGGTAGATGAGAGGGAAAGGGGTCTCTCATCATTTATTTATGAAATAGACTATAAAGGTATCATGAAACATAATATCCCAATATATGAAATTTTATTTAGATTCATAATATGGGAGAAATACATGAATAGAAATAAGAAGAAAGAAATATATTACTGAATATCGGCATGGTAATGAGTGTACACTAAAGGAATTAATTAGAGAGAAATCGGTATCTAATAATTAAAATATAAGGATGGAAGTATGGGGGAGGTGAAAAATATTACCCAAACATTTTTAATTTAAATTAAAAGTTTATTACAAAATAATGAAACATAAAAAAGATGTAATGTCCCATGTTTTTTTTTCATGTATTATTTTAATATTATATGGGAATTAATTTGAGAAAAGGCTCTGAGACGACGTGCAGTTCTGAGGCCCGGTAAGCCCGGAACAAATGTCTGAATTTAATTTAATAATTAAATTTTGTGCGCTTGTGGTTTTCCTGAAAAAGTGGACGAACTCATGAACGGGGGCTCGGAACAGAAATCCGAGGGCCCCATTGCGTTCGGAACATCGATTTTACCTTTGGTGAGGCCTGACATCAACTGGCGCAGGTCGGTGGTGAAATCTAGTTTTTGGGCGTAACAGTAATAAAATATTAAATACAAATATTTTATTATGTAGTGAGATCATTTTAAATATGTTGCAGTGGTTATATTTTATGCTTTTTAATTAAAGTCTTGCACAGGTGTCTAGGGTTACATACCTTATAACCTTGAAACCCTTGGGAGCTATGGAGGCTCTGGAGAGAAAACCTTCCAACACGGTGACGACGTTCTAGACGATTTTCGGCGGCGATGACGATGCGGCGACCGGAGCTTCGCCAATGATCACCACGGATCCAAGTAGGATGTTTAATTTGTTATTTCTTCCCTGTTATTGATTTCTACGATGAACGCGGGTTAATCCACAAACAGATTATCCCATAGATCGATCGTTCTTGCAAGATGGACTTTTGCATGGATTTTTGGGAGATTGAATCCATATTGATCTATTGTTGTTTATTTTTCAGTTCCTTTTAATCATATTAACAGGAGCGGATCAACGTCATGATGACTGATAGTCGAGGTTCGTTCCTCAACTTTGTTTCATTAGATTTCTCCCCTTTCTCTTCTTCGTGTTCTTCGTGTTCTTCGCGGGGCAATGAACAATGGATCGTTGCACATCCGTTCTACAACCCAACGATCCCAAATTGAAGATCCAACCCTGGAGCAATGTCACAGAGGTGCGATGGCAGTTTCGGCGGAAGATTCATAGCGGATCAAGAGTTATGAGTTTTCTGGTGTTTTTTTCAGATGGATCGTTCAAGGTTTTTGATCCATTTTAAGGACCAAAAACACATGTTACGGTGTCTATATGATGAGAAGAACCAAACCCTGGAGTATCAGGATGAACGGAAGAGAGATCACGGATCTGGAAGATCAGCTGAAGCATGAGGAAGAAGACAGCGATTCTGGAAAAATCCCAACTACACAGTGTGTAGAATGGGCTACACGGCGTGTGTTCGTCGTCGGGTTACCTGGAGTGTACTCTGGGAGTGCATGGACATTGGTAGGTTACACAGCCAAGGACACACCGTGTATACCCCTCCCCTGCCAGACCTGGCTAGATATATGGGATACCCCATGTGCTAGTACATAGGCAAGGGTCACGGACATAGGCCGTGTACGGGCACATGGCCAGTGTACACGGAGCGAGCCCCAGGTGCTCGGACATGGCGTGTGATTCTTCTACACACCATGTAGTTACTTTCTATCTGACAAGCCAAATGACATGGTCCGTTTACATGGGTTGTGCCCGGGGTCAAGGAACACGACGTGTGATTCTTCTACACACAATGTTGTTGAGTTTTACACAGCCTGAATGGATGACACAGGCCGTTTACACAGGAAGTACCCGGAGTCAAGGAACACGATGTGTGATTCTTCTACACACCGTGTAGTTGATTTTTTCCTAGCTTGAACGGATGACATGGGCTTTTTACCCAGGCAGTACCAAGGGTCAAGGAACACAGCATGTTATTCTTCTACACGCCGTGTTGTTGAGTTTTACATAGCTTGAACGGATGATATAGGCCGTTTACACGGGTAGTACCCGGAGTCAAGGAACACAGCGTGTGATTCTTCTACATGCCGTGTAGTTGAGTTTTACACAGCTAGAATGGATGACACAGTTCGTTTACATAGGTAGTACTCGGAGTCAATGAACATGGCATGTGATTCTTCTACATGTCGTGTAGTTGAGTTTTACACAGCTTGAACAGATGACATGGGCTATTTACACGGGTAGTACCCGGGGTCAAGGAACACGACATGTAACCATACTACATGCCTTGTAACCAATTCTTCCTGGATTGAGCCACTTGTCTTATGTGACTTTGACTAGTTTTCATTGAGTTTGTACCCATGGTCTTTTCCCTGAAGGTTCTGGCATCATTTCCTATATACAAGAGTATGATCCATTCAACAAGACTTCCTAAATAGATTTGTTGGAATCCCCTCTGTGAGACTCAGAGACGGATACTCTATTAATTCCTGGAACCCTAGGTATAGTTCTTGGTATTGTCATGACCAACTTTACCCTATCTTCGATCATCTTCTTAGCAGATTAGCTCAGACTGAGTTGTCGGAATCACCCCATGACTTGGTTGTGATCCTTATCTGAGCATCTTGTTCTCAATTACTTGTGGAGTGTGTTCTCCCAGAACGAGTACTTTGTGTCTCTCTCTTCAGACCTTGGAGTGTGTTCTCCTTGTTACATGCATAGTGGAATCATTGATATGGATCCTAGTGGTGGTATCACGATATTCGATCGTTTATGAGTACATCTGGATATTCTTGTTATATGTTCTGTAGACATATACTATGTGGAGATGACCGTATCTTTCCTTTGTGGTATTTTACCTTGTTGTATTTCCTTTGTGGCTTCGGGGTGTCCTAATGGGTATTGTTATACACACCCATGCATGGGCTTTTCCCAAACGTGTCGTGTCTTATGCAGAAGAGCGATCCTTTGACATGATACTAGGTGGACTAGGACCAGACGGTTCTCTGTGAGATCAGACATGCCGAGGTGTGTTCCTACGGCTATGGATTGTAGTCCCAGTACCTTTCTTTACAGGTTAGACATTGTTGCAGACTCTCTTTTGGTGGGATTGTACTTTTGGCACAAGGTTTTACACTTACTGTACTTTACATCTGTCTTATGTGGGAGGATCACCTACCACAAGTGGAATTTGCTGATAACTACAGTTATCATTCTACTATTTGTATGGCACCATTTGAGGCCCTATACGGGCAACCTTGCAGGTCACCACTTTGCTAGACTGACCCAAAATATCAACACTCATGGGCCCAGAGATAGTGAAAGCTACTACAGAGAAATTGCAGATCATCCAAGAGTGGATGAAGACTGCACAGAGTCAGCAAAAGTCTTATGCCAATAAGAGGTGGAGGCTTTTCGAGTTCGAGGAGGGAGACCGTGTGTTCCTCCGGGTCTCACCTTGATGGGGGATGCAGAGATTTGGTTGAGGCGGCAAGCTATCTCCGAGGTTTCTTGGCCAATTTTTAGATTCTGAGTAGAGTTGGGGAGGTGGAGTATCGCTTGGTTCTACCTTTTTATATGAACTGAGTACACAACATCTTCTAGGTGTCGCAACTATGGAGGTACGTGCATGATCCATCACACGTCATCGACTGGGGCGAGCTGGACATCGATGATAGAGTGACCTTTGCTGAGTACCCAGTGGAGATTAAGGATTGGTAGAAGAATATCCTTCATGGGTGAGCTATTCCCTTAGTGTGTGTTCGGTGGCATCATGATAATCTCTAGGAGAGCATTTGGGAGTGAGAGGGTCAGATTCACGTGCAGTACCAACATCTTCTTGAGTAGCCCTTGTTTTGGCTTTTTGGGGACGTAAAACCCATAAGGTGGGTGTGATGTAATGTTCCAAAAATTTTTCCATATATTATTTTAATATTATATGGAAATTAATTTGAGACCAGGCTCTGAGAAGACATGCAGTTCTGTGGCCCAGTACGCCCGGAACAAATGTTTGAATTTAATTTAATAATTAAATTAAACGCGCGAAAAGTGGAATAACTATTGAATGGGTGCTCAGATCAGAAATATGAGGGTACTGTTGCCTTCAGAATAGAGATTTTACCTTAGGCGAGGCCTAACATCAGCCGGCGCAGGTCGGTGGTGAAATCAATTTTTTGGGCATAAGAGTAGTAAAATATTTAATACAAATATTTTATTCAACATATCGATCTTTTTAAATCTATTGTAGCAGTTATCTTTTATCCTTTTTAATTAAAGGCTTGCATAGGGGTCTAGGTTTACAATCCTCATAACCCTGAAACCCTTGGAGGCTCTGAAAGCTCTGGAGAGAAAACCTTCCAACGCGGTGATGACATTCTTGACAATTTTCGCCGGCGACGACGACGCGGCGACCAGATCTTCACCAACAAACATTGTGGATCCAAGTAGGATGTTTAATTTGTGATTTCTTCCCCATTCTTGATTTCTACGATGAACGCGGGCTAATCCACGAACAGATTAGTCCATGGATCGATCGTTCTTGTGGGATGGACTTTTGCGGGGATTTTGGGAGATTGAATCCATGTTGATATATTGTTGTGGATTTTTCTGCTTCATTTAATCCTATTAACCATAGCGGATCAATGTCGTGATGAACGACAGCGGAGGTTCATTCCTCAAATTTGTTTCATTGGATTTCTACGCTTTCTCTTCTTCGGATTCTTCATGTTCTTCGAGGGGTGATGAACAATGGATCATTGCACATCCGTTCTGCAAAGCAATGATCCCAAATTGTATATCCAAAACTGGAGCGATGTCACAGAGGTGCAATGGCGGTTTCGGCGGAGGATTCGGAGCGGATCAAGAGTTATGAGTTTTTAGGCATTTTTCTTCAGATGGATCATTCAAGTTTTATGATCCGTTTTAAGGACTGAAAACACCCGTTACGGTGTTCGTATGATGAAATGAACCAACCCCTGGAGTATCGGGACGAACGGACCAGAGATGGCGGATTCGGAAGATCGGCCGAACCACGAGGAAGAAGATAGTGATTTTGGAAAAATCCTGACTACACGGCATGTAGTATAGGCTACACGGCATGTGTTCATCGGTGGGTTACCTGGAGTGTACTTCAGGAGTGCACAGACACGGGTAGGGTACACGGCCAAGGACACGTCGTGTATACCCCTCCTCGGCCAGACCCAGCCAGATACACGGGATACCCCGTCTACTGGTACATGGGAAAGCGACACAGACAAAGACCGTGTATGGGCACATGTCCAGCGTACACGGAGCGAGCCACAGGTGCTCGGACATAGCGTGCGATTCTTCTACATGCAGTCTAGTTACTTTCTATACGAAAAGATGAATGACATGGGCCGTTTACACGGGCAGTACCTGGGTTCAAGGAACACGATGTGTGATTCTTCTACACGCCGTGTAGTTGAGTTTTACACAGCTTGAACGGATGACACAGGCTGTTTACATGGGCAGTACCCGGAGTCAAGGAACACAGCGTGTGATTCTTCTATGCGCCGTGTAGTTGAGTTTCACACAGCTTGAACGGATGACACGGGCTGTTTACACGGGAAGTACCAAGAGTCAAGGAACACGGCATGTGATTCTTCTACACATTGTGCAATTGAGTTTTACACAGCTTGAACGGATGAAACAAGCTGTTTACACGGGCAGTACTTGGATTCAAGGAACACGGCGTGTGATTCATCTACACACTGTGTAGTTGAGTTTTATATAGCTTGAATGGATGACATGGGCTGTTTACACGGGAAATACCTGGAGTGAAGGAACAAGGCATGTGATTCTTCTACACACCGTGTAGTTGAGTTTTACACAGCTTGAACGGATGACACGGGCCATTTACAAGGGCTGTACACAGGGTCAAGGAACACGGAGTGTATCCATACTACACGTCGTGTAACCAATTATTCATGTATTGTGCCACTTTTCTGCTGTGACTTGGACTAGTTTTCTTAGGGTTTGTACCCTTGGTCTTTTCCCTGATGGTTCTGGCATCATTTACTATATACAGAAGTATGATCCCTTCCACATGACTTCTTGAATAGAGTTGTTGGAATCCCCTCTGTGAGACTATGAGCCGGATCCTCTATTCATTCTGGGAACCCTAGTTAGAGTTCTTGGTATCATCATGACCAACTTTACTCGGGCACCATTCCTCTTCTTAGTGGATTAGCTTTGACTATGTTGTCGGAATCACCCCAGGACTTGGTTGTGATCCTCATCTGAGCATCATGTTCTCAAGTACTTGTGGAGTGTGTTCTCTCGGAACGAGTACTTCGTGTCTCTCTCTTCAAACTTAGGAGTGTGTTATCCTTATTACGTGCTTAGTAGAATCTTCGAGCTGGATCCTAGTGGCGATATCATGATAGTCGATCGTGTATGAGTATATCTGGATATTCTTGTTATATGTTTTGTAGAAATATTCTATGTGGAGCTGACCATATCATTCCTCTGTGGTATTTTCCCTTGTTGTATTTCTTTGTGGTTTTGGGGTTTCCTACTAGGTATTGTTATACTCACCCCTGCATGGGTTTTACCCGCATGTGTCGTGTCTTGTGCAGATGAGCGAGCCTTTCACATGATTCTAGGCGGACCAGGACCCGACGGTGCTCAGTGAGATTTAACAGGCTGAGGTGTGTTCCTACGGCTACAGATTGCAGTCCCAGTACCTCTATTTACAGGTTGGAGTTTTTTGCAGACTCTCTTTTGGTGGGATTGTACTTCTGATCCATAGTTTTACACTTACTATACTTTACTTTCCTGTCGTACTCTTTTGGTTGGGATTTTTAGTTTTTGTGTGCATTTCCATTTTTAGTTGAATTTTTACTTTTCAGCTTTGTGGGCTTGGATATGTGTGTGTGTGTGTGTACAAGTTTATAGGAAATGCCTCCCATGTTAGTGATATGTCGACTCGGTGCTAGTCACCAGTCCCTAGCCTATTAGAGGTGGGCTTGGGGAGTTGTGGCTCGGGCCCCACTGGGATGGGTTCTGACAAAAGTGAAATAAATGAATCCCTTAATTGAATGTGTGACTTCAAGAGCTTGAAAAGGGACTTAGTGAGAGCTTAGGGTGCCTTTGAAGGATTATAGAAAGAGCAGGGAAGAATATGGACGTTCAAAAATCATTTTTACGGAATATAAGTTCGAGATTGAGTGCTATATAGAGGATATGAGAGGGGAATTATTTAATATTTCAAAATCATAGGTTTTGGAATCTATATAAATAAATATTCAAAAACAAAAACCTTCCTAATGTTATTCCCATGTTTTTAGAAAAAAGAGAGTAGAAAACATTATTTTATAAGGCCAAATTCCAAAATTGATAAACTATTAGGCTAACTTCTGTGGATATGAGTCAACTCTCAATGAAATCATTTTAAAATATTAAAATATTTTATATGTCTTGGAGGGTCCACTATGGTATTATAAAATTTATCAAAAAACTAAAAAATCACATTATTTAAATTTTAAAACATATATTGGCTGAATATACCTTTTATAGTATTTAATTACATCCCTATTGGGTCATTATGATGTCATTAAACACATTATATATTTATTCGGTATTTAATTTTTACCCAAAAATTCGACTGTCTCAGGAAATAATAAAAAATTCCCTGATGGATAATTTCAATGTCATGATTAAAAAAATAATATTTATTTTATCAAAATAATTTTTCTAAATCTGTTAATTTTCACTTTTAATATAAAAACCGCCAGGTATTGAAAATTGATGAGTTTTGACTAAAACAGCTTCCAAACAATAACAAAAGTTAAAATTTTCATCATAAAATTTATATTATCATAAAAATTATATAATAAATTTTTTTATTAAAATATTATTTATTCCCAAAACTCATTAACTAATCAAAATAAATTCTTTAATTAAAAATACAATTTTTGTTTAATTGTATGAAAATATTTTTTATATCAAACTAAATCATTAATTATTTATAGTGTAAAAATAATAAGGAATACATATAATCATCACCTATAATTAAAAAGAGTGTTCATATAACAATATTATTATAACATATTAATAATAATACAGTTTAATATAATAGTTTATATATTTATTAAAAGTACCTTTTTACCCGAAAAGTCAATTTATATAATTCATTATATTCATAAGAAAAACTATTATCATAAAGAAATTGATGGAAGAAGATTTTTTTTATAATAGGGATTACAAAAAAATTAACTAATACCTTGTTAAATAACCCCTTATAACACCCGAATAAGACCTAAAGGTAAGGTGTTTGATTGTGACATACTCTTGGGGCATCTCAGATAACATTGCTCGGGTTGTAATCACTATTTACTTCCACTTCTCCTGTATGAGATTTCGTTCAATATCAATGTGTTGAAGATTAGCTTGGGATTGGTCAATAGAAAATCACATTGACACAACCTCCTTCCCAAGCACAAAAAAATGAGCTTCATACGGCCTGAGTCTACTGGATGAGGCCATCACCTCCTTTGTCTGTGTCGAAAGGATTTTTTTAAAATCATATATTTTTACTAGTCATCTTATCAATCGTCAATGACTATATTATCAATGGTAATGAGACTTAACATTCATTTAAATCCAATTGTACAAAATAAAAATATTTTAGGTGTTTTCATTATCCATAATAAATTTCATTAAAAAAGAAAGGGAATTTTATTCATGATTCTTCTGGTCATTACCATATCCCTTGAGGGGATGATCCCTTCATGTTTATATCAAAAATATGGGAACCGATCACCCTATTTTGGGTTTTCTCAGAGGGTGAGATGGAATGTGGGTTCTTAGTATCCATGGAATAGGTGGCCCCCACAGTGGGAGTGTATTGGTGCATGATGTCCACGCTTTCAGTCCCCCTACCCCCACACCTATTAGCATAGGTTTATCATGCATTTCTTGTGGATTGGTTCCAATGGAAATATATTTATCCAACCATTATTATAAACCCCATGAGAGGGAATACCAAAATTCTCAATTACATTCTTCCTTATTCAAGATGGATGAAAATCCGATGTCGAAAATGCCACTAATTGGGGATTCCCCATGACATTCATTTTCTCCCAATTTCAAGAGTAGAGTTTTAATTCAATCTAAAAATATATTTGTTTGGGGATTAGTTCTAGATAAATAGATTTGGTCCAGATCAAATACCATGGATCCCATCTTTATTTATCTACTCGTAACTAAAGGAGAGGGATTTCAGGTCAGGTTCTCCATTTTTTCCAATGATTTCTCCCCAAGGCCACCCATGACACCATTTATTTCCCCACATTCTCACCATCCAAATTCAATCAGAATCCACCACCTTGATTGGATATGTTTTCATTTTGATCAAAATAGGATAATTGGATGTCATTTCATCATTCAATGTATCCCTACTTGGATATATTTTTCTTAATCCGGGTCTCCCTCAAAGATTTAAGTCATGTTTTTTATGCTTATTCTGATTCCACCTCATGTTGCACACCAGTAAATTATTCTACTTATATATCGATAGGGTATAACAAACTATTTATGTATATAGTATTTTAGTAAATATATAAGCATTTATTGGTGTTGACATTATTGGGAAGTAGTAATGCCTTCCCCTTTTGATGTACGAGCCACTTCTCATATGAGACTTATTAGGTACAGAACTCAAAGAATCCCATGTGGGCCAAGGTATTGTTGATTCAAGGAGAATATGGAATTTGAGGTATTTTAACCGAAACATCCCATTATAATTCAATGGGGGTAGATATTTCATGTTTTTCACAGGTTTAATGTCTTGTGTGGATAGGTTGGCCATATGTTTAAAATCATGTCAGGGCTTGTCGGTGGTTAATGGTTTCCCCTAGGGGGGATGTGGATCACACATAAGGGATTGGATAAGTGTGTCCCTAGGGGGAATAAGATCACAGTTGAGGGTTTGGTTATTTGTGTACTCATGGGATAATATGATCACACTTAGTGGTTTGGTTAATTGTGTACCTAGGGGGAGATGATCACACTTGAGTGTTTGGTTAGGTATGTCCCTAGTGGAGATGATGGTCACACATTAGGATTTGGTTATGTGTGTCCCTAGGGGGGATAATATCAAGCATGAGTGTTTGGTTATGTGTTTCTATAAGGGGAGATGATCACACATTAGGGTTTGTTTATGTATATCCTCCTCGGGGTATGATGATCACACTTCAGGGTTTGGTTGAGTGTGTCCCTAGGGGGGATTATTATAGATTACGATTTCATAATAGTGGTAGAGATTTTTACCCTAGAGGGGAGGTAATCAGAATTCTGTTATTAGTGTGTTCCCATGGTGAATATGAACACACTTTTACATTAGAAAGTAGTGTTGGGGTGTTGGGAATAATCCTCAGGAAGGTATCCCAAGTTTTCGAAGTAATCATGATTGAACCTAATGAATGTTTTCTATATACCATGATAGGAGTTAGGGATCAAAAAAATGTAATTTGATTCCATAGTTTAATTTTGTGTGATAAGACAGATCTATGAAGTTTAACATAATCCAGTAAGGATTCACATTTCGCTGATGGAATTTTGATTAGGTAAAATGCGGGGCTTATGAATGGAATCATCCTAGTGTATGAGTTTTATTCCAAGTAGTGTGGGTATTATTCATGAGAGATGACCTGGTGTTTGGGGGTATCATTATAGGTGTACGACTTCGTCCTTAAGGTGGAGATTCATCCCAAAGTGGTGGAGGATGGTGGTATCACATGATAGTTCTAGATGGGGATTCTTGGGTTTATTTCAAAGGGTATGACTATTGTTTAATGAAATGTTATAAGGGTGTTTTCATACAGTTTAATTTCAAATGATTATAATGTTATGATATGTAGATTTATATAATGTAGCTTGGATTTTGGTGGGACCTAATCCTAGGGAGACATTTTCATTGTAGGAAAGGCTGATCCAGAAAAAGGACTCCCTACCAAGACAAGTAGAAATTTCCTACAATGGTTCCTCTTTTGGGGGCTTACATGTATATTACTCACACATCTAAGAGTGCGGAATTGGGTAAACTCTTCCATAGAGGAGTTGAAATTACGGGTACTGATGTTTGGGTGACTATGAAGTATAGAAAGGGAAATTAGGGTTTCTATTCTTAGGAGGAAAATGAGATACAACCTTCCAAGATAGACTAAGAGAAAATGGGTTATATGAGATGGTTGGTTATACAGATTACACATAATATTTGCTCTAAAATGGACCAGTTTGATATAGGGTGGGGTGTCTGGACACTCAAATTTTTCACAAATGAGTTTTGTAGTATTAGGTATGGTGGAATTAACCTGAATAATATAATACACATAATAATATATATTCAATTTAGTGGTGTTACAAGAGCCATGGATTCTAGTAAAAGACACCTATATATATTTTTGAGGCAAATGTGTGCACAACTTCTGAGATTGTGCAATTCTTGGTGTAAAATGAAGCCATTTTATCTTCTGTAAAACTAACTAGCCTTGAGGGATACTAAATGAGGTACTATTAAACATGGGGAAAGACACATTGGGGCCTATTTTTGGTCCATCATTAAAGTTATCTACATTTGGGAATCAATGAGGAGTTGATTTGTGTGATGTCGCCAAGGAAGAGGTTTCATGAGGGAGAGATAATTCTTATGATTTTGAAGATCCATTTTAAAAGTGGTGGTGTAGGTTAAGATCTATTTATAGCTGAAATTGGTGGTTTTTGAGTGAATCTGATGTTGGGTCACACAATTGGGTTACGTTCTTCCCATACCATTGCCGCTTGGGTGAGACAGCACCAGTCATTGGGTTGACATCACCTTTCTTGAAAAAAAGAATTTTTGACAAAAACAATGGGATAATGTGAAAACATTTTATATTGATAATAATATCATTTTATCTTTGTTTTTGGACTCCTATATTACCCATTTATATTTTATCATATTCATTTCCTTTCCGGAAAAAATGGGTTGCACACTTGGAAGGAAAGTTACGTGAAAGCCAGGATTGTTGTGAACACCTGATTCCCTCATACTATAATCAACCTTTGGACTCTAATGGAACATTAGTTTAAGTAAAAATGAACTTTTGGGGATTGAATTATGTTTTTAGTGACAACACATGGTCTAGGGATAGGATATTTGTTCGAGGTCCTCCGAAGTAGGCACAAATGAAGGGGACATAAGTGTGTAATGGATAGGTTTGTAAAGATGTAATCCATGTTTATATAGTGTATTAGACCCCAAATTATGGTGGTGAAGGACTATTTTGTTGATAATTTATTGTTTGGATAAAATCTAGTTAATGTTCTTTATTTTTTGATATCATTTATTCCCTTCCCTTATTTTCTATATGTGTTTTGTCGATAATTGACATTCTAGAAATGTTGTCCACTAATTTAGCTTCGCTTAATACATCATGAAGACATGAAAATTTAATCCTCGTCAATGGGAGAGTATTAGTCCCTATATCAATCAATGATTATTTTATTATGGATTTCCATACCAATAGATGAATAGGGACATCACCAGGATTGTTTGGTGATTCCTTAACTGTCATAGGGTAAAGGTCATGCACCATCATCCTAGTGGGTTCTCCAACCACATCAAGAGCCTTATAAAAGTGTTAGTAGGTCATGATGGACTTTTCAATAAGGTTAACATAACACTAATAGTTCATTAGGTGTTCTTGTTTAATTTTGATAATCTAATGGTGGTTTCTAACATATTACCGATCAATGAGACTCACTCAGTTGAAAATATTTTAAATCTTTATGTTAATAATATTTTCTGCATACATGGATCCAGTTCCCATGAGAAATGAGATACATGTTTCAAATAACACTTTTATTAGGGATTATGGAAGGATCCATGAAACCTATTACAATTGATAAAAAAAGTCCATCTTCATATAGATAAATAGTTAGAGAGAATGATCCATATACTGAAGGATATTCATCGATCATATATCCAATATTTTAATGAAGTATGAGATGATCCTGAAGCCATGATAGAGTTTTCTCACAATAATAGAAAAATGATTTTATTCATATGGATCCATGTGAGGATATATAAAGGCAATTCCATTCAACAAATTTTTGGAAAGGGTCTGGTGAGGAAACATATGTTGGGCCTAGTGTGGTATTGGATACCATAGAGTGGGTGAACTAATCTAAAAAATTTGGTGTCTACATAGAATAGAAATTGATCATATAAAAATCATAGGATAAAGACTTTGGAGTTCATTTGTAGTTACTAGGTGATCTTTTGAGTTTCATCTCAGTTGGGGTATCTTCACATGTGAAAACAAGGGAATCTGACATTACTGTTAGTTTGGAAAATTTGAGTTAATCACACCTGTTTAGGATAGTGTCGTAGTATATATATCTCCACTTAGCTACCAATGTATGCATAACGCATTCCATTAGTAATATATCAAAGGAACATGAGATATGTTTCACATTTGATAGACAATGAGGATATTTATTTTGGGAGAGATTAATCTTATAAAGAGCATACTATTTATATTATATATCTGATCAAGAATTTCCTATGAGGGAATATGGTACCACATCTTCTAATTCATTGGTATCATGGATGGATCAAGGAAGACACCTGCGATAATGGGTATTAGGTTAAAGCATAGTGTCCAATGTTTTTCAAGCAAGACCATTGGAGATACTTTATAGAGATTATAGGTCATTAGAGTGGGGGAATGGTAATATCCTCAGGTTTCTTATATATAATAAAATGTATCGTTTGGATTTATTATATACGTCTTTTAATATGATAATCCCTTTTCTTAAATAAAATGTATAGATAATTATGATTTATTGTGTTATGTATGGGGGAAAGTGTATTTTAAGTTCTTATATAAGTGTAATAGTTTGTTTAAATACATTATGTTAGTGTAAAGAACCTTTTTCATTATTTTTATAAGTTCATAACCTTTTTTAAGGTGTTTTTATAATGGTATTTAGAATATGTGTAAGGGTAAACCAATTTTTCATATATTTCATAAGGGTACCATGACAATGTATAAGGGTATGTGTTACATGTGTATACGTACATTATCATATAGATGAACTGAATAATGGTAACTCAAATCTTTATAATGATAACCATGAATTTCTTAGGGCTATGTGAATGTAGATGATCAGTGTGTAAGGGTGCCTACTGCTTCATAAGGCTAAAACCATGTTAAAATTATTCAATTTATACCCCATTGTAAGGGTAGTTATTTTTACCATTTTTTCATGAATATCCATTATTATTCCCTATAAAACTTCTATAATGCCCTTTGAAATTTCTAAATTCCAATTATCCTAACAATTGAATTGCTGACTCATTCAAATCCATAACTCATATTTATGGATGAAGTAAAACACTCGGTTATTATGAATCAATTATAATAAAAAATAAATGACGATATTAAATTTTTAGTTTTTATTATAACACACCAATATGAAGATTTGTTTTCTAAAATAATCAAACCTCACTACTCTTTTTTGGTTGATTATTTGAGTCTAAATAGACCTAAAATTCCATTCTACTAGTTAGGTTAAAACCATCAATAAAAAAATAAGAGACTTCTTCTTGTTTTTTAGGAATTACTAGACAATCTCTCATCTATTATTTAGAGGAGATTCAAACAATAATAGTACTTTTCCTTGTATACTTTTACATATGTTAGTAAATATTGTTCTCTCTAAGTCTATAGTATTTATGCATATTAATTCAAAAATAATAATAATTTGGAGGGTGTCAAGTATAATAAATAATAATTACTATAATTTTACTAAGGATTATTCAGGGGATAAGTATCCTGAATGATGATGAATAAATATTCTAAGATAATTCATGAGAGATAATGTTTTCATCACCTGTAGAATTTGAATCATTTTCTATTAAATGATCTAGATTTATTAAGAAGAATGATATGTAATAATTTGACATTTAGAAATTATCATGGAGGTAAAAAAAATAATCCCATGTGATATTTTATTTATTTTAAAAATAAAATATATTGAAATAATTCTAGGGATCCTTGATGAACCTTAAACATTGATTAGTTGAAAATTACGTTAATAATTCCCAAGAGGATATGGTCTTGGATGTAGAGGTTTCCATGATTTTTTTTTGAAATAAATATGGTACCTTGTAGTTCATTTTGACCTCGATGACCATGAGGTAGGAAGATCACTATATCTTTGGGGATATTTTTTACACAGGTATCCATGGTATAATATGTGTGTTTCTATACTTGGGAGAACATATGATAATGATTTCATGTGGGTATATGTGTAACCTGTGGGACCATTATATAATATGTCCTTCCCTGAGTATGTTCATATATTATTTGGTCAGGTTTGATGTTAATAATATGTACTGTATGTTACTACATACTCATGATTATATTTGGTTCTTTCTTTTATTCTCTACCTTCTTATGTGTTGATTTGGAGGTATTCTTCAGGGTTCTCAATGTCGTGGGAAAATTCATAAATGTTTATACCTTAGAGGAGGAGTGTGCATGAATTGATATGATGAATACGATAAACCTATTTAGATGGTATAAATATGAAGAAACCTTTTATATTCCTTGTGACACATTCGATGCCTAGATAATTCTAAGGATCTGTTACTCGAGGGTTTGTGGATGCTGAGTATCATGACCACCTGATGCCATGTGGTCGCTGAGAATATGAATCACATGATTCCTAGTGGATGTTGAGTAGTACATACATATGATTCTAAGACACAATAAAACTACAGAATGTTAAGGAGAATGTTCCTTGATTCCTTGTGGATGTTGAATTGCATAATAATTTGATGCCTATAGGATGTCTAAATCATGAATCACTTGATAAAATATTGTTGTAGAGTAGCATTATTATCATCATTATAGATAGTACTTGGTAAATTATGATATATTGACATTCCTTCTAGTATGGATTCATAGTAGGAACAATCAGGGCTCACAGTGGCTTGGTTATTACAAAAGGGCTTGATGTTTTTTTGTTTTATATTGTTATGATTTTATTTCATGTTTAATTATCATGGAATATACATATTATATATTATAAAACATGTTAAGGATGAATTGATTCTATTAAATTGAGTCTTTTTCTCCCAAAATACTTGGGAATTTTAGTGCTTTTGATGATTTCATGAATAGAGATCCGGTGAAGGGAATGGGCCTGGTGGACGGTGGTTGAGTCATGGAGAATGAAGTTGACAGTAGGAACATGATATAATATATGATTTATATAGTTTTATTTATTTATTTACCTTTTTCATATATAATATAATTTTCCTTAGTACCTTGGGATATCTCTTATTTTTTAATTTTATGACTAGTGTACTATTATTATTATTTCATTTTTTATGATTACTCTGAGAGTTTATTACAATTTTGGATTTTGTTGATAATTCTATGACCTGGTACTAAGTGTACAGTGACCCCATTGATAGAAATAGACCATCACTTCTATTTGTAAACCACTTCTGTATATATAGGTGTGAATGAGATCATGTTCTACTCAAGCTCAAACCTGATGGTTTGGGTCAAGACATACCTTATTTTTAGACCTAGGTTGTCTTTTGTCAATGATCATTGGACTTGATCTGTATTTCATTTATAGGGGCCCACAGTTGGACGTGATGTTGAGGGTAGGACCTTTTTTATGATATTTTTTGACGCACATGATGAATTTTATATTTTCATATTTCTATGTGCTTATTGTAGGTTTTTTATATCATATACTATATTCATTAGAACTATTTCACTTTTGTAAAAGTTTATTTTTGTATTTTTTATTTTTCCAGTTTTTTATTTGAATTTTTTACTACTCTAGTTTATATAGGTGTTATTTAGGCATAAGAGATCTTATCGTTGTCTCTAATGGAATGTGCTAAGCTATTTTTAGGTATATGGATGGAATCTCAGGTAAGTGAAGGTTTGTGATAGTTCTATTGCTTCTAGTTATATTTTTTTGTATGTTCATGAATATTTAGTAGTTTTTAGCATTATATGAATTGGTATTGGTAGAAATGTTACATTGTGGTACATGAATGGAAGTTGGTTAGTTTGAGTTGATCAAAATTCAGATTATTTTCTTCCTATTAGAGAAGACATTATGAACTAACTGATAGGTTAGGATAGAATCATACAATAAGAACATAATCCCTCTTTTCATGTAGAAATTATTTTTAAGGTGATTATTATTTAAATTTTGAATGATTTTTTTTCAAAAAATTAAAAAGGTTGGTTTATTATTTGTCAATTCCATGAATAATCTTCTATTTTATGTTTGTTTCACCATTTTTTATCTTTATTATTCTTAGAATTTGTTATGGTATGATTTTGGGTGATTTTATTACCATTAAAAATTATTTTATTACAATCACATAATGTTATTTTCCGTTACATAAGTATTATCAAACCATTATGTATCATTGGGATTATAAGGATGACCCTTGGGTAAGTGATTTTTTAACCGTATATCTGTTTTGAAATGTAGGTTTTACATTTATGATGGGGTTGTTTTACTTGAACATAGATTTAAAAAAAATATGGGTGACGTTTACATAATGATGGTGTGACCCTTATGTGATGATGGTAGTGACCAAATGACATTTACATGGTAGAGAGTAAGAATTTAACAACAACTAGAATTGAGAAGACAACCCTTAGATGAGTAGTGCACTAAAAGTTATACCCTTATGCGATCAATGGTCTACCTTTAAACAGTGGAAGAAACCATTACACAAAAGTTTATAGAACCATCATTTTGTTCCACAAGGACCCTTTCTTAGTGCAGATAGGCCCTTACATCACATGATTTGAGTACCGTTACATGTATTGTTTTTTAAATCCATGTTGAATTTTAACAGCTTCTTCAGCATGCTCCTTGGAAAAACTCATATCCAAAGGTTGGTGTAGTTTTTAAAAAAGGGTCTGAAGGGTCAATCTACCTACTCCTTAAATAAATCGATATAGATAAAACACTCATAGAGGTAGAATATGAGAGATATTGAAGGGTCATGATATAATATTTATAGGTTGAGATCATTATAGCGTATAATTAGTGATAACATATGCAACTGGTTTATGGAGTACTATTCTGGTGGAGATCTCATGGTTTTTGATTTATTTTGGTGGATCAATCAGCAAAATTGAATCTTGGGGGAATCTTATATAGGTTAGTCCAACCTTAGTTAATGTGGTTCCTGCTTGGTTTCTTGTATTTGTAATAATAATTTTCATAGTTCTTTTGTTTTTTCTTATTTGTTCAAATATACATGGGAGTGTGTCATTCCTCCAGATCTAGTCCATTTTTTATAATTTCTTCAGTTAGATTTTATTTTTTAAGATACCTTTTTTTTCATAATAAAAAAGTGGAGTCTTGTGGAGTTCGTTCCATTGAGTTTGTAAAATGTGGTCTAAACAAGGTAAATATCTGGTGTTCTTTTTTTCGTTTTTTTGTATTATTCTCTCTGTGAATTTTTCTTCATATTGTTTCCATTTTGGTTTTGATTCTATATTTCTATTTCTTATTGTGAATACTTTTTTTTTCTTTATCTAAATTCTTTTTTATGTTGTTTTGTGGGTTGGTTTGTGCGATACTACCACCTTCTTTGGGGGATTTTTGTGCCAACAGGGTTGTCCTCACTTGACAATTAAGGTGTATAAAAATTTTATTTTTCATAAATTGAAAATTGAGTATCTAACAAGTGTAACATAAAACAAATATTCACACATAAAAATAATTATAAATTTAAATGAATATCATACCATTATCTTAGTTTTATGCACAATTAGTTTAATTTAACTCCTATTTTGAAATGTTGAAATTTTTTATACATTACCAATTGAATTTAGTTCAATATTGTTCTCTTTTCTATTTCATATTCTTTAATAATAATATATTTTTTTAAAAAAAAAATTGTTAAATGTTTTTTAAATGTTTTAGAGATAATGTTTACAAAAAATTATTTATGAATTTAACGAGATTAATAATAATTTGAGAGTATGAAGGAGAGAAATATGGGAGATAAATTAATTAGTTGAATATGAGTTATTTTAATGAAATAAAAATGAAATTTTAATTTGAAATGTAATATTAATAAGGTTGTAAATTTGGGATTCTCAACTTAGGATTTCCAAAGAGGCCTATATAACTGATTTTTTGTTAAAATGACCTGAAAATTTGATAAATAACATCTGAAATTTCAATTGAGAATATATTATACTTATATTGGTATAGTAGTTAGGTCTATCATATTATTCCAGGAAAAATAATTCTCTATTTATTAATTTGGAATGACTAGGCTAGTCCGAGTATCAACAATTTATTAATCAAACCTAAAAAAAGCCCAAATAAAACATATGTTTAAAAATATTTTAGCTTGTTTATTAATCAAACCATAAAATATTATCAAATAAAAAAACTTATATGAGACAATTACTGATTTATAATAATAAATATATAATTTTATAGATTTTTCAAAAAATACCATTATAATATAGAATAATTATACCAAGTTGGTCACATAGTATATCATGTACTAAAAACTGAGCCTGGTAGATCCTTTTATAAGTTGGTATGAAAAAATAGAATTGGTTAAAAATACTCTACAAAATGGGACATGTTAATACATTTTTATCTTTTCCCGATTATTATGGTGTGTGGGTCTCCGAACCCATCAGTACATATACATGATTGAATAGAACATTAAGATAAATGATGGGAAAACAAGATATTTTTTGGATGGCCAAATGGGAAACAATTCTGGTATTGGAGGTAGATTTTTCCATATTTTGCGATGTTTTATTAAATTATTGCATATAAAACAATCAACAATTTATGTATAGATATTTTATTCATATTTTTAGAAGAATATATTTTTTCTCAATACGTTATGTTTTTAAAATATTTAGTGCAGATTGTTGTAATAATTATTATATTACAAAAATCAATCATTTTCACTAAACTATTTAGAGGACATCGTATTTTTTCCAAAATTTTAAAATTAAATCTATAATAAACGTTTAGAATATAATAAAATATTATTGTAATAAATAAATACTAATGTGGTAATGGATAGTCTATAATTCATCTTAATATAATTAAAAAATAAATATATAAAATTAGAATGTCTTTCGAAAAATATTAAATTAAATTTAAATAATTGAATTAAAAATAGAATACTTTTAATGTTATATAAACAATATCATAACAAATATATGTATCATAGAAACTCCCCATAAATTTAGTTGTTATCATTACATAAGAAACATGTTTATTAGAACAACAAGTATCTACTAGCATCCATTAATTCTATCAATACAATTATTATCTCCGACATAATCCTACATGAATTGTCCAAGGAATCGCCATCTAGCTAATAGAAAAGAAAGAAACAAAAAAACCAAAAAAATTGATCACAAAAATAAACATTTAGAGTAAATTATATGATAGTTATTAACAAATAATTTTTTTGAATCAATTAATAATTTCATCTACAGAATATTGTGTCTCATATAACTATCTAGTCTCAACACCAAATATACTTCCTACATCTATTTCTTAAAAAAATACCAAAATTATTATTAAAAATGAATTCAAAACATAATATACCCACTAAAAACTAAATAATAAACAACTAAAAATCATGAAAATTATTTCTTGTTTCACATGGTATCTCAATTAAATTTTTATTAATACATTTCAATAACCTATAAATAATTTAGATGATATATAAATTACATAATATCATTTCTATTGGCTAACTATTGAAGGAAGAATTATTAAACACATAAAAATTAATTATTTAGTCAATATATTATGTTCATCCAATTAAATGAGAGGAAAATTTATCACATGGGGTGAATTATTATTCTTTATAAGGAATTATTGTTCAATATGGAGTTATTTTTCATCCAATAAACCCTATGATTATAGATAATTAATATTTGAGCCCACTTCCTCATTTCATGATTTTGCATGTGACATATTGTTTTTGTGAGTTATTTATCCTTAAAAATGTGAGAATATTTGTACGCACAAAATTTTCAAAGTAATATACTTATACCTTAATCATTGGGTTTTAAACATAATATTTGTGGTGGTTACATCATTAAATCCTTTTGATTTCAATTTACTTATATCCTTTAATTTTTTCTCAATACTAAAAAGTAGTAGCAGAGATAGAATTATAGATTAATTGATGTAAAATACGAGATCAAAAAATTAAATTGACAAAACTTCATTATTGAAAATGAAGATGAAATTGATTTCATAAACGGATAAAGTTTTAAAAGTAATTAATAAATATTCGACTAACATGATGGGGTTGAGGGAAACTACATTTTCTATCTAAAACCCATGTTTTTATACCACTTTCATGGTTTGGAACCAGTAATTTGGATTGAACCCCTTCATAATCTTAACTACAGAACAATTCCATCTATATGTCTTGAACACCATATTATCCTCATAGAATCTTCATCCAAAATATGAATTAATTCACATTCTAATCCACATAGTGGTATACCCATATCTAATTCTAAAATATTATTTTTATTTATGAGATAGTCCTTAAATAATGAATAGTGAATAAAAAGTTGTAGAAAAATTGAACATACAGTATACAAGTATTTTAGGGTTTAGGCAAAGTCATACACAAGGGGGGACACTGTAACTTTTCATTCATGGGAACTAAGGAAAGATATAACCTTGGATAAAGGGGTCTCATCCTTCAAGAAACGTTAATTTGATAAATTTAGAGGGGACTTATTCAGGTAATATTGCATAAGAATACAATAATCTCTCCAACAATGTCACTAGTGTAAAACCCATTTTCTTGTGGAAGTCCCATCCCCTAGATGGGAACTGTCTCTACTAAATTAACATGAACAAGTGACCTAGATTTTTTATCAATAGGGGTGTAACATAGGATATTTTTTGCTTCTATTTTAAATATCTTTTGATATTTATAAATGACCCTCCACTTGACCAAGCTGATTGGATGTGTGACACTACCTCAACTAATCTATCTATTGAACATTTAATTCTCTAAATTCTCAAACGTTTTATTTTGTTTGATGGGTTTAAAATGATCTAAATATACTAATTAGAACAAATATATGTAATATATAATCCCTAGACCAAGATCATCATCAAAAGAATACTCAAAATCAATCTAAATATAAAATGAATAAATTCCATGTGTACCTTAAACTATATCATTTTTACTATGATCTTTTAAAAAATCAGTTTGATAATGACCAATAAAGTAAAGTCTTCAGACTACCATATTTGTGTCTTATAATTTAAAATTAATCAATAAACAATCAATTTTTACTTCACCTCTCTCCTAGGAATGTTGATGTATTGAATTAAAAAGAAGGAAGGATGGAGATAACTAATGAAAGAAAGAAATTATAATCCATGGCTTGGGAATGATTGCATGATCACCCTCTAAATGTTATAATGTATTTATGTTTCGCCCAATGACACTCCTTGGGTGTAAAAGAATTTAATATAGCATAAAAACACATTAGAAAATTTCATTCAGTTGATCTAACACTCATCACATGAATGCATGTCCCACGAATTTCATAATATGAAGTGTTCATAATTAATGGTAGTCAGGGAAATATCATATGAATGAAAATGTTTAATGTTCCAAAATCAGTGACATGAAATCACATACCATGCAATGAAATGACATCCAAGAAAAGGTAGTATAAATCATCATCACCATATCATTTTATTTTTCATTCAAAAGTCATCAAGTATGATATATTCTATTCATATCATAGGAGAATAAGGCTTTATGAAATATCTCATTCAATATTTGACAGACACAAAGGATTTATATACATCATGAAATTTTGAATTATATTATATCACATAAATAGCTTGTGAATTTTTTATTTAAAATTCTTTTTGGATATCATTCAAAACCCTTTTGGAATTATATCATTAACTTCCCCTTATATTGCGTTATTTTTTAATACCTTTTGAAAAATCCATCCAATAATCCTTTTGAATTTAAATTATAAAATAATTATATAGTAATCTTGGAAAAAAACATAACCCTTATTTAGTAAATAAAAACTGTAACCTCATGGACCATTATAGTTTTGATAAAAAATTAATTCATGATTTAAAAAATTTAAGAAAAGGGTAGCCTCTAGAAAAATATCAATACTTATCTAGAAATAATGTTATCCAGTGTGATCTCTTTCCAATAGATGTGTCTCTATAAACGTGTCTATCATATGCATTATATAATGTAATGTATTCTCAAATGAGCTATTTTTCTAATACATTTAATGGTCATGGTACAAGTTTCCTCCCAATACATATTTCTAAATCATTCCCAATGAAACAAAATATAGGAAGATTAGAAAAGTGTCATGGACATTTTTAGGATATTGGTATGAGATAATACAAGGATTATACACCAATATAGTTTCAACATATCATGAGATAATAATACACATTGTAGTTATTATAATGTTTTACGAAATTTGGATTGGTAGTTTTAGAAACACTTCCTCTTATTGACTCATTATTTGCTGCTTTTAACTAAGTATTACAAATGTTTTTCAGCAAACAAACCTATAATAATATTTCATTTTGAATTTCATAATACCTATGAGTATGGGTGTGATAGATTCCATTTTGTTTTTAAATTGACTATATATCATCATGGAAAATATAATATATTAGTTTTTCTATCTCATTCTATTCCGTAATTTTAGTAGTGTTCTCCTCTTTCTTTTCTTGTATATTTTAAAAATTAACCACAAATTTATTTCCCCGTATTATCATTGAAATGTAATATTTTTATATAATGAGTAGTGTTGTATTAGACATCATTGAAAATACCATTTCATCAATAAACTATATAAATAATGAATTTTAATCACAAATAATATCACATCATAACCCTTTTAATCTTGGTGTGATCCCCTCCCGGATTTAATGGACATTAGATTCATTATTTGTAACTGATTGAGTTATTCACTATATTTGAGCTAGGTATTCACTACAAATCGTAATGTTATTTACCATTATGAATTACAACCAAAACCCTTATTATAGGCTAAATGAACCTTATGATATCTATTCCATTTTCATTTTTCTTACGCAACACCAAGTTACACTTACATTTGAAAAAATGAACATTACAATTCTCTTCATTGTGGAAGAATGACCCTTATGGATTATCATGATTACCCACACCTTTAATCTAGGTTACCCTTAAAAAATCCTATAGCCTTTGATAAAAAACCTTAATGACCATTATAAATAATTTTATGATTCTTACAATTTATCATGAGTCATACTAATGACTCTTACAAACTACAGGTATGAGTGTTTTTCTTATTTATGAGTTCCCTTAAATAAATTAATAATTATTTTAAACAATAACCTGTTAAAAATAATTTCATTATGGGATAAGTGTAGGTAATTTACCATTATTATTTTTATAAGTTTTAGGTGACCTTTATGATTATATGTATTGTTCTTTCTAAGTCAAATTGCAAGACTATTCTTCATTAAGAGACTCTTATATATTAAAGAAACTTCATTACTCAACCAACACTATAACGTCTATAATTCTTATAATTAATAAAAAATCTAAATTTAAATAAAAATCCAGAAATACAAGCTATGTTTCTAATATTATCATGCAACACCCTACAATTCAAAAGTAACGCATTGTATTCAATTTCATGTATGAAACACATCTCCAAGCACGCAAGGGAATATAATATCCAGAGAATTCAATACAATATTTAGTAATTTAAATAGATTCAGTAGATTATATATATATTAATTCATGAAACTTGGTGTTATTGAATATTACACATAATAGAATATTTTTATGACATCTTTCTTTACATGAAATACCGTGTTTTAACAAACAATATTATATTATTAAATATTTATTATTTAATATATTATGATATAAAAAATATTTTCAATTATTTCTTATGAATATTATTAACTAAATTATAAAAATATATTGTTTAAAATAAAATGAAATAAATTCAATGGTTTCAAATTAATTATAAATAAATATTAGAATAATTGATTATAAAGTTAATGTTTTAATTTTAAACTATTTTATTCTCATAAAGCTGTTTTACCCTAATAAATTAAATGAATTATAATTATTGAGTGATATTAATGTAATATAAATATAAATATATATTATCATATATAATATTTTTTCTATTCATCCAATATATTTGATAACCGTAAGATAAGAACAAACCTAATATTACACATAAAATACTATATTTTTATTAACGTAATCTTACCACCTTTTAATGGATAACCTATTTTAAATCCTATTTTTACTAACTTTATAGATTATATATGTCAAAATAAACATCATATTTTGAATTAAAACATATTAAATAGATTTGGGTAAATTTTTGGTATTTTTCTGTTAAGTTTCATTTTTTAATGAAAAGTGAAAAATAATGAAATTTAATTCAAAATTAGTTTTCCATATTTTTTTTAAGGTTAGAATTTAATTTAAATTGGTTTTAAATTTTAATGAGGTAAATATTTTATCCATTATTCTTATTAAGTTCATTGAATTCAATTTAACATCGAAATTGACATTAAAAATCTAACACACTTTTGGATGTTTTTACATTAGAAACACGCATTGTCACCCCATCTATGGGATTAAAATTAAATTAACTATGACCCTTAGGTGATTAAAATTTGGAGAAATTTATTAAATATTTATATTCAACATAATATATAATATTTAATATGGTTAGCTTAGTTTTCGCCAAAAAACTAATGCAATGTGACTCAAATTAATTACAACGATTAAGGTAAAATTATGCTTAATAAGAGAATAATCCTTATTCATAAGAGCCAAAATAACCTAGAAACATGTAAAAGAGATATTATATGGAAATATATAGATCATATTATACCCTGGATCAATTTCTTTCTATTATTTGTTTCACTTTAAATGGAAAAAACGTGGGTGGAATTTCCTTTCACAAAATTTAAAAGAGTACCACTCTTCCCCCAATATAAAAAGGAATCCTCTCCTCCATCTTATTCACACCTATGATGCCAATTTTATTTAAACCAATATCTACCCAAATATCTCATAAACATGCATAACCTAAACCTAGAATCCTCAAATTTTTCATCAATCCATCCATGGATTCCCTTTGGTTCAAACTAAAAGGTGTTACTTGATTAAGTGGTTACAACTTTTCTTAAGGTCTTTAGTTTAATTTCTATTCTACACCACTCAAATATTTTAATTAAATGATTATATAAAAAACTTTTATCATTAATATACTATAATTATTTTCTGTTATGGATTTAACCTACACTTATACACACTTCCATCTAATGGGTAATGATCATACTGTCAATGGAAATGGTGAACTAATGCCTCACAAAATGATGATTGTTCTTTATTCCTTTACCACCTCTCATGGTGGAAATTATGATGGAAGATATTCTTAAATATGATATATAATATATTTATTATGTATTTATTCTTACTTAATTATTTTATAATGCATGCCATTATACTTTCAATTTTGTGTAAATACGATTACATCATTTGCAGAAGTGTGGATTACTGCCTCCACAAAGCGACTTGACTCATTCATGTTATACATAGAATGTTTAAAGGATTTTTAATAGAAATGCGTAACATATATATGAGACTTTAATTATTATATAAATATTTATAATTTACTTTTCATTCTTTTAATACAACAAGTAAATGAAAGTAGCCTTAATGTGTATGTACAACCTACCGTCTCCATGAACAGTGCAATTCATTTCGTATCTCCAATTATTAAAGATCAATCTAAATACATATATACATAAAAGATATGATAATTAATTCACTTATTAGGCTATTTATTTGATGAAAATAAGATCTATGTAATAATAAAAATAAATAAAAAGTCGTAACATACTTAAGAAAACTATGAAATTAACACCCGAAATAATTAAAATATTGTATGAGTGTTCACAAATGGATAATAAAATTTTATAATAAGTTAATATATGAAATTATAAGCATTATTATGGTTATATTATATGTTATTAACATATTTTTAACTACTGTATAAGATAATAAATACTGCACAACAAAAAGTAAGGTTAAGGTATGAGATATTCTTCTCATTTTTACATCAGGGATATGAATGTCATATTCACCACTTTATTATAATTTTTGGGTGATACACTACCAATTTTAATATAATATATCATGAATTATATTATATTCAATTTATTTAAATGTTTTATTTGTTTATAATTACATTTGGGTCTTCAAATTAATATGTTACCATAGGGGTATGGGATTTCACCTCAATTTACATTCCATTGAGATATATTTTTTGTTATAAAACAATTCACTTTTATAAGGTGTATATACCACCCTTGGAAATGATATATCGTTAATCTCATTAATCTCATGATATTATATATTTCATTGAATTAATTATTAATTATTAATTAAATGTTTTGAAGTGGTATAGGACACTTTGTAATGTTTAAATATTATTTTTCCTCAAGAATTTTTTTTGTTCAACCACCCATATTACTACATATGATCTCTGAGTTATTGCTGATAAATAGATATTATTTATTCAATATAGATATTTTATAAGACATTTTATCTATTCCATATATGTGGAATTATTTTTAAATGAAATAAATGAGTTGGGAACTATTTAAGTCAAGCCCTATGGGTTGGGGACTAGTCCATAGAGGCCCTAGATATAGGAGTAGTCTCATTAGATGAATTAGTTTTCCAACTCAAAATATTTTAAACTTTCAATTAACGGTAAGGTTTCATGTTCCCAAGAAACATAATGTCCGATAATTAATCATTTCCTTTTATAATAATTCAATTATTAATATTTATCAATGAGATTTTGTGTCGACATATCTATAGTTGGAATTTTTTATTTTATAGATTAAATAGAATGTGTATTCATTTTAATACCACTCCATATTGATATTTACATTTCTAGTTATTTTAATGGCATGTGTTATCACTTATTTAAAATTACATTTTTATTATTCACATGAATTCAATATTTATTTTTCGTTACATACCCATACTGAGCATTTTAGATCACCCTTATTATGTTTCATTTCCCTAAGTTATGGAGAATAAATATTTGAAAAAGCTTTAATGGATGTCGTTTAATTCATTTTTTTATGTATAATGTTTCAGTTTCTTATTTCCCTAATTTTTTATGGCTATTATGTATGTAATCTGGCTTTCCAAGACTATTAAATTGATCAGTCCTTCTGGATTAGACACTGTGTAATCATTCAAATTTAAAAAATGAATACAATGGCTCCAGTATTCTGGGGTTTGGGTATTACAATTTGTATCAATGTAATTGTAGCGTAAACCTTAAATGATAGATTTAGAAAACATAAATATGGGAGAACAACCCTAATATAGACATTGAGTATAAGTATAGAAGAACATCCTAGAATTTTTGTAATATATAGACTATGTTTGTATTCATAAAAATACATACTTGTACGGATACTACAAGTTGATGTGGTTATTGTATAGATGTACCTAAGAGTAACAACTCCAACAAGGTGTGTCGGGCCTGACTCTAGGTAACCTAGTACTCAACAACTATCCTAAATGCACACCTAGTTTGCCACTCTAAGGCGATACACTTAGGATAGTTAAAATATTTGTTAGAAATAATAATGATGGATTTGAAATTACTGATTCCCCAAAAAACCGAAGATTATTATTCAATGATTTATGATGCATAAATTTATGAGATGTCCTATTCAATATATATATTTATACAAATTTAATAATTTTAGGAGATAATATAAAATTTTCAACTATTTAGAAATGGAACCTATAAGGATGAATGGTTTCAAAACTCATTGACAATGTAGCGGTTTCCCTACATAGAAAGTCAATTTAGTGGGTATCAGGACTGATAACGTTATGAATATATTAGCGAATCTATGTCTAGTTAGGAAAAATTACCATTCCTAAGTGAAGAAACACATTCCACAAATGGATTATCTTATGTAGGATCCCTTTACGCATCATAGGATCCCATTATTTAGTGGGACTGCTGATCTAATGGTAGTTGAGAAATTGATTAAGTCTCTGGAGAATATATTTACGGCCTTATGATGTAGTGAAATGGAAATGTATATACTTTTTGTCTATTTCCTCCAAGGTGATGATAATGAATGGTCTTCTTTGATCCGAGATAATATAAAGGAAAATAAAATGCAACTCATGTAATAAAAATAATTAAGGATACATTATTTTGTAGGTAATTCCCTTATTATCAATAAATTGTGATGAAGAGTAAATTCATAATCTTAAAGAATAAGGAATAATAAATTTTTTCAGAGTATGAGGCTACCTTTATTGGGTTATCTTGGTATGAAATAGATTTCGTATGAAACATTAAGGCAATATTGACGAATTCATTGAAGGTTATAAGCCAAATATAAAAAGAGAATTGGTCTCCCAAAACATTTCATTATAAGAAGAGATATATTTATGTTCTATAATGATAGAGAAAAAATTCTAAAAGTCTTCTGGATTAATTGAATACAAGAGAATAAGATAAAGGAAGACAAAATGATAGATAAAGGGAGGTAGGGAAAGAATGATTTTTCCCACATGTGATAACTGCTGAAAGAATCAACCTAGTAAATGCTTGAAAGGATTGGCATTATTTTATATGTGTGGAGAGAATGGTCTTTAAGAAAAAGAATGAAAATGAAAGAAAGAAAACTTTTTTATTCAATCTTACAATTTCAAGTTGATTGGGCACTATGCAAATGAATTCCCCAATTGTCAAGGGAATACTCCCTTGAAGAATATATGGGATCAAGGTTCAGTTTATGTTATTGATTCAACTGAAGTGGAATGATTAATGTGCATCTATATTTGGATATAAGAAATATTTTGAAAAATAATATTATTTATTATGTTCCCATCATATGATTTGTTAAATATATAAGGATTGTAATGAATTACTTATTCATTATGTATTTGAGATATAATGCTGAATGGTACTAGGAAAAGTTATCCATTTGAAAGTTAAACATTTCAGAAAAGACATGATTAATGGAAACAAAACCCTTAATATGTTCCTTATATTGAGATATTGACGATTAAATTATTGATTTGGATAGGTGCTGACTAATTTAGAACTTATTAATGACTTTTTGAAAGGTACTCTGTGATAAAATTGATGGTGTTTTCAATAATTCTAGATTTATGAAATATATCCAATAACATGAGTTTATCCTAAGTAATGAGTAATAATTAATGTTACCAATAAAGTAAGGTGGTAATTCATGTTATTTCCATATTTCTATAGATTAAACAATGGAGGTCCTCACATATTTGATATGTGATGATTAAATATGTATTTTAATAATATTTAAGGTTAATGATATGTTAATTTTTTAAGATCAATAACCTTCCTTCCAAAGTGTCAGATCGTGATCTTTTAAAAATGTTAACCGTTTATAAAATGGTTGATCATTGGATAATATTTTATAGGTCAATGTATTACTTCACCATATGATGAATCGTATTCTATGAGATGAAGTAGATATATTTCAAGGAGTAATGAAAGGAAATGATTATGTTTACTAAAATTTATATTTAATTATATTCATAGAGAATGATTTAATTCCTCAAAATGGGCTCGAAATAAAAATTTTGTCCTAATACCTTAATTTTTATTGACCTAATGGTCTTCTAAATCAACACATATTTATGGAATTGAGGCCCTAAAATTTCAATTTATCAATAAACTATTTGTTATTGTTGATCTCAACCACTACCAATAAATATTTATCATTTTCGTCCATGTATGTTTTTATTCTTACCACTAATGTTATCCTACTTAGAGACTTAGTTATA
The DNA here is from genome assembly GCA_963277665.1 of Viscum album. Taxonomy (NCBI): domain Eukaryota; kingdom Viridiplantae; phylum Streptophyta; class Magnoliopsida; order Santalales; family Viscaceae; genus Viscum; species Viscum album. The sequence continues at coordinate 2,037,785,581 of OY728156.1, forward strand.
TGTTAGTCCATGTGAACTATTAACATCCTATCATCTATTTTCAATAAAATGTTTTATGAACCCTTCTCATAGTGTAATATTTCAACATAGGAAGAAACAAACAATATATTACCAGGATAAAATTTAATTTATGATATTAAATTTTATTGTGGTGGGTATAATGTAACACCCTAATATTTTAAAGTAAAATGATGTATTAAATATCTTGTATGATACACACTACCAAGTGTTAGGGAATATAATACCCTTATAATTCAAAATATATTTACAAATTTAAATAGTTATAATATATTATATATATTTTAATGCATAAAAAACTAAGTTATCATGCGTTGTAAGTAAGAGAGGCTTTCTTCGATAGCCTATATTACAAACTAGACTATGTTTTACCGAACAATTATATATTATTAAATATTTATTATCTAATATATTAATATATAACATATCAATTAAATATATAGGTATTAATATGATTAATTAAATTTTGAAAATATATGGTTTACACAAATGTAAAATGAATTCACTGATTTTAAATTAATTATATATTAATGTTAGAACCAATTAAATATAAAGTGAATGTTTTTATATGAAACTATTTTTATAATGAAAATGATATTTTACCCTATTAATTTAAATAAATTACCATTACTGAGTGATATTAATGTAATATATATATATTAATTCGATAGAATATTTTTTTATATTCATCCAATAGTTTTGTTATTCATAAGATAAGAACAAACATAATATTAAACATAAAACGCTATATCTTTATTAAGGCATTTTTACCTCCATTTAATGGAGAAACAATTTGAAATAATTTTTTTTACTTTTATTGATTATATAATTAAAAAATAAAATTCATATTTGAATCAGGAACATAAATATAAGGCTGGGGAAAATTATTAGTATTTTTTTGTGAAGTTTAATTGTTTTTTGAAAAGTGAAAAATACAGAAATTTAATTAAATACTTCTTTTCCATGTAATTTATTTATATGGTTAAATTAAATTTTAAATTTGTTTTAAAGTATAATATGATCAAATTTTTATCATTTATTCAAATTTAGGTCCTGTAAATCAATTTAATATTTCAATTGATTATAAAAACATAGCAAACTTTTGAACATTTATTAATTTAAAAACAAGCTTGTCGTCACATTTGCAAGATTAAAATTAAATTAATCTCTACCAATTTTTTTATTTGAATTTAGAAAAATAGATTTAATATTTTAATTTTAAATAATTTATAATTTCAAATTATTTAAACTTAGTTTTTGGTAATGAATATTAATGAATGTAATTGAAATTATTTACAACGATTATGGTAAAATTAACCTTAATAAGGGACTAAACATTAATTTTAAGAGTCCAAAAGACCTAGAAAATTTTCAGAGACCCATTTCATTTCCATATTTAGAACCTATAATCAATTTTAGTTTCTTTTTTTAATTATTCAGTTCTTTTTAATTGGATTAAACATGGATGTAATTCACTTTAACAAAATATACAAGAGTTCTACACCTCCTCCATTATAAAAAGGCCTCCTCTCCCCCACTTACTCAAACCTATCAAGACACTTTTTCAAGACCATTTTCTACCAAAATATATTCTAGAAATACCTCCCATAAAATTATAAGCCTCACCTTATTCATAAATCCATTTTAGGATGCTATTTTTTTAAAACCAAAATGGAGTTACCCTTTTAAGAAGCTACATCTTTCCTTAATCTCTTTCGTTTTTTCCTTTATCCACCCCCTAAAATATTATTATTATATTATTATATAACAAAACAATTACACATAATTTACTTTGATTTTTTTATGTTAATTGTTCTACATACACATACACACACTCCCATCCAACGGGTAATGAACATACTATTTTTGTGAACGGTGAACTACCGCCTCACAAAACAATGTTTATTTATTCTTCCCGTACGCCTCTCATGGTGCTCATTATGATAGAAAATATGTTTATATATTATAAATATGAAATTTATTATGTATTCGTGATTATGTAGTTCTTTTATTATATATACCATTATAATTTCCAATTTCTGTTAATATGATAACATCGTTTTCGGGTGTGTGGACAACTACCTCCTCAAAGCAATGTTACTCATTCATGTTATATGTATAAGGTATAATAGATGATTTTAAAAATAATATGTAAAATATATAACATATATATTATACTATAACTATAATATACATATTAATAATTTAATTTTCATTCTTTTAATACAACAGAGAAATGAAATTATAGTTCATGTATATGTATGAAATACAATCATTATGAAGGGTGAACATAATTTCTTATCTACAAATATTATGTATAACTATAAATAAATATTTAGTGAATATATATGATAATTAAGACTTGGATTAATTTCATTAAATGATGAAATCATGAACTAATGAATAAGAAAAAAATTATAAGTAAAAACATACTTTAGAAAACTAGGAAATTAACACCCAAAATATAAAAAATACTGATGGAGTTTGAACAAATGAGTAATAAAATATTTCAAGAATTTAATATATGATATTATAAACATTATAATGGTTATGATATAATTTATTAATATATTTTAAATTACTATACCGGAGGATAAATGCCACAAAACAAAAAGAATGGTTAAGATAATGGATTTTCATCTCACTTTTTACATCAGTGAGATAAATATCATATTCACAACATACTTATTTTATTGGTAAATATAGTTAAAATTTAGATATAATATATCATGAATTAATTTATAATAATTTTATTTATATTTCTTAGTTGTTCATAATTACATTTGGGTATTCTAATTCATGTGTTCCCATAGTGGTATTGTATTTCATCTCAACTTACATTCCAATGAGATTTTTTTGTTATGTGAAAATTCAATTGTATATGCTATATATACTGATATTTGACAAGTTATTTCTTTAATAACATTAATCTCATGATATTATATGTTTCATTTAATTCATGAAGAATTATTATTTAAATTTTTAAATGTGGTATGATACACTATTGAATGTTTAAAGATTATTTTTCATCAAGAATATTTTTTTGTCAACAATCCTTATTGTTACTTATAATCCTCTGAGTTATTATTGATAAATCAAAATTATTTATTAAATATGGATATTTGATAATGAAAATTATTTCATACATTTTACTTACCCTTACTATGCATTTTATCTCACCCTTATTATTTTTCCTTTCTCCATGTTATGAAGAAGATATCTTTGAATAAGATTTAAAGGATATTTTTTATTTCGATTTTTATGTGTCATGTTTTTATTTCATATTTCCCATTTTATTATGTGTATAATGTATGTAATCTAAATTTCCAAGACTACTAAACTGATCTTCCCTTAGGGATTCAATTCTTTGTAATCATGCCAACGTAATAAAATAACGCACCAGCTTCATGCTTCTCAGATCGAGGCATTACATATCTCCCTTTTTATTTTGTATTTAATCCCTTCACATTAAAGTATATGATTTCATTCTCCCCATAATCGTAACACTCTAAATTCCTTTACTACCTCCTTTAATAATAAAATTCAAAGGAGGTCCTTCTAAATTAATTTTCATAGTCATAATTTCTCAAACTACTAGTGCCCAAAAGATAAGAAAACAAATATCAACCAAAATATATAAGCCTAAATAATTCAATCCATGATGTATAAAAATTGTGATAGGATTTAATTACTATAATGATGTATATTTCTTAAAAAGACTCATGTTACTATTTTCAAGTCATCATGGATTGTTTGTCATTGTTTCCAACAAAAAAATTGAATATGAATCCAATAATAAAAACATAGAAAACAAAATATATTAGTATATATAATGCAAAAGGGTTATATCTTGATACTCCTAAATTTAAATGAGGAATTAAAACACTAAATAATAACCATTTCTTATCCAATGTAATTGTGTACAATGGTTTATTAATGATTTATTTTATTTTTTGACTAATTACAATTTACTCAACTTGGATCACTCAATTCCCAACGTTTTCATTAATAAAATGATAACCAATATCACTATGTTTTTTATTGGAGTGTTGCAATAGATTTTTATTGAGTTAAATAGCTCTATTATTGTTATAAAATATTACCATATGTGCTTTCACTCTCTCATTTATATCCTCCATTTTATAATTTATCATTAATATCTAGGTGAAGCAATTAGTTACTGAAATATAATCCACCTTTTTTATGTTAAGATATATACATTATTATTTATTAACCATTTATTTCTCACACTTTCTCCCTAGAAATGATTCTCTAACACTTGTGGATATTCAGTGTACCACATCACTAGGCCAATTTTCATCAAGAAAAATCTAAGATTTCATAATCCTGGTATTCATGAAATACCAATAAGAAACTAAATGTTCTATAAAAATAACTAATAATCTGTATCACTACATATTGATATTGTTCCATGTCACTTCTATGGATATAGGATACCAAGCATGTTGAAAAAGTGACATTTAATAAAGTTATGGTCATGTATTGAAAACTCATGATAATTATTCTATATAAAGTAAGATCCACAGACTTACCATCATCGTGTTTCAATAGATTTGATATAATGGAAATAGTGTTTCACATGGGTCCTCAACAATACATGTCAAACCTCTTTAGTTGATCATTTTAATATTTAGTATGTGAGATAAAAGTGTATCTCTTACTAAATTCTTGTAGCCCTATAAAACACACGATATCTTTTATCATAGAAATATCATATTTTAATTCATGATTATATTAATCTACTCATATATTATGCAACTATTCCTCCAAATATAATATAATCCACATGTACAAGAACCATAAACTTGTCCTCTTTGGACATATTCACCTAATGGTTATAGTCCAGACTACCCCTTTTGAAATATAATTTCTCCATATATAAATCTAGTTGAGCATGCTATGTACATATTGCCTTTTCTATGCTATATAATCCCTTCTTTAATTTTTATACCTTATTTTCATCATTTCTGATTATAAAATCTACTGGGTGTTAAATTAAAACGTCTTCCATGAGAGAACAATTCTGAATAGTATCTTTATATCAATTTAGAAGATCCTAAAACCTCATTGAATTGCAATATCCAAGAAGAGTTAGATTTATTAAAGTTGAGTCCTTGGAGAAAATTTTCCTTCCAAATACACTCATTATATTTGATGACAGTTTTTATAAAATCCTTTCTTTATTTTGGATAACAATACGAGGGTCAATAAAAATTTCAATCTTCAATATTAATCAATATTGGCATAAGACTGACCAGATCAAAGCACCATGCCATTATTTTTTATTCTTCATTATGGAAAAAGATATAAAAATTACAATGTATATATGTAATACATTTAAAATTAGAAAAACTATAGAAATAAGACAAACAATGTACTAGATCATCAAATTCCTGTGTATTTTCCCCTTTTAGAAGAATTGTCTGAGAAATAAGGGAATGTTTGTATAACTCCAATCTCTTTGAAATCACTTATTGTATTCAGAAAATTTGAGACCCCACATAACCTGGATAAATACACATCTTAAAATTAGGTTAAAAAAAAATCGATTCAATGAATAGGATCCATTAATATTATAACATAATTGATCCTCATTCTTTTGTACATCCTCCCCACCCATGAAAATAACTTCTAAATCCACAACCACATTGATATTTCCCTTAACAAGGTGTCTCTCAATATCAAAAACATCATCACAAATGAATAACCTCTCCCTAACCTCGATCATAATAAAATTATTATTTAATAATTAATATTATAATTAATAAGTAATTTTATAATAACTATTTACTAAGTGAAATAATATAATCAATAATAATTAATTCATGTAATATAATTAAAAAATAAGAATACAAAAAAATAAATGATAAGAGACCCTATATTGCTTTAAATAATAAAAAATAATAATAATATAATTTATATAATTGATAACTAATAATATAATTAATAATTATCAATAGAATAAAATTATCAAATAATAAATTATATAATTTGTAATTAAGAATATAATTAATAATTTAGAATAAAATTAATAATTTTTAATATAAAAATTTAAAAATAATGTAATTTCTAATTTTTAATTTCTAATTATTGATAAAAAAAGGAAAATAAATATAAATTAATAATATAATTACTACAATTATTAATTATATTAAATTTAATATTAATTATTAATTATGTTAGTTAATTATTGTATTATACTAGATTATTTTTATATTTCTTTTGGTCTCACCACATATCAATGATCTCTGCCAGTTCATTAGGCTCCATTTCCACTATGGAAAGAGAATATCTTCTTCAATGTGTTACCGTTGTCAAAATAGGTAACCATATTCTCATGAAAAATGATGTCCACTACCAGACACCATGATGGCATATCTGGATCTGGCAAATCAATAACAACGATGATGGTGATAGGATCTAATATAGACGTCATATTCTCGATATCATTCAGAGATGGTAATGGTTCCTTCTGGTCCTTTATTGGTGTAGTGGTATCCGTAAAGTATTTCTGCTATTTCACAATGTAAATCTTACAAAATTCTGGCAGGGTTCCATGGTGAAAGGAAATGGGGATGGGTGGAGTATAGCGACCCAACCTTTTATTAAATTACTATTAAATCATTTTAAAGATAAAAAACATTATAGTATTACACATAGAGGATCCAAAGGTTTAGTTTCTTGGGAAAATTAGGACAATACATAAAAATTACAACATCAAGCATAAACATTTATTTAATTTCTTCTTCTATAGCTTCTTATTGGCACTTGTCCTCTTCTTAGCACATGTAGCCACCTAAGGATATACATCAGAAGGGGTGATCTAGAAGCCCAGTAAGAGGATAGATAAGAACAATATATCATGGGGAGAGTATAATCATAACATGGTAAAAATATAATGAACATGAGAGGAAGCATAAATATAAGACTTGAAATGTGGAAATGCATAAAAATGAAACATCATATCTTAGTGGTTCACTACTACACATACTCGTGAACAAGGATAAAATATTTTTCACAAATAATTTCAAATTTAATCATGATATTCATCACTTTACCCAATTCATTGTAGCACTATATAATTCCGGGCGAACCCATCACTTTGAATCATTCATATTGCGCTATATAATTCTTGGCGCACCCGTCACTTCATAATATTATGATTATCATGCATGCCAAGTAGAACATAAATAAATAATGAAAATAACAAACCCATGGTAAGTAATGGGTTTCATCTCATAAGAATACAGTCATAAGCTTTGGGTTTCCAAAAGAAAGAGGGAAAAACATAATTGATACAAGAACCATCAACCATGAATGAGAGGTAAAAGTTGAGTTCTTAAAAGAAGAGTTCTTTTGGAAAACATTTGGATTGACATAAACATGATTATAAAACCTGTATATCCCATAAAATGGAATAAAATGATTAAAAAATGATCTTTAATGAGTGAACATATCAAAAATGGAGTGAGGGAGGTAAAGCTAGAAGAATGAAAGTTGGGTTTGGGAATTTCCCCTTACCTTGTATCTGAATTCTTCCTTCTCTTTAATGTCCTGTATAATGACATTATATTCATTAATTAGAAATTATATAACATTTTATACGTTAATAGGATTCATTCTTGTTTCATTAGGTCATTTTATCTACCTTTTTATAAATAATAGAGTTAAAAAACATTGTTCGGGGATGTTCGTTTTTATGGTTTTTCTTGGGTGGTTCACTTGTATTCATAAATTGAAATTTGGGTAGAACATGGATAAACATATAGAACTAATATTAAACGGTATTAATAAAATTATAGAATTTAAAATGATCTTATAATGAGTTATATCATATACCATGTGGATGAATCATTAGATAAAAATTAAATGAAGATTTTTGGGGTTAATTTGGGCTGTTTTTCGAACATAATGAACCTGTTTTAATTTATCACTTAGTAATATATTCATAATTTAGTTACAGAACATTAAATAGGACATAATACATATAACATATTCTGTTTCAACCATAAAAATGGTTTCATGACCATATCTGAATGTAGAAATAGAAGAAGAAAGCATGTCGTTCTTAAAGGTGATAAATTAACACCTCACGAACAACATTGTCTTTAATAAAATAAAAGGAAGAGGAAAAGGGGGTTGGAATATATAATATCCCATTATAATCATATAAATAAATTATATGTATAATAATGGAGTTACAATTCCATTTCCATGAAGATAGGTGGAGAGCTATCAAGAAATGAACTTGATCCTTAAAAGAAATTAATGTAGAAGAGGGAGAGAAATTACCTCTTAAATCCCCTTCTTGAGATCCTCCTTAAGGAAGCTAGGCTTGGTCTTTTGATGGGACCATTAGATCTGGGAAGTTGAACAGGGGCTAGAGAATATGTTTGGGCCGAGTTTAGAGAAGTAATGGAGCTTGAGAGGTGTGAGGAAATAAGGGTGTGAAGGGTGGATTTTATAGTGGAGGGGAGAGGGGTTTCCTTAATATAAATTAATTAGATTATTATTTCTTCTCAAGACAAAGAATAGTGAGTATTCCAAGACCATAAATAGTAAATTTATCATGTGATCCCAAACCAAGTGGCCTTAAATCATCATAACATCACACATGACCTTATAATTAACTTATTTAGCTTATTTTTTTAAATTACTGTATTTCACTATTCATAAAAAATTCAAGTAATTCAGAAAAATCCGAAAACTATACCCAACAATTTTTTGACGTGTAGAATCTAAAATTGAATTCCATTTTTCAAAAATAATTTTCTAAATATTATTAATTTAATATTTAATTAAAATCATAATTTAATTAAAAAAACAGTTTTTAAAAATTAAATCTTACTTTATAGTGCTTTCAAAAATTATGTACGGTCTTATAAAATTCTCTAAAAACTATAAGACATTGATTCAATAATTTATGAATACATTTTAGGGAAGTAATATTTTTTTAAAATTAAATAATTAATTATAATTAATTATTAATGACTTACAAAATACTAAAACGTTTACTAAGGCCAAATTTTCACTTTCTAAGATGTCTAAATTTTATTTAATTATTCATGTGTATGGTTACTCTTATGTTTGATGATTTACTATTCATAAGGTTTATAATACTATTCATAAGGGTGTGTTACTATTCATAAGGGTATGTTACTATTCATCAAAAATTATTTTTGTTTTATTAGACTCCAAAAATCATCTTCAACACAACCGTGTATGTCAGTTTTTTGAAATTCAAAACATATAAGTGAAAAACTTATGTTTAAAGGTCACTTGTGACATTTTAATTCATTATGTTGTGTTTTTATGACTTAAATATAAGAAGGGAATTTCCACTGAAATACTTTGGGTCGTTACCTGGAGGATAGGATTTATGAAAATGGGAAGGGAAGAAAGAGAATAAAGTTTGTCATACACTAGAGTAGTGGGTTCAAAACAAAGGGAAGAGAGGGAATAATCCCTTTATATTTCGGTCAACTGAGTCACAATTAACTACATTTTTCAAATATTTTATTTAATTGAAGGAGATTATGTTTATTTTAGAAAATAACATAATTATATTTTTAAAAAGTGTAAAATAACACATATATTATAAAAAACCCCCTATAATAGGTTCTACGCTTTTATTTTCATCCCAAAATACAAATATTCATAAATTGTTTTATATATTGTTTTAATTTTTTCTTTTTTATTTAGAAAGGAACGGCATAAAAGGTGAACTATTGAGTCTTAGACACCCATTGGATGTCTAAATAATGGGGGGATAACATTTCAGGATCGTTGGCCAACTACTGTAGAAAATCTACCATTTCTATCACCACATAGGGCTTCACACCTTCCCATGTACTATGCTCCACCCTACTACCACCAAATATGCACGAGTTTTATTGAAGGGAAAGATGAAATTGAGATTTCATAGAGATTGGATCATAATATTAAATGTCATGATTCAATAATATAAAATTTACTATAATCACAAAAGGAACCTCCCTTTACAATAAAAGTATTAGACAATAATTCTACTCTCTAGAACCTGATAAGACCTTCTCCCATGCATTTATCCCATCTAAAAACGAAACCTTATTCTTAAGAAACATTTTTTAGCTACCAGACACCGTGAACACATAAAATATATAAATCATACCACCATCATGCAATTCATTACTAAAAATCCATTTATTCTTGAATGTGGCATGTCCCCATGACTATATGAAACAACCCCCCCCCCCCCCCCACAATACCCACATCCTCTATATCCCCATATATCATAATAAATTTGGAATAATTTTTTATATAGTGGTATAGAATCAGTGCCAAATTGGAACAACACAAAATAAACATTATTTTTGTCCCTCTCCCTCTTAAAGTAGTTTCTATAAAATATCATAATTTGGGCAAAAAAATAAAAATCATAACAGAGATTGTTTTTATAATTATTCATTAAAAATTACCAACACTAAAGTAAAATAAAAAACATATCAAATAATTAACATATTAATCAAAATAAATAATTGATATCAATTAATCAATTTCTTATTCACATTAAAAATTCATCATTTTACACCATTAATATATTTTCATCTCTATCAATTCAAAATTTATTATCAAAAAAATAATATTTCTCAAAAATTTCCCATTCTATTTCCTCTATAAATTATTTCTCATCAATAATCCATTATAAAAAATATTTATCCAAACAAAATAATTTTAAAAAGAAAATTCATTTCACGCATTTAACATTCATTTATCAATTAAAATTCAGATTTAAAATATATAATTTATCATAAATTTTTATGAATCTTCTACTAATTACAAAAAAAATGTTTCAGATTGACAAGGATTATTAAAGGAGATGAGGGTTTTGAGTTACCCACCTTAATTTAATGATGACTGTTAATCCTTAATCTATCAATAATTATTAGTATAAATTATATTCGTTATACATCTTTACCTTTCATCATCCATGGAACAATGACACTATAGGTTTCTCCCTGGAAAGAATTGAATGAATTAAGAGAATATCAGAGAAAATTTAGTCATGGAAATAATCCATGAAAATGGATATTAGTCATCAAAATGCCCCAGAATTCATTTTCATAACTTCCAATAAAATTCCGTTTAACATTCTCTTCAATTTAACTCATTAAATGCCACATAATAATTTACTCAAAAGACATTCCATCAATATAAATAAAATATATGAAAATTTTCATCAAATATTCCATATCTTCACCACCATATATAATATTCCAAATAATCACTTTATTAAATTTATATAAATAATCCATATAAAATAAATTATATAAATAAATATTAATTATTAATTCAACCAAAACATAGATTTAATGAAAAAACCAACCACCTTAGTAAAAATTGTCAAATTACCACCCAAAGGTAAAAATAATATCTTAATCCAATTATGTGCTCAAAATTTTATTCTAATAACAAAAAAATAAAAATTTTATCATTGTTAGTCAAAATAAGATTCAAAATTTTAACAAAATCAAAAATTAAAATTTTTAAGAAAATATTTTCTATAGTTTAGAATGCACTATTTTTTTCTTAATTTCATTACTAAAGGAAATTCATGAACACTTTAATGATATATTAAAATAATAAGATTTATTATTTTAGTAGTTAAGTATTTTCACAAAGTCATATTGTATTTAATCTATTAAATATAAAATTACATCATGTTTAAAATGTATTATAAATGAAAGTTTTTTTCTAAAATCAAATCCAAGTAAAAGAAAGTATCAGCATAGGTGTTACTTTTTTTAAAAAAAATATTACTAAATTGTTTAGATATTTTTTAAACATTAAAATTATTATTATAAAATATTATTGTAATGTTGGAAAGGATATCACTGAGGATATGTATATAAAACATATTATTGAACAAATAATTTTTATACTTATTTAAATCACCACAATGGTCACCCAACGCTAGTACTATTATATTCAAATATAGTTATATAGATAAAAAATTGGGATGTGTGGGGAAGAGTGTTTATGTGTGATGAGGACTATGCATGAGTAGATAAATGATAAGAAAATAACCACAAAGTATTTTTTCATGCACATTACAGCCTAGGGTTTAAATTACAATAAATTGAGGGAACCTATAATTAATACTTCTATATTTTCATTTAATTATATTACGGTGGGGATTTTTGGGAACAAAATTAATCTTATAACAATTTTGGAGAAGGGTTGTTGGAAAACATATAATAATGTTGAGACACTTCTCTAATCGTTGATATTTAGGAGATATCCAAATGCAGGCATTTGTATTGTGCATGGAAATGATTTTGGATGATCATGAAAAATTATTTCTTCACAAATATCTTTTTTTAAGGAAACTTATTTTTAAGAAATCACATGTTTTTATTTTTTATATTTTTATGATTAATTATTTCATATAATTAATATGAAATATTTAAATAATAAAAATGTGGATGAATTGTTACGATAGATTTTTATATAATTTAATTCAATATTTATTTTTGTTTTTAAATGGAAAAATTACATGATAGAAATAAGGAAGTGTCTTATAAATTAATTAAATTTGTTTTAAATATTATTTGGTGTAAACAATTTAATTTATTTTTTGAAGTGTACATAATTTTTTATTTTATTAAAAATATATAATGGATATAAAATTTTGAACTAATATTTAATATTTTAAAACATGTTACAATAATATTTTTGGTTATTTAGTTACCTATTTAGTCTATTAGGTATTATCAATGTAAGAAATTTTATTTGATGGTTTTATCATAAATCACAATATTTTTTAAAATATATTTGATAAATGAGGTTTATAAATTTTCAATGGTTTTGTCAATTATTTTTTGTTCACATTATAAATTTATGATTAATTTAATTTTTATTCATATTATCTTAGTTGAATTTTAAAAAATATTTTTGGATTTTTATTTTCTGTTTTGTTAAGAAAACATATAACCATGGTTGGAATAACAATATTTTACATGGGTGTTTTCTTTCCAACTAAGTATGGTTATCTCAATTATGAAAACTGGATAATAATTTTTTTTTGAATATGTTGTTTTTAAATTTGAAATTAATTATTTCATAAAAAATATTTATTTTATTTTATTTGATTTAGTTTTAAATGTTTATTTATACATTTATAAATAATGATTTTTTTATTTATTAATAATAATTTTAATATTACATTGATAATTTTCAACGGATGTCTTATTAAATCCTCATGGTTAGTCCAAGTTTAGTTTTATTTTAGTTAAATTTCAAACACATATCAAAATTATCAACTTTGAATTAGAAAAAAATAGTGGGTTTTAGTCACCTCAACTACAAAAAAATTAATTTTTAACCAAAATTATGTTTAATGATGGGTGTGTATTATTTATAAAATGTAACAATTTTTCATTTTTATTGTACTTACAAAGAATATATAAAATAAGAAAATATCAATGATAATGAATAATTATAGTACGCTTCAATTCATTATAATATGAAATTATTAATTTCCATGATTAACAGTATATATTAGGAATAAACCTAAATTAAATTTGAAATGTGATGTGGTTATAATGATTGAATGCGTGATATTAGAATTTAATAGATTTTTTAGGTTAAAAATGTGTTTTATATGATCAAAAAAGTAATTGATCTCGGATTTTCATTAAAAAATAATACAATTTTTTTCCAATTATTTTATTTCCTGTAGGAGAAAACCACATGTATGTTCAGAATGAATTTTGATTGGAATTATCAAAAATATGCTTTAAAAATTTATGATTGTTTTCTATGTTAAATATGTCTCCAAATAATTAAATTAAAAAAATAAGTTAATATTTCCTTGAAAATGGTAGTGAAGAATCATGGATTAATTTTTTACATTTAGGAATGTACCACAAGTGAATGTAGTGTAGAAGGAGACCCATTACATTCCCCGAAGTCCCAATAAATAGTGGTCTATATAAAAGGCCTGAGATCCCATTTTTTGCCCCATCCATTAAAAACCATGAGAATCTCGTGTTTGGCATGATCATAATGATCAAAATTACATTTTTATAGTAAATAAATTATTATAAATTTTTTCAAAGAAACTCATATTTCCAGAAAAATATATGACATTAATATAAAATTAGATTTTGATGTATATTTTTATACCACACTATATTATAAGATATCATATAGTCAAAATGATTGATTTATTTGATGTCATAACTCTTATTTAAGATTAAAATATTCAAAAATTCATAAATACTGAGGAAGCGAGATCACATTTTTACAAAAATATATGGAAAATTCCATGAATTAACCCTTAAACATTAAAAATGAGTCACACATTAATTTGGAGACCCTCTATTTACAAAAATTTTCATTACATTAATTTTTTGGAATATTAATACATTTTACAAACAGAAATTCTAAGACCGCAATTGGTATAGGTCCTTTAGAAACGTGGAAACATAAACATCGATACATAGGTGAGATAAATAATCTCCCACTTGGTACTTATTTTCTTGAAACCTTCTTAGACAAATCAAACATAGTATATATAATCATAACCTGTTGGGAAGAAATATAACATGGGTGATCTCAAGTGCTCAATAAGGGTAAACAAGGAATACATGTAAGCATAGACATGTTCATAAGCATTTGAGAATGTGATCATGAAAATTCAAGATCATACCCTATATATCAAAGATCATAACAGAGATCATTACAGAGAGATTGACATTTAATAATACATGAATCACAACGAAATATATAGAATAATCCCTGAAATCATATCATGGGAATAAAACATATAATTTTATCAATCACAGATGCTTATAATCTGAATTCTATAGAAGCCAAGGTATCACTTCCTAGACCATATTAGTGGAAAAAGTCTATTACTAATCTAGGTGAACCTCTATCCCAGACCTGAATTACTGAACTGAGTAAACCCATATTCCGGCACTATATTAATAAACCGAGTAATCCCTCATTCCAACCATATATTACTAAATAGTGTAGACTCTTATTCCAGTCTGATATTGCAGAACTGAGTAAACCCTAATTCTGGTCCTATATTACTAAACCAAGTAAACCCTTATTCAAGTCCTGTATTAATAATCTGTGTAAACCCTTTGTCCAACCCTGTATAAGTCATGAGATATAAATCGTTACCCAATGATTTATAGGGATATATAGGTCCCACCGGTTTCATAATTAAATCATACATACATGTTCCACAGAACATATCAAGACCAATGAAATTAAATGGGTATCCTAAACTTGTAAACATATCATAACCTATGGAAAGTGTTTTAGTTTTCATAATTAGTTCCTAAAAACCATAACCCGTAAAAGGGAAATGAATTTCATATAACTATAACCCATAATGGATAACTGTGTTTCATAATGACCATGAAATTAAGCAGAACTCATTCATAAAAGGAAATTTATGGAACCTTTATATCATTTCCTATAAGGTATGAGTAAAATTAATATATTTCATCTTATATGGAAACTAATTTGGAAATATCCTTTGAGAACTTTTCTTGAGTAAAATATCCTTTCTTGTTTTAAAAAGGATTTTCAATACATAACACATTATAATTTTTTTTATAGAAATGTTTTTAAAATTTTATAGAGGAAACATTAAATCATTTTGAAAACCATTTTCCTTGAAAAAATTTAAAATAAGCTTCAATAAATTTTAAAAACAGTTTTCTTTTAAAACACTAGAAAACTTTTAATGAAATCTTGAAAATGTTTCAAAAACCATTTCATTGAAAGATCTTTGAAAACATATAAATAAGACATAAAAACATTTTGAAAATAGTTTTTCATAAAAACATATAAAATATGTTTTAAACCATTTTGAAAACATATTTACTTGAAAATTTATTTTAAAAACATTTTTTAAATACTAACCTATTTATAAATACAAAGAGAGAATCGAAGAAATGATGGAATGTAAATCCGTACATGCGATGTCAAAAGAACAATCCAATTACACCGCAAAAAGGATAGAAAATATCATTGTTTTGAAAGAAAAAAGAATATTCCCTTGAATATATTGTTAAAATTAAAAATGGGGAAATTTATTTTAGATATAATAGGTTAATGGCATATTATTTCTTGAAACCCTTTTTAAAAAACATAGATTTCTGACCAAAGAGAGGGAAAAGTCATGATTTCCTAACAAAATTATTAATTATCAAATGTACCAAAGAGTAAATAATGGTACCAATACATGATTTTATCATGAAATAACATAGTATAAATAAACTAATGAATATTATTGAGAGAAATATCAAAATATTTCATCAAAGAAATCATAAACACAAACAATCTCGGAAAACTATGAGATTGTCTCAGTAAACTCTTATAACTTGGTATATTGGGATATATCAATCCAAGTAAGTAAAAAAAATTACATTAAGCATATAATATCATGAAAATATTGAGACTAATGATATTTAATGTAAAATTTATGTATATGCTCCTTGAAAAATAGTTTAGGTGCATAATAAAACCTAAGTCTCAAAGAAACAAAATTCTACCCAAATTTTTTTACCGATTTGGTAACTATTGAAAATAAAACCCCATGAAATAAGGATCATTAGATTGGAATGTGAATTATAATAAATTGAAGATAAATATACAAATAATAAAATCAAGGGATGTGCATACACCACACAAAAGTAAAGAGTGGTGAACAAAGCTTGCTTCTCACGGAAATTTTAGGTTAGATGAAATCCCTTTACCTTGTGTCTTAATTATTTATGTACTCATAAAATCTCCTATGTAATAAATATTAGTTTATTATTAATATTTTATAGAAGAATATTATTATACATAATAACATATATGGTTTTATTATGACCTTATATTAATAGTTTGTTAATGATGTTATGAGAAAGTTTCACATCAGGTAAAATTCACTATGTTCTTCGCATGTATCTTAATTTGTTATATATTTGGTGCTTGTACTTATATAATTATTTCACAATGTAATAAGTGATATGAATACCAGTTATAAACATTATATTTGTATTATAATAATATATAGAATATAGGAATACAAATTGGATACACCGTTCCTGGAGATGGTTAGCCCTGTGTACGCATGAATGTTGTTTTTATCATTATTGTCGTATTGAAAAAACTATGTAAAATATATATATATATATATATATTAATATATATATATATATATTAATTATAATAGAATTTAAATATCAAATATATCATATAAGTTCATTAAACTCATCTCTAATACATTCCATGTTGTCTGTGAACGAATCACATCACTTTGAGGGTGTAGTAGTCCACACATCCACAAACAACATTATCCAATAAAAACAAAATGTAACATACAGAGATGTGTTTTTTAAAAAGAATACAAGACCATAAATTCACAATAAATATAATATATGAAATATATAAATATATTTTCCCTCATAATTGCCACCATGATTGGGGGTAATGGAGAAGTGGACAATCATCGTTTCATGAGGAAGTTGTTTGTCGTACACATAAACAAAATGTTAATCATTCATTAGATGGAGGTGTACGTAAGTGTAGATCATACACTTTTAATAAAATAATCCTATAATATTAAGGATAATTTTTTTTCACACAAGAGTTTAATAAATTGATTTTATGGGGAGTAGAAGGAAAATAAATGGAAGGAGCTTGAGAGAAGACATTACCTCTAAATTGGGTAACACTTTTTGGTTTGTGCCAAAAGGATTCCTTGAGAAGATTTCTGCACAAAATAATGCTTCATGATAGAATGGAGGATTTTTTGGAGGCTACATGGGGCGATATTTGAAAAATATAAATGTTTTGAGTGGTTTGAGAAATGGGTAGAGTTTGTGGTCTTTTATAAGGAAGGAAAAAAGATTCCCGTGTAATTTTGAGAAACAAGGCAGGTGTGAAAATGATTTTACAAAAAATAATTCTTACCAAAAATACCAAAATCGTGAATTTTTGGATTATGGACGAAAAATGGATAGTAAATTGGGTGTTGGGAAAGTTTCTAGGTCATTTTGGCTCTTAATTCTAAGGGTTAGTTCTTAATTAAGCATAATTTGTCCTTAACTACTGTGATTAATTTTAATCACTTTTAAAAATCATTTTGGGAAAAAATTATCATTGTCTTATTAGACTCAAAATATTAGACTGAATATAATGTTTTATGTAATATTTTTATAATAAAAATCAGAAAATTAGAAAAATTAAGATTATTGATAATCCCGCAAATGGTA
This sequence comes from Viscum album, assembly GCA_963277665.1. NCBI lineage: Eukaryota > Viridiplantae > Streptophyta > Magnoliopsida > Santalales > Viscaceae > Viscum > Viscum album. Next base: position 2,037,803,886 of record OY728156.1, read on the forward strand.
CGAATTAACGGGGTGTTAAAGTAAGAAAATGTTCAAAAGTTTGATAAGATTTTTTATTCAGTTTCAAAGTAAAATTGATTATAATGAATGAAATTGTATTAATAGATCTAACATTTTTCTTTATTTAACTTATAAACTATTTAAAATATCATTTATCATTAATAATTAATTAGACAAAATTTTTTTTTTAAACAAAAAATATTTATTTTTCACTATTAATCAAAAAATTATATTTCTCAGAAAAATCCAAAAAATTTACCCTACGCTAATTTAAATGTTATGAATAAAAAATGAATTTTATGTTATCAAAATACATTCCTAAATGCCTATAAAATTAATTTTATTATTAAAATATTTTCATTCAAGAAAATGGTATTTTTAATAGAAAAAAGGACCATACCGAAAATTATATCTTTCAAGATCAATATGTATTATTTATAAAAAAAATTAGAAAAAAAATTCGAAAGTAAATATTACCATTTATATAACTATTTTTAGCAGTTAGGTTATAATTATTTCATTAAATTAATTATATATATTTATATGTTTGTGTGTGTGTGTTTCATTGAAACTCAGTGTTACGTGTATCATATGATAAGTCAGTGTTGCTTGTAATGAAAGCCATGTTGGTATTGCATTTAGTGCAAGACACATTTGTATTTTTTTGAAAGTAATGTTTGAATCAATGTTTTAATATATATATTTATATATATATAATGAACTATTTCCAGTGTAATGCAAAATGATAAATATTGAAAAGATAAATTAATTTGAAAAAAAAATTCTCAAAATCTCAAGGTGATACATTCTACCCCCTTAGAATTAATTTCTCCCTAAAAATTCTTTTAGGTTATTTAAAAGGTTTAATTATTGTAATTTTCATTCACAGAAACCCACTTCATTACAACGGATTCTAAAACATCCCATGAAAGGGAAAATTTGGAACAATAAATGTTACCCCAAATGCATTATAACAAGGTTTCCACATTAAAAATCATAGGTTGGGAGTAAATATTGGAAATGTTTGAAAATCGAAAATATTTATAGGGATATATTGAGTTCATCAATCACAAATCAGTGAATGATGAAAGGAATGTTGAGGGAATCAAGGTCATAAATCTGTGAAGAATTTAGATTCCATTAGTTAAATATAATTTATGGTATTTGGAAAAAAAATTTGTATCACTTTTAGAACATTGAATCATGGAATGGATGTTATTAAATTAAATTTGATGAAAAATTAATAAAATATACCTTTAATGGATCTTAAGTCCCATAAAGAATTTTTTTTTATAGATTTGTCTTAAAAAAACATTCATTAATCTATAAAAATAAAATGTTGCACTTATTGTTCATCATAAAAATTTATTCATTACAAATAAATATACATTAACTAGGACATTTCATAGGCTAGTGGTAGGTATAAAACCCTTATTAATCTTCGGTCATGGGTTCAAGTCCCACGTAGCCTTTTCAGACAAGATTGGTTCTCACCTGACGTACATGATGTCCTTTTTTTGAAACAACACTAATATAATATATAAGATTTAAATCCTCGAAATAAGGATAATCACTGATTTACCTTTTAACCAATGTTTTCCACACAAATTCAGAGCACAAATACTTCCTCAGATGCTTAAAATAAACATTTTTGGAAAGGTTAGCATTATAACCCTCTCAATAGTGAAAATAATGAACATTAGAAGAAGAGTCATATAATTAGTTTAAAATTTATTCTCCTGTATAATAACAATTAGCTATAGGTTTTCACATTCCAAACATGTGAATAACCTCAACATATATTCTCATTAATTACCATAAATCTTTTGTAAAACATGTATTCTTATTTATTCCAAAGTATACTGGATTTACTCCTTCAATCCAAAAAATTTTAAACTTCATCAATGATAGCATAAACCACCTATAAACAAGCCATTACTTAGTTTCAAGGTAATCAATACTATCCAAATTACATATTTATATTCAACATATATTTATCCATACAATATTATCTTATTATAAAGTACATAATAAGGGTTTTCTTCCTTTTACCAAAATACCATCTTGTCATTAAATCACATAACCATCCCATAAGGAATATTTAATATAAACATGAATATACAGAGTGAAAAACATAAGTATAACCATTATTATATATTTCATTATTCACAAAATTTGAATCCAAATACATAAATACATTGATTACTTCTTCCTTAATCCATTAACAATGCTACCTAATATTATTACATAATACCTCTTTACTTTCACGTTTCATCTATTTTATCATCATCATCAGAAAGGTAACCATTTCTCTCACCCCCATGAAGATTATACTCATTAACATTCCTCTTGGGACATTGGGTTGCATAATGACCATTTTATCGACAATAAAATACATAATATATGATGACAATTTAGGGAGGCCAAAATTTCCTTCCATTTCATTAACGAAACTCTTAATATTTCCCTTACAGTCACTTTATTTGTGTAATACTTTTCCATATTCAAAACACCTTCTTTTTCCTCTAAGACATTATATGATTCTTTCCACATTCTTGACACAAAGGAAATTGAATCGTCTTTCCTCTAGGGTATTCATTACCCGAACTATCAGGGAACTCTTCCTTTCTATTCCTTGGTGAGTCTGAGAGTTGGTTAAGGTAATCATTGATAATTATCTTCCTTAAAAACTGATTAGTTGTTATCATGAAATCATTCACACTAGTGATCATCCCACTTGACCACGGATTAAAAAATCTTCCATCCTATTCAACTATAATCCGATTCCTTCTGGTTCCCGCCATTCACTAAAACCAGATGCATAGTGTTAGAATTACTTATCTTAGTAGAGAACCACATAGCAATGAAAATAATTACATATAATATTTACAAATAATTTCACCTTCCATAATCCATGACACCTTGGGTTTTTCCTTGGTTATTCATAGTTATCTTGTATCTAAATCTTTCATTATTGTTCATGTATAGTTTGTGAATTCCCAATGAAAATCCCTTAGGAATGTCAAACTAGGAGTGCAGCAAGACCCATTGTCATGTACCAGAATACCTAGAGTCAACCTCAGAATATCGTTTCAGAGTTGTTTCCCCAAGGAAAATTTGTGTCCGAGCCACATCGACTTTTACTATCCAGATATTGATGTTTTTTCTAGGAACCACTCACTCTATCCTTTTCCAAAATAACAAGACATTTTCCTAAACATAAACTCATCCTTATACTTATCCTTAGAGACATTCCTAGACATATGCATAGAAAAATACCTATGGATGTTTCTAAAGTTATCTCATCCTTGTTTATAAAGGTTAACTATACCTTTTTTCTGACCATAACTGTAGTGAACCTATCTTTACATACATTGAAATTACATAAATTTTTAGGAATACATAAAGATTATAGAAACAGATGCATGATGACCATTTATGGTATAATGCCTTTGGAAACATGGAATTATAAACACTAGTATATAGGTGAGCTACCTCATCCCCCACTATGTTCTTCTTGACTAGCACTCTTCATACACACAACATACATTGTGCATGTCATCATAGCCTAAAAAAATCAATAAAAAAAGGGGTGAAGAAAATTTCTTATTAAGGGTAAACAAGGAAGACATGTAATCATAAACATGATCATACGGGTATAATAATTTGATCATGAAAATAAAATATCATACCCTATATATCAAAGCTCATAATAGAGATCATGGCCTAATGATTGGATGTTCATAAGATATGAATCATAATGAAATATAGAGAATAACCCATTAAATCATAACATTGAAAAAAACATTGAGTTTTGGAAAACACATAAGCATATAATATGATTTATCTAGTATCCCATGAATCACTACCAAGACCATCTTAGTGGAAAAAGTTATTTACTTAACCAGGTGAACCTCCATCATAGCCCTGTATTACTGAATAGAGTAAACCCACATTATTATACTATATTACTGAACAGAGTAAACCCTTATTCCATCATTTTATTTCTGAACCATGTTAACCCTCATTCTGGCCTTGTATTACTAAATCGAGTAAACCCTCATTCCACCCATGTATTATTGAACTGTGTAAACCCTCATTCTAGCCCTGTATTGTTGAACTAAGTATATAATGGCACATAATTTACATAAATTTATTTTACATAAAAATTGATGTATTTTTATCACAATGTATAATAATTCCATAATAGGACCATATAGTTATATTGAATTTAGAAACTCGGAAACATAAACAACAAGTTCTGAAGACAACTAAATTGTATCCCACTTATACATTCATAACTAGAATCCTTTTGAAATATCATACTTAATACCCTTCTTCATGACCTGAGGAAAAGAAACATATGAACGGTTGAGCTCAAATGATCAGTAAGAGTAATCAAGGGAAATATCAATCATATCATAATCATAATACATAAGAACATAACATTGGGAAGTCTTATCCTATATATGAATGATCGTGATATCATATCATGGGATATATGTTCACAATAATTAATGGAAAAAATCCACAAAAGTCAAAGTATAAGATATAAAGTTTTTGGGTATACACATAAGAATATAAAATCAATTCTTATTAGTCAAGGCTCATTTTCAGGACCATTATAGCAGACATAGATCATTACTGAACTGGGATTACTTTCCTTTCCATCCCTATATTACATAACAAGATCTACTTTTCGTTTCATTCATGTCTATCTAATGTGAAATAAATCTTTACCCAATTCATTAGGGGGATATATTTTTCCCACCCATATCATAATGATATAATTATTACATGTTCCATAAAAACATAAATCGTTCATTATAGCTAACTAAAGGAAATAAAATGGGTTTATTAAGCATCATTCCAACATAATCCGTATAAAATTAATGGTTTTCATAAAAATAAATCCATCATAAAAACAATCAAATTGAAGTAACAATATGGATATAAATATAACCTTATTTAGGGAATTTCAACTTAAATAGAAAATAATTTTGATAAAATACTAGAAATTAATTCTTGGAGAAAAAATCCTTTATTCTTTAAAAATGTTTTCTTTTCATCAAATTCAATGGAATATTAATAGAGATGAATTTAATCGAAAATGCACATTAAATATTGTAAAGTAATATTCATGGAAATAATTCATTATGGAGATGTAAAAATCTGATCATTACGTATTAATTAAATGAACATTCTCAGCATAATTTTTATGAAAAAGTCAAAAAGTACCTTGAATCGAATAAAAAAATTCATTTCATACCATTTAATAAAATTTTAAAAAAGGATAAAATTAACTTTAATAGATTTTAGAATAATTGAAATAATATTAAATACTTTGGAAACATGAACGAGGGTGATAAATATAACCCAGTAAATACTTACGTATAAATAATCTCAGATAATAATGACTTTAAAAAGTCACCCCTTACCTTAGGTCAGATATCCTTTATATATGTCTGAAACTCCTATATAATGATTTAAATATTGAAATTTAATTATTATAAAATCATATTAATTTTTTTGATTTCATATATAATCATATTATCATCATTTTTTTAGTAATATTTCATTGTCACTCGTTGTTCGGATATTAACTACTTTATGTTTATATGCATGTTTTTTCAGATAAGTTCACATTCTAATTCATAGGATACATTTATATCATTTACCTAATTATTTTAATATAATATAGGTATATTTATTCATTACATTCATGTATATAATCATGGTTTATTGTAAATTATGTAGAATTAATCACATCGCATCAATGAGACGATAGGTCGTACGTACGCACACACGACGATATCATTCCAATATTTGTGGAATTATATTAAAGTGGATGGTCTATAATTTATAAAAATCAGTATCATGTTGTAATAATCATATATAGTTATTATTTCCATCATTATACCCATCCAAGTATGGTGGTGGTGAATAAAAATTTTCACCGCAGCGTGGAGACGGTAAGTCGTACGTTCAAACACGTGGTGATTTCATTTTTTGGGGGATGTCTAGAAGGTGGAATATGGTTGTTTCATAATTATTATGACATTTGAGTACATTAGTGATACTAATGTTATTAATTTATAGTGAAACAACTAATGAATAGTATGTAGAAGAATAATGTGGTTTGAATGAATCGATAGAAGACATTACCTATTCCTTGAAATGATTATTCTTAATCTCATCATAGAGCACTATAGATAATCATTGAGGTAGAAAATAACCTCTTTAATGTAAATAGGGAAGTTTTTAAGTTAACATATTTGGGGATATACTTTAAGGAATGCCCAATCTGAAGTGAATTGTTGAGGAAGGAGGTTCTATTGAATAATGGAGGTGAGGGGAACTTTTGGAATCATTATAAATAATTATTTATATTAAAATAAAACCCTACAAAATTAATATACAGAACATCCCAATATCCAAGATTAGATGATATAGAGGTTTAATCTCACCAACCAATAAATTTTTGACAACATTCTCAATCAATTTAATCCTTATAATTTTAATTATCACTTAGTTATTCTATTTAATTTTTAACTAGGGAAACAACTAATTCAATAAAAAAATTATGCAATATCTACTTTTTTGATGTAAAATAGACCATAAAAAATATATTAGATCATTTTATAATATATACCAATTATTATATATTTTTTTAAAAAAAATTAGTGACTTTTAAATAAATTAATAAAACATTATTTTTATAAACAATCAATAGTATCAATTTTGATACAATTCAATTCACAGATTTTAAAAATAATTAGTAAAAAAAGATAAATTCCAATAGACAATTATATAATATTACTATAAGGTCATGTTCAACTACAAAATTTATTATACATGTTAATTATACCAAATTATATTTACATTAATATTTTTAATAACATTTATTTGATATTTCTCTTAATAAAATAATTACTACACAAATTTTGTTTAATTATAAAATATTATTTTTTGTTAAAAAAATTAAAAATAAAATACTATTTTAATGATAAATCTACTAGATTTTGTATTAATACATGTGTGATAATTTTTCTTGTGAAAATATAATATTTAAAATGTTATACTTATTGAATTATGAAGGTAGAAAATTTAACATCACCTTAAATAAATCAAGTATATGTGCCATAATCCCTTCTATAAGGCTCAGAATAGTCCATAAATAGACCCTCAAATGAATATGGTCGAGATATACTCGAACAATAATATTATGTCTAGATTTATTGATATTTTAATGGGTTTTATTATTTAAAAAACTATATTATTGATTTATCATCAATTAAATAATTTCTGCATCATTAATGTGTAAGCTATTAAGGTAATTATTTATTTCATAAAAATTACTAATAAATTACCAAGATAAATAAAAACATTTTATCTTTCAAATTAATATTTACAATAGAATTTATATTTTGTATAACTCTATAAAAAATGACATTTTTATTAAATATTAAGTGAGGCATATTTAACTTTTCATTAAATAAATTAAATTAAATATCCTAATCTCATCTATGTGGATTAAAATGGATGTCATTTATAACCAATGAAGATTTAGGTCGAAAAAAAAACTCATACAATGATATTAAGACAACTGTTAGGGTAATTTTATAATAGTATTCTTACCCTTAAATACCTGGTTTACCCATTTACTGTATGAATAAAAAATACCAAAGTTACTATTCATAATGCACAAAAATAAAATGAATCTATTTAGATAATTTGGACCCATTGATTCCAAATATTGAATCCATTTTTCAAAATTAAAAATACAATATTTGTTGTAATGAATTTAATATTATCCTTGTTGTTGGAAAGAGAGGACATGTTTTAAAAGTCTAAACATGACAAAAGATTGTAATGTTTTTACCTTTGAATTCAATGTAAAATTAATTATAATGAAATAAATCATATATAATGGTAAAAATATATTATTTTGATACTCTAAAAAAATATTTAAATTCAACCATATAAATTATTTTTATGAAAAATTTGTTTTCATATAAAATGTTTTGTATTTTTACTATTAATCAAAACATGAAACCTGGCAGAAAAATATAAGAAATTCATCCAAAGTAAATTTTTATATCCAAGTTGAAAATTAAATTTTTATTTTTCCATATTAAAATTATAAATGTGTCAAAATCTTAATTTAAATGGGGTTCGCCATTCAATGGATTAAAATTACCTTTCAAAAAAGTAAATTTTGTATGCATCAAATAGGGTTTATTGAAACCTTATGACTAAAATCTCCATTAGATGAATATAAAAAAATCTTTTTTTAGGTACATAACATATATATCTCAATAATTTCCTTAATTTCATTACCAAAACTAATTCACTCAAAAATAGAAATATCCAATTGATTTATATTTTTCATAAATAATTGATATCCAATGAATTCAAAATGCATTTTCATAAGTTAGTTTTACTTATTATAACTAACGTAATGTCTAGTATTAATGATTATATTATAATAAGGGTATATTTTTGTTCTTTTAAACTCATTATTGTGTGAAATGTAAGTTACTAATGAATTATAATTAATTAAAAAAATATGTCATAAAAACATCCGGGTGTTTCATTATTCTACCTTAAATTAAATTTCAACTATGAAATTTTTTACTTGGAAACAAATAGATGAAGGTACATATCCCTCATCATACCCTCATTTTCCCACATAACTTTCCCAATTTGGTGGTTTCGCAATTATACTTTAACTTAGAAAATGTTCTTGATTTGTAGAACTTTTTCGCAATGATCCAGAATCCCTATCTGTTGTTCTTCATAAGAATGATCTTTCTCCGGCGGTACAACTTATGATTTTAGTACATGTTAAGGATAATTTGTGTAATTTTTTAAGAGAGATATATGGAAAACATCATTAACTTGATAGAGATTCGATGGAAGCTCCAATATATAAGTAACCTTCCCACCATGATCCATAATTTCAAAAGGATCGATATACCTAGTGCTTAGCTTTCCTTTCTTTCAAAATATCATTACTCTCTTCCAAGAAGATATTAAGAAAAACAACTTATCACCCACTTCAAACACTAGGTCTTTTCTTCGTTTGTTTGTATAACTTTTTCTGACTCTGAGATGCTCTTATTTTTTGTTGAATATATCTAAAAGTTTCTTCTATTTCAACAACGACATGATGTCCTAATAGCTTTCCTTCCCCAACATCATTCTATAAAGTAGATATTCTACACTTCCTTCCAAATATGGCTTCATATGGAGCCATCTGGATACTATAGTGAATGATTTTGATGTATGAAAAATCCTTCAAAGGTAGGTGTTAATCCCAACCACCTTTTAAATCCATAGAGAAATCTCTAAACATGTCATCCAGAGTTGGAATTATCCTCTCAGACAGACCATCTATCAGAGGATGTTATGTAGTGCTGAAACATAACTCTGTAGACAGGGAATGCTGATGACGTCACTAGAACATTGAGGAAAACCGTGGATCCTAATAAGATATAATGGAAAGTGTTAATCTATTCAATATTTCCACTTCAAATACATATATCCAGGAAAACTAATCAATAGAGAAATCCTCACTAATAATAATGTATTGTGATGACTTCATAAGGAAATCAACTATAACCCTGATTGAATTATTTCCTTTTGATGTTTTAAGAGGTCTGATGAAAAATTCCATTGTTATGTTTTCTTATTTCCATTCTGGTATGGGTAATGATTGTAACAACCCCTTGGAATTTTTTCTCTCATCCTTAACTTGCTAACAAACCATGCATCAAGATACATATTCAACAACATCTCTTTTCATGCAATCCTATCCGAAATACTATTTCAGGTCCCTATAGATCATTGAGCTTCCAAGTTTAATAGTGAATGATGAACTGTGAGCCTCATCCAATAGATCCTCTAATTCTTCTATGGGAGGAATAAAAAACTGATACTTAAAAAACATTATTATTCCATCAAATTCAAGGTTGAATTTGGGAACATTTCTCAACATCTTTTGTCACTCTACATCTTCCTTTTGTGCCTCCTTAATCGTCACTTGTATAGATGGTGGAACATTCATTTGAGAAAGATATGATTTCTCCCCTTCCTTTAAAATTTCAGGATACATCCTTAGAAAATCCATAAATATTGGATCTTTTGTGATCCTTATCACAGATAGGCTAGCATGGTATTGTTGACTCATAGAATCTTCTTCCATTTTCTCTTTCCCAAGGTTGTAATGTATTGATTAGTCGTAATATTTAATCAAATGTATCCATCTTCTTTTGAACATACTCAGATCTTTTTGTGTGAAAATATACATTAAACATATAAAATTATTATTCATATCACACCATTCACCATATAGATAATTCATCCATAACTTAAAGAAAATATTACAGCAGCTAACTCCAAATCATGAGTTGGGTAATTTTTGTCATTGATTTTCAATGGCCATGAGGCATAAGCTATCACCATATCATTTTTCAAGAGTGCGCATCCTTTCCCCTTCTTAGAATCATCACTTTAGATCCCAAACCTTTCTCCATTACATGGATGTGTGAGCATAGGTACACTGGATATCCTTCTTCTTAGATATTTGATATTATCTTAACATTCCTCCACCTATACGAACTTAACTCCTTCCAAAGTTAACATGGTTAGTGGATTAGATAATTGTTAAATATATTTCACAAAACATAGATAACAACCAACCAAACCAAGAAGACATCAGATCATAGTTACCATATTTGGTATCAGACTACATTCAACAACATTTTTTTGATGGATCCATAAAAATACAATCTCTTGATATTATGTGACCAAAAAATAATATTTTCTGAAGGCAAAATTCGCATTTGCTAAAATTTACATAAATATTATCGTTTATCAGTGTCTTAATTACAATTATCATGTGGTCTTCATGGTCTTCCTTGATCATAGAATAGACAAGAATATCAACTATAAAGACTATTGCAAACTGATCAAGATAGTCCCGAAAGACTATATTCCTTAAAACCATGAATATAATGGGGGAGTTAGAATGACTAAAAAGAATTACTATAAATTCATAGGGTCAATAACTTTTACAAAATGTCATCTTTGGTATATCCTTTTAACCCTAAATTGATCATATTCTGAATGCAGATCAATCTTGGAAAAGTATTGAGATCTGCATAGTTGTCCGAATAAGTCATCAATATGGGAAAGATGAATTTTTCATGATAATGATCTTTTTAAGATATCAATAATCAATTAAGAGTCTCATTGATCCATATTTCTTCATAAAAAATAGAACAATTTCTCCCCAAGGTAACACACTAGGGTGTGTGAATCCATTATCAAGATTCTTGTGGAGTTTCTTCTTAAATTCCTGAACCTCAATTGGGGACATTCTATAAGGTGCCTTCGAAATAGGAATATCACCCAATATGTGTTCTATTGAAAACTCAACTTCATTATTTGCTGGAAGACCAGTAAATTCATCTACAAAGACATCATCAAAATCCCATTCAATGGGTGTATTCTTAACTGTGTTTTTATCCCCATCCATTTGAGATAGATAAAATTCATTTATATGAATCAGGACCCATAATATGGAATAAATTATTACTAGAATGTTATATTCATCTTTGCAACATTATATGATCATAGATTGATCCGTAATATGAAATTTGACATCCCTTCCTTGTAAATTGATATGATCTCAATAAAGATAAAGACAATCCATGCCAGGAATCACATAAAATTCTTCTATAGGAATTATCACTAGATTTTTAGGAAGTACTTTCCCAAAAACATCAACATGAGAAGAGTTATAAACATTTGGTGCGACTGTTTTTCCATAAGGATTTGGCACATCTGACACAATATCTAATTTCTGAGGTAATATGGCGATAACCATAAAAAATTATTTATAAATAAATGAGTGGGTGGATCCAAAATCAATAAAACATTTTTTACATTAGAGAGGATATTAAGTGTACCTTCACAACTTCATGATTATAGTAAACATTTCCAATAGTGATTTCATTTGACTTTGCTTTGTCACTATCCTTATGAGTTTTCGGACATCAATCATCAGAAAAAATCCTCAGATTAAGGAATTGATTTCCATAATTCCCATTTTCCTGGAACATGTATCATTGAATTGAAAGAGTTTCATTCTATGTATTCTTTTCTTTATTCACATCAGTAGTAAACTTTTTCCCATCACTTCAGTATTCAATAGTTTTATGACCTTCTTTTCCACACATAAACAATTTAGTAGTCCCCTTAATATAATTTCTTCCATGTTTCTTTCCACACATTGATCGTAAGGGAAAACTCATGTTTTTTTAATCGTGGTCTTTATATTTTCCTTTGAATTTCAATTTTCTCTTATTATCAAACCCATAGGACTGATGGGTTACTCCACTCTCAATTTCAACCATGAGAGCACATCAAAAAAATTCCTCACAGCTATTAAATTCCATTATGAATTATTCAATTCAGATAATTGGTTTTAATTCACTAATGAATCAATTAATTTTACACTCAGATTGAATAATAATTCTATAAGCATACATTTCAAGTCTTGTAAAATTTTATTCTTAGGTAACTATAGATTCGTCTTCCTTTTGATTATGTTCAACGAACTTCTTATTCGTATTTTCTCTAAGAATAAGAGGAACATACATATTGAATAATATGTTGATGTACTTATACCATTACATGGAATCAATTTATCCTCTTTACCTCATATTGTTGATAAGATACCACCATTGATCAACTTCACCTTTCAAACAATAGATAGCTATGATGAATTTATCATGTTTAGAACAATGTAGAAATGAATTTAATTTATTAGTTTTACTAATCCATTGTTTAGACACTAATGGATCAGAAGACTTGCCGAATGAAGGTGGATTCTACCTCGTGAAGATCTCAACAGAATGTAACTCCCTCATTTTTTCATTGGGATGTCCTGCATGATTTCTAACTAGAGAATGTTGTGTGATAAAAACATTAATATTTCTAATTCCAACTCCTATGAAATATGTTTGATTATGAGTAAATTTATTGAATTGCCCATCAAATTCAATAATAAAATGGTTCCTTCGGGTTCCATCCATTGATTAAAACCAGGAAGTGTAGTGTGAGAAACAATAATCATAACTAGAAAACAACATGATCAATACAAAAATTACAATTTAGGAAACTTTATATTTTATACTATGTTATTCATGGTTATTTATAAAAAAATTTGATTTTAATCTATACTTATACATATCCTTATGGTTTTTACTCAGTATTTCTCATCCTAGTTTTCAAAGGTTAAGTATACCTTTCATATGATACTATGTATAACAACCCATAGTTTACAGAAATTGATATTACTTCAATATTGTAGTATATTTATTACAAAATATAATAAATATGGTTTCAGATCATATATGTATAGTGTCTTTTGAAACTAGGAAACACAAACAAATAGTTCATAAAACATTTACAGTTTCTCCAACTTATATCTTCATAACTGAACTCCCTTTTTGACACATCATAATTAACACCCTTCTTCATGACCTGGGGAAAAGAAACTTATTAAAGGGTGGGATAAAATTCTCAGTAAGGGTAATCAAGGTATATATCAGTCATTTCACTATCATAATACCTAAGAACATAACATTTGGATGTGTTATCCTACACATGAAAGATCTTGATATCATGTCATGGGATATAAATTCAGAATAATTAATGGATGAAAACTCAAAAAAGTCAAAACATTAGACATGATGTTTTTTGGAATAAAAATGATCATATTAAACCAATTCATATTAGTCAAGGTTCATTGACTAGACCATCATAGTGGAAAAATTTTACTGAACCAATTTTACTTTCCATTTCCACCCAGTATTACTGAACCAGGTCTACATGTTGTTCCAGTCCTCTCTATCTTGAAAGATATAAATTTTTACCCAATTAATTGGGGGGAGATATAGGTCCCACCCATATCATATTAAAATCATTCTTACATGTTACACAAAAACATAAACCATTCATCATATCATAAGTCAAGGCTCAATAATGGGATTGTTAAACATTGTTCCATCATAATCATTATAAAATAAATGGATTTCATAAAAATAATTCCATCATAAACACAATGACTTAAAATTAATACTATGGATATAAACATAGAACTATTTAAATAATTTAATCATAGATAGAATTGTTTTTGAAAAAATACTATAAATTAAATCCAGATGAAAATGTCACTACTTTTTCAAAAATAGTTTCTATCCCAAATTGCCATGAAATTTTAAAAGAAATGAATTCAATTGAAAATAAACTAGAAATATTGTAAAATATGATTCATGTAAATACATAATTATGAAGACATAAAAATCTGACCATTCCGTATAATATAAAAAACATTATCCTTGTACATATGCCGGAAAAGTCAAAAAAAGTACCTCGTATTGAATTACAAAGAAATACTTCTTTCATGCTGTTTAATAAAAATTCACTAAAAGGTAAAATTAAATTTAAAAAATTTAATAAGAATTAAAAAAAGTATTTCATACTATATAAACCTAGAATTGGATGATTAATATAACCCAATAAATACTTACGTTTAATCAAACTCGGATAACAATGAAATCACAAAATTATCCCTTACCTTTTGTATTATATCCTTCAAATGTATCTGAACCTCCTATATAATGATATTAATATTTTCATTAAATTATTAAGTAATAATATCCATTTTTATCATATCATATATGATCATATTATCATCCTTTTGTTAGTAACATTTCATTTTCACTCATCATTCAGATATTAACTATTTTATGTTCTTATGAAAGATTTGTTGGATAATTTCTTGTTTGAATTTTTAGTTTATAGTTATAAAATTTAAATAATTATATTTGAATAATATATATCATATTTATTCAATCCATTAATTCATATAATCAGGTTTAATGAATATCACGTAGAATGAATCACATCGCGTAGTGGAGACGATAGGCCGTACATACACACAAAAGACGATATCATTCCCATAATTTTTTAACGGTATTGAGATGGGTGGTGCATAATAATTAATAATTAGTATCATGTCATAATAATAATTTATATTTATTATTTCAATGATTATACACATTCTTGTAATGTGGTGGTGAAAAACAGATTACACTACAGCATGGAGGTGGTAAGTTATACGTACACACACGTGGTGATTTTGTTTTTTGTATGATTGATATAAGGTGGAATATGGTTGTTTCATAATTATATTAACATTTACTTATATTATTGATACTTATATTATTACTTTTTAATGAAAAAAATGATAAATAGGAAATAGAAGAACAAATAAGTTTGAATGAATTGGTAGAAGAGATTTTCTCTTCCTCGACGGGCATCCTCTAAATCTTTTCTTAGAACACTAGATTTGGTCTTTGAGGATGAAAAGAACCGATATAATGTAAATAGAGAATTTTATAAGGAAAGAAGGGTATGGGATGGAAGATCTTGAAGAATTAAAGTGAAGTGAAGAGGTGAGAGAGGAGGTTCCATTTTATAATTGATGTGAGATGCACTTTTGGAAACTCCATAAATAATAATTTATAATAAAATCAAATCCTATACAAAGAACCCAAACACAATTACCAATGTATTTTTTTAAACTATATAAGGTTGTAATTTCTTCATCCAATAAATGTTTGACAAATATTTCTTTCAATTTAATCCTTATATCTTTATTTAACTATTAGTTATTGTTTTTAATTTTTAACTGGGGTAACATGTAATTCAATATTATAAGTCTACCATATCTACTTATATAATGTAAAATAGGCAATAAATAAACACAACAGAAACTTTTATACCATATCTTAATTATTAAATATTTTTTAATTTTTTCAATAATTTTAAAATAAATTAATAAATCATTATTTACATAAACAGTCAATAGTATCATTTTAGACACTATTCAATTTATTGATTTTTAAAAAACATAATATAAAATAATAACCTTAAGAAAACAATTTTATTATATTACTAGGTGATTAAGGTAATATATAAAATTCATTAGACATGACACTTATCAAAACTTATATTTACTATAATATTTTTAAGAAAATGTATTTGATATTTCTCATAAAAAATAATTACTACAACAATTTTGTGTAATTATTTTATATTCTTATTAGTTGTATAAAAAATAAAAATAAAATACTATGATGAATAAAAATATACTATGTTTTAAAATAATTCGTTTATTGGAATTTATATACTATAAAATCAAATATTTAAAATGTTATACTTATTAAATTATGAAGATGACAACTTTAACATCACTTTAAATAAAATAACATAAGTGTGATAATCCCTTATATAATGATAAATTGTTCCATAACTAGAACCGTGGAATATTATGGTCAATATATACTCTTCCAATAAGATTTGGTAAAATTTTTCGATCTTTTAATGGATATTATTATTTTAATAGAAACTATATTATTGATTTTTCATCAATTAAATAATTTTTGCATCATTAATGTACAAGCTATTAAGGTAATTCTTTATTTTCTAAAAATTTCCATGATAAATAAAATCATTTTTCATTTTATATGAGTATTTATAATATAATTTATTTTTTTATAACCTTATTCAAAAAATGATTTTTTTTAAAAAAAAATTAGAGATACATATTTAACATTTCTTTAAATAAAATAAATTAAATGTCCTAATCTCATCCATGTGGATTAAAATGGATATAATTTCAAACCAAGGATTATTAATGTGGATTAAAAATCTTCCATTGATATTAATATAAGTGATAGGGTATGCTTATAATAGTATTCTTACACTTAATTAATCAGTTTACCCTTTTTCTATATTAATAAAAATTTACAAAGTTATTATTCATAATTCCCAAAAATAAAATAAAACTATTTAGATATTTTAGAACACTAATTCTAATTATTTAATCCATTTTCCAAAAATAGAAACATAAAATTTTCAGTAATTAATTTAAAATTTTCTCCAGTGTAGAGAAGAGGGAATGATTTTTAAATGTTAAAACATTACAAAATATTGAAATGTTTTTATCTAAATTCAATGTTACATAAATTCTAATTACATAAATTATATTAAATGATAAAAATTTTGATATATTTTTTCTCTAAAACCATTCAATATTATAATTTATCCTTATAAATTATATTGATGAGAAAGTTTTTTTCACATAAAATTTATTGTGTTTTTACTATTCATCAAAATATAGTTGTTATCAAAAAAATATCATAAATTCATCCATAGTAAATTTTTATATCCCACATAAAAATAACACTACAATGTTTTCATATAAAATTTTTTAATGTGTCAATATAGTAATTTAGAAGGGGTTTCCCATTTAAAGGGGAAAATTTACCCTTTAAAAATAGGTTTTTATACATCAAATATTATTTAATAATACATTGTGGCTAAAATTTCCCTTGGATGAATATAAAAAATATTATATTAATTATATAACAAATATATATCATTAATTTAAATACCAATAGTAATTCACTCAAAAATTGAATTATCTAATTGATTTATATCATTCATAAATAATTGATAGCTAATGAATTCATAATGCATTTTCATATGTTAGTTATACTTATTCCTTATAGTCTAACAGATAGGATATAATGGTAATTTTATACCAGTGCGGTCTCTCGGTTGATTTAAACTCAATGTGACATGCAATGAAAGTTACATAATAATTAAAATGTTTTAAAGAAAATATTTCATAAAAACATCCAGGTGTTATAGTGTAAACTCTCGTTCCAACCTTATATTACTGAACCGAGTAAACCCTAATTCCAACCCTGTCTATCTAATGAGATATAAATATTTACCCAATTAGTTAGAGGGATTTATTGTTCACACCCATATCATAATTAAATAATATATACATGTTTCAAAAAACATACCATAACCCAATAAATGAAATGGGTATCATAAATATGTAAACATATCATAACATATGGAAGGAGTTACAAGTTTTGTAATCATTTCATCAAAATAATAATCCAGTAAAGGGTAATAGATTTCATATATGTATAACCCATGCAGGATAAATATTTCTCATAATGATTATGACATTAAGAAAAACTCGTTCATAGAAAGGATATGAATGAAACCATTATATCATTTCCCATATGGTATGAGTGACATAAAAAGATGTCATCTTAGATGGAAAATAATTTTTAAATATCCTCTAAAAATGTTTCTTCATTAAAATATGATTTATTTTTTGAAAAAGTCCTTTTAATTAATAAAATCATATGAAAATAATTTTCTTAGAAAACACCTTGAAAACATATAAAAAGACATAAATTCATTTTGAAAACATTTTTCTTTAAAAACATTTAAAATAATCTTCAAAAAATTTTCCAACCATTTTATTATAAAAAACATGAAAACATTTAAAGAGGGCATGAAAATTTTTTGAAGACCATTTCTTTTAAATCACATTAAAAACATGTAAATAAGAATTGAAAAGATTTTGAAAATAGTTTTCCTAGAAAACATATAAAAAATGATTGAAATCATTTTGAAAACAAATTTCTATGAAAATTAATTTAAAAAACATTTTCATAATGATTAATGTTTTTAACAATGCAAAGGGATCTTCGAGGAAATGAATGTGGGTTGATTCATACACATTATACGAGGTCAAAATAAAATTAATTTTAAATGGTAAAAATGATAGAAAAGTATCCTTTTCAAAAATAGAAAATAATACTCCCTTGAATATATTGGTAAAATATAAAAATTGTAAAATTTTCATTTATATATTATAGTGGAATGGTATAATATTTTTGGAAACCATTTTTAAAGGACATAGATTTCCGATTGAACAGAAGGTAATGTTGTTCTTTACTAAAACACGTTATTAACTCTCTATTGTACCAATGAGTATAGAATGGTAAAAATACATGATTATATCATGAAATAACATAATACAAGGAAAATCATGAATATTATTGATAGATAGATCATAATATTTCATCATAGTAAGAATTAAAATAAATAATCTTCATAAACAATTTGATTGCCTCAATAAACTATAATAAATTGGTATCATGGGACCATGCTATCCATGTAAGGAAAGGAAATTAAATGAAGAATATAATATCATTAAAATATATATAATAATGATATGGAATGTAAAATGGATATATATTTTATAGGAAAAAGAGTTCAGGTGAATAACAATACATGAGTCTCAAAGAATGAAAACTAAGACAACTCATTTTTATAGATTTGGTAACTTTTTGAAACCTAAACCCCATGAAATAAGGATTATATGATGTTAAATTTGATACCCATAAATTTAATTAAAAGATACATATAATACAATCATGGGAAATAAATATACCACATAAAAGGAATGAGTTGCGAACATAGCCTGTATCTCACAGAAATTTAAAGCGAGATGAAATCCACATACCCTGTGTCTTGACTCCATCTGTACTCATACAAGATTCTTAAATAATAAATATAAGTTTATTATAAATATTTTATAGAATAATAATCTTATAAATAATATCATTTTTTTCTTATGACTTTATATTACCCTCTCGTTAAGGATCCTATGTTAAAGTACTAGTTCGTGTACAATTCCCTTTGTTTTTCATATGTATATTAATTTGTTATATCATTTTTCATTATACATATATCATGATTATAGAATAAAAAATGACCTAAATATTAGTTATATTCAGTATATGTGTATTTTAATAATCATTATAATATAGCACTATGAAATGAAATACACCGTTCACGGAGATGATAAACTGTACGTATGCATGAACGTTGTTTCCTTCTTTATTGTCACATTTAAAAACTGTATGTAAATAAAATATATATATATACACATATATATATATATATATATATTTCTAGTATAAAAAATATATCATATATATCATATAATTTCATTAAACCCATCCTTAATCCATTCCATGTTGTGTGTGATCGAATAACATTGCTTTGAGGGAGTGAATGTCCACACATCCTCAAACGAGATTATCATATTAACACCAAATAGAATGTAATGATATTTGGGTTGTAAAAGGAATAAAAAAGACTAAATATATAATAAATATAATAAATATAATAAATGACTTATATAAATAGTGTATCCATTATAATGGCCACCAGTATGTGTGGTAAAGGATAAATGAACAATCATCTTTCTGTGATGGAGTAGATCACCGTACACAGAAATAGTATGTTCAACATCCATTAGATGGGGGTGTGTATAAGTTTTGGTTATAAAAATTGCATAAAATCATCCTAGTATATGTATTATATTGGTTTTTTCACAAATTAATGTAATATAGGGAGTGTAATGTGTGGAGAAAGAAAATAAATTGAATGAGCTTGAGATAAGTGGTTTCCTCTAATTAGGGAAATGTTTTTCGGTTTGTGATAAAAGGATCACTTGAGAATATTTATGCCCAAAAGAAGACATAAAGTTATAATAAATGATTATTTTGAGGCTCCTTGCGCATATCTTTGACTAAATTTAACGGTTTGAGATGTTTGAGGAATGGTTAGAGGTGGTGGTCTTTTATAGGAATGAAAAAGGATTCACATTAAATTTCTAGAAACTGGATTGGTGTGAACATATTATTACCTAAAAGAGTCTTACCAAAAAAATAAATATATAATCAACGTTTTATGGATGAAATAAGGAATGAAATTTTTTTTGGATAGGTTTCCATGACATTTGTGCCCTTAATTTTAATTTTTAATTTATAATTATGTTTAATTTTCCCTTAACTACTATGATTAATATTAATCAGTTTAACTAATAATATTGGTCAAAAATTAACATGGGAATATTAGAAACTAAATATTATAATTAATACAACGGTGTATGTCAGATTTATGAAATTCAAATCCCAGAAGCTCAAAAAGTGTGATTAGTCATAATCCCACATACGGGACGAAATAACAAGGTTTTGAAGTTGGAAATGGTTCAAAACATTTTTAAGACTTTCCATTCAATTTCAAAGTGAAATTGAATTTAATGAATTACATTTTATTAGTAGATTTAATATTTATCTAATGTATCCATTAAACATTTTTATAATATCATTTATCATTAAAAATTAATTAGATAAAAATTCCATTTTCTAACTAAAAGGATTATTTTTTACTATTTGTTAAAAAATGATGTTTCTCATAAAAATACCAAAAATTCATGCTAGGATAATTTTGACATTTAATTTTAGAAAATAATGTTCCTTTTATCAAATTAAAATTTTAAATCTGTATAAAATTAATTTTATTATTAAAAGAGGTTATTCATGAAAACTGTATTTTAAACACAAAAAGGACTTTTCCAAAAATCATATCTTTCATTATCAAAGAGTTTTATTTATATAAAATAACTATAAAAAATATTTTAATTGTAGTTATTAATATTCATATAAATATTTTTAACTGTTATGCTATAATTATCTCATTTAATTATACATATTTATAAATATGTTTCATATAAACTCAATGTTTCATGCATCGTACACCAAGTCGGTGTTTCTTGTAGTGAAAGACAAGTAGGTATTGCATGTAGCACAATCCAAGATGGTATTTTTTTGTGTGAAAGGATTTCTTTACATAGGGTTTTAATATATATATATATATAAAGAACTATTTTCAGTTTCATGTGAAATATATAATATTTAAAATATAAATTAATTTGAATAATAATAATCATCAAAATCTAGGGGTGTTACAATTATTATATTATGTGATGTGACCAATATGATTTAAAATAAATTTTATAGTAATAAAACCTTTTAAAAATCACAATGAGTTATCTATTATAGTTTTTAATATAGTTTTATTTCATAAACATATCATTTAAATGTAATTATATTTCAAAAAATTTGATAAATAATGTATTTGGATAAAAAATATTCAAGTTTAATTATTCAAATATTTGTAAAATTATTAAATGATATTTTAAAAATATCAGAATACATAATTATTTGGACATGGATAATATATTTGGGAGGGGTTTTTTAATTTTTTAAATCATTTCATATCATATATGTTTTTCACGAAAGGCTCTAAAAATTGTAAAGAACATCCTACCTCAAGGTCATTGATGTCAATTTCATGGATAAACCACCTTGTGTGGTTCTAGATCTGGAGTGGAAACCTCTACATCGAATAAAAACTCCCCAGAAGCATCATTGTCACTATTTTCGACACATCAATGTTTAATTTTCCTCAAATATCCCTAGAACAAACTCAAAATAGTTTATTTAAAATAGAAATATAATATCACAATAAATATTATTTCCTTCCCCTTGGATAATTTTTAAATTATCAAATTACTCCATATTATCCTTACAGATAAATATAAATCATTTCTAAGAGAAATATCCCCATTCAACATGTGATAAAAACATATTAGCTCCAGAATAATCCTTGAATAATTATTATTTATCATCATTGATAATTATCCCCAGAATAATCTTGGATAAAATGTTAAAATTATTTATTTATTATTATTGACAACCTATTGATTATTGTCATTATGAATAATTTACCAATAAATTATAGAGGCTTGGGGAGAAATAGATTTAAATACATATCTAAATGAATACCTAGAAACATATATCATTGAAATAATATTCTCTCAGGGAAACAAGATAGTGTGTGTTCAGCCTCACATGGACAACCAAGAAGCCTCATATTTGTTTGTATATTGATTTAACAAAACTAGAGCAATAAAATATATGGGCAGCTCAGACTCAAAGAATCAACTAAAAAATCAACTAGGATCAAATAATTCTGAATATAAAACCATGTACTGGTGCTCTATAATAATAAAAAAATAAAATATCATCATTTTTGTGTGTTTTATGTGATCCATACTAGATTATTGATTAGTATCATCAACAAATTTGAGTTACAAATTTAACCAATTAATGATTTCAATTTTAATTATTTTTAGCAAAAAAATTAATGAAAATGAGTTGTAAATTCATTCTAGGGAATATAAAGGAAATTAATGAGAAAAAATGTAAAAAAGAACTAGCCTTATTCATTATGAATTTGTTACGTAAGGGTAACATTGTTTTACCAATGAAGTGGAAGGTGCGCTTTTTCAGTGGTTCCTCTGCCCTTATGTAGTTATGCGTTACCCATACGCATCTCACATAGAGATCCTATACCCATATAAAGGACACACATTCCATTATTTTGGGGAAAAATACCATTATTAAGCACATGGACAAGCTATTTACACTAACATGAATTATTGTTACCCTTTTGAAAAACTTATAAAAATTATTCTTCCCTTATATAGTTGTGAGTTTCCCATATGCATCACCCTTACACGAGACAGTACCCTTGCGCAAGTTGGTGATCTTAAAAATAATCTATATTACCTTTATGAATGGATAACATACCCTGATGAATCTTTAGAAATCATCATTACCCCTAGAAATGTCACACTTTCCATTTCATAGTGCACAATGAATGAAAAATTGAGTTACCCATACAAATTTTCTCGATAGCCTTACACAAAACCTATAAAAAGGGTATGCCCTTACGTAGTTTATAAAAAAGGATATTTACCCATATTTTTTTGGGTTAAAATACACTTCTACCCTCACATAAGGCAATTAAACACATCTTGATCCTTATAAAACACTATAAATATCAATAAACGATACTTTTTATGGATGAAAAATGATTCACACATAAAACAACTTACAGAATAAATCTAAAAGTTGTTTTAAGTATAAGTTAAAAAATGAAGGTATTGCAATAAACTCTCATGACTTCTAATCCCTAAGAATTATCTCCAACAATCTTTCTCAGGAAACATAGGACACTAATCTCCAACATAATAATTTGACTCCTATGTCACATCTATGATTCATAAATCCAAAAAAAAAATTGAACAAGTGGTACTATCTTACCTCGATAGACATTCTCACTAATATCTATAATATGCATTGAGAACTCCTCATAAGTTGAATATGGCTCTAAATCAACATCTTCGTAGTATATAACCTATTTATGGTTGGACATGTATCTCCAAAGATAAGAAACATAGAACACATCATGCATGCCTCGATAAAGGGGGGAGATACAAGTAGTACACCTTTATCAAAACTTATTCAATGATCACAAAGGGTCCAACTAACTATGGTTATTATTTACACTACATCCAAAGAAGATGATTCCCTAACCAAGGTGACACTCTCAAGAAAACCTATTCTTCAATAGAGAACTACAATGTTCATCTACCTTAGCCTACGTACGAACGTGTCTTTCTCTAAGTGGTTTCAAATTACATTATAATCATCTTGATCCTCTCAGAGGTCTCCCACACCATGTTATTCCCAATAGCTACTCAGTCACCTATATTAAGCCAACATAACATTGAGTGGAATAGTCATTTATAGAGAGCCTCAAACTGTGTTATTTGCATGAAATCCATGAAGTTGTTCTTGTAAGATGAATATTCCAATGAAAGTTTCTCATCACATGAATCATTGATGTCTAAACACATGTTCAAATCATATCCCTATGAGAAAATCATCTTCTTTGACTGTTCATCTATTTAAGGATGGTACATTGTTCTCAATCTCAACCAAGTCCCTAAGTCCCGCAAAAACTTCTTAAACCATGATATCAAATAAGTATCTCTATCAGAAATTATTCTAAAGGAAACTACATGTTTGTGTATGATCTCATAAACATATATATTTATCATATCATCTAACAAGTTAGTTTTTCATATAATTAAGAGGTGATCCACCTTCATCATCTTATCAATAATCACCCAAATAGTGGCATGAACCCTCAGGGTACTGGGAAAACCAATCACAATGTCCACCATTGAATAATACCACTTCCATATGGGAACTGTAAGTGGCCATAGAAAATAACCAAGACACTATTTCATTCCATTTACCCTCTGAATGGTAATTCATCATTAGAAAAACCTATTGATATCCCATTTCATCCTTAGCTAGTAGAACAAATCATAATGTTGTGGTACATCTTAACTGCACCACGATGTAACACCCATCTAGAGGTACATAACTACCATATAATTTCCTATAAAATGGATGTGGGGACTAATACTCATCTATACACATGGATAACAACACCATTTACCAATAAACATAAGAGTATTGGCCCCCTACAAAAAATTATTACATCAAAAAATCACACTCTTGGTATGACACCTATCTTAGCATTATCCAGTCTACCAGAGATAACATGACAACAAAGGGAGTATAATTCATAAATATCTAGTCCTAAATAACATCCACCCTCCACTCAAACAAAAATTTCATCATGTGACACTACTTATCTGAAGGATTCTCATCATGCACCTGATCAATCTGTGTCTTATGGATAAGAGAACATACAATGATTTTACACTTCCCAGTTTTATAAACCTTCTCAAAGTCAAACATCTGAATACACTCTACCTAGTTCTTCTTCCTTATCTTTTGGCCCTGTTGTGTGGAGAAATTCATCCATGAGTCATAAAATAACTATATTGAAAGGATGAACCTCAATGGAATCCCAAACTAGTAGAAGACTATGTCTCTATGTGGAATTACATCACCCGCATCCCAAACCACTAACAGGAGATAAACCCCATGATTGAACACCATGCCACATGACACATACAACATTACTGATAACCTATAAAACCCAATCAAAAACACCCATCTAAAAAATAAGGTCATTATCACTATATCCCAGTAAGATGCTTCCAAAGAATCTATACAATTTATTTCACCATGAAACATTTAACTCTATCTTTAAACCATTAACTATTTTTTAAATCTCTTCATATATGAATACCATTTTTTCAAACATCAATCAGGTTCATTTCATAACATTCCATATTCATATATAGAGTAATATGAATATTAATAAGAATTATAAAAAGTGTACATTAATGATGAAAACAATATCCAAATATATATCATGGTGAGCGGATAAGAATGGATCTCAAAGGAATCCAATATAAAACAATATGATCCAAGAGTACCATATACATGAAAAAATTACTATAAGATAAACATGTGAGCATATAAATCATGTTACCCAAGTGAAATCACCAAGAAATAAATAACATTGCGATCTATCCTATAGGGTACATAACTAGGATAAACTATGAATAATATGCTAACAAGTGAATCATGATGATAAAATGTTCTATAAAAAATATATCAGAATCAGGCTACCCATTTCATACCACAATCTGATGAGAACATATTTAAAATTTATATTAGTTCCACATACACTAAGGTTTGACATTTCTATTCCCATTGTTCCGATTTGATCCCATGTTCATTTTTTAGAAAAAAAAATTAAAAATTATCATAAATTAAAAAATATTTTCCTAAAATAATTATCACTACTACTAGGATCTGAAAATATACTTAGAAGAAAATACTTCATTAGAGAATTTTATAAATAATTAAACTCATAAAAAAATTAAATAAAAACAATTTTAAATCTACATTTAATAACCGGGTGAATTCAAAAAAATAACCACAAATAATTATCTGATTAATTTCTTAAGCATAGCCAAAGGAATTATCAAGAACATCTAGTAGTTCATTTAATAGCACCAATGAACAATTATTTCTACCTCGGATAAGGTTGATAGAAACCATTAATAAATTACCATTAGTGAGGTATATAAATGTATAATAGTATTAGAATGTCCATACACAATGTCCATGGAAAATCAAATTCAAACACTTATAATTGTTTTCCCAGTGGATTATAATGAATATGAAGTCAAACAGTTCTTAAGAATATACCAAGAAATCCATATTTGTGATTTTTTTAAATTTCAAATAAATAAAACATATACAATTCATATTAACATAGGTAAGGAATCCATTTCTTAATTATAATATTTAATTTTCCTTTTAATCAATTCATGATTGTAGAGTATTTAAAAATTACCATAAAGTGGTTAATATCCTTAAAATTCATAAAGCATTGAGTTCTTATGATTTATAACTAAAAATAATAATTTAATGTGTTTTAGGATGTTCTATATAAGAAGAAATGATAAATTTTGTTGATATTTATTTTTTCCAAAACATACATTATAAAAGGGTATCATCATTTTACCCTTACCAACCTCAATATACCCTTCAATAACTATTTATAAAAACAAATTACCCATATGCAACTCTGTTTTATCCTTATGTAACCCTTGTTTACCCATACATAGGTTTGGATTACCTTTAATCAAGTATGGATTAACCATATGGAAATATCTGAAACCAAGGGCTTACCCATACATAGCATAAAGACTACCCTTATTCTACTCATCTTTATAATTTCATATCCTTTTGAAATCATAGTTTACCCTTACATAGATTATGATATGACCCTTATGCAATGTAGTATCCTTAAAAAATTAACATTACATTGCCCAATTACCTTACACAGGCCATGGTTTAGTCTTATGTAGCACATAGAAATTCCAGTATTCTCTATGCAGTGCATTAAGAGCCCTTTCAAACAAGCTTATTTGCACTTACTCAACCAATAAAAAAATTGACATTAACCTTACATAGGATACTAAATACCCTTACAAAAGATGGGAAAATTCCAGGTGAACCATACACAAATGATAAAAAAAATGAGTCACAATTACATACATGCTAGGAGACCCATATAGAACGCATACATTAACCATACAAAGAATATTAAAATAGGGCCATACCCGTACATAACCCATAAAAATGGGATTACCTTTTTATAAAAATTTAAACTAAGGGGTTACCCTTAAAAAACCCAGAATAACTACCATATACCCTTAAAAAACCTTAATAAACCCCATGGGTATAGGTAAAGGATGTTTTACCTTCACAAAGGCCCTATTTCTTTCATTAGGGTAATATTAAATTTTAATTTTTTTTATGTTCTCTTTAAAAGAACATAGTAGATATATCATGGAAATAATTATAGGTATCTACAAAAAAATTATCCATAAGAATACCATGGTGCTTCACAAACCCTCAATCATAATTTTTAATATTTTTTACCCAAAAAATGTGGTTGGTTGGGAATACATGATCTAATTTCGTGAATTGATTTTTTATTACTCGAATGAAATCTACATCCCAATTAGTTTTTTATGTTTTCATAATTAAAAAATACATGGATTATTTTATCAAAATTCTATAATAGAATTCACAAGGATATGAAAAACTGGTAGTTCTATTCTATTCCACTATACATTTACAATTAGCATGGAATCATGACATAAGGGTTGAAATTGACCGGCTTTCATGGTGAATTTTCATTGATGTCCCATCACATGACACATTCTAATAACTCCAGAGGTCATGGAGAATCTACTCCTTTTATCTAGATTATTAAACTCTTATATCAAAAAAACCAAAATAAACAACTACTTCCATAGAAATAAATCACTTTTATTATAATGAAACTATTACTCTGAGTTCTTCCAACCAAAATAGGTTAAATTAAAATGATGAAAACTAGAATCCGCTAATTTATCTTCCTACATATGATTAGAAAATGAGGAAACAACTTTTCTATAATTTTATTCCACAATAATATTAAATCCTCAAACCCAACCATGGTTATTTATTCCAAATATTCCATAAGGATGCCTCCTCCTTTGATTCATCATATCCTATGTTGGTAAAATCCCAACCAAAGTCTATATGACTAGAACTGTCAGGACCCGACCCAACGGGGTTAATGCCACGACACCCCAAGCCCACCTCCAATAGGCCAGGGGCTGGCGTCAAGCACTGAGTAGGCTATCACACACATGGAAGGAATTAGATCAAGGTACATGTACACACGCACCCACATACACCTCCATGAAATAGTGTAGAGATATATAAAATTGAAAAGTAAAATTCATGCATAGAACTATGCCAACCAGAGTGAAACAGCATTACAAAAAGGGAAAAACAGGGCCCACCAAAAGAAAACTACAAAGCGTGTCCAACCTTCATTGAAGGAGGGGAACGTTGCCACAAAAACTCGCCGAAAAGCTCCCTCAACACCGCACCGGTAAACACCCCGGTCAGCCTCGCTCACTCAGCTCCACCTGCTCCGAGTCCTCCTTGGACTCCGTCGAAATGCCTCTGGTCTGCACAAGACACAAACATGTGCGGGAAAAGCCCATGCAGCGGTGAGTATAAACATACTGAGTTGGCACCCCAAAAACCCAAAACAAAAGAGAGAAACTGAAAGGCAATAGTCCATTCATCCCAGCCAGAGGGAACCCATATGAGAGAGAAACTCCATCTCATGACCATCATCGGGTAAAAACAACTAGTTAGCTCAGCTCAGGTGTATGCCCATACATACGCCTTGAGCAATCTAGATATACTCAGTTCATGCACCAAGCCACAAGAGGTACCGACCTCATCGCCAGCAAATATCCACTACGAGGTGAGCACACTACACGATCACTGTCATCCCAGATGACACTCATCCAAGAGATACACTCCTCAGGTTTCTCACAAACCTCTCAGATGCTCACCCGAGAGATCACGTTTGTCAGGTACTGTTGCTGTGGAAACCACACTAGAACAACATAAACACCAAACTCCTCAGATAAGGGATCTCTCCCAGGGTTTGCTAGGGGATACCAGAACCCACACGGGTACATGAACATCTCACAGATAGGGGATCACTCCCACGTTCTGCTAGGGGATTCCACAACCCTGTCTGGTATTTGATAGGAACACGACACGCAGATACAGGATCCTCACCCATGTCACGATGGTCATGATGATACCGAAACCCTATCTGGTAAATCTCATGCTGTAGGGGATCGCACCGAAGATACCACAACCCTATCAACACGAAGCGCTGAGTAGGGGATCATATAACCAACGATACCACAACCCTACCGACACCAAGTGCTGAGTAGGGAAACGTATAATCAATGATACCACAACCCTAATGACACCAAGTGTTGAGTAGGGGATCGTATAACCAACGATACCGCAACCCAACCGACACCAAGCGCTGAGTAGGGGATCGTATAACCAATGACACCGCAACCCTACCAACACCAAGCGCTGAGTAGAGGATTGTAAAACCAATGATACCGCAACCCTACTATAAACCTCATGCTGAGTAGGGGATCATATTTCCGACGATGCCTCAACCCTACTGAAACAACGTGATGAGTAGGTGATCTTGAAACCAAAGATACCGCAACCCTACTAGCACCTCATGATGAGCAGGGGATCACATACTCAATGATGCCACAACCCTATTGAGCATGGCCCACAAGACAAGGGATCATATTCCCGATGATTCCACAAACCCTACGGGGTTAACCTGCTAGATAGGGGATCGCCACCCATGGATTAGCAGTCACAGTGATACCAAGAACCCGATCTAGGGTAACGATGCAAGAGGATCCCGCTCCGGGCCCACCGGAGGGATGCCACAACACTAACTGATTAAACATCCCATCGAGAGTATCAAAAGCATATACCAGGGTTGTGATGTCACATGAACTCTCGTAGGAATGAACCAAGGAATTACTCTCAACCACTTCTGGTCCTGACGTCGCTAACTCAAGCGACCCGCAACAACGCCACACTATGTAGCACCAAGGCTGATACTGAAACCACCATCGCAATCTACGCAGAAAAACACGCAGGACATGCTTTTTACTCATCCGAAACTGAAAACTAGTGAAAAGGTCACTATTAACCATAGCTAGCCCGTGCGGGACCCACATAGCGATCCCAAAACTCCTCAAGTGGAATATACCACATCGATCCCCTCGAAAAAACAGACGAGATAGACTACTCGTTCACCCAAAACAGTCACCCAGTGAAAAAGTAACTATTCACCGGAGCCAGCCTAGGTGGGGCCCATTCCATGATCCCAATACACGTCGAGTGGATGAAACCATTTCTATCCTCTCATAAAAACACACAGGATTGACTATTCATCTGCCAAAATCGGACTCCTGGTGCAAAGGATGTGTTTCGCCGCAAACGCCAAAACCCGGCCTCATTGGGCCCACACCCTGTTCTTAGCCCCAATAATCGAAAACCAACAAGAAAATTCCTCTATACCATCAGGGCCTCAACGCCACTGACGGCGCATCAATCGGACGCTCCGGGTAGAAGATACAACGGCCCGAAGTCGAATAATAATAAAATATTATTATTATATTCGACGCTTCATGCCCCCGGGCCAAAATCCTGACTCACAAAATTCTCAAAGTGGTTTCAAAAGGTCCGTCTCGATTAATGGAACATGTCTCCGCAAACGGCTCGCAAATCGGAGTTACAGTTTGTGAGTTACAGGGGTTTAAAGAACCCCCGGAAAATTCTGGTCGGACCACCGCCAGCCTCGCCGGAAACCACCGCGCCGCCGCCGGATTCCGCCGCACCGCCACCGCCATCTCCAGAATCCGCCGCGCCTCACCGGATTCCGCCCTTAACGCTGCCGGAAAACCGGAATTTCGGCGAAAAACTTATGGGAGCCACCGGGAGCACCCCGGTGCTCCAAATTCAGATCCGAAAAAAGATTTGGAAACCTCGGGACCCAAACTACACAACCCTTACGAAACATTAAAGAAAAAAAACACAATAACAGGATCTGGGATTGTAAAACTCAAACCGCCAACCTCGCGGGCAATACGCCGACGATCCACGTTCCAAAGATTCCGTTGCACGATCCTGAAGTGTCCACCGTCAAAATCCGAGCTCGACGACACCTTGATCGCGCGATTTAGTCGCTGATTCACTGTCGAAAGAGGAGGAGAAGGAGGAGGAACGAAGAAGAAATCCTTTTCTATGCATGATCTGTCCAAGGGGGGAGATATAATATATTTATTCTTTTTTAAAAAAATATCTCCAGCTCCATACACACCTCCGCCCGATGCCCAAAGCAGACAAAAGTAAGGTCACCCCTAGGGTAAGCACGCCGTTCTGAACGCAACAGAGGACTCGGATTTTCGATCCGAGACTCTGTTCATAAGTTATTCGAGCTGACGCTCGTAAATGGACTTTCCCATTTATTTACGAAAACGCCCCTGATGGCATTTTCCACCACAGGCCCGTGCTTGCAATGTTTACACCCCTCCTAGGGTAAACGGCACGTTCCGGACGCAATTGTGCCCTCAGATTCCCGGTCTGATCTACCGTTTAGGAGATATCACACCCCTCACCACGTGCATAGTATGAAAAACTTAATATTTTTATAAAATTAATTTCGGGAACACCGGGCCTTAGAATCGCATGTCGTCTTCGCGCCTAGCTCTGGAATTATTCGTTGAAATAATCTAAAGTCTTACAAGGCCAAAACCCGAGTCGCTATAAGAACTCCCACTCTGAGAGTTTTCCTATAAACAAAATCAATGATCTTAAATAACTGAACCGAACATTTTTTTCTTTGGAATATATTCTCCTAGTAAAAAGTTCACATTACACACCTATGATCTAGATTTATCATTTACATCTCTATAATGAAAATGTGTCCCAATATTCCCTGATAATGTAAAACTAAATTAAACTCAAGGTCATTATGAACAATATACATTCCATATATGCATAATTTAATAATGCTTTCCTTCATCACCCTTTTACTAAAATCAATACATTTCTCAACTCCATGTTTGAGGCCTTATATTGACATTTTGAATACCCAACTAGAAATATAATGAAAAAAATATTAGATAAAAAATTGGCTTCACTTCCAGCGTTTCCATGGATTCCTATGCTCTATATTTTACAACATGAGGCTTTAAGGAAAACAGATACCTTACATGGATCTCCCCATGATTTAAGTTCAAACTAAAATAGTGAAACAACAAGATAACTAAGTTACCGTATTAAAGAAGAGAAACACTTAATATTTATCTCCAAAACAAGGGTTAATGGTATACTCTCACAGGGTACTACCAACCAAGTGGGAACAAGATCAAACCTACAAAAAGGAACCATACCTCAAGATACACTAAATGATCAACCTAAAATATCAATAAAAGAAATAATCTAGAATATTAGATCCATAACAATTCCCATAACCTAGAGAAAACTCAAACAATGAATTTCCTCAATAAGAAATGCCTTGGATCTAGTCATGGGTTATGAAACTGCATCTATAGTAACTCAAGTTTATGAATATCATCCCCATTGTCCCCACTATGAAACCAATAAAAACATATCACAAATAGATCTATTAGCCAAACTGATCATGAAACAAAATCATATTACCCAACAAAAACATGAATATCATCATGTTCAAACCCATGACACACAATTTTTCATAAATCTAGAATTTTGAACAAATTTCATAGAGTAAAATAAACTAATGAGGCATAAAGGAACATAGGATGACCACTTCTATCAATGATTTATCCTATGGAATATAACAAATATGAAAACATTGATTTCATAAAATTGTAACAACCCTAAAAATAGGGAGTGCAGACTTCTTTTTAACCCTCACTATTTCATGGGAATTGAATATATGAGATAACACACTAATAAATTTATGATAACCTGAATTGTATATCCATCCCTACTAAGAGTCTATGGTGGTATAATTATGATGTCCATGGATTCATCAATCCAAAATCTATAAAGGTATAGATAAGGATATACTAAATTTGTAGAAGTGTGTTGTTCTTCTGTACTTTTCTTATATCCATGGCATCATAACATATCGTCTAGGATGGACTGGATTGCTCTAGCCACTGATATTGATCTCTTAAATAGTTAATCATCCTGATATCCTTAGAGTTCATATAATAACTAGACCTATTTCAACAACCACTAAAATTCTATTTTAGATAGAAAGAATAACCAACCACCTCTAAAAAAATCACTATAGGGTGACAAAAACTACAAACCCATGGTATTCCCACAATATAATGTTATATTACGATATTTAAGACTAATATATACAACTTTATTAAGATGAATCTTATTTCTAAAGGAAGAACCAACAAGATCATAAACTAAGAACACAGGAACAGTAGTTCCTCAAATACAACTATGTTCAGTTCAGAAATAGCTTCTCCTAAGGATCCCTCCGAAACTATATCAGTATAGACCTCGTTTGTAATGCACTTTAGAAAGTGTATTTGATCGCACCTCTTAATCTGAGAGTTTTTCCATCATAAAAATAAAATATCTAAAATCACTTAACCCAACATTCATTTCATAGAATCAGCTTCCATAGGGTAAAAGTACACATCAGAAACATATGATCTAAATATATCACGAAATTTTCTTTAAGGGACTGGTGTCACAATTTTCTGAGAGCATGTACATCTATTATCAACCAAATTCCTAGTGAGATAGTTTATTTCCTTGAATTATTATCTAGTGAATTCCTTAATCCATAACTAATTTTTAGAAATTAAGAAATATCTCAACTCTATTCCTGAGTCTTTGTAATGGCAGAAAAAACCCCAATAGGCTTTCCATGAATGAACACTAGAGCTGAATTAAACCTTACTCCAAGACATTCAATGGATTCCATGGTTTCATGTTGTACACTATGATTCTCTAAAAAACCAAGGACTAACATAGGTCTCCCTAGCATTTAAATATAGTCTAAAATTTCTTGGGAACAAGCAAAATTTTTGATAAAAGAGAGTAGAAATAATGTTATATGAGGTCTCACATGTCAAAAAAAAAGAAGACTCCAAAATTACTATTTAAAACTAAGGAAAAAAATATCATTTCACAAGGTATAACGAAAAAATAGGGAAATATATTAATCCTATTAAAAATAAAATTCAACTATAAATTTCTAAAAGATCAACTACAATGATAATTAGGAAGGAATATGGTAGAATTTCAGATTTAACATATGCTGTATAACTAGAAGAAATCTCAAACAATGAAATACATCAATAAGAAACAACATGGATCTAGTGTTGGGAAATAAAACAACACCTATGATAACTAGTGTTTTTATATATAAACTCATTGGTCCCCAAAATCCAACTAATAATATCATATCACTAATGGAACTCTGAACCAAACTAGTCCTGAAAATAATCCCTTTTTATACATTATTAAACCCATTGTTCACCAAGGAAGACATAAAATATCACCTCTAAGAATGGAAATTATAAAAAATCAACAACTCTAAAACTATAGAGTAAGAAATAGAATGAATCAATACAGAAAATAAATGATACACACTAGATTTTACTCTTCCAATAGATTACTTGAAAACCATAGAGGGGTAATTAAACTATCTCCACACCATTTTGAGTATAAGAAACACTACAATGTTGAGGGAAAAAGGCATCTCTTAAGTAAATAACCCATATATAACTCAATAAATCTCCATAAGATTAAATCATACCAAACAATAGAGGATCCCCATATGGTTATGTCTATTAGAGCACACAAGATAACCCCTACAAAAAATAATGGGTCAGACCAAACATAAAATTCATCAAAGTAAATAAAAACTTTCAGAGAGACTTAAAAAACCCACTGAAGTAGTATAAGTTTATTTCCAAATACATTTATATTGAAAAATACCACAAAACAATCAAAATGTTCTTTTAAAAATGATATAAATTATAATTTAATATATTGAATTATTTATAATATGATTCAATAAATAGAAACATTTAAAAACATCACGGTTAAAAATTAGTAGATGAAAATATTTTCTTCAAAATATTTAAGGTTTAATAAAAAAAATTTCTATGGTGTGAAATACTTTGATGTGAAAGATTAAACCTATTTTTTTATCAAAATAAATTTCCAATCATAAATGTTTAAAAAAATATTTCTAAAAACATGATCTAGAAAACTAGAATCCTTTTACTAGAAAGAAATAATGATGTACTTTTGAAATAAGAAGAATTTTCTGGAAATCATTTCACAATATAATCTACTTGTACCATCCCTACAATGAATAATCATATCAAAAATATAAGATAAACTGATTCATTAGATCAATATATCCCATTAACCACTTGATTATTTTTCCATTTATAGGATTCCCATTGAAACCAAGAACCATAGGTTCAAAATTACAATAGAAAAGGTATGGGGAGTCATCCTCAACCGAGAAATATGATTGAAAACCATGTACAAATCATTACAAAAATTATTTAACACTTTTGTAACCAAGTGTGTAGGGTTTTAATGGATTTTGGGGCCATATAAATAGACATTTAAACTTGATTATGTTTTATGGTTTACACCCCAAATCCAAAATAACCCCTAGGAAACCCAAACATGGAATGAGGGTTATAAGTAATCATATAAAATCATAAATTATGAGTCAAATTATAATGAAAATAAATACCAACTGACCATAGTAAATAATGAGGAATATTGAAAGTGTGTGATCGATAAACTACACACCATGTAAATAGTTTACTCTGAAAATCCCTAGCTTAAGTCAACCATCGACCCTGGTCCAAATCTAGGTACTGTTATCACACATCTGGGTATGATTTGATATGATATAATTTTATAAAGGACTAACATGGCTCAACCTATGTTTTCACCCATGTTCTCTTAGAATAAGATTCGATGTACATTCCTAATAGTCATGTACAGAATACAAGCACCATGTTATCAATAATTTAAACATTGGGAGTGATTTTACACTGAAATATAACAAAACATGTCTCATAAAAAAGGATAAAAAATAAAAATATAATGTATAAGAAAAATACACTTTAATGAGACATATAAGGATAATACAAATTGGATGATATGGAAATAAAATCCAAACAGTGACAAGATCAAGTCTCTATGTGACAATCAATCACCAATATTCCAAATCACTTCAATGATAATAATAACTAAGGGGATTCCATACTCTACATGATTCCCTTTTCTTTAACTATAACATACAAAATAGATAATACAAATTCCAAAATGAAATATTAGGGTGTGATCTCTAATTCATAGTAGGATTGAACCAATTAATCTATATTATGTTTATTACGATGAAACAATTACATCTAGCTTTAAAAAACTAGTTTATAAATCCATGTCTATATGAAAATATTTTTTTAAAAAATTTACTTGGTTTCTTTTTAAAATATTCCATATTAATGGATGCAAGAATATGAATGAAAATAAGAATGATAAGGGGTGGAAGTAATGAAAAGAACCATACCCCAAAATATAACATTGTAATAATATAAGCTTGGTACACAAACGAAAACAACATAATAGAATCTAGTTTGAGATCCCCATGTTCATGGCCTAAAAAAATAACGTAATCATGTTATTATATAAAATATTTAACATAAGTGGAACAATTGTGACACAATGACATTTGAATGAAGCACACCAGAATAGAAAACTAATACAAACTATGAATACTATGCCAGAAAGTGAATCCTAGTCCTATTAAAAGTCAATCAATATCATGTTACCCATCAATGAACAAAACCTAATGAGAAATGATTTAATATCCTATGTGATGTTACACGCATTTTTGATTCTACACCAAAGGATTACATGTGGTCCCATGTTTTATGTATCCAAAAAATAAAACACAATGCAAACTCAAAATATTACAGAGCATTTTCACATATGAAGTATCACCATTCCCATTATTTAAAAATATACTTTATAAAAAATCCATCATTTAGTAATTTTAGAAAACACAAAGAGTGCACAATTTTTTTAAATAAATAACCCATGTAAATACATTTTTTTTAAAAAGGATGACATTTTTGAAGAAGACTACCCTCTCATATTCCAAATAAAATAATTGAGTAAATACATTTGAAGTAAATAAAAATAAACCAATAATTTTCTCAAACCGTGCCTAATGAATTATTATGAACACTAAATATTTCATCGATTAGTTCCTACCTAAAGAAGAAACTACCTCAAATAAGGTCAACAAAACCATCCAAAAATAACCACATGTCGGAAAGATAAACCTACAGATTGAGTAGAATGTCCATGGATGATTTATAAGGAAACAACCAACAGAAAATTCATGTTGTTTTCCCATAAGAGAAGAGAGATAAAATGAGTAAAACTATTTTCATATAGATACGATTAAATCAAGAGCTATGCTGGTTTCGATACATGAAATAAATAAAATACTAGTCACTATAGTTTTTATTTTTAAAGAAACCATAATTTAATTATACTATTTAATTTTCATTTTCATCGATTTAGAATATTTAGGAATTTATGAAATCTCAAAAAGGTTTTAAAATTTTAAAATAGAAAATGATATTATTTTCCTTGATTTTACAGCTTCTAAAATTGCTCTAAATAATTATAGGAAATTCTGGAGAATATAAAATAAAAAACAGTGCTTATATACAATATTCCCAAAAAATTTTGTTGTGTATAGAAAATAAAATTTTAACCATTTATGTCTCACTATACCCCTGTGTGACTAATGAAGGAAACAATAGACCCTTATTGAAAATTGATTCCCCCTTTTGAAAATTTATATTACACTTATGCATGTCTGTATTACCCTTACACAAGTCCAGATTACCCTTATGAAAGTTTTGATTACCCTTAAATGAGACTTTGAAACTAGGGTCAGACCCATGCATAGGGCATCTACTACCCTTATGAAACTCTACTATTCCCTTATTTATAATTTGGTAATCTGATTTGGACCTTACATATCTTATGAGATGACCCTTTGGAAAGATATTAACCTTAAAAAAATACACTTATGCATTTTGGTACCCTTATACAATCTATGGGTTTTCCTTATGCAGTGCATAAAAAATCCAATATACCCCTAAATACTGTAATAATTAACCTCACATTTCTGATTATTTTTCCATACATAGCCTAAATAAAAGTAACACAACAATTATAAAGTGTCCTTTCATTATATTACATAATTAATGCATTATTTTAAAGACAAAGAATATTATAGCATACAAAAATAGGATCTAAAGGGTTTGTTTCATGGGAAAATTAGGACCATACATATCCTTTACAAAATAAACTATTA
This sequence comes from Viscum album, assembly GCA_963277665.1. Classification (NCBI taxonomy): domain Eukaryota; kingdom Viridiplantae; phylum Streptophyta; class Magnoliopsida; order Santalales; family Viscaceae; genus Viscum; species Viscum album. The sequence goes on from OY728156.1 coordinate 2,037,842,895, forward strand.
AAATTATTTCATTCCTTATTCACTAGATTCTTAGTGGCCTTGATGTACTACTTAGTATAAGTAATTTCCTGAGGATATACATCAAAAAAGAGGTGAGATAAAATCCTAGTAAGAGGATAGATAAAAACATTAGTAAATATCACATGGATGAGAATAATCATCATAATTATCTAATACAAGAATGTTATCATCTTTATAATAATGAGAGGAAACAATATAAAAATTCTTGAAATGTATAAATTTATAAAAATGAAACATCGTATCATAGTGTTCAAATACCACACATAGTTGTGAACAAACGTAAATCATTTCCACACAAAACTTATGTGTATAATCATAACATCATAATTGTGAAACAAATATACAATAATGTCCACATATATTGCTCATTTTATTATGAGATCCATAAAATTACCCAATTCATTGGATAACTATATAATTTTGGGTGCACCAGTCACATCATAACATTTACATAATCATGTATGCCACCTTGAATGTATATCAATCATAGATATAAAATAACTCATGGAAGGGAAATTTTTTTAGAATAATATAATAAATCATACATTCTTGAATAGAACTTGAGGTTTCCTAATGAAAAATAGAATAACATTCATGGTGTAAGAATCGTCAATATTGAGTAAATAATAATCAATCTTAAGAGAAGCAAAACATGTGTTTTTAGAAAGTAGCGTTCCTTTGAAAAAATCATTGAATTTGTCATAATATTTGATCATAAGAATGTATATACCAAAAATGAAAAGGGAAATAAAATGAAATTATATTTGAGTAATATTAGAATAACATCCATACTAAAATTTGGCACAAAAGAGGAATAGACCAAAGAATGGAAATTGGGTTCGAGAACCCACTTCACTTATGTCTGAATTACATCTTCACTTTAGTTTCAAAGATAAAACAATTAAATTAATTAATTAATAAATATAGAGCCTATTATATATTTATTTGATTCATTATTAATTTATTAAGTTGTTTATGTACATTGTTTTGAGTTATAGAGTTTAATTTCATCATTCTGGGTTGTTTGTTTTCATGGGTTTTAGGATTGGTTCACATGTATACATGTATGGAAGAATTTGTAAAATGAGAATAATTATTGAGATTTGAAATTATATATTAGTAATGAAAATAGATAATTTTAAATATTCTTATATAGCATTTTTCTATATATGAGAATGATTCATTAGATAAAATGTTAATGATAATCGTTTAGATTATCATGGCAGTTTTCTTATCATTATAAACTAGTTTTGTTTTAGTATCTAATATTATGTATATATGTTTGTTCCAGAACATAAAAAAGGTCAAAAAGAATACTTTTTAAAAAATATCAACCATTATAATGGATTTATATCCTACCATTAATGTCTTAATTGAAATTGAAAACATTCTATCCTCAAAGGTGATAAATCAACACCTCACAGATGGTGTTCTCATTTTTAGAATAAATGGGATAGGAGAAAATGTTTAATTATTGATTATTACATTAACATGATAAAAGTAAAGTATAAATAAGATATTAAAGTTATAATTACACTTGGATAATTGGAGGTTAGGAGAAAATATTAAAAAATAAAAATGAAAAGAAAATTAAAAGAAAAATGAAATTTCATTTTACCGGTTGAATTATTCTGCTTGAGAACCTAATTAAGGAAATTGGGTTTCGTAATTAATTGTGACCAAAGGCTCATGGAAGTGGGAGAGAGGGTTGGGAAGATAATTGGGTAGAATTTGGATGGGATTCAAGGCTTTGGAGGTGTGAGGAGAAGTGGTAGTGAGTGTTTGTATTTATAGGGGAGGAGAGGGTTGTTTTATAATTTTTTGTATTAATTGGATTATTATTGTTTCACAATACTATAAATAGTTTGATCCTTGTCACTAAATATAATAAATAATGAAGGATAGTTCAATATTATGGTCTTACATCATCCATACATCATCAATGACTCACAAATTCATGTATTTAGATTATATCATAAATTATTGTCTTTTACTATTTACAAAAAATTCATATATTTTATAAAAATCTAACAAAATTAACTCTAATAATTTATAAACATGTTCAATTCAAAAATTATCTCCATTTTATGAAATTGAATTTTCTAAATATGAGAAATTTAATTTATGAATAAAATAATAGTTTATTCAATACATACCTATTTTAAAATTATAGCTGATTTTATGACACCTTGAAAAATTTATTAAGGTCCTAGAAAAATATTTTATAATAATAAGGCTACAAACTATAAATTTAAGAATCGAATTTTTAGAAATAAATTTTTTATATCCTTAAATTAATTATCAAATTTTAAATAAACATTTGTGTTTTCTAAAATTCCAACACTTAATTTATAATTTTTAAAACATTAGTTTACATTTACTATGATATATTATATAATATTTTCATTCATAAGATGCCCAAATTTTATTTATACATTCATAGGCGATGTTACTATAATATTTTTTGGATTACTATTTCTATTGGTCTTGTTACTCTTCCAAGGTCATGTTTGTATTCAATCAGGATATGTTCTTTAATCTCATTAAATATTACTTAATTCATTATTTATTTATGATGTTTTTATTGGGACATATACTCTATCATTTTGTTTTATACCAATTTAAATAATTATTAAAAGAGAAATTAAATTAATAAAAGTTTGGGTTGTTATATTCATCCTCCCTTTTCAAATTTCTTCATCGAAATCTCATTTTACATAAAACGTTGAGGGTATTTCACCTTCACTACTTCCACCAATTCCGAAGTCTCTTCATCAAACATATGGTTCCCCCTAAACAATTTAAAATTTTGGGTTGTATTGTTTCAGAAAACCTTATCTTTCTGGTCTAAAAATATTAATGGATACTCCTCATAAGAAATATCATCTTCCTACTTTACAACCTCTGAGTTCATTACATGTGAGGGATTTGATATGTACTCCCCACCTATAGATACATTGAACATTTCATTATTTTGATCCATGCTTTGTAGAAGTTCATGATGAAATTTCACTACTCCAATATGATTAAGGATCATAATAGGGACTAATGTACCTTGGGTTAATCGTCCCATTCTTTAGAAACCACATGAATCTCTTTGATGGAAATATTCAAAATAAGACAGTATCATCAACTTCAAAATTCATGCCCCTTCGATGGTTGTCACTACAAAACTTTTTCTAACTCCATGAATCTTTGATATGTTGTAAGATTCCTTGAACCTTCAATGTTATATATTGCATAAGATCACGTCCATGTATCTTTCATTTTCCCACTTCATCCCAATAAGTTGGATTTATACATCTCCTTCCATACATTTCTATATATAAATCCATATGAATAATATTATGACAGATATTGTTGTATGAGATATCATCCAATGGGAGATACTAATACCATACACATTTGAATTCCAATGAGTAGGATATTATCGTTTCGTCAAACATCTAAATATTAATTTCAGATTGGCCCTCTATTTGGGGGTTATAAGCCACAATGAAATTCAATTCAGTACTCAATGAATGTTGAAGACTTCATAAAATTTTATATGTGAACCTTGGATCATGATATTATATGATTAAAAGTGGAAACCCTTGAAACATCATCCCTTACATCACATATATCATGGATTTTTTGTGAACTAAATATTCGTGATTAGAGATGAATTGTGTAGTATTGGTTACTTGGTCCACCAAAACCCATATCACATTGTTTCTATTGGATGTTTTTCAGAGATTTGTGACAAATTACATGGTGATATTATTCCATTTCAACATGGGTATTGGGAATGATTGCATCATCCATTTAGTCATATGTCCCTCTACATTAACTTGTTGAAATATATATAACCTTGAGATATTCTCCACAATATCGTTTTTCATGTCATCCCCCCGTAAGTGTTCTCGAACATCAGAGTACATCTTTCTACTCCTATGGTCGATATAGAATGTTGATATATGTCAATTATCCAATTACTCCATATTTATCTCATTTGATGAAGGAACACAAATCCTTGATCCAAAATGAATCACACCATCATTAATGATATAGAAATCTTGTAGCTTTCCATCCTTTACAGCTGTCACCTAATTTTGAAGATTCATATCATCCCTTTGGGCCTCCTTAATCTTCACTTGGATAGATGGTTGGGAAATCATTTTGGCATGGTAATAAGTCATCCCTACCATTATTATTTCCAAATACCCACTTTTCTTATACATGAATATGGGGCTATATCAATCTTCATCATGTATAGAGTGGAATGTTATTTTCTTCAAATAGAGTCACATACCTTGTTTAACTTCCCAAGATTATAGTAAAAAGATCTATAATAGTCCATTATTATATTTAACCATATCATTTTATGCATGTTGATCCCTTTATGTTTGAATATAAAATTTAGAATCCTGTGATTGGTATATATTTCACACTTCTCACCATAGAGGTAGTTCCACCATATATTAAAGGAAAAACTCATAGCTTCAAGATCCAAATCATGTGACGTGTAGTTATGCTCATAGATCATAAATTGTAGTAAGGAATAAGCAATAACATTATCATTATACATGAGAATAAGACCCAACCCTTCCATTAAAGCAACACATTTTGTCATAAAATTTTCTCAACATATTGATAATGTGATTATAGATGTAGTAACCAGCCTCTTATTTAGCTCCATTAATCATTCCTCACGTTATTCCTTCCTTATTTACCATAACCCTTTCCATATTAAATTAGTTAGCAGGATATAAAATCTTGAGATATTTGTTAGAAAATATAGGTAGTACCATACTAATCCATGAAAACTATGGATTTCCACACACAAGTGGGTCTGATCCATTACTCAATCGCCTTTGTATTTTATGGGTCCATTTAAATTCCCTAACTTATAATGATTTTTCCCAAGAATGTGACTTGTATCATCCATAAGTCACATTGAACTTTTCAGAGAATTTATTATTCCTTAATGTTGTCAGTGTAATTCTATGATGTTCTTTATTCTCCTCCTTTATCTTAGAGTAAATGAGAATATCATTGATTAAAACAACCAAAAATTTCTCAAGGTATTGTATAGATTCTATATTTTTCAAATCCATTAATATTTTATGGAAATAAGTATGTTATAGGGGAACCAAGAGAAACTCATAGTTCCCATACTTTATATAGAAAGAAATCTTCGAAATATATTACTTCTTCACCTTCAGTTGATGATATCTAAATTAAATATCTAACTTTGAGAAGTATTGGGCTCCTTGTAGATGATTGAAAAAGTCATATATCTTTATAAAATGATACTTCATATTTATGTTGATCCTATTTAGTTTCCAATAATAGATACATAGCCTCATTGATCCATCATTATTCATTACAAAGAGCATTGGTTCACCCCCAAGCTGATGCATTTGGGAATATGAAATGTTTAACCAAATTATATCACAAATTATTCTTTAACTCCTCTTTTAGGATGAAGCCCATCCTATAAGGGAATTTAGAGATAATATTTTCTATGATTATGATTTAAATTTATAACTCAACCTCATAGTCTAAGAAACGTTCTGGTAAATCATTGGGAAATACATCACTGTATTCCCTTACAATGAAAATTTCCTATAATTCGAAACCTTCTATTGAATCAACCATTTGGGAGGGGTATGATTCTTACTAAGTTATGAAAACCCACATGATTGAGATAAATTTTAAAAGATATTCATGGTATTATTTTAATTTTTAAAGGATAAGGGAATGGTTTTGAATATGAAATGAAATTTTATTTTCCTAATATTTTACGTATCCTCTATATAGAAAGAGCCCATCTATTCCTAGTATATCATCGAATACCTCTATGGGAAGCATCTGAAGATTTGCAGAAAGAATATTCCCATATAATAAAATACTAGAAGAGTCCAACACTTGGGTTATATGCTTTCACCACTATGTTTTTTATGGATATATCTACTTTAAGGTTTCGGGCCTCGATTCAATATTTATATCAAACTTCCAAGTTATAATGAACTAAATAGAACTATAATCAAATAAGAAATTTTCCATTCTAGAGTGAATAAGAAGTGTACCATGTATGAAATCTTTTTCTCTCTCGACATCAGCCATAGGGATGGTATAATATTCGCTTTATCATTTGTCTTTAGTGGCTACTAATGCTGATTACCCTCGTATACTCAACCATTAGTGCACTCGCTTGTATAGTGTACTTTCTCCATACAAATAAATAATTTAAATATGGTTATTGATCTCCTTTCCTTCATCATATTTTGAATATTATTTATGTCTTTAAGAAATTCATGAGCTTGTTGAGATTCTCTACCACACTTATGTTATTTCTCCATCCCTTTGATGTAGTTCCAATGATGATTCTTCCCACATTCATGGAATGTGAGTGGTTGAGATTTCATTCCACATTTTTCATTAGATACTCTACCATTAAATCCATATTTTTTTCTTATATCTATATCCATTGGTCCATTCTCATAAATCCATCTTCACTTTGAGATTACATCAATGACCTCCTTCATATCTCCCAAATTATAGAATTTCTAGTGGCTTTAAATAGAGTGGTTTTAAACAAATAACTAATATATCAATTTTTTTTGTCATTGTTGATAACAAAAATAAAGGGATACCTTGTAATACTTGTGAAATTTTATTTTCAGGAAATCATAGATTCACATTTTTTTCTTCCTCTATATGAATTCTCTCTACAAATTTGTATGAAAATTTTGTGGGAAATACTTGTTAAGTAATATTATCTTAAAGTCTTCCAACTCCATCTATTCAATTTATAGATTTGGATTAGTGTTTTTTATAATTTCCAACCATTGGTCAGCTAGCCAGTCATAGCGATAAATGAATAGGGTCACCTTCTTTATCTTAGAAGAGTGAATATACAAAATATCTTCTCTATTGATTTGACCCAATGTTACATGATGATTGTATCAGAAGATCCACTAAACATTGTTGGTCATTTCCACATAAAAAAATTAATAGCTAGTACCTCCCACTTTGGGGAAGGAAGAAATTCCAAATTTTTTATGTTATTTTTCATAACATGAGATATCTTGGTACGAATCTCCATTAAATTTTTAACTACACATCCATTGGCATTGAGAATATCATTCAGGAAATAGCTTCAATATCCCTCACATGGGTTGTTTTTCTAGTTTCTCTTGTTTCCCCCCATTTTCTAAAAGAGAAATGGTTTAAAAAAACACATGTCGACAATTCATGAAAAAATAATTTATTTCATTGTAAAATTAATTCTAAATGAATATTTATGGGATCCATATGTTAAATATTTTTCTAAAACAATTCTTTTGGGGTGATCACATATACATAGCCTTTTTCTAAAGTTTTTTTCTAAGGTTTTATATTAAAAATACCAAAATTAACTAAACCATTCTTTGATACTGAGTATAATGACCCTACACTTTCTTATATAACTAATTATTAATTTAAAAAAAAAGAAGCATACAAAACTAGGATCCAAATATTTAGTGTCTTGTGAAAATTTTGACCATATATATCATTTCTATAATAAAACATAAAAATTATTTAATTCTTTCTTCTCTAGCTTCTTAGTGGTCTTCATATACTCCTTAGTATAAGTAATCACCTTATGATATATTTTAAAAAAAGGGGTGAAGAAAAATACTAGTAAGATGATAGATACGAAGACGAGTCAATATAACATGGGTGGGAATAATAATAATCATCATTAAATTAGAATTTGATCATCATCATAATCATGAGAGGAAAAAATAGACACCTGAATGGAATTTTAGAATGCCTAAAAATGAAACATCATATCAAAGTGGTCAAATACCAAACATACTTGTGGAAAAAGCTACCATCATGTACACACATAACATATGTGAATAATCATAATATCATAATTATGAACAAATACATAATCATGTTCATGAATATTGCACATTATCGCATGAGATACATCAAATTACCAAATGCATTGGAGGGCTATATAATTCCATGCTCACCCATCACACCATAACATTTACATAATCATGCATGCCATATAGAACATATATCAACATTAGACATAAAATAACACATGGAAAGGAAATGGGTATTAGGATAATTTCATAAAGAATTAATTCATTAATAAAAATTTTGGTCCCCAAAATAAATAGGTAATAACATAATTGGTATAATACTCATCAATCTTGAGTGAAGAAGAATCAATCTTAGGATAACAAAAACATGTGTTTCTAGAAAGAAGATTTATTTTTGAAAAAATCATTGTATTTATTTAAAATTATATTGGAAGAATGTATGTCCACTAAATGAAAATGGAAGGAAAATGAAATTAAATTTTAGGAATATAAAAATATAATCCATGCTAAAATTTAGAATGAAATAGGAAGAACCTGACGCAAGGAAGTTGTGTTTAAGAATCCCCTTTCTTTATGTATTAATGCTCCCTTCACTTTAATATCCAGGATAATAAAATTAAATTAATTAATCAATAAATACATAACCTATTGAACATTTATTTTATTAAATATAATTTTATTAAGTCTGTTAATAGCCATTTATTTAGTTATTTAATTTAAATCCATTAGTATTCAGTGTTAATTTGTTTGGTTTTCATGATCGGTTCACTTGTATACATGTATAGAAGATCATGTAAAATGAGAATATATATCCTAAATTGAAATAATATTTTATTAATGAACATCTATATGTTTAAATGGTCATATACTTTATTTTATTTCAATATACAAGAATGATTCATTAGATAAAATGTATATGATAAACTTTTAGATTATTTTGGCGGTTTCTCGATCATCATGAACTAGTTTTTTATTAAATATTATGTATATATGGTAGTTATTGAAAATAAAAATGTTTATAACATAAATTCGAAAAAAAGACCATTAAAATGGTTTTATGACCAGTATTGATGGATTTGAAGGAAAATGAAAACTTTTCATCCTCGAATGCGATAAATCAACACCTGAGAGATGATGTTTTCATTTTTAGAAAGAATGTGAGAGGATAATAGGATTGATGATGGATTATTAAATTAACATGATAAAATTGTTATACATATAAGATATTCGATTTTTTATACCACTTGAATAAGGGGAAATGTGGATAGAATAAGAAAATAAATGAAAATGAAAAGAAAATGATAGAAAAAAGGAATAGGACTTTACCACTTGAAATTGTTTCCTTGAGGAGCTCCTTAGGGAAATTGGGTTTGGTATTTTTTTGAGGCCAAAGTCTCATGAATGTTTTCTAGAGGGTTGGGAATTGTATTGGTCATAATTTGGAGAAGAATAAAGGGTTTTCATGTGTGAGGAGAATATATGGCGTGGGATGGTATTTATAGGGGAGGAGAGGGGTGTTTTTTTATTATTTTTTTATTAGTTTATTATTTTTTCTCATGAATATTAATAGTTTGATTCTAATCACGAAATATATTAAAAATGAATGATATTTTGTTATTAAGGTCTTAAATCTTCCATACAACATCCTTGACAAAAAAAATTCATGTATTTATATTATATAGTAAATTATCAAATTTCAAAATTTCACTAAAAATTTAACTACTTTAGAAAAATCCCAAAAATTCCCCAAAACCATTTTTAAATGATAAAAATTAAAAACTGAACTCAATTTTATGAAAGCAACTTTCTAAATTTGAGAAATGTAAATTTTACTTAAAATAATCAATTATTTAAAAACTAAAATTTTTATAATTATTACTAATTTTATGACACTATGAAAAAATTATTAAGGTGTAATAAAATTTTCTTTTAATAAAAAAACAAAATATTAATTTATGAATATTTTTAAGGAAAATATTTTTTTTAATTCATTATATTAATTATATTTCATTAAATAAAAATTTATGATTTGCAAAAATATAAACACATAATTTATCAAATTTAAAACATTTAGTTAGTTATACTATGATATAATTATATCATATTTTCATTTTTGATTGGCATATGAGTTGGGCTAGGTTTAGAGAGATGGCTCAAGGGGAACCAGGTGAGAATCCTAAACCTGGTGAAGCAAATGATCTCTCCAAAAACATCTCAAGGAATTTCACATATGATGTATGTGATGTGAGGCCACTTTTGGAGCCTATTAGTCACATGTATATGTTTTCGTTTGCAAGAATGGGTGACATTACCAAGGAAATCTCTCCTAATGAAGCTATAGGGATAAAGAGGAATTTTGCAGATGTTGGGAAGAACATAGAAGGACCTTCATTCACTAACATTGATTCCCATCTACCTGGGAGATTGATAAAGAAGGGAAGTATTGCTTATGTTTCGGTTAATTAAGAAGAGGATGAGGAAAGAATAAACCTCTACTGTTATTCAATTATCGCAAGAGTCATCATCCCTGGTGAGTGGAAATGAAAATTCTTGTATCTGATGAAAAGGGTTTCAGAGGTATGGGGGTTTGATTATTAAAGAATGGTTGTGATGGGAATAGGTTACTATCATTAGTTCTTCCCCTCATATGAAGGTATGTTGAAATCATGGAGCAATGTTACCGTCTCCTCAAAACCCTGGTTTTCAGAATATGAAGGAATGGGATTAAAACATTGATCCTATTAATGTTCTTACTACCCACACTCAATTATGGATCGGAATCTATAAATTAAATTGGATTTATAGGCACCCAATGACTCTATGGTATATTTCTTTTTTAGTAGGAAATCCCATTCGAATGGATTGATAGACTAACAATCTGAGGCTCGAGCATTATTCGAGGATTTTGGTGGAAGTTTATATGTCAAATACACTTGTTGAGGAGGTGGTACTTACAACTATGGATGACAACATGAAGTTGGAAATCCTATATAAGAGGAATCCAAAATTTTTCTTCAGCTGGTTGTTCTTCAAAAAAATGAATACTAAATGGAAGAGAGACTAAGAATGGAACTTCTCCAATGTGAAGGTTCATGACGACAACATGCATATAAGAAGGGAATGAAAAGAAAAACACCCTTTGGAACCCCCATAGAACAATGGAGTTGGCCAAGAGGCTGGGCCTAGGTAGAATAGGAATCTGAACATGGGGGTGCTCCTTCTCTATGGAAAAGGGGAAGGACCTGAACCCCAATGGGGAACCTCAAGGATCTATATTGTCTGATGGAGGGTTGGTTGATGAAATTCAGGTGATGGCCTCTTCCCCCTATAGTGGTATTGTTCTTGTGGTGGGTAGGCAGACTATAAAAAAGGTTGACCCCTCTAAGTGCGATGTCTCTACTCATGTGGGGAAGACCACACATGAATGGATGAGGGATAATGCCCATGTTTTCACTCGGGTTGGTTTACCTGAGAAAAATTCTCAATGTATTATCAATGACACGTGTAATCATAACCATCTAGTTTATGATTCAGTGGGGAACTTCATACATATCCCCCCCCCTCCAAGGATTCCTGATGAAATCTTGATGTGCGAAGTGATCCCTCTCTTAAATCCAAAAACACCTTCACTCCCCTGAGTGGAAGACTCTGGTCAGATGAGGTAGAGAAAAGTTAGCACATCGAGTCAGTCCCAAATAATCTAACAGATAATACTACTACTCCCAATGGGGGACCAGATGAGCTGCCTGTTTTCACTGATACAACTAATGTGCATTCTCAGTGATGTGGTAATGATAAGAGAGCCCATGAAGAAAAATAGGTATAGGAATTACAACACACTAAATCACTCACAACTAACCCATGGGATGCTGATGCTCCCTGTGGTGGACGGGATGGGCTGCCTGTTACCACTAATACACTTAATGTGCATTTTCAGTGCACTGTTAATGAGAAGGGATCCATCGGGGCCAAACAGGTGATCAAGGAAGATCATAGCATCACTAAACCTGGACATGGAACTTGTCTGAAGAGGGGGAAGAGAGTCCAAGGGAAGGAAGGGAAAATCCAAACCTCATTCTAGAATTAGGGTGCCTCTGACAATGAGAAAGATCTATAAAAATGAGGATTCTATATTTGAATTTTCAAGGGGTGGGAAATTCCTACATGGACAGGGCACTTTGTCATTATATTATGGCCTACAAATAGATGTTCATCAGTACTGCTAAACTGAAAATCCTCTTTGAAAATTGGTAGGGATTAAAATAGGGTTCTCTTGGATACAATTATTTCTCCAGAAATCCATATATATCTTATATAGACCACCAGTGGGTTTTACGAAATGATACCATTCAGGGTAACTCCTGTGATAGTGGTCCTCAATGCATTCTGATTAATTGTAGCATTTTTGGATAGAATATATCAATACCATTTGTTTATTCTTCCATATCGTACATTTTGATGAGGGAATTATGGGAGGATATCAAATCCACTTCTAGGATGAAGGATCAAAAATGGATTCTTATTGTTGATTTCAATACTATTTTGATGCATGAGGAAAACAAAGAAATAACTTTAGTAAGATTATTTCTCTAGAATATTCTGAGTGCATTGACTTCTATAATCTGGATCATATTCCCATTTCTAGTTCTAATTTTACATGATATAGATACACATGGGAGGGGAAACAATAAATAATGCTTGATAGATTATTTTTCCACATTGATGACCATGATGATACTGATGGAGTCTCTAGATTATCACTTCCCATGCATCACACTGATCACAACCCAATTCTTTTGATGTTAACATTCATCTGACAAGGTCATCCACTATTCCTTTTCCACTCAAAATTGGATGGATTATGACTCTAGGATGTAGGGAAATTATCTTGGAGGCATGGAAGTTTGAAGCCCTTGGGAGCCTTCTCTAAAGACTCGATATGGAACTCAATAATCTTAAGGGGTTGCTAAGGGTATGGAGCATAAAATCATTTTACAAAATTGATGAGGATATCATGCACCCTAAAGAAGAGCTAACAAATATTCATATCCATTATGTGCAGAAACATGCCCTATACAGAGAGGAAATCATATCCCATAATAAGCTTGATGATTTTTTAATGGTGAAGAAAAGATAAGTCATGAATCTACTAAATGTGGTAAGGTTAAAATATGGGGACATATACACTAGGTTATTCAACAGATTGCATAAGGAAATGAGGGTATGTGCAGGGAACAAGGTGATCATAATTGGTGGACATCTTTACACTATTAAAAATTGTATTTATCTAGCTATTGTTGATCACTATATAAGAATCTACACTAATAATGGGAAGACTAGTACTCATCACATGGTGATCAATATAAGGCCCTGCATTGATGAGCACTCAAATCAACTCCTAATTTCGCCCCCATGAAAATAGGAAATGTGAACTGCTCTCCTCTCTCTCAATCTTGAGAGTGCCCCAGGACTTGATGGATTAACTAAAAAAATTTATTCTTTACCAGGGAATTTTTCAGGATGGCATTGAGCATGCCATTACGAACTTCTTCTCTCACTCATACATGCCCCATGGAATGAACTCCTGCTTCATTTCTCTTATTCCCAAGAAGGAGAATTCAATTTTAATGGCCCTAAGGCCATTATTATTAATTTATTTTGATAATCCACCTTTCATGGGGTGATGTGGAACCCTTACAAGGCCCGTAGACATAAGTATTACATGTCCCATAGGCTTTAAAAAAAATTCATTTCTCGTAGGCTTTAAAAATTACATACAACCCAGAAAAACTACTTGGAACTGCTCCTCCCTAGCATCTTCATCGTGAAATCATCTCTCCTCCTTTGCATGGCTGTCCAGATAGGATTTCCTGTGCATGCATATGCTTCTCCCGATGGAAGGTTCTATACCCTCTCATTCTTGCAATCTGTTTCACTTCATCTATGGTGAAAGCACCTTGCTCATCCTCTATCTGAAACTTGTTCCTTGAAGGTTGTCTAGGATGAATCTATATTAAAGGTGACATGAAGGAATTGAGGTGGCCTGAAGGCCTTACTAACCTGATGGCCTGGGTGGCCCGAAGGCCTTAAAGGACTCAGGGACCAAATCGGTGGCCCAAAGGCCAAAACAGGGAAATATTCCTAGCTGCTACAATGCCTTCTATAGTACCTACTATAGTAAAACCCATTCTCTACTACAGTACTGTATAGTTTCAGCTACAGTACCTACTACAATACTTCTACAGTAACCCCGAAATTAGCCTTCTCCTAGATTTGATCTCGGGTCACCTGGATCCACTTAAGGAGTCCTCACCAACTGGTTTGTGGCTCATGTGCGGAGAATGCTCTTGACATTAAGGATTTTAGGAAAGTTCCACTTGGGAAGACAATACCCAAACTTATCAGTAAGATTATCTAGAGCTGGATGGGTGGAATGGTTGATGGCATGATCACCATAAACCATTTTTGCATTTCCCATGCGAGAAACACTCAATAGTGTCTCTTCATGGCCTCAGAGAGCATCAATTTAATGAGAAGGAAGACAGAGGAAGGTAATTTTTCCCATAAAATTGATAATTCCCAGGATTTTGATACTCTTAAAAAGAACCTTATCCTCGATGTTCTTCAAATATATGGTTTCTCTAATCAGTTTGTGAATATGATTCACATCATACTTGGATCTTCAAGGCAATCAATTATTGTTAATGGATCTTTGAGAGGATTATTTCCATGCACTAGTGGAGTAAGATAAGGTGATCCACTATCTGGGATTTTATTTTCCTTTGCATAGGACAACCTCAGTAGATGTATCATTGATCTTGCTCACATGGGACCTTACAAATAGATTAGGGCTGTTGTTAATGAGCTTGCCCCATCATAACTCTTGTATGCTGGTGACATTTTATTTCTTGGTTAAGCTTCAAATAGAACTATATCCACCATCAAGGCCCTATTTAATCATTATGAAGAGGTGGTTGGACATTCCATCAGTTGGGACAAGTCATGCATTATTTTTGGGAATGGAATATCAGTTGGGAAAAGGAACAAGATCATCGTGTATCTTGGGGTGAGGAGGGGATCCAAACTTTAACAGTATCTTGGGGTTCAACTGTTCTAGGGAAAGGTGAAAAGATTGTATCTATAGGGTATTTATGCTGGTATCATACATCAACTGGCCATCTAGAAAGGGAAGGCTATGTCCCTAACTGGGAGGGTTTACATCATGAACTCAATGATCACATCAATGTTTGTCTATTCATTCTCCCTCTAAAGATGGCTGAGGGGACTTCTCATGGTGATTTAAAGCATGGTACAAATCTTCATATAGACAAGGTCAACACAAGGAAGAATGTTGATTGATGTTTCCTGGAAATAATGCATCATGCATGTTGAGATGGGGGGCCTAGGAATCAAGGATCTGTGTACCTTCAATGATGGTTTGATTGGGAAATTCACATGGAGTCTGATTTCAAATGAAGATTATGATTACTTCCTTTTGAACAGATTTACAAAGCTACTTCTCAATGGCTATAAAAACAACCTTGCCTCATCGGTTTGGACATCTATCAAACATGCCTTTTGTGAGAATCATGTAGGGTTCCAAATTTACGGTATATAGGGACTCCACTCTTAAATTTTTTAGCACAAAGTTGGTTGAACATCTCCTGTATGATTCGAATGTTCCACCTGATGTAGCCCCTCTGTCCATTTCAGGATTTCTATCATAGATGCACTCACCTGACCCTTTCATTCCTTGTCATTTGGTGACTAAAATTAATAGATTTACTTTTATAGACTATGACACAATGATTTGGATACATATTATAACTGGACAGTTTAATTTCAGGGACTTTTATAGGCTTCTATGTGGGGGCCTAGTTCATCCGCATTCTTATCTCATTAACATCAGATCCAAATATATGATGTCCTATAGATTATTTTTGATCTAGAGAATTAGGAAAACATAATTCCCACATCTAATAAACTCAAATGATATGACATTCATATAGATTATATGTCTTCCCTTTGAAAGTCTGCTGAGGATTCTACACAACACATATTCATGAAATGTGACCAAGACAAGTGGCTCTGGTCCTATATGGGGTCTCTGTTTGGGATGGCTTTGACACTTTCATACCACTTATTGATCTCCATTCTGGTATGTCTCATGCTCAATGCAGTTAGAAAATTCACAATTTTTTACTGGTCTCTATTGCTGCAGTCATTACAGCACTTTGAGAAGTTTGAAATATTTCTCTGTTTGGTGGTACACACAACGCTGTCCAACAAGGTATGATGTCTGTTCTCAACGATGTGTATACTGCTTCACTTGTCCAAGATGGTTATATGTCTAATACTATTTATGATTTACAAACTCTTAGAATGCATGGAATTTCGGGTCGGCCAAGAAAACCTCGGATGCTGAATCATATTTGATGGATACCACATATTGTTCCTTTCCTCATGGTGAATTTTGATGGATCTTCATTGGGTGCACTATGTACGTCGGGCGGTGGGGGAGTGTTCCGCACTACATTGGGTCTGTAAAGGGATGTTTCTATCACTTCGTTGTTTTAGAAATTCCTTTGAATCTAAAATCTAGGCAATGATCTATGCTGTCCGGTACGATGTACATTTTAATTGGAAATTTATTTGGATTGAATCTGATTCTCAAAGTGTTTTTTGAGAAAAAGGACATGGCATGTGCCTCGTCATGTTCCATATCAATGGGTTGATTGTCAAAACAAGCTCACTCAAATTCATACGGTTGTTCCACATGTCAATCGGGAGGCCAATCAAGTGGCGAATTCCTTGGCGAAAAGGGTACTCATTGAACTTGATTCGATGTAGTCTTTCACATCCTTTGACTTCTTTGTCCCAATGGTGGAGGCAAATAGATATGGTTTGATGCACACTCATTTCTATTACAAAACTTGTATGCTTAACTCTCTCAATTTTTATTTAATAATTTATTAGGATCATCTTACACTGATTCTTCACCTTTTGATAAACCATATTTTCATTCCTAATATGCCTAAATTTTATTTCTACATCCATAGGTATGGTTTCTATTATCTGGGTCGAATTAATATTCCTAATGGCCATGTTACTATTCCAAAGGTAAATTTATTATTCCACCAGGATACATTCCTTAATTTATTAAAATATTAACTATTTTAACCTTAATTTATGATGTTTTTATTCGGTTATCTACAATATTTATGTGTTTTATACTATATAATATAATTATTAGAAAGAAAATTCAATATATAAAAGTTTTGGCCATTACACATTACATAAGTTACCCAATTCCCTTATGCAATATTTGAAAATGTATGTTGTCCCTTACATAGCCTATAAAAAACATAGTTACCCTTACATATCAGCCAAGAGACCCTTATGTAGCTCATACCATAACCATATGCAACACATTAGAAAAGGGTCATCCCCTTTCATATCCCATGGAAAAATAGGATCTCCGTTACATATCCTTTGAAACAATGATTTTATCCTTATATAACCCTAAAAAACTCATTTTACTCATACAAAGCACAATAAAATGACATTGTATATATGTAATAGAAATTTTACCTTTATGTAGGCCATATTCCATACTTACGATTAAGATAAACCATTAAAATCATTAAATTTAAATTTAAATTACATAAAAATAAAAGAAAAAATAGGTTCTCATGATAATTTAACAAAATTAAATGTTTTCAAACACTGCAAACACTTCCATAATGAAAATAAAGCATTATAAAAAAATGATTATTCCAAAACAAAAAAATAGGTTGTTATAATGTATCTACATATTCTGACTCACAAAAAGAATGTGAATCCCACTATGTCTACATAAATCACGATCAAGGATCCTATGAAGGGAAGGGGTCCAATGAAGGGTATTTGAGGAGATTGATACTTATAAAAAAAGGTGATGTTTATACCTACTATTTCTATTTATGTTTATTTACATTTCTGAACTTGATATACTCTTTTTGGTTTACCAATTTGGGAGCCTTTTAATATATTTTATGACATGTATTATTTATTTTTCCACAAGTTTAATCTTGATTCTATTATTTATTTATAATATTATATATAATTATTTACCCTATAACATGACAAATATGGTATTTTATCCCCACTAACAAACATAAACCCTCACTACTAGTCGAAAATATCTTGCGTACATAGAGATACGCAAGGGGACATGTGGAACTCAGGATTGGACCTGGTGGTTTTGTGTAGCATGATCTCTTGATGCCTTTCTTAGAACATTACTCACATGATTCCTAGTGTATGTTGAGTAGTAGGTTCACACTATGTCAACTATCCTGGTTACTTGCAGATTCCAAGGTGTATGTTCCGAAATTCTTAGTGGATACTGAGTAAAACGACCATTATATACTTAGTGGATACTGTGAACATGACTTTCTTGATTCCTAGTGGATATTGAGTGGCATGATTACTATCCTCATAGATATATCTTGATTACATCTGATATCATGACATTTTAGTCAATACAAGGACATAACAAGTGTATACATATTCTTAGTGTCTTGTTTTTAATAGGATTTATTAGTTTTAGTTTGTTTTATGATGTTACAATTTTTTCCTCATTTACTATTATCATTGTATACACAACATATACATGATAGAACTTATTAATTATGAATTTTTTAAACCCTAATAAGTCTTGTAATCACACCCAACTCGATAATTTCAAGTAGCTTATAGATTTAATGACTGTAGGTTTAGAGGATATAAATCTCCTTATAGTGGATCGTTCAGCCATAAAGAATGGAACCGGAGGAAGGACTAGGATAAAATATAGGAGTTTCCATAGTTTTATTTATTTATTAATATTCATCCCATATACACTGGTTTGGATTACCACCTTAGGTTCTCATTTGTTTATTTATTGTATGAAATGTATACTCTTTTGATTATTCAATTTCGTTATGATTACATTGATATTTTATTATGTTGTTTTATTTATTGTGTGTGATATTGAATAATCATAAGTTTTTAGTCTCCCCACTAACATACATAGATTATAAATATTAGTCGATGTCATGTTGTATTAGGGGATGCATTTATGAGTTCATGTAACACTCTAGCTCGAACTAGATGGTTCATGTCTAAGTTACTATTATGAATCATTTAAGAACATGCTCTTACCCTTATGAAGATTAATATACCCTTATGAAATAGCCTAGTTACCAATATGTGACCTTTGAAAAGGAATTGATACCCCTATGCATCACCATAGGTACCCTTACATAGCCTTTGAAAAGGTATAGTTACCATTAAGCAGCACTTTAGGTACCCTTACAGAGCCTCTAATAATATGTGATTTCCCTTATTGCCTTTAGGTTAACATTTTATCTACGTAAATCCCTAGACGATTATATTTTTAACCACTTATATCCCATGTCCATAGAAGACTATACTATTATCACTCACCTTCTTTTATATACACGACACAAAGAATGAATTTTTCATTTCCATACTGTGGTTTTATTCCTCATCCCCCTCAGATTGGAACCATGAACTATGACTTAATATCCAATTGATAATATCTATTAGTACCACTATGTCCATGGCCTAGTGGAACTCTTATAGCTTCTTGGATATTATGATAGAGGAAATGGATTCGAGATATGAGGAATGCTAAATTATACACCTTGTATGGTATCCCTACAACATGTGATATGTAGACAAGACATTTCTAATAAAAGTGTGGTCTCTTATACACTTTAACGACATGTTGTTAAAAAGATGATTTATTAGGATCCTTTACACGTAAATTAACAGTTGTGTATACTTAAAACCATGCTACCCTTACGTAAAAAATTTTTGGAGAAGAAATTAATATTTTTTGTTTATTCTTTCCCTAAATGACATGTAATGGCTATTTTATTGTTTCTAAATGATGTAAATAATGGAAGTTCAATACATATAAATTATTGATGTTGTAACTCATATTTTAAATGTTTTTAAACCTTCCATCGTTATTATTTCATTAAAATAGATAAATAAATTTATGTTTTAATTTGGGTATTTTACACAAGAAAATGGAATGTCGACTGTATTTCTATTTAAAATAACCAAATCCCTAATAACCTCAATTTTTTGGTATTCTATTGAGAATACTTAGGGTAATTCTTCTATTGATTCCATTAATTTTTTTTCATAATCACCATGGAATTATATTGGAGGGAATAGAAGTTATTTTTCCTTCATTATTTGTACCTGGTATTTTCAATATAGGGTTTATTGTCAAGAACTCTTGACCTCATATATGGTAGTTGTTTTTTTACATTGGTGTTAACCTATGAAATTAACAACATTCTTGAACATTTATTTATCTTAGTTTGAGAAACTAATTATTTTTTTAAAATTTAATTGTTCAATTTCTCTTTGGTAAAAAAATGTTTTACACCTTTCTTTTCATTAAAAACTATTTGTGGACTTTCTATATTTGATGAAATTCCTATGTGATAGATTTTTTTCCTGAAATGGATTTCAAAAGAATTGGAGTTGTGATACTACTCTTGTGATTTTTTTAATAAAATAGTGAGTACAAATTATGTTTTTTTGTGAAAACATGGAAAATGTGAACATTTTGGAACCTTGGTCGTGGATAAATGGCTCATAAAAATAGACCATAGAAGGACGTTATATCATTATGATTCACTTATCATTATAACATTAATAGTTTGTCCTAGTTATTAATTCCAATAGTATATATCTAAATGATGTCTCATGAATTAAATATTTACTTATATAATAGGACTTATATACTAAAATATTTATCTATTGGATTTCATACATGGAGACCCTCAAGACTATATTGTTTTACCTTGGATTATTATATGATTCATGCTTATATGATCACCATGTTATCCTTTTCGAATATGGTTTTTGGTTATTATCCATTATTTATCCTTCTTATTTGTATTAATAACATTTCTAGATTTAATATGGAATGTTTTGAAACCAAAGGATGTTTTATAAAATGAATTTCATATGGAAAAGGATTTATACACTAGTTTGGTTTTTAAGCATGAACTAACAGTTACATAATGTTAAAATGAGTATTGACTCTTTCATGTAACCATACTATAATCCATTAACGCACCCTAATTTTTACCTTGTGAGGTTATAAATTATGTTTTTTAGGACTTAAGTAAAGGTAAGGGAATCATATTGTTCACTAACTTCTCTTGGATGTAACTTTCTTATTTTGAATGATTGGTGGTGATAGATTGAAATATGGAGGATTGTCTTTTCAATGATATGTTTTATTTTTAAGTTTATAAATTTTTTTCCTTGATTTTTTACGATGTTAATATTCTCTAATGATTTATTATAATTATTTATTTTTTCACTTTTCATATATATATGATAGTTATTTGGTTTTTTTATCTCTACCTTGTGGTAAGCTATCTCTGGGGATGCATCATGTTCCCCCAAAGTGGTTCATTAGAAAATAGTTTCAATAGTAATACCAAGTCAGAATTATTATGAAACTACCTCAAATTGGTTTAGGGTGTTTGGTATAAGGGAGTTAGTGTAACGCCTCTACCCTAGTTACCCAGAGTTGGTGCATTATTACATAGCATTGGCATTATCCTAAGAGATCAAGTCCTGAATGACCGATCAGTTTAGTATCCTTGGAAATACTAGATACATACATATGTTTTACATTACATTATGAAATTAAAAACAACAACATTGTGTCTCCTTTGAACAAAATCATATCCCACATGCTATTCTTGCAGGTAAATCATAATATTCTTCTTCGCATCCTGGAAAAACTAAAACATAAGAAAGGGACGAGATCAGATGCTCAGTAAGGATAACCATATAGAAAAAACTATCATAAATAAGAATAAATATTTAAGGCAATGTATAAGACTAAAACAAAAGACTTTTAAACATAAAATTCTATATAATATGGCAATGATAAATCAAATATTTCAATTAACTTATTTTCAGTAATATTCTACTAGTTGAATAATCATAGGTAATATCAATAGCTAATTTCCTAATGATGGAATACATAATTCCAGAAATCATAACCCCATAGTCAAGGCCTCGTTTCAAGACTAAAAATAAAAATTTTGTCAAGGAATTTTTCCAAGACATTAATTTGTCTCATGAGACCAACCAATGCATCGATGGCTTATAGCAGGCCCAACTCGTAACTTACAAATTCAAATTCACTCCTCATATTAAAAAGATGAAACATAACCTAAACATTCGGATTTAACACTAGAATACGGAATGTTATAACTTTATCCATAAACCATGAATGATATAGTAATAGCACATCAAAAGTCAAGCATATCACAAAACATTCAATACAACATGGAGGATTTTATCATAATAAACCAACATCAAACAAGCATAAAATCCAACAAATGATGTTGAAATTGATGATATCAAAACAATTTGAGAGTAATATTTCATTCTATTTTACAATCATTTAATAGTCATGTAATTATAAAACAAATTTTTTTTTGAAAATATTCTGATAATCTTGTAAGGGACTGTAAAGACCTGTAAAATTCAAGGGAAATTTTTTTTTCTTAATTTTCTTTAGAATTTTACAAGAGCGCGGTTTCAGACGGCACCTGATTCCGAGGCCCGGATTCCCCGGAATTAATTTCCGAAGTTTGGGCTCGGGTACGTTCAGTGAACGAACGAGCGGGAATTCCTAACTTTTGATCCGGTGCTCGGAATTGAAATCCGAGGGAACCGATGAACTCGTAGCGCCGATATTCGCTTTTTGAGACCTTTTCGGGAGTTGCGTTTGTTGCGGGTTGAAAGTTACGTTTTGGGGTTTTTCAGTTAAGTTAAATAAAATTTGTGCAAAACAAATTTTATTTTAACTTATTTTAAAAACCTACCAAAGGAGGTTAGAAGTGGGACCCACACCCACTTAACCTCCCTTGGGAGGATTAAGTGTGGTGGGGCCCACACGAACCCCTTTTTCTTTTCAAATTCCTTAACCTCTCAAAACCCTTCCTCTTATTTATGTAACTCTCCCCTTCTTTAACTCTTGCCAATTTATCTTTTCATTTAATTTTGTCAACTCTAGACTTAATTAATGAATTGAATTCAACTTTTGAATTTTGAAAGGTTGGCAAAGTGAGAATAAAATAAGATGTAGTCTTATTTTATTTTTGGTTGATCGTTTGTTCCCTTGAGAGCTTTTGAGAGCATTCCTCTTCATCTTCAACTCTGACGAAGAACGAAGAACGAAGAACGCTCAAACTCTGACGAAGAACGAAGAACGACACCTCTCTTCTTCGTCCTCGGTGTCAACGAGAGGGAACGCCGCTTCCTCCTCGGACCATCTTCGTCGGCGTACAAGTTTCGCCAACGACGTGACTCTTCGAACGCATCCCTTCGTCATCGGATTTGACGAACGGCTTCCGCGACACCCGACCTCCGCGACGCCGTCTTCCGCGGAGCGTAGCCGAACCTTTGAATCTTAAACCCGGGGTAGGGGTTGTCGAATTTCTTTTGGATTCCTCATTTTATTCTTGATCGTGCTTTTAGCAAGATTAACGTGTGAAATGATTTTCTTTAAGTTGCGTTATTATTATTAACGCGAGGGGGGCCGGACCGCACGAACACGGCCGAACCCCCCTCCAACGTTCTTGTTTAATTCTTGCGATGGAAGCAAAGTGGCGTGGTGCCGTCGCACCACGCGGTTTACCGTGCGTTTAATTTACGCAACGCCGTCGTGCTACGCCGAGGAGAATCTTCAAGAACGCGACGCCGTCGCGCCGCGTTGAAAAGAATCGAAGCACGGCGAAGGGGCGTGGTGCCGACGCACCGCGCCAGATGACGAACGCCGCGGCCGGTTCCGGGCCGCGGCGGGACGAGAAGACCGCGGCCGGTTCCAGGCCGCGGCGGGACGAGGAGACCGCGGCCGGTTCCGGGCCGCGGCGGAAGGAAAGACCGGCGGCCGGGCCGCCGGCGTCGGAAGTCGAGGGCGGGACCGGAATTTCCGGTCCCGTTGGTAAAAACCGGCCGGCCAGCGGGCCGGCCGGATGTCTTAAAACCGGGGAATTAAACCCCCGGCCGGTTCTTCAAACCCCCCCTCTTAATGAGGGGGGCGGTTCAATTAAAGGAGGGGGGGGGGCAAAACCCCCCCGGTTCGTTCCAGCCGGCCCCCACTTGTGGGGGGCCGTTTCCTGCTTTTGGCACGGCACAAGGTCATGCGGCCTATCAAAACCACGGGGGCAATTAAGCCCCCGGTTCGTTACCAAGCGGCCCCCACGTGCGGGGGCCGTCCCTTCAAAATCGGCGCGGCAAAGCCGTGCCGCCATCCAACAGCGGGGGCATTCAAGCCCCCCGCGTGCCACCCGCGTGCGCCGCGGCCCACCGCCGCCACCGCGGCCCGCCGCCGCCGCCACCGCGGCCCGCCGCCGCCGCCGCCGCCCCCGCGGCCCGCCGCCGCCACCGCGGCCCGCCGCCGCCACCGCGCCGCCGCGCCGCCGCCGTCCGCCGCCGTCCGCCGCCGCCGACCGCCGCCGCCGGTCTCCGCGCCGCCCCGGGGGGGGGGGGGGGGGGTCGGGCCGGGTCGGCCCGGACCCGGACCCCCCGTTACGGACCAGTTTTTGTTTTTGGCTCATAACTTGAGCCTCGGACCTCCGAATGCTGAACCGTCTGCGGCAACGCGATCCTTGGATCGAGACGGTCGTTTCGGTATATCGCACTCAAGGTTTCGGTTTACTTTGAGTTCGGCCGGGTTGGTTCGTTCACGAAACCAACCGGGCATTCGGAGCGGAAACGCTCATATCTTGAGCTACGGACGTCCGATTGACGTGCCGTCAGTCGCGTAGTGTTCCTCTTAGTGAGACGGATCTTTTGGCATACTCCGCCCGAGGTTTGGACGCAGGTGGAGTACGGTCGGGTTGGTTTTTCCTTAAAAACCAACCGGGCCCCGGAGACGAAAATGCCTATAACTCTCAGACCGGGCGTCCGATCGACGCGCCGTCTGTTGCGTTGAGTTCCTGTTGACGATACGGAACTTTTGGATACATCAACTTCGGTCTTCGTGACAGTTGATGTATCAGCCTCTCGGCTCGTGGAGCGGATCCTCCGTACGAGTTTGCTGTGTGCGGGAACCCTAGTGCTGGCTGCGACTGTTCTACTGCTACGACTGCTACTGTGACTGCGACGACGACAGTACAGAGATCCTGTGTGGATTTGACGACGACAGTACAGAGATCCTGTGTGGATTTGACGACGACAGTACAGAGATCCTGTGTGGATTTGACGACGACGACTACAGCACTCAGCGATCCTACGTGGATCAGTGCTACAGGTTCTGTGTGAGCCCGATCCTGTGTGGGTCCTTGCGCTCAGCGGTTCTGTGTGAGCCAGCGCCTACAGGTTCTGTGTGAGCCCGATCCTGTGTGGGTCTTCTGCGGGGGTTAGTTACCTATCGATCCTTCGTGGGTCCGACGACTTAGATGGATCAGTGATCATCTTTATCGTCCTTGAAGAAGTATACCTGTGTGAGCTGAATCCTGTTGTTTTCCTGTGTGGATTGTGTTGTGCAATCCTGTGTGGATTATATTTTGCTTTCCTATGTGGAATACGTATACTTTCCTGCGTGGACTGAGTTGTACTTGGGCTCGGAGGTTGGAGTGTATTTTTTTTAATTGATGACTTAGGTATATGTATGGGCATATACCTAAGCTGTGTCAGTTGTTACTTCGTGTTTGTACTTTTCTTCGTGGTTTATCCTTTGTGGATTTGAGAGACCATCAGGGGTCTCGGGGTCCCTACTGAGTAGCTTATACTCACCCCTGCACGGGCTTCGCCCGCACTACGTTGTGTTGGTTGCAGACGACGGACAGCGTTGACTTTAGCTGAGGCTTGCACAGCGGGACGGTACCCGGAGGTGGACCACTGGGCGGGACGTGCACGGAGCAGACGGCGGGACCCGTGGAGCAGAGGAGCTATCTGTACCCACCCTTCAGGTGGGATTTCCGGTGGACAGCTCGGAGTAGCGGCTTTTACTTTACAGTTGCTGTTTTTCCCTTTTGAGTTGTACTTTACTTTCAGTTTGGGTTTGTATTCTGGCCCATTTACTTTTCCGCACATTCAGTAGTACTCTGTTTGTTTAGTGTTTACTTTCCGCTTGTTTACTCTGTGGTGTGTGTTTACGTTTCAAAGGCAATGCCTTCCCTTTTTACCGGTATTTACGCCTTGGTGCTAGTCGCCAGCCCCTGGCCTATGGAAGGCGGGCTTGGGGTAGTCACGGCACGGACCCCGAGGGCGGGTCGTGACAAATTGGTATCAGAGGAGTTCGGTTCTACCGCGAACTCTGATCTTTTCTATGTGAAGAAATAATGTTTAGCGTATTGAGTGTGGTTATTAGTCCAGGGAGTCCAGTGTTGGTGCGGCGGCCGACGTATCCGTACACCAGGACCCTGACTTCTGATTTCCGACTTAATGCACGAAAACATTGATTGCGTGTGTGTTTCAAGTTTTCTTTGTGATTACTTGTGTCAGCTCACAGGGTATACTGATCTGCTTTATGAAAGTCTCAAGTTTTCCTTGTGATTACTTGTGCCAGCTCACCAGGTATACTGTTCTAACCGTGGCGCACCTGTTTCCTTTTCAGGATGGCCCCACGACGGCAGCCAGCTAGGGTTCCGAGAGTCGAGCGAGACGACAGCCCACCGAGCGACGAGGCTTCGGTGCAGGGCCCTTTGTCAGCAGTGGCACCGGCAGTAGCTTTACCCGCCGATCCCCCGATGCTTCCAGCAGCAGCCGCTGACGATGCACGTCGCCTCAGCGCACTGCATGAGTTTCAGCGCCAGCGACCGCCCAGGTTTCGCGGGGAGACGGATCCCCAGGCAGCAGAGGACTGGCTGGAGGCAGTGGTTCGAGTGTTTAGGCTAGTGAGGACACCAGCAGACCTCATGGTGATCCTCGCTGCGAGCCTACTACACGCAGCAGCAGGACGATGGTGGAGCTTGATGCTCCAGGTGCACGATGAGGCATCTCTTCTTTGGACGGACTTTGAGAGCATCTTCCGCTCGGAGTTCGTCCCAGCCACCCTTCGTGCGGTGCGTATCCAGGAGCTTCTACAGCTGCGGCAGGGCAGCATGACGGTCGCTCAGTACTCGGCGAGATTTACCGATCTCTCGCGCTACTCGACCGACATGGTACGGGACCCATTCTTCCAGGCCCGGACCTTCGAGCAGGGTTTGAGACACGAGATCAGGGCATCGCTGATCTCCCTCAGCATACCGACTCAGACAGGAGTACTGGAGCGGGCCCTTCTGATCGAGAGCTTCCTTGCTGAGTCTACACCAGCACAGAGACCCACCGCAGGACGGCACGTGGCAGAGTCATCTGCAGCTGGCAGTCGGCGAATGACTCAGGGGTCCAGACAGACCAGACCTCAGGGCACTGGCTCAGCAGTGCAGGGCACACAACGCGGAGCCAGTCTTTCGAGTGGAAGACAGTGCTATGCATGCGGCGGGCGAGGCCACATGGCTCGTGACTGCCCGACCCGCCATGCGGAGGAGCAGCAGACGGTTGAGGAACCACCTAGGCAGAGGCAGAGGTTCGACCGTGGCGGTCCGCAGGGAGGAGGCGGACGAGGCAGAGGAGCTGGACGAGTAGCTGGTGGTGGCCGACGCTTTGAGGCTCTACCACCACCACCACCAGGAGGTCCACCCCGACCGCAGGGGAGAGCTCAGCTTCAGGCAGCCGAGGCCTTCGATCATGGAGCCCTGGGAGCCGATGGACAGGAGCAGAACTAGTGGATACATCCTTTGTACTTCTGGTTCCTTGTTTCTTTTGTGTAGCGTCTTGTATTACGAGCTGCAATAATAAAAGACGCATACCTTGTGATGTTTTCGTTCCTGTCCTCTATCGTAATGTTACTAAGAGGTTCCAGTTTTGGCTGTTGACTTGACCCTCACTTGTGAGACATCTACTGGAGGAGACCCAGTTACCACACACTGATGCCGACAGTGTGACTCAACCCTTGGAGGCGAGAGTAACGGTTGAATCTCTTAGTAGTAGCGTCGAGGCCTTACGACGTCATCCTTAGTATGGATTAGTATCATCCATGTTAGGATTGACTGTTTTAGGCAAAGAATGTGGTTCATCCAGGGGATGAGACTAGATTTCTCTTTTCGGCAAAAGAGAAATCTTGCAGCTCTAGTGGGACCTGAGATGGTCCAGGTCATCCAGGGGCGGATGAGTACAGCTCAGAGCCAGCAGAAGCCTTATGCTGACAGGAGGCGGAGGCCACTGGAGTTCGAGGATGGCGACCACGTCTTCTTGCAGGTCTCACCTCGACGTGGTATTCGGAGATTTGG
This sequence comes from Viscum album, assembly GCA_963277665.1. Lineage (NCBI taxonomy): Eukaryota > Viridiplantae > Streptophyta > Magnoliopsida > Santalales > Viscaceae > Viscum > Viscum album. Next base: position 2,037,871,156 of record OY728156.1, read on the forward strand.
CCAAGGCGGCAAGTTATCTCCGTGCTTCAACGGACCCTTCCAGGTTCTCAGCAGGATTGGCGAGGTGGCTTATCGCCTGGCTCTACCACCTCAGTTGCACCGGGTGCACGACGTCTTCCACGTATCCCAGCTGAGGAGATACGTGCACGACCCGACACACATCATTGACCATGGGGAGCTTGACGTTGACGATGGGGCGACTTTTACGGAGGTCCCGGTGGAGATAGAGGATCGACATGAGCGGGTCCTGCGTGGGCGATCGATTCCTCTTGTGCGCATCAGATGGCAGCACGGGAATCTCCAGGAGAGCACATGGGAGCGGGAGGCTCAGATGCGTGCTCAGTACCCTCATTTGTTTCCCTAGTTTTTGTTGTATCTTTACGGGGACGTATAGCCCTGAGGTGGGAGTAATGTAAAGACCCGTAAAATTCAAGGGAAATTTTTTTTTCTTAATTTTCTTTAGAATTTTACAAGAGCGCGGTTTCAGACGGCACCTGATTCCGAGGCCCAGAGTACCCGGAATTAATTTCCGAAGTTTGGGCTCGGGTACGTTCAGTGAACGAACGAGCGGGAATTCCTAACTTTTGATCCGGTGCTCGGAATTGAAATCCGAGGGCACCGATGAACTCGCAGCGCCGATATTCGCTTTTTGAGACCTTTTCGGGAGTTGCGTTTGTTGCGGGTTGAAAGTTACGTTTTGGGGTTTTTCAGTTAAGTTAAATAAAATTTGTGCAAAACAAATTTTATTTTAACTTATTTTAAAAACCTACCAAAGGAGGTTAGAAGTGGGACCCACACCCACTTAACCTCCCTTGGGAGGATTAAGTGTGGTGGGGCCCACACGAACCCCTTTTTCTTTTCAAATTCCTTAACCTCTCAAAACCCTTCCTCTTATTTATGTAACTCTCCCCTTCTTTAACTCTTGCCAATTTATCTTTTCATTTAATTTTGTCAACTCTAGACTTAATTAATGAATTGAATTCAACTTTTGAATTTTGAAAGGTTGGCAAAGTGAGAATAAAATAAGATGTAGTCTTATTTTATTTTTGGTTGATCGTTTGTTCCCTTGAGAGCTTTTGAGAGCATTCCTCTTCATCTTCAACTCTGACGAAGAACGAAGAACGAAGAACGCTCAAACTCTGACGAAGAACGAAGAACGACGCCTCTCTTCTTCGTCCTCGGTGTCAACGAGAGGGAACGCCGCTTCCTCCTCGGACCATCTTCGTCGGCGTACAGGTTTCGCCAACGACGTGACTCTTCGAACGCATCCCTTCGTCATCGGATTTGACGAACGGCTTCCGCGACACCCGACCTCCGCGACGCCGTCTTCCGTGGAGCGTAGCCGAACCTTTGAATCTTAAACCCGAGGTAGGGGTTGTCGAATTTCTTTTGGATTCCTCATTTTATTCTTGATCGTGCTTTTAGAAAGATTAACGTGTGACATGATTTTCTTTAAGTTGCGTTATTATTATTAACGCGAGGGGGGCCGGACCGCACGAACACGGCCGAACCCCCCTCCAACGTTCTTGTTTAATTCTTGCGATGGAAGCAAAGTGGCGTGGTGCCGTCGCACCACGCGGTTTACCGTGCGTTTAATTTACGCAACGCCGTCGCGCTACGCCGAGGAGAATCTTCAAGAACGCGACGCCGTCGCGCCGCGTTGAAAAGAATCGAAGCACGACGAAGGGGCGCGGTGCCGACGCACCGCGCCAGATGACGAACGCCGCGGCCGGTTCCGGGCCGCGGCGGGACGAGAAGACCGCGGCCGGTTCCAGGCCGCGGCGGGACGAGGAGACCGCGGCCGGTTCCGGGCCGTGGCGGAAGGAAAGACCGGCGGCCGGGCCGCCGGCGTCGGAAGTCGAGGGCGGGACCGGAATTTCCGGTCCCGTTGGTAAAAACCGGCCGGCCAGCGGGCCGGCCGGATGTCTTAAAACCGGGGAATTAAACCCCCGGCCGGTTCTTCAAACCCCCCCTCTTAATGAGGGGGGCGGTTCAATTAAAGGAGGGGGGGGGGCAAAACCCCCCCGGTTCGTTCCAGCCGGCCCCCACTTGCGGGGGGCCGTTTCCTGCTTTGGGCACGGCACAAGGCCGTGCCGCCTATCAAAACCACGGGGGCAATTAAGCCCCCGGTTCGTGACCAAGCGGCCCCCACGTGCGGGGGCCGTCCCTTCAAAATCGGCGCGGCAAAGCCGCGCCGCCATCCAACAGCGGGGGCATTCAAGCCCCCCGCGTGCCACCCGCGTGCGCCGCGGCCCACCGCCGCCACCGCGGCCCGCCGCCGCCGCCACCGCGGCCCGCCGCCGCCGCCACCGCGGCCCGCCGCCGCCGCCGCCGCCCCCGCGGCCCGCCGCCGCACCGCCGCGCCGCCGCCGTCCGCCGCCGTCCGCCGCCGCCGACCGCCGCCGCCGGCCGCCGCGCCGCCCCGGGGGGGGGGGGGGGGGGGGGGGGGGGGGGGGGTCGGGCCGGGTCGGCCCGGACCCGGACCCCCCGTTACGGACCAGTTTCGGTTTTTGGCTCATAACTTGAGCCTCGGACCTCCGAATGACGAACCGTCTGCGGCAACGCGATCCTTGGATCGAGACGGTCGTTTCGGTATATCGCACTCAAGGTTTCGGTTTACTTTGAGTTCGGCCGGGTTGGTTCGTTCACGAAACCAACCGGGCCTTCGGAGCGGAAACGCTCATATCTTGAGCTACGGACGTCCGATTGACGTGTCGTCAGTCGCGTAGTGTTCCTCTTAGTGAGACGGATCTTTTGGCATACTCCGCCCGAGGTTTGGACGCAGGTGGAGTACGGTCGGGTTGGTTTTGCCTTAAAAACCAACCGGGCCCCGGAGACGAAAATGCCTATAACTCTCAGACCGGGCGTCCGATCGACGCGCCGTCTGTTGCGTTGAGTTCCTGTTGACGATACGGAACTTTTGGATACATCAACTTCGGTCTTCGTGACAGTTGATGTATCAGCCTCTCGGCTCGTGGAGCGGATCCTCCGTACGAGCTTGCTGTGTGCGGGAACCCTAGTGCTGGCTGCGACTGTTCTACTGCTACGACTGCTACTGTGACTGCGACGACGACAGTACAGAGATCCTGTGTGGATTTGACGACGACAGTACAGAGATCCTGTGTGGATTTGACGACGACAGTACATAGATCCTGTGTGGATTTGACGACGACGACTACAGCACTCAGCGATCCTACGTGGATCAGTGCTACAGGTTCTGTGTGAGCCCGATCCTGTGTGGGTCCTTGCGCTCAGCGGTTCTGTGTGAGCCAGCGCCTACAGGTTCTGTGTGAGCCCGATCCTGTGTGGGTCTTCTGCGGGGGTTAGTTACCTATCGATCCTTCGTGGGTCCGACGACTTAGATGGATCAGTGATCATCTTTATCGTCCTTGAAGAAGTATACCTGTGTGAGCTGAATCCTGTTGTTTTCCTGTATGGATTGTGTTGTGCAATCCTGTGTGGATTATATTTTGCTTTCCTATGTGGAATACGTATACTTTCCTGCGTGGACTGAGTTGTACTTGGGCTCGGAGGTTGGAGTGTATTTTTTTTAATTGATGACTTAGGTATATGTATGGGCATATACCTAAGCTGTGTCAGTTGTTACTTCGTGTTTGTACTTTTCTTCGTGGTTTATCCTTTGTGGATTTGAGAGACCATCAGGGGTCTCGGGGTCCCTACTGAGTAGCTTATACTCACCCCTGCACGGGCTTCGCCCGCACTACGTTGTGTTGGTTGCAGACGATGGACAACGTTGACTTTAGCTGAGGCTTGCACAGCGGGACGGTACCCGGAGGTGGACCACTGGGCGGGACGTGCACGGAGCAGACGGCGGGACCCGTGGAGCAGAGGAGCTATCTGTACCCACCCTTCAGGTGGGATTTCCGGTGGACAGCTCGGAGTAGCGGCTTTTACTTTACAGTTGCTGTTTTTCCCTTTTGAGTTGTACTTTACTTTCAGTTTGGGTTTGTATTCTGGCCCATTTACTTTTCCGCACTTTCAGTAGTACTCTGTTTGTTTAGTGTTTACTTTCCGCTTGTTTACTCTATGGTGTGTGTTTACGTTTCAAAGGCAATGCCTTCCCTTTTTACCGGGATTTACGCCTTGGTGCTAGTCGCCAGCCCCTGGCCTATGGAAGGCGGGCTTGGGGTAGTCACGGCACGGACCCCGAGGGCGGGTCGTGACAGGGACGCTTTTAAGGTGTTATAATGGCAGAAAATAGCCGCACCCTCCATATAAGATAAAAATTTTCATTCCCTAATTTTTCGTAAAGTTCATAAAGTAATTTTTTTGGAAAATGATGGAAATATTCCTTCAAATTTTTTATAAAGAGTCAAAAAAGCATATAAATTAATTTAACACATTCTATATAAAATACTAAAAATGTTTTGAAATAAATTTTATTAAATATGGATGTGGATGATAAAGAAGTCTAAATAGATACTTACATATAAAAAACATCGAAAAATAAAGAGACTATAAAATTAACCCTTACCTTGTACTTTTACTTAGTCAAGGGTATGTTAACCTCCTATAAATTAGTTAAATAATTTTTATTAAATCATACATGAACCAAATACATAAATATGATATCATATTTGATCCTCTAATCTTTCTTTATTAATAATATTTCAGTAGTATCATTATTTCAGGTGTTAACTAATTCATTTTACATTATATGTTTTGTTACATAAGTCATGTTTTCTAGGGATAGGATGTAATTGATTCATATCCAAAATAAAATTTATTTATAAAACATTATTCTTAATTATCAAATGAAAATTATTCTTGAATGGTTATGATGGTGACGAAATCTCATCACGTCATAGAGACGGTATGTCGTACGTACGCACGAGAGACAATATCATTCTATTGATGTTGAAATAATATGTAACTGGATGGTATATTATATATACAAAATCATTAACATGTTAAATTTATTATTTACATCAATTATACTAATTATTATTCTCATCCAAATTATGAAGTGTTGAATAACAAACAACACCACAACGTGGAGACTGTTAGCCGTACGTACACACGTATGGTGACTTTGTCATTCATAGGATGGATAGAATAATGAATATGTTGTACCATATTTATAATAACATCACCGTATTTAGAATGTACTAGAGTTATTATTTTTTTATGCAAACAATAATGAAAGATGAAGTGGAAGAAGAAAAGAACATTGGAAGAGGTGATGAAATAATTACCTCTTCTTCGGGTTCTTCCTTTTGATTTGATATAAAGGTATCCATAGGATTGTTTTATGATCCAATTAAGGACTATAAGTTTCAGTGTGAGTATATTTTAGGACATTTGAGTAGGTTTTTACTAATACAAATTGGCTTTTGATGTGTGAATATAAGCGATTGGGAAGTTCCCTTTTTATAAGAGAGGTGAGGGGAACTTTCTGAAAAGTATGAAATGTTAATTTATTATAATGATATTTTCGGTTTCTAATAGCTCCAAATTGATTTATTTTAAGGATATGGTGGGTATGGGTATATATCTCTTCAACCAGTAGTTTTTTTTAATAGGTTAGGTCACCATATTAACCATATATTTTAGATTCAACTCTTGGTTAAATAGTTTAACATTTACCATGTCTCCATGTATTTATATATTTCATGGTTAATAAACTTAATATAAAATGACAAGAGAACCTCAAGTGGTTCATTAATGACATATATTTCCTTATCTAAGTATTTCTTCTGGATCTTATATTTTTAGGAATATTATATCATTTTATAATATAGTATTTGTTTTAAAAACTTATTTATGTCAATTTTCACCCTATTTAGTATTTGGTTTTTGTGAAAGTCATAAAAACATTATTACTTTCGAAAAACATACTTTTAATCATCCCTAACTTGTAATATTAACCTAAAAAATCTTTTATGTCATCAATAGTTTCAATTTACATTTATTTTAATATTTATAATATTAATTATTTTAATCTTTCATTAATAAGGTAATTACAACATCAACATAGTATCATATGTAAATTTAATTATTTAATTTCCTATAATTATTTTGAAAATAAAATTATGTAGGAAATATTTTTAGTTTTATAATGAATATTTATAGTTGAATTTATCTTTTGTGTATCCCCATATTAAAAATGGTTTAGTTATTAAAGAATGAAATTAGCAGTTTTAACTCTTCTTTAAATAAAACACAATAAATGTCATATTCTAATCAATGTGGATAAAAAGGAACATTTTTTCTCCAATGGTTTATTTTGGTCGAAATAAAATTATTCAATAGAATTAGGAAATGTGTTAGGATAATTATAATATCATTTTTACCTTTAATTACCCTATTTACTTTTAACAGTGGGACAAAATTGAAAAGTTACTATTCACCAAAAATTATTTTCATCCAATTGAGAAAAATTTTACTTACTGATGTCAACCATGTCTCTTATATTTTTGAAATTCAATTCATTGAAGTGGTAAAATTACATTTTATGCAAATTTTCTAATCTGCTAGAAGGTTTGTAAAAGACGTTAAAAAAATTCAAAAAAAATTTATATATCTAATCTTATTATAAAATGACTCCAATTAATTAAATTGGATTAACATAGGTATCATGTATCTATTTTTAATTTAAAATAAATTTATATTTACAAATAATTATTTATATAAAATGCCAGTTTTATACAATAATGTAGTGTTTTTCATTATTCATCAAAAATTTGATGTTTTAGAAAAATTCAAAAAATTCACCATATGCTATTTTTGATATTATGAATCCAAAAATGAAGTCCAATTTGAAAAATAAAATTTATAAAATTTCAGAAATTGGGTATTATTATTCATAACTGCTTTTTAAATGATTAGTTTGATTGGTCGTGTTGTGCTAGAACATATAGTTTCATATAGTGCAAGTTATTTTATGATTCAAAGAGAAACATACTGTGGAAGGTTGGGGTGTTAAATTCTTCCATCCTTCAAATAATTTCATCCAAAAAATTTCTAGAATAATACTACATAAAACTATTTGGGTGGTTCTTCATCATAAGTTTCTCAGGTTCCAACGTTGCGTCTTCCATTTTATGGGTTCTCCAAAGAACTTTTACCAGACAAGTTGTGCGGTTTCTCAACACTTGTTCTCTAGTATCAATAATCCTAATAGTCTCTTCACAAGAAGAAAAATTTGGTTCTAATTCTATTTATTCATAGGTGAGTACATGTGTTGGGTCAGGCATGTATTTTTCAACAGTTATACGTGGACCATATCATGAACATTGGAGAGACGTGTTGGCATTGCCAAATGGTACGCTACAACTCTAATCCATTCCAGAATTTCGAAAGGGTTGATGTACCATAGCCTTAATTTACCTTTCTTACCAAAACATATAACACCCTTCCATGGAGATGCCTTCAAGAAAACATGATCTCCTACTTGCAATTCCAAATCATTCATTCAGTTATTAGTTTAGTTCTTTGGCCTACTTTGAGCTGCTTTGATGTGGGTTTGGATAATCTTCACCTTTTACATTGTTTCCTATACATGTTCTTAGACTAAAAGTGTTCTTTCACCAACATCATACCAACAAGTAGGTGTGAAACATCTATTTCCATATAACTCTTCATATGGTGCCATCAAAATAGTTTTATGGAAGCAATTGTTATTGGAAAATTCTACCATAGGTAAATACTGATCCCACATACCTTGAATGTCAAGTGATCAAGATTTCAAAATGACTTAAAAGGTTTTAATTGTCCATTCTGATGGTCCATCAGTTTGAGGGTGGTAGGCAGTGCTCAAATAATGTTTAGTATCTAGGGATTTCTGAAGACATTTCCCGAATCTTGATGTAAAATGGGGATCACGATTATAAATAAATGATAGGGGTACACCATGAAGCCTTACAACTTCATTAATATATATTATGGATAAACATTCAAGTATTAAATCTTCTCTTATAGAAAATAAATGTTCTAACAATGTATGATGATGAATAATGACCCATATTGAATCATTCATTCTAAGAGTCTTGGTATCCCAATAACAATGTCCATCGTAATATCATCCCATTTCAACTCAGATATGGGAAGAGGTTGCATGACTCCTATAGGATGTTGTTCTTCTAGCCTTCACCTATTTAAAAACTATACATATCGACACATAATCAAGAATATCCCTCTTCATTTTGTCCCATAATAAATGTTCCTATAAATCTATATACATCTTAGTGCTACAATGGTGTATGTAGAAATTGGAGCTATATGCATCATCGAACTATTCCATTTTTAGATCAGGTATTTAGAGAACACAAAGTCTCTTCCGAAATTTCAAAATTCTATCCTCATATACGAAGTCAATAAATCTCCCTACATTCATATATTTAATTTTCTTTTGAAACTTTTCATCATTAATCTGGGAACTTTTTACCCCTTCTATCAAAGATGGTTTGTAAACTATTTTAAAATTTATAGATGTTTCACCTTGCATGATTATTCCAATATCAATATTTACTAAATCCATGAACATAAGATCTCTTTTTACTCTTATGTTGTTCAGAACTCCATGATTATTTTTGATAAAAGCGTCTTCCACTTTATTTTCCTCCCCTAGGTGGTATTGTATTGTGCAGTCACAATACTTGATTAATTCGAGCCATCTCATTTCCCTCAAGTTGAGCTCTTTCAGTGAGAAAATATACATTAAAATCTTGTGAGTAGTATATATCTCACATTTTTTACCATAGATATTGTGTATCTATATCTTCAGAGAAAATATTATAGCTGATAACTCATGATCATGAATATGATAGTTGTTTTCATGAATTTTTAGTTATCATGATTCATAATAAATAACTCGATCATTCTATATAAGGACACAACCAATTTGGTTTTTTGAGCCATCACGATAAATTACAAACCCATCATTCCCTGATGGTAGACTCAAGATAGGGTCATTGACTAATATTATCTCTAATTCATCAACAAATTCATCACACCTTTTTGTCCAATCAAATTTAACCCCCTAACGTTTGATCTTGGTTAATGGGTTTGCCAATCATGCAAAATTCTGGACGAAATGACAATAATAAGATGATAAACAAATAAAACAGTGTACCTTAGTTATACACGACGGTGTTGGCCATTCATGGAATGAACTTTCCTTTAAAGTATCAATAATGATTCCATACATAGAGACAGTATGGCCTAGAAAATAAATCTTCTGAATCCATAATTCACACCTCCTAAAATTCCAGTATAATTCATTTCATCTAAGAGTCTTTTGAATAGTGCACAATTTATTTTCATGATCTTCATGGATTTTGGAGTATATCAAGATATAATAAATAAATACCACTAAAAAGTCACTAAGATATTCCTTGAAAACTATATTCATTAAATCCATGAAAATATATGGTGCATTAGTGAGTCCAAAAGGAATTACTGTAAACTCGTAATTCCCGCACATGGTTCGAAATGTTTTCTTTGGAATTTCTTCATTTTTCACGCACAAATGATGGTATCTAGATCAAAGGTCAATATTTGAAAAATATTGAGCTCCATTAATTTGATCAAATAAATCTTCAATGTGAGGTAGGGGATACTTTTTCATTATTGTTATATCATTGATCTCTCTATAGTAAATGCACAACATCATAGATCCAACATTCTTCTTAACAAAAATAATAGGGGCACCCCATGGAGAAACACTAGGGAAAATAAATACTTTATTACTCAATTCCACAAGATTTTTATTTAGTTCCACTAATTTCATAATGGCCATTCTATAAGGGGTCTTAGACATGGTCCATGGAGAAGGAATTACATCAATAGAAAATTCAATTTCCCATTATGGAGGATGTCTAGGTAAATCCTCTTGAAACAGATCAACATATTCTTTCACAATAAGAACATTCCATATTTGAAAATTATTTTCCTCAACATCGTAATTTCACTCCCTTCCTCTAAAATAATTGAATTTAGTAGAGAACTAGGGGTGGACCTATATGCGAATCAAATGGTGAACTTTCTTCTCTAAAGATAAGGTATTCCTTATCATCATTAAAAATTGTAACCTACTTCTTCTTATAATAAATTTTCATATCACTATCCGAAATCCAATTAATATTGAGGATTATATCAATTTATATCTTGGATATACCAATAAGATCATCAAATGAAGCATGTTTATATTTCACAATGATAACTGATTAAAGAAACATTGTTGCAATGATAATTCCCTTGGGAGTTTTGACTGACAACTCCTTTGTTAAGTCAAATTAGAAATATCTAATTTATATGGAAAACTGGGAAGATATGAAAGAATGTGATGATCTAGAATCAAATAAAGCATTTCCTAATTTTGAGGAAATGATTAAAGTACCTTCTACCACATTATTAGAAACTTTAACCTCAACAGTAGTGATCGCATAAGCTTGGTTTTCTCCCTTCACCATTCCTAAGGTATGTTTCCTTCGTGTTTAGGAAATTCATATGAATAGTTCCCCATTTCTCTACAATTGAAACAATCAACATTGGCAGCCTCTTTCTTTCCCTTGAAATAATGAGCTTTCTGACCTTTTTCTCCACACTTGCAACAAAATCTCATCCCCATCAGGCAAGTACCAGGGTGTTTCTTCCCACATTTACTAAAGGGTGGAAAGTCAACATTTACCTTCTTCCCATTATTTCCCTTTTTAGAGTGCTCAACAAATATATTCTTCATTTTCTTCGATTTAAATTAATAAGACTTAGAGAATTCCTTTTCAGTAATGATAGCATATGAGACTATGTCTTCGTATGATGTGAAGGATTGTGAGACTAATGCTCGATGGAGAAATTTTTTTAACCCATCAAAGAATTTATCAATATTATTTCTTAGGTTATGTATAAAATTTTTAGCATGCCTTGATAACCTTGTAAAGATAACCTCATACTTTGCGACATTCTCATCTTGCATTTTCCCCAAACATAGAAATTTCATTTCCATACCAACTCAATGTTCACGATAAAAGAATTTTTCTAGGAAAATCTCTTTAAACTCTCTATATTCCATATTTTATACTTCTTTATCCACCTTTGTGTTTTTAATTAATGATACCCATTTATCTACATCTCTTGTGAGGTGATAAACTACCATGAAAAATTTCTCCCTTTCGCTACTCCCCAAAGTATAAAATATTTTCTCTAAGGAACTTATCCATTAATCTGCTACAAATGGATTTGTAGTCCCATTGAAAAATTGTGGTCGTTGCATCTTTAAGAAGTCTAAATTTGATCCTTCTCATTATGGATCATGGTGCTCCATATAGGTAAGGTTAATATTCATAACATCCGTGAGTTGTCCCAGTATGGTTATAAGCTGATCAGAACCTGCTACATCCCCAGATCCACTATAATTATATTGAGTAGGATGGAAATCCCTACATGGATTACGTGCGTTGATGCAGTTTCCAATACTTCCACTAGGCACCATTTTTAAACAATATACACTATATTAGTAACAAATCACAATTAATAATTCCAAACATGTAAAATATTTAACATAAATTGAACTGTTTATGCATATAATCCATAATCAAAAAAAATTCATTTTGGATGTATTTAATCATATATCCTTCATAATGGTTTGTAAATAAAATTCAAATTTTCCTAGGAAAAACCCCTAGGAGAGTCAAAACAGGTGCGCAGTAAGGCCTATTGTCATGTACTAGGATGCCTCAGGTCAAGCCTGAAACTCGTTGTCAGTGTTTTCCCTCCTAGATATATCTGGGATAGAACCACGTCCACTTGTTGTATCCCGATAGGGATGTATTGGTTAGAAAACCCACATAATATATACATTACTAATATTTTTTAATGTTATTCTATACTAATCCTCAAAGTCTATCTAATGGAAATGTTCTCTAATCTGAGTTACTTTAAATCTAGTTTCCGTGGTTTGTACTAAACTTCCTCAGAAACCAATGATAACACCCTGACCCTAGTTACCTAGTGTCACTGCATTATTACATAACATTGGCATGGTCATAAGATATCATGTCCTGAAGGACCAATCACTTTAGTTGCATTGTAAGTACTAGAAACATATATATGTTTTACATTACATTATAAAATGAAAAACAACAAAATTTTGTCTCCTTTGAACACTCTCATATCCCTTAGCCTATTCTTGCAGGTCAGTCATAATATACGTATTTGTACACAGGGAAAAATAAAACATAAGAAATGGGTGAGATCAGATGATCAATGAGGATAACAATATATTGAAAACTATCATAAATATGAATAAACATTTAAGGAAACATATTAAACTAAAACCCAAGACTTTTAAACTTAAAATTAATCATAATATGGAAAATATAAATCAAATATTTCCATTTAGTTATTCACATGGATATTCTACTAATCGAATAATCACATGTAATATTAATATCCAATTTCATAATAATCGAATGAATAATGTTGGACATCATAACTACATAGTCAAGACCACATTAAAATACTAAATATAAAAGAAATTCAAGGCCTTCTAGCAATATAATAATTTGTCTAATGAGACTTACCGATGAATCGAGGGGCTATATCAGGCCTCGCCCATCACTTACTAAGTCCAATGCATTCTTTATATAAAAAGGTCTAAATATAACATAAACCTTCATATTTAAAACTAGAATATGTAATGTTAATAATTTAACCATAAACCATGAATAGTATAAAAATAGAACATCCATAGTCAAATATATCCAAAAACCTTTAATAAAATATGGAATATTTTATAATAATAATTCAACTTCAAACAAGCGTAAAATCCCACAAAGGATGTTGACATTTATGAAATCAGAACTATTTGAGAGAAATATCTCATCGTATTTTGAAATCATTTAAAATTCATGTAACTATAAAATAAGACACTTATTTTTAAAATGTTCTTATAAGATTGTAAGGGTTGCTTTGAAGGTGTTATAACAGTGGAAAATAGCCACACCCACCCTATAAGTTAAAAAAGACTCTTTCCTTAATTTTCTGAAAAGGCCATAATGTACCTTATTTGGAAACCAACAGAAAGATTCATTGAAAAACATTTTATAAAATGTAAAACCAGGGTATAAATGACATTAACCCATAGTCTATGAAATATTAAAAAAGTTTTTAAATACATTTTATGAAACATGAATGTGGATGATAATGATATCTTAGAAGATACATACTTATAAACAACATCGGATAATAAAGAAATTGTAAAAATAACCCTTACCTTGTAGTTTTATTTAGTCGAGGGTACTTTATCCTCTTGTATAATAGTTAAATAATTGTTATTAAATTATACAGTAACCACAAACATAAATATGATATCATTTATTATCCTCTAATATTGCTTTGTTAATAATATTTCCGTAGTATCATTGTTTCAGGTGTTAACTAATTCATTTTCTTTTTTATGTTTTGTTAAGTAAGTCATGTTTGTCATAGATAGGATTTATTTGATTAATATATATAATAATATTAATTTCTTAAAAATTATTTTTCATCATAAAATGAAAATTATTCTTTAAAGGTTACAATGGGGAATGAAATCTCCTCGTGTCGTGGAGATGGTATGTTGTACGTACGCACGAGTTCCAATACCATTCTATTGATGGAGAAATAATTTATAATTAGATTTTATATTATATGTAAAGAATCATTAAAAAGTTATATATATTATTCAAATCTATTATACTCATTATTATACCCATCAAAATAATGAAGTGTTGAATAACAAACTACACCCCAATGTGAAGACAGTAAGCCGTACGTACACACGTATGATGAATTTTTCATTAATAGGATGGATAAAATAATGAATATGTGTTTAACATATTTATAATAACATTATAGTATCTAGAAGGTAATGGATTTATTATTTTGGTATGGAATCAAAAAAAAGGAGGAAGTGGAAGAATAACAGAACATTGAAAGAGGTGATGAAATAATTACCTCTTCTTTGGGTTCTTCTGTTTGATTTGATGAAAAGGAATCCATAGGTTGGATTTATAATAAATTTAATACCTCTAGGTTTAAGTGAGGGTAGTTTGGAGGATATTTGGTAATGGTTTTGGTAATCCAAATGTCCTTGGAGGTGTGAATTTAAGAGAAGTGGAAGTACCTTTTTTATAAAAGAGGTGAGGGGCACATTAAGAAAAGATTGAAATATTAATTTATTCTAAAATAATTTTCAGTTTATATTATATCCAAATGGATTTATTTGGATACTATTGTGAGTATTAGTATAATTCCATTCAAATAATAGGATTTAGACAATTTTAGGTCCCCACATTAACCCTATCTTTTAGATTTAACTCTTGGTTAAATAGTTCATCATTTACCATGTCTCCTTTTATTTTTATATTACATGGTTAATAAACATACTATAAAATACCAAGAGAACCTAAAGTGGTTCATTAATGACCTATTTATCCTCATATAATCCTTTTTTATGAATCATATATTTCTAGGAATATTATATCATTTAATAATATAGTACTTGTTTTAAAAACTTATTTATGTCAATTTCAACACTATTTTTTATTTTGTTTTTGTGAAAGTCATAACAACATTATTACATCGAAAAAAATACATTGAATTATCCCTAACATGCCATATTAACCTATAAAATTCATTTATAGCATTAAATTTTAAATTTACATTTATTTTATTTTTTAAAATATTAATTATTTTAAGCATTCATTAATAACGTAATAACTTTATCATCGTTGTGTCATGTATATATTAATTTATATAATGTCTAAAAATTATTATTAAAATACCATGCTGTATGAAATAATTTTATATTTTGAATTACTTTTTATAGTTGAATTTATCTTATGTTTACCCCTATATTAAAAATGTTTTATTTATTAAATATTGGATTTAACACTTTTATCTCTTCTTTAAATAAAATATAATAAATGTCCAAATCTAATCCAAGATGGTAAAAAAGTATCATATTTTTTTACTAAGGTTTTTTTTAATCTAAATACACTTATCCAATTGAATTAGGACATCGGTTAGGGTTATTATAATATCATTTTTACCATTAATTACTGTATTTACTTTTAACCGTGGTAAATAAAATTCAAATGTTTCTACTCACCAAAAATTATTTTCATCATATTGAACCACATTTCACTTACTTATGTCAATCGTGACTCTTGGATTTTTGAAATTCAATTCACATAAGTCAAAAAATTACATTTTATGAAAATTTTCTAATGTGCCTAGAAGGTGGGTAAAAGACGTTATAAAGTTCACTAAAATTTTATATATCCAATTCTATTATAAAATGAATCCAATGAATTAAATTGGATTAATATATTTATAATTTATCTATTTTTACATTAAAATAAATTTAAATTTAATAATAATTATTTAAATAAAAAGTCAGTTTTAAATAATAATGCAGTGTTTTCACTATTCATCAAAAATTGAATGTTTTCAGAAAAATACTAAAAATTTACCCAAAGATAATTTTGATATTCTGAATACAAAAATGGATTAAAATTTAAAATATAATATTTATAATATTTCAGAAATTGGGTATTACTATTCATAACTTCTTTTTAAATGGCTAGTTTGATTGGTCGTGGTGTGCTAGAACTCGATATTGCGTACATCGCAAGATATAGTATTATTCAAAGAGAAACATGTTGTAAAAGCATGGGGTGTTATAGTTAGGGATGTTATTATTCATAGTGTAAGTGTGGAAGGGTGCCTTCTCAGTTTAAACTCATGTCTGAACCAAAGTTATGATTGGTGGATATCAATTTTTTGTCTAGATGTAGCATGTTTTTTAGTATATTATATATACTAGTCATGAGTTTATTTAAATAATATGTTTTTTATTTAGGTTTTATGTTTTATTCATTAAAATATTATTATTTTTATAGTTATTATTTTTATAATGTTTTAATATGGATTCTTAAAGCCAACAATTTTATTTATGTATTTCTATTACGAAAATTGGATATTTTCATTTGTGCTCAATTAGTAACTTCCATCTAGAATATATTTTTTGAATTAAATTTGGGGGAAGATATATGATATATTTTATAGGTTATTCTTTTTCTAAGTCATTTTATAATGTTTGTTGTTATTCACACTATTCAAACTCTAGGTCAGTGAAGTGCTAGAAACGTGGGATATATAGATGATCTTAGCTCAGAATTTACAAATATGATTCCACATATTTGTAATTGTATCAAAAGATAGTAGGAATGTAATAAGTTGATCGATTGGATTGAATGTTTCAACCAACTTCTAAAAAACTCTATATTACTCTAAAGTGTGTTTTTATAGGTAAAATATTATAGGAGAAGGACAGAGATGGTGTGCCTTTATCATGCCATATTTTTTTCATGATGATATTATATAGAACACTTTCAAGATGATCATAAATAAAAATTTTGACCCAGAAATATTCCAAGTGTTAAATCCAATGTATTTTCTAACCATAGAAAAAATTGAGTTTTTATTTTTGAAGTATTCCACCCGTTTCTCAAAACTAGTTCAGTTGTCACTCAATCTTAATATTAATTATTACCTAAATGCTTGGTAATTCGATATCGGTTTAAAGGTTGATATTAATAAAATATTGACTTTCTTAAATATACAGACATTTTAATGTGGTTGATAATGTGTCCATGGTTGAGGTAGACATATCTAGGAAAACATGCTTAGTTGGCGATTCATTTGATGTAGGAAGTAGCTACTATGTGACTTTTTTCCAAAAAATAGAAGTAGAAGTGCACACTATTTTTTTGGGAATAGTTTGTTATTCCACTTTGGGATAGAACCACATTGTTTACAATTAGTGTGAAAGGTCTTTTCACATGAATACAATGTGTATAAAATCACCTAGGAATTTACCTAATTTCATTTGTTCCATACATCATAGATATTTTTGCCGAAAATTGATCCAAGGTCGTAAGGATAGAGGAAATATTTCCAAAGGATAATAGGTTTATTATTATGAATCAAATGGTGGTGGATCTTAATCTCATTCTATGTAAAATACCCATTATTTAAATAAATATCATGGAGTATCTAAGGATGCATATCTTTATATAGGGAAATTTTCACCAAAGGAGTCTATGTCAGTTTCAACTACTGATTAATATACGGTGTTCATTACATTATAAATGGTACTAACAATATTTGATATTCTCATAGCTCACTCATTTATATATTCTATGATGATACAAAATAATTATATAATATAAGTGTTCAAGAATGTTATAGACAATTTGACACAAATTTGTGCTAAAATGGTTTAAATGTCCCCTTAAGGGTCTTGTTCGTGAAAGTTAAATAGTTCATGATTGTCTATAAGTCATGAAAGTCACCAGATGAAGGAATCCCAATGTGATAACCTCCAAACAATATAACTATGGTTCATGGAAGTCCTAGGATGCACAAATATTGAGGTGTTATCCTATATGTAGCATTACACTGGTTCACAGAAGCCCATCATTTAGAAATTCTTATAATCTTCCATGAAATCTACATCCATTCACGAAATCAATGAGTTTTCTTCTACCAGGCCTATAAATACCTCCCCTTGTCTAACATCGAAGAGGAAATACATTTTATCTTCTGAGAAAATCATTAGATTTTCAAAACAATTACTCTTCATGAGCAAGAGTGGGGATGGATTTATCAAGGTATCCAGCTTTCACAAAACTACCTACAATGGATTTTTTATAACATAAAACTATATTGTGGATTCCTTTTTTGATATTACATGGCCATAAAATAATAATAAAACCATTTTTTTATATTTTGGTTTAATTAGGTAAATATCCATCATAAAAGCAACCCAACGGGAACTGATGCTCCAATTTGAGGCATGGTAACCATATTTTTAAGAACATATTCGTTCACAACACCATTCTCCATTAAGAAACCCCTAACATTCACAATGCCCCCAGACTTCATGAAAACCAAAATTTTTTATGAAACACCAACTTTCATAAAACCAATATATCATACCTCTCCATGGTGCCACAATTTAGCCAATCACCTTCTATGAATGTTGGGTTCCCTTGGCCCTATACCCATCAAAAATATGTTTAACCACTCCCCAAATCTCAATGTGGCTGGTACCACCTGCACTTGTGTATTTCCATTTTGTATCAAATATGTCTTATCCCATTTTGTTTCTTTTTTCTATATATAATAGGCACTATAATGCATTTTTTTACCTAAACTTGGGCTCCCAAGTCTTGATACCCCTAATTGACACTACTTCATGATAGTGTATAATTAATTCTATACCTATATGGTCATTGAGTAAAGGAACCATAATATCAAAAGGTATAATCATCATGAGAAATTGAAAACTATTCCTATTAAAGAGTCCATACGATAGATATTCATATCCCACTTTGTAATGGATTCCCCTGGTATAATACCCACCACATCCTATATGAGTGAAATAAAACCACCTATCATTGAATCCTAGTCATATGATTCTAAGATACAATACAATGTACTCCTCACATGATTTTAAACAATAACCTTAACCCATTTGATGAACATTGGACACCCAATGTGTGATCATCATGGGATTCCACATACTCCCCTATCTTGGGGTGAAACTACTACACCAAGAATCATTCACACATAATCCCATGACATCCCTCACTGATGCACCCTGCATGCCATAAGTGCCCATACCCCATGACATTAAATTGTATGGATTGGTCCTATCACATGACCATAAACTACTACATAAAACTATTTGTGGATTTGATCCCTGTTTCCTCAAAGGGATATTAGGACACCTATATGAGTTTCAATCCTGATAAAATATTGGGGTACCTCTATGAGTTTTGACCCTAGAATCCCAACATTACCTCCAAAATCCTATGTGCAAAATATTTCCACCTGGGGACTCTGATAACCAAATCCTATGTGTTTAATCATACCCTAGGGGGAACACTTTACCAAATCCCATGTTTGAATTATACCTTGGGGAAACACTTCACCAAATCCCCATTATAAAATATTCCCCCTAGGGAAACACTTAATCTAATCCTATGTGTAAAATATCCCCCCTAGGGACATACATAACTAAATCCTAAGTGTGAAATATCCCCCCATGGAGACACACTTCAAAAAATCATAAGTTTGAAATATTCCTACAAGTGTACATAGTTAACCAAATCATAAATTTTAATTTCCTCACCCTTGGGAGAATACATAACCAAATCCCAAGTGTGATTTATCTCCCCCTTCGGAGGACACTATACCTACCACCTACATGATGTTAAACACACGACCTACCTATCCCCACAATACTTGCGACCAACCCATCCCCAAAATATGTTAAATCCATGAGCCATAAATCCCAATATTATGTTAAAAAATTCACTTGATCCTAAATATCTTCCCCATAAAATAAACATGAGATGGGTAAGAAAGATATTTCTGGAGACTTTCACCCCAATCCTCAGCTAACGTATGGATGACATGGGATGCCTTAGGCCCCATCCCTCAGATACCACACACATGAGATTCACTCCAACAAGTGGAATAATTATAAGTTACCAACACAAAAAATTTCTAGAAATTATATGTGATTTCCAATGTTAATATATACATTGACAAAAGGATTCTTGCAAACCTAGACAGAAGTTTCATGATGAGCCTGCATCCACCTCGAGGTAGCACCAAAAACAGGTTTCACTAAAATGACTCAAATCTATGAGGGAGTATCGTACTGGGTGATAAGATCAAAGGATGAATACATTTAATGATTAACCAAAATATCATTATCCTATTTTGAATAATTATTCGACAAAACTAAATAATGTGATGGAAGTTTTCTGTCTTTAGAAATTGGGAATATGGCGCAAGATATGAGGAGGCACACTGCCCCAACATAAATCAACAGAAACAAAAATGATGGACCTGATGTGAAAATATTCTACACCAACATTAATTAGATTATAAATCATACATACCATTATATTTTAATGTCACAAGGTCCAGATATTTGGCATCATCTCCCACCAGGAATGTGGTGGGCCTAGCATGAAAATCTCATGGGACTTATTGTAGATAACGTTAGGAATCCTCAATATGAAAAATCATCATCATAGATCCATTCTTTTTTTTAGAAATAATGGATAAAACTATGTAAATAGGAATCAACCTCAATATATTTTTAGTTATGGTAGATTCCACAAACTTTACAGGACTCATGCTATAGGAAACTAGAGACCTAACACCAACATGTTTTTGGGTATGAGAAATGTTATTGTATAAATATCGTACAACTATGTTCCTACCATGAGATCCACCATGTATTTGTCTACTAGGTGACCATACCCCATCTCATCACATGATATTATCTAATAGAGGTTGATCAGAACCCCTATTAATATATACAAACAATAAGGGGTCATTCATAATAGAGATATGGAATGTATGATCTCAAAGTATTGGTGCCTCACTGACACATCCACCCCGAGGGTCATATACAGTGAAAAAATCCCCCCCCCCCCAAGATTCAATGGAATAACACATTGTTTTCCACTCCCCAGAGTTCTCTAATATGGAACTATCGTATGTTGATGAGGCATGGAATGTTTGAGTTGTAACTGTCATGACCACCACTCAGAAGCTTCCTAGGCATTCTCGCACAAGGTCGCATTAGCACCATAACAATTTGAACCCAAATGTCAATGGGTGGATTTAATCTATCCATAATTCGTCAGAACAGGTCTAAAACACATGATTATAATGTTTTTCTTGACCTTGAACATCTCCCAATAGTATTCATCATTTATATATGTAGTTTCCTTCCCCAGCATCATCGTATCCCATAAGATCCAAAAAAACTACTCAATATGGATCCATCTTCACCATCCTAATACTAAAATACATGCCACCTATTGTTCATATCTAGATTACTCTATCATTCACCAATGCCACCAACATCTATTAAATGACATCCAATTATGAGGAGTAAAAATGTGTAGGTCCTCCCTGAACCACCACCAATAGTCACAGAAGCCCTACCTGTGCTGAAATCATGTCATTATTTAAAGAGACATCCTTAGACTAGAGAGCGAGAGGTCCCTCATGAGGGGGGACATGCCTATGATATAGGTCAAAAGACACATAGGAGGAACCCAAGTGACACTCAATAGATTGAACTCAAATTATACTTGTGCCATCTGAGGAAGGACCATGGGAAGAATTATTTAACTGACAACCCCTTAGACTCCAATGTGATGGATAATTTGATGGGGGAAGCCTAACCCCTTTTTATAGAGTTTGGGGAAAAACCATCAAATGAGTGTGACAATCATAGAATATGAGGTACACAAGATCCCCAAATACCTTCATTTGTATCTATAGGTGGAGGACATCCTAGCCTCCTTCCAAGGACTTGTAGTGAAACCGTATCCACTTCCATCAGTTTTAATTCTCTCTACCTCCATGATGGAAGAGGGATATATGTATAGATATGGGTAAACACATTTACATAGTTATAAATATGATAATATCCTAAGGTATGATAGTACCAGTGCACATTAGTATATGTTAAACAACTTGTACTATGATAATATGATCTTAGAGATGGATCTACCAATAAGAGACATCTCATTATTTAGTGAGAATTAGACCCACACAATGCCCCGAATCCTAATGAATTAATAGAAAAGAAGACCATCATTACTGACACCACCAATATATTAGAGAAAAAAATAGTTCTTGGTCTAACAAGGAGAAGGACCATCACTCAAACAATGAAAAAGTTAATATGTGGAGTCACTTGGATACTGATCAACTATCAATCCCATTTTTCCCACATGTTTCTCTAATTTGTTCATTCAATAGTCCCTCACTGAGGATACAGTAATTAATTTTCACCAAAATGTTTGGGAAACATTCCACTACCTCTAGAAACATAAACATACATTCCAAGGGAGCCATAAAAACCTTCATTCCATGTACCAATAGTACAATAGGGAAGAGATCAATCTGCTCATAGTAGCTCAGTTTCCCGAATCATATGAATATAAAAAGAATATTTAGTAAACATACATTAGGAGCCTTATTATGCTTTGTCGGGTCATCTAAGAGGAATCTCAAAAAATGCTGCTCAAAATATGGGGGTAGTATACTTCCATCCATTTCATCTCTATTCTATAAAATCAATCAGAATCTCAATCCATCCCATCATTCAATAGTTAAGGATCCTCTATAACTACTTCCATGGTTAATTTCATCATCATCATCCCACTAGAGGATTAGGGAAACAAAACAACTAACATATAGAACGATAAGGGAGACCCACCTGAATGGGTAATACCGAACAAAGATCCCCCCAATAGTTGTTCAAAAATTCTATTAGAAATATGAACTAGGTCTGGGTAGTCCATATAATGAGACATTACTACTTACCTACAGGTACACCAACAATGTATTGGGGCCCTCTGATTCCATCAAACCATATGATCTTTCATCAAAATATGATTTGGACCCCAATATAGATGCCTTTCATTAGGAACATTAGGGATATAAAATTCTAACTACATAACTTATTTTCAAATAGCTTCTAAACCCTGAAAACATCATTATGGACCCTAGCATTCCTCTGGTGGGCCACCCTATCATCCTAGGCTAGGCATCCTTATTTGAAACCGGTGTCCCCATGCATCTGGTCAATGTAGAAGATGGGGGATATGGTAAATGATTGAGATATGAATATTCCTCCCACCCTAAGTAGCGTGATTATCTACATCAGAATCATGGACATTCCACTCCCCTATTCGATAATCCTTTTAATGAATTGGTGACCCCAAATCCTTGCCAAGATGACCTGATAACAACTCTCATTTCTAATATTGAGGCTCTAAAGACATGACAGGTAGAAATTCTTGTTGAAGGAAAGATGTACAAAATATTGGTGGATAATGTTTAGGTACCCCATTATATCATAATAATAGATTTTCCCCATTTAATGAGATAGGATATATGATGTAGCATATTACTCACTTAAACTCAAGGTTGTGTCCAATTTTGGGGAATCTAGAATAATATGAATATCCGATGACATAATACATTATATTGAATATGGAAGGACCTGCATTTTTTTGTAATAGAGTAAGCTACCCAAAAGGTTCATTTTCATTTTATAGGAACTTCACAGATAGGTACTCTCCTATTTATGCTCCACCTTTCACATGGCATGCCTAGAATAACACTTCAAACACAACTAGAATACTAAAGAGTGAGTCTCTGAATTTTTCACCCAATGGAAGGGACTCACATATTCTCCCAATAAGCCACATTACCACGAATAAATACTAGTGATTTATTTGGAGAATGTTATAGTTTCATCGCTACCTTCTATCATCTCCATGAACTACCCAGGAAGATTTTATGAGTTCTCTGATAATCCTTAGTGGACTGAAGAATCCTTGTAGTGGACCATGAAATGGTAACAGAAATTTCACATTACATATCTTGTAAAAAGGAATTTAAAAGAAGATAAAAAAATCTATACATGTAGAGGCTCCTGATCTGGTCTACTTAATGGCCCCTTTAACAAATGATCCCTTCCATGTGAGGCCCCACCAAGTAAAAACTCACCCAGTGAAACCTTTCTAGGCACAACAGCTATTATGAGGGAATGTGGATCCAACCGTTATCCGGTCTAGTTTCATAGGATTACTTTCATATAATAGAGAAAAAGAAAGTATTCCTTCATGTATTCATAGGTCATGGTATAAATAATTTTCACCCTAGAAATGGTATGTTTCTATAATGTAGGAGGCCCTAGGATGTCAAGATCACTGGTCACTCTTAACACTATCTGTATCACAGAATCCTTGGACACAACATAAATTATTTATTTATCATCAGTGATTGTATTTTAGGACAACATATATTGAGGATAGTCAAATTTGGTGATTTTAGATAACTGGTGTCACTATTCTCTAATAACCCTAACAGTTATAGTGAAATCTATAGTAAGTGGAAACTGGTTCCCAGCCACATAACCCAGAATTAAAATGATTGGTTGACTCATAAGACAGTCACTCACACCCATGTAATCATCCATTCCCTCAACAATAAGCCAAAAAACCAGTCTTTTTTCAACATCCTCTGACCATTGCCTTTAAATATCCAATAGATACTCCCAATTCAGTGAAGAAAATATGTTTATGAATTAAGGGAAATCCAATTCCTCGGCCTACTACAAAACATGCTCACAACGGTGCAGACTTCTTATCCAGCAAATTGCATGGTGTGCGCAGGGTACACCCATCCTTATTATATTATACTAATGAGGAGACAGAATACACATCCATGTGTTTTTTTAACTAGAAGAATGCTTCATAACACCAAATAGTGGGGATTTA
Source organism: Viscum album (assembly GCA_963277665.1). Lineage (NCBI taxonomy): Eukaryota > Viridiplantae > Streptophyta > Magnoliopsida > Santalales > Viscaceae > Viscum > Viscum album. The sequence continues at coordinate 2,037,895,554 of OY728156.1, forward strand.
AATGTGAACCCCATAGTCACCCTTGGCCAACTTTGATGAAGGAGTGCTAGGGGAAATTATTTAATGAACAATGCACAGGAAATCTCTTCAAACTCAGTTGTTCATGCTACTGAGCCCAGGATACAAATTTTTTGTAACAATCTTGTTGGAAAACCCTATTGATATGCATCATTGGGTAGACCCCCACAACTGAATATATTAGTTGACCACATGGATCAACCATGAGCACTATATGATTAGTCATATCTACCCAGTGTCTGAACTTGTCCAACTAAAATCCATCCATCAATTTTCCAGAGTAGAGAAGTTGACTAGTATCAGAATATATCTATTATTATCCAAGACCTAATGAATCAACTAATGTTTCCTAATTCAACCTATTCTAAATATTTTCCTTACATATATCTGAATATTCTCCTTGAATGAAAGTATGATTTTCTGAAGCACCTCTCTGGTATACCCATGAGGCTCTCGATTCTAGAGTCACTACACCCATTGACGGAAATGAGTGAGGACCTCATCAAATCATTTAAAATACCAAGTCATTTCAGTAATGAGGTATATATATCCACAGACTACTACATTGAGGTTGTGAAATGAGAGTAATTTTAGGCTATCATCTCATACTCCAGAGAAGATGAGGGTGTAACTATTCAGCATCATATATTCCTACTATATATCATAAGCTACTTCTATGGCATGGAAATGCACTATATCCTAGTGGATATTGGCTCTAAGATAAACCTCATCCAGAAAAGAAAGAACAAGAATCTAGGACTTATAGAAGAAAATATAACTTCCACTAGCTTCACAATCCATGTGTATTACCAGAATGAGAATAAACCACATGATAATATTTGATTGAAGACATAATTTGATGTCCAAGTATCAAGAAAAAAATTTAGGATAGTCTCACAAGATACTTCCTATAATGGACTGCATGGATGATCTTGGCCTAATTTTCATGTAGTGGTCTGATCTTTATACCACCAATTTCTTATGTACTCCCATGTTGGTCGATTAGGGGTACTCTAGGGTGATGTGTTCCCCTTCCACTACTTTGAGGCATTTTTCCAAGATTTTGGTTTCTAAAATGGATGGAAATTAGGTCCCAAATGATGTGGTTGACAACATTAATATCCCTAAAAATATAATGGTCATTATAGATTATACATGGGTAGACATGAATGATAACTTTGTTCTCCAAATTCACCAGTTAGAGCCCATGATTTAAGAACCGGGGTGTTTTTCATCGTCTCCCTGATATGTGTGTTCTCACAAAATTCATCATACATCTATTTTGGATGGGCATAGATGATACTAGAAGATCTTAATACTTTGAAGTATGTGATTTTCGACCCATTACCATTGATCCTTATAATTATCACTTGTTTCATAGAGTAGGGATGGATTAAAAATGGTAAATTTTTCTACATTGCTTCAACGTTAAGAGTGAAATTTGGAGAAAAAATGATTTAAATTGGATCAAAATTTTTTTTCATAGTCTCTGTTGAACAAGGACCCCTTTTTGTGGATTTTTTAACCTCTAGAGAAAACACTAGTGTCGCCCCCCTAGGCCTACGAGACTAGAAGAGTCTCCTACCCCCCTAAAAACATTATCTTATGATAATAAGGTGATTTAAGAGATTCCCCTATTATAGTTGAAGAGGTTCTATCCATCAATGTTGATGATCTATCCATGGTGAAACTTAGTATTAAGCATGATCTAAGGCGGACACTATTTAACACATCCATGTCCCTAGTTGATTAGAAAATGTATGCAGAATTATTAAAATAAAAACATTGTGTATTCTCATGGAGCTACGATAAGTTGTTAGGCCTATACGCTCATGATAACATTCATCACCATGTCCTTCAAGGGGTTCATCATGAGTTAAAAAATCCTCTTAGAATGATTAACCCTTCTCATAGTTCCATTTCAAATGCTAAAGTTGAAAATATTATTTAATCCAATTTTCCCATAGTGGTCTTGTACCTCACTTGTCTATACATCATTGTCCCAATAATGAAGAAAAATAGGCAGATCAATGTATACATACCCATATGAGACCTCAGGAACCATTTCCCTAATTTTTATTTTCCCATTATGATGATAATGTTCTTGATTCATAATATGGTTCGGTTCTAGGAAATCTCCTTCAAGGATGGATACTCCAAGTATAATCAGATTTGGATTTTCCACAGGGATGAGGATTCCATCGCTTGTGGGGATCCATAAGGGATATTTTATACTAGATGATTCCTTTCACCTTGAATAAATCTAGAGCCACTTACAAGGGGTCCATGCACAACATCATTAAGAAAATTCTAGGGATATTAGTAGAGTTTAAAATGGGTGACCTGGTGTTCAAATCCTTCTAGGATCAATGCGATCTTAAGGATCTTGAGAAAGTGTTCATCTTACTATACTATAAAAACAGAAGGATGAACAACCTAAAGTGTAGGCTGCCTATAACAAATTTAACAGTATTGTTATAAGATACAGATGATCAACATTGACCAAGATAAAATCATGGTTATCAATCAAATTCCTCCCCCAAGCAATCTCTGAGAGTTTTAAGGCCTCCAAGGCTACTCAGTCTATATTTTTCGATTTATTGAAAATTTTATAGGATGGTATAAGAACTTATTGAGGCCCATGAAAAAAGGATCTATAAACTATTGGGATGAGAATTTCCAAACACACTTGGAGGATATTATGTAGTACCTACTGTTTCATCCACTAATGATGACACCCATATCAGAAAATACTTAATCTCCTATATGACCTCCCAATGATGGTCTGTTGGATCTTTTTAAGCAATGAAAACAATGGGGGCAGGTAAAATAGCCTATAATAACCAATCTGCATGCTCATCAACATTGAGCCTCTATAATTTCCCATTGAGAGGACTTTATTCACACTAAAATTTATAGTGAAGAAGTTTGTGAAATTATTTTGATCACCATTTTATAAAAAATGGATCATCAATTTGACTAGTTAAAGTACATACTCAATCTACCCATAATGATAAGACAATTGGTGAACTAGAATGTAATCCACTAGTGATTATTTTTTTTTTCCGGAAAACAGGCAGTTAAAATTATGGAACTAGATGATATCTTGATAAAACATGTATCCCCTAACGAAATTACCATGTAGGTTAATTTTATAAATTATTCTACCCTTTTAATGTAATAATTCATCACAAATTAGAAGATTAATTTTGAATGTGCATTTTGGTGTCTGATCAGTACAAGTCTCAGTTGCCCCACACTAATTAGGGTGGGCCTTGGGATCATCATTATCACTTTCTAATAGGAATTATTTTTGTAATCCTTCCATTTTTCATAAGGACACAAAAAAATGAGGATGATTACCATTCTATTATAACTAGTCACAAATTGTACCTCAAAATTTATGTATGCTTTTTACACATTATGAAGACTCTGATATATTCATCAAGAGAATTGGGGGTGACTATGTCAGGGGAAGGAAAGGGAAAGTTCACCTTTTGGAATGTTCTGGTCAATTAATAGCCCAGTTCCCACCCCAGCCATGTGTGACCCATTTTCCTTGGTCCTCAAATGATTATTCCAACACTTTGGAAATCCTGGTTGTGTATCTTGTGAAACACGACCAGGATCACCTTTTCATCCAAGTGTCACACTAGAGGTTCGTATCCCCTTCTATTTAAGATGATGGAAACCAATAGGTATATCAGCTGGCTTATAATACTTCGATTCTAGAACCCTTAGATGTCCCCACTAACATGGAAATGAATGATTATATTACTCCATTTTTCTAATATTTATAACATCATATTCTACCATTAAATAGGATAAGATAAACCACTAGCGTTCATCACAATTTTCCCCCAAGGGGTTTCATGTCCTTAAGAAAACACTTTACAGGGGTGACTTCAATGGAATTATCTTTCTTTTCTTCTAATGAGATGAGATACCTCTGGTCATACAGGAGGCCAATACTAGATCATTTTATTCTTGTCAACAAGGATTCAAGTTATTCCACCATATTGGTTGTTAAGATATTTTTTGCCCAACATGGTTCATAAATACATTGAGTTTTCCACGAGGTTTCATTTCTGTCATATCCACACTATCATTGTTATCGACCACTAAATATTATCCCCACTAAAAAAATTTCATGGCCCATTGCAGTTTTTTTTATGAATCATGTGGGACCTTACCAGACCATGAAATCTCAACAATGTATGTTCATTTTAAATAAAAAAACTTATTTTCCAAATAAGAATAATTAGTGCACCTAAAATATGTGAAAACAAGGACTTTGATTGAATTTATGATCATATATATCATCTATAGGTTTGGGGTGCCTCATTATATTCTCACTTACTATGAAACAAAAATTTGGGTCATTGAGATAATGAGGTTTTATGCCACGTAAAACGTCTGGTCCAAACATACTTTTTAGAACCAAACAAGGTAAAATGATTATATTTATGTGTTCAACAAGACCCTCTCTAACATTTTATATAAAATATTGGTATATAATAAAAATATTGGGCATTATAAGATATCTAATTCTCATTGTACTTGTTGGATGAAAATACAAAATTTCACCTAGGTGACCCCATACTCCATAGTGTCATGAATAAAGGTAGTTTTACACATTGATGTTCAATATTAACTACTTAGAATGACTATGTATGATTAGTAGACCCCAAAAATAATAGTATAATTCCATCTAGAAAAATATAAATACATCATGTAAAATAGGCTTTAGTACTGGAATAACTTAGAGAGGAACCACGATAGGATAGAGAGAGTGTTCAATAAGAATATCATCTCTCCATCCTCTACATTCATGTGGTACTAGATCTCAGAATGTGGACAATAATAAAAAAAATCCACTAGTGTTGGATAAAAAATGTGAAGGACACTACATTATCCATAAAGTAAATTTTAATGGAACATACTCCATTATCATCATGGATGGAGAGTCACTCACACCTCCCACCAATGTCATGTTTCTCAATGAGTGCTTCATGTGAACCAAGGGTCAAAGCTATAAAACATTAATCTATCGTAACAAGGTTTCATGATATATAACCATAAACTATCCATAGTACCTATGGTCTAAGAATTAAAACCTTAATCTAATCACATTACCTCGATGGTCTACAATCCATGAGCATAAAATAGTTGTAACCACAGTCTAACTTTTATGAAATTACACCGAAAATCCCAAAAACCATAGTGTATGAAGTGAAATAAAATAATTATCATGTGAAATAAACTTAGGATTCTTCACATACCAAGTGCGATACAACTCGTAAAATACAATCCATAGTGAAAAATGATAATATATTTCCTAACCCTATATGATGGAAATATTATTACTCATATCATGAATATAAGACGATTCAATACCCTTTCCATAGAGGAAACCACATTTCTAGTATTAGTCTCCAACCATGACATGTTCCAAAACAATGTGTGTCTGTATTACAAATTATATGGGATATATGGTGATGCATAGACCTCTTATCTTATCGACCTTCTACCAGTTCATTATAAACCCTTACTTTTTATGGGGATGAAATCATATTCTCTAACATTTTTCCCCTAGGCATCACTTATTCTCCAAACATTATGACATTAAACTTTGTTTACATTGTTTCGGGATATTTATGTTGAACATCGAAAGGAATCACTATATTTTCATGTTGATTTTTACCTATTTTTTGCAACACAAATATTGTTAAAAAAACATCCCCTCATTACAATTATCATAACTTTACAATAGTTTCCAAATTCCACTAGGGTTCATGATCCATTACCTTAAACTAGTAGCATCCATGGTCTGATTTTTATGACTTTAAACTAAAAATTCCTTTTTCCTCTTCAAAATTCATTATACAAAATCCTTACCCTTTTGGTTGAACATAGGAACCCTAATATCAATAATATGTTATGAATATATATCCATTATAGAGATGACACACCCGTACCATCATTTCTCTCCTTCTAAAAAAACATTTCATAACTACAAATGGATTGATTCCTATGGTTGGTGGGATATGTACGGACTCTTGGATCGAACATCCCAGAAATAGCCTTAGAACCATAAAATATTGGTTCCCTTAGGTGTAATACTTATGAACATAAACCACATGCAATTTTATACATTATTTTGTGGTGTTATTTAGATTTTCCATGGATCTTTCTCATGAGGTTTTAACACTTATAAAACTCCCCAGAGTCCCCTAAGTACATGATACCCTTCATGTAAAAACATTATATCCATATACTATGTGCATTGGAATAATTATGGCTCCAAAAATGCAAATATTTATTCATACCTTGTGTTTCATAAATTCAATTCCCTTGTCAGGTTTTCATCATAACCTCACTCAGGAGGACTATCCCTTACCAATGTTTGTTTCTAACCACTTCGAATTCCTGGATAAAGTGTTTCATGATTACAATTTTCATGTGATACATAGCGATCCATGGATCTTATATTTTGGGACTATCTCCATACATTAACCAATATTGATGTCTTTCTTCCATTATTATTATGACCTCTACATTGGTTCATTATATTTTAGAAGTTAGTGTAGAAAAGGGTCACCTTGGCCCACGTTTCTAGTTGGGATATCCCTCATTAACACTATGAAAGTCCCTTTAGGACACCCAAAATATGATATCTATGATCTAAATCCATAATCAAGTAACAACCATCATATAATTTTTAGGGGTTAAAATAATAAAGACCAACATCCGCAACATAGGATTTTGCGTTGTATCCTTACCCCGCATGAATCTATAATTCCTCATATAATAAATATGAGAGGAACCAAACCACCATACTCGGTACATGATGTTAAATAATATCATTTACCCATATAAAACCAGGATTACTAATTGGATAAATATGATATGAAATAGGACAATATCATCAATGCATAATGTTAAACTATATCCTTACCCTGTATGAAAACGAGATGCCTCATATGATAAATGTGAGATGAACCAAACCAACAACCCCAACACATGTTGTTATGATTTATCCATACCCAGTATGAAACCAAGATTCCTTAGATGATAAATATTATATGAACCAAAAAATATCCCAAATACGTTTTTCTTAACTATATCCTTACTGCATATGAAACTAGGATTTCTCATATGATAAATATAATATTAACCAAACAAACATCTTCTACACATGACTTTAAATGGAACCCTTACCCCATATGAAACTATGATGCCACATATAATAAATTTGAGATGAGCTAAATAAATATAACCAATGCATTGAATTAAAATTTATCCAAATCCAAGATGAATATAGGAAGCCTCATTTTATTAAAATGAGATAATACAAACAACAATACACCTCCCAAAACATTAAATTGTAGCCGTTCCCTATATAAATTTGAGATCCCCATATGATAAATGAGATAAGGGCCAAAATAACTTCTTTAGTGAATGATGTTAATCTATAATGTTACCCCATATGAAATTGAGATGCCTCATATATCATGCACTATATGATTCAAAATCCGTACATGAGAGGATATCACCCCTCTGATGTCGATCTCCTTCCACGTCGTATTATAGTACTACATATGGATTGACTCCGTTTTTTCATGGGATATATACTGAATCCCAAATCACTTATCTGGGGTCTATAATTACCATCAACTCATTTCAGGGTCTTTCCCCTCTAGGCCATTATTGATCTTTTCCAACCCACACTTTCTCCAAAATTCATGAGAATCTAGTGAGATGATCCCTATGGAACTCAACATTCCCATTAGGACGTTAAACACTTACATTTCTGAATTACATTCTATAGTACAATTGTATAATAATAATTCTCCTTATCTAAATATGATCCCTAATGTCAAAGTATCTTTGTCACATTTTCTCAACTACTATACTCATCTCATGCCTCTAAGGATCCTCAATAATAGATTATGCCTCCTCTATTTTGAACTCAGTCCATGGTTGGTTGCAAAATTGTTCACCCCATCCTTGATAGGTGTGGATGTAGAAACCACATTTTAATAATGGTCAAAAGTTAGTACTTACACATCATTCATTCCCATGTTACTATTAATGTCTTGGAAGTCATGATCTACCCTTGCTTGACTTCCTCAACTCAATCACCTCTTCCCATGTTGTGTCGAACCCTACAAATAATGGGAACATGGTACCTATAATTTTTTCTTGCATCAAGAAGGGATCACATTAACTTAAGAGTATGGGATGAGTTTCCTAAATAATGTTTGAGAAATTGTGGTTCCCCCCTATGGTATTAAATCAACAAACACTAATTATGATCCATGGTCCATGCATCATGACCAAAAATTATGTGCAGGTTATCTTGGAGATGTTATGTGTGGCATCAGGTAGCATCCTCATCCCTAAATTCTTATTGGGTAAACATTCTTCAGTACCAAATATTTTACATTGATAAACACAAAATATGTTCAATTCATTGTGGATTTAATGTATTTGAAACCCATATCCTTGGTATTATTACCTTAAACTATTTTCAACCCATGGTCTATTTATTATTAGATTAAACACTCAATATGAATGTGAAAATATTGATTGAATATATAATAAATAAATTTAATTAAAATAATCCACTAAAATTTATTTTCTTAATTTATTGATGTTAAACATGTTTCTTCACATAAAAATAGTTTATCAAAAAAAAATACCCTTGTTTTAAAATGTGTTTTATTATAATTTAAAATTTATTTGTCTGTAATGATTTCATTATATATATATATATATCTAAAATAAATATTTTCATTTTTTAGTTAAACATATATTTAAATTCCATTATAAGGGAGAGTAAATTACATTAATATTAAATAATAATATTTTAATTATACATCTTTCTTTTTTAAAACTCAGCGTTGTTTGTAATGGAAGACAAACTTGGTGTTGTGTGTAATGAAAAATATCCAAATGATTTATATTTAGTTTAAAAAAATACAAAAAATATTTGGTTGTTATAATATACCCAAATAAAAATTAATTTGACCCTCAAAATTAATCACATTGGTAAAAAATTTGATGATACTTCTGCCTCATTACATTCTCAGGTTCTAAAAAACATCCTTAGGTTAGTTGTTTCTCTACAAAACGTTTACCAGGTGGGTGGCCTTTTTTGTAGAACATAATCTAATCTAGACTCCCCACCACATGTTTCTTCTATGAATGATCATCATCTAGTGGTACAACATCTGAGTTTATTATATATGAAATATTGGGATTGTACATCCTTAAGAGAGATATATGGAACACATTGTGGACATAAGAGAGGTTCATTAGAATTTTCAATAGATAAAATACCAACCCAATAAAATTATTAATATGAAAAGGAATTATATAGCTGAGGCATAGAATTATCTTATATCTTAAGAAAAATTAAATCTTTTGTTTTTTCCTTTGATTAACTTTCACTTTAACTCTAACCCCAACAAATGAAGATGAATTTATTATTACAAAAGTAATAACGGATCACTAGATCCATAATAGAATAATATTTTAATCATTGATATCTAGTTATAATAATAAAAAATGGTTAGAATAAGTCATATGATATGCATAAATCATCATAAAGTGAAGAAATATATTAAAATATAAAACCACATTCAATGTTCAACATAGAACATTATTAAAATGGGTAACCCCATACACCTTCCAAAATTTTGAATTTATAAAGGAAACTAAATTTATGAAAATAAATGTAACATTAATACTATAAATATCATCAATTATAACATAATTTTGAAATGCCAAATATGTGAAAACCTTGGTCATATATTGTTCCAAATCATTGTGACAACTATAATTACCATAAAACCACTTTGAAAACATTCATATTTCCATATAGCTTAAATAAAACCATATATTACATAATATATTCCAAAAATCCAATACTGTTAAAAACTACCTCAATGATATCATAAAACACTTTTATAACAAGACTTTCATTAGTTCTAATGTCATCGATAAAAATCAATTTAGTTTATCCATATCAATAATCTCCTAATCCAAAATAAACTGCATTAGATAATCATCATAAAAAAATTAAATGTTAACACCCCTTAGTCATGGGTTTTCCATAAAATATTATATTTACCTTAAGTCACCTTCTATGGTTATTAGTACCATTAAACATTTTCAAGAAAATCCATAATAAAAAAGAATCTATATAAAAATTATTATGATACATATAGAATAATCTTTGTATTCATATACTAAAATTGTTCAACAATTCTACTTTAATATTAAACCATTAACCTGGCTTCATCATCTTGTTCATTAATACCACATTCCATTCATTTTTTATTTTTAGTACTCTTTATTCAAAAAATAAACCTTTACATGAAACACATTCGTGATCCAATAATTAATATCTCACCCTAGGACATCGATTTGTATAATTATCATAATTTCTAAATTTCTATCTTTCATCCATTTTTGATGACATAGAGAAACCATTATTTTAATCCATCGTGTTAACTAAAATGTAATATTTCCTTCATTAATCGCTTACTCTATGTCTTTCTCTAAACATAAAAAATATCCTCATTCCTTTGAGATATTCCCTTGCGCGATTATTCTCATATTATCAATATATAGGAAACTGAGTCATATTTCCTCCATGGTCTCCACCATTCGATATGTTAATGAACTATATCATTCCCTAAATTTTTTAGTCTGAGAGTTGGTTATGGTGGAATTATTTAATTATATATAATGATAAATTATTAGTAATTAACCCAATATACATCCTTCAAGTCATCATCACTTTGGGTTTTTAATCAAAATATTTTCTATAAAATTAAATATTAACCTATTTTATTTTGTTTATCACCACTCACTCTAACAAAAAATATATACTGTGATAATCAATAATAATAGTTGGAAACCCCATAATCATGAAAAATAAATTATATGCTTAAAAAAGCATGAGGCCATATTTTTAGTTTATGAATGCTTAGAATTAAAATAGGTTATTCATGTTCTTTATTTTAATCTGGCACGATAGTTCATAGGGAATTTATAAATTTACCTAAAGCATCCCTTTTAGTTTCAAACAAGGTCTATAGAAAGGATTGTTTTCATTCTCTAGGTGATAATTGAGTTGAGCTCAATGTGCACTTTTGTAAGAACGCGGTTTTTGGATATAAAGGAATTTGAAATATTCTTGATGTTATTCCATAACAGCACCTTCAGATGGCGTGCGATTCCGAGCCCCGGTGTGGCTGGAATTAAATTTTTAGTGCCTTCACACTGGGTACACCAAATAAATGGGATAACTCCTAAAAGGTGCTCCGGATCAGAAACCTGATTGTACAGATGGTTCCAAAATCGGTTTTCTATCCTACGAACGACATAAAGTATGTCGATGCGGGACGTTTAGACCCCTTGCTCGCTATCAGAGTGTGGAATGGATAAATTAAATAATTAATTTATTCATTTTATGTCTTAACTCAAGTATCTCTTAAATGGTGGCTCGGATTGGAAAACTGAGGGTATAGTTGAGTTCAGAGTGTTCCATTTACCCTAGGAAGGGTGTAAGTTACGCGAGAGCGGGCCGTCAGTGAAAAATGGCCCCAAGGGCGTTTTCGTACTTTGGCAGCTTTGGGCATTCGGTTTTATAACATTCAAAAAGAGCCTCGAATTAAAATTCCGAGACTTCCATTGTGTTCAGAACGTGGTGTTTACCCTAATGGAGGCTTAATCATGACCTCGCCAGAAGTTCGGGTTCGGACCGACGGGCAGGTGGTTAAGTGTTTTCTATTTAAACACTTAACCCACCCCTCTCCTCTTCCCCCCTTCTTCCCTGGCGCCAACATCTCCCAACAAAGAAGTCACTGCTCCCCTATCCTCCACCTCTCCGGCGAGGCATGGCAGTCTGGAAGATCATCGGGAAGCGTCTGGAGAAGCCCAACAACGTAGGATCGTTGCAGTTTCAAATTTTTCTTCCCGCACCTACTTTGAGTTTTATTATATGAATAAATTTTTTATTTGATCCTCGAAAAAAGCCCATAATCGTGTAGTATAATTTATAATATTTCCAATGCATGTTTCGGTTTCGAATTTTGAGTCTTGAGGCCTCCGCAATTTCCCTCCAAATTTTGCGGGTTTTCGGTTTTCGGCGAGTCCGAGTGGACGGCGCGGCGACGCGATGTCAGGTGGAGGCGGTTGACCGGGCGAGCGAGCGGAGCGGCCGGGTGAGCTAGGGGTGCGATGGTCTTCAGCGGCACCATGCAGAGGTGGCCGAGAGTTTCGGTAGCCAGATTAAGGTCGAGCGACCGGGTGAGCGGGCCTCGCCGAGGGCGACGGCGGACATCGTGGGAAGGGGGCGTCCGCCTTCAGGGGTGCTCCGCGGCACAGAGCGGAGACCGGGGTCGCGCTGTGCGACCCCGCGGCCAGACCAAGTCCCGCCAAAGGAGGGTCTTAGCATGAGAAGTGACCGGCCTTCTGGCCGGTCGGCGGGACAGTGGACTGCTGGTCCATGGCCAGCCCACGCGGCCGAACCGCGGGCCGGCCCAGGCTGGGCGAACCGGTCGGTCCAGGCCGGTCCAGTCCAAGGGGCTTTGCCCCTATGTTTTTGGACGCCCGTATTTTCTTCAATGGGCGTCCGTTTTGCATGCCGTCTGCGGCTGTGGAACCGTACTGTTGAGGTGGAATTACTGAGATGGTTTTGGGAATTTTTAATCCCCGAAACGAGTGGCCTCGGAGGCACGACGCGTCTTTAAGTGGCTTGATGTTTTTCTAGGAGATCTTATTTTGGACGGCGTGGATGCATCCGACGTCCATTTTAAACGTCGTTTGTGGCATTGGGACCCTGGTGTAGAGGTGGGGTTTTCTAGTGTGGATTTGGGCGTTGAAGCTGGAGTTGGGGTGTGGGCCCCATGACACGTCTTTTGAGCTGGGAGAAGCGATTAGCGACTTTCTCATCGGGCGTCCGTTCGGGGCATGCGAGCAGTCGATTCTGGATGTTTTTCTGAGGGGGTTGCAATGGTGCAATCCAACCGCTCTAATTCGGGATGATGGTGCGGGCCCCATGAGGGTCGTTTGGGCATTGACGGTGATTTTCCATCTCTATCACCGGGCGACCATTTTGGAAAAGTGAATAGTACACCTTGTGTATTTTTTGGAGAGGATCGTAGCAGTGTGATCCGTTCATTGTGCTTCAGGACCGGGATGTGGGTCCCACGTAACACCGCTCGTGTGCGGTATGGAAAAATGCATCTTTTTCTCCGTATATACATTGCACTCAAGTGAGCAGTCTTTTTAATGTGTTTTCCCAAGAGGATCACAATGGTGTGATGCGCCCGACTATTTTAGGGCCGAGGCTCGGGACCACTGGACGTCGTTTGGGCGTAAGGCGGTGTTGGAGACTTTTCCATCAGATATCTGTTGGGGGTGAGTAAGTAGCCTATCTCGCATGTTTTTCCATGAGGATTACAACGGTGTAATCCATTGGGATGTGAGAAGTATCCTTTTAGATCTACTAAAATGTGGAAACATGAAAGGTGTACTGGTGGTGGTTCTTTCCACAATGCTTACAAAGAACCCTTGGCGCGTGATCGTATGAACTCCCGTGTGTGTGGAGTAAATTCTGAATGAGATGTGGTTCGTCGTTCCTGGGCGATGAGGTGGCAAGTTGGAAAAGTTATGTTTATTCCCTTCGCATTGATGTTGGGGTGCTGTGTGCACGATAGCCTTAGGACTGGAGACGTGGTATACTCTAGGAGTATACGGGAATGCTTAGAGGTACACATTGGGGATGTCTGTACCTGAGAATGTTTAGGCGCTTGGTTGGGGTTGACATGGGGTCACAGGTCGTGTGGGCCCCATGTGTGTGCCGTGTTCTTCTTTGCATATTTTTGACCTCTCGCGACGTAGATGGTCCCTTTGTTCTCGTTTGTTGACCAGCAGGTTTGAGTTTTTCCCTTGTTCAGTTCTCATCTATTGACCAGCGGGGTTGGGTTTTCCCCAGGTTCGGTTCTCGTATATTGACCAGCAGGGCTGAGGTTGATTCCTGCAGGGCTGATATTGTTTCTAGTAGGGCTGATGTTTTTTCTAGTAGGGCTAAGTTTGTTTCGTGCAGGGCTCGCCAGTGGGTTACCTTCCAGCAGGGATGGCCAGTACAACGGTGTTCACCGAGCAGTACCATCCAGCAGGGATGGCCAGAGCAGTTCCGGGTTTACCGCTAGTGGGGCTGGGTAGTGGTCCCCGATGCCGGGCTTTCCTCCAGCTAGGTTGGGCAGTTATCCCTGATGTTGGGCTTATCTCCAGCTGGGCTGGGTAGTGGTCCCCGATGTCGGGTTACCTCCAGCTTGGCTGGGTAGTCGTCTCGTCACCGACTTTAGCCGGGTATCTCTCTAGTGGATTACCCTATTACGGGACTGGGTAGTGTGTCACTCGTCGACTCTTGCTGGGTCTTTCTATAGTGGGAACCCGTATACTTCTATGGACCCTCCAACGAGGCTGGCCAGGGGGTCGCCTATCGCTATTGAGACCTCTCGACCGTGGGTTAGTGACATGGTGTGGTTTGACGTTCCCCTAGAACTCTCAAGTACGAGGGGTACTTTCCCCTCCAAGAAACTTCCTTGTGACGCGACATAAAACCATGAGGTCGATTCAGTGCCGCCCAAAGCAGATAGTATCAAGGTGCGGTGATTTGATCCCTTGACTTGCAGTTTGAGGTAGACGTGCTGGATGATGGGCATTGATGGTGTTACTTCTGGGACTATTGGCGACTCACTTTATTGGGATGAGCTACAGGATGGAGATCCTCTTCCGACCCTGTTTGGGCTTCTTATTGAGCATATTTATATGTATATACCTTATTCTAGTAACCACTTATTGGTCTTGGATACTCTCCCTCCAAGAGATGTGAACATGCGTAGGGTATGCCACATGCTTTCCATGTCTAGCTTCTCATGGTTGGACGAGTCTACTCTCTTGCAAAAGTTAGTGAAGAAACGACGATAAGATCATCTTTTCAACGTTTCCAGCTCCTTATGTCAGGATTAGTCTGCCTCCATTCTCTTGTTGGGTTGAGTTGGACTCTTTACTGTACTCTTTACTGAACACTCGGTTGTAGTCATTTACCTTCCCCAGTTCGATCTACTGCTCACCCTTCAGTACCTTCTTTATTTCTCCCTCGAGCCTTCGGGGTATCGTACTGAGTAGTTTTATACTCACCCCTACTTTGGCTTTGTCCGTACTTGGTGTGCCCCTACAGACGACAGATAGGTTGGGTGTGACATTAGTGGAGCATAAGAGTTTGGGAGCTTGGAACACGTGCGGTGGTCGTAGTCGGGTTCTAGGTGGGGGACCCTTACAACTATTTTTCTTTTTTTTACCTGTTGCTGGGTTGTGACACCTTTTCTGGTTGGGTGTGTGTTTTCCCCTTTTGTTTTTTAGTTTACCATCAGCAATTGCATTGTACTATTTAGAGGTCGATGACATTGTGGTTTATCTATAGAAGTTCCCCTTTAATATACTTGTCTTTTCTCTTTTACTATGTACTTTTTCATTGAGTGTGCTGCGTGTGTGTGTGTACATGTACTTAGGAAAAGGCCTCCTCGAGTTATTGTGCCTTCATCGCTGGTTGCCTGCCCCTGGCCTATGGAAGCGGGCTTAGGGTTGTTGCGAATCGAGCCCAGGTAGGTTCGGGTCATGACAAAGTGGTATTAGAGGTGGTTCGTTCCTTGGGATGTAGTATTGACATTCCTAAAAAGGAATTGGTTGGGATTTAGGGAAACAATGTTAACGTGTGTAGAGAGCGGCGCTCAGGCTAGGGAGTCTAGTGATAGTGCGGCGGCCGACATATCCATTGACCAGGACCCTGATATCCCGCTTGTCAACTTGGCATGCTGAGACACTTATTGCAGGGAAAATTTGGTTTGTTAATCACATAAGATTGATTCTTTGACTGTCCTTCTTGAGTCATCTCCCCATCGTTGTTTTTGTCGTTATATACATATATGATCATCTGACAGCATCACTCCTTGATAATATTCCGGATGTCTCCATGAAGACAGCCAGCCAGGATACTAGCTTTGGTTCGTGACGACGACCCTGTGAGCTATGAGCCCTCAGTCTAGGAACCATCATGCGAGCCCATTTCTCTGGGTGGGTCGGTAGCAGAACCCCCACATTTTGAGCAGCAGACAACTTCAGCAGAGCAGGATGAGCTTGAGAACAGGTTGAGTGTGCTCCGTGAGTTCCATCATTAGGGACCGTTGAGGTTCAGTGGTGAGCCAGACCCTTAGGCCGCAGTGGTTTGGCTAGAGGCAGTGGTTCTCCTTTTCAGGATTGTGTAGACGTTGATAGATCAGAGAGTGGATTTGGCAGCCAATTTTTTTTCGTGGCGCAGCTGGGCATTGGTGGAGTCTGGTGAATCAGTTTCTTGACGAGTCGTCACTTTTGTGGGGTGACTTTCAGTTGTTGTTTTGTGAGGAGTTTTTCCCCTCCTTCTTACACTCTATTTGGATTCAGGAGCTCCTGCAATTTCAGCTGGGAGGGTTGTCGGTGGCTGAGTAAGTGACCAGTTTCACAGACCGTCCACGCTTTTACCCGGACTTGGTCCATGATGGCAACTTCTGAGCGCGGAAGTTCGAGCAGGGTCTCCTCCGAGAGATTTGTGCTGTCATTGTGCCCTTGGGCATTCCCACTTATGCCGGGGTTCTTGATTATCCAATAAAAAAATATATTTTAATTACATTTTAATGGTATTAAATGTTCATTTTTGATCTGATGGGCCTGAGTTAGTGCATTTTCATTATGAACATCCATTCTCATCATTTGTGCACCTCATGCCTAATATACACCAATTTAGGCCCAATGAGTCATCTGATTCTAAGGAATGTAGTTATCAATATTTTAATTTGATATTTTGGGAACTATATCTACACTTTAATTTGAACACTTTTCATTCAGGGATCAATGGATGATTCATAAATGATGATGGAGATACTTGGAGATGAATGGAAGCAATTCTAGAGAAGGTAGATTGGACACCAGCCCACTTATGAGATTGTGTGGCCCACCATAAAGTCCCCATTAATCCCAAATTTTGTGAGATAATAGAAGAAATGTTGAGTAACAAATAATGCTTCATGAGATAATGCTAATTCGGCTTTTATGGTGGTCATTAAGGCGGGCCAAGTTAGAGATACAATTCTGTGCCAGATTCTGTTGCCCAGAAAAAAATACCACTAATCTGATCATATCATAGAATATAAAACTCAAAATGGGCCCATATTTTACATAACGTTAGGAAATATCTGGGGCTCCATTTTATTAGTCTATGGCCCACTCTGATTCGGCCATCTAGAAGGTTATCAATGCGCGTCTGTTCGGTGGATGAAAGATGGCTGCACCTCGGGTCAAATGTAGAAAAGGCTAAGTTCCACAAGTTTTCCACCACTCTAGGCCTACCATAATCACGTGGGATGATTTTTACTGTTGGAGGCTCGACCCAAGGCTTCAAAAATACCTATTTAAGGCAGTGGTGGTGGAGGAGGTGATAATTTTTGAGCTTATTTTCATCTTAATGTTATGCTGCCAATTTCTATTTGTAATGTTCTTCTTTTACATGTAAGTTGTTTTAATTCATCCTTGTTTCTTAATAAAAGTTCTTCTTATCTTATTATTCTATTCTTATCCTTATCATTTTTATACCATTGGTTTATGGTGTGAACTTGTTCATACCAAACCTTGTAATATTATCACACAATGGTGGAGTGATTGTTATTTTATTGCTTTTTTTTACTTCTCCATTTCTTCCCTCATGAGTCTACTTTCCGCTTCCATTGAAACCATAGAATCAATGGAGGGATAACCCACTTATGGGTTGATTCAAGGGAGTATCAAGGGTCTGGATTGGATGTTATATATCACTTAATTAATGTATAATCACTTCTTTAATTGAGATTTCTATTTGATGATTTTTAAACTCCATCGTCCTTGTTGAATTTAAGGCCACACACTTCACGTGCTTATACGATCCTTTACCTTGAAGTGATCAAAACATTGATCCTTCAAGTGTATAGGTGATTAGTATTAATGTGTGTAGTAATTAAACCAGTAAGTGATGATGTTATTTTATCTCCTTAAATGAACCCATCTCAAATTTAAGAAATTGAAATCATTAAAAAGAAAATTCGTCCAATCCACCCCGAGCGATAACCCAGGATCAACTCATTATTTTAAATTGAATTCACATAAATCTATTATTTATAATTTAAAATCATATAATATCAACCCAAGTTGGCCACTTCATAGCCAAAAACAGTCCATAGAATGTACGTGTCTATAGGTTTCTTCTTAGGTCTCTGAGGATTCGATAACCCAAGATAAACTACAAGGACCGTTCTAGCTTCATCTCTTGGGTAAATTTGAGCGAGAATCAAATTTTGGCACCACTGCCAAGGAACCAAGTATGTCATATAAACACCAAATCTATTCTCTCCCATTTCTTCTTCTCAAATTCTCTTATCTTGTCCATTTCTCGTTTTTTTTCTTTTGGCGCATATCCGCCTAGACCCGCGATCAATCAAACCGTCTAGTTAGGGTGGATAGTCCTGGGGTTGGGAGTAAAGTACACCAAGGGAACTCATTCCATTAGATACTAATCTTCATAATACTCTGGATTCCAAAATTGAGCCAATTTAAATGGAAGGTATTCAAAGAAACAAACTCATAAACCCGGGTGGGAACCAAAATGGAAACCCAAATGAGGCAGCCCCACACATGGGGAATGCAATTGATCAAACCATGAATGACTACCTCACACATTCCGGAACCAATTCCCCCTCATTCATTAGACACAATTCCCTAAGAGATTCCAACTACATCTTTAAACCCCATGTCCTAAACCACCTTCCCACATTCCATGGAATGGAGTCTGAGATGCCATACCTGCACATTAAACAGTTCAATGACATTGTAGAAACCATGTGTACCCCACATCAACTAGAATCAGCTAAGATGAGGCCATTTCCATTTTATTTAAAGGATCGAGCTAAAACTTGGTTAAAAAATTTGAGACCATCATCCATCAACTCTTGCGACCAACTACAAAGAGAATTATACAAAAAAATACATTCCCCACCATAAAACAATTGCACTTAAAAAGAGTATCCAAAACATTTTTGAAAAGGAGGGAGAGTCATTCTATGAAACATGGGAGAGGTTCAAAGACACTCTAAACATGGTTCCACACCATGGTTTTTCTATTCCTTAAAAATTGAGAATTTTATATAAAGGGTTGGGTTCGGGGAACAAACAATTCATTGACATGATGTGCAATGGAACCTTAAAAAACAAATCCACAAATGATGCTTACGAGTATCTAGAAAGCCTTTCTGATCAAAACCAAACATGGGGAACATCACCTTATTCTGAAAATCCACAAAGAACTACTAGAATTCATACATTTAGAGAAGAGGAAAGCCTTACGGCTAAACTCGCAGCACTCTCTAGGAAGGTTGAAGAGATAGACCTTAGGAAAGTCCATGAAATCCAAACTGTTGACCCTGTTTGCACAATTTGTGACAAACATGACAATAAGACAGAAAACTTCCCAACCATTCCATCCATAAGGATGTTCTCTTAGGAGGACCCCCAGCTAAAGTAAATGATTTGACCTTTCAAAAGCCTCAATACCAAAACACCTTCAACCCAAGGTATAATGACCACCCAGGCTCTTGCTTGAATGGTAACCAACAACCTAGCCAACCACATGGATAAAATCCTTACCCCATAAAAACTACCAAAACCATAACTAGTTCAAAACCCAACCTATCCAATACCAACAGCCACCGGTCCATTTTCAACAAACCATCCCACCTCCAAAATATCCCCCTGGGATAATCCAACCTACTCAAGCACCCACCCAAACTGTTCCAAAAATCCTACTAGAACAACTGTGCAAACAAATGGAGAGGATGAACTCGGAGGTATCTTCCCTAAAACAAGAACATCAAACCCTCAAAACTGGAAAGGCACCCATGCCTACTCAGGCGGTTCCATCCTCAACTTCAAGGGGCGATTCAAGTTGTTCTCAAACAAATCATGAACAAATAAAGGCTATGACTATTTTAAGAAGGGGGAAGTCAATTGAGAAACCTAAACAACTAATTCAGAACCCACCTGAAGATTCAAACATGGATGAAAATTCAAATGAACCCCAAGATCAAATAGAGGAAACTGATAACATTGTCAAGGAAACAACTCTTCAACAAACAACCCCACAACCTACACCATTTCCTCAATGCATGAGGGGGAAAACCAAGCCTGAACTCAGTGAAACGTTGAGAGAAATATTTTCACAAGTCAAGTTGAACATACCCCTTCTCGATGCAATCCAAACCATACCTACCAACTCACAGTACCTAAAGGACTTGTGCACTTTTAAAAAAAAATCACATAAAAACCAAGTCCTTTTGGTTGCTAATGTGAGGACCACCATTCAAGGGACCATTCCTCCTAAGTTGAAAGACCCAGGTTTCCCTTACATTGATGTTGAACTAGGAGAAAGAAAATTTTTCAAGGCCTTTTGTGACCTAGGTGCTAGTTTCAATATCATCCCATATACTGTGTACTTCCAGTTAGGCCTAGAAGAACTTCAACCCACATCTGTCACACATCAACTTGCTGATCGTAGCATTAGGGTTCCAAAGGGGATTTTAAAGGACGTTATAGTAATGGTTGAAAACTTCATCTACCCTACTGATTTCATTGTCCTTGATAACCATCCAAACTTAGGAAATAAGGAAGAAACCCCAATAATCCTTGGTCATCCTTTCCTTGCAACAATCCACTTTGTTATTCGAGTACGGAATGGGAACATGACCATCACCTTTGGGAACATGAGTCTAGACTTGAACATCTATAATGAAATATCACAAATAAGGGATGATGAGGACATTCATGATGTAAACATGATAGGAACCATTGATAATGAATCCATGGAACATCAAGGAATATTTGATTAATGTTTAAGTCAGTATGAGATTGATTTCCTTTGTTCATATGAAGGATGTTTATCTCCTTGGCATGAATCATTTTCAAATTTCTCTTATGATGAAGTCTTAGGTTCAAAAATCAGTGGAACCTTTCAAGAAACCAATTTCACGGAGACCACTCCAATTTCCTTCCCTAAATCTGATCGAGCCAATCTAGTAGCTGAAACTTCTACATGTGGGGAATCAATCTTATCTGAAACTCTAAAAAAAGAAATTGATCTTGATCCAATGTCCCAATATTTTGCTGAAATTCTGAACCAAACTGATCTTGAATTGAAGGAACTTACTGCTGCACTAAAGTATGCCTTCTTAGGGGAAAATCAAACACATCATATTGTAATTTCTTCTTCTCTTGAATCCAATCATGATAGGATGCTTCTAGATGTCCTTAGGAAGCATAAGAAAGCCATTAGTTGGACCCTTTCTGATATTCCTGTGATTATCCCACTTATCGGGACTCATAGGATTGTTTTGGAATCTGATTCAAAGCCATGTCATCAACCTCAACAGCGACTCAATTTTAATCTCATGGAGGTAGTAAGGAAGGAACTTATGAAATTGTTAAAAGATGGTATCATATATCCCATAGCTGAGAGTGAGTGGGTGAGCCCAATCCAAGTGGTTCCAAAAGAGGCCGGAATCACATTGATAACCAATTAGGATGGAGAGATTCTTCTAACAAGGGTGAGTAGTGGATGGAGGGTCTGCATTGACTACATGAAGCTAAACTCATTCACCAAGAAGGACCATTTCCCCTTACCATTCATTGACCAAGTCCTTGAGAGAGTGGCAGGTCATGCATTCTACTGATTCATAGATGGGTACTCAGGGTACAATCAAATTGAGGTCTCCCTAGAGGAACAAGGGAAGAATACATTCACATGCCCATTCGGATCCTTTTCTTTCAAATGCATGCCCTTTGGGTTTTTCAATGCCCCTGGAACCTTCCAGCGGTGCATGATGGGAATATTCTCAGACATGGTAGGGGATTTTCTAGAGGTCTTCATGGATGACTTCTCTGTGTTTGGGGATACATTTGAGGGATGTCTGAGTAATGTAGAGAGAGTCTTGTCAATATGTGAAGAAAAGAATCTAGTCCTAAACTGGGAAAAATGCCATTTTATGGTTAAAGAGGGACTAGTTTTAGGCCATCTGGTCTCAGGTAGGGGGATTGATATTGATAAACCCAAGGTTGACATCATTAGTCACCTTCCATCACCCAAAACTATCAAGGAAGTGAGGTCTTTCTTAGGAAATGCTGGTTTCTATAGAAGATTCATCAAAGACTTTTGTTCAATATCCCGTACCCTTTGTGATCTCCTAGTAAAGGATACTCCATTTTTTTGGACAGAAAGCAGTGAGGGTTCATTCTCAACCCTCAAATCCTCTCCCACCTCTCCTCCCATTATGGAATCTCCAAATTGGAACCTTCCTTTCGAACTTATGTGTGATTCCAGTGACTTTGCTGTAGGAGCTGTGTTAGGACAACGTTGTGATAGAAATCCTTATGTCATTGCTTATGCAAGAAAATACTTAAATGATCCTTAAATAAACTACACCACCACTGAAAAGGAGTTACTTGATATTGTGTTTTCCTTAGAGAAGTTTAGGTCCTACCTCTTAGGATCCCCCATCACTGTGTTCACTGACCATTCTGCACTAAAATACCTCTTTCAAAAACAAGATGCTAAGGCTAGAATGATTAGGTGGGTCATTCTTTTACAAGAATTTGACCTCTCAATCAAGGATAAAAAGGGAGTTGAAAATGTTGTAGCTGATCACCTCTCTAGGATGGAATTCAAAGACAACTCAAATCATCTTTCTATGTCTGATTTGTTTCCTGATGAACACCTATACTCTGTGAGTGACTTCCCTTGGTATGTTGTCATAGAAAATTTTGTAGTTACAGGAGTCATTCCAAAATTTTTAAGGACTCAAGCTCGAAGGAAATTTCTTTCTGATGTTAGACACTATGTGTTTGATTATCCATACCTCTATAAGTTCTGCCCTGACCAAGTCATTAGGAGGTGTGTTCCAGAATCTGAACAAGAGTCCATCCTTAAATTCTGTCATAGTGAGGCATGGGGAGGTCACTTTTCCTCTAATAAAACATCTGCTAAGATTCTTCAATGTGGTCTTTTCTGGCCCACCCTCTCAAGGGACTCCTTCACATTTTTTCAAAGTTGTCCTAGGTGTCAACAAGTAGGGTCCATCACAAAAAGGAATCAAATGCCACTCACTCACATCCTAGTGGTTGAAATATTTGACTGTTGGGGAATTGACTTCATGGGTCCCTTCCCAAACTCTAGGGGATACCTCTAAATACTCTTAGCTGTTGATTATGTCTCAAAATGCGTTGATTACATTCCCACTAAGTCCAATGATCATCAAGTTGTGATTCAATTTCTGAAAGAGAACATATTTTCAAGATATGGAATTCCTAGGGCTATAATCAGTGATCGAGGAACCCATTTCTGATACCGCCCATTCTCTTCACTCATGTCTAAGTATGGTATTTCTCATAAAGTGTCCACTACATACCATCCTCAAACCAATGGTCAAGCTGAGTTAGAAAATATGGAGATTAAGAAAATTCTTGAAAAAACTGTCAACCCCTATAGGAAATATTGGTCTGAGAATCTCATAGATGCTATTTGGGACTATAGAACCGCATATAAAACCATTTTAGGAATGTCCCCAAATAGGTTGGTTTATGGTAATGCATGCCATTTTCCAGTGGAGATTGAACATAAGGCCTTTTGGGCAATTATGAAAATGGATTATGACCTCTCATTGGCCGTAACAAAAAGGAAATTAGATCTCAATGAACTGGAGGAACTAAGGATGGAGGATTATGAAAATTCAAGGAACAATAGAGATAGAGTTCAAGCCTACCAATCTAGGAATATCAAGGTCAAACATTTTGAATCGGGAAAACTTGTTCTCTTGTATAGTTCAAAACTTCATTTACACCTGGGAAAGTTAAGGTCTAGATGGCCAGGTCCTTTCATAGTGCATCATGTATACCCCCATGGGGTAGTAGAGATTCAAGATCCCACTAGTGGTCACATTTTCAAGGTCAGTGGTCAATAGTTAAAAACATTCATTGAATCATTCAATAAACAATAAATCGATGTTGTGTTAATTGAGCCAATCTATGAACCAGGAAAAAATTGATAAATTTAGGATCTATGTCGGGCTAATGACGTTAAACCAAGCGCTGCATGGGAGGAAACCCGTGGTTTTTATGTTTCTAATCTTTATGAATCATCTTTATTTTTCAAATATGATTAATTAATAATTTTTATATTTAAAAAGAAAAAAATAGACTGTTGACATGTTCTTCTATTATGAGTATGGATGGGTATGAAAGGGGAGCACCATATTTATCTGTGTCACGTGGTGTGATCCTTGTGAAATACCTTACCCTGAAATTTAAAAAGAAGACAATGTATCATCAGTTTATTTTGTTGTATTTTTATTATTTTATAGGTTAAGATAAAAATAATAAAAACAATAAAGATAATATAATAATTTAAAAAAGGGGAAACACAATAGGCTATGGGGAAAACCCCGTGACAACCGGCAAAGCCGCTGGGACTCGAACCCGGGACTGAAGGGAGACAGGGGCGCGCGCTTAACACTGACATACGACTTAATGTGCTTACTTATTCTATAATTTTTATATATATTCTTATATTTTACTTATATATATATATATATATTGTTTTGTTTTGTTTGTTTGTTTTACTTTTTCCACTAGGGAACTTTGCAAGCGACATGGATATCAACGGACTAAATTGGAGCGACAAGAACTTCAAACTTCAACAACCAGGTGACTTCATTCCATGATCCTCATATTTCAATTTCCTTATTGAACTCCCCTTTTATTACTCTACCCCATTCTAAATTTTATTTTTATGAAACTAGGGAAACTTTCATTCAAAGTTGGGGGGTGTGGAAACAAAATGTTTATTTAAAAAAAACAATGATAAAAAAGAAGTAAAATTCTTTTATAATTCATATAATAACATCTTTTCTCACATTAAAACTACATAGAAAATAACTTTTATTTCCATGACACTTAATTTAATTCATGATTAATTTTAAAAGCATTGATTTTGGAAGTTTGGTTGTCCAATGAAAATTTTCATAATTTTTATTTTCATCCATTAAATAAAAATTCCACAATGCACGTCCTCTAGAGTGTGGGGTACTAATTTGAATTTTTGGGGTCCCATAATAAATATCATAAGCTGTTATGATTTTTATGAATAATATGAGTATTTAAAAATAAAATTGCGTGTAGAGAAATGGATTGATAAAATGTGAGGCTTTTGGCACTTGGGGATCGTGACTCCAGAGTTGTCTAGCCCTGATTTTTTCAATCTATCTCTATTTATGGTAATATTTCTTTTTTTTGATTAAGTTAACTCGAGGAGATGCTCGAGTATGTGGGCTTCACTTCGTGCCCTAAGGCCTTTGAGTCTGGGAGTCATCCACAAAGTCTTGCTACATGGGTTAATTTGATTAACTGCAATCTCAATTACTATAGCAATATTGAAAAAAAAATATCCAAAAAAAGTGGAATGAAGAATACTCATATTAGGATTAAATGTGATTACACCTAGAGCTTCCATGATTTCCCCCTTGAATGAAAATTAACACCCATATCAATTGTGACTCACAACACATCATTACACCTAATTGAGTTGGATGAAGTATGATGATGGATTTGATCAAAGGAATGGGCTTGGTATTGGGATATGATTTTAAATTTATCTTGTTTTAAATTAGCTTGATAGGTTATAAAAATATATTTGTGTTCAGTTTACATTGTGAGCAATGTTTGTTATAATGTGTTTAAAGAAAGGAATTCAAATAAAATCATTGAATTATTTGCTCGGGACTAGAAAATATCAAGTTTGGGGGTGTGATTATCCAACAAAAACATATATTTTAATTACATTTTAATGGTATTAAATTTTCATTTTTGATCTTATGGGCCTGAGTTAGTGCATTTTCATTATGAACATCCATTCTCATCATTTGTGCACATCATGCCTAATATACACCAATTTAGGCCCAATGAGTCATATGATTCTAAGGAATGTAATTATCAATATTTTAATTTGATATTTTGGGAACTATAACTACAATTAAATTTGAATATTTTTCATTCATGGATCAATGGATGATTCATAAACGACGATGGAGATATTTGGAGATGAATGGAAGCAATTCTAGAGAAGGCAGATTGGACACCAGCCCACTTATGAGATTGTGGAGCCCAACATACAGTACCAATGAATCCCAAATTTTTTTATATGATAGAAAAAATATTGGGGAAAAAATCACTATTCATGAGATAATGCTAATTCGGCATCTATGGTGGTCATTATGGCGTTCCAAGTTAGAGATACAATTCTGGGCCAGATTCTGCGTCCCAGAAAAACACCCCACTAATTTGATCATATCTCCGAATATTCAACTCCAAATGGGCCCAATCATTACAGGAGGTTAGTAAACATCTGGTTATCTATTGTATTATTATTTGTCCCACTCTGATCTAGCCATATTGAAGGTCATCAAAGCACGTCTGTTCGGTGGATGAAAGATGGCTGCCACCTCTGGTCAAATATGGAAAAGTCTAAGTTCCACAAGCTTTCCACCACCCTAGGAATACCATAATCAAATGGTATGCTTTGTACTATTGTAGGATCGACCAAAGGCTTCCAAAATGCCTATTTAAGGCAGTTGTGGTGGAGGAGTTGATAATTTTTGAGATTGTTTTTATCATAATGTTATGCTGCCAATTTCTCTTTATAATGTTCTTCCTTCACATGTAATTTGTTTTAATTCATCCTTGTTTCTTAATAAAAGTTCTTATTCTCTTATTATTATGTTCATCTCCTTATCACTTTGATACCGTTGGTTTATGGTGTGAACTTGTTCATACCAAACCTTGTGAGATTATCACACAACGGTGGAGTGATTGTTATTTTATTGCATTTTTTACTTCTCCATTTCATCCCTCATGAGTCTACTTTACGCTTCCATTGAAACCATTGATTCAATGGAGGGATAACCCACTTATGGGTTGATCTAAGGGAGTAGAAAGGGTCTGGATTAGATGTTATTTATCACCTCATTAATGTATAATCACTTCTTTAATTGAGATTTTTATTTAATGATTTCTAAATTCCATCGGCCTTGTTGAATTTAAGACCACACACTTCAAGTGCTAATACAAACCATTACCTTGAAGTTCTCAAAACATTGATAATTCAAGTGTATAGGTGATTAGTATTAAAGGGTGTAGGAATTAAACCAGTAAGTGATGATGTTGTTTTATCTCCTTAAATGAACCCATCTCAAATTTAAGAAATTGAAATCATTAAAAAGAAAATACGTCCAATCCACCCCGAGCGATAACCTAGGATCAACCCATTATTTTAAATTTAATTCACGTAAATCGGTTAGTTATACGTTAATACCATATAAAATCAACCCATGTTGGCCACTACATAGCCAAAAAATTCCATAGAATATATGTGTCTATAGGTTTCTTCTTAGGTCTCTGAGGATTCGATAACCCAAGCTAAACTACAAGGACCATTATACCTTCATCTCTTGGATAAATTTCAGAGAGAATCGGTGCTAGAGAAGGCACTAATGATAGAGATATTCCTATCACGTTATAGAGTTGGTAGTGGCTGTAGGCAGGTTGCAGTCGAGACGACTGCCGCAGCTAGCGGGCGTCGGAAAGAAGAATGTTGACGTAGGTGGATTTCTGACAACCAGACTGAGGGGTGTGTTATTACACCACAGTGGCGCCGGAGGGAACTAGTTCAGCCCAGAGAGAGTCAGTGCTATGCTTGCATCGGGAGAGGTCACTTGGCATGGGACTGGCTGACCTGGCATGCGGAGAGCTTTGGGCAGGCAGAAGGTGTGCCACCACGACGGAGGCAACACCGTGATCATAGTAGTTCCCAGAGAGGTGGTGCTATCAGAGGAGTGGGGGGAGATGGTAGTGGGGGATGACATCACAAAGTCTTCCCATCCCCACTAGGCAGTCCACGTCAGGCTCCGAGAGCTGACAGTTGGGACCACAGACAGCCACGAGCTTTGGATGTCTACGATACTGTGGAGCATGGGGTGGCAAGAGGTACAGCCTACATCCCTTCTACTTTTTTTAGTAGAATTGTCAGGATCTGTGTGTGAAATGATCCTCTCCCTAATCCTTGCTTGGGTTGTTACCTGGGTGGCGTGGGGCATCGGTGTAACCCTATTTTGGTAAGGAAAAGGGCATAAGACCTTTCTCTTCAGTCGATGTGTCGACTCCATTGCTTTCTGAGCGTGTATGAGAGTCTTGGTCGAGGGAAATCGACTGTGAAATCTTGCGTGAACAGATATCCTTGGGTGCTTCACCATATGGATATTCTGAAGGAGGGAATCGTCGGGCCTTGTTCTAGGTGTGGGCAGAGATTCCAGTCATGGCGTGCGACGTAGGGGTTCGGTTAGGGAGGTGAGCTACTACCGAGAGCCTTAGTGTTATTTGAGACCATGCTAAGGGATGGTGAGGTTCTCTACCGCCTTTCCCTAACCCCAAAGACTGGTTTGGGTGCATAGAATCTCCCGTGGGACTCACCTGAGGAGATCTGTGTGTGCTCTTATGCACATCATTGGCCAGGGCAGACCTCGCGAGAATAGATCAAATCATTTGGTCTGTGTGCGGTGACGCAGAACTGTGCAAAAGTTCTCCTGGTTACAGGAGAGCCCGGTGCGGGCATAGTACCCTGAATTGTTCCCTGGTTTTTCTTTTTGAGGATGAAAATCTTGAAGGAGGGAATGATGTAAGAACACTATTTTTGGATATAAAGGACTTTGGAATATTTTGGATGTTATTCCCGAACAGCGCCTTCAGATGGCCTGCGATTCCGAGCACCGGTGTGGCCGAAATTAAATTTTCAGTGCCTTCACACTGGGTACAAAAAATAAATGGGATAACTCCTAAATGGTGCTCCGGATTAGAAACCTGAGTGTACGGATGGGTTTGAAATGTTGTGTTTACCCTAGGAACGACATAATGTATGTCGGTGCGGGACGTTTGGACCCCTCGCTCGCTATCGGAGCATGGAAAGGATAAATTAAATAATTAATTTATTCATTTAATGGATTAACGCAAGTATCTCTTAAATGGTGGCTCATATTGGAAAACCGAGGGCACTGTTGAGTTCGGAGGGTGCCATTTACCCCAGTAGGGGTGTATGTTTCGCGGGCGCGGGCTGTCAGTGAAAAATGGCCCAAGGGGTGTTTTCGTAATTTGGTGTCTTTGGGCATTCAGTTTTATAACATTCCAAAGGAACCTCGGATCAAATTTCTGAGACCACCATTGTGCTCAGAACATGGTGTTTACCCCAAGGGAGGCTTAATCTCGACCCCTCCAGAAGTTGGTGTTCGGGCCGACGGGCGGGTGGTTAAGTGTTTTCTATTTTAACACTTAACCCACCCCTCTCCTCTTCCCCCCTTCTTCCCTGGTGCCAACAGATCCCAAAAAAGAAGGAGGAACTCCTCCACTCACCTCCGCCTCTCTAGTGAGGCGCGGATGTCTGGAGGATCGCCTTGAAGCGTCGGGCGAAGCCCAACATGGTAGGATCGTAGCGGTTTCAAATTTTTATTCTCGCACCTACTTTGAGTTCGATTATATGCATAAATTTATTATTTTATCCAAAAAAAGACCATAATCATTTAGTATAATTTATGATATTTCAAACACATCTTTTGGTCTCGAATTTGGAGTCTTGAGGCCTCCGCAATTGCCCTCCGAAATTTGTGGGTTTTCGGGTTCTGGAGGGTTTGAGCGGATGGCACGGCAGCGCGAGGCCAGGCGGAGGCGGTCGGTCAGGCGAGTGAGCGGAGCGACCGGGTGAGCTGGGGGTGAGACGGTCTTCAGAGAAGCTGGCCGGGGGCGTTGGAATCAGGGCGGAGGTTGAGCGACCGGGCGAGCGGGCCTCGCCGAGGGCAACGACAGACAGCAGGGGGGGTGCCTCCTCCAGGGGTGCTCTACGACACAGAGCAGAGACTGGGGTCCTGCTGTGTGACCCCGCGGCCAGACCAAGACCCGCCAAAGGTGAGTCTCCACCTGAGAAGTGACAAGACGTCAGGCTGTTTGGCTGGACACTGGACCGCGGGTCCGCGGCTGGCCCGCGCGGGCGAACTGCGGGCAGGCCCAGGCCGGGCAGATTGGTCGGTCCAGGCCGGTCCAGCCCCAGGGACTTTGCCCCTCAGTTTTCGGACGCCCGTATTTTCCGCTACGGGCGTCCGTTTTACATTTCGTCTATGGATATTAAACTGTATCATCGAGGAGGACTTTTTGAGATAGTTTTGGGAATTTTCAATTCCCGAAACGAGGGGCCTCGGAGGTGCGGCACGTCTTTAAGTGGTTTGACGTTTTTCCAGGAAATCTTGTTTTGGACGGCGCAGACGCGTCCGATGTCCGTTTTGAGTACCGTCTGTGGAATTAGGACCATTGTGTCGAGGCAGGGTTTTTTAGTGTGGTTTCAGGTGTTGAAGCCAGAGTTGTGGCATGGGCCCCACATCCCATCTTTGGAGCTGCAAGCAGCGTTTAACGACTTTCTCATCGGGCGTCCGTTCTGGGTGTGCGAGTAGTCGATTCTGGATGTTTTTCTGAGGGGATTGCAATGATGTGATCCGACCGCTCTAATTCAGCATGATGGTGTGGGCGCCACGAGGGCCATTTGGGTGTTGATGGTGATTTTCCATTTCTATCACCGGGTGACCATTTTGGACAAGTGAATAGTCCACCCTGTGTACTTTTTCAAGAGGATCGTAGTGGTGTGCTCCGTTTTTGTGCCTCGGGACCGGGATGCGGGTCCCATGTAGCACCGCTCATGTGCAGTTCGGCGAAATGCATCTTTTTCTCTGGATATCCATTTCACTTAAGTGAGAAGTCTTTATGACATGTTTTCCCAATATGATCGCAATGGTGCGATTCACCCGACTATTTTCGGGGCCGAGGCTCGGGACCACGGGATGTCGTTCGGGCATAAGGCAGTGTTGGCGACTTTTCTATTGGATATCTGTTGGAGGCGAGTAAGTAGCTTATCTCACATGTTTTTCCATGAGGATTACAATGGCGCAACCCGTTGGGATGTGCGGAGTCTCCATTTAGATCTCATCAAATGTGGAAACATGAATGGTGTACCAGTGGTGGTTCTTTCCGTGATGCCTGCAAAGAAACCTTGGAGCATGATCGTGTTCACTCCCATGTGAGGGGAGTAAATGCTTAATGAGACATGGTTGGTCGTTCGTGGGTATATGAGGTGGAAAGTTGGAGAAGTTATGTTGACACCCTTCGCATCGACGTTGGGCTGCCGTGTGCATGATAGCCTTAGTGCTGGAGACATGGTATACTCTGGGAGTATACGGGAATGCTTGGAGGTTCATTTTGGGGATTTTTGTACCTGAGAATGTTTTTGTGCTTGGTTGGGGTTGACATGGAGTCACATGTCATGTGGGACCCATGTGCGTGCCACGTTCTACTTTGCGTACTTTTGACCTCTCGCGACGTAGAGGGTCCCTTTGTTCTTATTTGTTGACCAACATGGTTGAGTTTTTCCCTTGTTCGGTTCTCATATTTTGAACAGTGGGGTTGAGTTTTCCCCTGGTTCGATTCTCATCTGTTGATCGGCAGGGCTGAGGTTATTTCCAATGAGGCTGAAGGTTGTTTCCACCAGGTCTGAGATTGTTTCCAGCAGGGCTGAGGTTGTTTCGAGCAGGGCTCGCCAGTGGGTTACCATCCAGCAGGGATGGCCAGTACATCGGTGTTCACCGAGCAGTACCACCCAACAGGGATGGCCAGAGCAGTTTTGGGTTTACCTCCAGCAGGGCTGGGTAGTGGTCCCCGATGCTAGGCCTACCTCCAGCTGGGTTGGGCAGTGGTCCCTGATGCCGAGGTTACCTCCAGCTGGGCTGGGCTGTGGTCCCTGATGCCGAGCTTACCTCTAGCTGGGCTGGGCAGTGGTCCCCGATGCCGGGTTACCTCTAGCTGGGCTGGGCAGTGGTCTTGTCGCTAACATTAACTGGGCCGCCCTTCAGTGGATTAACCTATTATGGGACTGGGCAATGTGGCACTCGTCAAATCTTTCCGGGTCTCCCTATAGTGGGAACCCATCGACTTCCAGGGACCCTCCATCAGGGCTTGGCAGGGGGTCTCCTGTCGACTTTGGGACCTCTCGACTATGGGGCAGTGACATGGTGTGGTTTGACGTTCCCCCAGAACTCTCATGTATGAGAGGCACATTTCCCCCCAAGACACATCCTTGGGACGCGACCTAAAACCTTGTGGGTGAGTCAGTGCCACCCAAAGCAGATAGTATCAATGTGCGGTGATTTGATCCCTTGACTTGTAGTTCGGGGTAGACGTGCGGGATGCTGGGCATCAATGGTATTACTTCTGGGACTGTTGAAGACTCACTTTCTTGGGCTGAGCAATGGGATGGAGATCCCCTTACGACCCTATTCGAGCTTTTTATTTAGCATATGTATATTTATATACCTTGTTCTAGTATCGACTTATTGTGCATGGTTACTCTCCCTCCAAGAGAGATGAAGACTCGCAGGGTATGCCATGTTCTTTCCGTGTCTAGCTTCTCGTGGTTGGATGAGTCTACTCTCCTACTAAAGGTAGAGAAGACTCGACGATATGTTCATCTTCTCACCATTTCCAGCTCCTTGTGTCTGGATGTGTCTAACTCTTTTATCTTTTTGGGTTGAGATGGACACTTTACTATACTCTTTACTGCACTCTTGGTTGTACTCCTTTACTTTCCCCAGTTCAATCTATTGGTCAACCTTCGGTACCTTATTTGTTGCTCCCTCGAGCCTTCAGGGTATCCTACTAAGTATTTTTATACTCACCCCTGCTTGGGTTATTTCCGCACTTGGTGTTCCCTTGCAGAAGACAGATAGGTTGTTCGTGACTTCCGTGGAGCTTAGGAGTTTGGGAGCTTAGACCGCGTGCGGTGGTCGAAGTCGGGTTCTAGGTGGGGGACCCTTCCATTTGTTTTTCTTTTTTTTACCTGTTGCCGGGTTGTGGAACCTTTTCTGGTTGGGTGCGTGTTTGCCCCTTTTCTTTTTCAGTTTACCTTCAGCACTTGCTTTTTACTGTTTAGAGTTCGATGCACTTTGTGGTTTATCTATATCATTTTACCTTTACTTTAGTTGTCTTTTCTCTTTTACTCTGCACTGTTGTATTGAGTGTGCTGCGTGTGTGTGTAAAAGTACTTAGCCAAAGGCCTCCCCGAGTTATTGTGCCTTCGGCGCTGGTCTCTATGACCTAGCCTATGGAGGCAGGCTTGGGGTAGTTGTGGCTCGAGCCCGGGTAGGGTCGGGTCATGACAAATTTCATAGTTATTACCCATATGTACCTATATTTCTTATCCACACACAATTTTTGTATCTAGACAGGGATGTAATTGCATTGAAACCCACATAACCAATTTCACACATAGACTTTATCATGTTATCCTATACTCAGAATTATCCCCATGTTTTTCACCTTTAGATTTGAAATAAAAATATCTTGTTATTGAAAAAAAATTACTATGATACTATATATAGATGGTCATGATATTCATACCTAAATACCACATATTCTTAAAAGAATATTCAATTTAATTTATAAACACATTCTTTTGGGAAATAATATTATAGATTATTTAGAGAGTAGAAAAAATAATTTAATTTCATCAAATATCTTAAAAATATTTCATAAATAACTTATCACATAATAACCCTCTTAATCATACCATACCTAAACATTTATTCATAACATTTGGAAAAAAATAAGAAACAATGATATCATTTTCATAATAAGTGTAAACATAGGAGGTATCAATATATGATCATATGAAAAAAAATATTAGAATAAGGGTAATTGATCTTGAACATAACATTCAATGTTTATACCAAACCATTCAATTTTCATAAACATGAATCAAGGTATAAAACTTTATCATTTTTGTAAAAAAGACAGTAATACTATGAAATCATCAAAAATCAATCATAAAAGATACGTTAATTTCATAAATGTGTAGCACCGTCATAAATATAGAAAACCATAACATATTTTAATGTTAAATACCATGAAAACCAATATTTTGTATCAGGAATCATCTCTTGTTTATCAAATGAAGAAACTATTTCCCATTATGGATCCTAACTCACATGCTTCCCATAATGGATCAAGCCCTTCGACTTGTATCCAATTATTATCTCATGAGATATAATGATTTACCAAATAAGTTGGAGGGTGATATAGTTTGAAACCATGAAATTATGGAAATAATACATTTGTGTTCCACAATATCATAAAACATCTATCATATCAGCACCACATAACCCTTTTCAAGAAAATGGGTTTCATAAACAGTTCATCAATTGACCATAGAATAGCCCCTAAAACTGGGATTCATAAACATTTCCTCAACATTAAATACTATCCATCAAGAGAAAGAGTAAATACTTTATTATTAAATATTATCCCTAGTAAAACAAAAGTGACATCATATGATTTCATATTAGATGAAAATTATTTTTAAAATATCACATGGAACATTTCTGAAAGAAAATATAATTTAGACTATAATAACACTTTTTAAAACATATAATACTGTCAAAAAACATTAATTTTAAAATAAAAATAAAATATATAAAATAAACATCAAATAAAATAATGGTTATGATGGTGATAATTTCTATTGATGTCGTACATGTTAAAATAAGGAGTCTATTAACATTTTCGATAACATCTTAAAGAATGTTGTTTGGAAAATGACACGAAAAATCCTTTTGAAAAAAACATTACAATGAAACTTTTTGATAAAAATTTACATAAAAAATAATTTTTAAAATTTTAAATATTATTTTTTATAAAACATAATTATAAATCTTGATTTTTAAATAAAAAATAATTTTGATTGAAAACAGAAATAATGGTGATTTTTCATAAAAAAAATCATTTGTACTATTAAGTACAAAAATAGAGGGAAATGAAGGGAAAAAATTTATTTTTCAAATATCAACAAAGGTTTATAAAAAATTTTCTTTTCTTGACATATATATCATAATATTGAAACATCATAATCTGAGTCATAAGTAATCTCGAAAATTGATGAGATTGGATCATAAAATCTTTTTCACTTTGGTTACATTTAATCATAACACAAACATGAAGGATTAAAATTCAATTAAACAAAAAATATTATGAACATAAGTAAATAAATAATATTAAATTTCAATAGGGATGTATATATACATTTTAAAATATTATAGTTTCATAACATAACATATGTTTTGTAGAAGGAAAATTGGGAAAAAATATTCTAGAACAACATTGGTACCCTGTGAACCATAAATTCATTGAAATATAAATACTAAAATGGATATGTAAATACCAATATTTTTCATGAAAAAAATTATAAAATACATTCATGGGAATTATATACACCACAAAAATGAAACACATGGTGAATATGACATGTGTGTCACAGAAAATAAAAGTGTGACAGAAATCCCTTACCTTAAGTCACAAAATCCTTCGTAAGAATTAAAATACTAATTTTTTATATGTAAATGTTTATTATAAATCTATTAAATAAATATAATTATAATTATAATACCTTATATTATTTATTTATTACCTTTTATTACAAATTTATTAAGAATTCCATGGTAAAGTTGAATTTTGGGTAATTTATTGTTGTTTTTTATGTACGTTTTGATTTGGTAGTTTAAGTAATATTAATTTGATCATGGATAAATAATATCTAGAATTTTAAAAATAATAAAAATATTATATATATTTATTATTTATTTAATTATATTAATAAATAAAATTTTGATATAGAAGATGAAATACACCGTTCATTGGGATTGTAGGTCGTACGTACAGATAAACGTTGTTTCCATTTTCTTGATGGATGAAGTTAAATAAAGTTAAATAATATATTTACATTATATAGTCATTAATATTTCATATATATTTCATATATTCAATAAATTTTTCATTTATGACATTACATTCAAATTTTAATTGAAAAATGAATCACATCACATTGTGAGGCGTTAGTCTGCTGAACACATGATTGAAATTATTATATCCCTGACGGAATGTAAAGTAAAAATAATATATGATAATATATTTAAATAAATACAATTTTGTTAAAAATATCATAATTATAAATATTATCCATTTTCATACCCAATCGTGTGATGTGTAGATGGAAAATGTGTCGCCTTGGTTGAGGACGGGGTAGTCTTCTATAGACATGATCGATGTTATCATTTCCCATTTGTGGGGAAAAATATTGTTTTAGGTCATCATAATAGCATAATAAAATCTCATTCTGTGTAATATAATGATTTTTTATATTATCATGGTTTGAGATGATTTTTAGGAGGCATAGAAAGAATAAAAATGAAAATTAATGTTGATGAATGTTAGCTATTATTCAGGAAAGCTATTTAGGATTGCACCAAAATCATTTCTAGGATGGATTTATAATCAAATTAAGGCTTTATTGATGAGAGGTGGGAATAAATAATTGTATTAAGTTAGTTTACAGTTAAAACAAATAGATTTTCGTGTGTAAAGTGGTTATGTGATGGGGTGGCCTTTTATAAGTGGGGTGAGTGGAACAGTTGTATTTTTTGAAATGATAAAGGTGCACTCATGTTTTTCAATGAAAAATGGTTCTGAAATGGTATTTTATTGAATATAATAAGTTATAAGGTCTCAATAGATCCATAATATGTCTATTGGAGATGTTTCTATGTTATTTTACCCTTACTTCTTTTTAACCCATGGAAAACCCATTTTCAGCTTAATTACGATAATTATGTTTTACTTATTTTACAATTCATAGTGGTAAAATATTATGTTTAAATTATTAGTTACTATAAATTATTATAATTAAACTTATAGAATATATTTTACAAATTATATCCAAAGAACTGGAATATTTTAATTTAAAAATTACCCCGTATATGTGATGAAAAATTGTTTTTCCAAAGAGAAATGATTCAAAAGATCAAATGGTTTTACATAAATATAAAATATAAAATTTATTAAAATTTGATAATTTGGATTAATATGTATGGAATGGAACTAATTTTTATTTTAAAACCATTTTAAATGTAGGTGGATGCAAATTTCTGGGTTACTGTAGAAGTAATGTAGTTGGTACTGTGGTAGTACTATAGCAGGCACTATAGCAGGAACTGTGAAATATTGTAGCATGTACATTTGTGGGAACTATATCAGGTACTATTTGGCATTATAGCAGCAGGGAATATGCCCCTGTTTAGGCCGTCAGGCCACCAATTGGGTAATTGAGTCCTTTAAGGCCTTTGAGACACCAAGGCCTTCGGGTCAGTAAGGCCTTAGGGCCACCTTAAGGCCTTTGGGCCACCATAAGTGCTGATGAAAACCATACATCTACAAGGAACATGCTTCACAAAGATGATACAAAAGGAGATTTCACCATCGACAAAGAAAAACGAAGTACAAGAATGAAAGGGTATGTCTCCTACCATCAGGAAAAGCCTGTGCATGCATGGGAAACACTAGCCGAGCAGCCATGCGAAGGTGCAGAACTGATTTCACGATGAAGATTCTGGGGAGGAGCATTTCTTAGTAGTTAGTCTGGGTTCTATGTAATGTATAAATCCTACGAGCAATGTATGCCTATAAGGCCTATGGTCTAGGTAATACTGATGTCTACGGGCCTTGTAAGGGTTCCACATCACCGCTTGAACGGCGGATTATCAAAAATCAATAAAAATTAAAGGCATTTGTGCCATTAGAGGAAACAAATTGTTAATAAATAAGTCATTTTTTCTATTATTTTAAAAACATTACTTTTCCAAAAAAATATAAAAACGTTTCTATAAGTTAATTATGAAACTATGATTTAAAATATAAAAAATATATGTTAATTTTATTTAAATTTTGAAAAAAAATATTTCTAAAATAATTGTGAAAATTGTGACAAAAATGATTTTTATAAAAATACAATCTTTTAGAATAAAATTTGTTTTATTCTTGTATTTTGTCTAGAAAATAAAAAATATTAATATTAATAAATTTAATATATATAAAATATTTAAATTCCATTAAAATCAATCACCAAAAGTTATTTTTTTATGTTATAGAGGAAAATACATTTTTGAGCATAATAATATATTTTTTTCAATCGGTTTTTTCCATTTAAAAATAATTGGACACCAAATAATTCAAAAAATATTTCTGTAAATAATATATTTTCACAATTATGTTAAAACTATTAATATCCTCCATTCTAAGGTCTATAAAATAACTATCATATTAAATATTAAATTTTTAATTGTATTTTGTGTTTCATTAAAACATGGTATTTTGTGCAATGATGGAAAAACATAGAATTGCATGTAAAAAAATATATTGATGATATAAATTTATTGGGAAAAAAATATTTCTCAAATTTTGTGTTGTTATGTTTTTCCTTTAAGTTAACATCGATGACTTGAGTTAGGATGTTATTTAAATTTTTGGGGCTCTAGTTTGCACTTGTATCCATGATATAATATTTTTTTGGCATATATGACAAACATGTTTGATTAAGATTCCATGTCAGTGTGTGTTTGTCTTGTGAGAACCTTATATGATAATAACTTCCATGATTATGTTCGTAGAATGTTTTTACATTTTTTGATGCTGATCACACGAATTGTATGTTTTTACATACTCTTAATGATATAAATTTCCTTCATGTATTCTCTACTAGGTTATGTGTGTGTTTGGAGGTATTGTTCTTGCTGAATAAAGAAGGTGGACCATCATGAACTGTTTATCCCTTAGTTGGGTAGTGTTCCTAACTTGTGAATATAGTGATGGTGAACCAATGTAAAAGGTAGGGATACAATATCTCCCTATGAATGTTGTTCGATGCACTCAATACCTAGAAAATACCAAGGTTCTTATCACTCAAAGCCTAGTGGATGTTGAGTAGAACGATCACATGATTCCTAGTGGATGCTGAGAGAACTACTCACTTGATTCCTAG
The DNA here is from genome assembly GCA_963277665.1 of Viscum album. Lineage (NCBI taxonomy): Eukaryota > Viridiplantae > Streptophyta > Magnoliopsida > Santalales > Viscaceae > Viscum > Viscum album. The sequence goes on from OY728156.1 coordinate 2,037,934,756, forward strand.
TGGATGTCAATTTGTACATACAAGTTATTTCGAGCAATATGATTATTATAGGATGTGAAAGAGAATGTTCCTAGATTCCTAGTGGATTTCTATTAGTTCAATCATTCAATTCCTAGTGGGTTACAATAACATGAATCTCTTCATTCTTAGTGGATATATATTTGACTGATTTCTATCCTTGTTGATAGTTCTTGATTATTTATGATATATAGAAATTACCTCTTTCATGGTGTCATAAAAGGTAATATTTAGGTTCATGGTGAATTATTTAGAACACATGTGATTTGTTTGGGTTTTTTGAATGTTTTTATGCTTTATTACACATGTAATATTATTAAGGAATACACCTGTTATACATGAGAACACTTGTTAAGGAAACATTGTTATTTTTTACTAATTCTTGTACTCACACCCTACTCGGTATTTTTTGTGTTCTTGTAGATTTCTTGACTAGAGATCTGGTAATGTAAAAGGGACCTATGGTGGATAGTGAGCTATAGAGTATGGAGTTCGACACTAGACCAGGATAGTATTACAGTGTTTCTCAATTTTAATTATTTATTTATACATTTTTTATAATCGCTATTTTTAGTTACGACCTTTGTTTTTATTTTTATTTTATTTTTTGTATGAAATGTGTAATCTTTTGATTATTTAGTTTGAGAATGATTTCTATAATGGTTTATTACTTTTAATTTATGACATTTTTTATTATAATAAATTGAGGGTATAATCTATCCACTTATAGAATTAGACCCTTGCTTCTAGTCCAAATACTCTTATATATAGGGATGGGTGTATGAGTTCATATGTCACTCTGTCTTAGAGCCAGTGGTTTGGGTTAGGAGGTTACAGACGGGTTTTCACTATGATTTATTTATTCTACATTCCTAGGACCTAATTTTTAAATGATTTATAGGGACCAATATTGGAAGAGATAGTGAGGGTAGTACTGGTTTTAAGAGTTTTTTAGGCTTAGGTTTAGAGATGTCTCATTTCATCATGTTGTGCTATTACTATTTGTTTTCTATATCTTTTACTAGTTTCATTATATATTTTCTTGTTTTCAGATGGTATATACTTTGCATTGATATTTTTCATGTTAACTTTTTGGGGTATTGGGTACTAAAATGGTTTCTTTAAGTGTCATGTAGGAATGATAGAGTTTATCAAGACCTATGATGGAATGTGTTCTTCATGTGCAGGTATGTGGATAGATTCTTGGGTAAGTGATTATATGATTTCATGTTAATGTTTTTTTCATGTAATGTTTTGTTTTTATGTGAATATTTATATGTTATTAGTAGATGTGTTGGTATGGGATGAAATGTTCCCTTATCATACATTCTATGTAGTAGGTTAGTCTGGGTTGGTTAGGTTTTGTCTTAGGGTTTTCATCTTAGTGAATATTGTCTGATTAAATAGATAGTTTATTTTATAATAGGCCTATAAGAACATCCAACCCATGTTTTTTACATTTTATTTTGTAATATGTATATTGGTCAGGATTAGATTCCACAAATTAAAATTTTTTGTTTTTTCATTTTTTGAGGTAATGAACAATATCCTATTCCATGTTGTTTCATCATTGTGTATTTTTTTTATGCATTAAATTTGATATGGCATTATACAGGATTATTTTATTAACCTTAACATAAGTATGTAATTACCCTTATATAATTTTTAGCTCACCATTACATGTCTGTGAGTTTATAGGGATTACCCTTATATAGGTTGTTTTTTACCCACACATAACCTTTGAAATTCATGGTTTACAGTAACATAGGGGCTGTTGGACCCTTACGTAGCTTTGGTAATTTGTTCGATACCTTTTCATAGCTATGGGGTAAACCTTATAGGAAGAGTGTTGTTCTCTTTTTATAATTATTTGGGAGTATTTTACCCTTACATGACCAGTGGAATAGAGTAACCTTCCCATACGTGAGTATTGAACAAGTGGTTATAACCTTACAAAAGCACTGGTCTATGATTTTGTAATGGGTTCAACATTTACAAGGCAGTTCACATTACCCTAATTAATCACCATGTGAAACCTTACAAATCATAGATCAATCATTTTGTAGAAATCTTTGAAGACCATTATGCAATATTTATTCTTCCCCCTATGGTGTTTATTGTAACCACTTCTTCATCATGATCCTCAGCCAAACATGTGTCGAATGTTTGTTAGAGGAAATTACAAAGGTTTTAAAGGGTCAAGATCTGGTCTCATATAATTAATTGATATAGATAAGTAAGGCTCCAAGAGGTAGAATCCACGATAAATCAAAGGGTAAGGTGATGATCTAGAGAGGGAGAACAGATTGGTGGATTTGATTGGTTAATCCATGTGCTATGATTTTTGTATAACTACTACATAGAGAGCTCATGGTTTTGAATTATTTGGTGGATTAATCTAGTGAAATGAATCTTTTATTTTCTTATATATTAATGTTAAAACTTCATTGTATCATTCACATGGTTCTATTATGTCAATTAGTATTTCTTTAATCATATTTTATATTGTAAATTCCAAGTTTTCTTTTCATAATAATTAAATTTTTCTAGGTTGTGTTCTTACCATTGAGTAGGACCTAAATGTTTTGAACCATGTAAATATCTTATTCCGTTTATTTTGAAAAAAATTATATTATTATCACTTTGTATTTTTCCATAAATTTTTTCGTTAATTATTTTATTTTTATTTAGTTGTTTATTTTATTTTCATTATCTCATGTCCAATTTTTTTTTATTGTTGGTGGGTTATGCGACACTGCCTCCCACTTTGGAACATTTGTGTGCCACTTGGGATACATTCCATTAATAAATAAGATATCTAAATTTTAGATTATTTTAATTTTATAGTTAGATCCCTTATAAGCTAAATATATAATACCACTTCAGACATAAAAATAATTAAAAATTAACATAAATATCCCACATTTATCATAGATAAAATATTGATTAAAATTTTTTGTACACCGCTATAATAATTGTAAAGTTTTTTATTGTTTTTCATCTGAATTAAATATAATACTGTTAACTTTTCTATGTAATAATTTTTATGGCTATAAAATTTTGTTTTAAAAAATGTATTAAATATTTTAAAATGTATATATAATTTTACATATTAATTTACTAAAATTAAGAGTCATTTAAGAGTATAAAAGAGAAAATATATGAGGGATAAATTTATTTGATGAGTAATTGAAATTTTAATGAAATGATAGAGAAATTATAAAAATGAACACAATATAAATAAGGGTGTAAATTTGGTATTCTTGACATAGTATTCCCTAAGAGGTTGGGAAAATAGATGTTTAGGTTAAACAACTTGAAAATAGGATAAATAACTTGTAACATTATATTGAGAATATCTTGTACATATATTAGTGCATGATTCAGGTACATATTATTCAATCTAGAAAAAAACCTACCCCATTTATTAATATTGTGTAACTAGACCAATCAATGTGCTGTAAATTTATTTATCTAAACATGGAAAAAAGCATACATAATTAATGGTCATTTAAACAATTTCTAGCCTATTTATTATTCAAACCATAAAATATAACTAAATTGAATAAAAAATTCGTAAAAATTACAATGTTGAAATAATAAATATATAATATTATAAGTTATTAACAAAATATTATAATAATTTATCATAATCAAGACAGGTAGGTCACATAATTGGTCTTTTACCAAGCATGATCCTTCTCAATAATATTAGTAATTAGACTTAAAAATAGACCCATTTAATATCCCCCATTATAAAATGAGTCTTGATATGATATTTTTAACATATCAAGATTATTTAGATGAGTATGCCCCATAATGAATAAGGGTTGGTCTGAGCTCGACCAGAACATTAAGATAATTGACTTGAAAACTTGATATTTTTTAGATGGCCAAATTGAACTACAAAAAAATTTGGTATTGGGGGATGATTATTTATTTTTTAATAGTGGTTCCTTAAATTTCGACATATAATACTTTCGATAATTTATTTATGGTGATTTGATTCTATTTTCTGGAATCATCATTTTTTTGAAATAGTATAATTTTTTTAAATATTTACCACTATTTTTTTGAAATAATAGTTATTTTTATGAAAGAAAACAACATTTAGTCATCCATTTTGTGGAAGTTTTAATTTTTTTAAAATTATAAAATCAAATCACTAATAAATGATTATAGGAAATGTAGATATTATTTTTAATAAATTTACACAAGTATTGGTGGTTTATCTAAAATGTCTCTATATTTAATAAATAAATAAATAATTAAACTAGTTCATGAATTATTCAATTAAATTTACATAATTCATATAATTTTTGTCAATGTAACATAATAGAAATCATAACAAATATATACATCACACAAATTACATAAAAATTCATTTATCATCATTATTAAAAAATATGTTGATTAGTCCAACAAATATCCATGATCATCCACCATCTCCATTAATAAAACTATCATATCTATCCTCATACTATATGAATTGTCCATGACATCATCATATGAACAAGAAAGATGAAAAAAACACACTAACCAAATAATATGGGTATAACAAATAACATTTAAAGTAGATTCCATTATAGTTCACAACAAATATAACAAAAAAATCTATAATATCTCAATACTATCATTTTAAGAATTTTTTAACTCATACAACTTACTATATTTTCCCTCTACATACATCCTACATCCATTTACAACATAAAATCTCCAAATATTAACCAAAATTGAATTCAAAATATAATAAACCCTTTAAGAAACTACGAAAAAATCATGAAATTAAATTCAAGTATAAAAAGTTTTTTCAATTCAATTATTTTCATTAAATGTGTATAAAATACTAATAATGTATAAAACATAAGAATTATATTATATCATTTCTGTTAGCCGATTTTTTGGGTGGGAATTATTCCACGTGCACATATTATTTATTCAATAAATATAGTATTTTTCAATAAGTTAATTAAAATTAAACTGTATTATATGGGTTGAATTAATATTCATCATAGAGAATTATTATTTAAATATATTTTATTATTCATACATTAATCCCTGTGATTTTGAACAAGGAATATTTGTGTCTTCTACATGTTCCCTAGATATTGTGTGTTATATATCATTTTTTTGTGGGTTTATTATCCTTTTAAAATAGAGAGAGTGTTTCTACCCACAAAAGTTTTATAGTAAAATCCCTCTACCATACCCATGGGTTTTTAGACATTATTTATGGGGAGCTTTAACATTAAATCCTTATGGTTTGACTTTTTCTCCCTAAATTTTTGTTATCTATATCTTAATAAGTGGTATTAGAGCATAAAGTTTCTTTTAATATATGTAAAATAAAAGATGAACAAATTAAATGGAAAAAATATCCATTATGGAAAATAAATATGCAACATCATTAATAGAAGAATAATATTTAGAAGTAATTTATAAAAACTAAAAATCATGATGGTGTTGGGTAAAACTATGATTCACAACATAAACCCATGTTTCTCATTCCACATTTGTGGTTTGGAACCCTAAATTCGAAATGACCCCCATCGAAACCTCAAAAATAGAGCATGTATATTTAAAATAATTGAATAATACAATATCCCCATTGAATCAACATCAAAAACTAGGAATACCTCACACCTTATTTAACACATTTGTATGTCCTTCTCTGATTACGGTCACTTTTTTTCTTCAAATATATATTTTTTAAATAATAAATAATAAATAACAAGAACACAATATATTTAATAAATAAAACATAAGAAGTATAGGGTTTATATAATTTCCTATAAAATGTAAGAAACATTAAAACTTTTTGATTGAGGAATATAAAACAAGAGGGAACCTAGTATACAAGGGGAACATCATTCTAGAGACCTCATCTAGGAAAATTTATAGAGGAATACTTTTGGCAACCCTTCCTAAGAATAAAAGAAGATCTCCAAAAATGCATCCCATAGAAAGATCCCTCAATCAGGGAAGCCTCCCATGGCGAAATGATGTAACACGATTAACTTGATTAAATGATCCAAATTTTTTATTTATAGAGGTGCTCTATAGTATCTAGTCATCCATTTTGGTTTCACAGCTTAATGATGCCTGCGAATGTCCCTCTACTTAGGAGATCAAACAAGTACCATTTACATAACTAATTCATATGGTGAAAAGGGAATGCTCTAGATTGTGTTCCCCTTTTCTTGTGTCTGATGTGTTTCAAGTGATCTAAGAACACACAATAAACATAGAAAAATAAATATAGAAACCCTAAACTTAGGTCATCCATGTCAGAATACAAGAAACCACATTACAGATAAAATAATGAAATTACATGAGTGAATTAAAATATAGCATTACTACAGTGATCATCAACCGGATGGTTTAAATGAATATATCTAACGGGAAGTCATATACTACCATATTTTTGATGTATCCACGGGTTAAGATGAATTCAATGGTTCTTATGTTGGAATTATCCACCCTTTTTGGCATGTTAGGCCCATCGATTGTAAGAAAGGACTGAGGGAGAGAGCTATAAATATAGGGAGAGAATAATCCATGGATTTAGAAAATTTTCATGATTAAAATCTAAAGATTATATCATATTTATATGTACTAAATGGAAACTAAATGAATGAACATGCATTTAATAACATATTTTAACACATGAGTAATCAAAATTTAGTTGATCTATCAACCATAACATTAATACATTTCCCTTTAATTTCATAATATAAAATTTTTATATTTTTTGGAATCCAGTGAAAGATAACATGAAATTTAACATTTAACATTCTACATGGAGTTATATAATATTTCATAACATGTCGTGCAAGGGATTCCTAATAATGGAGGTCTAAAAAATTATCACCATATCATTATATATGATATACATAATTCATAATGTGTGATATAAACAAATCACATCATATATGATTAAAGATTGAGGGAATATATCCATCAATATGTGACATAAACTAACGATTTATATACATTGTACAATTTTACCATATATTATATCATATACAATAGATTTTGAAACCATATCTAATATCCTTTTAGATATATTTCAAAAAACTTTTGGAAATATATCATTAACTTCATCATATATCACATTATTTTAAATACCTTGTGAAAACCCCATCTAAAACTCATTTTGAATTTAAATTTTAATTTAATTTTATAGTAGCTCCCTAAATAAAACAAAATCCTATTTCAATCTACAAAAAAATATAACCACATGATCCCATGTAGCATTGGACATAAATAAGAATTCATAAATGTATGAAAAGATATGACTTTATTAAATCTTAATACTAATAATCTATAAATGTCTCTAGAATGATATACATCAAACACATTTATCTTTTTACAAGTTTATGCCAGTTTCATCATATTAAATAATTGATTCTCATATGACATGTTTTTACTAGGCATTGACTGATCATGGGATATGAACAACGAAATTACATTATATCCAACTCATAAAATATTGATTTTCTTTGTACAGATTGACCAAGATGATAAATATATCACATGTCATTCAACTTTATGAATATGAAGATAACATATCCCTTATAGGAAAAGATAAACACATTAAATATGCTATTGTTTCTACCACTATTTAATAAACCTAAAGAGTGGGGAATTTAGTTGTTTAGTTATTCGTATTTGATTGGTGATTCCCCATTGTTTGACAAGAGTATTACGAATCTATCAAAGATGACACATACATAACAAAACTAAATGTATGAATACAGGTACAGTGACACATTGTTTTAACTAGGCTATTGGTAAGAGATGATACTTGTAGAATACCCCAATGGTGTGTCAATGTAATTGTTGGTAATACAAATCATTAGAGTTATTATATTTTTTTTGAAAGGTGAACTACTGATCATTGAAATTTTTTTCTTGATGATCTGTTCACTTCATTGATAAATTGATTATAAAATATTTTCATCTCAAATATCACTTATAATATTTCTTTATAAATTGAAAACCTAATACTAGTGATGGTGTCTTGATTTTTGATATGTTTCTTCTTAGATTATAGATCATAAATGATAATATTTCTTATTACTTATTCATTATAATTTGGTTCCCTGGTACCAAAAGTGTTATCCTCCTTCTTTTCTTAGTTTTTGTCTTAAAATTAACCATTAATTTATTTCCCCTTATTTCAATTGAAAATTAGTTTTTTAATATTTGGATATGTTGGATTAGACAACATCATAAATAATATTCCTGAAGACATAAAAGAAATATTATATTTTGAAGGAAAAATAATATCAAATAATGCCGCACAGTTGATATCAACATGATTCCCTCCATGATTTAATGATAACTAGAATAATGATTTGTAGCCAGTTGAGTTCTTTACAATCATCGAGCTATGACTTCACAATAAATCACAAAGGGAATGAACCTTAAAATTTATGCTGATTAATTTTACAATGTAAAAAATGACCCTTATGATATTATTTCAATTTCCATTTTTAATTTCAAAACACCAAGTAAGACTTACATTTATCCAAATCACCATTTTGATTTTCTCCATTGTAGAATAATTTTAGTTATGAATTATATCTTCCCATTTCCACTAAAACCAAACATAATATATATCCTATAACAAAAACACAAAAATGAAATAATGCATTACATATAATGCAAATATGGAATTTTATAAACCTCCTTAATTTTAAGGAGGTGATCAAACAATATTTTTTTTCCAGTAATTCTCAAATGATAATGTGTCTAATGGATTAGTCATGATGTAATCCACTATTTGATCATTTCTAATTTACGCCACTAAGATCAATCCTTTCCCTACCTTCTCCTTGGAAAAGTGATACCCAATTTTAGTATGATATGTAAGGGAGTGTTTCACAGGATTTTTATTAAGATAAATATCTATCTTATTAATAAAAAAACATTACCATAGGTTGTTTCACTATTTCACAAATAAACCCCATTTATTTATTTATCAAAATAGTTAGGTTAATGATTTGGTTAAAAAAAATATACTCCTCCATTTTTATGGTAAGAGATATGATTTCGTGTTTCTTACTCTATTAGTTCACAAGCTTTCTCACTAATAAAAATACAAAATCACTAGGCTACATACTTTCCACCACATCACAAGGACGATTTGCATCAGAAAAACATAATATAATTAATAATTAATAATTAATAATCTCTAGTTATTGCAAATAAATAATTAAGTAATACATATAAAAATTAATAATATAATTAATAGAATAATTAGTAATAAAATTAATTGAATAATTAATTATATTACATAAAATATTAATTATTAATTATATAAAATAAAAATTATATTATAATATATTATTTTTATATTGGTCCAGGGACTAAAACAGATCAACCATGTCTGTTGGTATGTTGGGATTCACTTTCACCTCGGCATGAGATGTTTCATTTGGTTTCATGGAAGAACAAGTGGAAATAAAAATTATAGGGAGACTGGAAAAGCATCGAAAAGAAAAAAACCACCCAGAGAAATCAAAATAATTACAAATAATAAAACTCTCTATAATTATATAATATAATTTCTCATGAATTGTCACCATATAAACATGTATCCATGTTTTTATGAAACACTGTGTCTGCTTCCAGACACCATGACTATTGAGGCAACTCCATTGCATCATTAGTGGTGATGATAAAGAAAGAATCTAATATAAAAAATATATTATTGATGTTTTTCAATGATGGAAATGGTTTCATCGAGTCCTTCATGAGTGTGAATGGATCCCCTAAATCCATATATAAGAAAAACTCTCCAAACACCACACTCAAACAACTTCTCCATCTCTATCTCTTACACCATTATACATGAATTCTACTTCATCATCATCAAAGAAACTATACAAAAATAAAGACATGGATCAAAACAAATATGCGTGAAAATATATTTAAAGGATATTCCGTGATATCTTTTAACTAACTTTTTTTAGAAAAACTATAATCTAGGACCACTAATCTCTCATGAGTGTTGTTACTCAAATGAATGTCCATGATCAACCACCAACCAAATTTTAGAGTCTTTTACTTGAAGTAAAAATATAAAATTTATGATATTGATAATAAAATAGAATATACCCAATAAAAAATAATAAAATAACAAAAAATCGTGAAATTAATTTCCCAGAATTAAAAAATTATATATATTTTTAACATTACATCATATCAAAAATCAACAAGAAAAAAAACAAATCACTTATTTATGAAAAAATCCACATTATAGTTTTCCTTATTTCATTTTGTCAAAAAAAAGAAAAATATTTAGGTAATTTGTTTTTTATTATATTTCTATATTTTTCTTCATCTTTTTTCAGATAAAAACTACATAACAAGTTACATGGTCACCATCTACACATTTAACTATGTTTTAAAGAAAATTTGTTTCCACTATTGTACACCAAAACCATGACCCATATATAAATCATACCACCCTCATGTAACTCATTACTAAAAGTTCCATTATTAAAGAATGTTTCAAAGAAAATTGACTATTTGAAACACCCTTTTGTAACTTAATTCAACTTTATCCCCATCCATCAAACACTTTATGGAATAATTATATAGAGAGTAGTGTATAAATGGTTCCAAATTAGAACAAGCCATGAAAAAAATTACTAATTATAAACTTCTCCCTTAATGAGGTATTTTCAACAAAAGTTCCAAATTTTGAACTCATAATTTTAAATAAGAACTTAAAAAATTATCATTATTTATTAAAAATTATCAATCCTAACATAAATCATAAAAACATACAAAATTATTGAATAATGTATCATAAGAAATAATCAATCTCAATTCATCAATTTATTATTCACCTTCATTGTTTATCATTTTTTATCACTAAAACACATCTATCTTCAATATTCCAAATTATATTATAATAAAATTATATTTTCCATCCATTTTCCCATTTAATTTCCTCCATTTATCATTGTTAATAAATAATACCAAATAAAAAATATTTATCTGAATAAAGTTTTTCCGTTGAATATTTCAAAAACCCATTTTATATTCCTTTGTCAATTTAAATAAAATTTTTCAGTATATGTTTTATCACAAATTAATATTAATCATATATCCTTCATAAAAAACCAAAATAATTGTGGATTAATTGAAATTATTAATGTGTATGAGAATTTTGTGTCATCTACCTCAGTTTAATGATCATTGTAAATCCTTAATACGTTAATAATTATTCATCTAAATTTCATTCAACATTCATATTTATCTTCAATACTATAAAAAACACTGACATTGTTTTTTTATACAATGAATGAATATAATGTATAGAGAGAGTGTGGGAGAAACTTATTTGGTGGTAATAATCCTGCAAAATAGATACCGGACAATAAAATCCCCCTCAATTACTTTCCAAAACTTCTATTATCTTCTTATTTCTTATTCTCATTAATTTACCTCATTAAAAACCCCATATTAATTCCCTGACAAAATATTATACTAATATAAATAAAATATATCACATATTACCTAAAATAATAACTGTCATCACCACTATATATAATATTAAAAATAATCAAATTATGTAGCTTATATAAATAATCCATATAAAATGAATTACTCAGACAAATAAATAATAATTTAATTCCACCAAAACCAAGAATTATTGAATTAACCAACCACCTTATTAAATCATCGAATTATCGTATAATGGAAAAAATCATATCCCAATCCAATAATCTGATAAAACTCTTATTTGGTGAAAAACAATTATACAATTTTCTCATCCTTATTCAAAAAGATCATAAAATTTCACAAAACCCCAAATTCATGTTTTTATGACTCTCTATTTATATAATTGAGAATGAGCTCTATTATTATTCTCTCTACAACGTTAAATTAAAGATCTCATTAATGAAATATTGAAATAGTATTTTTACAATTTTAAAAGTATTATTTTATATACTATTTTAAATTTTCAATTCCAAAAGGTCTTAATTTTTCTTTTAAATGACTCTATTTTAAAAAATGAATTTGAGAAAAAAAATCAATGTAGGTGTTACTATTTTCATATTGATACTTTATTTTATGAAATTATTTAGATGTTTTTTATATTTTGACCATATTATTATAAATTATTTGTATGATGCTGGAAGGAATATCACATAGGATATCTAAATGAAATATTTTCTAGAAAAAAAAATCATATTTTTCATATAAAATTCAGTATAGTGGTCATCCAACATCAATCCAACTATATTCCAATACAGTTCACTAGAGATAAAAATACGTGTGGGGGTGGATAAGTGTTTATGGTCCGTGAGGAAGATTCATCAGTAAATAATGGAGAATAAAATAAGGAGAAATAAGTTCGTCTTTCTCATTCACTCATAGGGTTTAAAATACATGAAATGGAGGGAAATAATAATTCATATGTCCGTATTTTCATCTATTTCAATTATGGTGAGGATTTTTAGAACTAACTCAATCATACATGATTTTGAGAGAAGTTGTGTTGGAATAGATATAAGAATGCATAGATACTCCACCTAGTACGAATTTTTTTACGATAGAGCCCTATATGTTATTATGAATTGGCCTGGAAAAATGAAAAATTATGACCTTGACAAATGATTTGTTCGTATTTTTTAAATATTTTTCATGTTAAAATACAATTTTTTTTATATTTTTAAATTATTTATTCAATATTTATTTTTTTCTTATTACTAATATGAATTTTTCACATATGGAAAATGTTAATGCAATTTTATGATACATTTTTCAATAATTATACTTGATGTTTACTATAAAATGTTAAAACTCAAGGATTATATGGTATAAATATGGATGTTTATTATAAATAAGGAATAAAAAAATATTGGTTTTTTTTTGTTTTTAAATTTTTTCCCTTAAATGTTTCAAAAAAATCTCGATTTTATTGAAAATATATAATTGAAATGAAATTTTGATCCAAAGTTTGAAACATCACAATGTGTCATCATAAACATGTTGGTTTTTTAATATGATAGTTATACTATTATATTTTTTAGTGCAGAAATATTATTTGATGGAATTATCATAAATCATATGTTTCTTAAAAATATTTATGATATATAATATTTTTAAATTCTGAATAATTTATTTAATTATTTAATATTCACATTATATTTATATAATAAATTTAATGTATTTTCATGTTAGTTTAGTGGGGTTTTCAAAATAAATATGGATTTTTTAAAAACAAATTAAGAAAACATATAATCGGGGTTTAAATAATATTAGTTTTCATAATTAATTTGTTACCAAATATGTGTTTTTATCTTAATTATGAAAATTGTATGGTAACACCATTTTTGAAATGGTTGTTTTTAAATTAATAAATAAATTTTTCAACGAAATTATTAATATTATTTTATTTGATGTTTATTTCAATGTTTATTAATAAAATTAAAAATTATTGATATTGTAATTTATGAAGTAAAAAATTATTATTACATTGATAATTTTCAATTGATATCTGGTTTCATCAGCATGTTCAGTCAATGTTAAATTTTATTTTAGTTAAATTGATAGTTCATGTCAAAAAACTCATTTGGGAATTTTAAAAAAATAATTCATTTTTATCTTTTCATTTACAAAACGATGAATTTATATATTTCCTGAAGAAAATTTTTAAATGTGTTTTTGTATTATTTAGAAAATTTAGTAGTTTTTCATTTTGATTTTTTTCCATGAAAGTAAAAAATAAATCTTTTGTTATTAAATATAAAGGATAATTATTATTGACTTCATTTAATAATAACAATATATGTGTTTACTTATCATGATTAATAGTATATATTGACAATAAAAATAATGTTGATTTTTTATGTGATGTGATTAGAATAATTAAAAGAAGGATATTATAATTAAAAATATTTTCCAAACTAATAATATGTTTTATATGATCAAAACCAAATTATTGATCTCCATTTTCCTTGAAAATATAAATCAATGATCATCAATTATGTTTTCAATTGAAGGACCATAACACATGTATGTTTACTATTAATATTTATTGTAATGTTTGAACATATGTTTTTAGAAATTAATAATATTTTCTTAGTTAAATAGGTGATTCAAATAATCAAAACAAAAAAATAATTTTGGATTATCATGAAGGTGTTACTCATTGTTCCCTAATTAATTTTTGAAATTTAGTAACATAACACGTGTGAATATACACTGTGGCATTGTCATACTATTCAAAATCATTATTTTAATGAAAAATAATAATTTTCACTAAAAATTATCAAACAAGCTCAGATTACCAAAAAAATGAAACAAAATAACTCCTTGATATTTTATGAAAGTATATTTTTTTAAAATATATTTATTCTTGTATATATTTTTATTTAAAATAAATATAAGTTTATATTTTTTTACATTCAATTATCTTTTTCTCTTAAATTACATACAATACAAATTTAATATTCTGCTACATGAAACACTAGGTTATCCGGTGTTGCACACAACACTGAGTTTTAACAAAACTATGATATATTATATCCATTTAAATGAAAGAATTATAAACATTTCATTAAACATATAGATATAAATAGTAACAAAAAAAATAATATATTTATTATAATTGTTTATAAAAATAAAACATATAGATAAAAATGTACTTAATTTTTGGTAAAGTATTTTGATGTTTCAAAAATATTATTTTCTGAAAAAATTATTTTAATTTCTTATTCTCAACACTAATAAAATTAATTTTTCAGAATTCACGATAATTAAATTTATAAAATAAATTTTACTTTTAAAATCATAATTTCAAATTATCAGAGGGTGATTTTTTTAAATTATTTTCAAAAAGATTGTTTTTTGATGAATAGTGAAAAATAATACATTTTAATTGAAAATTGTATTTTCATTTAAAATATTTATAATGTAAAATTATATTATTAATTGGGTTTAAAGTAAAATTATATGAATTATATATCTATTGATCATGTTTTTTTCCTTTTAATTAATTTAATATTCAAATTTTATATAAACACATTGACAACTTTTAAACATTTATATATTCAAAAATCGATTTCTTGTTGTGTTTCCATGATTAGTTTTAATTTAAAATTTTACAATTAAATTAATATAATTTCTAAAATTTTATTCCATTTTTTGAATCATAATTATTTATATTACCTAATATATTAAACTCAATATTTGACCTAAATGAATAGTGAAAACATAAAAAATGTCTTACAACAGTTATGGTAAAAATAGGTTTAACAGGGGGGGTTAAACAAAATATATAAGGTTTTAAATGACATAAAAACTAATCTAAAATATATTTTATGGCCATATTTAGACCTTAACATGTGTATTGTTCTAATTAATTCCATTTTACCCTTTGGGAATGTGAAAAACGTCGGTACAATTTTTCTTTTCCAAGAATAACAACTATGCCACTCTCATGAATTATACACAACCATCTATTTTCCTCTCTTCTTCACACCTTCATAACCTTTTTTGGTGAATACCAACCCAAATCACTTATAAAATTCCCATATCCCATACTAAAATTCATATTTTTATTGTAATGTATCATATGAACGAGTTTGGTGGAGACCTACGGAGGACACCCGGAGAAGAGGTAACATTCATCAACCATCTTTTTTTGATTTATTTCATCATCCACCTATTTTAATTATTATTATACCATAATAATATAATTAAAAAAAGTTTATTAAACATAATAGAATGTTTTTATGTAAAATTAATTATTTAAACCATCTCCACTTCCAGCAAATGGGTTATGTAATCATCATGCATCTGTATGGTGGATTACCACCTCACAAAATGATGTGATTTGTTTTTTCCATTACTAATAATTTTGGTTGGAAATAATGAAGTAAATATTGTTTATTTATAAAATTTATTATATTATTAGGATTTATGAGTTATTATATCTCACAAAACATCATTCATTATATTTTTTGGAAAATGATAATTTCACCCATGTGGACAGCAGAGTACTGCCTCGTGAAGAAATGTGATGCATTCACGATTTACATGGAAGTTAATAAGGTTGATTTTATTTAGAATATATGATATATACAAAATAAAAATTATTCTTTAATTATACTATATCATTTATCATTATTTCATTGAATTCGATAGAAAATTAAAATCTTTTCTTGTATATCTATAGCCTACCATCTCTATGAATAGTGTATATCATTTTCTAGAACTAAATTGTATGTATTAAATTAATAAATATATAATTAATACATATGAAATTTATATAATGATTCAAATTCTGGATATTATTAAACCATTATCAAATTAATAGGATAAAAAATAAAAAATCACAACATATGTGAAAAATAAAGTGACTATTACCCTAAACATATCATTTACCTAGAATTGAAAATTAATAATTAAAAAAAGGCCATCAATAAATTGTATTTCATATGATATTTGTTTTAAAGGATATTTAAAATAAGTATAATAAATTATTATTTATTTTATAGGAGGCTTTATTTAGTATGAGGTATGGCTCGACTTAAGGTATGTGATTTTGGATGTTAATTTTATTTTTCCATGAGACACATTTCATATTCCACACCTATTTCTTTTATGTGGTGTATATACTGATCATAAATTAATTTTATGATAATTCACCTCAAATTATGGGGACAGACAAATCCATTTTAGGAACTCTTTTTTATGGGGATTATAATTCAAATGTTACCAAAGCAATAAGGATATATTCTCAATTTTAATACATTGTGATATTGGTTATATTATCAACATATCATATTTTACAAAGTATATATACATCCATTGAGACATTTAATCTTATTAATTTATTTATCCTTATGATATTTCAAGTATAATATAATTTTATTCTTAAATGGGGTCTACGATTCAATGTTACCAATGTTGAAATGATTTTATGTTCCATTCTCATCATTTATCAAATTTCAACACATTCATACTTAAAAAAAATTGGGAAAAATAATTTTAGAAAATCCAAATTTATTATTAACTTTGATCGAAAATCAATTTTCTCATAAAAACTTGTTTTAAAAGTGTTTTCAAATATATATTTATGAAATTGATCTATGAAAAAAAATTAACCATGTTTTAATTTTTTTTAAAAAGTTTTTAACGTAATCTTCATGTAGTTTTCCAAACAATTCACATCTGGATTTTACCGAAAATGTGAAAGGAATATTTATTTTAACATGTATGGAATGAATGAAATTCCCCATATTCTTGATAATTTTTTTTCATTTATGGTTAATTTGTATGTTTTTGTGATTATTTTAAAATTAAATTATTTTCAAAAATTTTTATTTTAAAAAACTGATATTCAATTAAAGGTTATTTCCGCCAAAAAACTAGCCAAGTGTTTTTTTTTCAAAATATTTCTTAGTATAAAAAGAAATTATATATGGATAGTTTTTATTTAAAGGGGATATGGTCTAGTTACACCATTCCTCGTACTTATTTTAATTATTTATCATTATGATAATGTAATTTTTATGAAACTTGTTTTTCTTTTATGGGTTATATTTTATTGAAATTCTTATAAAACCCTCTTCTTATTCCATGGATTATTCAATAATGAAATGATGAAATGGTTATTAAATATACAAATTTTATATATGTTATGATAAGATTAAATGTTTATGAATCCCATTTTATTTCATGGATTATGATACTAAATAAACTGTGTTAATTCTGAATATGATGGAAAAAAAAATTATTTTCCTCCTAAGAATCCAAATGATATTGGATATAGAACTAAAATTCTAATTACTAAGCTCACACAATATTCTAAAAGATATAAATCATGTTGGAAATCCAAAAAACAAGTGAGGGAAAACATTTTGTTGAGTCCATCTTGGGAAATTTCTTTCTTCTTTCAGTTGGTCTAATAATGACATGTTTATGAACAATGGATCAACACCATTGAAAAGTTATTTTCTATTATCCAGTGTTCAGAACACGATGAATTCATTTTTTCATTATACCATTTAGAAGGTGAAGTGGATCAATTGGGTACGATTAACCATAGTACAAGGAAACATTATGAAATTGACTCTATGGATTGGGATGAGTTCAGGAACATATTTTTTCAATATGTACTTTCCATGTATTCTTCCTATGAATATAGAGAATTATTTGATTAATATAATTGAAATGGATGATTAATCTAGTTGTTCCTATAAAGATAAATTTACAATAACTATAATGTAATATTTTTTTATTGTCATCAAAACTAAAAGTAAGGCTCATTGTTTTTTTAGTGAATTAACACCGAGTCCCTGATGGGAGTTAGTGATGGGATAAATTAGAATCAATAAATATATTATTCTATGTAATATCAAGGTGGATATGGTGTTTGGATTTATCTATCAATATCATGGTTTTTATAAGAATAGAACAATGGGATTCAAAGAAAAATCTATGAACCATGGAGAGAAGAAGATTAACCTTCCTTTATTCTCAATGTGTGAGATGTTGCATAGAAAAAAATTTCTTGTGGGGACTAATAACTGTTTTAAGTGATAAAAGGAAGGTAATCGAGTTACTGAATTCTAAAGTGATGGGGAATTTTTTTCTAACGATGATAATGTTACAACTAATTCAACTCTAACACTTTAGTGTTTTAAATTCAAGGTGTTAGGGAAATATGCTAGTGCGTGCCCAAATTTGATGGATAATGAAAAAGATATGTTCCATTTACCTCGGAAGACAAATTAATAATGGTAATATAATTATATTATTATAGTTTAAGAGAATTATGATAAAATTTTCACACTATTCCTTCTATTCTTAGTTTGAAATTTCTTATTAGAGTTTTTTGAATGAGACATATGAAAATTTTATTATTCATCCTTTACCTGAATTTCATGTGATTAGTGACCATTAAATTTATTTTTGAATAACGAAATCACATTTTATATTCTATTTTAATTATGTAGAACTCACGATTCCAATACAAATGTTTTTTATATATTATAAGTGATTATTTTATGAATATATTTTGAATTAAATTTTGTAAGAATGTATGAATCCATATAATATTAACTTAAGTGTTATGGATACTATGAGGTTGTTATAGTTTTATGGTAGATCATATTTTCAAAGTAAATGACACAAATTTTGAGATTTTATGTGATTGTATTTTATCAATATTAACGACATTTTATGAGAAATTTGTGGCAATGAAAAGAATATGGA
The DNA here is from genome assembly GCA_963277665.1 of Viscum album. Taxonomy (NCBI): domain Eukaryota; kingdom Viridiplantae; phylum Streptophyta; class Magnoliopsida; order Santalales; family Viscaceae; genus Viscum; species Viscum album. Next base: position 2,037,954,022 of record OY728156.1, read on the forward strand.
TTTATAGGTGGTGTAAAATTTTTTAGAGGAGGAATTCTATTACACTTTTTGAACAAATGATTATTGGTAATGGTAGCCTTTCAGGGTTATCTTATCATTTATGCTAAGATAATTATGGGTTATAGTTGACTATTGTGAAAATTCATCACACTTCATTTCTAGTAGAGAATATTTCTCTTTTGATCTTGTTTCCCGAATTAAATTAATGAATATGTATAGTCGGATATAGTACTATATTAAATTGTATTTTATCATAATCCAGAGATTATAATGAATTTTTGATGAAATCTTTAACAAGATATTTATTTAGAGATGACTTTCATTACTCTATATCATCCTCATAAATTTGGATATTTTTAGAGAATAATTAAAAAACTCTAGGATACTCTATGATCTTTTCCAATGGATTACTAAGGTAATTGGGATAAAAATATAACTCCCCGAGATTTTGAGAATAATTATTTTGGATTAGTTTAACTTTTCACTTACTTTTTATTTCACATGACATTGGAAATATTTTTATATAAATATATATTTTAAAATAGTAATTAAAACATTCCTTTAATATTAAATACCAACTTTTCTTGTGCTACACACAATGCTAACTTGGCTTGCACTACAAGAAACAGTAACTTGGCATATAATGCACACAAAACATTGTTTCTATGAAAAATAATATATATATATAATTATTAAATTGATATAATTATAAACTCATCATAAAAAAATTATAAGAATATTACTGAATAATTTATAAATATTGGTTATAATTTATTTATATAATTAAATCATATTGATAATGAAAGAAAAGATTTATTGTAATGTCGTTTTATGTTAAAAACATAATTCAATAAAATGAAACAAATATAACAATGAAATAAATTTTAGATGGATTTATATATTAAATTGTATACAAAATTCTTCATTTTATTATTTCGAATATTGAAATTATCCTTTGGTGCATTTTTGGGATTTTTAATACAAACAAAATTTTTTGATCAATAGTGAAAATGAATACTTCTTAATTAAAAACTACCATTTTTATAATTAATAATTAATTAATAATGATATAATAAATAAGTTTTAAAGTAAAATTAGATTAATATTACATATATTATTAAATTTATATCATTAAAATCAATTTCAGATTGAAAATGAATATAAAATCTTTACAAACATCTGAACTTTTCCTACATGAAAACCCCTTTATTTTGTCCCATCTGCTAGATTAACACTAATTTTTATTTTTCCACTTCTGTGATTTGAATTTAAAAAATATTACATACACCATTTTATTCAATATAATATGTAAATTATAATGATAACATGTAAATTTTTTACCAAAATAATTAGTAAATGTTATTAAAATTAATCACATTAGTTAAGGCCAAATTAATATTATATAGGGATTAATTTATAAAATGAATAGCCAAATTCACCTTGAAACTTGTCTAAAAACCATTATATATCCATATTTTATCCATAAATCGTCCATTATAGAGTTTTTTTGATTTTTCATTATTTTCTTAGGTAATAAATTTTGAACACTGAATTTATTTCTAAAAATTCCATGTTAGTGCTTTTCCATCCCTATAAATGGACACCACCTATAACCATTTCTCACACCTATAAAACCATTTATGATTATCCAATATCTACAAATTTAGCCTCTTAAATATCCTTCCTTTGAACTTGAATCTTCAATTTGGGTAGAGAGCTTCTCAAGGAAGCCTTTTGGCACAATCCAAAAGGAGTTACCCGATTTAGAGGTAATGTCTTCTCTCAATCTCCTTCTATTTATTTTCTTTATCCACAGCAACACACTCTTTAATTTTTTTTGTGAAAAACAAGTATCCTCATTATACTATGATGTTTTTATGAATCAGTTCTGGACAAATCATATGCAAACCTCTATATAATGGTTGTTGAACATATCGTTTTTGTGTAGGGTAAACTACTGCCTCACAAAACGTTGATTGTTCATTTTCCATTCACACAAATCATGGTGGCCTTTATGATGAAAACTATGTTTATACATGTCTTATGTTGTATTTATTATGTATTTAATCTTAATAAATCAATTTAAAACACACATATATCTACTTTCTATTTGTTGTTAATATGATAATCTTGTTTGAAGAAGTGTGGACTACCGGCACCTCAAATCGACATGACTTGTTCACACACCACATAGAATGTAATGGGGAAAGGTTAAGTGGAATTATATGATATATTTAAAATATTAATTATAGTATAATAATTATATATATACATATATATATATATATATACATATTTCATTTACATAATATCTTTTAATACGATAAGAAAAACAGAAACAATGTTCATTCACACGTACAACTTACCGTCATCATAAATGGTATATTCTATTTCATACATCTCTATGATATAAATTATTATAATATGAATATACTAGATATAACTGATATTTACATCATGATATATATTCTAGAATCTTGACATAAATATAAGGACCAATGATATAACAAATTAAGACACATGTGAAAAGCAAAGTGAATATTACCTGATGTGAATCCTTAATATAGGATCGTTAACAAGTAGGTAAATTATATTTATAATAAAACCATATACGTTAATATATATAATAATATTATTCTATAAAATATGTATTAATAGTGGTAAAATTAATGATACAAAATTAAATGGAAAAAAAATTTATTATGGAAAATAAAAATGAAATTGCTTTAATTGAAGAATAATTTTTTGAAGTAATTTATGAAAAATATCTTGATGGTGTTGGGTAAAAAACTGATTTACAACATAAATCCGTGTTTCCCATTCCACATTTTTTGTTTGGAACCATAAATTCAAAATGACCCCATTAAAACGTCCAACATAGAACAAGTCCATTTAAAAGAATTGAAATCCACAATATCCTTATAGAATCAACATCCAAAACTAGGAATCCTTCACACCTTAGTTAACACATTTGTATGTCCTTATATAATTGTGGTCAATTTTTTATCTTCAAATATATATTTTGTAAATAATAAATAATAAGAACATGGTAAATTAAATAAACAAAATGTAATAAGTATAATGTTTATATAAAGTCCTATGAATTGTAGGGAACATTATAACTTTTCATTTAAGGAATATAAAAAAAGAGGGAACCTTTGATACAAGGGACTCGTTATTCTATAAACCTTGCCTTAGAAAATTTATAGAGGAATCCTTTTGGTATCCCTTCATAAGAATAAAAGAATATCTCCAAAAATGAATCCCGTAGAAAAATCCCTCCATTGGGGAAGCCTCCCATGGGGAAATTTCATCACACAATTCACTTGATCAAAAGAACCAAATATGTTTTTTATAATGGTGCTCAATAGTATCTAGTCAGTAATTTTAGTTTCATCGCCCTATGATGCCTACGAACATCCCTCTACTTGGGAGATTAAACAAGTACCACTGCCTTAAATAATTCATCTGGTGAACATTGCATGCTCTAGATTGTACGCCCCTTTCCTTGTGTCTGATGTGTTTCAAGAAATCTAAAAAAACATTAAAGACAGAAAATTAAGTATACACGCCCTAAACTATGTTCATCCATGTGAGAATACAAGAATCCAAATTACATATAAAATATTGAAATTACTTGAGTGAATTAAACTATAACATTACTACTGTGATCATCGACCGAATGGTTTTAATTAATATCTCTAAAGAGAATTCATACACTACCATCTTTGTGATGTATCCACATGTTAAGATGAATTGACTAATTCTCAAGTGGGAATTATCCACCCTTTTTGGCATGTTAACACTAAAGAATATAAGGATGGAAGGATGGAGAGAGCTATAGATAGAGGGATAGAATCATCCATAGATTTGGAAATTTTTCATGATTAACATCTAAAAGTTATTGCCTATTTATATGGACATAATGGAAACTTCATGGGTGAACATGCATTTAATCAGACATTATAACACATGAGTAAACAGAATTTAGTTGATCTGTCACTGATCACCTAAATACATTTCCCTTTAATTTCCTAATATTAAATTATAAAATTTTTTGGTAGCCAATAAAATATAACATGAATTTTAACATTTAACATTCTACATTGATTTATATAATATTTCATAACATGCAATGCAAGGGATTCCTAACAATGGTGATGTAAAAAATTATCACCATATCATTATATATGATATACATAATTGATAATGTGTGATATAAATAAATCACATCATACATGATTAAGGATTTAGGGAATATATCAATAAATATATGACATACACTAATGATTTATATAATTTTTTCAATTTTACCTTATATTATATCATATACAATAACTTTTGATACCATATCTAATTTCTTTTTAGATATATTTCAAAAAAATTGAAAATATAACATTAGATTCATCTTATTTCACATTATTTTAAATACCTTGTTAAAACCCCATATAAAATTCATTTTGAATTTTAATTATAAATTAATTTTGTAGTATCTCCCTAAATAAAAAAAATATTATATCAATCTACCAAAAAATCTTACCACATGAGAACATGTAGCATTGAATATAAATATGAATTGATAAATGCATGAAAAGATACATCTTTAGTAAATCATAAATCCTAATAAAGAAATAAATGTGTCTAGAATGATATCCATCAAACACATTTATCATTATACGTGTTTATTCAAATTGCATCATATAAAAGAATGTATTCTCATATGACCTATTTTTAAAAGGCATTGAGTGATCATGGGATATGAACAATGAAAATCCCATTTATCCAACACAAAAAATATTTATTTTCTAAGTACAGATAGACCAAGATGATAAATACATCACATGTCATTCAACTTTATGAATAAGAAGATAATATAGCCCTCATAGGAAAATATAAACACATTAACTGTGATATTGTATCAACAACTATCTGATACACTATAAGAGGGAGGAATTTAGTCATTTAGTTTTTCTTATTTAATTGTTTTTTCCCATTTTTTGATAAGAGTAGTAAGAATCTATCAAACATGACACATACACAAAGAAACTAAATGTATGAAGATAGGTATAGTGACACATAGTTTTAACTAGGTTATTAATAAGGGATGATCGATGGAGAATACACAAATGGTGTGAATGTACAAGTCGGTAATACAAATCATTAGAGTTATTATAATTATTTTTCAAAGGTGCACTACTGATCATTGAACATATTTTTCTTGATTATTTGTTCACATCATTGATAACTAGAATAAAAAACATTTTCATCTCACATATCACTTATAATATTTTATTACAAATTAAATTCCTAAATCTATTGAGGGTGTCTTCATTTTCAATACATTCTTCCTTATATTATAGATCATCAATGATAATCTTTTTTATTATTTATTCTTTATAATTTTGTTCCCCAGTACCAACAGTGTTATCCTCTTTATTTACATAATTTTTTTGCTAAAATTAACCATTAATTTACCCCTTATTTCCCTTGAAAATTATTTTTTTAATATTTGGATATGCTAGATTAGACCACATCATAAATTAACTTCACAAAGACACAAAAGAAATATTATATTTTGAAGGGAATAAAATATCAATGAATGCCTCACTTTTAATTTAAATATGATTCCCTCCACGATTTAATGATAACTAGAATAATGATTTGTAACCGATTGAGTTATTTACAATCATCGAGTTATGCATTCACTATAAATTACAAAGGGTATGAATTGTAAAAGTTAAATTGATGAATATTACGATGGAAAAATGAACCTTATGATTTTAATTCAATTTCCATTTTTAATTACAGAACATAATGTAAGACTTACTTTTGTCCAAATGACCATTACAATCTTCTCCTTTATAGAAGAATGTCAGTTATGAATTCTATCTTCTCATTTACACTCAAAACAATCTTAATATATATCCTATAATAAAAACACAAAAAAAGAAATAATGCATTACATATAATGTCAAAATGGAATGTTATAAACCTCTTTAATTTGAAGGACGTGATCAAAAACTATGGTTTTTCCTGTACTTCTCATATGATATAGTGTCTAATGGATTAGAAATGATGTATTCCATTATTTGATAATTTCTAATGTACCCCAATAATATCAATCCTTTCCCCACCTTCTCCTTCTAAAAGTGATACCCAATTTTAGTATGTTTTAAAGGGATCGTTTCATAAGATTATTATATATTTAAATAACTCTATTATTAATAAACAAAATATTACCATAGGTTGTTTCACTATTTCACAAGTAACCTCAATTTATTAATTTTTAAAAAATAGATAGGTTAATGATTTGGTTACTAAAATATACTCTTCTATTTTCATGGTAAGAGATATGCTTTCATATTTCTTACTCTTTTAGTTCACAGTCTTTCTCCCTAATAAAAATGCACCACCACTAGTGTACATACATTACACCACATCAATCGGACAATTTTCATCAGAAAAAGTTAATATTATTAATAATTAAGAATTAATAATTACTAGTTATTACGACTAACTAATTAAGTAATATATAAAAAAAAAATACTTTAATTAATAGAATAAATAATAAAAACATTTATTAAGTAAATATTTATATTAATTAAAATATTAATTATTAATTATATAAATTAAAATTTATATTATAATATTTTATTTTTATATTGGTCCATAGCCTAAAATAGATCAACCATGTCTGTTGGTATGTTGGGATTCCCTGTCTCCTCGGAATGAGATGTGTCATCTTGTATCATGGAAGAACAAGAGGAAATAAAAATTATAGGGAGATAGGAAAGGCATTGAAAAGAAAAAAAACCACCCATACAAATGAAAATAATAAAAAATAATAAAACTCTCTATAATGAAAGAATATCATCTCTCATGAATTGTCTCCATCTAAACAAGTAGCAATGTTTTTAAGATACAATGTGTCTGCTTCTAGACACCATGACCATAGATGTAGCTCCATCGCATCATTAGTGGTGAAGATGATGACCAACTCCGATATCAAAAGAAGATTCTTGATGTTTTTCTAAGACGTAAATGGTGTCATCGAGTCCTTCATGAGTGTATATGGATCCCCTAAGTCAATCTATAAAAACAATTCCCAAAACACCACACTCAAACACTATCTTCATCTCTGTATCTTACAAATTCATGCATGAATTTCACCTCATCACCATCAAAGAAACTATAGAAAAATAAAGACAAGGATAAAAAAAGCATGAACATATATTTTACGGATATTCCATGATACCATTTAACTAATTATTTTTTAGTAAAACTATAATCCATGACCACTACTCTCTAGTGAGTGTTTTTACTCAAATTAAAGTCCAAGATCCACCTCCAACCAACTTATAGAGGCTTCTACATGAAATAAAAAAAATAACATTTATGATATTTATAACAAAATTGAATTGACTCATGAAAAAAAACCAAAAAATTACCAAATTTTTTGGAAATTCAAATCAAGGATTTAAAAAATTATATATATGATTAACATTACATCATATAAAAATCAATAAGTGAAAAAACATATCACTTAAATATGAATAGAAAACCCCATTATAGTTTCGCCTTATTTCATTTGGTCAAAAATAGAAAAAAAAAATTAGGTAATTTTTTTTTTAATTTTCTATAATATTACCTTTTTTGGGACAGGAACTACGTCATTGGTCACATGGCCACCATCTACACATGTAACTATGTTTTCAAGAAATGAGTTCTCTCTTATTGTATTCCATAACCATGACGCATATATAAATCATACCACCATCATGTAACTCATTACTGAAAGTTCCATTATTATAGAATGTTGCAAGGAACATTGACTATGTGAAACACCCATGCATAACTTAATTCCAATTTATCCACATCCTTCACACACACTATGGAATAATTATATAGATTGTAGTGTATACATAGTTCCAAATTAATATAGTCTATGAAATTTTTTTAATTATAACCTTCTCCCTTAATAAGGTATTTTATACAAAATTTCATAATTGTGAGCTCAAAATTAAAAAAAACTGTAAAAAATTATATTTATTTATTAGAAATTATCAAGACTAATATAAATTATAAAAACATACCAAATGATTGAAAAATGAATCATATTAAATAATCCATCTCAATTCATCAATTTCTTAGTCACCTACAGTGTTTTTCATTTTCTATCACCAAAACACATATATACTAATTAATTGAAATTATATTATCATAATATTATATTTCTGATCTATTTTCCCATTTTATTTCCTCCATTTATCATTTTTAATAAATAAACCCATATAAAAAAAATTATTCGATGAAAATATTTTCATTGAATATTTTAAAAACCCATTTTATATTCATTTATCAGTTAAAATAAAAAATTTCAGTATATGTTTTATCACAAATTAATATTAATCATATATCCATCATAAAAAAATCATTTTGGATTCATAGATTTATTAATGTAGATGATAATTCAGTGTCATTTTCCTCAGTTTAATGTTGATTGTAAATCCTTAATATGTTGACAACTATTCATCTAAATTTCATTCACCATTAAGATTTATCCTTAATACTACATGAAACACTAAAATTATGGTTCTATATAATGAATGAATATAATGTATAGAGAGAGTATGTAAGAAACTTATATGGTGGTAATAATCCTCCAAAATAGATATCAGACAATAAAATCCCCCTCAATTACTTTTCAAAACTTCAATTATCTTCCCCTTTCATATTCTCATCAATTTACCTCATTAAGAACCCCACATTAATTCCATGACAAGTTATTCTACCAATATAAATAAAATATATCACATTTTCCCTCAAATAATAAATTTCATCACTAATATATATAATATTAAAAATAATAAAATTATGTAGCTTATATGAATAATCCATATTAAATGAATTACTTAAACAAATAAATAATAATTTAATTCCACCAAACCCAACAATTATTGAAGAAACCAACCACCTTATAAAATCATTAAATTTCTACAAATGGAAAAAATTCATATCCCCATCCAACAATGTGATAAAACATTTATTCTGTGAAAAAACAAATATAGAATTTTCTCATTCTTATTCAAAAAGATCAAAAAAATTCACAGAAACCCAAATTCAAATTTTTATGACACTATATTTATATCATTGAGAATGAGCTATATTGTTATTATATCTACTAAGTGACATGAAAGATCACATTAATGCAACATTGAAATAGTATTTTTACTATTTTAAAAGTTAAATTTTTTATAAAATTCTTATATTGTTTACTAATTTAAATGTCAAATTTCAATAGGTCTTAATTTTTCTTCTAAATGACAAATTTTTTAAAAAACGAATTTGAGAAAAAAATATAGTGTAGCTATTACTATTTTCATATTAATACTTTATATTATGAAATTAGTTAGATGATTTTTTATATTTTTACAATCTTATTATAAATTATTATTATGATTATAGAAGGAATATCATATAAGAGATCTAATTGAAATATTTTCTAGAGAAAATTCATAATTTTTTTATAAAAGTCAGTATAATGGTCTTCCAAAATCAATACAACTATATTCCAGTACAGTTCTCAAGAGATAAAGATGGGAGTGGGTGTGGATATGTTTTTAAGGCCAGTGATGAAGATTAATCCGTAAATAATGGATAAGAAAATAAAGAGAAATATTTTTTTCTTGATCATTCAATCATAGGGTTTAAAATACATGAAATGGAGGTGAATAGTAATTAATATGTCCATATTTTCACCTATTGCAATTGTGGTGGTAATTTTTTGAACGAACTCAATCCCACATGAGTTTGAGAGAAGTTATGTTGGCACATATATAATCCTTCATAGATACTCCTCATAGTAATAATTTATTTTAGGATAGAGCCTTATATGTGATTATGTATTGGTCTAGAAAAATGAAAAATTATGACCTTGAAAAATTATTTCATCTTTTTTTAATGATTTTTCATGTTAAAATACAATTATTTTTATATTTTATAATTATTTCTTAAATATTTTTTTCTTATTACTATTAGGAATTTTTTACATATGAAAAATGTTTATGCATGTTTATGATATATTTCTCTATAATTATATTTTATGTTTACTTTGAAATTTTAAAATTAAAGGATTATGTGGTAAAAATATGGATGTTTATTATAAACAAAGAATTAAAAAAAAATATTGCGGTTTTTTTATATATTTATTATCTGGATTATATGTTTCTAATTTTTTTTTATTTTATTGAAAATATATAATTGAAATAAAATTGTGGTCCAATGTTTTAAACTTCCCAATGTGTAATAATAAACATCTTGTTTTTTTAAATATAATAATTGTACTATTATATTTTTTTAGTGTAGAAATATTATTTGATGTTTTTATCATTAATCATATGTTTCATAAAAATATATATGAAATAAAATATTTTTAAATTCTAAATGATTTCTTTAATTATTTAATATTCACATTATATTGATATAATTAATTTAATGTACTTTTATGTTGGTTTAGTAGATTTTTTAAAATAAATATCGATTTTTTTAAAAAAATTAAAAAAAATATAATCAGGGTTTCAATAATATTAATTTGCAAAGTTAATTTGTAACCAAATATGTGTTTTTATCTTGATTATGAAATTTTTATGGTAAAACCATTTTTGAAAATGTTGTTTTTAAATTCAGAAATATTTTTTCCAATGAAATTATTAATATTATTTTATTCGATACTTCTTTCATTATTTATTTATACAATTAAAAATTATTTATATTTTTATTTTTGAACTCAAAATTTATTCTTATATTGATAAATTTCAATTCATATCTTGCTTCATCGTCATGTTTAGATAATGTTAACTTTTATTTTAGTTAAATTGATAGTGAGTTTCAAAACACTCAATTGTGAATTTTAATAAAAATAATTCATTTTTATCATTTTAATTAAAATATTTGTATTTATATTTTCCCTAAAGATAATTTTTAATTGTTTTTCTGTATTATTTCAATAATTTAGTAGTTTTTCATTTTGATTTTTTTCCATGAAAGTAAAAAATAATGTTTTCATTATTAAATATTAAGGATAATTATTATTGAATTCATTTAAAAATAATAAGAAGTGTTTACTTTTAAGGATTAATAGTATATATTGACAATAAAACTAATGTTGATTTGATATGTGATGTGGTGGGAATTATCAAAAGTATGATATTATAATTAAATTTTTTTTTACCAAATAATATTTTTTACATGATAAAAAATCATACAATTGATCTCGCTTTTCCTTGAAAATATAAATCAACAATCATCAATTATGTTTTCAATTGAATGATCATAATACATGTGTGTTTACTATTAATATTTCTTTAATGTTTGAAATTATGTTTTTTGAAATTAATATTATTTTCTTAGTTAAATAGGTGCTTGAAATAATCAAACCAAAAAATAATTTTGGATTATCGGGATGTTGTTGGTCAGTTTTCATTGATTAATTGGTGAAATTTAGTAACATAACAAATTTGTATATACTCCATGGAATGGTCATAATTTTAAAAATTATAATTTCAATGTCAAAAATACTTTTTATTAAAAATTCTCAAACAAACTCAGATTTCAAAAAAAAATGAAATAATATAACTCCTCGATATTTTATGAAATTGTATTTTTTTCTAATGTATTTATTATTTTACAAATTTTTATTTAAATGAAATATCAATTTTATGTTGTATTACATTCAACTGTATTTTTATCTTAAAATACACACAACACAAATTTAATCGTTTGTTACATGAAACAATAGGTTATAATGTGTTACACACGCCACTACATTTTAACAAAACTATGACATTTTATATTCATTTAAATTAAAGCATTATAAAATTTTCATTAAACTTTTCGATATAAATAGTAACAAAGATATAATATAATGAGTATTATTTTTTTCATAAAAATAAAACATATGGAAAAAAATGTACTTAATTTTTGGTAAAATATTTTAAGGTTTCAAAAATTCTATTTTCTCAAATATTTATTTTTATTTCTTATTTTTAACACTAATAAAATTTAGTTTTTCACAATTATATAAAATTACATTAATAAAATAAATATTACTTTTAAAATCATAATTTTAAATTTTCATAGGGTGATTTTTTTTAATTGTTTTTGAAAAGATTGTTTTTTGATGAATAGTGAAAAATAATACATTTCAATTGAGAATTGTATTTTCATTGAAAATATTTATAATTTTTAACTATATTATTATTTGGGTTTAAATTAAAATTATATGAATTAAATAGCTATTAATCCAATTTTTTTCCTCGTAATCAATTAAATTTTAAAATTTTATATAAAATCATTGAAATTGATTGAACATTTCCACTTTCAAAACTCGCTTTCTTGTTGCGTATCCATGATTGGTTTGAAATTAAAATTTTACAATTAAATGAATTGAATATGGAAAATTTTATTCCATAGTTTTATTCTTAATTATTTATATTACCTAATATTTTAAACTCAGTATTTGACCAAAATGAATTGTGAAACCATACATTATTTATTACAACAGTTTTTGTAAAAACTGGTTTACGGGGGGGGGGGGTGTAAACAAATCAGAAAAGGTTAAAAATGCCATAAAAACTAATATAAAATATTTTTTATTTCTATCTTTAGTGCTTAACATTTACAAGGTTCTAATTAATCCCACTTTTTTCTTTTGGAATGTGAAAAACAGGGTACACTTTTTCTTCTCTAAGAATTACAATTGTGCCACTCACAACAATTATAATTGACCACCTATTTTCGTCTCTTCTTCACACCATCAAACCCTTTTTGTGGAATATCTACCCAAATCACTTATGAAATTCTTATATCCCATTCTATAATACTTATTTTTATTATAATGTATAATAGGAAAGAGTTTGGTACAGACCTATGGAGGACACCCTAAGAAGAGGTAACATTCATCGACAAGTATTTTTTGTTTTATTTCATCATCCACCAATTTTAATTATTATTATTACATAGTTATATAATAAAAATATTTTATTACATATAATAGGATTTTTTATGTTAAAATAATTATTTAAAACCATCGCCACTTCCAGCAAATGGATTATGAAATCATCGTGCATCTGTACGGTGGACTACCACCTCATGAAATGATGTCATTTTCATTCCATTATCTGCTATATTGGTTGGAAATAATGATTTATTTATTTCTTATTTATAAAATTTATGATATTATTAGGATTTTTGAGTTATTAAATCTCACAAAACCTCATACTTTCCATTTTTTGGATAATGATAATTTCACCCATGCGTACAACAGACTACCGCCTCGTGAAGCAATGTGATTCATTCAAGCATTACATGGATGGTAATAAGGATGATTTTATTTAGAATATATGATATATATGAAATAATTATTATTATTTAATGATAATATATCTTTTATCTATATTTCATTCAATCAGATAGGAAATTCGAACAGGTTTTCTTGTATATGTATGGACTACCATCACCATGACTTGGGTATTTCGTTTTCTATCACTAAATTTTATGTATTAAATTAATAAATATATAATTAATACATATGAAATTTATACCATGATTTAAATTCATGATATTATTATATCATTATCATATTAATAGGATAAAAAAATAAAAAATCAAAACATATGTGAAAAATAAAGTGACTATTACCCAAAACATGTCGTTTACATGGTATTGTGAATTAATAATTAATAAAAGGTCATAAATAAATTATATTTCATATGATATATTTTTTCATGGATATTTAAAATCCATATAATAAATTTATATTTATTATGTAGGAGGCTTTATTTATCATAATGGGTGGCCAGATTTAAGGTATGGGATTTTTCCTCTTAATTTTTTTATTACATGAGGCACATTCCATATTCATCACCTATTTCATTTATTTGGTGTATATACGGATCATAAATTTCTTTTATGATTATTCACCTAAAATTATAGTGACTTACAAATCCATTTTAGGAACTCTCTTTTATGGGATTTATAATTCAAATGTTACCAAAGAAATAAGGATTTATTCTAAATTTTCTTACTTTGTGACATTGGTTATATTAACAACCTATTATATTTTACAAGGTTTATATATTGACTATGCGACCTTTAATCATATTAATTTATTTATCCTTATGATATTTCAAGAATCTTTTAATGTTTTTTCTTTAATGGGGATTACCATTCAATGTTACCAATGTTGTAATGATTTTATGTTTCATTCTCATCATTTATCATGATTTTTTTGTGATAAAATTATAATGATAAATTAATAAGACTAATATATCAAAAAATGTCATTAATTTTCTTTTCCATTGGTTATATATTATATTCTCATGTTATATTACCATCATTCCACTCCTTCATACCTAAATATTTTTTAAAATTATTTTAAGAAAATTCAACTTTATTTTTATCTTGGTTAGAAATCAAATTACTCCCAAAACCTTATTTTCAAAAAGTGTTTTCAAATTTTACATTATTAAATTGATTTATTAAAAAAATTAACCATGTTATATATTTTTAAATGTTTTTAAAGTAATCTACATGTAGCTTTCCAAACAATTCACATTTAGATTTTAACAAAAATGTGAAAGGCATCATTATTTTAACTTTTATAGAATGTATGGAATTTTCCATATTCATTATCATTTTTTTCATTTATCATTCATTCATATATTTTCATGATTATTTTAAAAATAAATTATTTTAAAATTGTTTTATTTTAAAAAATTGATTTTCAATTAGAGGTTATTTCCCCCCAAAAATGTTCCAAGTGTTTTTTATTTCAGAATCTTTCTCAGTATAAAATGAAATTATTTGAGGTTATATACTATTTAATAGGGATATGGTCTAGCTGTTCCATTCCTAGTACTTATTTAAATTATTTATCACTATGATAATGTATTTTTTATGAAAATTGTTTGTCGTTTATGGGTTATACTGTGTTGAAATTCTTATAAAACCCTCTTCTTATTCCGAAAATTATTCGAAGATGAAATGATGAAATTGTTATGAAATCTACATATTTCATATTTGTTATTATAAGATGAAATGTTTTCTAAATCCCATTTTATTTCAGGTATTATGATATGATGGATGATTTATGATATTGTGAAAAATATATGTATAATTTTCATTATGTAATGGGTATGACCTATATCTCCCCCAAATTCATTAGGTAGTGATAAATTTTCTATGAGCTTATAGGGTACATAGGTGGCCATCCCATGCCCAAAAATAAGTGTACATGGGTGGTTATCCAAACCCCAAAAAATGGTGTACATAGGTGGTCACCCCAATCCAAACGTCGATGCCCAAGTGGTTTTTCCAAGCCTAACATTTTAAAAATTTATTAGTGGGTAGCCTTGAGATAATATTTTCTTTGATTATTTATATTCTGTAAATCTATGTATTATACTAATATTATTCTCCCATGGCACATGTTCTTTGATTCCTTTATGATTCAGGTCTTATAAACCACCAAAATTTATTGAATGACTTAGGATTATGATCATTGATATGCATGGTATTGTTTGGAAATATTATACTCATGTTCTCAAACTATTATTTTCAAGTTATCCTTATATATAATTATTTTTTACCATTACTAAGGATTTAAGATCAACCTTTTTATTTTTCATCTCCCTAGATTATGAATAAGGGTTTTTAAGTTGTATTACTAAAGGGAAATATATTTATGGGATAGATTGAAGATATTTAATTAATTAATAATATTATGTTCTATGTCTTCCAATTAACTAAGTTATTATGGTCCTTAGGCTAGTTTTTCTGTAAAGCAATGAATATTAGTCTAAGAAAATATAATATAAATATATGAGAATCATGACTCTATATATTATAATGAGAGTAAAAATTAATTAACCATATGATGCTAGGATAAGAAAAAAATTTATAAATCTTTTGGGATATATATAAGGATATGTCTATGGATATCTATAAGGATAAGTATCAAGATGAGTAAAAGTATAGGAAAAAGTCTAAAAAATTTGGAAAAAGAATGTGAAAGTTATTTCAATTAGATTAAATTCTTGTATGGATTATAAAATTGGATATACCTCTATCATAGAGGTACATCGGGGTAATAAGTAAAAAAAGGTTTTATTGGGAAGTAATCAATCAAAACCTAGTGAATGAAAATAGGACTTTCTGCACTCCTAGTTTGACACGCCTTGGGATTATTTTTTTGGAAATCAACAAAATCATTATATACCACCATAATGAATTTAAATAGATGATAGTCCTCCATAACATAAGATAAGACAAAAGTGAAATATATTTATAGGATGGTGTCACTATTTAGATACGTTATAAGAGACTTTTCATGATTATGTTGTTTTGCACTGTGATTATAGTTTCCCAAACTATGATTTTTTTTAGTCAATCGATGGATATGGAAGAAATTGTGTTATTTATAACTATGATGGACAAAGATATTATTTTACTCCTAGTAATCCTAATGTTATTGGATATAGAATTAAAATTATATTTGATAAGCTCACACAACATTCTCAAGGTATAAATCATGTTGGACTTCAAAAAAAAAGTGAGGGAAAACATTTTGTTGAGTCCTTCACGGGGAAATGTCGTCCTTCTTTCAGTTGGTCTAATAATTCACTTGTTTATGAACAATGGATCAACACCATTGAAAAGTTATTTTCTATTATCCTGTGATTAGAACATGATGAATTCCTTTTTATATTTCTACCATTTAAAAGGTTACATGGATCAATGGGGGACTCTTATCAATAGTACAAGGAAACATGATGAAATTGATTATCTGGTTTGGGATTTGTTCAAGAACATATTTTTTTAATAAGTACATTCCATGTATTCTCCTTATTAATATAAATAATGAATTCAATAAGATAACTCAAAAGTATGATTAATCCAGTTGTGCCTATGAGGATAATTTTACAACAATTGTAATGTATGATTTTGGTATTATTATCAAGTCTAAATGTAAGGCTCATTATTTTTTCATTAGATTAAAACTGAGTCTCTGATAGGAGTTATTGATGAGATACATCAGTATCAATAAAGATATAATTCTATTTAATATCAAGGTGGATATGGTGTTTGATGATTTGTATCAATATCATGGTTTTTATAAGAATAGAAAAATGGGATTCAATGAAAAATGTATGAACCAGGGAAAGAAGAATATTATCCATCCTTTATTCGCAATGTGTTGGATGTTGGTTGGAGGAAATTATCTTGAGAGGACAAATAAATGCTTAAAGTGATAAAGGGAAGGTAATAAAGCGAATGAATGCTGAAGTGATGGGAAATTTTTTTCTAATTATGATAAGGTTACACATAATTCAACTCCCACACTTCAGTGTTTCAATTTCAAGGAGTTTGGTAATTATGCTAGTACGTGCCCAAATTTGTTGGATAATGATGACGATATGATTCAAATACCGTTGAAGACAAATTATAAATGTTAATCTAATTAGATTATTATAATTTAAGTGAATAATAGTAAATTTTTCACACTTTTCATCCCGATCTTATTTTGGAATTTCTTGTTAGTTTTTTTTTGAATGAGACATATGAAAATGTTATTATGTATCCTTTAGATATATTTCATGTGATTAATATCCTTTAAATGAATTTTTTAATAAATAAAACACATTTTATATTCCATTGTAAAAATGCAGAACTCAATATTCCAATACTATGTTTTTTTATATAATATAAGTGATTATTTAATGTAGAAATTTTGAATTATATTTTGTAAGAATGTATGAATCCATATAAGATTAACTTAAGAGTAATGGAGACAATCAAGTTTTTATGATTTTATGGTTGAGCATATGTTTAATGTAATTGACACACCTTTTATGATTTTATGTGATAATATTTTATCAATATTTAAGATATTTTAAGAGACATTTGTGGCAATGAAAAATATGGTTTTATATACGGTGTCAAATTTATTATAGGAGGAATTCCATTACACTTTTTGAACAAAAGATTATTGGTACTGGTAACCTTTCAGGGTTATCTTAACTTTTATGGTAAGATAATTATGGTTTATAGTTGACTAGTGTACAAATTAATCACACGACATTTCTAGTAGATAATATTTCTCTTTTTATCTCATTTCCCAAATTAAATTATGGAATATGTATGGTTAGGGGGAGTACCATATAAAATTGTATTTTTTCATAATCTAGGGTTTATAATGATTTGTTGGTGAAGTCTTTAACAATATCTTTATTTAGATATTACTTTCATTACTACGTATCATCCTCAGACATATAGACAGTTTTAGAGAATAATTAAAACACAATAGGATACTCTTTGATCTTTTCCAATGGATTACGAAGGTAATTTTGATAAAAATTTAACTCCCCGATATTTTGAGAATTATTTTTTCTGATTAGTTTAACTTTTTAATTATTTTTCATTTCACATCACACTAAAAATAGTTCATTATATATATATATATATTAAAATAGTAAGTAAAACATTCCTTTCACCTGAAATGCCAACTTCCCGTGTGTTACATGCAATACTAACTTGGCTTGCACTACAAGCAACACGGACATGGCATATGATGCACACAACACTTGGTTTCTATAAAATATATATTTATATATATATTTATAAAATTTAGATAATTATAAGCTGACAATTAAAAATAGTTATAGGAATACTAATTAAAAAATTTCACAATATTGGTTATAATTTTTTTATATAAATAAATCATATTGATAATGGAAGATAAGAATTTTGTTAATGTCATTTTATGTTAAAAATATCATTCTCCAGAATGAAAAAAATATAATAATGAAATAAATATTATATTCATTTATATATTTAATTGGATAAAATAAAATTCATTTTTTTATTTAGAATGTTGAAATTAGCCTCAGGTGAAGTTTTGGTATTTTTCTATGAAACATCATTTTTTATGAATAGTAAAAAAAGACTACTTCTTAATAAAAAAAAAGTTTTTTATAATTAATAATTAATTATAAATGATATTATAAAAAAACTATATGGTAATATTAGATTAATATTACATATATTAACAAAATTTATGTCATTAGAATCAATTTCACATTGAAAATGAATATAAAATTTTAACAATGCTTTGAATTATTCCTACATGAAAACCCCTGTATTTTGTCCCATCTGCCAGATTAACACTAATTTATGTTTTTCCACAACAGTAATTTGAATTTAATAAATAATATATAAACCAATTTATTCATTCTAAAATTAATATTCTATAAATACCATGTTAATTTTTTTTACCAAAATGATTAGAAAACGTTATTAAAATTAATCACATTAGTTAAGGCCAAATTATGCTTGTTTAGGAATTAATACATAAAATGAATGGAAAATATCACCTAGAAACTTGTCCAAAACCCATTATATATCCATAGTTCCTTCATAAATCATCAATTATAGAGATTTTTCCGTTTTTGGGTAATTTTCTTAAGAAATAAAATGTAAACGCTGAATTTATATCTAAAAATTCCAAGTAAGTGTTTTTTCATCCCTATAAAAGGACACCACATCTACCCATTATTCACAACTCTAAAACCATTTAGGATAATCCAATCCCTGTAAATTTATCCTCCTCAATATCCCCCCTTTGACCTTTAATCTTCAATTTCAGTATAAAACTTCTCAAGGAAGCCTTTTGGCACAAACCAAAACATGTTACCCTATTAAAAGGCAACGTCTTCTCTCAATCTCCATATATTTATTTTACATATCCACAAATCCACAATCATTATTCCATTATTGTGTTAAAATCGATTATCCTCCTTATACTATGATGTTTTAATTCAATGGTTCTGGACTAAACTTACACAATTCTCTATATAATGGTTGTTGAGCATAGTGTTTCTTCGTATGATGAACTACTTCCTCACAAAAGGTTGATTGCTCATTTTTCCATTAACACCAATTATGGTAGAATTTATGATAAAAACTATGTTTATAAATGTCATATTTTTTATTTATAATGTATTTAATTTTAATTAATCCATTTTCAATACACATATATTTACCTTCCATTTGGTGTTAATATGATTATCTCGTTTGGGGAAGTGTGAACTATTGTCATCTCAAATCAATGTGATTTGTTCACACACAACACATAAGGTAATGAATAAAAGTTACGTGAAATTATATGATATATTTATGATATTAATTATAGTATAATTATTATAAATATACATACATATATATACATATTTCATTTAAATAATTTCCTTCAATATGACAACAATAACGGAAACAACGTTCCTGCATACGTGTAGCTTACCATCTTCATAAATGGTGTCTTCCATTTCAAACATATATATTCTATAAATTATTATAATATGAATACACTACATATATCTAATATTTATATCATGATATATATTCTTGAATATTGATATAAATATAACGACCAACGATATAACAAATTAAGATAGAAGTGAAAAGCCAAGTGAGTATTACATGAAGTGAATCCTTAACATATGATCGTTAAAAAAGGTAAAATAAGGTTATGATAAAACCATATAGTTTAATATATATAATAATATTATTCTTTAAAATATCTATAATAATCCTTTATTTAATATACAATAATCTTGTATGAGTATGGAGAGAGTCAAGACCCGAGGTAAAGGGATTTCTTCTCATTTTTAATTTTAATGAGATACAAGCTATGTTTTCCACTATTACTTTTTTATGTGGTGTATATACTAACCATGAGTGTATTATATGCATCATTAATTAAATTTATTTGTAGTAACATGCCCATTTTATGATCATTCTCGCTTGGGGTTTATGTTTCCAAAGATACCAAATCCGTAAAAATGTTTTGTCTCAATTTTCCTTCTTTGAGACTCATGTTTTGTTATGCACCAAAACTCTTTTTTTGATGTGAATATACATAAATTTTTCATGGTCTTCGGAGTGAACCTTGACTACTATAATGACTATAGTAGTGATCCACGACTACTAAGATGGTATGAGGAGTGAACTCATGCTACTATGATAGCCATGAGAGTAAACCATGACTACTAAGATCATATTGGGAGTGAAGCTATACTACTAAGATGGTATTGGAAAAAAAATTATTGGATAATATGGAATGCATTTCATGCTCATGTGATTTCCAAATTTCCATGATTTATTCCTATAATATTCTTTCATGTCTTATGATCACTTTTTCATTATGATGCATGTCTTGTGAACTACAAATCTTTATTCCATTATCTTTGTTATGATCTTTGATATAGAGTGTATGACCTTCTATATTAATGATCACATACTAATACCTTTATGATCAAGATTATTATTACTTATATTCTTTAATAAACCTTATTAAGCATTTGACCTCACCTCTTTTATGTTTTCCTTCCCCCATGTCATGATGATTTGTACTACGTTGGATATGGCTAAGAAGGGTTCATGTCATGAATAACATAGTGGGACATTATGTATCCCACTTGTGTACTAGATTTTATGTTTCTATGTTTCTAATGGCACTATACCGACAACAGTCTTTGGGTGTCTAATTGTACAATGATAATGTATTCTAAAAAATTACTATAATGTCAATGTTTGAAAAGTGAGGGTTACTATACTTGGTATCATAGTAAAGGTATAGTTAATATTTGGAATCAAGGATGAGAAAACCACAGTTAGATCTCATGGTTTATTCCTAAGGATATGTCTAGGGATGTATCTCTATATAATTGAAAGGATGAGTTAATGTTTAGGAAAAATTCCATGAATTTTGGTGAAGGATAGAGTGAGTAGTTTCCATGAAATATATACTTTTCTAGATACTACAAGTGGATGTGGATTTAGTAGATATATACCTAGGTGTAAAACCTCTAGAAAGATGTTATGGGCTTGAATCAAGGTAATCTAGTACATGAAAATATCCCTTACTGCATATCTAGTTTGTCACTCATGGGGGATATGATTTCAGAATTCACAGACTCTTCACCAACCATCACAAATTATTTAAATAAATGTTATATAGGGATAACCTATGGTAAACCCAAGGTGTCATAGATTATGGAAGATGTCCAGATTTAGAAATTCTATATGTAATTTTTTTCATGGATATATGGATTTTTTAATGATAGGTAATGATCAAACTATGATTTTGAGTTTGGAAAATGGAGAGAACTAGAAAATACTAGATAAATGATGAATGTCACGAAAGATTTTTTGATGAGCAGTCAAGGGGGTAATCACTTGAGTGAATGATGGAATAATCATTCCTAATCAGTTTTCATGGAACATGATTAACAATTTTGATGTTATACTACTCTCAAACTCACCAAGGAATAGAAATAAGAAGTTTATTGAGAGTTTGGGTAATGGACACCTTGGAAGAAAGAAGATTATGTTTCCTTTGGTTCATGAATGTTGAAATAATCACCTGAGTAATTTTCTTATAGGAACAATAAGGTGTTTTGACTGTGTAAAAGAATGAAAAAAATCAAGTGACTACAGGGGGAAAATGATAACTTTGGTTAATGAAATGGAAGGTAATCTTGGCCTCCCAAATTATTCATTTAAGGTTATATGTTTTTAGTGTGCAAGAAATGGCCATTATAAAATTCAATTCCCCTAGACTAATTTTCTTAAATAGAATAAATTAGGTTGTCCGAGTAATGGTTACATTGCTATTGATTAAGAGACTATGGATAAAATTTGAGTGGAAAAAAGTATTTTTTTAATAGGATGAGGTATCCTTGTTAATGGAATAAGGATGAAGTGAAATACTAATTTTTTTATGTATTTCAATTCAAAAGTTATCAATGATGAAATATAAAATGATTTTTTACTTGTGTTTTTTCGATCAGTATTTAAAAGGTTATGTTGGAATAGAGAAGTAATTTAATGAAAAAATTATAATTTGACTAAGGTAATGTTACCTTTAATATGTTATTATTTTAAGATAATGTTTTATGTATAAAGATACATGGGATATGAATAAGTAAATTGGACATTATTGATTACTATGGAACTGTGTAAAGTCTTATTTAAGGGTGTTGTATGATATCATTGATGAAGCTTACTAAGTTTTTGGAATTAAAGAGTAATTCTAATATACATTGGAATGAGTAAGTATGAATGTTTTCCAAAAGGATTTATGGTAATTCAGATTGTTACAACATTTTCAGGGAATATACCATAATGGTATTTACATGTTAGGAATGTTACAACCAAGATATTCTTTGTGATGTTGGGGAATAAATGTTAATTTGATTTCATGACTCTCTTTCTATGGTTTTGGATTTTCATCTTTCTTATGGGTTATAATGTTATTCGTACCTGAAAAGCTTAAGTTAAACATCGTAGGATGTATTTGTGCATTGAGTTTGTGTTCAAAACTTGGGTTAAAAGGGTAAATAGTGATTAAAATTACTTCAAGGATTTCCATGTTATATATTATATTTTAGTTTTTTTAAAAAAGCACATCATTTATGTTATATGACAACCGATCAAGTCTAGAAAGTCTGCCGGTCCCGAACCCATGATCGAATGATGACAAGGGTTTCATGACTTCCACTAGCCTACGTGATGTCTGGGTTAATGTGTATTTATTTGTAATGAATATATATTTATGATGAAATATTAGTGTTAACATTTTTTATAAATTTATGGGTGTTGTTTTTTATAAACAAATAGTAATGATTTTTATTTGGTATGGGCCTTAATATCCCTTAAAATCATATTTTAGTGTTTTATTCATCGAAGATAATTTTTAGACATTCATTCTAAAAGGTAATGGATGTATTAGATATTTTTCAATGTAAAACCCAATAATGAAATTTTATTTATATAAATTCACTAATAATTACTAAACATTCTGAATTGGATAATTTGTTTTCATAATACCATAATTATTGTTGAGCTGATGGCCTTTTAATTCATCACAGATTCATGACATTCAGGCCCTAAATTTTCCTTTTTTCATTCACTTGTTTGTGATTTATGTTCTCAATCAATCCCTATATATATTTACCCTTTTCCTCCATGTCCAATATTCACTCAAAACCTATGTTCTGCTATGTGGAAATCAAGTTACATGTTATTTGTGTAACCGTTTTAGATCCAAATATCCCTTTTTGGTGATTTTTAGAATCCATTTTTATGATTTTAGTATATATGAATTGAATTTAAAGTATTAAACCTTAGACAACCCAAAATATGTTCTAGGGGGATACTCATTTTAAGGGGGTAGAGTGTAACACACTGAGATTTTCAGAATTATTTATTTCGAATTAATTTATCTTTTAAAAAAATTCCAATTTTCATTAACTTGAAATAGTTATATATATTAATATATATATATATATTAAAAAACTCAATCATTCCATTCACATGTAATACCAAAATAGTGTGCTCTTTACACAATACCATCTTGGCATGCACTACACACAACAACGACTTGGTATACGATTCACACATCAATGAGTTTCTATGAAACATATTTATATGTATATATGTATATAATTAATTAAATGAAATAATTATACCTCACCATTAAAAATAGTTATCGTAATAGTAATAATTAATTTCCAAATATTGGTATGAATTTTTCTATATAAATACAACATATTGATAAGAATATATAAGATTTTTGGTATATTCCCTTTTTGTTAAACATTTTGTTCTCTCGAATGAACCAATTTTGATAATGAAGTTAATTTTAGATATATTTGGATATTTAAATGAATTAAATATATTTAATTTTTGAAATTAAGTGTTTCTAAATTATCCTAGGGTGAATTTTTTGAATTTTTCTAAGAAACGTCATTTTTTATGAATAGTGAAAAAAAACTGCTTTTTATTTATAAACATCCTTTTTCTAATTAATTATTAACTTTAAAGGATATTATTAATATGATTTAAATTAACATTTGATAAATTTTAAAATATATTAATATACTTTATGTCATTAGAAACAAGTTCAATTTGAAATTGAATATACAATATTATCGATCATTCTACCTTTTCAAACTTTAAAACTCTGTTATTTCATCATGTCTGTAGGATTAGTACTAATATTAATTATGTATCTTCTATGATTTTAATTTAAAAATTCATAAATAAACCATTTTATTTAGTATATTATTTATATTCTAACAATATCATGTTAATTTTTGAAGAAAATGATTAGTAAAAGTGATTAAAATTTATCACATTAGTTTAGGCCAAATTAAGATTAATTAGGGACAAAACCTTAAAACTAAGGGCCCAAATGACCTATACACTTTTAAAAACCCATTTTATGTCCATATATATTCCATAAACCTTCCATTATTATGTTTTTGTTGTCTTTTATTACTTTTTTCTCGGTAATAACATGTGCACATCTAAATTGTTTCTAACCTTTCTATGTGAGTCCTTTTACAACCCCACAAAAGGCCACCAAATCTACCCATTCCTCACAACTGTAAAAAAATTTATGTTATTAAAAAATCTTCCAAAGTATACTAACCAAAATCCTTCCTTCTACAATTAATCTTCCCTTTGGGATTAAATATTCTCATGGAAACCTTTCGGCACAAACCAAAAGTAGTTTCCCAATTTAGGGGAAACGTCTTCTCTCAAGATGCTTCAATTTATTTTCTTTCTCTACCCAATACACTCATTTTATTAACATATTATTTAAAAAAAATATCCCCCATATACTAGGTTATTTTTATAAAAAATATATGACCATCACTTACACACTTCTTTATTTAATGGATGTTGAACATACTATTTTTGTATACGGAGAACAACTGCCTCACGAAACGATGATTGTTCATTTTTCCTTTAACACTAATAATGGAAGAAATTGTTATATACAAACAATTTAAATATGTAATATATTTTATTTATTATGTACATAGTCTTATTTATTACTTTTAAAATACACATCTCTTTACATTCCATTTTGTCTTAATATGATAATCTCTTTTGAGGAAGTGTGGGTACTGCCCCATCAATGTGATAAGATATTTTCACACACCACATGGAATGTAATAAGGAAAGGGTTAAGTGAAATTATAAAATAAATATAATATAGTCATGATAATAGAAAATATATCTATATTTTTCATTTACATACTTTCTTTCAATACAACAATAAAAATAGAGACAACATTCATTCGTACGTATAGCTTACTATCTCCATGAACAGTGTATTTCATTTCATAATAATATTTTATATATGTTAGTACTTTATGAACATAATGTATATAAATTATATTTATATCCTGATATACATTCATGAATCATTATAAAATTATAGGTACCGACAATATAAATAATTAAGACACATGGGAAAACAAAAGTGCATATTATTTGAAGTGAAACCTTAATATAAGATGTTTAACAAAAGGGTAATATAATGTTATAGTAAAACCATACATGTTAATATATATAAGAATACTATTCTACAAGATATTTATAATAAACTTATATTTATTATATAATAATATTTTATGAGTATAGAGAGTGTCATGACCCAAGGTAAAGGGATTTCATCTCACTTTTAATTTCTGTTAGATACAAGCTATGTTCACCACTCATTAATTTTTTGTGGTGTATGTAATTACCTTTATTTAATTATATGTATCATGTACATAAATATTTTGGAACTTACATTCCCATTTTATGATCCCTATTTCATAGGGTTTAAGTTTCAAATGTTTTCAAATCGAAAAAAATGTTTTCTCTCTATTTTCCTTTTTGTGACACGTGTTTTATAATGCACATATACTCTTTTTAGAGGTGAATATACTTACATTTTACTTGTAATATCATGGAACATAATATTTTCATGAAATTTTATGATTTCTATAAATTCTTTTCCTTACATGTGAAGCATGAGCCCAAGTTACCATGTTATAAGAGTTATCGAGACAATGTCATTTCTTTTCCAGATTGTTTATATTTATGATTATTTTGATGAAATATTATGATTCATCAATCATGAATAACCATTATTTTACTTCTCCTTTGTTATTTCATGATGTACTCATGTATCAGTACCATTTTCTACACTTTGTTATATAAGTTAGTTTAGAATGTGTTTTTAGGAAAACCAGACTATACCCTCTCTTTGGTCGAAAATCTATGCTTTCTAAAAAGGGTTTTCAATAATATTATACCATTACCCTATAATTTCTAAAATAAAATTTTTACCCTTTGTTTTACAAATTTCGTTAAGGTAATCTTCTTTTCACTTTCTGAACAAATAAAATTTCTATACTCTTTTAACCCGAAAAAAGGAATGATCATTTTGACCTCTCTAGACAAGTACAGATTTATAGCCATCATTTCTTAGAAGCTCCATTTCCAATGTTAAAAAGGTTAATCTTTATGAAATTTTTATTAAATGTAATTATAAATGATTTTTTTTCAAAATATTTTTAAAAATATTTTATACCTATTCATCAAAAACTATTTTCAAAATTTTTTTAAATATTATTTACATGCTTCTAGAGTGCTTTAAAAGAAATGGTTTTGAAAATTATTTCAATTATTATTTAATAAGTTTTCAAGAAAAATGATTTTCAAAACGTTTTAATGATTTATTTATAAGTTTTCAATGTATTTTAAAATAAATGTGTTTCAAAATAAAATTTAATCATTATCTAAATGTTTTCACATGTTTTCAAAGAAATAGTTTTTTAAAATGAGTTGAAGCATAATTTTAGATATTTTAAATGAAAAAGGTTTCCTAAATTATTTCATGTCCTCTTAATAAGTTTTCCTGGTATTTTCTATGTAAAACATTTTCAAATTAGTTTCTATTTTAAGAATCTTTTTCAAACAAGAAAGTGTATTTTCCTAAAGAAACATTTTTACTGGATATTTAACATTTATTTTCTATATATGATGAAATCTATTGATGTTACTCTTAACTTATAAGAAATGATCTAAAGTTTCCATTCATATCCATTCTATGAATGAGTTATGCTTAATTTCATGGTTTTTATGAAACCAATTTCTTCTTCATGGGTAATAATTTTATGAAAACCAATTCACTTTCATGGGTTATATGATTTGGAAACCCACTTATTTTCACAGGTTATATTTATGATGAAATGATTATGAAACATATCTCCTTCCATAAGTTATACTATTTTTACATGTTTGTGATACCAATTTTATTTCTAGGGTTATGATATGTTTACTTATGATCTTTTGGAATATTTATGTATGATTTTATTATGTGATTGGTGGGACCTATACCTCCCTACGATTAATTGGGTAATGTTTTATGTCTCATGAGATAAAATAAGATGGTATTGGGAGTGATCCTTGACTACTATGATTTCCATGGGAGTGAAAAATGACTACTAGATTGTATTTAGAGTGAACTCATGATACTATACTGGCCGTGGGAGTTAACCATTAATAATATGCTAGTATGGGGAGTGAATCGATACTACTAATATGGTCTTGGAAGTGATGTCTTGGAAACTATAGAAATAATTATATGCCCATGTGTTTCCCACAATATCATGTTTTATTTCTACACTATGATTTCATGGATTGTGATCTCTATATCCTTATGATTCATATATATTATGTGATATACTTTATGTCATGATATCTGTTATTATATTTTATATTCAGGGTATGATCTTATATTTACATGATCATATACTCATACCCTTATGATCATGATCACTCTTACATGTCTCCCTTCATTAACGTTACCATTCATTTGAGGTCACCACTTTTATGTTACCTTTCCCCCAGGTTATAATGATATGTAATAAATTTGATATGTCTATGAAGGGTTTAAGTAATGAATATTCTAGTGGAAGATAATGTATCTCACTTATGTATCAGTGTTTATGTTTCCCTGTTTCCAAGGGAATAATAAAAACTATGTTATTTGGGTGTTTATTTTTATAATGATTAGTTATTCCAAAAAAACAATGTAATGTTAATGTTTGAAAATAGTGGGTCTCTCTAAAAAACATTCTCATGTAGAGTTTTATTACAATGATGAATTTCAATGGATAATTCATATGTTACCTTATCCATCCCTTTATATTATGAAGTTTATTACCCCAAAAATCTAAAATGAAGTTTTATAAAGAATCCATTATGACCTTAACAAGATGATGAGATGGAAGAGAATTTAAGATCCATTCAGATTAATAAAAAAATACTCAATGTTGATAGAAATGTTATAATTATAACCATAAACACGATAAGAATATATTTTTGGAAGATCATTGTATTAATTTCATCACGGATGAATGATGGAAAAATCAATCTGTAAGTATATTGGTCTAATTATATTTCCTGATATTATTTTGGAAATAAATTATAATTTGTTACATCCCCCAATAATATCCCCTATTCATTATGTTTTCTATGTATCACCCCTAAGGAAGTAAATACCAGATCTATCACATGTACTAAAGATATATTTTGTACCTATATGTCAAGAAATTTCTTCTGAGAATCAACCAGTATACATTTTTGATCAAATTGAGAAATTTTTATAAAACAAGACCACATACCTATTCAATGTTTTATGGTTAAACCCCCATCTTGGGGAAGTTACCTAGGAACCTTGGGAGGAAATGATTCTAATTATACATAGTTATTGGTAAATAAGTGATGAATTTTCAAGGATAAAATTCATTTAATGGGGAAATAATATAACCCCACTACATTTTTTGAAATTTTATTTATTTAAAATATATTTAATCTTATATGATTTTTTCATAAAATAAAATATCATGGTTATATTATGTTAAATCCAATACTGGTGTTTATTATTTCAGAAACACTGAGTTAATATTGCGCTGCATGGAACATTGGGTTATGTTGAATTATACCCAACGCCCTATTTTAACAAAACCATGATATATTATAGTGATTCCAATGAGGGCTTTATAAAATACACATTAAACATATCAATATGAATATTAATAAATAAGTTTACAATATTATGTATAATGATAATATATAATGAAAATATGTTGAATAAAAAGTACATAATTTTGTCAATTTAATTATATGTTTCAAAAATTTTATTTTATCAAAAATTTGATTTTTATTTATTTTTGTGTACATTAAAAAATACAAGTTTTTAAAATTTTGAAAATTAATTGAATTAAATAAATGATATTTTAAAAATTATCATTTCAAAATTATCATTGGGTGAATTTTTGGTATCTGTTCGGAAATATTTATTTTTTGATGAATAATGAAAAATAAAAAAATTTAATTGAAAGAAAACATTTGGTTTAAATTTGTTATAGAGTAAAATTATATTTTAAATTTTTTAGAAACGTACCATTAGTTAAATTATATATCAATTTATACAATTTATAAAATTTTAATCAACTTAATATTGTGATTGGATATAAAAACATTGTATCATTTTGAACATTTTCACTTTAAAAACACGATTTCTCGAACCGTCTACGAGATTAGTTTAAAATTAAATTTTATAACATATATTTATATAATTTTTTAAAATGGAATCAATATAATGAATCATAAAAAATTATATTATATACAAATCTAAACCTAATTTTTACCCAAACGGAATACTGAAAACAAAAAAAAATTAATTATTGTAGCTAAGGTAAAAAAAGGTTTATATGGGGTGAAACTAAAATGAGAAGGGTTAAAATGGCCTATATACTTTCATAAAATCTATATTATGTATATATACAGACCTTATAATGTCTAAGGATCTATTATATTCTAATTTGGACCCTAGTGATATTTTTAAATTTTGGTTACACTGTTTCTTTTCAAAAAATTATAAGTCTTCCACTCACTTATCTTTTAAAAGGCCACCCATATGCTCTATTATTAAAAACCTAAAATACTTTTGCTTCAATAAATAAAAAAACAAATCAATTCCAAAATTTCCTCATCTCATCCCCAAATCCTTTTTTGTATATAAATAAAATATAGGATGGATTTCAGGGAAACCCTAAGGAGGATACCCTAAGAAGAGGTAACATTCGTCAAATAGAACTTTTGTTTTGTTTATTCCTCCAAATCCATTAATTAATATTATACCATTATGATGTAATACCCTATATATTTTTGATATACAATATTGTTTTTATGTTTTGGGAGTCACCTAAAATCATCACCACGTCCGTCAAATGGTTTAGGAAATTATCATTCATGTGTACGGTGGACTGCCTTCTCATGATTATATGTCATTCATTTTTACATCACCACATATCATGGTTGGAAATAATGGTGTATTAATTTTTTATATATTATATTTATTATATTATAATTATTCTATAATTATTATATCACACACAACTTCATGCTTTCTATTTTATTAGAATTCGATAATGTCACTCTTATTTATGGTAGACTATCGACTTATGAAATGATGTGATTGAATCCCAATTTACATGGAAGATAATTTGGATGGTTTTAATAAAAATATGTGATGTATATGAAGTAAAAATAATTTATCAATGATAATATATATGTTTCATTTTATTATTTCGATCCGACAAGAATATTAGAACAACATTCCTATATATATACACCCTATCATCTACATGAGTAAATTTTATATGATATGATAAACGTATTCATTGATTGGTAATAGATGTATAATAAACTTATATTAATTACATAAGAGGGCTGAAGGTGTATGAAGTAACATAATTATTTAAGTGAGGAATTTCCATCATACATTTTTTTCTGTAAGATAGATGTTATATTCACCCCAAATTTATTTCATGTGATGTATATTCAACGCATGAATTTATTATATTATTATACAAATTATAATTATGGGGATTTAAATATTAATTTTAAAATCTCCCTTTTATGGGTTTACAGTACAACAATTACCAATGTAGTAAGGGATATTTGTCTCAGTTTTCCTTCTTTGATATATATGTTATTTTATGAAGCTATCCTTCTTTATGAGTTGTATATACAGACCTTTGACATATAAAATCATGAATTTATTTATCATCATGATATTTTAAGTTTGATTTAATTTTATTCTTTTATGGGTCAAATAATTAAAAGTTACAAAAGTGGTAATTTTTTATGTTACAATGTCATAATTTACCCAGATTGATTATTATTATATTTTTGATGATAAAATATTATAATTAATATCCCAATAATTCTCAATAATCTTCATATATCATAGTCATTAATGATATGTTTATGAAATAGTACCCTTTTGAACTAATTTTTACATATAGAAATGGAAAATATGTTTTTTAAATACTCCAACTTTATTTCTCTCTTTTATAGGAATTAATATTCATTATAAAACCTTGTTTTTAGAAATTTTTTCAATTTTAACATTCATAAAATGTTTTATTAAAGTAATTATTATCCATGTTTGACTTTTTACAAAAAATTTTGAAAGGAATCTTCATGTAATTTTTGAATCAATTCCCGTTTATTTTCCAAAAATTTCGAATTGTGACATTATTTTAACGTGTACAACATGAGAGCATTTTCATTCATTGATGAAAATTATTTTCATTGAAACTTCATTTATAAATTTTCAGGGTTTTTTTTAAAAATGTTCTTATAAAAATTATGTTTTGAAAAGTGATTTTCAATGTAATGTTTTTTATTTGAGAAACATTCCAAGTAATTTTTATTTCAAAATCCTTATCCACCTATGATGAAATATTTTGAGGTTACTTATTCTTTACTAGGGATATGATCCAATGATTACAATATTATTATTTACCTAAATGTTTTTTTGTTAATGATGATATAATTTTTATAAAATTGGTCTCTCTTCCACATGTTATACAATGATAAAATTATTATGAAACACATTTCTTTTTCCTTGAGTAATTTTATGTTGAAATGATGAAAGGATAATGAAACAACCCTATTTACCATGGGCTGTGATAGGATGAAATGCCTATTAAAACCATTTAATTTCATGGGTAATGATATGGTGAATGTTTTATGATCAAGTGGCACAAATGAATATGATTTTCATTATGTGATGGGTGATACAAATGTCTCCATCAAATTCTTTAGGTAATGATAAATTTTATATGAGCACATAGGGTGCATGGGTGGCTAGCCCATGCCCAAATGTGAGGGAACCTGGGTGGTTATCCCATGCCTAAAAAAGGTACATGGGTGGTTAGCCCAATCCTGATGTAGGTACAAAGTTGGTAATCCAAATCCAAACATGTTATTAATGTCTTATGGGTTATCCACAACATTATATTTTTTATGATTATGTATATTCCATAATTATAATATTTATTACAATTTTATTCTCCCATGTATCATGTTCTTTAATTCAATTTTTATTAATGTCTTATGAAATTCCAATATTAATTCCTTGAATCACGATTATGTTCTTTAATATAAAGGGTATGATATTCAAATGTTATTCTGATGGTATCATTCCCTTATACTGCAGTTATATTTACATATCTCCCTTGTTTACCCTTACAGATAATTCGATCTCATGATTTTGTTATGTTTCCTTTCACTAGGATAAGAAGAATGTTTTTATGTAGGAGTATAAAATGGGAAGATCCTTATAGGAGAATTTGAAGATATTTAATGAATTTGGATGATTGTGTTTCAATTTACATATCCAACTAAAACATTATGGCCATTGGGAATATGGTTGTCTAATGTAATGATTATTTATATAAAAATATGTATTATCCATGCATGATAATCCTTGTTCTATATAATGAAAATAATATAAAATTATTTTTTGGTGTGAACAAACAAAATAGATTCAATTCTATGATATGTTATACTTAATGTGGTCGAATTTTTTTAGTTAAAAATATTATTTAACAAAAAATCATGCATCAAAGAATTAAAACCGAGGAAAAGAGAATAGATTTTTATGACAATATAGGAAAAAGAATCACTTAATTTTTACCTTATAAAAATAATTCACTCATCAATATGATATAGAATGCAACCAAAATTATTCAAAATGTATTTTTAAAATTATAACACTTATTAAACATCCCAATGAGTATTTTAATATAGTTTTAACATAATATTGTAATATAAATATAAATGTTAGATGCAATTATATTTAAAAAATGAGATGATTATTATATACAGATTTTGTATAATTTCATGGTTAATTAATTAAATTCATTTAAAATTATTAAATGGAATTCGAAAATATTCATAATATATAATTATTTTAGCATATATATTAAATGGTTGAGGTATAGATTTTTTTTATACCTTATATCATATATGTTTTTTGACAAAGGCCTAAAAAATGGTAAGGAACTTCCTACCTCAATGTTGTTAATTTTAATATCAAGGGTAAATAACCATGTGTGGTCCTAAAGTTTGAGTGGAAACATCTAAATCTAATAAGACATCCTCTTAGAATTTATTATCATATTTAGTGACACTAAACGTTCAGGATTCATCAAGTATCCCTAGAACCAATTCCAACAATTTCATTTCAAAAATAAATAAATATAGCATGTGATAATAGTTTCTCTCTCCTATATAATTATCAAATTATTAAATTATTCCATAATATACTTCTAGATAAATCTACACCATTACATACATAAGGATATAAAATCTATATGTGATAAAAACATTCTTACTCCATAATAATCCTAGAATAATTATTTTATATCATTATTGAAAATTATCACTAATCATTGATAATATGATAATAATTATTCATTATTATTCATGAAAACCTATAGAATATTATTTTTTAGGAATATTTATCAATAGTTCTATAGGCTCATGGATAACTGGTTTTGAAATCAAATCTACAATAATACTTGGAAAAACTTTCCTTGGGAGAAGATCATATCAATAATAGAAGAGTGTGTGTGTTCATCCATGCTTGAAAAACAAAAAGAATGATCTTAATTTATTATAGATGTTTTTCACCAAACTAGAACAATGAAATTTTTGAGATTCTCAGACTCAATGAATCAATTAAAAACAATTTTTTATGACGTTTGACTATTTTTGAAAACACAAATGCATACATGTTCTCCCTAATAAAAAACACAAACATAATATCATTTATTAATTTATGTTTTTTATGATTCATAAAAGAAGACTATTTGGTTTCTTCCATAAATATATTTCGTGGATTTAAATTAGTGAAGGATTTAATTTCAATGATTTTTTTCATTAAAAACATTGAAAACATTGCATAACAATTCTAGAAAACATGAGAATGGAATTTCCGAAAAAACATTGTTAAAAGCACTACCCTGACACATGGTGTATGTAATTTATAAGGGTAACTTGGTTATACCCTCACACATCAGTAGGTACCCTTATCCATTAGTTCTTGTACACATACATGTCCATTTGATGGTTTGGGTTACCCTTAAGCAACTACAATACATGTGATTATACCCTAAAAAAGGACACACTTTCAATTACATAGTGGCTCAGTACCCTAACATAGTGTAGGAAAAAGGGATTTACCCTTTTTCTGTTGTATGACACCCTTATGTAACCCCTATAAAAGGATCATGACCTTACACATCCCCTGGATATCTAGGTTACCCTTAAACAATCATAAGTTACCATTATGCAACACCCACATGTGAGGCTATAATCTTACACAAATACCCTTACAAAATATTGTACCCGTATGCGGTGATGATTATAGCTTTGCACAATGGTCAACATACCCTTACATGGCTCACTAATTCAGAAGTAATCTTATGAAGGTCACACTTACCTTAACCAAGTTGCTTGATACAATTATATAATAAGTAAAAATTGGAGTTATTTGTTATACTTTTACACATCCTATAAAAGGAACTTTACATTTTTTAAGGTCTTATAACCCACTTTTACCCATACATAAGGCATTTAAACACACCTTTACCCTTATGTAACACAATAAATCTCATATATGGGTAATATTTATTGGAAAAATATATTGTAACAATAAAATACATATATAATAAATCCAAAAGAGGGTTTTAGTAAAGCAAAACATTTATGTTATTAAAATTCCCCCACTCTAAAGACTTATCATCCCCATGAAGTGTATCATGTCTTATCTCTTAAATAACTCAGGTCACTAAGCTAAAACATTAGAAATATTCAACCATCTCTCTTCCTAGATCCATCCATTCTACAACAAAATATGTAAAATTGGTGTTGTATTCCCTCAAAAAACATTATTTATATGATATATAATATAAACATAATGGTCCTCATATGATGCATATAGATCAAACTCATCTTTCTCATAGACTATAACATGAAAAAGATCAGTCATGTACCTTTGAAGATGATAAAAATGGAATGTATCATTCAATACTCGATAATATAGAGAAATTTCTAGTTAGTATGACACTATCCCAACTCATTCAGTTATCTTTATGGGTCAAAAAAACTATAGTGCTAGTCTCCCCTTCATCCATGGATTATGGTTCCAAAACTTAGGTGGTAATATAAAGATTTTTTTTAAATAATAAATCTAATGGTTGTCTCCTCTAGTATGTATATTATCAATTCTGTGTCTATGTATTCACCAACCAGTTCATGATCAACTGAACCCTCCCATAGGTCTCTTGAACTAATCTAGGTCCTAAAACTATTACCTCACCCATTTTTCCAACATCATGGTGTATAGAACAACCATCCATAGAGAGCCTCAAATAGTTCTACCTATATGTAATCTATTATTTTTT
The DNA here is from genome assembly GCA_963277665.1 of Viscum album. Classification (NCBI taxonomy): domain Eukaryota; kingdom Viridiplantae; phylum Streptophyta; class Magnoliopsida; order Santalales; family Viscaceae; genus Viscum; species Viscum album. The sequence continues at coordinate 2,037,990,753 of OY728156.1, forward strand.
TGGAAGATAACTCTACCATGGATAGATTATTATCCCAAAATCCACATTATTGTAAAATAAAATATATGAACATTTCTTCAAGAATACAAATCATTATTTAAATGTCACATATTTTTGAGGATTTTATAATGTTCAAAATATCAACATAGTTCCTAGTTATTTCCACAAGACCATCTAAAACCATGAAATAAAGCATTTGTATCCTTAAAAAACTCAAGGTAACTCCATGTAAGTGCACAGTCACACAAACATATAGATTTTTCAGTTCATTAATAGAGTGTGTCTCTTATATTTGTACGAAGTGAGTCACCTTCATCAGCTCATGGAATATCGCCAAGATATTATGATGACTACTTGGGGTCATGGGTAAGCCTATAAAAAATTCCATCATGACACCCTCCCACATAAACATGGAAAATATATGTGGATGGAAAAAACCACCAGGACATTGGTGCTCAACATTTACTCTTTAGTGGTTAATGCACCAGAAAAAAACATATTGATGTCCCTCTTTTTTTATAGCCACCCAAAACAGCAAATGAAGTTGTTCTAAATATTCTTCAAACAAAGATGTAAAATGAATATAGAGCATGTATTTTATAAATAATCACTTTTATGGTGGAATCATAGATAAAAACTCTCTAATTCCCAAGGATTATATCATTGTCGCATAATTAATGTCAGGGTAATGGCTATCCTCTATGTAGTAATTCATGTATAAAAATATTCATGGGGAATGAATGATATCCTACCTAACAAAGAATATTTTTCCTCCATGGGAGTTCAGTTCATCAATCCCTTATCCACAAAAGCATCTATCCTCAACTCATCCAAAAATCTTATCAAGCACCACTCCCCCTCTAAAGGATGCTCATGAAAACAAGGGATGTACATAATAAATGTGTGATCTATAAATCCCCATAATAAAATAATCAATGAATTGAATGGGTAAAAGTAGTACACGTTTGACAAGAGGAATGAGGCAGAATATACCTTGATAAAATAAAGGCAACATAAGAATATGGAAACGACATAAAACATGAAACCATAAACATAGGTCAAGTATAACTTCCTATACATCATAAAATATATAACTTTACGATCAATTCCTATGAACCATAAATGGAATATTATGAGCTAGAAACATCACCAAATTAATTAGAGTGCTATATAATTTTGGGAACACCAATCACTTTCACAACATGTACATTCAAAAGTGTACTGAAGATATCATAAAACATAAGGATGTATTTCATCAACTAAAACCCCATTATTCGAGAGTGTGGGTTACATACATGGAAATACCCAATCAATGAAGGATAGTTACAACTAGGAAAATATAATTTATTGGAATTTGGAATGGGTAATAACTAAAAAATGTTTTTATGGAAAACCAAAGAATGATTTCAATAGCATAAAAGGGGTACATAATGATTTATGTAACGGTTAAATGTGTGTGAAATGGGTAATGAATATCTTGGAAATCATAAGGATGAAATATTTATGTGTTAAAATTTCTACCAAGATGAACAATTAGAAAACCAAAGTCCTAATTTAATGAAGTTTCTTGAATAAATTGGAGGAAATGATCCATCACCTTAAGAGGATTATTATAAAATATTATGGAGATATTCTTAAGATATTGGGATAACCTTGTGAGGACAATAGAGATGAGAAGATAGATTAATTTATTGATCTAATTATATTTATTGGAGTTTAATTTTAGTTTTTTTGGTTTATATAGTGAAAACAGAGATAATTCATTATTAATATCCAAACATAGGTTTTGAACTATATATGATAAAGTAATCAAAATGGAAGAACACCCCATTTTTCGCATTTTTCCTATCAAATTGGAGTTTTTTTCATTCTTTTATATGTCTAAGAGTGGAAGTAATTAAAATAATAACCTTGGTGATGTGGGTGTGAGAGTTTTTTAGAAAGAATCTATCTTTAATACCTTAAGATATAATATTGGTTTTGGAGGATTCATTAAGGGTTTATAAAATTAAAAATATAACATCAAATAATATTCTTTTAGATTTTAAATGTATTTATGGTCGTGCATACTTTTAATATCATTCATTACATCTCTTTGGAGATTTTATAATGTAATTATACACATCATATATTTATACCATATTTTATTTTGATCAAAAAATTATAAATTCCCTAAAAATTATTAAAAAACCTCATTAGAGAATTTTAATTCTCTAATTTCAAAAATAATATTTATTTTATAATAATTATTATAAGTGTATTTTAATTTCAACTTTTAAATAAAATAACCACATTTAATGAAAAATAACTATTTTTTTCAATAATAATTTTTTAAAACGTAAAAAATTACTTATGAATTCCAAAAAATATATTATAATTTATATTTAATAAATATGTTTTTATAAAAATATTTTATTAAAATAAACATAAGTTAAAAATATCTCAAATTCTTCATAAGTATTGTCTTTATTGAAGCTTTTTTTTAATATTCATTTTGAGTTTTTTATATTATAATTTAATATTTTAAAAAATATAGTATTTAATCATTTATAAAATAAAATAGGGGAAAATATAATCATTTTTCAGAAAAAATATATATCAAAATTCATTCTATTAGGTTATTGGTACATATAACTTTATTACACCAATGAAAATCCCTTTGTGTAATGTATCAAATGGGGTTACTTTCATAGGGTGGAATGATGGACATGGTTTGGGATGTGATCTCAATGAGATTGAACCACTCCAATATATAATTTTAGTTACGCTTTAGTTGATGAATCTTGGATTGGACTTTGTCAAGGGAAAACTATAGTGATGTTATCTCCCATAGAAGCTCTAATTAATTGGATTCTTATGGTACTATCATATTGTCAAGCCCATCACTTCTTATATCTATTTCAATTATACTTTATCATAAAACATAATATACTAAAAGTAACGACCTATATAAATAACTATATTATCAAATGATATTATGCTTAATAGTATTTTAAATATGGCATGATATAACTTATAATAGTTAAAAATAACCAAATTACTGAATGCGATTTCTATTGGTACGTTACTTAATAAATAATTTATTCATTAAAAATGTAATTTCATTTAGAATGGCATGGATCATTACATTTACCCCCTTCATAAATTTCCCCCCAAAAACATTAATTTCATACACTAAAATAAAAGATGGAACTTATTTTTCATTTCCTATTTTGGTTCCCTTGTCTATATGATCTAAGATCATTACCAGATACTCCACATATGATAGATCATTATATATTAGGATTAGCTATGTATTCAGTTAATTTGAGGGTTATAGAGTGTACTTCCATAAGAGGGACACATGGAATATGTCATGTACTTGAGATAGGTTTTGTGGGAGTTCTAGTCGATAGGCCTCTACATCGATGAGATCATGGATCACAACGGGGTTGACATATAGATGACTAAGATTTTCCTTATTTCCAAACATCATGACTTTATTCTACAACAATATATGAAGGAACTCTTTATCTCAAAACTAAAACTCTAGGCCTCATTTATGATTTCATATATAGTTTTTTCTATCAACTATGTGCCAAATTCATATGATCCAAAATGGTTCAAACATTCTATATCATTTTTTTAATAAGTTCAGGTCTCATAAACTTCTACTCTCCCACATATTTTCATTATAGTTGTTGTATTAAACTACTTCATATATAGATACTCAAAAGTTGTCACATGAATGATAAAATGGAAATTTTTGTTATATAAGAGCTCTACTCTGGTAAGGTTTTGATCTCACTATAATTAGAAATCCATTTGATATGGTCTCAACATATACTCTATATTTTGAATGGTAATTTTAGATTTAACATTCTTATATGGGTGGTAAGTAGTATTGAATATCATCTCCATAACAAATTCTTACTAAAGGCTTACCTAGAACTTCTATGTAAACCTCATATCTCAATCATATATAATTTAGAGTGTAACTCCATGAAGTATTTCAACTTATCTTATATATATCTCTTCAAGTTGTTCATGAGAGAAATATTCCTCGATAGTAATGAATCGTTATCACTTGGTAAGGTGATCAACTACCGCACATATAGAGTTATTTATTTTTAGGGTCCTGGGAAGTGCAATGATGAAATCCCTGGTAATCTTCTTCAATTTTTATTCTATTATGTTCCACGATTGTATCATACCAATAGTCTCTTATCAATCCTCCTTGGGTGGTTGTAATAACAAGCATTGATATACAAACTAAGAAATCAAACAATTTTTGTTATCCAACCATATGATTTTCATCAAATTTATTTAAATCTTAGGTATTCCTGGATTAATTTAGAAGCATGAACTATGTGATGGATCTTGATGTTCCCTCTTAATTTCTAGTTTTTATGGGACATATATCACAGTTCTGAACATTATAACTCCATCTTCAGCAATGTTTAACTCCAAAATATTCACTACATTCTTCTTTAGTAACTCATAATCTTTATGGGAATCTTTGATCATATCTAGAAAGGATGATTGAGAAGTAATTTGAGAAATGTAATATGAAGATACCTTTATTATTAACAGGTACATGCTATTCATGTCTATGAAAATTAGATCCCTTTAAATCCTCATCATTGATAGGGTTATATGATCCATTTGACTCAAAGAATACTCCAGTTTGTTCACCTTAACATTATGGCAATTTATTGAACAATTATAATCCTTTATAAGATCTGATCACCTTTATTTTCACACATTAATCTCATATTGTGTAAATATATACTTGATAATTTTATAATCTATACGTATGTCACACTTTTATCCATACAGATTATGTGACCAAATATTAACCCTGAATATCATTGTAGCTAATGATTGATCATTGTAGCAAACGATTGATAAGTTTTTGGATAGTTCTTCTCAAGAATGTTGAAATTAGAGGATTCATAATAAAGAACTTTTTCATCCTTCATGAATACACAACCCAAGAACTATTTAGACACATCAAATTTGATAAAAAAACTGTTTGGTTCTTATGGGTAATGTGATAATATGTGTAGTTCTTATAATTTTAATCAACTATTTATAGATCTCTTTAAATTCATTATTCTGAAAAAATGAATCCCTTCAATGTTATCTTGGTTATTGGGTTTGACAATCATGATAAGTTTCTTTCAAATCAATGATAATACCCAAGTAATCAAAGAGCCTGTCATGTTTCATTGATAGATGTTGGTCTTTGAAGTCCTATGATTGCATATTCTTTTAATATATCCTCGTATATCCATTTTTTGTTTACAAAATTCTCCATGAATGTTATTTTCTCCATCCTTAACTCACTTTAGTTATTATTCACAAAAAAATAATTTTGGAAATACTTTAGTATAAAATTAAAATACTCCCCATGTTCATATATTGTTTTGGTAGAGATAAGAATATCATCAATATTGACTATCAAAAATTTATTCAGGTAATCCCTTAAGACTCCATTAATAATGTACATAAATATTTCTGTAGCATTAGTGAGTCCAAATGGAATTACTATGATCTCATAATGCATATACCATGTATAAAAAATAAATCTTAGTTATATACTCCATTAGCTTTACATTATAATATCTCAACTGAAGATCCACCTTATAGAAGTATTTTTCTCCACATAGAAGATTTAATGGAAGAGAATAATTTTTATTACCAAGATCCTATTTATCTCATGATTATCAATGTAGAGGTACATTGAACCATCCATCTTCTATATGAAGAGGACCATTTCTGTAGAGACCCGAAGCTTAACGTACATGGAAATTACATTACATTTGCGGAATACTTAGTACATAACAAAAAACACACACACAAGGATCGTAATAGTTTAGTGTCTTTGGAAACTCAGAATATAATCTTCTAATCGTGGTGAAAGATCTTCAAAATCTCCCATAAAGTTCTTCCTTTTTTTACCTAAAACCTTTCTTTATATCCTGGGGAAAAGAAAACATAAAAGGGTGAGCTCAAATGCCCAGTAAGGGTAAACAAAAGAAATATCAATCACATCATATACATAAGCACATAACTTTTGGAAATCTTAACCTGCAAAAGAGATCATAATTTCATAACATGGGGTAAATCATGGCAGTGAAATGTAATCACAATAATCATAACTTAAAACATGAAACTTTGTGTCATTCACACATAATCATAGAGAATCATTTCTTGTTAGTCAAGACTCATTGCCAAGACTATCTTTGTAGACAAAGTCCATTTCTGAATCGAGTAACCCTCGTTTCAGTCCTGTTTCACTGAACCGGTATAACCTACCGTTCCAGCCCTGTCTATCTCATGAGATATAAAATCTTTACCCAATGCATTGGAGGGAGATATAGGTCCTTCCCATCTTATAATAAATCCTTTCTTATGTGTGCCACATAATCATAAATCATACATCATCGCATAACCCATGTAATAAAAATGGGATTCTTAAACAACATGACATCATAAAAAAATTCATATAAGATAAAGGAATTCATAAAAATGTTTCCATCACAACATAATCAAATCCATGTAATAATAGGGATAAAAACAGAACCCTTTTATTATCTTAGATGGAAAATAATTTTGATAAAATACTTGAACTTCATTCTTGAGGAAAATATCCTTTCTACTTCAAAAACAGTTTTCCTTTCTTAACATGTCATACAATTTTAAACTAAAAGAAGTTGATTAAAAATCAACGTGAATACTTGTAAAGGAAGCTTCTTGGAAATAATTTTTTATAAATCCATTCATGCCTTATAAGTTAAAAAAAACATTCTTCGTACTTTTTTCGGAAAAGTCAAAAAGCACCTCGTATGAAAAACGTCAAAAGATTCCTTTCATATTTTTTACTAAAAACTCACCGAAGGGTAAAATTGGATTTAAAAAATTTTAGTTGGATGGAAATAATATTACATATTGAGGAAACATCGATGTGGATGATAAAATACACCCCAGTAATTACCAAAGTAAAAACAATCTCAGATAAAAGTGATATTGTGATATTTCCCTTACCTTAGGTCCGATTTTCTTTGTACGTGTCCGAAGCTCCTGTATAACGGTTTAAATAATGTTATTGACTTATTCCAGAATCATAAATATTGATATGATATCATATATGGTCATATTCTTAGCTTCTTGTTAGTAATATTTCATTGTTACTTGTTACTCGGGTCTTTATTGCCTTTTGTTCTTATGCGTGTTTTGCCGAATAAATTCTTATTCTTCTTTTATGGTTATAGATAACTTATATCCAGAATGGTATTAGTGTAACATATATCATATTTATTCATTCAATTCATTTATATAATTACTATGTAATGATGATCATGTAGAACGAGTCGCATCACATCGTGGAGACGGTATTCCGTACGTACGCACGAGTGATGATATCGTTCCTATGATCGTGGAATTGTATTGGAGTACATATATATTATTTCAGTATCAATATTACTTTATAATAATCATAAATAGTTACTCATTACACCATTATACACATCCTATTAAGGTGGTGGCGGAAAATAGATTACACCACGGCGTGGAGACGGTATTCCGTACGTACGCACGCGCGGTGATTTCATTTTTCCGTAGGATGGATAGAAGGTGAATTAGGGTTGTTTCATATTTATAATAACATATCAGTATGTAAGTAATACTGATGTTATTACTTTATCATGAAACAACTAAAGAATAAGAAGTTGAAGAAGAAAGAATTTGAAAAGATCGGTAATGGATATTACCTCTTCTTTTGAACGCCTCTTTGAATACTCCACTTAGGGAACTATGATTGGTCTTCGAAGAAGACCAGGACCTATAGGATTATTATAGAGAAGTGGAGAATGGATTTTGGCAGGGTTTGGCCAATCTTGAGTGCTCAAATTGGTGTGAGGAGGAGGGGGAAGAGGTGCCCTTTTATAAGGGAGGAGAGGGGAACCTTAGGAATATCTCAAAATATTATTTTATATTAAAGTCAAAATCGGTTTATAATGGTTCCAAAGGGTCTTATTTCGAAGCTAATGTGGGTATGGGTCGAAATAATATCAACCAATAGGATTTAGACAAGTTTAGGGTATTATTTTAACCTTATCAATTAGATTTAACTCTAAGTTAAATAATTTAACTTTTACCGTGTCTTTTTGTTTTCTTTCACTATATGGTTAATACACTTACTATAACATGCCAAACGAACCCCAAATTGTTTATTATTAATATATACATCCTTATCTAAGTCATTTGGCTGAACCTTAGATTTTTAGGAATAAAATAACAATTAATAATATAATATTTGATTTAAAAACTATTTAGTGTCAATTTTGACACTATTTGATATATGATTTTTGTGAAAGTCATAAAAGAATTATATGTTCGAACCAAGTTTATTTAATAAATAATAATATATCCTAATAACCTATAAAATTAGTGGAATTCATAAAAAGTCTTAAATTACATTTATTTTGGTAATTATAATATCAATTATGTCAATATTTCATTAATAAGATAATTGCTGCATCATCTTTGTGTCATAAATAAATTAACTTATTTGATGTCTAAAAATTACAAATAAAATACCATTATGTAGTAAATCTTTTTAGCTTTCTAATTAATATTTACAATCGAATTTATCTTATGTATAACTCTATATTAAAAAAATTGTAGTAAATAAACATTGATTTTAACTCTTTTAACTCTTCTTTGAATTAAATAATAATAAATGTCCTAATCTAATCCAAGTGGGCCTAAATGATAATATTTTACACTTAAGGTTGTTTTTGGTCGAGATACACTTGTCCAATAGGATTAGAACACGTGTTAGGGTAATATTAATATCATTGTTACCCATAATTACCCTATTTACATTTAACCGTGGTAAATAAAAGTAAAAAGTTACTATTCACCAAAAATTATTTTCATCTCATTGAACCACATTTTACTTACTGACATCAACCGTGTCTCTAGGATTTTTGAAATTCCATTCACAGAAGCGGTAAAATTACGTTTTATGAAAAATTCAGTTTTTTTAACTACCACTTAGTAGTTTCACTATTCATCAAAAATTGATGTTTTTCAGAACAATGCCAAAACTTCATCCTAAGCTATATTTCATATTCTGAATTAAAAAATGAAGTCTATTTTACCAAATTCGTAACATAGAAGTTGCATTATTTAATTTTATAATTAAATCCTGCTGTTAAAACAAATAGAGTGTTTTTAAGAAACAATATCTATCAAAAGATTGACACTTGTTTATGTCTGGTTTAAATGTGAAATTAAATCCAATGACCAACATTGTATTAAATTGTAAAAATATATTCTAAATATACTTTAAAACCACTCAAATTAATAATTTATCACTATTAATTATTTTGATTAAAAAATTTGTTTTTTAATTATAATTTAGTAATTTTCACTATTCATCAGAATATGAAAGTTATCCGAAAAGTACCAAAATTTTACCTTAGGCTAAATTGGATACTCCAAATCCAAAATTGAAGTCCATTTTGAGAGCTAAAATTTCTAAAAATTTAAAAGGTGGTTATTACTATTCATAACGGCTAGTTATAATAATATTTTAATAGCATATCGTTGTTTAGTGAAACTCGGTATTGCATACTACACACGCTATCGAGGAAGGTCGCGATTGCGTGTAATGCAAGGCAAGTCAAGGATGTGTGTTGTGCAAGCTCCTTTTGTTGTAGCGTACAATACAAGACATTAATAAAATTAAAAATAATATTCTTCATAAAATCTCGGGCTGTTACAAGTTCACCCCACGATGAAGCACTTAGTTATATAAAACATTTATCTACATTCTCCTATGGCTTCTTATTTAGATCCTGAAGTACAATAGTGTAAACTATATATAGAGTCATGGATATTGTAAAATATCATGATATATGTGAAATTGAGAGATCAACCGCTCAGTTAGGAGTAAGATCACACAATTCTTCAATAAACAAATAAGAGAATTCTACGACAATGGTAATGTCTGCAAGGGTGATCATTTTTTAGTATCAACCATCTCAACAAGTTACAATTTCTTATAGGGAAACAATATACATCCATTAGATAAATATACCAAAGGATAGTCATCATACTCCTTGAACATGTATACAATTAAAAGATAATTCATGACATGGAGGGTGATTTATTTATCTCAACCAATTATATTTAATCTATGTAAGGAAAGCCCATAAATTACTATAAAGTCATCATATTATGATAAATGAGGTATTAGAATGTTCTCTAGGATTTTCAACCTAAATATATGGATAGAAAAAGATTTATATTCTTATACTATGATAATTAATGTATTCTTTATCTTCACTAATAACGCAACCTCATTGTTTTGAGGTGGTGTTTTAATTGTTCTAAAATACACGCATGATATAAAACAATGTGTAGAACAATAATAAAAAAAGGAATTCACTATCCTTGGATGAATTATTAGAATATCTTTCACCATTTAATTACCAAGATCCACCTTATGATTTGTTATTGAATAATATTTCCCCTTATCAATAGTCATTGGTGGTTTTTTCCATCGATTTTCATCATTAACCCTTGGTATAGGGCACTGATTCACATAGAAAGCTTGTCCCACATAGTTGAAACATATAAAATAGGATAGGGATTTGATGAATAATTCCATTATTCCATTACATTGGTGGGTTTCTCCCGTCAATAATTTTAGATTGGATCCCTTCTTTCCCAAACATAATGTAATTCATTGTCCACTTTAGGTAATTTTTGGGATTCTTCTTCCCACAGTTTTTTAAATTAGTGTGTTGGACTATCCTTCCCACATATGATTTATATATCAAACCTATATATTTAAAATCCATTCTCTACTTCTTATATATACACCCATGAGAGTCTTGAGGATCATTATTATTCATTTTGACTTTGAAGGAACATCACAAAATTTCTTCATAGCTTTGAAGGACCAAGGATTTTAATGGACTCGTCATTAGAAAAATATGTCTTCAATTTTACATAATATAGTACTGTAAATGATGGAGTTATATCATGCATGTATTGATAATTTAACCTCATATTCCTCGATGGATTCATCATCCTTTTACTTATGTCTATGTAATACCCACTTCATTTTTATTTGGATAGAATAAGGAATATATTTTTCAAAAAATATTTTCTAGAATTCATTCCACTCTACTTATTCAATATCATTGTTGAAATTTTTATTTTTGACCAATATATACCATTTATCATCTTTTCCATTGATATGATTAATAGAAAACATGACCTTCTTTTTCTCGAAGCAATTAAAAATAGAGAAGATATTTTTTATGGAGTTGATATATTATTCTATGATTAATGGATCATAATATCCACTTAAAGTTAGAGGAAATTATTTCATTAAGATCTTAATTTTTAAATTCTCTATATTTAGAAGATTTAGGTGTTCCTCGTGATTTTGTTTATCCTCAAAACATAATTCAATCGGGAAATTAATATCATAAAGTAAATGATTCATTCTCATATCAAGTTGGGAATCTCGTTTGGACAACCATCATAGTTCCACTCACATTGGTTGTTGACTCGGTTCTTCCTATTTTTGGATATTTACAATAATAAAAGAAAAATTATTGATGGGAATTCTTAAACTATTAGAAACATAAATAATAACCATGAACATTGATCGGGTAACTCACAAATGACATATATTACATAACCTACAAATATCTAGGTTTCAATCTATGTTTTCCATGATCTATTTGTTAATATTAAATCTTATTATATATTCGTTCACATAATAATGGTTCATAAATGGCTTGTGAATTTCCCAAATCATAAACTCTGGAGTGTAAAACCAGCTGTCCTGTAGGGCCCATTTTCGTGCACCATGTGATGATCGAGTGCAGCTCAATGTTTCCTTTTAAGGGTTATTACCCCTATGTAAAACTATTCTAGAGAATCATCCACCTTTATCTTCCTCAAATTGTTTTAATTTATTAGAAATGAGTTACTCTATACTTTACAAATATTTTGGCATTTTTCTTATATTTGTTCTTATCCCCAAGGCTATCACATGTGTTTTCTAATCCTAATATCAGAATAACTAGAATTTTTCGTAAAACCAACTATAAAAACCCATATCTATAATACATGTAAATTTATGATTTAATAATTAAAAGTAAAAATTATATAATATTATATTAATAATAATCCTAGTGTATTTGGTAAATTATTTACATTGAATAATGAATCACAAGATAAATAGAGAGAAATTATTGAAATCCACCTATACATTCTCCTAAAATGCATTTGTTCTTCTAAAACTGCATGGGATAACATGCGGATGAACATAATAAAGGGGTGAGATATAAATCCAATAAGGGGAATAATAAATGAATTTTATAAGATAAAATAGAAAATGTAATTCATGAGGATTGTTAAGGTACAATAATATGGGTGATAAAAAAAATCTTGAACAATAAAGCATGATACAACATGATATCATATGGTAATATAGGAATGTGGGAACAACATAAAACACGTAATCATACACGTTCATGAAGGACATCCAAAAAAAAATCATAACATTTTCTGTTTAGTATAACCACCTATATACCATAAATATCATCTCATGAGATAAAAACATTACCCAATGCATTGGATAGATATATAATTATGGGTCCACCTATCACTTTTATATCACATATATGCATAAGTGGGATGCAAAGATCATACCAAATAATGGATATATTTAATCAATTTTAACCATGTGGTTATGTATTTTGGTTTATATTCATATAAATCCAAAATAAATTAAGTATAGTTACGACTTGGTTAATACCTTTGAGCAGAAATTGGAATGGGTAATCACTATAAAAATGATTGGAAAAGAAAATAATATATTGATTTTAGAAGCATAATGTGTGTATATAAAAGTTCATGGATGGGTTAAACGATAGTGATATGGGTTTTATAATAACATGGAGATCATAAATATTGTAATATGGATTTTTGATAATATATCCCAAAATTAAAAAATGTGGAAAAGGCATACATAAAGGATGTTTTGGAATATATACGAGATTGAGGGGATCCCTAACCTTGTGGGGATACTTCAAAAATCTCAAGAGAAGCTTATTAATTAATTGAAGCACTTGGGGAAGACTATAATGATTTAGAGTTATTTTAATGGTGTGATTAATTGTTTTTTAGTTGAGAAGAATTTTATTTTCTGTGGGAATATACATAAAAGAGAGGAGAATTCATTATTAATTTCTAAACATAAGATTTTTATTCAATAAGACAAAATAATCAAAATCACAAACCTTTTGACTGTTTTCCCCATGGATTCCACCAAACAAAAGTGGTTATTATTATTTTATAAGTCTATGAAATGAAATAATTAAATTAATACATTTGTTTATGTGGAAGTGAGTCCTGTTTATAATGAATTTATTTTTAATACCTTAAAATAAAATGTTTGTTTTGGAGGATTCGTTAAGGGTTTATAAAAATAATATAATTACATAGAAACACATTATTTTAAAATATAAACATAATTTTATTTTTCTATTATTTTTATATCATTTATTACATCACATTAGAGATTTTGTGATGTTTTAATGCACATTTTATATTTATACGATATTTAATTTGGACAAAAAATTTGTCTATCTTCCAAAACTTATGAAAAAATAACCAATGTATAATATCAACATGTTGATTTCAAAAGAAATATTTTTTTACCGAAATAATTATATATATACAAGGATTTTCACTTTCAAATCAAAACACCATATTAAATATAAATACAAATTGTTTTACAATAAAAAATCTAATTACCTTATACAAATATATTTTACATCATAAAATTATATTATCATTTATAGTTAATGAATATTATTTAATAAGATTATTTTATTAAAATAAAGTTTATTTCCAAATGTTTTGAATTTATTTAAATGAGAGTCTTGATTGATGATATATATTTCCCAAAAACAAATTTATTATTTTTCATATAAAATTTTAATTCATATTAATCTATTTATTTAATAAATTATATAATAAAAAAGGAAAAATATAATAATTTTTTCACTAAAATTAAAATATCCAAATTCATAATATTTCATTCTAGAGACACAAAAATTTATCAAACCTATGAATTCCCTAAGGGTATGGTGTGTGATAGAGATATTTTCATGTGGTATTCTGGAGAACATGGTTTGGGTCGTGATATTGACAAGCATGAACTTCTTTCTTAAATGGTTTTTATTATGCTTTAGTTACTAAATTTCATATTGGGATTAATGAAAGGAAAATATCAATGATGTAATCATCGGTAGAATCCCTGATAAATTTTCTTCATTGGGTACAATCCTTCTAGTCACTGCCACCGATTCTTCCATCTCTGTCAATTGGACATTATCATAACCCATAATATACTAATATTAATGGTAATTGCAATATGACTATATTATTAATGGTTATGATGTTTTACCATATTTTATATAAAGTATTAAATAACGTATAATGGTCAAAAAAATTCAGGGATTTCAATATAAACAATACTTAATAATTCATTTATTCACTCAAAAAGGGAATACAATTTAAAAACACTCGGGACATTACATTACCCTTTTGAGGTTTATATACCATCTCAATGTAAAACATTATAGAATTCTCTAGCCAGTGCCTCATACTCAAGTTCATGTCTCACTATGTGGGAATACACATCACTGATATGTACATGGACTATCCATAATGGCTAGGCCTAAAAACAAAAACAAGTGAAAGACCAAGTCTGCATGTGAAAATCTGTCACCACCATCCCAAACCACTGAGATGTAATAACAATGAAGATAAAATTTTACTCCATATAAAACCTTCTCCTTCACCTATAACATGAAAACCATTCCTTCAAATTCTAATAGAAAAAAGTGGTTCTTGAAAACAATATCACATTATGATACCTCTAAATAATCTATACAATGTCTATCTCTATGAAAATGTTAGTTATATATTTAAAACAAAAACATGTTTTAAATTCATTTCCTTATGAAAAGAATTTTTTAAACAATTATTTTATTTCTATTAATAACATTACATATTCGAAGACACAATAATATGGATATAAATATGAATTATGAATAGTGGGATGTAATAAAAATAAACATATCCGAAAATACATCATGGTTAGACTAAAATCATAGTACTTAATGAAAAAAAGAAAAAATAATCTCATCAGATAGTGCTATTTCCCTGAGCTAGTAACCATAAGATAAATATATGGTAATATGAAACATGATACAGAAGTGAAATCATCATGCAAGCAAAAACAATGGGCTCTCGACTAAGGTAATAAATAAACCATATAAACATGAAATCCAATATTAATAAGTGAATCATGATGATATCAAGTCATGTCCCCATTTTTTCAGAATCAAGATACCCATATTATTCCACATACTCATCAGGGAAAATTTAAAATTCTTAGTGGTGTTAAACATAATACATTTTTATATGTCAAGTTGCAAGGTTCTTAATTTATCGTATGTTTCATGTTTCCACACAAAACATTAACATACCCATAAATTAAAAAATTCATAAAAAAATTCCCCCGCTCCTTTAATTTGATTATGGACGTAGAATAAAATACATCATTGAGGAACTTCATAGAACATAAGAAATGTAAAAACTATTTTTATTGAAAAAAGCCTCTAAAACTACTTTTACTTCATATGTGAAATAAAATAAAAAATTGAAAAAAATAAATTGATTAATTTATTAAACCCATCCAAAATAATTATACATAACATCTAGTAGATCATGGGTTAGACCCAATATATAGGTTCGCATACCTTAGACAAGGTCAATAATGCCCATCTGATATTAACCACCAGTGTGGGAAAGGAACCTAAAATATTAGGTGAAATCCCATGCATGAATTATGAGGAATGACAACCTCATACCCTTAATATTGTCTTCTTAATATATAAGAAATAATATTTTTCGAAATTATTACCAAATTTAAACTAGGAAGTTAGGATTAATGAAGGTTAAAAAATTTAAATAAATAAAATACTATCCATTCTGGTTCAAGTATCTATAGAAACCATTAATTAATTATACTATTTAATTTTTATTTTAATCAATTTTTAATGATCATGGTTTTGTAAAATCTCATAAAGGGTTTAAAAACCATAAATCAAATAAAAAGATTTAGTTTTAATGATTTTAGATCTATTAGAAAAGGCTCTAAGGTGTTACATGATATTATGGAGAATAAGAAATGGAAAACAATGTTTAATTTTATTTTTTCTCAAAAAAGTTACAGCCTCTGGGTAAAACAGTTTCAGCAATATCCATGTCATTGTACACTGACCTAACCAATGAAATTAATAGATTAACCTCATGTATCTTTGGTTTATGTTGGAACCTATGATTGTATTTTTTGAAAAAGGATCTTGGATTGTGTTTGTTGTCAATCCTCCCATGGATGATATGGGACATTGCACGGAAAGGGATCAATAGTTCAAGTTATAATTAGTTTTGAAGATGATGTCATTTCTCAGTGTTTACCTTATTTTTGGGGTCCAAAATTTGGGGAATGGAAAGCATTGCGTATATTGTTTTTTCTTGACGATCTCATAAAAATATGTAAAAGTCATGAGTTTCATAGATACGGGCTTCATAAAGTGTGTTTCCCAAATACATAAAGATTGTGATGGTGTGCTCTTTGATTATTATAATTCTATTTTGAGTGGTGCTTTATAGTGGTACTTTTTATTGGTGTGAAGTGTTTTGACAGAGAGATTTGTGGTTACGATGAGCCTTGCAAAGAGATAGATGCATCACAAAGATGTCATTGGCCTATCCTGATTTTGCGCCCGAAGAAGAAGATATCCCCATTCAACCATGCCAATATATAAAAGCCTGACCCTCTTCATTTCAGATGTCTCGATGAGAGAAAATATGGTATCGATTTGACTTCACGACGAAAGGGGTTCTCTACGAAGAAGATTGTTCTATCTGAGATTGAGATTCGCAAAGAGAC
Organism: Viscum album; assembly: GCA_963277665.1. Classification (NCBI taxonomy): domain Eukaryota; kingdom Viridiplantae; phylum Streptophyta; class Magnoliopsida; order Santalales; family Viscaceae; genus Viscum; species Viscum album. Next base: position 2,038,007,797 of record OY728156.1, read on the forward strand.
TTTTAAAGTCTTGAATGATTCCAATTCTTCTAGTTAATGACAGATTTGCGAAGATAGGGTGTTCCGTGTTGGAATAGTGAGCTTCGTGAAGTAGGTTGCTCTGTGAAGTAGTGATCTTTGTGAAGAGTATTTCGTTTTGAGGTAGTGAGCTCCACGAAGGGTTGGGCTTTGCGAGGATGAGAGCTCTATGAAGGGTTGATCTTTGTCAAGTTTTGTTTTGAGTATTTTTATTGTGTGGTTATGGGCTTTAGTGAGCATATACTCATGACTTTGATGCATTTAGTGTCTTGTGTAGGAAAGAGACAAACAAATTTGTTCCAATATTTAGAAGCAACCTTCATGTCGATAAACTGAGTTAGACCTCTCTCATAGTAGTGAGCTAGGGAGAGTTTACAGATGTGTTTTGAGGGAGGTGGTGATATATCCCTAAGGTTTTTTATGGGAAATGTTCCTAGCACAGAGTGACTATGTCAAAACTCTTATTCTCCAAAAATGGTGAAGATTAGTGGATTTAGGTATAACCGACACACTGTCGTCGTATTCTCCTAATAAGTAGACCTTCACTATGAATCATGTAAAAGTGTTTCATCATATCCTTTCTTTCACTTGACCGACAGATTTACCATGTTTCTACCAACATGGGAACGATCTCCATAACATTAAAAAGAAATATTTGATACCATGATTCACCCCTCCCCTGTCAGGGTGTTCAAGGGTTCTTCAAGTGGTATCAATGGGAGGTTACCGGTGTTTGATCTGTCATATACCATTATGGATAATTTAGCCTGTTTTAGGGGAATCCCTCTCTTTGATGGAATTAATATTCAGATTTAAATAAACATAATGTGGTCTCATCTAATATCCCTTTAAATTGAAGTCATATTTTCCACCGTGCAAGGAATAAAAGTTACTGATCCAACAGAGCTGGATGGGAATGATGTAGACATTAAAATTCTTGATGTTGATGCTAAAGTGTAGAATGATCTCCCTGCATCCTTTTCTGATCAGATCTATCTAAAGGTGAGAAGTTTCACCTCAGCAATTCCCATGTGGGATAAAAATGAAATTATTTATTAAGGAGATAGATATGTGGAGGAGGCAAAACTATAATTCCAACAAAATAGGTTTGATGATATAAAGATTCATTCCAATGAAAATCCAGACACCTTCTTCAATTGAATTATTAATGTGGTTAGAGTAATTTGATCTCTAAGAGAAGAAATAAAAGACATTGATATTTTAAGGAAAATATTGAGAAGAATTACATCCTTGTATAATGAAAATATGTCATCCCTTGAGAAATGATATCTTTCCAAACATTCTCTAGATGATCTGATGAGAAGACTGGTGGCATATGAAATGAGGGTTAAACCAGAAAATGCTTCGAATTAAGTGAGCATGGAAATGGAAATCATATCCAGCGATAAACAAAAAATTTCCGAAGATACTAGTTTTGAATAAAATGATGAAAAATAAATTCTTTCTTCCATTTCAAAGATGTTCCAGAATATAAAAAATAAATTTAAAGGGAATTTACCTCTTCCTTGCTTTTTTTGTGTAAAAGTTGGGCACATTCCTTCTTATTTCATAAGAAAGTTCAAAGATGAATAAAATATTTCTAAAAAAATTATGATGCCTCCTAAAAGGTTTTTAACAAAGGGATACTTCAAATCAAGAACGAATTTACAGAAGAAATGTTTTTTCTTTGAAGATTAAGATGATGATAAGGAATTTTGTGAATAAGAAGAACCAGAATATTAAAAAATAATCCATGCTTCCATGATGTCTACCATTGAAAATTCAGAACCATCAACAGATAAAACTTTAGATAACCAGATGAAAACTAATATTGATCCTAAGTTATAACATAATGAAGCTTTTTTTATTCTTGAGAATAAGTGTAACAAATTCAATAAGTGGAAAGAAATGGTGGAAGAATCATATGAATATGTTGATAATATTTAAGCTGAAATTGAACGACTAGAATAACTGGTCTAAGTACAGTCATCAATCCTTGAGAGGGATGAGGATGTTGTGCAACTAAAAATCAGAATATAAGAACATGCAAATGTTATCAATGAAGTTTCCTCAAAACTCAAGGAAAAGTAAAAACTGTTGGGGGACTGGAAAATAAGTTTTTACTATGAGGAGTATCCTCAAATGTGAATCAATTTCAATATAATAAAAGAATAAAATAATATTTGGTTGGTTCTCATTTTCGGAGCTAGTGGTGAGAGAAAAATGAGGGTTTGATAGAGTTGAAAAAAAAATTGAGTGATCAAAGACACATATGCATGGGAAATAGTTGAATCAGTTGTGATGCCGAAACAACAAATGGTGCAAATAAATTTGACCAAAATAAGGTCAAGATGAATGTTTGTAATGTCAAAAATTCAACAGAAGTACTGAAACAAAGACCCATAAATCAAACTGAAATGAGAACATAAGACTATCCTCAATCTTCCAAGATTGACAAGTAGTCAAAATTTTGTCTCAAGGAAGAAGTCATGAGGACAAATAAAAGTGATAAGAAATTTCCTCTTATTAAGTGTCATTGTTATGGATATTTGGGTCATACTATATCATATTACAAAGAGGCAAGGATCTATATGAATGGGGGGATATTAGTTCAAAAATGTAGAACAAATTCATATCCAAGTACTTACATAAGAGAAAATATCTATTGATATTGTTTTCATTGTTCTAACATTGGCCATAAATCCATTTATTGTAGGTAGTGGAGGGACATGGACACCATATTCTGAAGTACGATACAAGCCAATGATATTCAACAGAACATTGTTTCTCTTCAATACAAGTTTTCCCCTCTGGAAGAAAAATTGGAATATGAAGATCCCATGTACATGAAAGAGTTAATTAATGTCCATTAGTTTCTTACCTTCAATCCAATGTCCCATGGAACGAAAAGAAGAAAATTGAGAAATCCAAAATTATAGAGGTAGCCCTCAAAGCTATAAAAAGCAACAACACCTAGATTTTGGATAGTGGTTGATCATATCATTTTACATATAATGAAGACCTGTTTAGGAATTTCAAGAGGAGGGTTGATGGAACAATATGATTTGGTAATAATGGAGATCTGAAAATCCAAATTAGTGGAAGTATTGAACTAGCTAATGGGGAGATAATGAAAAATAATGTCCATTTTTTGGATGGACTACATCATAATCTCCTCGGTGTGAGTCAACTTTGTGACTCTGGAATTAAAGTTACATTTAATCAGAATGGATGAACTCTCAATTGAAAGATATGAAATTCACTTATGAAAGGATGAATATCACAAGAAAAACAGTATCACGTTGATAGTAAATAAAATAATTGCTACATGACTGTTGACAATGAAAATAACCCGTGGCATCAGAAATTGGGGCACAATAATCAAAAATACTTGGAGAAGATATCAAAACTGAATATTATCATAGATATTCCCAACCTGAAACATGCACGTGGAAATTCATGTGATTCTTTCATTTTAGGGATGTTGGATTGTCATCCATATCATCCAAAGAATAATAGGGAATCTCATCTTCATGATATCATTCATATAGATGTATGTGGCCTGATAAATTTTTCAAAAAATCATGGAGAAAGGTACTTCATCGTTTTCATTAATGATTTTTGTAGAATGGCATGCATAATGGTTATACATTGGAAATGACAATTTCTTGACTTCATGAAAAAATATTGTCGAATCACTGTGAATGATTCTGGATGAACGATCAGTGTATTGTGATCTTTCAATAGAGGGGAGTACTCATCCATTGAATTTGAAAATCACCTAGGGAATCATGGGATAGAACATGAGTTATCTATTGTGATATATCCACAACAATGTGGAGTTTTTGAGCGCATAAATTGATAGGTGAACACCATGGAAAGAACTATGCTAATTGAGTGTTGTATTCCTCGACAGTACTGGAAAGAGGCTTTTCAAGATAAATTATATGTTCAAAATAGGGCATGGGTTTATATGGGTGAGATTAAGTCACCATATGAATTGTTGTATGAATGGATTCCATCGTTGAAATACATTCATGTTTTTTGGAAGTAGATTTTTCATCAGAAACAAAGAAGGAAATCAAGGGAAGTATGGTGAAAATGTGGATGAATGAATTTTCCTTGGATACTCAATAAACCGAAAAGCCTATATGTGTTTCAGAAAGCTATTGGGATGGATTGTGTAAAGAAGCAATGTTAAGATCATTGAAGAGAAACCCTCAAATTCTTTGAGGAATTATTATGCTTATGTGATATAAGATGGGAATGAAGGTGAACATGGATCAATTTAAAATATACAAATAGAGAAAGCTGTAAAAAACTTCTAGAATTAAAATCATGATGTTAAATCAAAAGAAAAATATAAAGAGGAAACCTTAGCTGGAGAGAATTCGGTTGAATATCAAAGTAAGAATAGAAGAGAATAAATTGATCAATGCAATATTATTAGGGATTTTACTTCACCCACATAGACCAAGAGAATGAGGAACAATACACAATATGAATTTTTATTAGTTGTAGAACCATCCTCATTTTATGAAACTATAAAGGACGAATCATGGGTGAAAAAATTAATTAAGTGTTAGATCAGATTAACAAGAATCAGAAATGGGACCGAGTCAGTAGACCCAAAGGTCACAATGTGATGGGTACAAAGATAATCATCAAGAACAAATTTGACAAGCATGGAAATGTGGTCAGAAACAAGGAATACATTGATTGTAAAGGATACAATCCAAATTGAAGGTGATGATGTTGAAGATACATCTTCTCCAGTAGCATGATTGGAGTCAATCAGGTTATTTTGTACCATGGATATCTAAAGAGGTTTAAAGATTATCAAATGAAAGTCAGGAAATCATTCTTAATGGTGTTTTAGAAGAAGAAATCTACATTAAACAACATGTGGGGTTATTTCTTGGCAATTAATAACTGATGGGTTGAAGATTAAATAAATCCCTCTATGGCCTAAAAGAGGAACCACATGCGTGGTACTCTCAGTTGGACTCTTATTAGATATATCTTGAGATTAAACGAGTTAGAGTGGATCAAAATCTATATGAGAAAAAATTTAAAAAGGATAAGTTCAGGGTATTTGTATACATGGATGGTATTATTTTCGGTGGAAGTAGTCAAGGATCAATAGATGAATTTTCCAACAACCTGATATTAGAATTTGAAATGTCCATGATTGGTGACCTCACATCATTTTTAGGGTTGTAGGTTATTCAGAAGTAATATTACACTTTCATTTATTAGGAAATGTATGAAAGAGTGATGCTATAGAATTTCATTATGCAGGATTCCAAACCAATGGAAACTCTGATTGTGGTTGGAAAAAATCTCGAAAACAATGAGGATGGAAAGTCTATGGATCCCACAATGTATACGAGAATCAGAGGAAGCCAAGTGTACCTGAAAGTGACAAAAATATATATTTTCTTTGCAACATGTTTAGTGGCCCTCTTTCAGATTAATATTAAGGAAAAACATATGACTACAGTGAAAAAAATAGGAGGTACATTCAAGGTAGTCATAGTTTTGGGTTATACTTTGCTGTAGGATGAGACAATGAACTATCAGAATTTTCTAATGCTGATTGGGTTAGAGATGTAGTGGATAGAAAGTACCCCAGAGGTGGATCATTCTATTCTGGGAAGAAATGTGTGGACTGGTTAAGCAAGAAATCAGATACTACTTCTCTTAGAAATTTTGAAGTTGAATATATATCGGCTACCAAGGCGTGCACTCAGTTATTTTGGATGAAGTAGCAACTAATTGACATAATTGATTAGGTGAATCATCCAATGGTGATTTACTATGATAAAAAGGGCTTAATTTATCTTATGATGAATCATGTTCATCATTCTCATACAAAACATGTTGATATCAGATATCACTTAATTAAAGAAAATGTAGAACAAGGTGTGATAAAAATGGAACATGTGGGAACTGATGAGCAAGTGTCTAAAATTATGACTATGCCATAGTCAGTTTCTGTGTTTGAGAAACATTAGTTGAATATCATTGTTCATCCACCTACTAGTGCATATAGATGTTACAAGATTCCCCTCACCCTAGTAGTTTTAACTATTTTTAATCTTTTTGTTGAAATGATGTAGGTTTATGGGAGATATACAATCTAGGGGGATCATATTTTTTACTCTAAATATCAATATTTGGTTCATTGGGTTTAATTCCAATGGGGGAGAATGGATAAATTCAATGGAGAGTGTTCTAGTTCTTCCTGATACATGAAAGAGGGAGAATATAAAAATATATAAATGAATCTATAGTGGGTAAAAGAAATGAATAAGAACTCAATTATTTTCCAATCTCTTGTTTTATACACCAATCATTGCTCACATAGACATAGAGAGATAGATATTTTGTTTCCTGAATTTTTAGGTTTCTATCGTAGCTAGTGCATCAATGAATTTATTTGATGATTTCCAAAAACAAAATAGTGGATATTATTGGAACCATGGATGTTCTATGATAAAATAGGTGCAATGTTTTTGTTTTTATTTAATCCTATCATTGATTATAAGAGAGATTTTATGGGAATGGATCACAAAGGTCAAATTTTAAGCAGTTTTGAAGGTGACATCGATTCCCAGTGTTCCCCAAATTTCGGACCCCAAAAATTTGGGGAATGAAGAGCACTGTGAGAAATAGTTTTCCTTGAAGGTATCATGAAAATATGGGAACGGAATGAGGTTTTTAGAGATGGGATTCATAAAGTTGGTTTCGCAATGACACGATGTTTATGATGGTGTGCTCAGTGATTATGAGACTTGCTTTGCGAGTGGTTCTTTATGGTGGTGCTTTGCAGCAGTGCGAAGGGTCTTGACGGAGAGCTCTGTAGTTATTATGAGCATTACAACGAGGGAGATGTGTCACGAAGATGTTTTTTCCCGATCCGGATTTCATGAATGAAGAAGTGGAGCTCTGTATTTGACCATTCCTATAAATAATAGGTCAAACCTCTTATTTCAGATGATTTTAACAGAGAAAATTTGGGATTTCATTGACTTTGTGAAGCAAGGGGTGCTCTGCAATGTAGAATTTTTTATGTGAGATTTATATTTGTGAAGTGACATTTAATGTCTTGAATGTTGTTAGTGATTCTATGTCATGAGAGATTTAGGAAGATGTGGTATTCTATGTCGGATCAGTGAGCTTCATGAAGTAGGATACTCTGCGAAGCAATGAGATCTACAAAGAGTGTTTCTCTGTGAGACATTGAGCTACAAGAAGGATTGTGTTCTATGAAGAATAGATCTACGAAAAGGGTTGAGATTTGTGAAAGGATGTTTTGATTATCTGGTCTGAGTAGTCAGGGATATCAGGGAGCATCTACTCGGGTCTTTGATGCAAACAGGGTCTCATGTTGGGTAGATATGAAGACTTCATTTTCAATCTATTGAAGTGACCATCAAGTCGATAAAATGAGGATTACCTCTCTCATAGCAATGATATAGGGGGAGTTTACACAACTGTTATGAGGGAGGTAGTGATCTATCCCTAAATTTTTGTAAGGGTAGTGTGCCTTGCATAGAGTGATTGTGACCAAACTCGTCTACTCCACAAATGGTGAAGATTAGTGGATTTAGGTACAACCGACATAGATTTGGTATATAATCCTTGAACATAGACCTTTGTTGTGAACCAAGTAAATGTGTTTTGTAATCTCCTTGATTTCACATCTCGGAAGGATCTAATATGTTCATACCAACCTGAGAATAAGATCTAAAACATTAAAAAGAAAAAATGACACCCTGATTCATCCCTCCCCTCTCAGGGAGTTTAGGGGTCCTTTAGATTACTCTTAAAAAAATCTATGTTACACTTATGTGAGTCTTGAATACCCATGCCGAAGTCTTGATAACCCTTTAGCGAGTCTATGAAACTAGGGACTTCTCCTTACACATTGAATGAACTACCCTTAGAGAACTCATATTTTCCCCTACGTATCAATTGAAAATATCCGCCGACCCTTACGTATATTAATAGATGACCATTATACTAGTCAGTAAACATAAACAAATACACATATACAATCCAACACCGCTCTAAAATCCCATCATTGACCATAGAAAAATCATAGAAAATACAGTATATGTAACAGCCCGAGATTTTATGAAAAATACACTTTTTAATTTTATTAATGTCTTGTGTTGTATGCTACACCAAAAGGATCTTGCACAACACACATCCTTGACTTGCCTTGCATTACACACAATCGCGACCTTCCTCGATAGCATGTGTAGTACGCAATACCGAGTTTCACTAAACAACGATATGCTATTAAAATATTATTAGCCGTTATGAATAGTAATAACCACCTTTTATAATTTTAGAAATTTCAGCTCTAACAATGGACTTCATTTTTTGATTCGGAGTATCCAATTTAGCCTAAGGTGAAATTTTGGTACTTTTCGGATAACTTTCATATTCTGATGAATAGTGAAAATTACTAAATTTTAATTAAAATCAACTTTTTTAATCGAAATAATTAATAGTGATAAATTATTAATTTGAGTGGTTTTAAAGTATATTTAGAATATATTTTTACAATTTAATACAATGTTGGTCATTGGATATAATTTCACATTTAAACCAGTTATAAACTAGTGTCAATATTTTGATAGTTATTATCTCTTAAAAACACGCTATTTTTTTGACGATGAGAATTAATTTTTAAATTAGTTAATGCAACTGATATGTTATGAATTTGGTAAAATAGACATCATTTTTGAGTTCATAATATCAAATATAGCTTAGGCCTAATTTTTGGTATTTTTCTGAAAACTTTCAATTTTCGATGAATAGTGAAACCACAAAGTGGTAGGTTAAAAAAACTGAATTTTTCATAAAACTTAATTTTACCTCTTCTGTGAATGGAATTTCAAAAATTCGAGAGACACGGTTGATGTCAGTAAGTAAAATGTGGTTCAATGATATGAAAATAATTTTTGGTGAATAGTAACTTTTTACTTTTATTTACCACGGTTAAAAGTAAATAGGCTAATTATGGGTAACAATGATATTAATATTACCCTAACACATGTCCTAATCCTATTGGACAAGTGTATCTCGACCAAAAACAACCTTAAGTGTAAAATATTATCATTTAGGCCCACTTGGATTAGATTAGGACATTTATTATTATTTAATTCAAAGAAGAGTTAAAAGAGTTAAAATCAATGTTTATTTACTAAAACATTTTTAATATAGGGTTATACATAAGATAAATTCGATTGTAAATATTCATTAGAAAGCTAAAAAATATTTACTACATAATGGTATTTTATTTTTAAGTTTTAGACATCAAATAAGTAAATTTATTTATGACACAAAGATGATGCAGTAATTATCTTATTAATGAAATATTGACATAATTGATATTATAATTACCAAAATAAATGACTTCCACTAATTTTCTAGGTTACTAGGATATATTATTATTGATTTATTCAACTTGGTTCGAACATATAATTCTGTTATGACTTTCACAAAAATCATATATCAAATAGTGTCAAAATTGACACTAAATAGTTTTTAAATCAAATATTATATTATTAATTGTTATTTTATTCCCAAAAATCGATGGTTCGGCCAAATGACATCGATAAGGATATATATATTAATAATAAACAATTTGGGGTTCGTTTGGCATGTTATAGTAAGTGTCTTAACCATATAGTGAAAGAAAACAAAAAGACACGGTAAAAGTTAAATTATTTAACTTAGAGTTAAATCTAATTGATAAGGTTAAAATAATACCCTAAACTTGTCTAAATCCTATTGGTTGATAGGATTTCGACCCATCCCCACTTTAGCTTCGAAATAAGTCCCTTTGGAACCATTATAAACCAATTTTGACTTTAATATAAAATAATATTTTGAGATATTCCAAAGGTGCCCCTCTCCTCCCTTATAAAAGGGCACCTCTTCCCCCTCCTCCTCACACCAATTTGAGCACTCAAGCTTGGCCAACCCCTGCCAAAATCCCTTCTCCACTTCCCTAGAATAATCCTAGTGGTCCTGGTCTTCTTCAAAGAACAATCATAGTTCCCTAAGTGGAGGATTCAAAGAGGTGTTCCAAAGAAGAGGAGCTTCAGACACATACAAAGCAAATCGGATCTAAGGTAAGGGAAATATCACAATCTAACTTTTATCTGAGATTGTTTTTACTTTGGTAATTACTGGGGTGTATTTTATCATCCACATCTATGTTTCCTCAATATGTAATATTATTTCCATCCAACTACAATTGTTTAAATCCAATTTTACCCTTCGGTGAGTTTTTAGTAAAAAAATATGAAAGGAATCTTTTGACGTTTTTCATACGAGGTGCTTTTTGACTTTTCCGAAAAAAGTACGAAGATTGTTTTTTTAACTTATACGGCATGAATGGATTTCTAAAAAATTATTTCCAAGAAGCTTCCTTTACAAGTATTCAAGATTATTTTTAATCAACTTTTTTAAGTTTAAAATTGTATGACATGTTAAGAAAGGAAAAGTGTTTTTGAAGTAGAAAGGATATTTTCCTCATTAATGAAGTTCAAGTATTTTATCAAAATTATTTTATATCTAAGATAATAAAAGGGTTCTTTTTTTATCCCTATTATTACATGGATTTGATTATGTTGTGATGGAAAAAATTTTATGAATTCCTTTATCTTATATGAATTTTTTTGTGATGTCATGTTCTTTAAGAATCCCATTTTTATTACATGGGTTATGCGATGATGTATGACTTATGATTATGTGGCACAAATAAGAAAGGATTCATTATAAGATGGGTGGGAACTATATCTCCCTCCAATGCATTGGGTAAAGATTTTATATCTCATGAGATAGACAGGGCTGGAACGGTAGGTTATACCGGTTCAGTGAAACAGGACTGAAATGAGGGTTACTCGATTCAGAAAGGGACTTTGTCCACTAAGATAGTCTTGGAAATGAGTCTTGACTAACAAGAAATGATTCTCTATGATTATGTGTGAATTCCACAAAGTTTCATGTTTTAAGTTATGATTAGTGTGATTACATTTCACTGCCATGATTTACCCCATGTTATGAAATTATGATCTCTTTTGCAGGTTAGGATTTCCAAAAGTTATGTGCTTATGTATATGATGTGATTGATATTTCTTTTGTTTACCCTTACTGAGAATTTGAGATCACTCTTTTATGTTTTCTTTTCCCCAGGATATAAAGAAAGGTTTTAGGTAAAAAAAAAGAAGATCTTTATGGGAGATTTTGAAGATCTTTCAACACGATTAGAAGATTATATTCCGAGTTTCCAAAGACACTAAACTATTACGATCCTTGTGTGTGTGTTTTTTGTTATTTACTAAGTATTCCTAAAATGTAATGTAACGTCCATGTACGTTAAGCTTCAGGTCTCTACAGTTGGTATCAGAGGAAAGGTTTATTTAACCATTGGAAACTAGGATGCGAGAACTTTAGTGAGATCCCTAGAGATATTTCTAAGGTATGTCTAGGGATGTCCCTAAGGTTCAGTATACGTATAGGTTATAGTACTAGAATTACGCTAACGATCATAGAATTAAACCTAAGATGTTATATATTGAAGGTACTCCCCCTTTATTATGTTGTTTTCCCTAGCATGATTTTTTCCTCTCACACTATTCTTTTTGGGTTTTAGACGATGGCTGGAACCTGAAGGAACCATGTTGATCAATGCAATGGACAATGCAATGATTGTCCACCTGAACAAACAAATGTTATGGGAGATGGAGTGAAAAATCTTATTGCTATACTTACACAAGCTAAGAATCATTCTGGCCTTCCAAATGAGCAGAGAAGGGAACAATATTCTATTGAGTCCTTCAGGAGGCAACGTCCACCTTCTTTCAGTGGGTCTTCTGATCCACTTGTTGCTGAACAATGGATCAGTACCACTGAAAAGATATTTTCAGTTCTTCAATGTTCTGAACATGACAAAGTCATCTTAGCAGTGTATCGTTTGGAAGGTGATGCTGATCAATGGTCGAATCTTATTAAGAATACGAGGCAAATGGATGAAATTGAGTCCATGGAATTGGACGAGTTCAAGAACTTATTTTTCAGTAAGTACATCCCCCGTATTCTTCAAAAAAAGATGGAGAAGGAGTTTCTTGAACTAAAGCAAAAGGATGATGAATCTGTTGGTATATACGAAGGGAATTTTACAAGACTTGCAAGGTATGCATCTGGCATTATCATCCAACCTGAAAGTAAAGTTGATCGATTTTTCAGTGTCTTAAAACCAAGTCTTCGAAGGGAATTAGCTATAGGAGACTTCAGTAGCTATGAAGAAATTGTGCGTTGAGCTATCAAGGTAGAAATGGAAGTTGGTGTTACATATCCATCTCATGGTTTTGACAAGAAACGAAAGATGGAGTTCAAGGAGAAATCTCAGAATAATGGTGAAAAGAGGATGAATGTTTCTTTATGCACAAAGTGTGGAAATAAGCATGGTGGAGATTGTCTTAAAGGGACTAGAAAATGTTTTAATTGTGGAAAATAAGGTCATCGAGTAGCTGAGTGTCGAAGTAATGGAAAAAGGGTTTCTAATGATGTGAATAAAGCAAACACTGCAGAGAACGCACCACCAACACTTCAATGCTTCAAGTGCAAGGAAATGGGGAATTATGCTAATAAATGCCCTAATCCCAGGGTTAGTGATGATCAACATGAGCAATCACTGAAGGAAAAGGACAAAGGGAAGTCACATGCGATCACTATTGGCAATGTTGAATATGACAACGATGTGGTGGAATGATTAAGTGTTTATGTAATGGGATTCCAAAATAATGTTGTATCATTGAGTATTGAAATATTTATTGATGTGGTATTAAAAGTGATTGAGATATTTTTTGGAAATAAGATGATATGCGCATAATGGAGGGAAAACGAGAAAATGAAATGTTTAATAGTATTCATGAGCTCATGATTGATATAAGGACTAAGTGATATCATGGTTTGAGTATATAGAATTTTTAGGATTTTGGTATGTGGAAAGTGTTAAATTTAAACTGCATTCATGTTTTCACTAAGGTATTCAAGAGAATACATGATTAAGGACTTTGAATGTTTGGAATGTGACCAACAAAACATATCTTATGATATATGGGGATCAACGATGGTATTAAATCTCTGGAAATCGTTTTCACTATGTTATGAGAGTGGACTGTAGTATTATGGATAAGACTAAAGATTGAAATGGATTATGTTGGACATAAGTGAGTATTATTTAAGGATAGAAGTTTTTTTTATTCGATATTATTGATGGGATGTTATAGTAATGTAGTTTTAGAAAAAGGACAACCTGCAGGACGGGCGACAGCCCATCGCGTCGGACAAGGCTGTAGGAATCGATCCCACAACCGAAGTGCGACTGGCCTTTATCGCCTACCACTGGCCTACAAGAAGTCCATGTTTAGTAGAAACTAGTTTTATTATATTAAGCAGTATGATATATGAAGTATAAGTCCATTTTAGGAACCATATATGATTAATCTCACTATAGATCGACTTATGTATATAATTTTTGCTAACCTTTTGTTTTAGACAGATGGAATGACCCGTCATTCTATCACATGATCTGCTAACACTTCACGAATAACAAATTCAACTTCTTTTATTTAAGAGATGAAGTGGAAATTGTTCAAGGCACGAACAACAGTGAGATTGTACCAAAATAAAGTAAGTATTTATTCTAAGAAAATTTTCAACATTAGGGAAATGATCTTGAAAACGAAAAATGTTGTACTAGTGATCTTATACCTGATGAATCAGATGGTACCTTATATCATCATAAATCTATGGATTTGTGATTACGGGCTTTTCTATAGCCATGTTCTCTACTACTCTCCATCAGAACATGATGGTTAGATTTCTCTTCTATATCCATATTTTCACCTATGTGGAAACCCAGTGATTAGTTTATTTGGGTAACCGTTATGTTTCATAATTTTGTTTTTAAAGATTGGTTTTGGTATTCCTTTTTACTATGCGGGTTTCTATTAAAGAAACTTTTGAATAGTAAACTATTTATAACCCCGACGAATTTCGAGGGCGAAATTCATTTTAAGGGGGGAAAAATGTAACAGCCCGAGATTTTATGAAAAATATTCTTTTTAATTTTATTAATGTCTTGTGGTGTACGCTACACCAAAAGGATCTTGCACAACACACATCCTTGACTTGCCTTGCATTACACACAAGCGTGACCTTCCTCGATAGCGTGTGTAGTACGCAATACCGAGTTTCACTAAACAACGATATGCTATTAAAATATTATTAGCCGATATGAATAGTAATAACCACCTTTTAAAATATTAGAAATTTTAGCTCTCAAAATGGACTTCATTTTTGGATTCGGAGTATCCAATTTAGCCTAAGGTGAAATTTTGGTACTTTTCGGATAACTTTCATATTCTGATGAATAGTGAAAATTACTAAATTTTAATTAAAAACAACTTTTTTAATCGAAATAATTAATAGTGATAAATTATTAATTTGAGTGGTTTTAAATTATATTTAGAATATATTTTTACAATTTAATACAATGTTGGTCATTGGATGTAATTTCACATTTAATCCAGTTATAAACTAGTGTCAATCTTTTGATAGTTATTATCTCTTAAAAAAACGCTATTTGTTTTGACGAAAAGAATTAATTTTTAAATTATTTAATGCAACTGATATGTTTTGAATTTGGTAAAATAGACATCATTTTTTAGTTCATAATATCAAATATAGCTTAGGCCTAATTTTTGGTATTTTTCTGAAAACATTCAATTTTCGATGAATAGTGAAACCACTATGTGGTAGGTTAAAAAAACTGAATTTTTTATAAAACATAATTTTACCGCTTCTGTGAATGGAATTTCAAAAATCCGAGAGACACGATTGATGTCAGTAACTAAAATGTGGTTCAATGATATGAAAATAATTTTTGGTGAATAGTAACTTTTTACTTTTATTTACCACGGTTAAAAGTAAATAGGGTAATTATGGGTAACAATGATATTAATATTACCCTAACACATGTCCTAATCCTATTGGACAAGTGTATCTCGACCAAAAACAACCTTAAGTGTAAAATATTATCATTTAGGCCCACTTGGATTAGATTAGTACATTTATTATTATTTAATTCAAAGAAGAGTTAAAAGAGTTAAAATCAATGTTTATTTACTAAAACATTTTTAATATAGGGTTATACATAAGATAAATTCGATTGTAAATATTCATTAGAAAGCTAAAAAAAGATTTACTACATAATGGTATTTTATTTGTAATTTTTAGACATCAAATAAGTTAATTTATTTATGACACAAAGATGATGCAGTAATTATCTTATTAATGAAATATTGACATAATTGATATTATAATTACCAAAATAAATGACTTCCACTAAATTTCTAGGTTACTAGGATATATTAGTATTGATTTAATCAACTTGGTTCGAACATATAATTCTGTTATGACTTTCACAAAAATCATATATCAAATAGTGTCAAAATTGACACTAAATAGTTTTTAAATCAAATATTATATTATTAATTGTTATTTTATTCCTAAAAATCGAAGGTTCGGCCAAATGACTTAGATAAGGATATATATATTAATAATAAACAATTTGGGGTTCTTTTGGCATGTTATAGTAAGTTTATTAAATATATAGTGAAAGAAAACAAAAAGACACGGTAAAAGTTAAATTATTTAACTTAGAGTTAAATCTAATTGATAAGGTTAAAATAATACCCTAAACTTGTCTAAATCCTATTGGTTGATAGGATTTCGACCCATCCCCACATTAGCTTCGAAATAAGACCCTTTGGAACCATTATAAACCGATTTTGACTTTAATATAAAATAATATTTTGAGATATTCCTAAGGTGCCCCTCTCCTCCCTTATAAAAGAGAACCTCTTCCCCCTCCTCCTCACACCAATTTGAGCACTCAAGCTTGGCCAACCCCTGCCAAAATCCCTTCTCCACTTCCCTAGAATAATCCTAGAGGTCCTGGTCTTCTTCAAAGATCAATCATAGTTCCCTAAGTGGAGGATTTAAAGAGGCGTTCCAAAGAAGCGGAGCTTCGGACACGTACAAAGCAAATCGGACCTAAGGTAAGGGAAGTATCACAATCTCACTTTTATCTGAGATTGTTTTTACATTGGTAATTACTGGGGTGTATTTTATCATCCACATACATGTTTCTTCAATATGTAATATTATTTCCATCCAACTACAATTGTTTAAATCCAAATTTACCCTTCTGTGAGTTTTTAGTAAAAAATATGAAAGGAATCTTTGGACGTTTTTCATACGAGGTGCTTTTTGACATTTCCGAAAAAAGTACGAAGAATGTTTTTTTAACTTATACGGAATGAATGGATTTCTAAAAAATTATTTCCAAGAAGCTTCCTTTACAAGTATTCAAGTTTATTTTTAATCAACTTCTTTTAGTTTAAAATTGTATGACATGTTAAGAAAGGAAAAGTGTTTTTGAAGTAGAAAGGATATTTTCCTCAAGAATGAAGTTCAAGTATTTTATCAAAATTATTTTCCATCTAAGATAATAAAAGGGTTATGTTTTTATCCCTATTATTACATGGATTTGATTATGTTGTGATGGAAACATTTTTATGAATTCCTTTATCTTATATGAATTGTTTTATGATGTCATGTTGTTTAAGAATCCCATTTTTATTACATGGGTTATGCGATGATGTATGATTTATGATTATGTGGCACACATAAGAAAGGATTAATTATAAGATGGGTGGGACCTATATCTCCCTCCAATGCATTGGGTAAAGATTTTATATCTCATGAGATAGACAGGGCTGGAACAGTAGGTTATACCGGTTCAGTGAAACAGGACTGAAACAAGGGTTACTCGATTCAGAAAGGGACTTTGTCCACTAAGATAGTCTTGGCAATGAGTCTTGACTAACAAGAAATGATTTTCTATGATTATGTATGAATGCCACAAAGTTTCATGTTTTAAGTTATGATTAGTGTGATTACATTTCACTGCCATGATTTACCCCATGTTATGAAATTATGATCTCTTTTGCAGGTTAAGATTTCCAAAAGTTATGTGCTTATGTATATGATGTTATTGATATTTCTTTTGTTTACCCTTACTGAACATTTTAGCTCACCCTTTTATGTTTTCTTTTCCCCAGGATATAAAGAAAGGTTTTAGGTAAAAAAAAGGAAGATCTTTATGGGAGATTTTGATGATCTTTCACCACGATTAGAAGATTATATTCCGAGTTTCCAAAGACACTAAACTATTACGATCCTTGTGTGTGTGTTTTTTGTTATGTACTATGTATTCCGCCAATGTAATGTAATGTCCATGTACGTTAAGCTTCAGGTCTCTACAGTATACCCTTATAAATCACATGACGTACCCTTACATAGTGGTTTATTTACACATACATGGCATGTAAAAAAATACATACAACCTTTTGTAAGAGATTGATTACCCTTACAAAACCTTGGAAAATAAAGTATAACCATTATGATTCGTATAAAAAACTGGGTTACATTAACGCACGAGCTAGGTGATCCTTACACAACTCATGCCTTAGTCATACATACCACATGAAAATAGGGCCTTGATCTTTTGTAACCCATGGAAAAATATGATAACATTTATAAAACATTTTAAACTAAGGGGTCAGACTCACATAACCTATATAATGTCACTTTTACCCTTACATAGCATGTTAAAAACACCATACGTATAGGTAGATGGAATTTTAGAATTATGTGTATGCCCATGGACATACATTAGGGTAAGATTAAATGTGAAAATTATTAAATTATAATTAAAATAACTTAACAATTATATGTATAATATGTTCAAAATATAATTGAAAAATATTAGATGTTTCAAAACACTTCCAACACTTCCAAAAAAATGAAATGCTTACAACCAAATAACGCAATGAAAATAAAAAACTAGGAAGTTACAATTCCACCAAAATACAAATCATTATTCCCCTAGAAAGTGATCAGGAATATAGACTCATAATGAGAGAAATCCCCTACATAATAAAAATTTTATTTTTTCCCCCATCATGTGGATATTCCATCTATATTTCCCCAATACACCAATTAGAGAGATTGATTTACTATAAAGTACCATATCTTAATGATCTATAAACAAAACTAGTAACAAAAACATTAAGGTTTGAGCTTTATGGAATTAATTCATAGGTACCTACTAGAAATTATAGCCTCAAGAAAACCATGAAGTCTCAAATCTATTCAATCGAAATTTTCAATCCTTTCTACCATAACCATTTCTATAATAGAGAATTCATGATCTGATATCATGAATCAATTTATCATTTCCTTAATCTAATCCCTTCCCAAAATAGTATTCTATGATTGAAAAATTTCAAATTCTATAGATTCACTATTCAATCATCCATAACAGAATGAATAATAGTACACCAAAATGACAGGTGAGTGGTATTCCACTCTAGTTTTCTAAATAGAATTGAACCATGAAACATGTTAAAAAAATAACCATCTCTGAATGTCCACTATCACTGATGTATCATGTCGTGGAATATTATAATAACTCTAATGTTCATGGAGAAACTGGAACCATTTACCTGATTCATAAATTCACTTCTAATATCAACCGAAACAACTATCTACCGTTGAATACAGAAACTACCTTCAAGAGAGTGAACACAAAACCTTGAGGACTTTCAACTATAAAAAGATAAATAAATAATTGTGATCTATATATTCTTTGTGATTGAGTATAATCTGATATGAGAAGGAAGAACCAAATTTATCATAATATGATAAAAAAATTACATTAGAGACTAAAATAGATGACTTTAAGTTCCTAAAAATGATCCCTGAGAATCCCTCCTTATTTTATTCATTGTCAATTATGTCGATAAAACCCAACTCAATGCGTATATGACCATGAATCAGATATTAATCCTAATACCAAAATCACTGATCGGAAATCACTCAACCTCGTATCTCTATAATAGGATTAGATTACCTTGGGTAAAAATTCACTCCATACAATTATGATTTAGATATATGAT
Organism: Viscum album; assembly: GCA_963277665.1. Lineage (NCBI taxonomy): Eukaryota > Viridiplantae > Streptophyta > Magnoliopsida > Santalales > Viscaceae > Viscum > Viscum album. Next base: position 2,038,026,933 of record OY728156.1, read on the forward strand.
TAACATATATCTGATGGAATGGTAGCACAATATTCTAATAGAATATACAATTCCATTCAACTAATGGTAATTGTGAGATAGATTCATTACATGTATAAATAATTTTTGAAATCATTATGTTATCACCCATTTTCTAACAAAAATTAATTTCTCAACTAAATTCCTGTTGATTCATAGTGAAACAGAAAATACCAAACCCGACTTATCATTTAATAACACTATCTCTATAATAAACATCATTTATTACCTTTCGAAGGAGTCCATGTTTCATGATTTTCGAATACCAGGATCTAAGTAAAAAAGGTTCCTAACATGGATCTCCCAACCATTTCAGTTTAAACTAAAATGGTAAAACACAATACACATGAGGCTACACTTATTAAAAAAAGGAAACCCCCAATATTTATATCCATAACCAAGGGGAAACAATATTATCTCACTATATACAAGAAACCTAGAGGTATCTAAATTAAGCATACAAAAAGGAACTACCCCTCATAGAATTCTAGTAGATCAACCTCAATGATAATTTTGAAGACATAATGGAGGATATCAAATCCAAAAAATCTTTCTTAACCAGGTGACAGATCAAACAATGACATTCCACAATAATAAATAGTATGCCTCTAGTCTTAGTATATGAAATTGCATCTATGGTAACTCTAGTTTAGAAATATAAACCCCATGGTCCCCACTATCTGACCAATAATGTCATATCACTAATTGATATCTCTATCAAACCAATCAAGAAACCAAATTGCATTACCCTACACAATCTAAAGGATCAGGTTATAAGAATCCATGTTAGAGATTTCACCGTAATTATATCCTATAGAAAAATGTTGACACAGTGAAATGAAACAACAAGTCATGAAGTAACTCAGGATGAGAACTACTCTCAATGAAATATCCAAAGGAAGATACCTGAGATCTGAACATTTCTATCTCAAAATTTCAACCACCCTAAAACTTGAGATTTTGAATATGAAGGTTTTAACACACAAATCACTTGGTACACCTAAAATTTCACCCTTATTAAGGAACATAAGAAAACCAAGAATACCATTCCTTAAATACATATATATCAAAATGAACATATATTCCCCCTTGTTAGGAAAAAAAATGAAAATGTTATTACTCACCATAAGGTCCTCCAACACTATAACATCATGAGGGAGGAAAAAATCATACCACTCCATACAACGTTTGTGAAAAGAAAATGAGATGAGAAAATATGAGAACTCTTGATTAAAGTATCGCAATTCAACTCAAGACCTCGTTAGAAGACTCACTATAAGCATACAAGAGGAGAAATCCAACTGGTCATGTCGTTTAGAGAACATTGGCTAAACCCTACACCAAATAATGGGATATTCTAAAAATACTATTCACCTATGTAAGTAGACACTCTAAAATATACTATACCCTCGGTATCATATCATAAAAATGGTAATAAATTAAATAATGTAATAAAGAAGAGTCTGACTGGATTGGAGATGGTTTTTCATATCCTATGAGCCTCCCTATAAGAAAGAGTCTACTCGCTAGAAGAAAGAATCTAATTTCATTCATAGGGAAACTATTACCTCAATATCATGTCATAGAATAAGAATAAAATAAAGTATGTAATAAACCATCAAGGAATTTATCTATAAAATAAATAAATAAAATATTAGAATTTACATACAATAAACCAACAAATGAGCCCCCAAAGCTTTAATCCAAACGAGGGTATTTCTATAGGATATAAACAAATAAATAATACATAAAAATCTCTAGATTTAGTTTTGATCCCACCTCCATCTCAATGCTTCATGGCTCTACCATCCACCACAGGTCCCTTACACTTATCTAGATCTCTAGACAAGGAATCCACAAGAACATAAAAAGTTTTAATTGGGGTTCGAGTAAATCATACAGTAGGTAACCACTGATGAATCCTTAAAATTTTTTCTCATGTATAATAGGTTCATTCCATGACAATAGAAATTTCATAAACAACAATAAAAACATGTAGAAAATGAAAACTGGTCACCTACGAACTAACCAATACACCATGACTACCAACTATAACAACTACAACTCCATGTTGGAAAGAATATTAATATATTTGATGTACTCACGAAATAGATATGAGTCTAGTAATCATGATACATTGTATCAACTAAGAATAATAAATTCCATGTTCTCGACATCTACTGTATATCAAAATATCATGATATTTTACATCCACTAGGCATTGAGGAAATTTCATCATGGCATACTACAGTAATTATGTGTCTCTGAATTGTTTGTAAAAACTACTCAAAATTCACTATGTATAAATTGATTCCTATTCTCTTCATCCAATATAAATCGAGTGATCATTCTACTCAGAATCCACTATTCCTTGGGTAACATTATCCATGAAATAAACTAGACATTGATTTTATCACATTATAGACATGAGTCATTTTTGTATCCCAACCCTAATTATTTGATCCATTTTCTCCATCGTCACAAGTCATGAACTCTCCTCCTCTAAGAGATAAAAATGTTGTAATTTTCCATTATTTTTAGGCACTAAGACCTGTACCTCTAGGGGGATACATACCAAGGTAGAGCATGCATTCAAGTACAACATATCATCATGTGTAATTAGAAACATAAAATACATGGATCATCATCAAATATAAACAAACAATCTGTGTATATACTCATGGAAATAAGTATCGTATATTGTTATCATGGGCTAGGAACAAACCATGGTCAGTTTGAAATGTCACTCGTGTTGGTTCCAGATAATACATAAAGCATATTCCGAATCTCCATGGGATGGGGACAAATACATTCACATCAATATATAAAACAATGTTAATAATTTTACCCTGAAAGGTAATAAAATATGTATGAAATATTAAAAAAATAATATTTAAAATCATCATACACCATGGATGAAAAATAAAAAAAAACTTAATATATACAATAAAATTTCAAAGAGGCTGAGTATAAAAGGAAAACCAATCAATGTAAGAACCAAATATACATATGAAAATATATCACCACCATTCCAAATCACTCTTATGGTGAAAAAATCCATGATAAGTATCCATTCCACTTGTCCCCCTTCACTTTACATGCAATCAAAAAAACTAGGGGCTATAAACACCCCAACCAAAAAAGTTGGGCGTGAGCACTAAATCTTAATAGGATTCCACAAAAAGAATATATATTGTGTCTATTCCTATGAATCCATTTTTTATATATTTAAATCTAAAACGAGTTTGTAAATCCATTTCAATATAAAAACCATTTTTTAAATTTTACTTGGGTTTTATTTCTAATCATTTTATATTCAAATCCAAAAGAAATTGAATGTAAATAAGAAGTATGAATAGTGGTTGGTTATGAGAAGAACAATATCCCAAAATATAAAATGGTGATCATATACATCATGATGTAGAAAAGAAACCATGATAATATAATCCATCCTAATAGAATAACGTAATTAGTCTAAAACCATAATATTAACATCTGATTATATAAAAAATGTTACATAAGTGAAATCTTCTAGCATGAAATAAAATTGGGATCTATACTATGGGAATAAAAAACTGTGAATGATATTTTGGGAAGTGAATAATAAAAAATCAAATCCTTATTAAGAGTTTGTTTGTATCAAGATATTGATCTTCAACCACAACATCAAGAGAACCTATAGAAAATACAAAGTGTTGTTATACACTATGGTTTATATGTACAGTCCCAAGGGTCACGAGTGTTCCCATGTTCCATGTTTCCAAAAAATGATATTAAACCATACTCATAATTTTAAAATAAATTTTCAGAAGCTAAGTATCATTACTAGCATTCATTGAAAATCTATTTTAGAATGAAATATACCATTTAGGATTTCTATCAAACCCAAAAAGTGCATAAATTATTTTTAATGAATTAATCCATTTAAAAACATTTTTGACAAAAATAACGCATGACTAAATTTAATAAATAAGCTTCCTCATATATTTCAAACAAAATAATTAAATTAATCTACTTGAAGGGAAAAAAAGTAAACCGATTATTTTATCAAATATTACCAATAGAATTATCAAGAAAACTTTTTATTTCATGGGTATGTACCAAATTATAGTGTCACCCACCTCAAAAAAGTTTGAAAACCAAAATGTAGAAAAAAATACCCAACCAGGAAGAGAAACTTACAATAATAGGTGAATTTACACGCATACTCTCTATGAAAGAAAAACCTCAAAACCATCATATTTCTTCCCAGTAGAGAGGGAAAAAATTGTTAAAACTCTTCTCAAGAAGATACCATGAAATTAAGAGAAGTGAAATTTCGTATATTTTAAATAAATAAAATACTGAGCATTCTAGTTTTCGTCACTAAATATACCACAATTTATTATACTATTTAATTTTCTTTTAAATAAACTCGTATCTATTGGGAATTTAAAAACACTCAAAAAGAGGTTAGTAACATTTAATCGGTGAAAATAAATAATTTTCATTGATTTTATATCCTTTAAAATTTATTTAAGGTGTTATAGGCCTTTCCTAAGAAGAAGAAACTAAAAATAATATTTATAATTATATTTTTTCTATAAAGTGTCTTAGGTAAGGGTAACATGGTTTTTCACTTAACCATATAACTATACCCTTATGAAACCATTGATGATACCATTGTCCCATCATGAAATTCAAGTTTAAACTTATACAATAATGGATTACCCCTAAAAAATTCTAAATTACCCTTACACAAATCTGGATTACCCATAAACATGTTTGGATTACCCTTATGTATGAATTTTAAATAAGGGACTTAACCATATGTAGAACATGAGTTACCGTTGTGAAACATAGCTTTAACTTTATAAATCTTATGGAATCTCTGATAACACATACACTACTTTAGAGATGACCCTTATGAAATCCAGCACCCTTACACAAATACCCTTACACAAACAGATAACCATAAAAAATCCCAGGGTTACCCTTATGCAACACAAATAAAATCTAGTTCAACCTTATGCAGTTTATGATGTACCATTACAAATCATCTTATTTACCCTAACAGAACCAATAAAAAGGAACACTACCCTTCCATAATATTTCCATTAACCTTCCTCTAAAATGGTAATCACATGTTAAATTTTACACAATATATAAAATAACTGGTTTATATTTACAACAGGATTGGTGTCCCTTACATATAATATACCTTACCATACACAAAACATTAATATAGGGTCTTACCATTATGTAACCCATGGAAAATTAGGGTTATCTTTATGTAAAATTTTAAACCAAGGGGAACCATTTCATAAGCATTAAAAACTCAATTTTACCATTTCATGACACTTTATACCCCCTATAAATAGTTAACATACATTTTACCATTACATAGGCCCTATTCTATATTAAAGTGAATGATTAAATGTGAAAATTAGTAAATTACCATTAAAATAAATTATCAAATAAATCCAAAATATGTTCTAAAGAGAATTTAAACACTCATGTATGTTTCAAAACATCTCTAACACATACAAATAGAAATAAAAAATCTCCACTAAAGAATGTAATCAAAATAAAATTTATTCATTACAACTCCCCCACAATAAATGATTTCTACCCACAAAAAAGTTTTCATGATTCTAAACTCACTTAGATAGAATGCCACTATTACATAAATAAATATTTCTTTTCCCGCATCATGTAGATATATGATTTAGAATACCTCGTTAAACATATTAAGGATATTGATTTGCCTCTCAATAAATTATCTTGGATATCCATTAACTGAAGTGGATACAAAAATAGATCCTACCAAAGACTGAGATCCTATTGTATTGATAAATACCTTTCAGAACTCTGAAGAAAATTATAGGTAGCTACTAGAGGTGATCGACATAATAATACCATGGATCTTTACATCACATTAAGCATAACATTTAGGATTTTACATCATGACCATTTCCCTAGAATTAAAGACATGATATTACTTGAAAAATTAAATTTATGATCACCTGAATTGTATCTCATTCCTAGTTACGAGTATGAGGTGGTATAATTATGAATTACATGGATTATTCTATCTAAATGCCATATTATAACAGATATGGATACACTAAACTGGGTTTTATGTGGTGTTTCGATCTACTTTTGTAGTAGGCATGGAATACTAACACAAATTATCTGATTGATTAGATTTCTCGGGCCACTATAATTGATGTCTCAAATCAGGACACATCTTGACAATCCCAAAGTTCATAGTATATCTATAACTATGTTTAAAATATGTGAACTCCTTTCATAGAACAACTAGAAAAACCAAATCCTTTTGAAGACACAAAGTACCATCAGGTGACTAAAACCCAAAGCCTAAGGTTCACCAACCATTAATGGTTATATTACAATTCTTGGAACTGATATTTGATTCCTTCAAGATCAAATTTGGTTGCACAAATAAAATCCATCTTCCCCACACGATGAGCACAGAATAATATTAGATCTTTAAACACAACCATGTACATTTCTACAATAGGGTCCCCTAAGGATCTCTCATCCTTTAATTCAACACTAACCACATTAGTAAAATCTTAATGAATGTATCTATGAAGACACATCCAACTCTAAAATTTTACACAATATAGAAATGAAAAATATTAAATCGCATGACCCAATATTTCTATAATAGGATCATATTCTTCTAGGTGAAGGTACAGTTCATACACTTATGATATGAATATATCATAAACTTCTCTATAAGGGGTTGGTCTCATAATCATTTGAGATAATGCATATATTCTTTCAATTCATGGTCATATTGATAGAGGTTCATTCCATGAAGGCATAATTGGTAAAATCATTAAGACATCACCCCTTTTTTATATAAAGACATATCTCAACTCCATGCATGAGGCTTAATAGGGACATTGACAATGATTAACTAGGCTTAGTAAGAACCAACAATATATATGAAGTTATCTTTACTCCTAGAATTTTAAAGGAGTAATGTGTTCCATATTATCAAACATGAGGCTCTAAAATAACAGAGACCAAAAATAGGTCTCCCAGCCATTTATATTTAGTCTAATTGGGGTGGTAACAATCTTATTCATTGATAAAAGATAGTATACAAATGTTATATGAGGATTCACATGTCAAACAAATGAATGTTACCAGATTTCTATAAAACCCGAAGGAAAATAGTATGCTCTCACAAGGATTATCCAACAAAGGGGGAACTAGAAAAATATATTGAAAAGGAACTATGCCCTAGAAACGTCCAAAAGACCAACCTCAAAGATCATTAGGATGGAATATTGTAGAATATTAGATCCAACACATATTGAATAACCATGAGAAATCTCAAACAAATACATTCTTTAGTCTGAAAGGACATGGCTAAAGTCTTGGGTTATGAAACTAAACCTTTGGTAACTCATGTTTATAAATCTCAAAAAATTGTTCACTTCTATACAACTAATAATAAAATAAATCCAATGGATCTATCATCTTAATTGACAATGAAAATAAATCCTAATACCCATTCATAATTCGTAGGTTTACCAAATCAATAACAATAAGTGTTAACACTTGGGGAATATTTCACCACATTGCTTTCCCATGGAATAATACTCATAGAGTGATATGATATAATGATTCATGAAGAAAAATAGAACATATACTACCTTCAATGGGGAAACCCCCAGAAGAAATCAATGATCACCTTGAAACAAGGCTATTAGAAAATACAAACCACACTAAAAGTAGAGAGTACAAACTCGAAGGGATCAACACTCAAAATATTGGATACTCCTAAGATTACACTCTTCTAAAGGAATAAATGAAAATCATGAGGGGGGGGTGAAAAATCTCTCCCCTTCATTCAAAGTCGTAAACTGACTATAGATATGATAAAATATGATTTCTCTCAAGGAAATAATCTCACTATAACTCATGTCATCTCTAGAAGATTCACATAGACTATAGAATAGAAGATCTTTATCTGATCATTTCCTTTATATCACATCAGATAACCCTTATATACTAGAATGGGCCTAACCTATCATGAAATTAATCAAAAAAAGTAAACAATTTATAGGAGATTTCAAAATGAACACTTTCCGAGAGTAAAAAATTCTTACAACTATTTTTAAACCCACCAAAAAATATAATATGCATTTTATAAATGATCAATTTAATATGTAAACATCATTAATTACATTATAAAATTATTCAATAAAGTGAATCATTTCAGAACTACAGAATTATTAGTAATAAGATGAAACCATTTATTTAAAAATAAATAAATATTATTAAAAAAATCAATTGTGAGAAATCATTTAATGAAAAATTATTCACCAATATGTAAATCAAAACATTTTCCCAGAAACCATTTTTAATTAAATATTTCTACAAACATGATCTATAAAATAATATACATTTCAAATGCATGGAGAAAAGATTCACTTTTTCTAAAAAAGTTGTTTCCATGATATAATTTTATTGAATGTTCCAATTATATCATCCCTATACACAAAATACCAAATACATCAGGAAAATAGATTCATGATATCAAAATATCCTATGATCCAATTTTATTCATTTCCCATGTATGAGTCCCACCGAAAATACAAACAATATGGTATTAAAATAAAAAAATAATGGGGATTAAATTTCATTGATGACTAAGCTAATTATTTGATGACCATGTTTTAATCATGAAACAACCCCTTTAATTCTTTCCCAACCAAGTTCCCAATATTTGAATTATTTTCTATTCCATATATATATATATATATACATTATCAATTTATTCATTTTAATAGTTTACTCTCCAAATCCTAAATAACACCCAATAAAACCAATACATGCTAATGTGGGACATTAGTCATATTATCCAATAATAACTCACAAAAATAATTAAACCATAAATAAATCATGAATATCCATGATAACTAATGTGGCAGCACAAAGGGTAGTGATCAAGAACATACTCATCACGTACACATTGAGTTCTGAAAATTCATATCCCTAGTTTACCATAGACCCTGAACCAATCACAGGAGGTGTTATCAGACTTCTATATAAGTATGGATCTAGTAACATTTTATAATAATCCTATTTAGGTCAACCTGACACATCACCCACAATGGATCAACACAAGACTAGAAGCATGTTCCCAATCACCACATGCTAGTTATATGAACATATGTATAAATATGTAAAATAATGGGATTTATTTTATTCTAAAATATTATAAAACATGTCTCATGTAGAAAAAAATTAGACATGAAACCAGATCATATCATGGAAGAAAAATACACATACAAATTATATAAAACGAAAAAACCAAATAGGTTTAGCCTGAAATAAATCCCAAACAATTGAAAGACCAAGTCTCTGTGTGGAAATATTTCACCACCATCCCAAGTCACTCTGAAGGTAGTAACAACAAATGAAAGCTTACAGACCACATGATTTCCTTCTCTTGTCCTACAAATTAAAAATTTAATTCTGAAATTCCCAATTGAAATATCAGGGTTTTAGAAATAAATATTATTATGATTCCACCAATGAATATATATGATGTATATTACCATGAAACAATTAGTTTTATCTTTCAAAAAAATGATTTTTTAAATCCATTTCAATATAAAAATTATTTTATAAAATTTATGTTAGTTTCATTTAAAACTATTTATTCAAAGCTACAAGAATATGAATGTAAATAAGAATGATAAAAATTATGAATTAATAAAAAAACTATATCTAAAATGATAAAATGGTGATTATAATATTTTTTTATAGAAAATAAACCAACATAAATCCTTGCAATTTGAGAGTTCCATATCCATGACCAGAAATAATACGATAAACTTGTGAGTATATAAAACATGTTACATAATTGAAACAATCATGAATGAAATGAAATTTTTCTCTAGCCTATGGGAAACAAAAGTAAAAAATTCTATGCATAATATATATACAAGTGAATACTTATGATCACATGCCATGTAACCAGTATATTAGTATCATGCTACCCATCTTCTACCAAAACCTCATGGGAAGATATTGAAAATAAAATGTGGTGTTACAAATAGAAAGGTTTATATGTCAATCCCATTGTTCAGAAGTATTCCCATGTTCTATATTTCAACAAAAAACAGAACATAATCCATACTCACAATTTTTCAGAACACTTTCCCATGTGAAGTATCACCAACCCAATGCACTATAAATATAATTTAGAAAAAGTCCATCATTTAGGAAATTTTTTAAAACACAATGTGTGCAGCAAATGTTTTTAAAAAATAATGCCTTAAAAAAAATTCAAATAACCAAAGATAGAATTTTAGAAAAACATTAACTCCCAAATTAAAAATAAGATAATTAAATAAATACACTAGAATAACATAAAATAAAACATATTATTTTCACTAATAAAATTAAATGAATTATTAAAAATAGCTGATATGTCATTGGTTAGTGCCAAACCACCTCAACCATTGTTGAGAACCCCACATGGAAATCACAACTAGTAAGGAATAGAGATCTACAAAAGTATATAGAAGTAGATAAATTATGCCCAAATTAAAAAAATACCAAACCCTTCTCATTTTTCCCAATACTGAAGAATAAAACAAATCCAAATTCATACCAATAGAATACTATGAAATCAAGAGTAGTGAAGTCATGAATATTTAAAATAAATATAATACCACACATTCTAGTTTGTATCATTAAAGAGACCACAAATTTAGAACGCTATTTAATGTTCCTTTAAATTTATTTATAACTATATGGTATTTAAAAACTCCCAAAAAGTCATTAAAAACTATTTAAATGAAAAAATATATAATTTTATTTGAATTTAAATATCTTAAAATGTCATTAAGGTGTTATATTTTGTTATATAGAAGAAGAAACAAAAAATATTATTTTTATATATTTTATTCCAAAAAAGTGTATAAATAATGGGTATCATGGTTTTACCCATTCACAAATCATTATAATGTCATGTTACTATTGAATAAAATTACTTACCATTTTGAAAAATTGTTTTACACTCATGAAACTATGGTTTACCCTTATGAAATTTTGGATTACCATCATTCAAGTCAATATTTTCATTAAACAAGTCTTTAAAACTGGGTACATACCCTTATGTAGTTCATGGACTATGTTTACACAACTCGGCATTACATATATGTATCATTTTGGATTACCATATAACCCTTACACAACATAAGGAACAACCCTTATGTAATATTTCATCCTTATTAAACACCCCTTTCTCATTCTAGTACCCTTACTCTGGAAAAATATTAACCTTACATAGCCCATAGAAGTTTCAGTATACCCTTACAAAACACATGTAATACCCTTATGTAGATGTTACTTTAACATTTCAGAATCAATATACAAATAAAAATACTCATACATAAGATACCAATTATTTGTACATCATAAGGATAAATATAGGCTGACCAATATGTAGTCTATAAGGTTACCTTTCGCATATGGGATAGTTAACCCTTACATAGCACATACCTTACCCATACACAACACATTAGAAAATTTTCCTTTCCCTTATGTAACCCTTGGAAATATAGGATTGTCTTTAATTATGATTTTAATCCCTTGGGTTACCCATATGAAACCCTTTAAAAATATCTTTAACCTATCACCAACACCATAAACCCTCTACAAATATGGAATTTTTTTACCTTTATGTTGTAATTTGGACATATCTAAGGGTAAGATTAAACATGAAACATATTAAATTATCATTTGAATGACATATAAATAGAATACAATAGGGGTTATAATGATAATTTTAAAAAATGGATGTTTCATAACACCTAAAAAAAATTCTAAATCAAAAATTACATCATAACAAAATAATGAAATGGAAACAAAAAAACCAGGGTGTTAAAATGTAAAAGAGCATTCTTACGTACACCCTGCGTGGGAATCTCAATGTGCATGCAGAATTCAGGACCAAGGATACAGTGGAGGGAAAGGTTAATATGATGACGATTTTAAGAGAAGGAGGCTTTGAGATTGAGGCATTGATGGGACATACTCCGACCACTAGTAATCATTAAATTATCTACATATGATAAATTTGTTGGGATTACCACTTTGTGTGTCTTTTTATTTATTGTATGACATGTATTATTTAGTTTTTTTGGCATATATACTCTTGAATATTTACTTTATTATTAATTTTTTACATTTTTATTTATCCTAGGACATGTTACGGATTTTATAGTCTCCCCACTAATGGACAAAGACCCTCACTATTATTTTTTAGCCTCTTTCATATGGGGATGTTCATATGAGATCATGTGGCACTCTAGCTCAAACCTGATAGATTTGAGTTTCATGATCACTTCATTCCTATTAGATGATTAGAACATAAATCCCATAATTCAGAGTGGATGTTGAGAAATACGTACACATGATACATGAATCAGGATTACTAATGGATTTCATGGAGCATGTTCGACAACACCTACTAGATACTGAGTAGGATAATCATTTGATGAAAATTGGATGCCAAGAAAATGACTCACTCGTTACCCATTAGATGTTGAATATATTGCTTACTAAAATCACAGATAGATCTTTATTACTTTTGATATATTGAAATTAATTACAATATGGAGCCATAGCAGGTATAGTCGAGGCTCACAGTGTCACGGTTAGCACACAGGTACTTGGTTTTAGTTTTTTGTATGTTGTTATTTTTGTTTATCAATTTAAAATTAGCATAGATAAATTAGTTATAAATGATAATAATTATTAAGTGTACATTGGTGGTTTTCAACATAGCTTTGAACTCAAACACTACTCAGGAATTTAAGTGTGCTTATATATTCCATGACTAGAGATCCAGTGAAGGGAAAGGTCCCTATGTTGGATGGTTAAGATGTTGAACATAGATATTGAGTTATGTCTAGGATACAATTTGATGGTTCATGCATATTTATTTATATATTTATATACTATACATATACCCTAGTTTGTCTTACCACTGTAGGAACTCATTTTATATATTTTATTTTATTACAGGTGTACTCTTTTGATATGTTATTTTATGCTTGAAAAATATGATAATTTATTTTTTCTTTTATATATTACTTATGTTATGACTTGATATAATGGGTATAGCCTCTCCAAAAACATAATTCGATCCCCACTACTAGTCTACATCCTCTATTTCATGGGAAGGTATGCCTATGGTCATGTGGAACATCATCACGTACCTTGTGGCTCGGTTCAGAGTTACCCTTTTACAAAATTTGAAAATAGGTTCTCTCCCTTATAAAGATTATTACACCCTTATGCGGGATCCTAATTAACCTTATGTGGCCTTTAAAAAAGCATGTTTACCCTTACGCAGTTCCTTAGGTACCCTTACATAACCATTGAAAAAGTATAGTTACCCTCAGGCATCAACATAGGTACCCTTACAAGGCCTTAAAAAATAATGGATTACACTTATTGGACATTAATTAAATTACGATCCACTAAGGATAGTAGTAAAAAATAATTAAAACAAAAATGACCCAATTCTATAGGAAACCATACTATTATCATCTAGATACCATATACATGAGAAACATGGAAGGCGTTGTATTCCTTGCCCCTCACATCTCTGTGTCATAAACTCTTGAATCATAGAGAACAAACAAGTGATATGACTACCACTAAACCAATATCCATGTTTCATTCATAAATCTTTTTGGTTGGATATTATAAATGAGGTCATGAGTTTGATCTATATGGAAGGATTAATAAATACCCTATATATGTGGGGATATATCCTATCATGTGTCATGTGTTGATATTTCATGGAAAATTTTGGTGTGGTCTCTTTTGAATTTGAGAAATATGTACCTAAAAAGTTAACCGACTAGGGGTCGTTAGATTGAACTTATGATCCATGTACGTGTAAAACTATGTTACCTTTAAACAACCCTCATTTTTAGAAAAAAAATAATATTTTTTTCTTTTTCTCCTAGAAAACTAATAATACCTATTCATCTATTTTGAATGCTTGAGATCATGGGAGTTCAATTCTTATGAAATTTTAGATGTTTTACCTCCTTTCAATAGGGTTTTATACCATTTAAATTTATTATTTCATTAAAATATAGAATTAAGTAGTGATTTTAATTTGGTTTTTATGCTACAAACTAGAATTACACCTGTATTTCCTTTTAATATTAATAAACCTCCACTACCCTCAGTTGTATATTTTTCATTTGAGAAGAATTTTGGCCAATATACTACATATTCCATATATCATTTTTATTCATTATCACTGGGGAATTCAATGGAATAGAATATGGACTATTTATCTTGTATCATTTGAGACTTGAATTTTCATTGAATAGTTTAGTGTTAAGAAACCATGAAACTCATCTAAGCTAGGTTTTTTAGTACATTGGTTATATCCAATGTAAGGTTGGATATTATTAAAAATTTATATGGCTTATTTTGAGAAAATTATTGTTTTAAATTAATTGCTCAGGTTTACTTGGGATTAAACAGATGTTTTAAAAGTGTATTTTATTTAAAAACATTTTATGAAATATTTGTATTTGATGAAATTCCCAAATGAAAGATTTTATTGAAAAATGGATTTTAAGAGAATCAAAGTGGAGATACTTCCCTGGTGAAAATTTTCAATAGAGTAATTAATATGATTAATGTTTTTTTTTCATGACAACGTTTCACATTGGAATATTTTGTAACCTTGTGGTTAGATATATGATTGATATTAAAAAACTGAGGAAGGACTCAATATTTCTTTGATTCAATTTTTAGAATAAGATTACTTGTATTTAATATATTCCAATTGGATAGAGAAAAATGGTATTTCCTGAATGATGGTTTCAATTATATAACATGATTTTTTACTCACAAGTTTATCTTTTTTTCATGTGGAAATGGAACTCAAATACTAGTTTATTTTACCAAGGATTCCATTGTGTACTACTCTTATATTCTAAACAAGTCGTCTTTTTTATTGTGATGGTCAACATTACTACCCACTATTTAGTATATTAATTTGTATTTATAATATTTTTTATTTTAATATGGTATGTTTTGATACCAAAAAATGTATAATAAAATGGGTTTCATATGTAAACAGATTTCTTAATTAGTTTCTAATTCTTGAAATAGCAATTATAAGACGTTATACTCTTTATAAATTCATTACTGCTACCCTATTGGGATCTATGTGGACACCATAATTTTTATCTTAGGTGGTTGTAGAGAATTTTTTTCAAGAGTTTGGTAAATGGAAGGGTGTCATGTAGTTTAATTACTTCTCTCATGTGTCATATTCATTGTGTGATATATTGGAGGTGAGAGATATACATTTAGGGGCTTTTATTTTTCTTTCATTGTTTTATTTTGAGGTTTATCCATTTGTATTATTGTATTTTTTACCATTTAAATGTTATCTTCTTCATCATTTTTCAGTATTGGATTATCAATTTTTGGATATAAAAGTGACTTATTTGGATCTTATTTTGATCTCTAGTTGTGGTGGTCTATCTTGATTGATTTATCTTATTGACTAGAGTTGGATAATTACAAAATGGTATCTATGGGGATCCTTAGTTGTAAGTGTTTTCACAGTACATGGGTTTTGACTAGGTATATTGTTATATGGGAGTTAGGGCTATCATAATTTATGTTGTAAGTGAATAAGGGTTCCTTTCTAGTTCTCCTTTCTATATAAAACAGAGTTTCCAATGGTGGGAAGTGATTTTTAATCAATATTTAGTTTGGTTTTTGAGGTTATTTTATAAACTCTTCATAATTTTATTTAAATTTTAGGTTCCTTTTTATGTTTTCTGTTTCTTTCATTAATCAAATAATATTTTTAGAATTATTCTTGTTTAATTTTTTTAATATTGATTCATAAAAAATTTAATTTGATTTTGGATTTTACCTTAAACTAATTTTCTATTACCTTTAGTGCTAAATTAGATAACTAATCCTAGAAGATTAATTTTTAATCTAAGAGGAGAAACTGAAAAAATAATATATCTATTTTATTTTACCTCTTATATATCCTTAAGTGGTGGAAGTCATTGTCCACACTATTTAGACTCTGTGTGAGAAAGGTGTTAGAAACCAAGGAGAGAAAATGTATAATTGATCAAAATTTACAATGAATAATACACCAATTTCCCATAGTGAAAATGGAAATGGGAATACAAGGAGTCACTCATGAATGTTGAAATAATATTCCATTCTCTAAAAACTCTAAGGATACTATATTGGGGTTTCCAATTATATGATTTATGTATTTTGAAGAAGATGAAGGGACTATATCATGTAATCAAGGTTACAAAAGGATCTCAAATAGAAAATAATCAAGAGAATCTTCAACTAATAAATCTTTCCTTTATTTTATTGGTAAAGACAAAAAAAATTTCTAACCGTAGAGAAAATGGAATTTTTCTTTATGGATTATTCCCCTAGTTTCACCATGATGGTTCACCTAGAACCCAATCCTGATACTAACAATTAACTCAATGTTTAGAGGTTTGAGATGGGTCTGGGGGATGATATTTGGTCAATGATTATTGTATTATGTATATTTTCATTTTTTAGTTGGCTAATAAATTATCTATATATGAGTTATACAATGCTAGGAAAACAATATTAGGTTGGTAATCAATTGCTATATAGGTAGCAAAGGTGTGACTTATTTCCAAAATAAGAAGTGGAAGGGTGAATATTTTTCTTTGGTACTAGTTTTTTATTCTTCTTTAAGAAATTAGAATGTGGTTTTATACAAGGGTGGGAGGCCTCATCAGACCAAGACTATGTGAATAAGGGCACCCTAAATTTTTCATAATTGTTGATGATCCAAAATTCAAAGAACATTTTTCATAAAAATGACCCAAGGGTGAAAGGATGGATGCAATCTAACTAACGGATCATAGGTTTTTTCTGATGAATCAAACGGTGGTGGTTCTCAGTCCCATTCCAATGGGAATACTCATGCTGTGAAGAAAGAGCAAGGAGGAGATGAGGTAATACATCTTTCTGTAGGGATGTTTGTACCAGAGGATTTTGAGAAAATAGTAACTATTGTTAATGGTACAGTTTTTATTTCATCCCCAATATTACAATAAGTTTTTGATAGTGGTGTAAATTACTCTTTTATATCATATATATTAACTTTTGTGTTAGTAATACATTCAGAAAATATTTTAAACATTTTGGAACATTCAACTACATTTAGAAAGAGTTTGGATCAAAGTTTTAGTTGTCTCACATGCTGACTGACATAATTTTTTTTAAAGTGATGTGGGATTTATTAGTTTATGACCTTGATATATTTTACCTTATCTTTTTCATTAACTGGATGATCGATTTTAATTCTTATATTGACTTTTATTATTGTGTTCATTTTTTATCTCTCATTAGGGTCACTCATGTCTGTCATTGTGACTGGGATTTAAAATGTTGAGATCAGGGCCTATTTTTCATTATGTTGTGATGATGCCACTGTATTTGTTATAAATTTTCCTTGATTCCATTGATCCTAATTTCGAAAACATACATCCTCTGGTGTTGAGTGTGTACCCTAAGGTATTTTGGAATTATTTCCCTATATTACCTTTTTAATGAGATGTTATATTTACTAATGTCCTACTCACATGGAGATGGCCCGTTTCATTTCAATCATACCATATAGAACCTACTATGTTGAAATACCATAATGTTAATTTTTTAGATCAGGAAGACAATGGATTCATTAAACGTAGTGCTTCACCTTGTGATTCACCTATTCACTTTTTAATGAAGGATTATAGAAGGATCAATCTTTTTTTATAAAAATATTCATCATGTGACTATTAATAATAGAAAACCCATGCATAAAATTGGTGAACTTTTTTATCAACTAAAGGTATACCAATTGTTTTTAAGACAGACCTACCATCAAGGTGACACCAGTTTAGTGTCTACGAATACGTTATACCTAATACATCATTTATGTGATATTATGAGAAATTGAATATCCTGGTTATGGAATTAATAATCACTAATATTATTGTGATATTTATGGAACTCATGAATTGTATATTTCAATAGATTACTATCATTTTAGTTATTTTTATGTTGATTCAATTCTAGTGTTTTCCAAGATAGAAAAGAGAAGAAGAATCATTAACACTACATCATTTGAGTCTTAATGTAATATAATCTACATGGTAAGATTTGAAAATGTGACTTCCGGATCCAAAAAGTGATGTTTCTAGGTCATGTTTTATCGAGGAGGAACATATTGGTAGACCTTTGAAATATTGTTATAGTGATTCCTTTGGTGAATCCCAAGAATTTTTTTGAGATTAAAAATCCTTGTTCTTAGATAGAAATTATATGTGGTTTTCCTAGGATTTCCCTAAACATGGAACATTTATTATAGCCTTATCCTCTGAGGGCATTATGTTAAAGTGGAATTATTTATGTCAATGATTTTTCAATGAACTGAAGAAGGTAATAACTTTATATCTAGTTATGATTCCTCTAGAACTATGTCTTGGTTACGTTGTTTTCTTTAATCCATAATTTACAGTATTTTTATGTGCCTTGATGCATGTAAAATAACTAGTGGCCTATGGATCACTCCAATTATGCACTCAGAAAAAGAACAACCTTATCCATGACCATGAGTGGGAAACTGTTATAAACACACTCAAAAAGTTAAACCACTATGTAATTGTGGAATGATTTAAGGTGTAATTTGATCAAAAAAACGTGATGTATATTTTTACTCATTGGCATCTAAACTTTTGATATAAACATTATGTGGAGTATCTACAAAATTTTTATTTTAATATTTATTATAACCTTAGGAAAAGTATTTTTTTTGACATGTTATGAAAGAAGTTATGAACTAAATACCTAAAAAAATAAATAGAAGTGTGGTTTGTAATGATTTTGTTTTCCAAGATGATATTATTAGTAGGTACACCTTTTGAAATGGTGTTATTAGTTTATGTGAATCTTGATTCATCATTTGTTGAATAGATCCTGATCGAACACGTATTGGACTCATATATCCAATATTTCCAAAAAATAATTAATTGTGGGGATACGTTGGGTGACATAGTGACCAAGACTTGTCATACATAGGAATAACATATTAATGGATGAATATGTATTACATAACAATACTTTTTATGTGATAATCATATAGTTCTAGTGGATTTAGAATTTTGGACATATAAACAACTACATCAAAAATGATCTACATAATATCCCACTAGGTTCTTCTTAACTAGTACTCTTCTTATACATGTCATACATTGTACCTTTATTCATAACATGGGGAATTGGATTTTAAGAATGTGTGAGCTCAGATGCTCAGTATGCATAAAAAGGGATATATTAATGAGCACAAAAGAATAACATGAAGACAAGTATATGAAAATATAATTCAAACTTCAGAAAATAAAAACCCACATATCATAGATTGTAATCATGACTCATTAAATAAATAAATGTAGTTCATAGGACATGAATCATAAATACAAAAATAAAATGTTCCATGATATCATAAAATTGGAATAATACATCTAATTCTGTTATACATATAAGTATTGAAAATAATTTCTTTATTATTCAAGGATCATTAGAAAGACTATCACAATGGATTGGGACCACTCTAAAAAGAAGAATTTTATTCAAGTATTACTCCAATAATATCATAGTGGAGAAATTACCCTACTAAAATCGGTTCACTCCTCGTTACATTCTTATTTATCCCATGAGATATCAATGTATGTCCAGTGCATTGGAGTGAGATATAGGTCCCACCCATCACATAATGAAACTCATATATATGTGTTCCAAAAGATTATAAAATTTTCATCATATAAAGATCCATGAAAATAACCTATTTTAGAGACCGATCATCATATCATAATATGTGGAAAAAAATTCATTTCACAAACCATCCATCAATTCATTTCAATATAACCTATGGAAAAGGAATGGGTTTAAGACACAACTTATCATCATAAATATAAAGCATTAAAAAAGCAATGATGATGGTATCAATGGATTATATCACCAGTAATTTATAAGTGAAATATGTGGTTTTTTATTGGATGAATGGAAAAACCATTAAAAGATGATCAAAACATTATTTATCAAAATATACTTCCCATTTTGAAATCAATAATTTAAATTTAAAATATTTCAAAAATACTATGGAAAAGTTTTTCATTTAAAATAACCATGTTTCTTATAAAGGATGATTCAAATAATTTATCATCATAACATCAAGAAATTTAATTCATTTCATATAAGTTCAAAGAGAAAATTCATTTTAAACATTCCTAACAACATGTACCTCATTCGGAATATAAAAATAGTTTCCTTAGGAACCATTTTTTAAAAATTCAAAAATGGGTAAAAATGACTTCAAAAATTCATTGAAATATATTAAAAACATTCATAAAATATTTTTTATGAACTTTTTATATGGATGAAAAATTATTTTTTAGAGAAGAGATAAATAATGTAAATTTTACTTTTAAAAATATTTTCAGTATTTTGAGTGAAAAAGGAATAGAAAATTAAATAAAATCATATATTCTAATAACATAAATAGAGGATATGTAAATTCAATATTTTATTAAGAGAGATATATTAATATATTATCATCAAAAGAAGACCATAAGAAATATTAAAAAATAATTAGATTTTTGCATAAAACCCTTACAGCTTTGGTAACATTTGAATCATAATCCCCATGAAAGAAATAAAATTATATGTTTTTTAATTCCCCAAAAATTTCCTAATATTATTCCTAAAATAAAATCATTGGAATTATATATACAATATAAAAGAAAAAAGTGGTGAATATGGCATGTATTTCATGAAAATAAATGTGAGACCAAAATAAATTACCTTAGGCCTGACACCCTACGTATGTGTTAGAACCAATTGTATAATAAATATATATTTATTATAAATATATAATAAAAAAATTATCATATATATCATACCATATATTTTTTAATTACAAACTTTTATCACCAGTTTCATATCACTTCTTTATTAAAATCAATGTTCTGGTTGATATCATCATCATTTTTTATTTGGGATTTGGTTTGGTAGTTTTGGTACTTATATTTTGATCATGGTTCCATCATATAAAAAATTTGTCTAGTGGATTAAAAGTAGTATATTTTCATTATATACATGTTTAGAATCATTTATAAAATATTGGGACATAAAAATTCATCACATTTTTCATGGAGACAATATGTATTACATATGCCTTAACGGCGTATCCAATTTTTGATATATGTAAAAAAATACTACTATATAATAATTCAACTTTTAGGATTAATTATCATGTTATATATATATCACATATATTCCTCAAATGTGTCCTTAATAGCATCTGGGTGAAATTGAAATGAAAAATTAGTCACATCACTTTATAGAGGTTGTAGTCTTCAAGGAAGTAAGAGAAACGTTATTGCTTTCAACTAGGTTAAAAGGTAAGGAGGTATATGTGATATTATAATTATAGAAGTATAATTTGGTACTATATATCAAATATAAAAATTAAACCCATCACAATAATCATCTATAAAATATGATGAAGAAAAATGAACAGTATCCTTATGCGGAGATTGTATGATGTACATACACACAAGCGATGCTTTAAATTCCCATTTTATCGAAAATATGGTGAATAATGGTGAATTTATATAGTAATAACCATTATTTACATTTAATACACTAAAGTTGCTATTTTATAATAAATAACATATATTTCGATGATTTAAATAAGTAGTAATGAAACAGATCAGTGATAGAGATTACCAATTCATTAAAATAAAATCTTTAAATAACTTATATTCATAATAAGGTTGGTCTTTTGGGAGCATTTGAACCTCTAGAGTGCGTCTATAGAATTTTAAATGTCATTTTTATAACACCCCAAAAATTTTATGGTATGTTTGTCTTGAATACATTCAGTTCATTAGATTTCCTATATTGAATGAAACATTGAGTCTCTATAAAACAACACTTTGTTATTTATAGGATAATGTCATAACCTACCATTAAACTTAAAATTTTCACATCTGTGTTTTGAATTTCAAAAAAATGACAATCTATGGTTACGATTAATAAGTTATTAGAAGTCTGATAGAACAAAATATATTTTATGAATAGTAACATACCTTTATGAATAGTAATAAAAATAGTAATATGACACTTATAAATAGTAAATCATATTATTATTTTATTTTCCTGAGGTTATAAGGTAATAATATTTTTATAAATTTTTTAGATATTAAAAAAATGAGTTATAGATTTAAAATTGTTATTTTTGAATAAATTGTGATTTTATTTTAAAATTAAATTCTAAATATCAAGAAAATTATTTTAAAAATATTGAATTCATTTATTAATTCTACTCATCGAAAAATTGTATGGGTGAATTTTTGGGATTTTTCTAAAATACATGAATTTTTAATGAATTGTAAAAATACATTTTTGAGTTTTAAGTAGTCAAATGAAATCACAATTATGTAATAATTAATAAAAATAAATATAGACTTGTGTACAATAATTTAGGAAATGAGGTGTCCAATGTGGCTATAACCATGGGATATTACCATGGGAAAGCCCATGGTTTTGCTAAAACCACTAATGAGGTGTCCCTATAAATTAATAAAAAAACTCCATCTCATTTACTATAAATACTAACTCATACCTTTGTTTTATTTCATTTAAAATACATTATACTTGAATATATGGTATTTTTACTTCTCTATTAGTCATCCCATTGTGTCCTCAATCCCCCATGGTCTAAACCATCATGTTTTGGGAGTTACTCTACAAGGTTAAAGAATCCACCAACCTTCTCTTTTCTTAATGCTTTGTTTTTATGTTTTATATTTTATTTTCAATTTTATTGTGTTGGGATATATCATTAAATATTCCCCTTTGTTTATATATTATATAATTGCGATTAGATACCCCCTTTATCTCGTCAAATTGTTTTATGAATTTTTAAGTGACGATGTTAGGCAGATGAATTTTCGTGAGGGATTTCTCAATTTGCCTTCTATTTTTGTTCCTTTATTTCCATTTATTTCTTAATACCCCCTCATAAAAAGGATATTATAATTCTAGAACATTACATGAACTGGAATTTTATTATTCTAATGGAAAATTTCATCATCATCTCTCTTTCCACATCCCCTTATACGAAAAATGAAAACACCATCCAAGATGTGTTAATTTATCACATTCAAGGATGACAAATTATAAAATTTTATAACCATATTAAATTCTGGTAATAAAACCATATTTAAGGTTGAACCATATCATAATATATATATTTAATCTAATTTAATGTTTTGTAATCCTTAGACAGTCATAATATAAAATAATAATACAAAACAAGTTTTTTTTTGCACAAAACCGCCATGTTAATCCAATACTTTATTGTTAACATTAAAATAATGAGTTACCACCATGGTATATAACTAAAAATTAATTATAAGATAATTTACAAGGTCACTAATAATATATATTAACAATTATGGATGTTATACACATTTCAAAAAAAACATCCATTCCAGAATATAAGTAAACCATTCTTGAAAACAAAGGAAGAAAATGTTCCCAAAACAATAAAAATTGATCATCTTGAACCCATCAAAAAGGGAATGAATTAACGTAATAAGGTTGTAATAAATAAATTAAATTTTGATGATGTTATGGAATTATTAATCAACTAATATATACTTTATTATTCAGGTCATTAAGATCAATCGAGATCACATTCCAGTATAAGGTAAGTGGTTTCTTATCTCACTTTTAATTCCATAAGATTTCCATTGGGAGCCACTTAATTATTGAATGTGGTGTATTTTGTACTAAATTTGATAAATTTTATCATGATACAATTTATATTCATTGAATTCTGTGATTCATTTGGTGGTTATTAATTTTTGGTCATACGACTCTATGGATTACAACGTGGTAAGGGACATTGTCTCAACTTCCATTTCATAGTAATTTACTTTGTATTGTGCACCTAATCATTCTTATGTGGTGTATCAATGGCCCATTTGAGATCATTTTTCATTTTAAATTGTAAGTATATTATATATCAATATACTTATTTCATGGATATGATTATATTCTTAAGCCTTATACCATATTACCTACGGTGATTATTTGGAATGTCGTTTAAACTATGGAAATATTGATGAACCTGTAGCCTCTACTCTATTAGAATATTAAGAAGGAATATTTTACTTGTATTAAATCTATGTATGTAAAAAGATTTGGACTTTCAGTGATGGGTGGGGCCTGCTATATCCCCTCGATGCATCGATAGGTCTCATGAGAAAATTCAGTTAGAAAAAAACCATTCATGTTTATTTCCAAAAATCAGATGGGTTTCTACTCACATATGTAAACCATTTTGACAGTATATTGGTACTATGTTTCAGATATATGACATAAAATTAATAAGAATTCCATTTATTCATTTTTATTTATTACAATCCATGAGGTTTTCACTAGTACAAAACCAATGGATGTACTTTCATTATTAGTTTTGTAATGGCATGTGTTTTTCATTTATTAGACATGGCATATTGACAATAGAAATTTTTTTATAATTCTATTAGTATTGATTCATAACTCCCTTATTAGTAACCCTTACTGAGAATTTGATATCACAGTATCCATTTGATTACCTTTAATAGGTTATGAGGATGAGATCATATATTGAGTTCCCATGGATGCAGTTTATTATTTTTTGTTATATATTATACTGTGATACCTTTCCCAATGTAATATGAGTTACCGGTATGTATTTTTTCCCTTAATACAACTAAACTAAATTTTCCTTCAAGATTTTGTTCCACTTAATCATCCTAATGTAATTATTAATACATCGAATCTAGGCTTCTAGGGTCGGGGTGTTATAGTTGTAATCATAGGAAGTTTTTTATCAAACATGGAAACTATATTTAGAGAACATAGATTAGGGGAACCCCCCTTAAGGTGGTCTTTGAGGATAAACATACAAGGGAATCCTCTTATTTTGGTAATAAATAGATTATGTGTATCATTATTGAAAATGCATCCCTGTCAAGATACAAACTTGTAGAGGTGGCTCTAGAATGGGTGTACCTAGGAGTGAAAGCTCTGTCAAGGAGTTTCGGGCGTGACCTGGGGTATCATGGTGCACAACAACGGAGCTTACTGCACTCTTTTTCTGAAACTCCCAGGGGATATGCTTAAAATAATTTACATTTTATTTATAAGAAATTATGAAGGATTGGAATGTAATTTTTTTCTCATGAGAAACCATGTATATGAGACTAGCTATGCATAAAATTTCAATTTATTCATTGTACTTTTCTAGTTGAGAATAAAATTTATGACAAGTTTATTCGTTTATTTAGAAATAGTGCTTAATGAACAAGGGGAATCAATACATATGGAAAATTTATTGATTTTCCCACTAATCAAGTCAACATAGTCAATGATCGTGTGGATCCAATCATTTCCATATTGGGATAACTTACTCAGGTTCTGAGGGATAACCATGAAACACCTATGTTGGATCGTTTCATGTGGTATATACCCCCATTTTTTAGTGAGAATACTAATCTAGTGGTAGCTGAGTAGTGGATCAAGTCCCTTGAAATATTATTCATGGAATTTAGTTGCAATGAAAATTAAAATGTAGTGTTGGAAGTGTATTGTCTCAAGGGTGACACTAATCAATGATGGTCCTTGATCTAAGAATACCATGGAGGAAGACTAAATATAAGGTATGTAATTGGGTAATTTTAAGGAAATATTTTTCGAAAAATATTTCCCTCATTTGGAAGGAACCAAAATGAAGAGGAAATTACTTGTCTTAAAGAAAAGGGAAGAAGACAATGTTGTAGATTATGATGCTACCTTCACAAGACTAGCCATGTATTCTATATATTATATACATACTCGGAAGACAAGATTGATCATTTCTTTGAAGGTCATAAGACAAGTATTCGAAGGGAATTGGCTTCTAAATCATTTTCATCATATGATGAAATTGAATTAAGTACCATCAAAATAGAGAAGGAATTTTCTAGATCAAATTTGTTCAAGGGAAACCAAGATATTAGGAAGCACTCTGATAACCATGAAAAAGGTTAAGCACCAAAGAATAAAAATGGAACGAAGCAATTCCCATTATTTGAAAACATTATAAAGAATCATCCTAGAAAATGATTTAAAGGCATGTGGGTTTTCTATATGTGTGGATAAAAGGGCCATCAGTCTAATGAATGAATGGGGAACAAACAAGTCAATGACATTAAATGCTACAATTTTAGAGATATGGGACACTATTCAAATTAGTTTCCTAAGCTCCAAGGAAACTTTCCGTAGATAAAGTCCATGAGATAAAGGGTAATATTATGTTATTACAACCATTGCGGTTAAAGTTTCTAATGATGTGGTGGTAGATACATTAATTATTTACTCAAAATTAGAAAATTCATTATTTGATTCTAGATCATCACATTCATTTATATCTTCCCATTTTTCCAAGAAAATTAGACCTTTTTAATTGGATTTTAAAATCGAGTTGTCAGTAAAAACTCTTAGGGGATGTATCATTGCAATAAAGGCATGTTGATCAGTCCCCATCGTGATGCAAAAACCTTATTTAATTAGTAACCTTGTCATCATACCAATTATTGACTTTTATATAATTCATGGTTTGAATTGGTTGTCAAATTATAATGATAAGATCTATTGCAAGAAGAAGGAAGATATAGCTTTTGAAAATGGTGTAGAATCCATTATCAATGGAGAAGAAACCTCACTATCTGATTCCTATCTAGATCCACCCCCAGTAGCAGTACTGAATGAAATTTATTGAGAGGAGGAGAACCCAATATCTATGGGAGAGGATAGAAATCTTCAAATTAAATATGTGTATATAGTTCTATAATACATTGACGTATTTATAATGTTTTTACCAGGACATCCTCTATAGTAAGAAGTTGAGTTATGTATTGTTTTAATCCCTGGTGCAAGACCTTTATCAAAGGTTCCCTATAGAATGGACATTGTTGAATTAGAGGACCTAATGAAAAAACTAGAGGAATTGAGAGACAAAGGATTTATTTGGCCTAGTGTTTCTCTATGGGGAGCCCCTTTCCTCTTTGTTATGAAGAAAGAAGGATCCATGAGGATATGCATTCATTTCAGGGAAACCAATTCAATTATAATAAAGAATATGTATACTCTACCACAAATTGATGATTTTTTTCATCAACTTAGTGGAGACAAATATTTTTTGAAGACTGGCCGTCGATATGGATATCATCATCTATGTGTGAGGAAGGAAGATACTCCAAATACGGTGTTTCAAACTAGGTATGGGTAAAATGGGTTTATAGAGTTTTTTTGGACTAACTAATGCACCCTCTGTTTACATGTATCTAATTAATAGAGTTTCCAAGGAATAACTTAATGAATGTTTGTGGTATTCATCGATGATCTCCTAATATAATCCAAATTATATGAATACCATGAGAATGAATTGCAGATTATTCTCAAAAATCATATAAGAAATGAATTATAAGGGATGTTTAGAAAGTGTGAATTCTGGCTTCAATCAGTTTCTTTTCAATGCCATATTATCTATAAGTATGAAATCTTAGTTGATCCTATGAAGACAAATTCAATCCAAAAATGGCCCATGCCAACAAACATAACTGAAGTACATAGTTTTATTGGCTTACTAGGTTACTATCATCGTTTTGTTCAGAATTTCACCTGGCTAGATGACCCGCTAACCAAGGTCACATGTAAAGGGGTTAAGTATATATAAATAAAATACTGTATATAATGTTTTGAATAATTGAAAATAAAATTGGTCAATGCTCTTATTTTGACTATTCTACCCAAAAATGATGGATTTGTGATATATAGTGATGCAACAAAGAATGTATTTGGTTGAATACTTATTCAAAATGATAAAGTTATTGAATATTCATCAAGGCAGTTGAAGACTCCTAAGAAAAATTACTCAACTCATGATCTTCAGTAAGTATCCGTAATAATTTCTCTAAAAATATGGAGACAATATCTCTACGATGAAAGATTTGAGATATATATGGATCACAAGAGTGTGAAATATATTTTCACATAGAAAAATATCAACATGAGACAAATTATATGGCATGAGTTACTCAAATATTATGATTGTTTGCTACACTACCACCCCAGAAAGGCAAATAAGTTGGAAGATTCATTAAGCATGAAATATCAAGGAATTGTGATCAAGATGGGGATTGAGAGAGGTACTATATTCATGTATCTACTAAAGATGGATATGATAATTTTTAAGGAAGGGGACACATATTTCCTCTTTCAAATGATTTCTAAAACATATTTACTTGAGAAGATAAAAATCTCTCAATCTGGTGATGTTAATCTACAGAAGAAAATTAATTCTATTAAGGATGAGTGATTGGAAGACTTTATGTATGAGGAAGGAGTTTGGAAGTTTGGGAATAGATTATCTGTTCAATCAGTACAAGAGCTAAAAATGAACTATTTTATGATGATCATAGCTCAATGTTTTCGTGCACCCTTATAGCACTAAAATATATATTGATCTGAAGGAACATTTTTGGTGGGATAATATGAAGCGAGAAATTGTTGATTACGTGTCAAGGTGTCTAGTTTTTCACCATGTGAAGGAAAATAGACAACATCTGATAAGGGTGATGCAACCTATATCTATTTCTTTGTGGAAGTGGGATTAAATTATAATGGATTTTTTCACAGGACTACTGAGTACTCCTATAATCGATGATGAAAAATTGGCAATTGTTGATTTTCTCACAAAATCAGCACATTTCCTTACTATACGAGAGGATTTACGACTTGAGTGCCTAGAAAATCATTATATTAATGAAGTTGTAAGACTTCATGGTGCACCTATATTTATTGTGTCTGATTTAGATCCCCTATTTACATCATTATTTGGTAATTTCTCTAAAAGTATTTGGATACTGAGCATCAAATGAGTACTTCTTATCTCCCCCAAACGGATGAAGGGTCTGAAAGGACTATTCAAACACTAGAAGACATGATGAGATCATTCTCTCATGACTTTAAAGGTATGTGGGATAAATAATTACCTTTGGTTCATTTTTCATATAATAATATTTTCCATTATATAATTCAAATAGCGACATATGAAGCATTATAGTGTAAGAGGTGTCGAACTACAACTTGTTGGGATGATGTTGGCAAGAGGAAACTTTTAGGCTAAGAACTTACTGAAGAGGAAAATGAAAAGGTAAAGAAATCTTTGGCCCCTCTTAAAGTAGCCCAATGTAGTCAAATAAGTTATGCTGACCACCAGAGATAGGATTTGGTATTTCAGGTTAGATATCATGTCTTTTTAAAAGTATCTCCATGGAAGGGTGTATTGAGGTTCAAAAAGAAAGTGAAAATGAGCCCCAGGTATATCGAGCCATTGTAAATTTTTGAAAGGATCGGAGCGGTAGCCTACTATTTTGCAATGACACCATGTCTCTCAAAAGTTCATAATGTGTTCCACGTGTCATTGTTAAAGACAAGCATCCCAGACCCAACACATGTACTCACCTATGAATAAATAGAGTTGGAACCATATTTTTCATACTATGAATAGCCTATCTAAATTCATGACACAAGGGATTAGGTATTGAGAAATCTCACAACTCATCTAGTAAAGGTTATTTGGAGAAACCAAAAAATTGAGGATAAATCTTGGGAACCTGAGGAGTTATTAAGAAGAACCATATGTATCGTTGAAGTGCTTTACATGTGAAAAAAGTTTCAAGGATGAAATTTCAAAAGGGAGGAATAATATAACACGCAAACCATTTTATGGTTTGTTTCTATTAGATACATTATGTTAATTATATAGCCTATATGGAATGAAGCACTAATTCTATATGAAATAACACTTGGTTATATATAGGATAATTTCATGACCAACCATTAAACTTAAATTTCCACATCTAGGTTTGGAATTTCAAAAAACGGATCTACGGTTGTGATCAGTAAGTTATTTGGAGTAAGATATAACCAACTTGTTTTTTATGAATTGTAACATACCCTTATGAATAGTATAATGAGTAGTATTATGACCCCTATAAATAGTAAATCATATTATTATTTTATTTTCTTGAGGTTATAATGTAATGATATGTTTATTAAGTTTTCAAGTTATTAAAAAATGAGTTGTAGATTTAAAATTGTTACTTTTGACTAAATTGTTATATTAGTTAAAAATTATATTAAAAATATCAAGAAAATTATTTTAAAAAATGGAGATATTTTTTAATTCCACACATTGAAAAAATTATTTGGGTTAGTTTTTTGGATTTTTATAAAATACATGAATTTTTCATGAATAGTAAAAATATATTTTTGAGTTTTCGATAGTCCAATGACATCGTAATTATGTAATAATTTATATAAAGGGATGGAAGACTTTTGTATAGTAAAATATGACATTAAATGTCCCATGATGAAAAAAACCTTGCAAATACCATGGGAAAGCCCAAGGTTTTTCAAAAACCACTGATGTGGGGTCCCTTTAAATTAATAAAAAAACTCCCTCTTATTTACTATAAATACCCACACATCCCTATGTTTTATTTCATTTCATATCCATAATCCTCAAATATCTATTAGTTTTACTTCTCTAGTATTCATCCCATGTATTCCTCAAGTCTCCACAGTCCCAACAATCATGTTTTTGGAGTTACCCTACAAGGTAAGAGAATCTACCACCCTTCTTTTTTCTTTAATATTTAATTTTATGTTTTCTCTTTTATTTTCAATTGGATTATATTGGGATATGTCATTACATATTCCCCATTATTTCCATATTATTTAATATTTATTATATTCCCTCTTTCTTTGATCAAACTATTTTATGAATTTTTGAGTGACGTCATTAGGCTGCTGGATTTTCGTAAGGGAGTTCTCAATTTTTCTTGTATTCTGTGTTCCTTTATTACCTTTTCTTTCTTCATATCCCCTCATCAAAATTATATTATAATTACATTACCTTACATGAACAATAATTTTTTTATTCTAATGTTACATTTCATCATCATCTCTCTTTCCCCCTCCTCTTATGCTACAAATGAAATCACCGACCGATATGTGTTAATTTATTACATTCAATGATGGTGAATTATAATTTTTTATTACCATCTTCAATTCTGGTAATGAAAAAAATTTTATGGTTGAACCAAATAATAATATATTTATTTCATATTATTTAATGTTCAGTAATCCTTAGAAACTCATAATATAAAATAATAACACAAAACAAGATCATTAGGCACAAAACCTGCAAATTAATCCAATCCTTTATCATTATATTTAAACTAATGAGTTTCCCTCATGTTATATAACAAAAAAATAATTATAATATCATTTATAATTTCAATAATAATATATATTAACAATTATTGATGTTATAAGCATTTCAAAAGAACTAAAATTAATGAATACAAATAAACCAATCTGGAAAATGAAAGAAGAAACTGTTCCCAAAACAATAAACATTGAACCTCTTAAACCCATCAAAAGGGCATGAATGAACCTAATATGGTTATAAAAAATAAATTACATGTTTATGAGGCTATTAAATTATTAAATAATGAATCTAATGTTTATTATACAGGTCATTAATATCAATCAATAACACATTCAGGTATAAGGTAAGCGGTTTCTTATGTCACTTTTTATTCTGTGAGATCTCCATTGTTTGCCACTTAATTATTTCATGCGGTTTATTATGTACTACCATTTAATATATATTATCATGATTAAATTTATATTCATGGTATTATATGATTCATTTTATTTTTATTAATTTTTGGTCGTATGACTCGATTGATTACACTGTGGCAAGGGACATTGTCTCATCTTCCATTTCATTGTCATTTACTTGGTTTTGTGAGCCGAATCATTCTTATGTGGTGTATCCACATCCAATTTTAGAACACTTTTCATATCAAATTTTAAATATAATATATATCCATATTATAGTTTCATGGATATGACTATTGCCTTAAGCCGTATGCCCTCTTACATTTGGTATTTATTTGGAATGTTGTCTTAACTATGGAAATATTGGTGAATCTATATCCTCTAATATATGCAGATATTTATAAAGATGATTTTAATTGTATTAAATCTATGTATAAAGAATTATTTGTAATTTAATCGATGTGAGTGTCTCATTATAGCCCCTCGATGCATCTACAGGTCTCATGAGACAAATCAGTTTGCAACAAACCCTTCGAGTTTATTTCCAAAAATCAGACTAGTTTCTACCCAAATACTTAATCTATTTCGATGGTATAGTGGTATCATGTTCTAGATACATGATTCCCAATTAATAAGAATTAAATTTATTCCTTTTTGGTTATTATATTCAATGATATTTTTAATATGAAAAAACCAATGGATGTAGTTTCATTCTCAGTTTATTAATGGTGTGGGTATTTCATTTATTCACCATGCCATAATTACTATGCCAAATTGTTTGTGATTTTGATATTTTTTATTCTTGATTCCACTATTAGTAACCCCTACTGATCATTTGATCTGAAGCCTTTATTTTTTTTACCTTCAATAGGTTATGAGGAGGAAATCATATATTGAGTTCTCATAGATGCAGTTTATTAGTTTTTGTAATGTATTATATAATGATACCTTTCCTAATATAATATGAGTACCTATATGTATCTGGTTTCCACAAAACTACAAAACTAATCATTCCATTGGGATTTAATTCCTCTTAACCATTCCCATGTAATTTTAAATACACCGTCACTATGATTTTTGGGTCGGGGTGTTACAATTTTTTCATTAGATGATCAAGCTGGAAGGCTCAAAGTGGGGTAAAGAAGTGATGGAGGAGGTTCCTTTTTATAATTGAGGTGTGGGAAAATGTTGTAATTTCAAATAATATAAAATTATAATAAATTCATTCTTACATGTCATTAAAAAAGACATTGATTAAAATATAAGATAAGATAATCCTGTTATCCCATTAGGAAATAGATTTCATACGTGTTTTGGCATCATTTTAAACCATATCATTTTTATTTACTCTTCGTCGACCAATTTTAATTTTAACTACAGTAACTACAATTTCAATAATAATGTTTTGTAAATTTTAAATATAAGGTGAAATTGGCCCATAAATTTCCATGTTATAAAATTTTGACCATATAATTTACTTCCAATATTATTTTATATTTTATGATTTTATATAATCTAACAAAATATTATTTTCTTAATATATCAATATGTTAAATTTTGAAAATATTCATTAAATTTAAATAAATATAATAAATAGAAACTTGGAATAAGAATATAATATTTCATTGAAACCCCAATCTGTCACATTCAAGTATAAAATTCATGTGACACTATAAATTACTCAAAATATTTTAATTTTAATGCTTCTAATAACATTTCTTTTAATTTATCATTAATTGAATAGATAATGTTTTAGTGTTGTGCATGAATTTAAGGTAATTATATAACACTTAAAATTATAAATAAATTTCCATCATGAAGATAATTTCATTGTTCAAAAAATTACTATTATTATTCATTCATAACTATTTTGTCCCCATGTAGACACATAATGGATTTTTAAAACTAAGAGAGTGAAATTATATAACATTTTTTTATTTCAATAACATATAACTAAATTCCAAGGCTAAATTTCCATCAAAAAAATTATAGCATAATGTTATAAGGGTAAAATTAATATCATAAAATAAGTATTTGTATAAAAAAATATAGATTTATCAATTATTTTAAACATTGTTTTACCTGATTTACCATTTTTGAGGCGATAAATTTTATCACAGTCACTATTTATATTGAATACAAATAAAAGAAACCTATTTACCAAATTTTAACCTCCTAATTAAAAATATGGAATCAGTTTTATTAAATTTTATTTCAATAATATGGTGGAATTAATTTTAAAATGATTATACAACACGTGATGAAAATTTTCTTCTAGAAAAATACATTTTAAACTAAAAACGTAGTTTAATCACATCCCATTATTTGTGAAAAATATTAAATTTGAGACAAAATTTTATTTAATATATAAAAAATATAATTTAATTAAAATAATTCAAAATTAGATATTAATTTTATATTTTAATATAATGTACATTGTGCTTATGAAAATAGTTTTATCAGAAAATCATTTCTATTTTTTCATTAAATTGATTTTTATTTTCTATTATAATCAGTTGAAAAGAAAATAATTGATGCTATACAAATGATACCATACTATTTTTAAAATTTAATTATTCAAAATCATACACTTCAATCCAATTTCTATGTAATATCTATAATTTAATAGTATATGGTTTTATTCTAAATTTTGTGTTGCATGTATTGAAATCTATAGAAAATGTAAATTTATTTTTAAAAAATGTATTTCAGAAAAACATGGTGTGTAACATTTTACCCCCCTTAAAATTGAATTGAAATATAAAAATTCATTACAATGACAAAATAATAGTGAAATCTTTGTTTCATTTCATCATCAAGTTCTTATGTAGCTTCTTTGAATTTTTGATTTCTCCAGAGAACATCCACCATGTGAGTAGTCCTGTTCCATAACATTTTATCTCTATGTTTTGAACATATCGTCTGGTTCTTATTTATAAGAAGGATAATGTTCTATTTTTATGAACTCTAATTTTAGTATATTTTATGGATCAAGTATGTACTTTCTTACGAAAAATATATGGAACACATCATGAACTTGAGAGAGGTTTGCTGGAAGCATCAAGAAATAAGCTACCATCCATACTCAATCAAGAATATGAAATTGTACAATATACATATATAATAGATTTATATTATTTTTACATCTCTTCAAATTATTCCACATAGAAATATATAGAAAATCATCTCACCAAAATCAAATTCTAGTTTACTTAAATGATCATTAGTATTACTTTTCTATCAGCTTTGATCTGGTAAGATGTTATATAGAATGAATCTAACATTATATGTCTTTTACTAAGAATGATAAAGCTCTAATAGATTTATTTTCTAATATCACCCCAACATGTTTTAGTTATACGCATATTTCTATAGAGTTATTCATAATAATCTAAATGAAATAATGGGTGAAAGGTATTTTTGTTGGAAACCTCAACTAAAGGAAGGTACTGATCCCGAAAACCTTTTAAATAAATAGAAAAATATATTAATATATCCTATAGGGTTTTATTATTTCTCAGATATTGACAATATATTTGAGGATGATACAACATACTAAAACTCATTCGTGTATCAAATTCATAGTCAAATATTCACCAAAACAATAAGGTAGGCCTCATATCTCAATCATATGCAATATAATGTATTAATCCTTGGAAACATAGTTTTTATTATTATTAATTATAACAATAATACCCAAAAAAGTATTATCTAATGGAAATGAAGTGTGGTTAATTCATCATAATATCGAATACAACCCATAAAGTATTATTCCTTATCGATGTTTTGGGGAGTCTGTTGACAAAATCCAAGGTGTTGTTTTCCCATTTCCATTCCATTATGTGTAATGGTAATAATAACCCTTTAGAATGTTGTCTCCGATAATTCAATTTCTAATATACCATGATGTGATATACATTCTAACAAATATATTTTTTCATGTTGTCCTATCAAAAATTACTATTTCACATATCTAATGATCTTTGTACTTCCATGATGAATAGGGAATGGTAAACTGTGAGATTCATACAATAGATTTTGGGGAAATTATTGTAAGTATGGAACCCATGAATTCTTTATTAACCTATTATCCCATAAAAATATAAGTTAAACTCTGGAAAATATCACTTCTTCTTCTACAGTGACATATCATTCATCTACACCTATTTCAGCTTCACTCAAATAGACGGTTGAACCCTCATTTGAAAAAGATAATATTTCTACCCTTCTTTCATGATAGCATTATCCATACTTTGAAAATATTGAAATATTCTATATTATGTGATCCTCATCATAGATAAGTTGACATGGTCATTTTGGATCCTAGCATATTCCACGAACTTCACTTTCCCATGGTGGTAATGTATTGATTAGTTGTGATGTTTAATCAACACCAACCTTCTTCACCGGCACATATTCTAATATTTCTATGTGAAAAATAATTTAATCATTTATGATGAGTTTATATATTACTCCATTATCTATAAAAATTATTTATCTCCATCTTTAATAATAAAAATAATGTATCACACTCCAAATCATATGTTGTGTAATTCTTCACATGAAAATTTAATTTTTTAAGGTATAATCTATCACCATATAATTCTGCCCGAGAACCCATACAAATTATATTTTTATTCATCACTATAGATTGTACATACTTGTCTACTATGGGTAATGTGTGAATAGGTGAACCAACTATTCTTTTGTTCAGGGATTTAAATTTTTCTTCACACTATTTTATCCAAAGAAACTTATCTACCTTCGGTGTTAACATGGGCAGTCAATTAGAATTATGTGAGAAGTTCCCCTCAATTTATTGATGATATCCATCCAAACCATGAAATGTAATTATCAGAGTCATAGTGGGTTGTCCAGTCCAACGTTCAACAAATTATATCTTTAGAGGATCAGCTGATATACCCCCACATGAGATTATATGATATAATAATAAATCCATATAGATCTAGAATTTATACACAGTATTTGTTTAATAAATATTCTCCATCCACATTGCCTTTATTAAAATTATTAGTTTATCATTATGTTGTTTATATTATTTTAATATATATGAATATCATTTATATATATTACCACAAATTGATCAATGTAATATCTACTATGTTCATTAAATCTATTAATATAGTGGGAGAATTAGTCAACCAAATGAAATGACTATAAATTTATAGCATTTATACCTTGTATGGGATGTTCTGTAGGGATTAGCTTCCTTCTTGAACATTAATTGATGATATTCATAATAAAGGTCGATCATAGAAATGTAATGAGCTCCTCGTAGTTGATCAAACATGTCATCAATATTGGGTAGAGGATAGTGGTTCATGATTGCGTTTTAATGTTATTGATTATAAATTAAAGTACCATCGATCCATATTTCTTATTTACAAAATGAATGGGTGCACCCCATGGTGAAATACTTGTCCGAATGAATCAATTTTCATGATTACCATGGATATTATTCATTAGTTATTGCATCTCAATGAAGGCAGCTCTATATGGATTATTTAAAATGGGTGTAGAACTATTTATGAGTTATATTAAGAACATAACTTCACATTTAGGTGGAAGACCAGAAAACTCTTCTAAAATGACATAAAAAAACTCCCATAAAATAGGAATATATTTTACATTGAGTTTCTCCCCAATCACCTGAGATAAACACCCCTTTTTAATAATAATCAAGTCACATTCAATGAATGTGATTTGAATTCGATGTTCATATTTTTCATCACTATAATAAACATTCATGGGTGGATTTGGAATATCAAACATAACTTACATTCCATGTTAATTTATGGGGGATATATGGAATAAAATAAAAGTCATGCCTAAGGAAATGTCAAACTCTAAAAAAAGGGAGAATAACAAGACTTTAAGGAAGCATATTTCCCGCAAACATCAATCGGAGATGAATAATAGACTATATATGTAAGGGACCAACCTTAAACAATTCATAATCTTCAGTTAAGTCAATAACTCACTTTGAGGATTTTTTTTAGGTTTATATTTTTATAGAATTAGGCCATAACGATTACATTACATCTTAAATATTACAAAGTAAACACTTCTATTCTGTCCATTTTTTCACAATTATAAAACTCCTTGAGTAAAATAAAAATTCTTTTCTTGATAAAAATCTTCTTGAACTCGTCCATTACATTACCCATACTTATAGTCTATGAAATTTTTTTCAAAAACTTTGTATAAGGAAAAAAACTTAGTAAGGGTAGTATAATAAGTAGAGAAAACATTAGATCATTTATACATACAATTCAATAAAATCATACTTTTCACTCAAAAGCATAATTTCTTTATCATACCTAATGAAATCATACAAATTATGAATAACCTAGAGAACTGATAAATTATAAAGGTAACTTGGGAAACCATACCATATTTACATTATATCTTTCATAGCTACATAGGGAGTGACGTTTAGAATACCCGATATTGTATTTTCCCTAAATATCTTAGTAGAAAAATTAATGTTTACCTCTCTAACATTACCCAATTAATTAGAGGGATATCTCGGTCTCACCCACCCTAATTTTATCACAAAATAACACATATATTTTATCAATTCCCAATAACCATAACAAAATCATAACATTTAAAACACGAATAAAAGAAAGATAACATTTCCACAATGCATTCACAAGATATCAGTTCAATAGATTGACATAAGAATTACATTATCAAAACAATTTTCAATGCCAATATATGTAAAAGGGTACGAGGTAATTATTTTCATTTTAAAAACATTATGTTTTTTATGGAATCCAATTATCATATATTGCTCGTAGACACAAAAAGGTCATTGTCTCAATGTACATTAAAAATAAATATTCCTTTCATCGTTTAGTAAAATGATTCATATAAAATGATTCATTTTGAAAATATTTTCATTAAATTATTAAAAAAATGATACAAATTTTTCACCATATAAAATAAGGTGGTGTATAAACCAAAATATGCCTCAACCAAAAAAGATTGAGACGATGTTCCTTACTTTGAGTCCTAATTGTCTTGTATGTTCTTTGTTATTACTGAATAATAAAAATAAGTTAATTTATAATGTAATCACAACTATTATTAGGTTTATTATTATTTATATATTACTTATTACGAAGTTATAAACATTACATAATTATTTATGTTAATATTGGTAATTTTTTTGATATCTGGTACATGAGTCCAAAATGAACTTGTTTCGAGGTAAATTGTCCATGTAGTCAAAAGTACATCACCTCCATAATTATATTCATGATTTAAATATCATATATACCCAGTATATATATGTATTTATAATAATACATATCATTTGGATATAAGAATTGAAATGCACCATCCATGGAGATGGTAAGCCGTACGTACGCATGAACTATACTTTCATTTAGTTTTTATATTTAAAGGAATAAAAACTAAAATATACAAAGGTATATAATAATTACAATATAATATCATATTTTGTATATGTTACATATGTTCATTAACACCATCCTTTATACATTCCATGTTTGTCATGAACGATTCATAACACTTTTATGTGGCGGTAGTCAACACTTCCTCAAATGAAATTATCCAATTTAATCATTATGGAAAGCATTAAGGTATGATTTATATGAAAAAACATAAGTATAGAGACAATATAAATATAATATATTTCATTTATAAATATAGTTACATCAAAATGGCTACCATGAGAATTATTAGGGTAAAATTGAACAATCATTGTTGCGTGAGGCAGTAGTTCATTGTCCACAGAAATAGTATGTTCGTATCCATTTTATGGAGGTGTGTGTAAGTGTAGTTAGAATACTTCACATAAAACAACTGAGTATATTTAGGAAAATAATTATTATGTAATCAAATAATCTGAATATTGAAGTGAGTTAATAAGTAAAATAATGGAAAGGAACTTTAGAGAAGACACTACCTCTAAAATATGTTACTTCTTTTGATTTGATCCAAATAGATTTCTTTGATTGCATTATGGCCAAGGTAAGGCTTCTTGGAGTAAAATAGGGATTTTGGGCGCTTATTTGAGAAAATTTTGGATGTGATTAGTGGATTGAGAGGTGTTTGTAAATGGGTGGAGGTGATGGCCTTTTATAAGAGAGAGGATGGTCAGTTTTGGAAGGTATTGACATAATATTTTATTATAAAATGATTTTTGGTTTCAAATGGTCCCCATGTAATTTATTTCAAATATAAGATGTTTTTGGTATAAAACCTTTCATCCAATAGTGTTTGTACAAGTATAGTTGACAAATTTAATCATATCTTTTTGTGTTAACCATTAGTAAAAAACATAAACTATTATCATGTCTCCTTGTATTTTTATAATATATAGAAACTCTAGTTACTTTAAAATGACAAGATAACCCTAATTGGTTCACTAATGAAATTTTAAACATAAATAATTCATTTGGATGATTATTATATTTTTAGGACTATTATACCAATTAATAAAATATTATTATTTTTTAAAAACTCATTCATGTCAATTATTATACTATTCATATCATGACTTTTTTAAAAATCCATAAATACATTATTCATTCAAAAATAACATCATTAATTAAAATATAACAAGTAATAATCATAACTAAAATTCGTGGATGGAATTAAAAATTTGAAAGGTAATTTTTTTTTAATATTTATAATCTCATTTATTTAAATAATTCATTAAAAAGGAAATCACTACATCATCATTTTGTCATAAATAAATTTATTTACATGATGTATAAAAATTATAAATAAAAAAATATGATGTATGAATTATTTATTTCATTATAATGAATATTTATAGTCAAATATATCTTTTATATAACCCCATATAAAAAAATTTAATAAAAGAATCATTTTTATGTTATATTTCTCTTGACATTAAATTAATTAATATAACATGTCATTAGAGCACCCAAGTGGATCCATGGGGTCCAAAAATAGTTCCAAGTATGCCCTTGGTTGGATATATGTAATCCAATAATATAAGGACATGCGTTAAGATAGTTTTATATTATTATAATATTAATTTTTACCCGTATTTACATATTTACCTTTTAAACATAGTAAATAAAATAAGTACTGAAGTTACCATTCAAAATGTCCAAAATTAAAAGAAACCTATTTAAAAATTTTGAACCTTTTGATTCCAAATATGGAATCCATTTTTCCAAATTCAAAACATAGAAGTTTCAATAATTAATTTAAAATTAATTACCGTTGTCAAAAACCAAAAGCTGGTTTTTAAGAAGTAATAACTCTCAAAAGATTCGCATGTGTTTATGTATAATTTTAACTTGAAATTACTTCCAATTAATGTCATTAGATTAACTTAGATAGATAAAATCCAATTACACATTAAAACAAATAAAAATTACAACGTAAATATATAAACAAATTAGATTAAAAATCCTATTTTGAATTAAAATGTTTTATTTTGACTATTTATTAAAAAATTAACATTATCATATTAATACCAAAATCTAATTGAAAGTAAATTATTATGTCCCAATAATAAAGAAGAATATTAACTTTTCAAATAGAACATATAAAGGAGACAAAAACTAGATTTTAAATGTGTTCACCTTTAAAAGGTGGTAAAATAACCAAATATAAATATTAGAGTATTTCATGCATAAAATTGAATTCATTCTTATTTTAAGCCTATAAAATTTACTGGATAAATCTAATGAAATATAGCAAACATTTATAATCATATTTTGGTTAGTTCTATTCATTCCCACCAATACAATGACTACGCCTTATCTACGATTATAAATAATATTATTATATTATTTTATGGTATTACTCAAAATTGTGTTCAATGTAAGCTTTCAAAGAAACTTGTTGTTGCTTGTTGACTACAATATCTGACAATGAATCCCCTTTAATGTAATGATAATATCATATTCATAAGTATAACTGAAAATAAAAATGTATTATTCTATAAATACTTGGGTTGTTACATCATTCCCCCTTTTGGAAATTTCATCCTCGCAATTCCATTCACATATCAAATAAGTGGTGGTATTTATCCCTTATAGAATTTCTAGATTCCCATGTGGCCTCTTAAACCATATAGTTTTTTCACAAAACCATGACATGATTAATTACCTTATTCTTGAACAGTTGATCTATGTGGTATAGAATCTAGACTGGATATTTCTTAAAACAGTGTTTCTCATCCAACTAAACTACCTCTGGACTCAAAACATGGGATAAATATGGCATATACATTTAATAAATTGAAACATAAAATACATTATGTACCTGGGATAAACATGGATGTAAATCCACTCTATAGGAAAATAATCCATCTTTCTCCAGGATTTGATAGGGTCCAATGCACCTCGAACCCACCCTTCCCTTCTTTCCAAAACACAACACACTTTTCCATAAAGAAACATTGGGAATGACATGATCACCTAACTCGAAATAAAGATTCTTCCTCTGGTTATCCACTCAACGTTTCTTCCTGCTCTGAGAAGTTCGCATGTATTTCTATATAAAATGATCTTTTTCATCCATCTCTTTATCCAATTCTGGTCCCATCAACTTCCTTTCACCTAATTCATCCCCCAAAAACTAGATTTCGATGCATCTTTTTATACAGTGATTCAAATTGTGCCATCTGTATACTGGAATGAAAACTATTATTATGAGAAAACACAACAAAAGATTTATGTTCGTCCCAAAAACCCTGGTAATCCATTTAACAAGAATGTATCATATCTTCCAATATCTTACTTGTTCTTTATAACTACCCATCTGATTGCGAATGAAAAGTTTTACTAAAATATAATTCAGGTCCTATTGACTTCTCAAAGCACTTCCAAAAGATAGAAGTAACCATGGATCACGATCAGATATAATGGAGAGGGTAACACCATGTAACTTTAATATTTAATTAATATAAAATCAAGAAATTGTATCTAGAGATAGAGTATTCAAATAGGAATTAAATGATAATATTTAGTAAATTTATCAACAATAACGTAGATTACATTGTTACCTCGAGAAATCTTTTGTAATCCCACTAAAAATTCCATGGACACATTTTCTTATTTCCAATCTAGAAATGGAAATGGATGAAGCATCCCTTTCGACAACTCTCATTATGTGTTAACCTATTGACATGTAAAACACTTCCCAGTAATTTTAACAATATCTTTTTTCATTCAATCCCACCAATAATACTCCCAAAGAACTTTTTACAATTTAGTACCACTAGGATAAACTGAAAACGATGAACTATGAGATTCCCATAACAACTCTTTCTTCAACTGTGAATCATAGGGCACCCATAAACTCCTACCAAACGTCAAAAAACAACATTTATCAATGTTAAATTCAGGTAACTTACCCTTCAAAACCAATTATACGTTTTTCTTCTAGTCTATGTCTTCTTTCTTTGATTGAATTAATCTATCTGCTTGAGATGAATGCACTGAAACCTGAAACAAATCAGAGTAACATTCATCACCAACAACATCCATGAAAAATTTCATCAATTCATTAATCAAATATCCATGTCCCAAAAGTATCATGTTGAATGTAGAATTAATTTTCCGAATCAAAGTATCAACCACTTCATTTTCCTTTCTTGTATGGTAATGAATCGTGCAATAATAATGCTTGATTAATTATATCTGTCTCTTCTATCACATGTTCAATTATTTTTATGTGAATATATACTTAAAACTTTTGTGATCAGTATATATTTCACACTCCATGCCATACTAATGAATCCACAAAATTTAAAGCAAATATAATAATAGCTAAATCCAAATCTTGTGTAGGGTAATTACCTAATGAGTTTTCAACTAATGTGATGAATATGAAATTAACTCATCATTTTGCATTTGGAAAAAACGAAGTCCTTTCAATGAAAAATCACTATAGATAATAAATTCACTATTTATAGAAGGTAGTTATGAAACTGGAGAATTCACTATTCTTTTTTGAAATTCCTAAAATCATTCATCACATTCTATTATCCTGATGAAATTAGCACCATTTCAAGTTAACATAGTTAGTGGACTAGATAAATGTGATTTTTTTTCAAAAAATCTCTGATAAAGTACCTTCTTACCGAAGAAAACTATGAATATTGGTTATATTTGTAGGTCTTGGCCATTCTTCAACAACTTATGTTTTAGAAGGATCAAAAATTATGTTATATTTAGAAAAAATGTGACCGAGGAATTAAATTTTTTGTAACCAAAACTCATAGTTGATGAATTTCCCATATAGTTTCTTTTATTATAAGATTTTCAAGACAACCCATAAATTAATTTCATGCTACTATTTCATTTTTTATTTTTCCAAAATATCATCAATAAACACAACCAAAAACTTATCCATGAACTGATAAAAGACTCCATTTCGACCTTCTAAGCACATCAGACAAGATTTTCATAATTTTTGAGCTGACGAGAATCTAATTTCTTTAGATACTTTGCAATTAATCTTGAGTAAAAATGATTAATTTTACTATCAATATACAGTATGAAATTTAGAGCATACTATTCCAGTCAAGAGAATTTTACTTCATAAAAAGTCACTAAGTAATCCTCCTTCATCAATTCCAGGAATTGTTTTTCCATCCTAAGTAGAACTGCCTTAGGAAAATATTTCTCAAGAAACATACCTTAGAATTCATCCCAATAAAAAGAATAAATCTCCTCACTATCTCATATATTTTTAACCATAGATCACCACTAATCATCATTACCTTCAAAACAGTAAACATCAAGACTAACCATTTGATGTTTTGAACACCCCATGTCATCAGAAATCATTTCCAGTTCCTTAATCTACCCTCCAAATAGCACAGGGTTAGATAATACTTCGAATGATGGGAGTTGTTGCCTCCAAAAATGCTTCACTACTAACATGTTTCTTTGTGGGTGATCTAGATGATCTCATGCATGGATACCACCACCATTTATAGCCTGATCCAACTA
Organism: Viscum album; assembly: GCA_963277665.1. Lineage (NCBI taxonomy): Eukaryota > Viridiplantae > Streptophyta > Magnoliopsida > Santalales > Viscaceae > Viscum > Viscum album. Next base: position 2,038,071,824 of record OY728156.1, read on the forward strand.
TGCCATCACTTCAACAAACTATTCTATTTTGATTCCAACCATCTCAGGATGCTTATTTGGATGGTCAATTCCCTCTGTATTCCTTCCTAGCACATCTTCCCAATTTACACTCTGAAAATCCATTCTGAACTAACCTCACATAATTGAGGAAACAAAGAAATCTTGAAATTCTATATCATTTCCATTTTACAATAATGTATATATAATTTATGTATATTCATTTAATAATATCCTAACTTCAATTTAATCTAACCTTTCCTCTGATACCAACCGTAAGGCCCCTGCCTTAAAATTTTCAAAATCTTCAGTATGGTCAAGAATTCACATTGAGGATCATTTTAGGTTTATAGTATTATAGAATTAGGTCATAAATATTACATAACATCTTATGTATTACAAAGTAGGCACCTCTACTCTATACAATTTTTTTCCATAATAATAATAATCATTGATTAAAACAAGAATTATTTTCTTGATAAAAATTATCTGAATTCTTCCTTTGTCTTACCCTTCCTTATACACTATGAGAAACATGTCAAAAACTCAGGATGAGCATAAAATTATTAGTAAGGGTTATAAAATAAGGAAAAAAACATTAGTCTATCAATACATACATATCAATGAAATCATAATTTTCACTCATAAAACATAACCTATTTAAAATATCTCGTGAAGTCATAGGATTTATGAATAACTCACAGAAATCAGAAATCATAAAGGTAACATGTGGCATCCATAAGATACTTACATTATAACATTCATAGCTAAATAGGGAGTTTCATTTCGAAGACTCATCACATTATATCCCTAAATCTCTTAGGAGAAATCATAAAGTTTACCTCTGTCACATTACCCGATGCATTGGAGAGCTATTTGGGGCTCACCTGCCCTAGGATTTTCCTGGAACCACCCACATACATATACAATTTCCAAGAATCATAACATAATAATAACACATAAAATAATCATTAAGGAATGACTACATTTTCCAAATGAAATCACAAGATATCAATTCAATATATTGACATAATCACTTCATTATCACAACCATTTCAATACCAAGATACATAAAAAGGGTATATGGTAATTATATTCCTTTTAAAAACATTATGTCTTGTTAGGGAAGAAAAACATCAAATAATGATCACGACGACTGAAAGGTCATTGTCTCCATGTACGTTAAAAAGAAACATTCATTTAGTCATTTAGTATAACACTTCATTGAAAACGATTAATTTTGAAAATAGATGAATTTAAATAAAATAAAAAGGTTATAATTATAAACCATATAAAATAACGTTGTTTATAAACAAAAATATACCTCAATGAATTGAGATTGAGATGAAGTCCCTTACCTTGTGACTGACTTGTCTCATATGTTCCTCATTATTCCTAAATAATAGACCTAAGTTAATTTTTACTAGCATCAGAACCGTTTTCATGATTATTATTCCTTTTATATCACTTATTACCATTTTATAAGCATTAAAAATTTATGTAAGTTTCCATAAGTTGTTTTTTCAATATTCGGTACTTGAGTAAAAAAATTAACATGTTTTGATGTTAATTGTCTATGTAGTCAAAAGTACATCATATCCAAAATGATATTCATGATTTAAGTATCATATATATCCAGTGTATATATATATATAAGTATTTATAATTGTACGTAACATTTGTAGATAATAAAATAAATGCACCGTTCATGGAAACAGTAACTCGTACGTGGGCATGAATGCTAATTTCATTTATTTTTCATATTTACAAGAATGAAAAAATAACTGTTACACAGTAATATTATAATAATAGTATAATATATTATATTATATATGTTTCATAACATCATTAACAACATCCTTTATAAAATCCATGTATGGCATGAACAAGTCTTATCACATTAAGGGGCGGTAGTATGCATTTCCTCAAATAAAATTATCATATTTACACATTATGGAAAGCGAAAAGGTATGATTTAAATAAATAAAAAAAAGAATATAGACAATATAAATATAATATATGTCACATATAAATATAACTTCATCATAATTTCCTCCATGAGATGTGGTAGGGGAAAATTGAACAATCATCGTTTCGTGAGGTAGTAGTTCACAATCCACAAAAACAATTTTTTTATATCCATTTGATTAAGGTGTGTGTATGTGTATTTATAATAATTCTTATGAAAAAATCTTAGAATATTTAGGATATTTTTTTTATGTAATCATTTAATAAGATTATAATTGGGAGTGAAGAAATAAAATAATGGAAAAGAACTTTAGAGAAGACGCTACCTATAAAATGTGTAACTTCTTTTGATTTGAGACAAAAGGCTTTCGTTAATTGATTTCGTACCAAGGTAATTCTTATAGTATGAATATATGAATATTGGGAGATTATTTGAGTTAAATTTGGATGATCCAAGGGGATTAAGAGGTGTGTATAAATGGGTAGAGGTGATTCCCATTTATAAAAGGGATGAGGGGCCCTCTAGGAAAGTATTGACATATTATTTTATAAAAAAATGATTTTCAATTTCAAATTTTTCCAATGCCATTTTCTTAAAATATAAGATCATTTTTGGACTATAACCTATCAAACAATTGGTTTTAGACAAGTCTATGTCAGAAATTTAACTATATCTTTTTTTCTTTAACCCTTAGTTAAAAACATTAACTATTACGATGTCTTCTTGCATTTTCGTAATATATGGTAACTATATATACTATAAAATTACAATAGAAAAATAAGTGGTTCATTAATGACATTATAAACATTATCTAATTTAATTGGAATAATCTTAGATTTTTAGGACTATTTTATCATTTTATAAAAATGTATTTTTTTTTAAAACACATTTATGTCAATTTTTATACTATTCATAATAGTACTTTTTTAACAATCCATAACATCTTTATTATTTCCAAAAAATGTAATTAATTCCTAGAAAATAATTCACAATAATTCGTAAAATTCTTGTATCCCATAAACAAGTTAAAAATAAATTTATTTTAATATTTATAATCTCATTTATTTACATCATTCATTAATAATGTAATCATTGCGTCATCATTGTGTCATAAATACATTTATTTACATGATGTCTAAAAATTATAAATAAAATACTATGATTTGTGAAATATTTTTTACTTTCTAATGAATATTTATAGTCCAATAGATCACTTATATAACCCCATATATAAAATTGTTTAATAAAAGATACATTTTTATGTTATATTTCACTTTACATTGAATTAATTAATATTTCATGTCATTATCACTTCCAATTGGCTCCATGGGGTCCCAAAATCGACCCAATTATGCCCTTAATCTTGAATATATCATCCAATTGGATTATTATACGTGATAAGATTTTTTTTATATAATTATAATATTATTTTTACCCTTATTTACCAGATTTACCCTTTAACCGTGGTAAATAAAATAATTTCTGAAGTTCGTATTCATAATGTCCAAAAATAAAATCTACCTATTTAACAAAAATTAACCTTCTAATTACCGATATGGAATATATTTTTCTAAATTCAATGCAATTAATTTTTATTAATTTATAATTAATTAGTGTAGTCAAAAATCAAAAAGTGGGTTTTTAAGATTAAATAACTTTCAAAAGATTAACATGTGTTCATGTACAATTTAAAAGTGAAATTACTTAAAATTACCATCATTGGATTAAATGATAAAAATATAATCCAAATGCACATTAAAACCAATTAAATTTACGACTTATCTATATAAATGAATTATATTAAAAGGTAGTTTTGAATTTAATGTAATATTTTCTACTATTCATTAAAAATGAACATTATCAGAAAAATACCAAAATTTCATTCAAAGTAAATTTTGATGTTCTGCTTATAAAGAAGAGTTTTATTTTGTCAAATATAAAATATAATGGTGAAAAAAATATATTTAAAAGGGTTTCTCCTTCAAAGGGTGGTAAAATGACCATTTAAAAATATTAGAGTAGTTCATGCTTAACATCAGATTCATTCTTATTTTAAGTCTCTAATATTTATTGGATCAATGTAAAGACATTTAAAAACATGTATAATCCTATTGTAGTTAGTTCTTTTTATTCATTTTGAAGAAATGGCTAAGCATTAACTACCATTTGAAAAAAATATTATTATATTATTTTTTGTTATAACTCAATGTTCTTTGCAACAAAAGATTTCAATGAAACCCGTTGTTGCATGTTGATTAAGCTATAATTAAAAGAATCGCATTTAGTGTAAAAATATTATCTTAATCATAAATATTAATAGAAATGAAAATTTATTATTCTATAACTACATAGATTGTTACAGGAGATATGATCATCATACAGTTATGTGTTTTTATTACTAACTCAACAGCCAATTGCTATTCTAGTATTGTGAGACCATTAAGTAATTATTTAGATATAAAATAGTTAGTATATCTAGAATAAAATAATACATTATAAGTTCTATATTGGATGGTAGGTATAGATTTCACCGCATTATTATCATACCCCTCATCAGAAATTGTGATCTCATGAGATTTTTCACTATCTCTAGGCCTGAGAGGTAGTTTATGTCGATTTTCATTAGTAACCTTAATATTGGTAACTAGTTTGAATAATTCTTATACTCCTAAAATTTAAAACACTACAGTGTTGGTGGTGCATTCTATAGAGATTTATCTCTATTTATATCATTATCTAACATCTTTCAATTAGTTCAGCATTCAATTTGCTAAGGAAATTATATTCCACTTTTGAAACATTTAAAATTTCCCCCATGTTTCCTTCCATACATTATGCATAAATGAAATATCAACTTTTTCAATTCATGATTTTAATAATTCCCTTTTAATTCCATCATTATTTTATTATCAAAACAATGAGATGTAAACATAACTCTAATATTTATCTCCACATTGATGAACCACGGAAAATTTTATTCATATATAATGTTGTCCCTTATGGATAAATCCCTTTAGAAACATGGTTTTAAGATGATGAGGACTCAATCAACATTACATTTATGTAGGATGATAATTCCTAAAACATAACTCACATTTATTATAGAATTTTCCTCTAAGGTAACAACATATTCCTCATCATTATATTTAATTTCAAGGAATTAATTATCAATATTAATTCAAAGAATACGAGTATAGAAAATATTGAAAAATAATTAATTAAACTCATCCTAATCAATGATGTCAATTTATCCATTTTCCTCATGTTCTTGAAAAGAGTCCACCATTTATCTTTTTCACTATCATAATGATAAACAACCATAATAACATTATTATGTTCAGAAAACTATCGAATAGAAAATATGACTTCAATGGTACTAATCAATTTCTCAAAAACATGTGGAAGAGTATATCCACTACAGGAAGCTGTATTTTTCCTCCTGAATGAATCAATAAAAGATTATTCTACCCTTTTCATGTTTGGAATGACAACATGTTTTATGTCTTGAGAATGTGGTGTGAGCGTAGAAATGATATTTTTCATTCCAAATCAAAAATATTTTTGGTTATCAAGATGAAAACCATTAAATTTTATATCTCATTTAGTATTGAAACTATTCGTTCAGGTTATTTCCATTGACTAAAACCCAAAATAATAATATAAATAACAATAATCATAGTGTAAAACCACATAAACCTGAAAAAATATTTTATAGTCTTAGTGACAATGGATATTTGGACACCTAAAAAATAGGTTCATAATAGACATTCACTATCCACCCCTATATTCTTAATAACAAGCACCATTTTTAGAAATATTGTACATATTACATTTATTCCTAAGCTAGGGAATAGAAACATAGAAATAGTGAGCTCATATTCTCTGTAAAAGTAAACTTGGGAGATATATAATATTACATAATCATAAAATAAATGTTTATAAGAACATAAGTATAACATTTTAAAAACATGTATTACATAACATAGATCATAAAATTTATTCATGGAATAAATTAGGGTATTTCATAAGACATGAATCATAATGGAATCAAAGAACATGATCCATGAGAGCAGAACATTATCACAATATATGGAACTGTTGAATATATATAATTATTGAAAATATGTTCACTAGTATTCAAGGATAATTTCTAAGAACATCATTTTAGATTCAGTTCACTGTAAAAACCATTTTATTATTCAGGGTTAACTCCCACATTTATGACATTGGGAAAATTTACTTATATAACTATTTTCACTCCTAATTCATGCCCTTCTTAACTCGTGATTTATAAATCATTACCCAATGAATTAGAGGGACATGGAGGTCCTAAAAATCACATAATGAAACTCAAACATATGTGTTCCGAAATATTAAAAAACATTAGTCATATTAGAAACTGTGAAAAGAAATATCTTTCATAAATATTTCATCATAGCATAAACCATGGAAAAGAAATGAGTATCATAAAAATTTAATCACTTCATCATAGTATAAACATGGAGGTGTAACATGTTTCATAAACATATTATCATCGTATGAATAAATATTCATGATAAAGAAAATGGATGGTAACCAGGGATGATATCCCCAATAAATAATATGATTTATCAGGACATATTAACATTGATGGATAGAAATACCATTAAACCATTATTAAATCATTTTTTTAGGAAACAACCATTTAATTTTGAAATCACTCAGTTAAATATATTTTTTGAAAATATTATTCAATATGTTTTCATTTAAACTAAATATGAAATCATATAATTTTTTTTATATTATTCAGTGGTCATGATGGTGGTAAATCCAGTCCATTCTCTATATGTTATATGAAAACATTCAATTTAAAATTTTCTAAAAAAGCACCTGATTCTGAAAACTAAAACAAATTGTATTTTAACCAATTTATAAAAATTAATTCATGTGTAAGAATGAATGTAAGCATTCATAGGATAATATTAAAAAATATCATTAAAACATTTTTGTTAATCCTTGATATGGAAGAAAAATTATTTTTGACTGAAGAGATAAATAAGGATGATTTTCCTTAAAAACATATTTTATGTCATCTCAGTACCTAATGTGAGGAATATAAAAGTAAAACATTTATTATAGTGAATATATATTAGATATTAAATTTTATGAGTATCTTGATTGATTTATCATATGATTTCATCATCATAACTAAACCATAATTAATACCGATAAATATTGAGATTTTAACATAAATCCCTTACCACTTGGTATCATTTAAATAATAAGAACAATGAATGAAATAAATTTTTATGGATTTTTTAATACCAATTACATTCATAATAATCATTATTAAATACATTCACGAGTATTATATACAACAGATGAATGGAAAAAGTGGTGAATATGACATGTGTCCCCTGAAAATAAAAGAGGGAAAAAATGAATTACCTTAGTTTGGACTTCCTTCATACATGTTGAAACCTCATGTATACTAAATATATATTTATTAAAAAATTACTTCAGATACATAAATATATATTTAATACCATCTGTTTTTTACTTACATCAATTTAGGACCCATTTTGTGACACTTACTAAAATCAATGATTTGAGTGATATATGCTTCGTTTTTCATATATTTTATGGTCCAGTAGTTTTGGTCAACATATTTTCAATATGTTTCCCTAATATAAATTATTATAATAATGTAATATGTATCATATATATTCATTAAACACAAGTCTTTATTTATTAATAGATTTTGATGATAGAAATATTAATAAAAATGTTCATGGAAGAGGTATGTTGTACGTATGCATGAGCGTTGTTTCCATTTATCAAAAAATGGAAAAAAAATAAATGTAAATAATTATTCAATGTTACAGAAATATTAAAATATTATACATATTATATATATATTTTAAATATTTCCTTATTACCACTCATGTAAAATGGAAATGAAAAATGAATCACATCACCACGTGGAGGAGGTAGTGCACACAAACACATGAGTGATGTTATCATTTTCCAATTTATTATAGGGTTAAAAACATGATGTGATATTATATATATATCGGTATAATTATTTAATAATATTATTATATAAGCATTAAACCCATGATAATACTCTTTTATAAAATATGGTGATGAATAATGAATACTTTCGCTCTGTGGATACGATAATTCACACTTATGCACGAGTGATACTTTCACTTCTCATTTGATAGAAAAGAGGGAGAATAATGGTAGTTCCATGTTAATAAAAAAATATCAGTATATTTTCTATTTTTATGATATTATTTTATAACAAATACCATATATTTTTCGGAGTTAATGAAGAACTAGAAAAGAAAGTGATCTGTTAAAGGGATTACCAATTCTTTTAATGAACTTCTTTAGATCTCCTCTTAGTCACACGATAGTTGGTATTTTGCGAATAAAATTTCTTATAGAATGTGAATAGGGAATATTAAAATATTTTTTGGTAGGTAATAGTAATTATAGAATGCTCAATGTTTTGTAATGGTGTGAGGGAGGAGGTACCCATTTTGAATTAAGTCGAAGGGTACTTTTGGAAATTCAGAAAATATTTAATGATAATAAATTAATTAACATTAAAATTGAAAAAAATGGCTAATTATTTTAATATCATATATGATAGGGTTTTAAAAACATCATCCGCTATAATTTAGATAGGTTTGGGTTTCGTTTCAAACATTATATTTTTTATTGAACCTTGGTTAACCAATTTAAATTTTAACAATGGTAACCACCTTTTCAATGTTAAAGGGTTATAATTTTTAATTATAACATGATAATTATCCAATAGATTTCCATATTAGGAAAATTTGGACCATATAATATCAAACTATTTTTCTTTCAAAATATTATGACATTTATGTAGTTTAATAAAATATTATTTTTATAAACTATCATTATTCTCAATTTTAACACTATTCATTTAATTTGACATAAAAGACATAAAAAGAATTTTTTAATTAAAATATAATATTTCAATAGAATATATATAGTTCATATTCAACTATAAAAATCATTTATCGGTATACATTACTCAAAATATTTCACATAATATTTTTAATATCAATTATTTTTTCCCATTAATTGAGTAATACTATTTTTTCCTTGAGTAAACATTGAAGGAAATATATAATACATAGATATTATAAATAAATAAACAATTTTAATATATTTTATTTTTTTACAAAATTAATATTAATATTCTCCCATAATAGGTTTTCCCCTATGTGAACATATAAAATTCATTTAAAACTAAGAGAATAACATTTTATAACTTTCTTCAATTAAAATAGTATATAATCCATTTTTCATGAAAGGTGTCCGTTAAAAAACAATTTTTCAAAGATAATGTTCTAAGGATCGAGTTAAATTAATCTTATAATAATTAGGATGAAGAATAATGTTCTTATAACATATTTTTAAGCTAGATTATCCCAATTTAATGTTTTATTAAGTGATAAAATTTTCCACAATTCCTATAAAAAATAAAAAAAAACAAATTACCAAATTTGGACATTAAAATTTCATATAAGATATAAATTTTAACAAAATCCATTTTTTTAGTTGTAGAAATTAATTTTCAATAATTTATGCAAAATGTGACAAAAAATTATTTCTGGAAAAATAATTATTTGTGTATAAAACATTGATTATTATTATCCCATTACTATAAAAATCTGTTAAATTGAAGTTAAAATGTAATTTAATATATGATATATAAATTTCTTTAAAATTATTCATCTATAGTTAATTATTTTATTTATTTATATAAAAATACATTGTGACCTTAAAAATAGTGTTTTAAAGAAAAATATTTCCCATTATTTCATATTATTTAAATTTCCATTTATAATAAATTGATTATCGATAAATTTATTATATTTATATGTAACAATAAGTTTTTAGTAATTTAGTTAGTGTTATTCATACCCTATAATTCAATAAATATGATATAAATATAATTTAATATCATATATCAGTTATTTTAAACTCATTGTTGCATTTAAAGCATGATATCAAAAAAATTATATTTACTTGGAAAAATTATTTCATAAAATCTCACTTTGTTATATGATTTTTATCAGTATACAATTGGTTATTTGTATTTTTTGGCTAATTTGGTTGTTCTAGTATGATTATGACAAGAGTTAATGGATAATGGGCAATGGTATTCTTGGTTTATTCACCATTATAAGTCTAATATGTTTCGTGATCTAAGACATTGGTATTTGTGGCTAGGGATGAAGTATTATTTTTTTGGATTTCATGTCTGGGTTCCTTAACTCTAAAAAGAAAATTTTATAACCCCATATACCTGTCATTTTTGGTAACCATTACCAATTCTGGTGTGGAATTCGGATGTGATATCTATAGAATTCTTTGTTGGAATACTACATACACCTCATGTGAAGGATGTGATTTTGGTGTTTATTTATTGGATAAATAAATCATCGCATTTAATTTCTATTAAGGATATAATGATGTTGTAAAATCCTAGAAATGTTTATATACATGAGGTTGTAATGCTCCATGGTGTTCCTCCTGAAATTTTATCCGAAAGATATGGATAGGTAGACTAATAGATCTCTCTAGTTTCATAAATATATTCCCCGAGCTTGTCTGATTAACATTGGTGCATCATGGGACATACATGTATCTCTGTTAAAAGTTTCTTATAAAAATGTTTATCAGTCATCAAATAAAATGAAACCCTTTGATAAATTTTATGTGAAACCTTGTAGATCTCTCTTATGCTGAGCACGGTTAATGGATTATTCCTCGCTTGATATATTGTCGGATACGAAAGCTTGTTATCTTAGAATTGAGGTTTTTTGACCCTTTTGAGATTTTTAATTATGTCAAAAATTTTCCTCTTCAGTTGGAAATCACATAAAACATGACATCGATACATTACGTATTCCATGTTTCATAGATGATGAAGTATTAACTAGGTCATTTACATATGATATAATTGGAATACGTTTATCTTGAGCCTGATAAAATAGTAGTTGAACAATCAGTTTCGGTTTTGAATCAACAAGACAAGGTAATATGTGTTTGGAATACAAATGTTCATTCAAAAATTTAATTACTTTTATCATTAATTTTGATTCTCAAAAAAATTATCATATGTTCTAATAATGAAGTAACATGATCTTAATTTATGGAATATACAAACTAGAATATTTATTCTATTTCATATGAAATTATAGATGTAATTTGGTTAATGTTTTTCCATGTTTTCTAGAAATTTATATGGATTCTAAAATCATATAAATAAACCATATGTTTTTGAGATTATTATTCTTGTGAACCCAGCATTAATTAATTAGAATTACTTTTTTACCCTATATTTAAAAAAAATATTTGGATTGGGAACCACACTTTTACAAAGATCCATACATTCATGTATCTAACAAATGGTTAGTTAACCTATCTTTATGAATCTATGGTTTGTTTGGAACCATAATTTTGATGATTCTATATATCTAGTTATCCCTATGTTTGGAGTAGTCTTTAATGAAATTTGAATTTAATATACTCTAAAGATTTCATAAATTTATTTATTTGAATAAATTTCTAATTAAATTCGATTTAAATACTTACTGAAAGGATTCTAAATGATATATTAAATAATTTATTTCTCTAAGGGATTTTATGGTTTTTATTTTTATTTAGAATTAAAATTTTAACATTAAGAGTGTTTTTAATATCACAGTTTATCTGGTAATATCTTCCAATCAATTTGACTATGATCAATTGATTTTTTCTCTTTATTTTAATTAGATTTATTAAATGAAATAGTAATACTTAGAAGATATATGAAATTTTAAAGTGTTGCAATATGGCTACTTAGAATTATTATATTTTTCAAGATGTTTGACAATTAAATCTCATACTCTATTTTTCACTGGACTTCACTTATTTTCATAGGTGAAAATTTATTATATGTTGAAACTTCTATGATATCTTATTAATTATATGAATTCATTCATTAAATATTTCAAGACTACAATTTAGAGATTCACATGTTATGATCTCCTATTATATGATTTTCTTGATGCTGTGAGAGGTCATTATTTATTTATATAATTATCTAACATTATTATATAATAAGTAAAATTTCAAATATTGTTTTACATATCGAAATAAAAAAGAATCGTCTTCTATTAGTTTTTGTTATATCTATGTGTATGATAATTTAAAACTTTTACATCTTATTTAATTCATTATTGAAATTTAAACTTCTTATAATTTGTTATGGATGCAATTTATCCCTATGAAATAACACTATTTGTTATAAAAATTTAATTTCATACACTTAGTTGTAGAGTTCCTAAGTAAAGGGTACCATTTAGTCAAAATCAATAACCTTGAGGAGAAATAATTGATATTGTGGAATAGGGTATCATTGTGCCCCAAACCACTATAAAAATTGATTTGTTCTTCTTATTTTTTATTAATTTATAAAACTTTTATTCCAAAGAAAAATTATATTATCAAAGTGAGGACCTATTTATATCTGGGTAATGTGAAACCCATTATATATCTCTTAATCCCAAATCCATGTGGCCCAAGAGCATGCGCCAAAGTCCCAGGCGAGTTTCACGACTGCATCATCCTTCATGAATCACAAAGCCTTCATTATCTCTTTCCTTCATCGTGGCTATGTCAATTCCTACAATGTAAATCCCCCAAGGGTCTTATCCAGATTCAAACCCTGGTATATTAGAAGTAGGATTACAGTGTTCACCACTCATGTGCCACCAAAATTGCAATTTCTTTTTTTATTATTTCACTACTAAATATATTTGGAGAAAAGAATAAAACATCACATAAAAATAGGGTATTAACTTCAATTTATCCAAGATTGTTTAAAATTACACAATTTAGCCCATCTTGTGTATCCACATTTTCCAACCGAAAATTTTTATAAAAGGATTACACTTAAAAAAATTATATTAATCTTTGGAAATGTTAAGTTTAAGACCTATATAATGAAAAATATATATGGATACTCTCAAATAAGTTATTTTAATGAATAGAGAACCATACATAAATGGATAAAACTATGGATGTTGAAAATATCAAATGATCATCTCATTGAAAATCCTTATATTCAATGATTATTTAAACATTTTTTAATCATATGAAAATATTATAGAACTAGAAAAATGGGATTCTAAAATGAAGTCAAATTTGATTTCAATTCAGAAGCAATGGATGTTACCATCTGTGGAATTCTTCCCAATGTGTATATTCATATTTCTCAATGCGCTACTTCCTATAAAATATATCATCCAATTACTGTTAATTTTGATGGAACTGAAAATGTTAGAAATCATAATTAAAACACCACTAAACTAGAATTTGTTACTTTCAGGTTATATGATGGAGAATGTATTACTCAAATGAATATAATATTTATTTAAGTATTCAAAGGTGTTTCTTTTAGGGGAACTCTAATTCTATAATCATATCAGGCATGAAATGTTATAAGATTTTTCCATCTAAACTGAATTAAATTTCTACTACTATCAGAGAATCCATGTTAGTTAAATTTTTATCAATCAAAAAACTGACCAGTACAATAATGATATATGAAGCTAAAATGAATGATAAATCAAATAATGATATAATGATCAAGAGGGAGAATAATACTCTAAAAGTCATGAATCCAAAAAAGAAAAAGATGATTAAGGATGATTTCATATGTTCAAAGGATTATAATTTCCCAAAATCTGGATTAGAACTAGATCACATAACTCGAAGGTTCAATATATTATATAAGAATAGTAGAGGATTTAAGAAATATTATATTGATTCTATTACGAATGATCATGGACATAAATAGGTTCAGTGTAATGAATTCATGCATATGTGGAATATCATACATGACATCCCAAAGAGAAAAGAGGAATATATAAAAATAGAAAAGAAGTAAAAGAATTACCAAATGAAATCTAATAATGATATTAGAGGTAAAGATTTTTTGAAGGATAAATTGAGTCTTTCTAAAGACTCCAACATATCTTCAAGATCTGATTCATAAAAGGATCAGTCAAATATAAAAGAAAATACGTAAATTATTAAAAAATATAATGAGGTAAAAACATTCTACTCTTATTATTAGGATTCTGAATGTTTCACAAATGCTAAACTATCTAAACATTGTTCTTTTATTGAATAATCATATAAATCAATATAAAATAAAAATAAACCCATAAAATAAAGTCATATTTATTTTATTTTTCCAAAATATGACATGTTACAACAACACATTGATTTGAAATAAAAATTATGTAAATATATTTAAAGTAAAATTATGCATGAAACTATATATAATGAATTAAATGTTGAAGTAATTCATATGGAATGTGGTTTTGAGACTAAAATATTAGTGTACCTATATAAAGTAGAGGATGTTATGTACATCACACATCCATAGAACATGTTTGAGAGGATAATGTTTCTTGGATTAGTGGGGTGCTATCAGAATTTTCTCAGGGACTTCTTCCATTGATCAGTACCCACGACTGCATTGTTGAAGAATGGAGTGAAGATTCAGTGTTCCGACCTATGTGGGGAGGATTTTCACAAGATTAAGATAAGATTTATTATATCTCTTGTATTTGTTCTTACTATGCATGAGATTTTATATTTTTTATATTGCGATGAATCAAGAATCATTTTGGGGGAAAAACTAATGTATAGGGATGAGGTAATTTTTTATGGGTCATGCTAGCTATGAACCCATGATCATAACAATCATACAGAAATTTTATAGAGTTGGATTTAGGCAACTATATGAAGTGTTGGATAAAATATACCTTTTGTGAGAGATTAATTGTCTATACATACCATATTCTCCTCCTCTATATCTTCTCACAATGGGATCTAAAATTCAAGAACATGCACTAAGTAGAGTACTTATAGTATTTTAAATTTTGGATGGCCTACGAAATAGATAAAGGAAATGTCTTTTAATATTCTCTAAGCCATAATATACAGGTTGTTCAGGATCCTGGTGAATGTCCTTTAGAGGTATAGTGGTTCCTGATGAGATTATTTTTGATTGAAAGATGAATTATTTTGATTGTAATGTCCCGGTTCAGGGTGCCGCCCGGAGGTGCACCATACCCGGTTGGTCACATGGCCTCAAACACATTTAACCAAATGGTAGAGGCTGCGACTAGTAGCGATGGAATTCAGTGTGATAGTGGGGAAACTATGCCCTCATTGGTAGAGTAACATAGTAGAAACATAAGATAAAAGTAATAGAAGCAGTAATACCATACAATAAGAAAAAAACGGAATAATAAAAGCAAATAAATAACTAGAGAACATATATAAATTATGAATGTCACATACACATAGGAAACCATTCAAAAACGTCACAATGCTTGAAATACTGTACTAAACCATTGTAAAAAGAAAACAAGTAAACTCTAGCTACATCACAATCCACATCTTGGTCCCACACTCTCTAACTCCACAACAGTCAAGTACCGGAAGTAAAAGGGCGCTTACACTTATCTATAACTACAAAAATATAATCTATTTGGTCCCAAAACAATTTCCCAAACACAGTTTGAGATGAATCCCAGTAGGAAACATCCCAAATATCTCTGCCTAATTGTCTACGAATATATATAGCAGCGAATATTCAAAATTATGTAATAAACAAGAAAGTATTCAAAAGTAAACAATATTACTATTTCAACTATATTCATTTTAATTTATAAATTATTCAACCAAACATTTACATGTAACCCTACAAGAATGATCTCACATCCTAACCCCTCTGGTTCAACTAACCATCCAAAAGTATTAATGATATAAAGACCTTCTAGGAAAACTCAAAATGTCTAACCCCTTTGATCTCATGAAAACATAGACACTTTGGGGAAGCACTCATCGTTAATTCCCTCATGTAGTATTTTAACGATAAACTTCATACTCTATAAGGAAGAAATTAACATCAATTCTCCATGTGGTCTCGTAATGGTATACTATGGACACTCTAAGGGAGCACTGATCGTTAATCCCCCATATTGTATCACAATTTCAAAAGTGTAACAGGAACTCTAGGAAATCCATCTGCATCAATTACTCCTATGGTTATACTACACCATCTTCTTACATCCCTGTGTAACACAATCATTCACAACTGATATCCAGGACGCAAAGTAAATCACAAATAGTATGTGGTTAAATAGCTACAATGTATATCACAAGCATGTCATATAATAATCAACTCCATCCAAACAGCACTAGGAATGAAAAAAATCCTAACAGGATGTTCTAGACCCAATGAAAAATATCCAAAAAAAGGGAAAAACATCGATAGAATGGTAATAACTCTAATTTATAATAAAAAATCCTTACTCAGGAAAACATGTAATAACAAGCATCAACAAGGATGTGTTTCCAAAACACACCATAACCTAAACTAGGGTATTCAACACTTTTTTCACATATATCTCAAAGAAAACTACGGATAGGATCCAACCACCTACCTCCAAATCGTATGATCAATACTGTTTATCCTTATCCATTGAATTCACCTAAAATATCATAGATATAAAAAACATCAAAAACAATCATCCTCAAATATTTGATGAAAGAAGTGAAATCCGGGAGAGATTCTCTAGAAGAAGGAAGAACTCACTGAGGTGAGTCAAATGTGATCGATGTTGTTTGGTTCAGAGAACAGATGCACAATCAGGGGCTCGAAGAAGCTTTGGTAATTCCCATCACTCCTAGATGAGACAGGGCTAGAATAAAGTGTTTCTAGAAATTAGAATTAGCACCGGTCCGATTTAACAAATAAAAGAAAAAGTAGACAATGTGTTCATTTAATGTACATGCCATGTATATTCATCCACCGGACCCTGCTTTATGTCGTCCTCAGGTCACCTCACACTGCATTGTGCTGGATGTTACATGGAGAGTACATAGCTACCCCCAACAACCAGGTACATGGTTTTTACTCCAAAGTACACAGTGTGTGCTCCTTAAATTTATAAAACCTCTCCTTTTTCTAAAAAACACCTGAAAAAATATCCATATCTGAAAAGAAGATCCAGGTTCTTACAAACTTTCTCCCTTAAAGAAACATTCCTTGAATTTCCCAAACAAAGGATGAGATGGAGAAGAATCCTAGAACAGTTTCTGCCAATATGATCGCATATCGGTCTCCCCCTCCAAAGTCTCGTCCTATACTCACCCATGCCGCCACAACTCCTAGACCAAAGGAATGGACTAGCCACATAGAACCTTCACTCGGCAATCAATAATCCGGATAGGATGCTCCTCGAATAATGTGTACACCTCCAACTCAACCTCATTGGGTTGAAAAACACGATACTTCTCTAAGAAGTAATGCAGCAACTAAGAAATTAAGAAGATGTCGTGAATAACCCGATACCTCTGAGGTAAATGCAAATGATAGGAAACCAGCCCGACTGTCTCCAAATCCTCAAACAGCCCAACGTATCTCGGTGAATTATTTACCTGTATCCTAGTCCTTCTGTGTCCCAACCTCAGTGTGACACATGGTAAAACATGATCTCTGACCTCGAACTCCAAAGGTCATCTATGTCGATCTGTATAAGACTTCTATCGTGATTGTTAAGTAGCCATCATTTTCTGAATCAAATCCACCAACTCAATAGTCTCCAGGACCAAACGAGATACCAACATTACTAACTCTCCTGCCTCTAGCCAACATAGGGATGAACAGTATGACCTACCGTACAAATCCTAAAAAGGTTCTATATGAATATTTTCTTCAAAACTATTATTGAAGGAAAACTCCTTCAGAGGTATGTTCTTCTGCAAAGATCCTAAAAAAAGAGGACGCAAGCCCAAAGAATGTCATCTAGAACCTCAATCATAAACATGGACTATCCATATGTCTAGGGATGGTAAGATGTACTCAGAAGTACATCTGCACCCAATTCCATCTGTATTCTTTTCCGTACCCATGAAGTGAAATGGGCATCTCTTTCTAAAACGATTGAGTGCTGAATTACATGTAAACGGGCAATCTCCTAGATGTATAGCCTTCCCGGATCATCAACACTGAAGGCCTCCTTGATCGGTAAGAAGTGTACAACCTTCATGATTATGTCAATGATAACCCAAACTAATTCATTACATCATGGTGACCTTAGAAAACCTGACATGAATTCTATTGTGACATCACTCCACTTCCACTCAAGATTGGGTAACTTTTGAAAAAGACCTGTTGTTCATTGATGCTATGCCTTCACTTACTAATAGAAGAAACATCTCATGAAACAAATCGACAACAACTCTCTTGATACCTAGACATAAATACAGATGGTGTAGATCTCGATACATCTTGGTGACACCACGATGAACTGCCCAAACTGAGGAATGAAAATCATGCATCAGCTCCTCACATATGTCTTCTGGCACCCATACACACCCATGAAAATGCAAGATCTCATCCTCGCCTAATATCCATCCAGGAATAGGGTCCTCTCCTGACACACTCTCCAACAAGACCAGGCCTTTGGCATCTGATAGCTTTTTTATTTTCACTCAATCAAGTAGAGTAGAGGTAACATCAATAGAAGAAAGAAACCACTTCCCCTCTCTGTCGTGCACCTCCAAATGAATCTCTGAGAACATATTCATAAACTACCACTAACTACTATCCTCCTAAACTGCCTGAACCTGAGTCCTCCTTCTCAACACATCAACCAGTATATTGCCTTTCACAGTCGTTTAGGCAAGCTCAATGTCAAAGGACTAAATGTACTCAACCGACCTTCACATTATAAAATTCATATCGTGCTGAGTGAAGATGTACTTGAGACTTTTGTGGTCGGTGAAAACCACAAAATGCACAAGCAATAGATAGTGTCTCCAACCGCATAAAGCATGAACAACTGCGACCAACTCCAGATCGTGTGTTGGGTAATTCCTCAAATGTGGCCTCAATTCTAAGACCCATAAGCAGTGACTCCTCCCCCCTGCATAAGCGTTGCTCCCATCCTGATACATGATGCATCACAGTAAACAGTATAGATCTTTCCTGGCTCTAGAAAAACTAGTATCGATGCTCAGTTAACCTCCCCTATAGTTCATGAAAGTCTAAATCGTGGGAATCTATCAAAAGGTACATTTCATCCTTCATATTTTGGACCGTCAGTGGAGCTTCTAAGCATGAAATGCCTTGTCTAAAACATCTATTGTAACCATCCATCCCTATAAAACTTTTTACGTAAAATACATTATTCGGATTCTCCCAGTAAACTAATTCTCTCACTTTCTATTCATCTAATGATACTCTGTTCTTTGAGATGACATGACCCAAGAAGTAAATATTGTCCATCCAATGTTTTTGTTTTGAGAGATTAGCATATAACGGATTCTCTCTCCATATACTCAAAGCAATCTCAAGATGAGTGGAATGGTTGTGTCGAGTGTGAGAGTACACCAAGATATCAACCATGAAAACCACTGAAATGGAGTCCATGTATGTATGGAAAACTCAGTTTGTCACTGCCATAAAAACTGAAGGTGTGTTCATGAGACTGAAGGGCTTAACCACATACTGGTGTAGGCCATACCTGCTCTAAAAGGCTGTAAGAGGTAAATTAGATGGTCTAACTCGCAACGGATGATAATCGGATCTCATTTTAAACTTCAAGAACACACGTTCTCCTCAAAGCTAATCAAATAGATCACCAATCCTTGGTAAGGGATATCGGTTCTTGACCGTCAACTGATTCAGCGTCAGATAATCCACACAAAGTCAGAGGGTACCAACCACCTTCTTTGCAAATAGTATAGGCGATCCCGTAGTATAATAACTATTTTATATGAAACCCTTTTCCATTAACTCATCTATCTTCTTATTAAGATCATATAACTCTAGTGTCGCCATCCTATAAGGAGAAATGGACACCAATGTTGCTCCTAGAACAAGATCTATATAAAATTCTACCTCTCACTCTAGAGGTGAACCAAAAAAGATGTCTGGAATGATATCTCTAAAATGATCAACCACTCGAGGAAAGTCCATCTGTGAAGTTCCTTGGTCATCCAGATACAAAATGGAAATCAGTGATTTAATTCCTCTGAACCCATGATGCTCGAGTCCCACTCTGCTCGCTAGGACATCTCATTCACCCTTATACAGAAACAATCCACCCTTTGGTGGCGTGAAACTCACCCTACTATGATAGAAATCAAAAACATCCCCAAAGGGAACTAAACTGTCCATTCCAAGAATGAATTCATAGACCATCATCTCTATGAAACAATGGTCCCATATGAAGTCACGCCCTCTAACCTCAATAGGGAACTCCTTCCACTAACATACATTATTCTTTCAAGTCCCCAACAGAGTGCCTAGCATCATAATATCCTCATAAGTAAAGATACATCCCCAAGCTCTCCATAACAGCAAAAATATTTGAAACTATGGGATTACCCTGTATTAAAAAGTGAAGAAGATTAAACTGAGGCAACTATAATCCTGCCTATAACTATAGAGGGTCTAGGATCCTTCTCCTATGAGGTATGCTCTAGCGAAAAGGCCTAAACTACACCACAACCCTATGAAGCTGTCTGAGATCTATAAGATGTTCTACCCTGTGGGTGATGCTAGAATCCAATATCCTGATTCCCACGGCCATGAACACCTCCTCATCCAGAAAGGCCTGATGAACTCTAGTTCCCAAATTGAGGAGAAACTTGTGGTCCTTCTCCTAAATGAGGAGTCAAAACAGAACAACTATCACAAGCTGTTGGTGAGGAAAACTGATAGAAATGTAGAAGATGACTAAAATTTCCACAATATCGGTACTTAACTAGGTCTCTTAAGAAACGTGGACTCATATTCCTACTATTACCACATTGGTACCATACCACCTGGATACCTAAAGAAGTATCTCTCCTACTCAGACATCTATGCATAGACTGCATGTGGCATTTTCTGCTGTCAGTCAAAAGGGTACCATATCAAGATGTTGAACCACCCTAGACCGCAGCTCCATAATCCCTCAATTTTCACATTATGATCAGTTCTTGATTGACTATATAAGATATGGAATTCATTATAAAGATCTTAATCTGAGATCAGATGTCATTCCTAAGACCATCCTCAAACATCCTTGCCAGCAATAACTCATCACTCTCTAGAAAGGGTGTTATGCACTGCATCTTTGTGAAGCGTGAATAATACTCCATGACTAAGAGAGTACCATGCTCTAAACTCATGAAATCATTGGCTAAGTTAGCCCTAAAAGTATCCATGTAAATCGAGTCAATGAAGTTATGTAGGAACTCATCCCAAGGTATATCCTGATAGCGTCCCTCCTGTGATATCACATCCACCATTTCTTGGAAGCTCCCGTAGAATATACGTAGAAAGTGTCACCCTCATCTCCTGAGGTTTCTTGGGATGAATTAAGATAAACATAATGACTTTTATCCATCACTCTAAAGATGGTGGTCCTCCATCCCCTAAAAAAGTGGGAGGATGTTGATGCTGAAGAACCTAAGTCAACTCTGCCATGGATGGGGAGAAATTGGTTATCCCCTAAAGGTCTGTATAAATCTCATGAATCCTTCTCGGAACTATGCATCAGCACATGTATCCGGAATGAAGGTTGGTGCAAAGACGGGCATGATAGGAGGATATTCTAGTAGTCCCTGATCTACCATGTCCGACGTCTGATCATTTCCCTATATCTAGAATACAACCATAAGATTTCACAGTGGCATGACTTTTCAAGGTCAAGCGCACACCTTAGATCAATATTATCATAGAATGAATCTTATAAGTACATGAAAGAACATGAGAAATAAGAAATTCATGGTTTTAAAAATAGAGATACACAACATGTATAACCCCTACACGACATGTTTCCTTTAGCCTTTACATGGGAATGTACTTCTTCCAAACCTGGCCATGTTACTTCCGATACACATGGCTTGTACTTTAATTCTTTTTCCCCCTGCCCGAGTTCCCCTACATGGCTAAACCACACAGTTCTCTCCTGGGTAACACTACACTGTGTGTCCACCATACACATAGTGTGTACCACTTAGGTTTCATCCACCTGTGTCATTGGAAACATGGATGGATACATGGTCCATATAACATGGCATGTTTATTCAAGACACGTTGTGTACTAGAAGGATTTAACCAAACCGTTTCGTTAGTCACACGAGCAGATATAAAGTCTCTACAACATGATGTGTACATCTGGTACACAGTTTGTACCACCAAATATTTCTTGACCATGTGTCTCTACCCACACAGTTAGTCACGCAGTCAAGGATTACACATCATGTACCTATAGTACACTATGTGTACTTAATAAAAACTTTTCCTTCCTGAATAGATGGATACATGTCGTGTATTCATCATTACACACCGTGTATTCAAGGTTTTTCTAGATAGTAAGCCTCATAAGCTAATCTGGAACCCATAAAAACACAAAAACAAACATTAAAGTGCCAAATTCAAATAATTGGGGGCCTATACTCCTTGCAAATAACTCTTGGCATCATATACATGTATATCACAAAGTATAAAGGTGCAATCAATCACAGGATCCACCAAATTCTGATCCATGAGGGCCCAAGACACCTCAGGGACTAATTTTTTGTGCTTATTCAAAAGAAAAATTACATATTATAAATAACCTATCAAATTTTATGTATTCTATCACTATATCTATCACAACAGCATGCATTTGATGCACAACATCTATCACAACAACATGCAATCAGGAATACACCCTAAATGGAATGACAATATTACATGACATGTGACCTTTAGCAAGTGCTTATATGTTGCATGAGATGAAATAACCTCATCTCATCTTGTTGGAATAGAAATAGAACCTCAATAATATCAATTATAACCACAAAAAATGTGAATCACCCAATGGTGAAATCAAATCAACTGTAAGAATTAAAAAACCATAAAATTTCAATAAATGAGGTATTCTTGCATTTCCTTTTACATGGGTTAGTTACTCTGAAGCACAAATTATTATCAACTACCTATTCATTATTATCATTATCTAGAGGATCCAAATATTAAGTCAAGGAAGAAATGAATTCCTCTGATACCAGTTTGTAATGTCATGATTCCGGGTGTCACCCAGAGGTGCCCCATACCCGGTTGGTCACATGGTCTCAAGAGCATTTCCCCTAATGCTAGAGGCTACAGATCTGTAGCAAGGGCCTTGGGTGAGATAGTGGAGAAACCATTCCCTCATTGGTAGAGTAACATAGTGTAATCAAAAAATAACAGTAGTAGAAGTAGTAATACAATACAATAAGAAAACAACGGAATACTGAAAGTAAATAAATAACTGGAGAACATATATAAATTATGCATGTCACATATTTCTAGGAAAGAATCCAAACATGTCATAATGATAGAAATATAGTACTAAACCAATGTAAAAATAAAAAAAGTAATCTTCAACTGCATCACAAGACTCAGTTTGGTCTCAAGATATCCTGCTCCGTAACAGTCAAATACCAAAAGCTAAAGGGCACTAACCCTTATCTATACCTGCAAAAATATAATCTATTTGGGCCAAAAATCATGACCCAAATAGGGTGTGATACGAATCCTAGTAGGTAACCTCCCAAATATTTGTGCCTAAGTTTCAGTGAATATATATAGCTAGAAATATGAAAATGAAGTAATAAACAAGGAAGTACTCAAAAGTAAACATTCCTATAGTTTCAAATACATTCATTTACATTTAAGAATTATTCAACCAAACACTCACATATATACCTCTGGGAAAGTTCTCATAGACCGACCCCTCTGGTTTAACTATTCATTCAAAAGAAATAAAGATATAATGACCCTCTGTGAATGCCTACACAGTCTAACCCCTTTGGTCTAATGAAAACACAGACTCTCTGAGGAAGATGTCGCTGTAAATTCAACAAGTGGTAATTTAATGATAAACATTATAATCTTTGAAGAATCACTCAAAATAAATTCCCCATGTGGTCTCATTGTAGTATACTATATAAAATTTGAGGGAGCACTCATCGTATGTCCCCCCAATGGTCTTGCAACGTAAAAAGTTATCACACTCTAGGGAAGCCCCCAGTGTCAATTCCCCCTATCGTCTAACTACACTAGGTTCTCACAGCCCCATGTAACACAATATTGAAAACCCAACATCCATGAGCCCATGTAAATATCAAATATTATTTGGAAAATAGATACAATTCATATCACAATCATGTCATATAATAATCAAATCTATCATAATAGCACTAGGCATGGAAAACAAAACAACCTAACAGGCAGTTCTAGGCCCAACAGCCAATATCAACCAAACATGGAAAAACACTTTCATAGCATGATAATGACCCCAATTAATTATAAAAAACTCTT
Organism: Viscum album; assembly: GCA_963277665.1. Classification (NCBI taxonomy): domain Eukaryota; kingdom Viridiplantae; phylum Streptophyta; class Magnoliopsida; order Santalales; family Viscaceae; genus Viscum; species Viscum album. The sequence continues at coordinate 2,038,096,231 of OY728156.1, forward strand.
ACTCAAGAAAACAAGTCCTAACATGTATCAACATGGTTATGTTGCCAAAACACACAATACCCTAAACTAGGGTATTCGGCTCTTTGTGAACATATATCTCAACGACAACTACGGAAAGGCACAAACCCCTACCTTGATGTTGTAAGATCGATATAGTTGAAACTAAACCTTTTAATTGACCTAGAATATCATAGATCTAAAAAACATCAAAAAATAGACATCCTCAAATATCTCGTGAAAGAAGAAAATTCAGGATGAGAGGCTGTAGAAGAAGACATAACTCATTAAGATGATTCCAACATAATTGAAAATGTTTGATTTGGAGAACGGTCTGAAAATCGGGGTCTCAGAGAAGATTCGGTGATTCCCGACACTCCCAGGTGATACGAGGCTAAAAGGAGTTTCTAGAAATTAGACGTGACCCTGGTCTAATTTAACAAGTAAATGAAAATTCACACTACGTGTTCATTTAATGAACATTCCATGTACATTCCTCCATCATCCCCCACTTTATGCGGTCTCTAGGTCACCTCACTCAGCTATGTACTGGCCATTACAAGGATAGTACAAGGCTACCCATGGAATCCATGTACACGGCATGTACTCCTTATATTTTTGAAAACTCTCCTTTTTCTCAAAAACACATGAAAAAAGATCCATACCTGAAAATAATATCTAGGTTCTTACATTGATCAAAATGGATTGATGGCATTTTTCACATTACTGATAACATTTTCCTTAGTAGACCTAGTGAATACTAACTAGTAATCCAACCCAAAGTGTGTTGTGATGTGGGAATTGCTAATAGGTGGTGACTAGATACCTACTGGGTCATTGATTTATGATTATGTGATCCTAGTAAATGGGAGAGTTGTAGTCCCTAATTCCATTAGGTAATAGACGATGAGATATTTCCATAAAATAAGGGAAATAGTTCATCTTAGAGTAGAAAAGTTGTACCATGACTTCAGGCATCAGTTCTAGTGGCCATGAAAGAATAGAAATATTACTGGATTCATTTCATGGGGCCTTACCTGCCAATGGATAAAGGCTGAAGACCAACATCCTACTATTTTGAACCATCCACTTCCTATTTAGCAGTCAAAATTGAAATATATGTTGATAAGTTTTACAATAGGGTTACCTTGGAACCTGAGGATCCATATAACTTATTGGGTGGTTTTGGATCGATTCATTGATGTGGTCATTTTCTTATTGATCCAACATACCTTTTTGAGTGATAAATTTTTAATATTATATGCATATGAGATTGTGTGCTTACATATTATTCCCTTGATAATTATATCTGAAATATATTCACATTCTACATCATGTTTTTGTAAGGGTTTTTTGAATTCATAAAGACTTAACTGATATTGAACATAGTGTACCATCCCTAGATAGGTAGATATTCAGAGAAGATGATTCATATATTATAGTATATGATCAGTTCTTGCATTTTTTTATTACAGTTGTGCATGAGATGAGGACATATCCTTGGAATATTTTTCATATAATAACGTCTTCTTGGATTATATTCACATGAAAAACATTTGAGAATATCTATAGAAAACCATGCTCTATACCACTATGTTGATAGCATGGTATAAAGCTAATTTATAGAAGTGTACTCAGGAATATCTTATGATTCCTAATATACATCTCTTTCTTTAGTGAGTAAATGATTATATCAACAATAAACATAATAATGAGAGAATTCATGTGTGGGTGGAATATCATTATTTGGATATCCAAGAACATTTTTATGCTTTCCTCAATCCAAATAGCATCATCATGTACACATATAGTTAAAACCTTCTCTTATAAACCATATTATTAATTTCCTCCTCTATAACCCACAACAAGTGATAGTGTGATCAAATATCAATAATGAAGAACCATATGGATCCCTAAAATTGATCGAAGATATAATCTATCTAGGGAAAAGGGTAACTATTTTTCATGACAACATGATTTATCTTATATTAATATACACAATTTCAAAGACTAACATTAACCTTCTAGGAGAATAAAATAGTTAAAACCCATGGTGATGTACTTTTCTATAACAAAAAATGATTGTATCTCACATCAAGAATTGATGAAGATGGACTACTTTCTTCCCTAAATGTGTGTCAAGATAAAGAATATCAAAAGGTTACTTAATTAGTAGTTAAATTCTAGTATCTAGTTGTGGTTATATGAAGCAATAGAATGCATCAGTATCAAAAAAATAGTTTAAAACATATAATTTACCAAGACCGTGCCTTGAATGGTTGAAATCCCAACACCACCATATGCGGAAGCCTGATCAACTACATATACTCAGCTTGCCCCGTCTCTATGGCCTTGATCGTGAGAAGAATTACCCTTATGATTCATCATTTTCTAATCCTAATATAGAGGACAAAAACTAGATCCTTTGGTCATAGTTTACATCTACCCTTCTCCCCTATTGAATACTGAGTTCAATGATATAGAGAATATCTATTGAAGAGGTCACATATTTCCACAATTCTAACACATTCTTTGAGTTACTATACCGAATTATCACAAATGTATGACCTTACCATATTTGAATAACTATGAATTCCATCCTATGAAGGCTGAAAACTATTTACCCTAGTCATCATATTTACCACATCTCTACTGAACTTCATCGATCCTTCTATTCATAAGACTATGAGAAACACTTGTCATTGAAGTAGGAGGTCCATCTACATGGGCATATAATGATGGAAGAATACCAACTACTCGATCCCTCTCTAAATCTTTCTTGATAGTAATGGAATTGTATATAAACTCAAAATATATTGTTAAATTGAAACTCCTAACCAACCATCTGATATCTACATGATGATTGATCTCAAACAACATAGCCTTTTGTTCCTCATTTCTATCCAAAAGGGGAGAAAAGGGAAGTAGTTCAGTGAAATGAGTGAAGACTATGGATACCTTCGTGGATCATTGATCTATCTCATTGAACTCATGTGCTCGGTCTTGATTCAGCATGTTATGAAACAATTCCCAAAAAATGGTCATTGAAGAACACTTCGAAGTGACCCGCATGTATGCTAGCCTATCCCATCATGACCCATTATCTTCTTGTGGGTCCCTGTAACATGAATGCATCTAGCATCACCGTTCTAACCTCTACTGTCTCAACAAGTTAAATTTAATCCATGATGATACCTCTCTAGTCCTATGTATTCTATGTTACTGCATTTCCTAGAAAGGATAGTGGATGATGGAGATAGAAGTTATTGGTGTAGTTGACTATGTACCTTAGAGCCCCTCCACTCTAGAAATTCAAAATAAGAATGACTCCCTACTTAGGTAATCTCAATACATGTTCCACCAAAGAGGTTATAAAATTGTTCTCTATTATACCCTTCTAAAAAATGGATTGTTGAGTGTGGATTCCCTCTCTAGAGGAAGCATCACAACCCACATAATTTTTTGGTCCTATCATTCTCATTCAAGGAAGAATATTTTCAAATGTGAAGGTGACATTTACAATATCCATTAAAAATTTCTTTATGTTCCAACCAAATCATCTAATAGGCATAAATATGGTATTCATGTAAGAAAATTAAAACAAGGATTCAATCCATATCCCTAGTTATAACCCACATAGAACTACCCAAGGATGAATCCATGTTCCCTATCCCAATAGATTAGTCACAACCACATATATGATAAATAATAATCATGAAATAGTTGAATTAATACTAATTCCAAACACAAGGGTATCATAACAACCTGGATATGACCTGAAATAAAAAAAATCACGGCCTTAAATAATTAAACTACATGTAGTTAATATATATATATATATATACATATATGATAAGAGACCCTATGTGACTATTCATGATGCATGAATGTACCAAAATTCCCATAAACATGTACCATGAATCTAAACATGGTAACTAAGAGGAATGTTACACAAGACCTATATTGGCATATAAGGACCAGCATATCAAAGTCCCACATATTCCATCTCCAAGAATAACATAAAAAAATAAAGTCACTCTAATACTATTTTTTAACACCCAAACCCAAACTAGAATGTCCAATCATGAGAGACACATGAATTTTTGTGCACCTTATTATACACAAGAGGTTGGAAACTTGAGAAGAGGGTCTAAGAGTGTAGTGGGAGACTATACCCACAGTAATCAAATATATACACAGTAAAAAAATAAATATAACATCATAATATCAAGTGGAAGATAATGTAAATCCAATGTATAACAAATTTCACCCATGCATCACAAAATAAACTATCCTCCCAATGTGTCAAGCCAAACTAGGGTTTATAAGGTACATGAAAATAAATCAATAAACACAATGGAATCGTCCAGTGTTTGTCCTGATACTTATACTAGTACCATGCATCTATTCCTAACTACCTAATGTGTCCCCTATCCCATCCCTAGATCCATAATCATGAAGCCTACATGTGTATTGAGATACTCGTCAACATTGTGAGTAATATATCCCAATTGGAAACCACCAATGAAATGCTAAAATATGTGAATATGTTTATTATTTGTATTCCATGATATTGTTAAATGTGAAAAAAATCATAAAAAAATCATCGGTCATGAACTCGTGTGCTAACCAAGTTACCATTCTCCCCATTCAAACCTTCCTCAGCTCTATGCTAGATTGATATTTGAAAGGATAATGGGAGTGATAAACAGAAATTAACAAGGATAGTAAACATGTCCTTTTGTATTCTCAAGCCATTTAGTTGGATTAGGACACAAGTTCATTATATCCACTCTTCATCATTGGGAAAACCTGAAGGCCAGTGAACCCTGTCTATGCCTTGGATCAAGCAACAAGACTTATGTACCCTCACTACCACTATAAAATGTCTCTCTTGAAGGCTATCATTTAGCTAAACTATGCTTCGGTCGATCATATCCATCCTTAAAATTCATGTGTACCCCCTCTACGGAATAACAATTGAAAATAGTATATATATTTTGTGTACAAAAAATAATTCATCCAAAGTAATGGTAATTACACATATCTAGTAAGGGAATACTATGAAAGAACATGTCATATAATGATATAACAAAACAAGTCATCATAACATTCGGTAGCAACATACACATACTTGTGATCGACTTCATCAATGGTCTGTAATGATACATTTGTATACTAATGAAATAAATATAATATTTGGTCTCATGGGATTCACACACACATATGAAGACAATAAAAAATAGTCAAACAACCTATGAAAACACAAGTATCGCATCAAAGAAATAAGAGTATGCAATGGCCCCAAAAGGTAGGAAACCTCCTACCTCATAATTTTTTACTAAGTAATACAATATTCATCAATGATAAAATAATTGATCACATTGCATAGCAATGAGAATCTTGTTCTCATATTAAGGATGCATATATCGGGTTCCAATTTATCAAGGAAGTGGTTTAGAAATGATACCCATGGTGAGTCCATACTAATCAAGGTAGTTATATAATAATATACATTATGGATTCCTTTAATATAAATAGTTACAAGAAGTTTCAAAGAAGGGGATAATATTTATCTAGACTCATTGTACAATAAAGTACAATTAATTAATTCTTCATCAAAAGCATAAGAGAACCTCGAGTCTAGTCAACAAACATCAATAACTATAAATCCATCATTAAAATGTTGATCTAATATGAAATTAAAGAAGAATGTGTGAAGAGTATCAATATATGACAACTTTATTGGATTCATCCATGAATATAAAGAGACCTAGATTTGGTCATGGGGATTTTGTTGATATGTTGAATCCACCACTAAACTTGATGTGATCCATGAATTCATCATCAAATGGAATTAGAATCTATAGATCGGGAAATTACATGTTGGATCTCGGATTTTTCTCAAGGAAAAAGATTGAGATCTACATGATACAAAAAGATTAGAAACTTTTAGGACACAAACCCTAATTCAAAATCAACAATACTATTGTATCCCCTTGTATCAATATAGGAAGGAGAGTAATTCATCAGAGAAGCATTTTTAATTCTCCATGTTTGAGAGGGAATTCAATAGGATGATGAACATTCCAAAACATGTAATTAATGGTCATTTAATGGAATTTTCATATCATGAAATCAGGTGAATATGGTATTGTTTGTTGATTTGACAAACACCGATCAAATCAGGAAAGGCTTACTACCTCACTGTGAGACCCGCACCATTTGGTATCATTGTTTGATAAACCACGCACCAACCATATTTTTGTCCTATCAAGAAAGTCACATAGTTATTTAGGGGAGGCCACATGGTATGATAATCTATTCCCCTTTACCATGTACCATCCTAGGTGATTCTTCCACAAGGTTCATGATTTCTTTGAGGATTATCATAGTTTAAAAAAACAATGCTCAAACCCATGACCTTCAAATATGGTTCTAAAAACCTCTAAAATCAACTAGAAACCCACGAAACTAAGCCCAAAAAATTAATTGTTCAAAAAATCAATATTAATGGATGATATAAACTCATAAAAATATGTGTTTTTTATATAATTTATTTAAATAATATATATCTATGTGTTTAAGGTCTTGGATGTGTGTTCTGGATTCTCATGTCAGTAGCATAGAGCTTGATAAGTTTTCAGAGGGACATTATAATTTCATAGTACACATCGGCTATCCGATAACCCATACTAGCTGGTGGGATTGGAAAATTCCAATTCATTCTTCTTGGGAACACCATCTATCCCAATGGTTTCTTGGTTTATTGGTTTTAATTAGAGGAAACCCATTCATTTTAGTGCCCGAGATCTTTATGTTTTCTATGGGGATGATGGTATAGGGAAGAAAATTCTTGGTCAAAACAACTACCAATGGTTCCTTCTTCGCCCCCCTTTGAGGGGGGGTGTTATTTGACACATTATAGTGGTTAATCAAGGTATTTATTTCTATTAATTACCATTTTTATTACCCGAGGTCTTCATTTTAATTTTGGGTGGATTGGGATAGGGTTTTACTAATTATTTCATAATATCATGGTGAGATCATCAAATCATGAGGGGTGTTTCACTCTAATTTTGAATAATATTTCATTAGATAATGTTTGTATTATATTGAAATTAATTTTAGTGAAGGTGTTATGTATAATGAATTGAATTTTTATTTTTGGATAAGTTAAAATAAATATATAGTTGAACAAGTTCCATGTTTTATGGGTTTCTTCTACAGCTGAATCTGGGATGGGTCATGGGCCTTCCAAGTGTGTTTGTCATAGTTTCAGTGCAGAAGGAGAACTCATTGTGTACATAAGCATTATAATTTTTTTTGAAAATTAAATGATTATTTATAAATGGTTATAATTAATTATTATTTTTATGTTTTTCACAATACGGATTTTCAGAATCATGAAAAATTCATGGTTGTCTTGGATGAGATTGGTGAAGGTATGTTTTAGTTTATTCAGTTTTTGAATGAGGCTCGGTAGATCTCGGTGAGGTTTTGACCCCATGTCTAAGTTATGTGGTTCCTATAATAAAAATTTATATATTTTTATGCATGATAATTCTTACCTACATAAATTCTTAGGTTTGGGAATAGGGTAAAAAGGGTGAGTACATGCCTTAGGCCAAGTGACGGAGCGACTTGAGCCTCCCAGGATGAGACCAAGTTCCCAAAGATATTAAGGAAATTGGATTCACCCTTGCGATATTCTCACCAAGGGGTGGGGTACCATTCAGATGACATAATACATTGAAAATGTCTCGAGGTACCTGTTGAGGTGTGAATAGCCTGTTTTGTTTACCTAGAGCTACTCGGAAGGAACGGGTGGGTTGGGTCCAGATGAAGATTATTAGGATGTGTGAATATATCATGAGTGATGATGATCACTCTATGGAGGGTAGAAGTGAGTATGGGTATCATCTTATAGAAGGATAATTCCTTTAAGAATTAGCATATACAGTTGAGATAAGTTTTCTTTTGGTAATGAGATGAGAGATATCCCTTTTAGAATATGGGATGAGACCCAAGTAGGGATCTAAGAAGTATTTGGGACTTCTTATCAATCTTCCTAGATGGGAATTCTTGGGTTTTGGACCCCACCTATGAGCCTTTGGTTGTGTAAGATTTGATAGCTATAGATGGTCCTTGGTTAGTATGATTAAGTGATTTGAGGGACTTTGGTGAAATTGGACTATACATAGTGGTGTGGTTGTGGGGATTCTATGAGAAAGTAAATCACCAATGTGTGATGAGCTTATGATGGTATCAACAAGGTGATTTTTTAATGGGTTTGGAGGATTTTATGGACACTCATATGGGAAATACGATACGTTTTGTGAGAATCATCTGGGAATTGAGAGACTAACACACTCATTTTTTTTTGGAGAGCCAAGTGATGGGTTTTAGCCTTATGTTCTTTTTTTTGAAAGATATTACATTTAGTATTCTTTGGTTGATATTCTTGATATGACCTCACTATAGTCTAAAGGGATGGGTTTGGGTACTGGTAGATCTCCCAAGTGTATGGAATAATGGGTCAGTGAATGTGACCACCCTAGAGTCAACATCGACGGGTTAATGTACTATGGACCATTACATAGAGGCATAGGTCAAAGGAAGATTGTTCAATGTTCCTTTTAGTATTTGGTTGTCTACCCTTCCATTTTTGGATTGGGTAGGTGGATGACTATTCCATATTAATCTAGGTATTTTGTCAAGTACTATTCCATGTAAGGCCTAGGTTGGGTATGACCATTCTATGGTTTCTAGATATCATGTTGAGGACATCTAAAAAATTTAATGGGTCAGTTTGAAATATTATCAACATAATCTATTAGGATATGGTCGATGAAAACCCATGGGGATGGTTCATGGTTTGAATGAAACTAATGTACCTCTTCTAAGTGGGATGGATGGTTTGAGACTCATGGAAATATTATGGTGCCCAATGTTTTAGGGATCACGTCAAGGTTTTGGAAATCAATCGAACCAAAGTCTTCATGTAGGGGTTGTGAATTTGTATGATTGTATGAGATGACATGGGGATTCTTTTATGGTGATGAAGCCAGAAGGTTTGGGAACTATGGTAACAATGTTACCATGTAGTGTCATGATGGTTATGTGTACTCATCATGTGTCATGGAGGAACTTCTATAACATAATGACTATCTATGTTTGTTTATTTATGTATTGAATTTCCTCACACTTACACACACAAATGATGGAATTTATTTGGATTATTTTGTGAGATGCTACTATGTTTTATTCTCAAAACCTATATGGTCAATTCAAATAATTTTCAGTCCTTATATAGTCTTTTTAGGTGAGAGTGTGAGACGTGTACTGGATTAGGTCAGGACTTCTCAATGGTTTCTAGAGACTGGGTGTGTGTGGCATGGGGAAGATATTTGTTCCAATGTACATTAATTCTATTTTTTTATTTTTTTTTGTATTTGGGATCGACCCAATGGGTGATTAATTATATGTTTTTATGGAATCATTATGTATTTCATTGATTGTGTTTATTTATTTTTCATACAATGAAATGGTTTGGATAATTCATTGTCATTTCACCTATTTTATTACTCTAATTCAATAGAATAGTCTCCCCATTATATGAATTTTGACCTCACCACTAGTTAAAATCTACTTGCATATGGGGTGGTGTGAATGAGATTTTTTGTAACTTCATCTTAGATGGGTTTCAGGATGGGTTGTCACAAAGTGATATGGGAGCTTTTTTTATTTTTTTATTTTGGGGAGATAGGAAAAAGTGGTGTAGGTATGTGTCAGATCATGTGATGGATATCCGACAACTTCATCAAGAACACATGTTTTGTTAAAATTTATATGTTACAAGGGTGATGAGATTTTGGTTCTCATATTGAAATGTTATAGTAATTTGATTTCATCATGGGTTATTCATATATAGTTTGGATTTATAGTTTATTTCTTTTTAGTTCATGGATATATTGGAAGAAGATCATGATTGTTTATTAACCATTTGAAAAGTTGTTATGTTCATGCATCATGGTAGGCACAAAAAATTTAGGTAATTGTGTGTTTTCTTGTGGTTTCATGGTCAGAGATCAAACTATTTAGATTTTAAACAAAAAAACTTATAATATATTTTCTAGTATAACTTCTTGGTGAAATTATACTTACTGGGACCATATGAGTTTTCCTTCAATGGTGGGTCATGTGAATCTAATTTAATTAGGTGTCATCGTGGTTGAATTCTTGTCCCTTAATCAAGGGATGCATGAAGATCCATTTTGGTTAAATTTTGGAATTTGATGCCCCAGTGAAAAATCGGTGAGGGAATGGTATTCCAGAGAGGTGATATGAGGAAGGGAATGGTCTTATCAGAGGATTTGGAAACCCCATGTTGGTTTTGGAATGGTATGTGGAATACCTTGTGGCTTGTATTAGTTTATTTAGTGAGAAGTATTAGTTGGGTGTCTGGATCGATGGTTTTGGATGCGAAGTTGTCTAGAAAAGTCGGAGCATGGGTGGAATCATTATTCTTGAGACGATTTCTATGTGACAGGTGTTCATGTGGTTATCCCTGGTATAGGATATTTATTTGGATGTTGGTTGACCGATCATGCAATGGTGCATGGTTAATGAGTTAGGCACGTGATCCTAGGATATACAGGATGGAACTCATGTGATCGTTAGTTTAGTTTTGTGATCGGGTTCCATGGTAGAATGTGGCTATTAGGACTAGTGATACTTTTTTAGATAGTAGGCGATAAACTATCTGATGGATCTAGGTAGATCACATTACCTTGGGAGGAGGAGAGTGAATGTTGATTAACCTTTTGGTAAATTTATTGATATGAATGGTTAGTTTAATGATGGGTACATGAAGATCCTTTTTGGGTAATGGATTAGTGAAATGATCTATGTGAGAGTCTTTTGAAAATGTTTTTGGTTATGGATAAACCCACAGGATGATATGAAGGTAGAATGATGGGGGTTTTGGTTAAAATTCACTCTCAGGTTGAGGGGACCAGTGTGTTTCATGAGACACATGTGGGTATGGATTCCTAACTCTTTTGCTGAAAAATCTGAGATATATCTTTGTAGTGAGGGGTAACATTGTTTATTAATCAATTTACAATGGCATGATCGATTGTTGCATGATCGTTGATAGAAGTTTTCAGGGATTTTAAAGTGTTGATCCAGAGGAGAATTGTGTGCATGGTGTTGGGACCTATTTTAGGTCAATATTCATGGAGTAGTATAAGGGAAGTTATATTTTTTGGAGTATAATATTTTTTATCAGAGGTTGTATCAATCATTTTGGAAAAAATATAATTGTTGCTAGGATGATGATAATTGTGAATCATGAATGGGTAACTGTTGGAACTCGAAGCTGTTATTGAATCTAGTCTAGTTGGATACATTCAATCAGTGTGTATAGTTATAGAATGAGAATAAACCATGTATTTTTGGTGTATCATTCTATAGGAAATGATAATTATATGGCTATGGTAGTGATTAGCGTATCAGTTATGTTTGAATGACCCTCATGCGAAAAGGGTCACATAGGCGGGATGAGTTTTTGGACTATCTAGGTGATAATGTGTTGTCAATGTGTGGTGAGCCCTGATGTAATTTTCTTCCCTATAAAATAATTTATTTGAAAATTTCAAGAAATATTTGAAGGATTCTGTGATTTGAAATTAGGCTCAAGGTGGTTCTTTTATGATTCAAGCGTGTGTCAGGTCAGAGGTGTGACGATGCATGTGATGATAGTAGGATGGATGGAGCTTTCTGTTGTTGGTCCAACAATGGAATTACATTGATAGTAGGATGTTGACATCAGTTTTGGTGCCTTGAAATTGTTAAACTACCTCTATGTGTTAAGGCATTATGACCAAGCATTAAGGTAGTGTATCAGTAGTTAGGGTTGAGCATCTGGAAAACAAGTCACCTCGATATCCAATTGAAGCTTTTATAAAGAATTTATTGTTTTGGGGTTGGAACTGATTCAAGAACATCATATTTGATATGATGGGTGTGGTATTGGGGTCATAATAGAGTTTTCAAGAGGGAATACAGTGTATATGAGTTTGGTGTTGGAGTTGTGTAGTGGAAGTGGATTGGGTGTTTGGAGTTGGAATGTGGTGGGTACATAGTGAATTGATGAATGAGATAGATCGTGAGATTTGGTTCAAGGATTACCAAAACATATCAAGGATAATAAGTGTTATGGTAGGGATTTTTTCTTACCTTTTTTATGGTAATCATATTTGATAGGGAATATTAATTTTCTATTTGGTGGATGATTTGTTTTGAGAATTGGTGTTTGTAATGAGATTCTCGAAGTTTTAGCATCATTAAATAATATTTTTGGATGATTTTCTTTACATGGATTGGAATTATAGATGCTCAAAAGAGCATCATAGGAGTCCCAGAAGTGGTCGAAGGGATGCTACATTTTAATACCACCCTCCACCTAACCAGTAGGATTTGACAAATCCCAACCATTCTACATGGCGCACTAGCCAACCAATAGGTTCCAAGGTTCTTGGATTTAATTAGGGGAACCCATATTTTTTTAGATCTATACATCCACAATATTTTGATAGGTAATTGGGTTTTTATAGTCCATTTCTTTTCTAAAAAACTCTCTTTATCACCATTTTTAACCCCTTTATAGGGGGTAATGTTTTATGCATTTTTTGGAGAATTTTGGTATTTGATACCATTAATTTCATTTCTGTTGCCCTAAGTTGATTTTATTTTATTTTATCTTGGTTTAGTGTTTCCGAGATAATTCCTCTTTTTTATGGTGAAATAATCCAAGAATGATGAGGGTTTCACTCTGGTTGTGAGGAGGATGTCCTAATATATTGTATGCACACCATTGAAAATAATTTTGGTGAATGTATGATATCCAGTGAAATTTAATTTTTATTTTTTGATAAATTAAACATAATTTAAGATTGATTTATTATCATTTGTTAGAGGTTATTCTGGAGTGGAATTAAGGATGAATTATGGGCCTTCCATTTATAGTTGGTCATTTCTCTAATGTTGTGGGAGGACATAGTGAGTACATAATAATTATACCTATATTCGAAAATAAATTGGTAATTAATTATAAAATTTTCTAATTAATTATTTCTGATGTTTAGTATGATATTGGTTCTTGGGATTAAGTATAGTGATCGGTTGTCCTGTACGATCTTGGAGGAGGCATGCATGGGTTTGGTGAGTGATTGGGTTAGGCTCGACAGAGCTCGCTGAGGGGTTAACTCCATTTTGTAAGTAGGTGGACCCTATAATACAATTTCATATGCTGATTTTTCATACCTACATAATTTCAAATATTCTAGAATATGTTATGGGGGCTGGTATTATCATTAGATCATAGGAGTTGGTGGATTGGGCCTCCTGATATGAGACCAAGTGCTCTTTAGCATTTTGTAAAATTAGAGAAACCCTAGAGACAAGGTCTTCAGGTAGTGGAGGCCTATTTTAGTTAACCTGAGACCCTACAATTTTATCTAAATATATATTGTGATGTGGATATCCTAGGTTAAGATACATAGATCCAATTGATTAGAATTATGGCTGGTGGGCTAGATGATGATGACTAGGATATGTGTATGTCTAATGAGTGACTAGGATCCCCTATGAAGGTTGGTGGTAAGTATGTGTGTACACATATAGTGATACTAGTCATTCAAGATTTTTCTCATAATGGTAGAGATAGGATACCTATGGGAGATGAATTAATATATATCCCTTTGGTGGGGCGTGATGATACTATAGTGCGGATATTAGGAGTTCTTTATGACATTGAATCTGCATACCGAGAGGGGATTGATTGGGTTTTATACCCCACCTATGAGGGATGGGTTGGGTAGAAAATAATTTTTTTGGGATGATCCTAGGGATACATGACCAAGGGAGCTGAGGGACTTCAGTAAGGATGGACCAAAACCAAGGTTTTAGGTAAGAGGTTCCTTCAAGAAGTGACATCACTTGTGGGTGATGGTCAAGTGATGGAATTAAAAAGGTGAGATGTTGGTGGGTTAATAGGATCTATTGAAAACCATAATAGGTGATATGATATGTTTAATGAGGAGGGTTTAGGTCTCAAGAAACTAGTGTCTTGGGTTTTTTGGTGGGCCAAGTGACGATTGGTGGCCCTATGTACTCATACATGAGGGACCAATCCATAAATTGGGTTAGGTTTGGATAATTGAGAGGACCTACCTAAATCCGTAGGTATTGTTTTTGGGGCTGATGCACCTCTCAAATGTCATTGGTAATGGTTTCTTAGATGTGACATCCCTAGAGTTTGTTTGGGTGGGACAGTGTAATAGGTACCTTGCGTTATAGGCTTGGGTTAGTTTATGATCATGTATTATTCCTCTGAGTATTGTGTCGAGGACCCTGCCATGCATGTCATGGGTTGGTGGATGATTGTTCCCTATTCCTTTAGGTATTGGGGATATGGAATTTAAATGAATTTTTTGGTTGAGGGTATTACCATGCCTAATTCTCAGGTATCAAGCTGGGGACCCTTCCAAATGTTCCATGGTTCGGTGTACATGATTATCTATTTAAATAGTAGGAATGGGATGAGGACTAACCTAGGGTTCGGATCATGCTTCATATAGGACCAATGGTCCACCCATAAGTCGTAGGGATGGGTATAGACACTTGGATGTAAGATTATTTCCATTATCTACTAGTCTCATGTTGTCGTTTTGGATACCACCCTACCCCGAGTCTTTTGGTATAGGTTTTTCATCAGTATGATGGGATAAGAAAATGGGTGGATTCTAGAATGTCATTGAAGAAGGTATGGTTGGCCACTATGGTGGCCTATTTAGCATGCAATAGCCTGGTGAGTGAGTGTACTCATCGAGTGTCATGGCCCCCTGGTTATCACATGATGATTAATGGGCATATTACTTTATTTATTTTGGTCCTTCATGAATACACACATATATAAAGGTGTATATTAGGGATTCCTGGTGAGACCTCCACTGAGTTTTGTTCTCACACACAGCATGATCATCTCATCACATGTGTAGACCATATGAATACATTTCAGGTCAGCACATGGGACATGCATTTGATCATGCAAGGGAGCTCGATGGGTTCTGGTGATACAATGTGACAGACCTGAGGATGGTAGTATTGATAGAGTTTGTGTGTTGAACTTTTATATTATTTTTTATTTATGATGATCACAGTAGGTGATTGTTTCTTTGTTTTTTTATAAAAACATCATTTATTTCATTGCATGTTATTATTTATTTTTCATACTCTAATATGGTGTGGATTGTTAGTGGTTATTTTTATTATTATGTGACACTAATTCAATTTCACAGTCTCCCCATCATATGGATTATTCCCTCACCACTACTCAAGAACCTCTGGAATATTGTTGGAATTCTTAAGGACTTTTGAAACTCTGTAATCAAAGGGTTCTAATTCGGGGTGATATAGAACCATCCATGGGTCTCCCTGTCTTAAAAACGTTGCCTACTTCATCAACTTCATATAACTGGACACACATACTAATGAAATCCATATTATCATACACTAAATATTGGTAATAAATAAAAATAAGGATTTTATGTTGATATATCTTTAATTATATGAAGTCTGTCAAAGAGTACTTCTTCCCAAACACCAACTCATAAAATATTTATACATCATACAAGCCAAATTCCCCAAAAACTAGTACAACAAGCATTAAAAGTATTAGAACTATCACCGCCTGAAGTTATAAAGTGTGGACTAAGTTTGGTGAAATAAAGGATTGAATCACTCCCAAATCAAAATAGAGAATTAACTGAATTATAAAATAGATAGATAATACAGTGCAGGATGTGAGACTCACCATATTCTTCATCTATAGGGAATGTATCCTACTATAATTTATTTCATGACATCTATGGACCTAATAGTGACCAAATCTATGACTATATTTTATTTTTTACCTACGTATGTAAGATATCATTTGGTTTACCTCAACCTACAACATCCCCTCATGGTTAATTATAGACTGTGGAAACTCACTGATGGTTCAACCTCAGTAGAACCTACTATAATGGTTGATCTAGAAATAAGACACCTGTTACATGATGACTACTAGAGATGGTTATAAATTCTCATATATAATGGCCATGAACTCCATAACTATAAAAACCTGTCCTCACCCACTATATGGGGTCTTAGAACTAATGCCTCTGGTGAAACCATTTAAAGAAGGATGAATCCTAATACCTTCTATCTAAAACCTATTTTGATTAGGAAACTGAGAACAGATGATCATAGCTTTGTTACGTGAATAGTCATGAAGATTTTCCTTCCATGATAACCAATTTCTAGACTACATCCTTCCACTGACCATAGCCTTCACTAACACATAATGATGTGACTTCAACATAAATGGGGTGACTTAATGCAAGATCTCTAGACTCAAACCATCATCAAAATGTCTCTCCCTAGTATCATCATCTATTATAAATTCCAAAAAATAATTTAAAATTTTCTTATAGTGTATACTAAACATGTACATGACAGAAATACCATGTTTAAGGAAATAATATTTAATATATATGTTTCATTTTTAGTGAAATAAATAAAATTGAAATAAAAATAATATTTACTCATTTCCCATGATACGTTCGACTAATCATAGTCCATGTGGAAAAAATAAACCAATATCAATCTAACCTACCCATGCCTAAATCCTACATAAATATTCTTGAGGTTGTCAAAATGTACAAAGGGATTATAAACAACATATTTCGAAGGAATTTAATGCATAAATAAATTTATGGAACAAGATATAACATGAGAAACTACCATCTAAAACCTAGAATAAATAAATATGAAATCCTGATACATAATGTAATGTTATACAAAACTAAAAAAATTAATGTACCAAAATAATCCAAGGTAGATTCCTCATACACATGAAACTCCTAAAAAATCATGTTATAGAGAAATGTCCAACTTGATCTAAAAAACTCTAAAAACCCTAAAAAATAGTTCATATATACATACGATGATTATAACATGTATACCTAGATGGATTCTCCTATAAACCTCTCACAAAAAATTTGAAAGAATTATTCCAAATCCATGTGATTAAAAAAATAAAACCAACACATCACATTAACAAGTAAATCTGTTTTCTTATCTTCTCCACGTATTAATCACATAGTAGTTTATATAGGTAATATTTCACATTGGTCATATATATGTGGTATATTTATTCCACATCCAAACTGATTTTTTGCTCTCATGGCCCAAAGGCTCACATCCTATGCTTATCCCTACCCTAAGTCATTGTGTAACTCATCCATATGTATCATAAGAATTACTTATCATATTAAGGATAAAATCTCCTCATCATCATCATACACTTATAGTATCTATGTAATATTCTATAATCCAATGCAACCCATATATCTTGCATTATACCTCAATCCCTCCCCACCAATGAAGGAGAACTTATGGTATGTAAAATCAACCATGAATATATATATGTATGTGTGATACCCCAATATACTATATCTCACATATAAATATATTGAAAAACCATGATCCACCACATACATGGTTGGAATTAACCATAATCCATAATCCATTATTGCGTGTGATACACATATAAATAAACTACTTTTAAAGAGAGAATTTAGTAGAGGGAGATGTCATTAATCCTTTCCATCACCATATTGTATGATGAGAAAAAGAACACCCCACCCAAAAAACACATTGGTGTTAGTTTCCCTACCGGCTTGGGTAGTAAAGAGTATGAAATTATAAAATTAAAGAACATTGCACACAATGAACACTAATGGAAACTATCAAGACATAAAATAATCTGTATATATTATCACAAAATATACCTTAATACCACTTAAAAGTTATAGATTTCAATCACACATCAAAACACTAAATACAATACTAATTAATTCAGTATCTACTAATTAATATTATTCAGTATACATTTCCATTATTAATACCTTAAAATCGAAATCCATGTTGCTTCAGTTCTATAATCCCTTATATAATCTCAATTATATCATCCTTAACTATAATAATCAATAACCAACATTATGCTTTTAGTAACTTCATTTTTCAATTCACAATTATTTGGGTACTCTAGGATTCATCCTAATCCACCATAATCAAAAAGCACTTGTCGTGCATATAGTCAAACTATATCATGTAGATGGAAACTATAACAGACAATTTCCATCGAACTGACCATTAAAATCATAAAGAAATATTATATAGAAGTAAAATCCTAGATCCTACCTCATCCTATCTTCCATGGTGTTATCACTATTACCATTACATGTGAAACATTCCAGCCAACCACTATTAGAATCACTACCAACATAGCCCCAGGCATCCCTACAAATTACTTACTAAATGCACCCACCCATAGTAGGTTATCAATAAATAACTTCAAGGATATAATTTACCTTGAGTATACATATCTTTACAATAACTTAGTTTCATCATGGTACCCTCACATGAAAAAAATGAATTATATCCTATGTATAGATGCATTTAATAATAATAATAGGCTCACTCAGCCACTAAACTATTATCTTTAACAAAAAACAATGTTAATTAATATCATGACATAACATATTCATTATGAATATGATTTTAGAAATAAGTAACCTATTTGAAATTATCTAATCAATATCTATGAATCATCATAATCATTTTCTTATAATTACTACTATATTTCTCAAAAATCAATGATAGATAGTTATAAAATTATATACCTCTTCTATTAATAATTTCATCATAATTCTAGATTTACTTTATTTAAAAAATTACAAACATTTTAAAAATTATAGACACAACAGACAACCAAAAAAATAGATAGCAGACTACCTAGAAAAAGCAGAGGCAACAACAACATAGTGTATAACAAATGTGGTCAAGATAATTCAATTCCTTAATTAATTATTCATTGAGTTACCTTATAGTTATCTTTATTTATTTGATTACATCATTACCTAAAATATTAATTAATTATAATCTAATGGTTTCACTTAAATAAATAACGGTCAAAAATATCCAACCTTAAAGATTAAGATTTTAATTTCCTCTAAATGAGAACAAAATAATGAACACCAAACTCTTGTAACCTCTCCCAAAAGATAATTTTTATCACTAAAAGTATATCCCAGCAGGAATGCACTATCAAAAATCAAGGATAAACCCATGAAAAATAAATAATATATTTCCACCCAAGCGTTCAATAGGGAAATAGAAGAGAATAATACCAATGAGAGAAGAAACACACCTTGAAACACTAAGGATTCAATCTTCAAAGGAAAAGGGTTAAAGCCTAGAAAAGTGTTAATAAATTCTCTAACAAGGGACTTATAGATACAAAGGGATTTAATGATAATAGTGGAAAATAATAGATTCCAAGGTAATGTGATAATTTATATAGAATTTTTATTTAATAAAATAATGGAGGAACATATTTTATAACAACATTGTGAATATAACCCCCCCCCAAACTATGAAGAATCATTGAATACAATTCTAGAAAAATTAGAACATATAAAATCTATTGTTTCTACTCTATATATCTTCCCTATTGATATTAAATCCCTAGTTAGGGCTATGGTGCAACCCATACATTGGGTTGTAGTAACCCTAAATTCTATAGAGCCACCCTCTGGGTCATCATAGAGTAGCCTACACCTACATAGTAGTGATATATAAATATATAGAGAAACGGACAAGCCACTAATGTCCCGACACTACTAATTACCTACATTCCATAGTTACCTCTCAGGAGGGTGTTCAACCAAAACCCACACCTCTAGAACTCACACCCCAAGTCCATTCTCTCTACCGAAAAACCAACCCCTAGGATAAATCTTATGGTTCCACACCATAGAATATGTCCTCAATTAAACTTTTATCTCAACTTCACCACCATAGATTAAAAATCTTCATAGACTTCCCCTTCCCCAGACACTCACAAATTAAGTGATAGGTAAAAACCATACCACTTCACAATCTCAATAAAATATATTCTAACTTCTTTCAAGTCTAAAATCTCATATATAGATATAGACTTCATAATATTCCATACTTTTACTTAATATATATGAAATAAATTTATAAAACAATTCATGAGTATAAATCTCAATAATAGGAAAAATAATGATAAAACTTGTTAGGAAATCATAATTAATGAAAACCTTTGAAAATTATTTCATTTAAATATAGAACTCGATGTTTATATAAAATACATTTGAACATGAAGTCAATTTATTTTCTCAAAATAGATTCACAAATTAACATCATAATAAATCATAAAAATTTGAAAGGAATCCAATATTACTTGAAAAAATATGAATTTTTTTAAAACATTAAATATATGTAAAAAATTAACATTATTTAAAAAAGTTCCTTTAAATTTAAAAATATTACAAATTATATTTACTCATAAAAGCTTCTTATTATTCATTAAATCCAAAAATTTCCTTTTAGAAGGCATATAATGTATAGAAAACCCATGAAGGAATCTTGGGGAATCATTTTTATACCACTCATAAAAATAACCCTTATAATTTGGATTAACATAACTGACTACATCAAATAACATGAAATTAAAGAACATAAATATCTAATTAAAAACAATTTCTCTAGAAAATAAATCAATATCTGATGCATTGGGGATAAATAACATGGAATAAACCATTTTCATATATAATTTCATGTACATTAATTTGAATAAATATTAAAATATTTCACTTTTCGTCAAAATATTTATAAAAAAATTCTTCTGAACCCATAAGCATAATCACTTGTAGTTATAAGAATAATAACAAATTTTTAATTTGTTTGATAATTCTTTAAAGTCCAAAATTCATAGAATGATGAGAATTTATCTTACTTTGGAAAACCAAAAAAACATGAATAAGAAGGGTTATTAATAAAATTGATATAAAATTGATAAATTTATTCATTTGGAATTTGTTAAAAATGATATATATTCCCATTTTTTTTAAATAAATTCAAAATGATATATGTTGAAAATGTTAAAAATACTCCATTTAAAATATTTCAAAAAATTCAAGGTAAAAAAATGAAATGAAGAAATAGTTTAATTTTATTGATTAAAATTCTTTAAAATATATATATAATATGGACATCGAGGGAATAAGGTGATAGGGAAACATAAAAAAAAATTAAAATATGGTTAAAAAGAATTCCTCCCCCAAACATGAGAATAGAATCATTTCATAAGTCCTATATTATTATAATCTACAAAATTATATCAATAATTTACTTTATAATGAACTTTTTTTTTCATTCCCTTATCGTTATCCATTTTAGTTCTTTATTATTATGTTCCATTCAATTACTCAATTGGAATATGTATATCAATTAATTCATGCAAAACATATATAGTACTATTACCATGGTCAAATTATTTATAGAATAGTTTGATCAACTCCAAAATTTTATAAGTATATGTTATTTATCATTCCAATAGCTTAGAAATTTTATAGTTCAATATCTTATAAAAAATATGTTCAAATTAAGAAAACTGTCTCGGTATGCTCGTTTTAGGCGGTTAAATTTTACAATGACCATTTATTATTAATATTATTAATATATTATAAAATTTATATTTAAAAAACATTAATCATGATATAAATATCTTTTTTATTTTTTTATTCATTTTCATAACTATCAATGTTAGGCGGTGATGAAAAATGAAATACAACGTTAATAGATATGACAGTCCACACATAACTCAGGAAACACATCAATTTTCCAAAGGATGGGTGGGAAGAAGATAATGGTTGTTACAAAAAATAATAATATTAAATTTTTAAAATTACACTAATTAAAATATAAAATTATTTTTATAATTTATTTTTATGAGGTAGAAATGGAAAGACACTTGAAATAACTTGGTTTAGACAAATATCTTATATTTTGATATCCTATTTTTGATTGAACTTATGTACAAGGGAAGTGAGGTTAATAGTCAATGAAATGGATTGGAATCATGTAATGGGATGTTTAGGGAAGGAATTGGGAAGAATACTTAGATAAAAACAAACTCATGTGTGTCTTTAGATAGGTTAGATTGAGTCTTATTTTATAATAAAAAATCAATAACATTTTCATAAATATTCAATCATTAAGGGAAAAGAATGTAATTTTAAAAATGTATAGTGGAACCTAAATGGGAAATGAAAAATATTGTAGACTATTTCTAATCCATTTTAATTATGATAATATTTCTTAGTTTTAATGTAATAAAAAAATTTATTTTTCCATTAAATACACTTTAATGTCGTTTTTAGAACTATTAACACAATTTGACATTGAAGATATCTAAATAACCATAAAACTAAAATATAAAAATGAAAATTACTTATGAAATATAATTTATATCCATAATTTCTTTTTAATTATTAATTTCATAAAAATATTATCATTATTAATATTTTAAGAACCATTCACTATGATATTTCTATTTCCTGCACAAGCCATGTGACGATGATGTATAATCCTTTTAAATAATTATGATATTATTTATAAAAAAATTAATCACATAAAAATAATTAATTCATAATAAATTTCCTTATATAGACCCATTCATAATGTATTTTCATTTGTATCATTTTTGTAACAACATTTTTAAAATAATAAGTGAGAGTGGTGACATTTTTCTAAGTGTCAATTTATTATAACAAAAGAAATGTAATATTTAATGAATGTGGATAAAAAATTTATAATAATTTAAGATAGGTAAGGTGAGGTCTATAAATCATCTATATACTCATTTATTTATAATTTTTTATGTTATTTTCAAATCGTTAACCCTTGATTTAGCAGTTCTACCTTATTTCATCCTCTACTGTGTTGACTAACATTTGATATGGTATCATATTTTTATGACTAAAAAATATTCCCTATTGACTTATTTAAATATGAATTATCCAAAATTTAAAACTATATTACCGGAATCTATTTATATATGTTTTAAAAATAAATTTTAATAAAATTATGTTAAACAGAAGAAAATAGTTCTTAAAAAGGTTTCTTTTTAAGGAATTAACAAAATTTTATATCATGATCAAATATAGTATTGATTTAAATGAAATTTATCTGACTACTACAAAAACCTTGGATATTTATTTGATTTTCCATTCATTCTGAAAATGAATTTATCAGTGTGAGTACAAAATTAATTGAAGACAACAATATTAGTTTTTTATTAGAATATAATATAACATAGGTTCTAAAAATTCACGTATATGTTTTCTGAATTCAAATTATAAATTACAATTGAATTATTTTAATTCATAAATTTACTTTTATTTAATAAAAAATCATATTATATTTTTCATCCATTCTTATATCATAATTATGTTATAAATGTTATATTGTTTGTCAAAATAGTATTTTCACTATACACCTAAAAAACATCCATTTCAAAAAATTCCCTAAAATTCAAGAAAATATTATTTTAGAATAATGAAATAAAAAATGAGTTCCATTTTATAATGATTATGTTTTAAAATGTACAAATTTCACTTTTAAATATATTAATATAATTAAAGGGAAATAATTTATTTAAAAGAAAATGATTTTTTTCAATAAAAATCATATTATTTTCTCAAACCTTGATTAAATTATTTAAAAGATTATAATAATATTAAATTTAAATTTAAATTCAATGAATTAATATAAATATACATTTATTATTCATATGATAAGAAACCATTGTAATAAAATATATTTAACCTTTAAATAAAACAACTTTACTAACACAAAGTAAATATTATATTTTGAAATGGATAATTTGTATATAAATGATTATATAATATCATTTGTGACATGTTATAAAAAGATATAAATGTTTAATGTATATATATATATATAATTAAAATAAATAATATTAATAAACTATTAAAGTGATAAATTATTAAATATACATGGGTTGTCATAGTTTCTGTAGAAAAATTTTAGTTTCAGCAATCCATTCATCTCTCTCACTCGTTTTCATCCAATTCCTTATATATTTATTTACAGATAAATATCCATTTTTTATCCTAAGGTTTTCCAAAATCTTATTCAATGGTTACATCATTATAGGTTTCCAAATCAAGTGTAGTGGATTTGTGCTTCAAAATATGTTCTTAATTCCATAACATTAGTTTAAAACCCATAGAGGAATAATAAAATAGTTCCATGACAAAAAATAGTGGTAAAATAAAAAATTACTCTATGACATGAAGATATATTTCACAAAAAATATATATATATAATCCAAAACACTTCTCTAAAATCATATAAAATAACAGTATAGAACATATTGTAATTGAAAATGAAATTATTAAAGTAAAATGAAATATTTATTATGAGTAAATTTAAACTTGAGATGATCATTACACATGAAAAAATACTAAAAGATCAAAACATAAAAGTCTCTCAAAATTTTCAATATGTTTTTTAATTGGGAAAACATAATGTTTTTTAAGTCTTTAAAGGAGTAAAAATTATTCTTGTGATTTTTTACTTCCTGAAAAAATATTGATATATAATAGAATTGGAAACTCTTTGTGAATACACAATATAATTTTAAACTATATAAAAAAATTTAATATATTTATACTTTGTATTGTTTCCCATTATCCATAAGAAATATCCTCAATACCAATAAATTATAGTATTTACATTCATTAAAGGGGATCTCTCTAAGGTTCCCTTAATGGAGGTGGATTTAAAGAAGCATTATCTATTCTGTAGAATCCCCTGCCTCACTCTCAAATCTATATAATCAAGAAGGGGAAACAAAAATCGGCATAAATAGTAGTTACATGGTTTTTTCAAGGTGACATAAATCAATGGGGAATGAAACTATTCCACTAATTGTAAAAATGGGAGAACACATATTAAAATACTCATATTGTTTTCCCACAAAATAGCACCTGTAATTATAGAGGAGAGGATGCGAAATATCAAATTGGATGCTGATATTTACTTATGACTGGAACCAAACTCTAGATACAATATTCATGAGGTGGTAACCCCATTCTTAAGTCATCTATGGTGGCTGTCCATCTATGGAAATCAACCACCATTATTTATGGTGTTAGTTTTTCAATAACATTCTACAATATCCACATTAGATGATAAATATTACCATATTTCTACACAAACAAAACTCCAAAATTCTACTATCTTCCCAATGTAGATATGAACTTGCAGAGTGATAGTTATTGGTCAAGTCCAAAAAATTATAGAACTTGGTCTATATACTTTTCATCTTTTCTTTTAGAGGAGGAATAATATCTCATTTCTAGTTTTTATGTAGTGAACTCATTTCTCCTTCCCTAACATACTTATTTTGGATTTTTGGTCAACCATAATATCTCAATTGTTTCTTGGAACGTCATCATTAATTAATAAAAGAGCGTATCAAACCATATCATCCTACCTATAAGATCTCTATATGGTACTTCATGTTCTACCATGGTAAATACTCTCATGATGTTGATTATCCTAATGTAGTGGAACTTATTCTTCAGTCAATATATTCATATAATCACTGGAATATATCTAATGTGGATCCTGATAAATCAGTAGTGTTTGTAAATATAATTCAATTAAAACTAGATCCACGTCATGCATATATCTTTCAAAATCAATTGACTTCATCATCACAGAATCTTAAAATGTGATGTCATTTCTCAATAAAATATTCTTGTCTTCTAGATCCCATTGTCAGAAAGTCTTCACACCATCCCTGAAGCCAATAAATAATGATTTTTTAATATCAAATCCAACTTCAATATATCACATGAACATAAGTAGTACAACCAATGATACATAGACTATAATAATATAAAATATTCCCAGTAAACTAAACCTCTATTGGTACATTACCATCAATCGTAGTAGTATTTGATTGGTTTATGATTTTGGATGCATACATTAATCCTCCATCCCAAATTTATTTTTCTTTGAAAATAGAATTAGATAACATACACTATTCATTTTCATAAATATTATTGTTTATCTATTCTTCTACTTCATTCTATAGCTATTGTCTTGGAACTGTAATGTGCCCCAAAATACCATTATCTAGGAAATAATTCATGAAAATATTTTAAGTTTACTTTCCACCATTATCTGATCTTAGTATCTTGATTTTATATAGTGATTGATTCTCAAAAATCGTCTCCCTCTTAACCTCTATTAAGACTCTTCATCAAAATATTTTCAGGTCATCTATTATGTTCAACCACTATTTTGGATGGTGGTATTTTTTTCAATATTGAACCTACTCTAGATGTCTTCTCAGTCCCCAGTATAGTTACAAGCTTCTATACTATGTTTTTTCAGTATCTCATACATCCTATACGCCCCCTTTACCAAATCACATCACCATTCTAAGGGATGGGGCCCTTTTGGTCCTTGTAGGGATAATTTCTCCATCTTCCTCATCTTTATGTCTAGATAAGCCTCTATTGGTTGGAAGATCATTCAAATCGACACTACTTGGTTGATTTCCATCTCTTATTAGGGATTTTATTCCCCCAAAACTTCCAATATCATTTTTATTTAATCATTGTGAAACATTTTAAATAATTCTTGTGTGATGTCTCTCCATGGACAAGATCGAATCTATTGAACAATATCAACAATTTTTTTAATCATATTTTTGACTGGATAACCCATCTTTTTAGATATTCAAATAGTTTTTAGGATCATGAAACCTATCCATCCCTACTGATATCTCCATTTTATATTTAAGATCCTTCTTTAACCATCTCTTTTTTCGGAGGTAGATTTCACACGACCTTGTATGAAAAAATCTCACTTCTACAAGAAAAGATGATTCTATTTATTCTTCTAGTCTCATGACGTAAACATTGGAATGGAATCACCTTTAGATTATTTGTGGATCTATCTTCATTTACTCTCAAATTCAGTCCATGATCATATGATCTTTAATGCCATTGTAATTATATTCAGAAAATTTATACATGCGAATCAAAACAATCAATGATTGGATAAGACCATGGATACATAGATATGCATGGAAATGGATTTATCTTCCCCTATCCCATGATTTATTTTCATTTTAGTGGGTTGAAAAATTTGTTCTTCTAAAAAATGTTTTACCCTAATATGATCACATTTTTTATTCACTTCCATATTCAAGATCATTCTTTCTCGGAGTGATGGATTAGGAGTGAACCAAACCCCACCCTTAGGTATTGGAGGCTTTTATTACTCCCTTTAGGAGACTTCCCTCAACCATTCACCAATATGATGAAATATATTCAGCTAAAATAAATAATAATTTAAAACTCCCATCGTCGGTGGATCAAAATAGTATATAATTAATTGTGGGAGCATTCTATGTCATATCGGACAAAATCTTCCTAAAACTCAATTGTAGTTTTAAAGAAATCTCAAATGATTCTGAATGAGTGTCCCAAATATGTGTATATTTCCTTGGTTTTACCTTATCCATATAGTATTTAGGATTATCATTTATAAATTCTCATTGGTGTTCAAAATTCTCATGATCCAGTGATGGATTCTATGTCAGGTGTGACATTCATCGTCACTCCCCATTGTTTCACTGATTATGTTTTGATGAATAATTTTTCTAGAAAAATGGTTTTATTGATTTTTTATGTCTAAAGTTTTTTTATGGATAATGTGCTTCATTGATTTTCCACCAATGTAACTAATGTACTACATCCTTCAATCCATCTCTTTGGAAAGGTGAGAAAAACTCATTGTGTTTCTCTAATCCACAAGATCGATGAACTAGAAGTGGTTAAATTTATATTCAAAGAAACAACTTAATATATTAATGTGTTTGTCGATTTAGTGGAGGTTATTGACGAAATAAATCTCTTTTTGTCAAAAATTAGATATCAAAAAAATAAAAATAAAAACACGTCCTCATCGGGGACAGTGAAAACTCACTCCTAGTCCATCAACCACTTTTGATTGAGTGGTTATTCATCCAATAACCAAAGATTCATAGGGTTAAACTATTGTGAATTATAATGTTAAGGTGAATATGAATTAAATCATTCATTGAATCCTATCTATTGATAAAATCTATCTCTTCTTGAATAACCCACTTTTGGATAATCTAATCATTTCATGTCACTAAAAAATTGAGTTTGGTTCAGCGATTCCTCTCTTTTTTTCTTCATGAATTTTATTTATGACTAATTCTTGGTAGGAGAAATGGAAGATTTTTGGAAGGGGTTAACTTCCTTAAAACCAATCTTCAATTCATTTTTTTAGGTATATAAAAAAAATTTCTCAAACAATATGAAAATAAATGTGGTCTTTCTTCTCAAAAGAAAATGGGGCATTTTTTAGGCTTCATATCTCTTAGTAAACTAATGGATTTGGGATTAAATGTTGATTGTTTCATGTGGTGATATAGTAAGTGAGGTGGTAGAATAATATAGATTAATCTTAATAGGTTCTTGGAGAACACATAAATAATAACAAATTTCTCACGCATTACAATATCCCACCTAAACTGGTCCTTATCTGATCACTCCTCATTGATGATCCAAATACATGGTTCTCCTGCTCCCATTCATAGCTTCCACTAATTAAAAGGATGTATCGATGATGAAATATTCAATTACATGGTTTGAAACTAATGTAATGCCACATATGTTGGGTATACATTGTTTTTTAGAACCTATTTTTATATTGAAGGTATCCATTTTAGAATGGATTAATATGAAACTAGCTTCTAGTTCATCTTTGGACGAATGTCATTATGAGATCATCCATCTTTATGGAATAATTCAGAATCAATGGAATAATGAAATTTTCATAGTTATATCTAGTAAATACAAAATTCTAGAAGAAATATTTCTCACTCAAGAGAGGGAGGTGGAAGATAGAACTTGTATCAGATGGATAGAGGAAAGATATAATAACACCACATATTTTCATTCCTGAATATGGGAAAATAATTGTTTTTGTAACGATTAACATATAAAATGAAGATTGTCCTTCTAGAAGCAACATAGATTCCACTGAACTAGGCGAGGCCTCACACTTCAAGGATATATTTGATAGACCTTTTCAAGGAGTTAGATATGTGAACCCATCTGATGAAATTTATCATCATTTTTTCCACATTTAGTAGAGTTCGAGAATAAAAATTCATTGAAATCCCAGCTAGTGGAGGATGAAATTAATTCTTCTATTAAACGCCTCAATCCAAGCAATTTTATGGGTCTTTATGGTTTCTTTAGATCCTTCTATACTGTGTCTTGGGAATATAATAAGCAAGAACTAATATGGGTTGTTCAATATTAATTCAATGGTGGTCTTACTCCTCAATTCACCACTTCTATAGTTCATTTCCTAATTCCCATAGTGAATCATCACAACTACATTGGTGAATTACAACCCATAATCCTATATAATTTCTCCAACAAGGAACTTATAATGATATATTGATGGTCAGAATAGATCCATTGAAAGGTATCCCAAAATTACTTTAGGACAAGAAGAGAAATTTTTTGATGTTACGAAGCAATAATTTAAAGTAAAAAAAATAATGACTGACAAAGGAAAAAATGATTTAAAGTAAATGACTATAGAAGTATTTACTAGGCTTAGACTATTTTTGGTCAAATCCTTTTAAATAACACCACCACAACATTTATTACTATTCAAAGAATATGAACAATAGGAAAACAAACTAAGAATAATGATAAATAAAAAGAACAAACAATGACCAATGAAAAAAATCATATTGCAGGGAAATAATCACTCAGGATACAATGGTGATCCCTAGCTGGAAGGTGGAAATATATGACCTTGAGCTCGATGAAATCAAACATGCAACATTGACACCCATATAATTAATGAAATATATTTAAAAAATACAAAATGTAGTCAAAATAGAAAATTAACAATCTCACAAGTCTGGATCCAGAATCTGTAGAAGCAGAAATGGCGTTGTTAGGTTTTAGTATATTGAAGCAAAAACCATCCAAACTGGGCTTGTGAGTACTGAGGTCTCCATTGGAGATGATGACCCATATAGGGGTGTAGAATCATGGAATGAGGTAACCAATGCCTCTCCCCCCTCTCGGATTCTTATCTCTATAATGAAGCGAATGTAAAAAATGAAGAACCGTGATCAGTGGAATCAAGGTGATACTTCCAACAATAATGTTGAGGCACGTGAAACATCATACGACATGTAACGAGTAACATCCAAGGAAATAAACGGATATAGTTGAGGGCGAATTAATTGATCGTGAAGACAGAGATTTCAAAACCAATCCCATACAACTGAGGGTGTGTGGATGAAGAAAATGGGTATGGTAGGATAGAAAAGTTATCAAGATAAATCTATAAAAAACATTCCAAATAATATCCATACATTTGTAGTAATAAATTCCCAACAACACTCCAAGGAGGAGCCTATGGATCAATCCAATGAACCGGTAAACTAGCTACAACCCAACACTGTAAAAAACATGAAGGCCAACATAGCACTATAAGACTAGATGGACATAGCCAATAAAATAGGATGCCAAGAAAAAAATAAAATATGGTTTTCATAATAATAAAACATACATTTTTTTATAGTAAATTTTAATTTGAAAATCAAACTTTTAAAAATCCCTAAATTTTCAAATTTAAATTTTAAAAATTAACTAATGGTGTTCTTTCAAGTCATTTTTTTCATATTAATAGGTTTGGGATGAATATTATTAAACAAAATAAATGTAATATTATAGTTTATTCCCAGAGAGTATACTCTTAGTGTGTGCCATAGTGTTAGATGGACGACATGTACATACCATTATACTTATGTTGTATTACTAGAGCATGCTCATAAATAAAATTAGCTAAGAAAATTAATTAAAAACATTTCTTACCAATATTATTACCAAATCCTCCACCAAAACAAATGAATCCAAAGCATGAAGATAACTGAAAAGCATCCTTTTTATCTATTAAAATTTGGTGAACATGGAAACATAGAAAATTTCAAATATTCCAAGTAAAAAGATTCCGTAAAAACACCCAAAAAGAAAAAACAAGAAGCTGGAAAGAAAATATTCTCTAACAAAGACCAAATGGATTACACTAGACCAAGGAACCCCTCCCACCGGTGGCCCCTGCAATCATATCATTACCATTCCTAGGAATTTAGAAAGAAGAAAATCTAGAATAAAAACTTATTTCTATCTAAAAGGGATATTAAACATTACATTACATTTTTTATGTCACAACTAGGGAATACCATATCATTCCGGTCCATTCTATCCTTACATGTAATTTTAGAAAATATCATTTAATATTATTGGTTATAAATAACATAAAAAACTAGAAAATGTTAAATCAGTTCTTGTCATTCTATTATTTATCATTGTTTCAATTCTGACTGCAAACTCTCAACAGTTGTGGTTTAATTCTAACTGCATTAGCATCTTAACTTAAACAATGTGTTCAACAATTGAGATACAAAATAGCATCCCTAACCTCTTATATCATTATGAAATTTGGTCCATACATCAAAAAGTATTTTTTTCAATATAAAATAATCATCAAAATAGATTAAAATAATTTATGTAGGATCTTTATATTAAATTCCCACATTTATACTAGCTAAATCAAGATGCACTTTACTCTATTCTTTAAGAAGAACACGAAACAAATAAAAATGATTCATATTAAAATTATAATGTCTTGTTTTCTATGAAATATGACCAAGTAACTTTTCATCCATATATATATGTTCATGTTTTATCTAGATAGCTTCAACCGGGGGTTCATGGGAAACTTCATGATGAACTTTTTCTCCAATGGTTAAGAGTCATGTACAATGTTCATTTTCTAAAACATTATGGTTAGAGATTGTAACTACATGTTTTATAAAACCCTTGAATTAATATTAATGTCCATTGTGAACTATGTGTGCACACATCAAAACTATCCACATACTAGAACCATTCTCACCATTAAACATGTCAACTCCAATCATAACAAACATTTCTAAACTGATTACAGGAACTTGTATCAATTATTAAATGTTAGGAATAATATGTTGAAAGGAATTTGGACATTCATAGGAGACAATAAGAGAATATTTATGTTAATTTCAAGAAATAGGTTCAATTAAAACAAGGAAAAATCAATATTGAGAAAGAAAAGTAAACAAATTGTGGAAAAGTAAAGGATCACACTAATATTTAAGCGCTTCGAACCAGTTTGTTCCTACTCTATGAAAAGAACACCCCCACAAAATTTATTATTATAAAAAGAAAATAAATAGTTGGAATAAAAATAGGTAACAATAAAAAACATATAAAACACACATTTACCCCATAAACTATCTGGGTATAGGGACCTCGTCCCTCCAGGATCTAGTGGTGCTACCTGGACCAAAGATGGTAACATGTTCCATTGAGATGTATAGACTCATACACACTACCCCAACACCCATAATATAAAATAAATAATTAAATAAATAAAATGAATATCCAATAAATAAATGGAACAATCTCACAAGTACAAATCTTAAATCTACTAAAGAAGAAACAGTATTGTTAGGGTTGTAGTATCTTGAAGATGATGTTGTCTCGATAGAGATCGTCAGTGCCAAGATCTCTACCATAAAAGTAGATTGGAATAGGGGATTCAGAGGTGTGGAATGATTGGACCAGGGCTTCGCTAAATATCTTGTATTTTTCTTACTATAATGGAGTGAAATTGAAAATGAATAATTGCACTGAGGGAATACAAGGTGATGCAACCAACGATAATAGTGAGGCGGGTAAAACATTAGAAGGCATGTCAGGACTAAAATATTTGGATGGAAATGCATACGGTGCCAAGAGAGAAGAAGGATCATAAAGGTGTAGCTAGAGTAACAAATCCCAAATAGATGAGGATGTAACGTGGAACTATATAGTTTTGGTAAGAAATCACAAGGATCAAGAGAAATCCCTAAACAAAATAATCACCAAAAATAGTTTTCATATCACGTTAATAAATTAGAAGAAAACACATAAAGTAGAAACCTATATATCAATCCATCAAACCAAGAAAACAGAATACACTTCATTGTATAATATCATTATAAAAATGGTGGCCCAGCTAGAACTACAAGACCAGATGGGAAAGTCCCACTAAATCGGATCCAAATTTGAAAATAAAATATGATTTTAATAAAAATAAATCCAACATTTTTTCATAGTTTTTTTTATTTTGAAAACCATATTTAAAAATGATCCTTAAAACATGTTTTTATTATATGTTACCTATGAAAATTTTGGAAGAACAATATGGTTTAATCATTTATAGGATTTTTTCGGGGTTGATTTTCCTCACTTATAGAATCTTAGTGGATATTGATAGAAATTTTATTGGGTCCAATGTCTTGAAAATGATTGATAAGGAAAATCTTTTGATATAATGGAATAGTAATTCAAGTGAAATTTTGTAGGTGGGTTTCTTTTTAGAATGGTTATGTGACCATAACTTTCCCTACTTCTCTTCTCCTTGGATTATAATCTCTATTATATTAAGAAGGCTTACGTTCTTCAAGTCAGTCTGATGCCTTCCCCATGGGGAACATATCTCCCTAATATTATTTAACATGGATCTAGATATTCATAGTATGAACCTAAATTTTAAAAATAAAATTGGATGGGTTCTTATATTCAAATGTCACTATGAATCATTGGAATCTCCCACTTATTCTTTATAGATTTCATGGTCTTCTTCATCAATAAAATATGAAAATACATAAAAATGTTTAAATACATTATTAATGATTACAAATGTAGAAGGGGTATATTCTTAAATATTAGCAAGAGAAGTGTTTTTATTCCTAAAAATTATTTGGAAGAAAATCTTAATCCTTTGAAGACAGACTATGAATTTCACGAAAAAAAATACACATATGTAATTTGGGAGCTCATTTATTGAATATAAGAGTATGTATCCAAGAAACTGATGGTATCATCAATATAATTTCACTAATAATTATTATTTGTAAAAATAAGTTCCACTCATTTGGATGTTGATTCACCATATTTAATAGTGTTCTTCCTTCTAGCCTTATAAATTTTCATCCAATCGTCCACACAACCAAGTCTGTTATTAGAAGAATCAAGATAATACTCAACCTATTCATTTAGGATGGTTCACAGGAGGGTAGACACCATTAGTCTAGTAGGTCATGTCTAGGTAATCCCTTTGTGGAAAGATAAATTATAATCAATAAAATTAACAAAACTATGTTTTCAAGAAAGTTAATCTCCCATGGGATAATTTCATTAAACAATATCTTTAAGAATGAATTATTCACATAAAGTATGGAACCTATTTAGTTTTTTTAATTTATCA
This sequence comes from Viscum album, assembly GCA_963277665.1. NCBI lineage: Eukaryota > Viridiplantae > Streptophyta > Magnoliopsida > Santalales > Viscaceae > Viscum > Viscum album. Next base: position 2,038,130,671 of record OY728156.1, read on the forward strand.
AAATTTAAAGGGTTGTTATTTTGGAAAAGTCTTCATTAATTAATTTCTATATAAAAAAATATAGATGTGTCCTTGGGAGGGGTGACATACACGTATTGAAAGATAACTAGACTGGTATTACCCAATTTTTCTATGGTACCCAATAACACCCTGATATTTTTATGAGATAGATTTTTTATTTTCATTGATATCTTGTATTTTATGCTACACCAAGATAACATTTCGCTACATGTAAAATTGGATTGGAATGTGGTATACTCAACTCTTTTCTTGGCTTGTGTTACATACAATTTCATGTTTCTTGATAGAAATCATTTCACGCAATACCATGTGTAAGGTAACAACTAAATATTATTATATTACCTTATAACCCAGCCATTAAAATGGTGGATGTGACCACTATAAACTGAATTATGAAAATATTCTTTATACATGTTTATATAATTATTTCGTTGCCGATAAATTAATTATAAAATAAAATAAATAACTTTTTATTTAAAAGGAAATGTTTTTCTGAAAAAATATTTAAATGTAAATAACTGAGTTTATAGAATAATAAAGTCACTATTTATGGATTCTATTTATTAAATATATATTTAATATGTTTAATATAATGTTAAAAATTAGTATTATATTTTTTCTATACGTGATATAAGAACAAATTCAACTTTTTAGATAAATGAAATATTTTTAAAAAAATACAGTTTTCATCTTTTTGAAGGCACACAAATTTTAAATATAGTTTTTAAAAACCATTTTTATATTATATTTGAATAAATAAACTTAATTTTTGGAATCGGTGTATAAAAATTTACTTTGGATAAATGTTGGATATTTTTCTGATATGTTTTAGGTTTTGAAGAATACTAAAAATATACTAAATATATATTGAAAACAAATTCTTTCATCGAAACAATTTAGATGGTTATGTTTTGTTACATTATTGGTTTAAAATATTAATATATTATATTTTTATCATTTAATATAATTTAGGTCATTTGAATTAATTTTACATTGACTTTTTATATAAAAATATTTCAATCTTTTTTAAGGTTTTTACATTTAAAACATGTCTTCTAATTCTTAAGAGGAGATTAATTTAAAATTAATCAATGAAATTTATATATATATAGATTTGAAAAAAATGGATTCAATATTTTCAATATGTGGGTACATATTTTGTTAAGATATTTTTTCTCTTTTTTAGGCAGTATGAATAGGGACATCAGTAATTTTTATTAATATGATAAAAATGTAAATCATATAATTAAGTGTAAACATTATATGATAAAATCACCTTAAATATTTTCCTAATATCATCAGATGAGTTTTTATTTACCTAAATCATTATTGGGTTGAAAATTTATCTGTTTTAAGCCACTTGGATTAGATTTGGACATTTAATATATTTTATATTAAGAGAAGTTAAATATGTATTACTCAAATTTTAATAATTATATTATTTTTAATATAAGGTTATACCGAATATAAATTTGACTATAAATAATCATTGAAAATATAAAAAGATTCAATTTATCATGGTAATTTATTTATCATTTTTAGGAAATAAATAATTACCTTAAAGAATTATAAATTATGGATACCTTAATTATTTAATTCATAAAAAATATAATTTATAATTTTAATTAAAATTATAATAAACATTAAAATACCAAATCTTTTTTTTTAAATTATATCTCAACCATAATCATCCAAAGGATGAAATATTGACCAATTGGATCCAAATTGAAATTATTATGACACGTATAAAATTTTATCTAAAGTAATGTTAATGATCACACATTTATGTTTTAATAAATATAATATTTTAAATATAGGATTTTATAGAACATATATTCACCTTTAAATATTCCACTAGAATCTCAAATAAATATCATTATCATGGTATTTTTTTTAATTTTTACAAATAATATGTATATTAAATAATAATAGAAAAATCATGTAATAATTATTTCATTAATGGAAATATCAAATTAATGTTAATAAAAATATTAACATAAATATAATATGGGATAATTAATAAATTTAATGAATTTTATAGATTACCTAGAAACTATAGGGATATAGTAACATATTTTGTTCGTGGTTAAAATCTTATCTTATTATTTTTTAAATCTACTAAATGAATAGTGTCAACATTGAGACTAATGATATTTTTTAAAAATAATGTTATATTAAATATTTTAAAAATAATAAATTAATTTAAAAAATATAAAAGAATTATTATATGATTTAAAATAGTCATAGTTTTCATTTATGGATTAATTTACATAAAATTAGTAAATATTACACTATTTTAATATTGAATCATTTGTTACCTTTGTTAAAATTTAAATAGAATAAATAAGGATTCATTAAAACCATATGGTACAAATTAACAGAAACACTTCTCTAAAATATATTGATTGATGATATTGCAACCTTATCTCACCACATATTAGAAAATATGACATTTTGGAGGTTTTCTAATGGGATTAGATTTTATTATAAATTTATATTTTGGGAGATTCCAAATGTGCCCCTCAACTCAATGATAGAAGGGATCCTCCTACATCACTTATTCACTTAACTTTGAGACTTAAAGATCCGCTATACCCTACCCATTTCCATTAAAAACATTCCTAGTAACATTATTGAGGCATTTATATTCTCAAAAGGAAAACTCTAGTGCCTTTAATAGAAGATCTAGATTGAGCTCATTGAAGAAGAGGATGTTCAGATTTGTACCATTGTAATCAGACCTATGTTAAGGGATAATTTTTTTCTCACCTTTTTATCTATGAGACACATTTAATATACACACACTTTTCATTTTAAGTAGTGTATATACATCCCATGGATGTAATTTAGGAGTCTTATCCATAAGAGCAGGTTATTTTTATAATCTTATTTCTTTTATAAGAACATGATTTTATTCGTTTTAAGGGATAAGTATTTATTTCACAACCACTTAAATGTTTTATATTGTTTTATTTTAGGTCTCTATTAGGGAATATTTATCATCCAAGTCAATTATTTCCAAAAAAAAGTTTTAAATAAATGTTTTATTAATATCCTATGTATGTTTACATTCATTATTACCAATTTTTTTACCTTTCCCTATAAGGTTTGAATGGAATATATTTTGTTATTTTCCAAAAAGCTACTTTTTGACATTTACACAATGGTATGGGAATAATGTTATATTTTAACTTATATGTTGTGAAATAATATTTCCACTATCATGGAACCTTAATGGATTGAATCTTCTATTAATATATTAAATTTTTATTTTTAATTAAAATGTTTCCCTTTAAAATTTCATCAAATTTTATGAAAATTTTCTCAAAAAAAAAATTTATAAAAAATTGTATTCAAAAAATATTTCAAAAATATTTCCCACTTAACATTGCATTTGGCAGTGTTAATCTTTCATTTTTGGTAAATTATTCATGTTTCTATTCATGGTTTATGTTTCGTGGAAATGATATTTTTAAACCCTTTTTATCTTTTAAGGGTTATATGCTTTTGAAACCAACTATTTTCATAGGTTATTCTTTTAATAAACGCATATAAAAAATGTATTTTTTCATAGGTTATGATATTGTTACACTTTAATGATTCAAATTTCTTTTCATGGGATATGATATGACTGTTTATGATCATGTGGAACATGTATGTATGATTTCATTATGAGATGGGTGGGACATATATTTCCCTACAATCCATTGGGTATTTTTGAAAAACAAACGTGGTATATATGTTGTGTGTGAACATGATTTCATGTTCAAAACGATTATGTGTGGACTTGGTTTCAATGTCCATATGTTTATACAAGGGCATGATTTTATGTCCTTAATTTACTGAGTGAAACTGTTACTATTTATACATATCCAAAAAGTTATAATTTATTATGTATACCAAAATTCCATTCCTTATATCAATGTTATGATAATGTGTATTTTGTTATTTGATTTACAAATTATTCATGTTTACCTAGGATATATATAAAAAAATATAATAATGTTAGGATCACATTCTCATACCCTTCATTCTCATTTTTCTGTTTACATATCACCATTTTTTACCCTTAATGAGCATATGAGGTCACCCTTTCTTATGTTTTCATTTCCCAAGGTTATAAAGAAAGGTTTTAGGATAAATTACAATAAGGGAAATATCTTTTTGGTAAACATTGATGATCATTCAATAGAATATAATTTTTTGTTCCTTGTTTCCAAATCCACTAAACTAATATACTCTTTGGCAATGTTTTGATGTATTCTCCAATAATTATGTAATATACATGTACGTCAATCTTGGTTATCTAGAGTTGGTTTCAGATCAATGGTTTAGTTAAGCATTGGAAACTAGGATGTGAAAATATTAGTGATATCCCTAGAGAAATTTATAAGGATATTTATATCTATTTATTAATAATAAGTTTAATTATAGGTTACAATCCTAGGGATTTTATAAAAATAATAAACCACCTTGGATTAAACCTAAGATATAATGGATTGAAATATTATAATTAATTTGCCATTATAATTAGTTTTTCATATATGATAATCATTTCTTACACTTTTCTTTCGGGTCTTAGTTAATAACCAAAACAATATAGAACGTAGTTAACATTGAATGTTTTGGATGTGGAAACCATGGGAATTATATTTGCTAAGTGGAAATATCATGAATAGAATAAGGAAGGTGTTACGATTATTGGTTATACAACTAAGGATAAGGAGGTTGTAAACAAAAAGTGAAATGTAAAGGAGATCTAACCATATTTTTTTACATAAAAATAAGAGGCATGATTATATTATGCCTAAGGAACCATAATACATGAATCACATATCATATTATTGGAACAGATGAAATAATTAATCTTGAGTAGTGGGATAAGAATAAATTTGTATGATTGAAGTGTATATGATTTGGAAATCATGGATTATGTACAAGTATTTTTGGTATATCTTTTCCATTATAGATTGAAAATGATATGTTGAATGGTGATAAAGACATAGAAAATATTTTAAGGGAAAGGTAATATTTTTTTAAGGGATGGTAACCATTAATTTGTTCAAAATGTGGAGAAATTGTGTTTTTCTTGGATAAAGATATGTCAGATATGATTAATTTGATGAAACTAATTAAGGATTTTTTGACATGTGGGTTATTCTATAATGGATGAATCATACAACTTTTTGGACTTAAAGAATATATCCAATAAACATTAGAATAAGGAAAATGGGTTTTTTTCTTTAAGGATTTATGGTAATTCATGTTATTATCATGACTTTAGAGAATACATGATAAAGGTGTTCACATGTTTGGAATGTGACCAACAAGAGATACGTTGTTGTATATGGGGTATAAATGTTATGATTATTTATTAAACCTATTTAAAATGTTTTGTACATCCATCATTCAATATGTTTATAAGGTTACAAATTTCATGAATGTTTATGTTAAACTTTAGATGATGTTTGTTATAATAAATTATTATTTTCTCATAGGTGGAGTTATGCATATTTAATAACATGTTATTTTATTGTCACTATAGGAAAACGGCCATTTAGCGGCGGTTTTTTCGCGGCAGTTTTAAAAACTACCGCTAAATGTTTTTTGGGCAGCCATTTCATGGCGGTTTTTAAACCGCCGCAAAATGCCTTATTTATTTAATTTTTTTTAATTTTTTCGAGGATTAGCTGGGGTTTTTTATGAAACCGCCGCGAAATAACGGCGGTTTGGGGAAAACCGTCACGAAATAAAAGGAAAAAAAACAAAAAAAACATGAGAACCCCCAGAATCACTAAAACAACCATAACGTTTGATCTGGGCATCCATTGGGGAACCACAACTAGTCAAATCAAAGTTCATGAAGGGATCTAGAGGCACGTATAATCAAAACCGTGAGACAATCTAAGGTGCGGATGATATGAGAGTTATAAGAATGTTGAAAAAAGGTCTCCAACATCAAACGCCCATAACATTCGCTCCGGGTGTCCGTTTGGTGTCTACCACATATCAAATCAAAGGCAGCGAAGAAAGATACTCAAAAATTTGAAAGAAGTAAGCTCTTTTCATTTTTTTCAACCCCAAAACCCCCTCTGATGGCCTCCAAAACCCCATTTCCGTCGCCGGTGTCCCGTCAAACTTGTCTTCAAATAGACCTAACTTTCGATCCGCAGGTTAGTTCAGACTCCTCCACCTGCCAGATCGTAACTCATTCCATGAGCTTCAGTTTGACTGGTCGCGGCTCCCACATGCAATCTTGGATCATAAGTTATGACCTTTTTAGTGGGTATCGGGTTTGTTATGTTTTTCGAAGACTCGTTTCTAGCACCCGTTCCCCATCAACTTTTTCTTAAATGGTCGTAACATCTGATCTTCCTGTCCATTCAAACTCTTTCACCTATCAGGTCAAAGATCATTTTCGTATTTTTGATTTGACAGGTCGCGGATCTGAAACAGACTCTCGGATCATAAGTTATCTCTGTTAATGTGAGTGCAATGTTTTTGTCACTTTATGGCCGTTTTGACGGGTTTTAACAGTTACTCCATTTATTACTGTTTATTTGGGCTTCCATGACTTGTTTTCTTTATCAATGTTTTTTTGTGGGTTATTATGGTGATTATGTTGAACTCTTAAGCGGTTTTCCATAGTTTTCATGAGTTTTCATGCGTTCTCATTCTTTCAAATGCCTCATTCGTCATATGCTTCTCTATCTGTTTTCAGGTGTTTTCATGATTTTTCGTCCCTTATCACATCTTTTCATACTTTTTCAAGTGTTTCATTTATTATTTATTATTTATTATTTATAATATACTTTAATAGATTTATTATCTATTATTTGTTACCGGTTATTTATTATTTATTATTTATTATTTATTATTTGTTATTTTTATTTGTTATTACTAATAATAAAATATTATTATTAATAATAATATTTGTTACTGGTTATTTATTATTTATTATTTATTATTTATATTTATTTATTATTTATTATTTATATTTATTTATTATCTATTATTTATATTTATTTATTATATATATTTATTTATTATTTAATATTTATTATTTATTATTTATTATTTATTATTTATTATTACTAATAATAAAATATTATTACTAATAATAAAATATTATTATAAATAATAATATTTGTTACTGGTTATTTATTATTTATAATTTATTATATATTATATATTATATATTATATATTATTTATTATTTATTATTTATATTTATTATTTGTTATTTGTTATTTATTATTTATTATTTATTATTTATTATTTATTATTTATTATTTATTATTTATTATCTATTAATAATAATATTTTATTTATTATGTGTTATTTATTATTTAATATTTATTATTTAATATTTTTTTATTTCATATTTATTATATATTATTATATATTATTATATATTATATATTATATATTATTTATTATTTATTATCTATTATTTATTATTTATTAGTTATTAGTTATTACTTATTATTTATTGTTTATTTTTTACTTTTTAGTATTTATTATTTATTATTTATTATTTATTATTTATTATTTATTATTTATTATTTATTATTTATTATTTATTATTTATTATTTATTATTTATTATTTTTTCTTTATTATTTATTATTTATTAATTATTAGTTATTATTTATTATTAATTATTTATTATTACTTATTCATTATTTTATTATTATTATTTATGGATTATTATTATTTTTTGTTTATTATTATTTATTACTTAATATTATTTATTATTTATTATTTATTATTATTTATTATTATTATTTATTATTTATTATTTATTATTTTTCTTATTTATTATTATTTATTATTAATTATTTATTCTTATTTATTATTTATTATTATTTATTATTTATTATTATTTAGTATTTAGTATTTAGTATTTATTCTTTATTATTTATTCTTTATTATTTGTTTATTATTATCATTTATTAGTTATTATTTATTATTTATTATTCATTATTTAATAATATTTATTTATTATTATTTATTATTATTATTTATTTATTTTTATTTATTATTTATTATTTATTGTTTATTATTTATTATTTGTTGTTAATTATTTATTAATTATTAATTATTATTTATTATTTATTATTTATTATTTATTACTTATTATTTATTATTTATTATTTATTATTTATTATTTATTATTTATTATTATTGAGTTTATATCTATTATTTATGTATTATTTGTTTTTTCAGTTAATATATAAAAGTATATGAAATTCTGTTTATTAACCACATGATGAGCTTGCTGGAGTTGTAATGTCTTTGGAAAAAATACAAGAGGTTAGGGGTTCAAATCTCACCAAACACAGTATTTCATTATATTGCATGGGCATGTCCATGGGATGTGCATGCATGGATAAATAAAGTAAATAAATAAATACGAAATAAATAAAATAAATACGAAATAAATAAAATAAATATGAAATAAATAAAATAAATATGAAATAAATAAAATAAATAAAATAAATACGAAATAGATACAATAAATAAAATAAATACGAAATAGATAAAATAAATACGAAATAGATAAAATAAATACGAAATAGATAAAATAAATACAAAATATATAAAATAAATACGAAATAGATAAAATAAATACGAAATAACTAAGAAATAAAAATAAATAAATTTAATAAATTTAATATAATTAATATAATTAATAAAATTAATAAAATAAAATAAAGAAATAAAATAAATATTAAATATATAAATAATATAAATAAATAAATAAATAACTAAATATATAATAAATAATTAAATAAATAAAATATATAAATAAATAAGAAATAAATAAAATAAATAAAATAAATCAATAAAATAAAATAAATAATTCAAATAAAATAAATAAAATAAATATGAAATAGATAAAATAAATTCAAAATAAATAAAATAAATAAATCAAATAAATCAAATAAATGATATAAATAAAATAAATGAAATAAATAAAATAAAGAAAATAAATAATTAAATAAATAAATGAATAAATTAATGAATAAATTAATGAATAAATTAATGAATAAATTAATGAATAAATTAATGAACAAATTAATGAATAAATAAATGAATAAATAAATGAATGAATAAATGAATAAATAAATGAATAAATAAAAGAATCAATAAATAAATGAATAAATGAATGAATAAATGAATAAATAAATGACTAACTAAATGAATAAATAAATGAATCAATAAATGAATAAATAAATGAATAAATAAATGAATAAATGAATGAATAAATAAAAAAAATTTGAAAAAAATTATAAAAGAATTAAAAAACCGCCGCTAAATCATTTAAAGGCGGATTAAACCGCCGTAAATAGTTTCCCGACGCATGATTTCATGACGGTGTATCAAAACTGCTGCCAATCTATTTAGCGGAGGCTTAAACAGCTGCGAAACGTAAAACCAAACCGCCGCTAAATGCCTTTTTTGCCATAGTGTGTGATAAATATAGAAGGAATTGCCAATCATTCTATTTATAGATCACATGATCTGTTAACGCTCCAAGAATGAAAAATGGATCTTCATTACTTTGAATAATATAAGAAGTTAAAATTGATCATGTCATGAATTACTATTAGATGGTACTGAAATCAAGTAATTATATATTCTCATTGCAATTATTCACAATTACGAAAAGGATCATGATGTAAAAGGATGTCATATTATCATCACCTTTTATGATATCAATGACCTCTTTCATGAGTCTTTAGTTTAAGGTTTTGTGATCATTAACTTTCTCTCGATCACCCAATTTCTTGTGAACAATGATGTTTATCAATCTATATGATTATTTAGACTTTTACACCCTGACCAAATCTTCACCTATATTCTCCTATATAGATACCTAGTTATGATTTAAATTGGGAAACTATTATTATTTAAAAAAATCATGTTTAGAAATAATTTTTAATACTTTTTTATGATATGGGTATCTATTAAAAAAACTTTTAATTATTAATACTTTTATATCCCATGAGTATTTCAAGTGAAAAAATCATTTTAAGGGGGTAGAATGTAATGCCGAATTATTTTTAAGAGATATTTTTTTAATTTCCTTCAAGTCTTATGTGTTACTCAACCAAAATATAAGCTTTTTCGACATGCAAATATGGCATAGCATGTGGTATATAATATACTATTCTTGGTATGAGTTATAAAAAATTTCAAGTTCTTTTGATAGAATTCATTTCATGCAAGCCTGAGTTTAAGCGTAGAACTAAATGTTATTATGTTACCTCATAACCTTACCATTATAATGGAGGGTATGAATAGTATAAACTGAATTTTGAAAATATTATTTATAAATGTTTAAATAGTTAATTATTATATGATAATTTAATTATAAATGAAAATAAAACCCTTTTTAAATAAAAGTAATGTTTTTCTAAAAAACTAACTAATTGAAAAAAAATGAGTTTATAAAATATTAAAATCAAACATGATAGATTATATTATTGAAATATATATCTAATATATAGAATAGATTTTATAAAATTCATATTATATGTTTTCTGGACATGATATATGATAAAATTCAATTTTTTGGATAAAAGAAATATTTTTTCAAAATATGCAGTTTTGCAGACTTTTGATGGTGTACTAATTTTAAATCTAGTTTTAACACCTTTTTATAATATATTTGAGAAATAATATATTATTTTTAAGGGGAATATGAAAATTTAATTTTGATGAATTTTTGATATTTTTTGTTAAGTTTCATGTCTTGAAAAATTGTAATAATATACATAATTTTTATTGAAAACAAATTTTTTTAATCGAAATAATTTATATAGTTATGTTATATTATATAATAGTATTAAAATATAAAAAATTATATATTTTTTCATTTCATATAATTGAGTTCATTAACAATAATTTTACATTGAATTTTGATGTAAAAACAATTCAATCTTTTTAATGTTTTAACATTTCAAACTATTTTTCTTATTCTGTTAACTGGATTAATTTATAATTAACTTATGCATGTTCTGTATTTAAAATTATAGAAAATATTATTGTATATTTAGAATTTGTGGTTCCAAATTATGTAAATATATTTATTTTAGTTTTGGGAAATATTAATCTTAACCTTAGTAATTTTAATTAATACGGTAAAAAGATAAATCCGGTAATTTAGGGTAAAAATAATATTATAAATGTACCCTAACACTCGTTATAATATCATTAGATTAGTTTATTTCAATAAAAATCATTCTTGGGTAAATAAATTTCTCTGCAATCTACTTGGGTGAGATTAGGAAAATTAATATATTTTATTAAATGAAATTTCAATGATCTCTTACACAACATTTATTAACTATATTATTTTTAACATAAGGTTATACATAAGTTAAATTCATCTATAAATTTTATTTTGAAAGATAAAATGTTATTATTTAACATAGTAATTTATTTAAAAGTTTTATGAAATAAATAATTACCATAAAGGATTAAACGATGATGATGCATTTAATATTTAATTAATAAAAAATAAATAAAATATTTTTAATTAAAATTTTAACAACCAATAAAACACAAAAACACATTACCAAATCATATTTTTTATGTATATACCTATCATAGTCATCCATGTGTACTATTATTGGCTATTTGAAGCCCAAGGAAAAGACTATGACACTTATAAAATTTTATCAAAATAATTTCAAGGATGTCACATTCTTGTTTTAATAAATATAACATTTTAAAAATAATATTTTCCATAAGATATATCCGACTATAAATATTAATATAGATTATAAAAGATTTATCTTATTCATTTTATTTTATTTGTAATTTTTATTCAAAAATAAGTATATTAAATAATTACACAATACTGATATGGTAACTATTTTATTACTGGAAATATCATATTATTGTTATTAAAAATATAAAAATAAAAATATTTTGGGATAATTAATATATCCAATAAACATTCAGGCTGATCTTTACCCCTTAGAGGTATAATGAAATTTATTTATTAGGGATAACATCTTATCTTAATATTTTTAAAAATTCATTAAATGAATTGTGTCAAAATTAACACTATTGATATTTTGTTGAAATAATATTTTATTAAAAACCGTAAACTATTTTAAAAAATAATAAATAATAAACTTTTTTTCTAAAATATTATAAATTTTCATTTATCATGTAATTTAAGTAAAATTAAAAATAATTACACTCAATTAATATGGAATCATTTCTTAACATGGTTAAATTTAAAATAGAATAACTAATGGTTAATTAAAATGATAGGTATAAATTTAAATAAAAACTTATCCAAAATTTATTGGCTGATGAGATTAAAAACCAATCTCTTTTAATGTTTTAAAATATTAAATTTTTGATCTTTTTTGATGGGATTTAATTTTATTATTAATTTATATTTTTGGAGATTCTAAATGTTTCCATCACCTCAATTATAAAAGCTCCACTCCTACCTCACTTCTTTCTCTTAACATTGATCCTTCAATTATAGTTATACCCTACCCATTTCACTAATAAAATTCTCTAGTAACATTATAATGGTTCTTGTCTTCCGAAAAGGCCATATCTATTTCTTTTTATGATGATATGGAGGGAACATGTTGTAGAATAGAATGTTCAGATAGGAACCAAGGGAATCCGATCTATGGTAAGAGATTATTTTTAATCACCTTTAATTTTATGAGACACATGTTGTATAAACTAATTTTTTATTCTGTGTTATATATATAATACCCATTAATTTATTCTATGAGTCATATATACAAGAGAATATTATTTTCATAATTCTCTTTCTTTTATGAGGAATATGATTTTATTAATTGGAAGTGACAAGTATTTATTTCATAAACACTTAAATATTTATGATTATTTCATTTTAAGTATTGGTTGAGGAATATTTATCATCTATGTCAGTGTTTTCCAAAAATAATTCAAATAAATATTTTCATATTTTCATATGGATGTTTAAAATAATTTTTACCAATTTCTTTTACTTTTCAATATATGGTTTGAAAGAAATATTTTTTGTTATTTTCCTAACAAGGTACTTTGTGTCTTTTTTGAAAAGTCACGAGAAATTTGTTTCTTTTAACTTATATATCATGAACGAAATCTTCCACTCTCATAAAGGCTTAATTATTTGAAGATACCTATAAAATAATAAAATTTTATGTTAAAAGAAAATGGTTTCCATTAAAATTTTATGATTTTTTATTAAAATTCCCCAAATTAAAAATGTTATTTTACTCAAGAATTGTTTTCCAGTATTCCTTAAAAATTATATACCATCTAATATAACATATAATAATGTTACTCATTGCTTTCTAGTAAATAATTCAAATCTACATTTGTGGTTTATTTTTTAATGGCATGATGTTTGCGAACCTTGTTTCTCTTTTACAGGTTCTATGCTTTTGAAACCCACTAATTTTCAAGGGTTATTATTTTGATGAATCATTATGAAACCTATTTATTTTCCAAATATTATTATAGGATTAAATGTTAATTATTCCCATTTCATTTTAATATTTATGATATAATTTTTTATGATCTAGTGGATCAGGTATATTTGATTTCATTAAGAGATGGGTGGGACCTATATCTCCCTCCAATTCAATAGGTAATGATGGATAACCCATGAGGTATTTATGTTATGCATGAACATTGTTTCATGTTCACAAATTTTTAATGGGGACATGGTTTCTATGTCCATATGTTTATGAAAGGTCTTTATTTCATGTCTTTAATTTATTGAGTGAACCTGTTACAATTTATACATGTTCACAAATTATAACCTTGTGTGTATGACACAATTCCGCGTCTTATGTCAATTTTATAATCTTATGGATTATGTTCTTTGATTTCATTATGTAAAATTCAAAATTTTATAATTTTATAATCATGTTATCATAACCTTTATGCTCATATTTATGTTTTCATATCATCCTTGATTACCCCTACTGAGCATTTGAGATCACACATTCTTATGTTTTATTTTTCCTAAGTTATAAAGAAAGGTTTTATATATGATTAAAAAAGGGGAATATTTTTTTGGGAAATATTTACAATCATTCAATAGACTATATTTTAGTGTTCTATATTTCCAAAGGAACTAAACTAATACAGTCTGTAGGAATGTTTTCATGGATTCCACAATAATGATTTAATTTCTATATATGTCAAGATCATTTCATTAGATAATTGTTCCCTAAAATTATCTTCAATCAAGGGAGTTCAAACCTTACATTCATTAATTTCATATCGGACTCGAACAAAGGGCACTTGCATGCCAACATTTAGTTAGTTGAGGAACCTAATGTTTTCTTTTTCAATCTAGTCAATTCAGGCACATTAAATCTCTCTAATTTTCACAACCACATTTATGTGAAAATTATTGATGTTTCTTGTCCTAGACATATATGGTATAATTTCATTCCATGAATGAAATTTTTTCACATTTTTCATATTCAGAATCTTGATTAAAAATTTACCATGGTAATTGTTTTATAATGAAAATATAATATAGCTATTAATACCATATTTTTACATGTGTATTCGGAATTTAGGTTCCATTTATTCTAATTCAATATCTAAATAGAAGAAATTTAACACTAAAATTAGAATATATAATATATTAAAAAACAATTTTAGTAAGAAAAACGTCCTTTTAATATATTATTTGTTCATAGTTTATATTCTTATTGATGATTAGTTAAATGGTTGTTAACAAATTTTTTGTGTTCATAAAAATTATAATAGCATCATTCTTTAAAATTGAACAACCTAATTTAATTTCAAAATAATTATGCAAACACTTGTAAAAACAATTCTTTGAAAATAACCCTTTTACCATTACATGGTAATTAATTATAACCTAGATAACTAATTTTTATGTCTAAAAAGAGATTTACCTTTTTAAAGATTTTGAACATTATTACGAAAAATAAGAAAATAATTTTTCCCGATTCTATTTATTAATGTGTTCGAAATTAGTTTTAATGTATATAACAATAAAGAATAAAACAATTCTAGAAACAATGTATATTCAGAAAATAAAATGATTTTATTACATTCCTATAAATACAATTTAGATAGATATTAAAATATTTTATTGTAAATATTATCAAAACATTTAATTAAAACCATTATTTACCCAGAATATCTTAAAATGCATAGCATATAAAAGTAAATTTTTAGTAAAATATATTTAATGCCTAAAATGAATTCATTTGTTTCTTGGCTAGACTAATTGAATACTATCAATGGATTATTATTACCAATGAAATTTTTTTATTTATACATATATTTTCAAATTTTATTACATCTATTCATATCCACTAACTTAACGATTTCATTATAATTGTCACACTTTAATAATTAAAATCTATTTCTATTAAAAATTTTCATGGTTTTGTTTTAGTTCGATGGGGAGTGTGGGGAAATATATTAAACATAGTATTTACTAAAGTTAAATTAATATTTAAATCATGAGGTGTTACATTATACCCGATTTAATAAATTTATTCCTCATAATTTTAATGTATTCACCAATGAAAATGGATTCCTATATTATTAATATTGTCTTGACTCGAGATATAATTTCTAATGAAAAATAAACCTCCCTAACATGGGTATAACAAAGAAACACATCTCATGATTGAGTATTAAGAACCAAATAATGAAATATATCAGGCTCGAAAATTTATATATATAATTCTCAAGTACCATAATTTGAGCAAACCACATTTGAATATTTCACTTTTTCTTATAAAATTTATAAAAACGTTTTTTAAATCCAATAAAAATAATCAATTATAGTTATAAAAATAATAAGAAACTTTCATTTTAATTGATGATTCATTAAAGTTAAAAATTTATAGAATAATGGGAATTGAGATTACATTAGAAACCCATAAAATCATGATGAATAATATTATATAATATAATGTCTATAAAAGTGAGAAAATATAGTCAGATAGAATATATTAAATAAAAGATTCTTTTTCATATTTTTATAAAGATTTCCAAAATTTATCTAAGTAGAAAATTTTAAAAATATTCCAATTTAAATAATTTAAAACAATGTCAATGATAACAAAAAATTACCATAAGAAATAATTTATGTTTAGATAATAACATTATTAAAACAATATAAATAATATGGATATTAAGGGAAATGAGTTTTAGGAAAAAATCAAAACATTGAAAGTAAGGTTCCATAATTAACCCACCAACCTCATGTACTAACTCATTTCATTAGTCCTATATTCTCCTAAGTAAAAAAATTATATAAATTATTTACTTCATTAAGAACATTTTTCAATTTCATTCCCTTATTTTTATTCATTTTATTTTATTTATTATCTTGTTTTATTCATTTACTAAATTTCCATCAATCATTAGATCAATTCCTCCAAATTTTTTTCGTAAATTAACAGTGGTAAAAGTGGTTATAAAATAGTTCCATTATGTCAAAAAATAAATAAATACAAGATATTTATCATTCTAGTTTCACAGAATTCTTATAGTAAAACAAGTTGTCAAAAATATGTTCAAATTAAGAAAAGTGTCTCGGTAGGCTCTTTTTAGCAAGCTAAATTTTATAATGCACAATTATTATTAATATTAGTTATTGAATATAATATTTATATATAAAAAACATTAAACATGTTATATATATAATATAAATTTAATACAATCATTTTTATTACTATCCCTGAAAGTCAGTGATGAAAAAATAAATACGCTATTATTGGAGGGGATAGTCCACACATAGAACTGGAGACACCTTAATTTTCCAATTGTTAGATGGGAAGTATATAATGGGTTTTCACTCAACATAATTATATTTCAGTATTACAATTATAAAAATTTCATTAAATTATTATGGTTATAATATATTTAGAGTTTGTAGAAAAAGAATAAAACATGAAAGAACTTGGTTAAGAAAATTACTTCATCTTTTGATAACCTCCATTTGATTGAACATAAGGCCTTTAGAAGAGATGTTTATTGTCAAACTAAAGTTCTAGAGATATGGAAATTGATATTCTAGGAAGTAATTTGGAATAATATTTAGAGAGAAAAACATATACATGTGTTAGGATATGTTATATTGAGTCCCATTTTATAATAAAAAATCTATTGTTTTTTCATAAATGTACAATATTTAATGGTCCAGAATATAATTTTCAAAAATTAAAGTGGCACATTAATGGACCAAGTATGATATAATAGAACATTTCACATCCAATTTAATTAAAACAATAATATTATTATTTCTAAATTAATTAAAATAGATATCTTTTACCATTAAATAACTTTTAAATTTTTTACAACTATTAAAATAATTTGACTTCAACAATATCTAGATAACCATGATATTAAAATTTAAAACATAAAATTTATTATGAAATAAAATTTTTATCCATTTTTTTAATTCTACAGTTCATCCAAATATTATCACTTTAAATCTTTGAAAAACCATTCATTCTGACTTTTCTATTTCTTTCACAAGCGACATGTCGATGACACGTAAGCATTTTAGATAATTATATATTTTTTAGAAAAAAAAATATTACATAAATATATTATATTCAAAATAAATATTATAATATGTAAGTATTAATAATGTTTTTTATTTCTTATATGTTTCATAACAAAATTATGAAAATAATAATAGAGGGGGTATCATTTTTACAATTGTCAATTTCCTATTATAAATGAAAAATAATCTCCATAGAAAGTGGATCATAAATTGTTAATAATATACAATTGTTAATGTGTGTTATGTATATCCTCTACACACTCATTTAAATATAAGGTTTTACGATATTTTAAAGCATTAATGCCTTATTTGACTCTTGCTTCCTTTTTTTCCATTTCATTGGTGACTAACTTTTACTATGATAACTTGTTTTTTAAAACTAAAAATAATGGTTCTTATTACATTATTTGAAATTTCATTATCCATAATTATAAAATATACTAAAATAATAAATTTATAGATGTGGTAAAACTCAATTTTAATAAAATTAATCTAAACATTAGAAAAATAGCTTCTAGAAAATTTTATTTTTCAACCATAAAAATGCTTTTACATCAAAATCTTGTATAGAATTCATTTTAATGAAATTTATTGGTTTATGGTTAAATCAAGGAGATATTTGTTACTTTTAATTCAATCCATAATTGAATGTGTTACTATTAATACATAAATAAAGTAAAATGGAAAAAATAGTTTTTTATTAGAATAAAATATAACCTAGGTTTCGAAAATTCATTTATAGATTATATAATTTCCAAAAATTATTTTTAAATGGATTATATTTCTCCATAAATTAATTTTTGGCTGGGAAAAAAGTTTTATATATTATTTATCCATGCATATTTTATAATTATGTTATAAATGATACATATCTCTAAAAACAATATTTTCATTATTCACCAAAATATCAATCATTTCAGAAAAATACAAAAAAAACATTGTAACATAATTTCCAAATAATAAAAAATTTAATTCAATTTTATCAATTATTGTTAAAAAAATTATAATTTATCATTTATATAAAATATTACAATACATTGAAATTTTTTTTTTGTTAAAATAAAAACTTTTTCATTTTTCAAATGAAAAATCATATTTTTTCTTCATACTTTGATATAATTATTTCTATTTTTGTAATAACTATAAATTTCAATATTAAAATATAGAATAAATATAAATACCCATTTATAAAATATTTGATATGAAATTATTTTACGAAAATATATTATACATTTAAATAAAATGTCTTTCATGTCACTATTTAAACATTATATTTTTAAATATATAATCAATATATAATAGATTATATAATATCATTTGAGACATAAAATAAAAATATATAATATTTAATTTATATATATGTGTTTATATCCATGAATATTAGTAAACTATAAAAAGTGATATGTGATTTAAAATACTTGGGTTGTCATAGTTGTAGTAAAAAACTTGTAGTTCAGACAATTCATTCATATCTCATGGTCCTTTTCATCCAATTCCTTCATTATTTATTGATAGATAAATTTATAGTGGTTTTAACCTTGATGTGACCTATATTTAGTTCAATGGTTAGATTAGTATAGGTTTCCAAATTTAGTGTAGTCTATTGGTGCCTCAAAATAGGTTCTTAAATCCATAACTTGAGTATAATGGCAATAAAGGAAAAATCAAACACTTCCATGAAAGTCTATGGATGAAATAAAAAACGATTCTATAACAAGAAGATATATTTCATGCTACAATAATATATAATCTATACAAATTTCCTAAAATCATCGAAACTAACATAATAAAATATATTTTAATTATAATTTTAAATCATGAAATCAAAATTATATATTCCATAAGAGTCAATTTATACTTGAGATGAGTATTACACATTAAATAAACTAAAATCTAAAAAAACTTATATATTTTTCATAATGTACAATATGTTTTTTATTTGAGAAAACATAATGTACCATATGATTATAATAGAGTAACTACAATGCATTTTATGTTTTATATTGTGAAAAATATTGATTTGTTATATAATTTGAAAATATCTATTTATATGAAACAAAATTTTAAACTAAAAAGAAATACACAATATAATTAAATAGTCAATGATTTCACAAAATCCATATGTGATATCCATAAGATAAATATTGAATACATTTTTTCAATCCAATAATTGGTCTCCCTCCAAGGATACTTAATTGGAGGTTACTTCAAAGAATCATTCTCTGTTGTGTGGAATCCTCACCCTCACTCTAAAATTCAAATACTCAAGCAAGGGAAAAAAATAGGGACACAAAAGATTTACATGGTTTGGTTAGAGTGACATAAATACCCATGAAATGAAACTATTCCACTAATTATCAAAATTCATGAACACATGTTACAAATTACATCTTTTTTCACACATATACGCACCTAAAATTATAAATCATAGGATGATAAATATCAATTTGGCTGCTACTGTTTTCTTCTGGGTGGAACCAAACTCCATATTCAGTGTTTATGTGGTTCAAACCCCATTTTTATGTCATATATGGTGGATTTTCATCTATGAAAGTCATCCTAAATTTTAGATGGTGGTATTTTTTGTCAACATCCAACAATATCCACCTTAATGATAAATATAACCATGTTTTTACTCAAAAAAATATCCCTACTATTGTAACCTTCCTAATTAACATATGCATCATAATAATGAGAGATATGGACAAAATACAAACAACTTTGAAACTATATCACCCTAGCTTCCTTCTTATCCTTCAGAGGAGGAATAATTTCCCATGTATGATTCTAATGTAATGAACTCATTTCTGTTTCACTAAAAAACATACAATGGTTCCTTTTTATTATTTCCAAAACATCTCAATTGTTTTCTAGAACATCATCTTCATTTCATGGAAGATTATTTATAATTATATCATCATACCTATAATGTTTTAGTATGGTCCTTCATGTTCTACTAGAGGAAATGTTATCATGATGTTGACTATCTTGATATAAGTGAACTTATTCTTATGTCGAGATATCTATATGATAACTAAACTACATCTATTGTTTCTCCCAATTAATTAGCCAATTATTTTTAGGTATTTCAATGTAAACACTATCCATTTCATCTATCTCTTAACCAAAATCATTTCAATTCATCATCACAGACTCTTAAAATATTACATCGTGGCTCAAAAGGATGTTCATCACTTATGGATCCCTAAAGGAAAAATATAAAAAATTCTCAACTCTCAAATCAAAATTTGAGTCTATCACAAGAAAATACATAGTACAAATAAATATGTGAAGTATTTTATAATCAGAAATATTCTCACCAGAATAAACATCTAACAAAACATTACCATAAATTAAATAAGTACGTGATTAGTTAATGTTGTGTTCTATAAACATCAATTCTTCATCCCAAAACTATTTGTTCAAAACAGGCTATAGTAACATAGATTGTACATTTTCCATAAGTGTACAATTAATTTTTTCTTCTACACCATTATATTGTGTCATTCCAAGAAATATAAAGTGTCTCGAAATACCTTAATCATAAAAAACCTTCTTTAACAGATCTGATGTGCATTCTCGATATTTATCATATCTCAACCTATTGATTTTTTTCCCTTCAGATTCAAAACCATATTCTTAAACATAAAGAACATATTCAACACTATATAATTACTCTTTATAGAATACACCCAAGAAAATCATGAGTATTCATCAATAAATGTGACAAAATAATGATTACATCCCAATGAAGATTATTTTTATTCAACCAAGACATTGGTTTGGATTTAGTCAAGTGTTCACTTCATGAGATGGGTTTTAGAGATGATACTAAGTATAGTTTTCAAAACCATTACACAATACTCGAAAAAAGTAAAATTGTCCTATCTTAGATCCTTTAATAATTATATTAATCATATGAAGAGCACCATGAATAAATTTCATGAATCCATATTCAATGGTTATTCGGTAACCATGATTTTCAAAGGCTCCATGAAATATATTGTTGTTTTCCAATTTTGGTATTTATCATGTATCTATAAAGAATCATGTTTTACCATCATGAATCATCAATCATATTTTTAAAATACCTCTCATGTTGTAAGGGTGTTTATTTCCCATAATCACAACACCTTTACCAAACTCATTGAGGTTTGAAAACCAATCTCGATTCTTATACATATGTAATGAATAACATGGATCAAAAATCCTACATTATGAATCGATGAATATAATAGAAATGATGAATGTAGTATTTTTAACATCATATATTTTTTTAGAACAATTTTTTTTAGTTATGAAATAATGAAACAACCCTTATTCTAGTACACCTTTTGATGATAGTAGGCACACTCATAATTTCTTTTTTCACTGGTTGGTGGACCTGTTACTCCATTTTGACCCTCTTCTCAGACACTTTATCAAAAACAATTCAGGTCTACTGTGGTGGATACCCACCATTTTGGATGGTTTTATTTTTTGTTCAACATTAAACATTCTCTATTAGTATAGTTTATCCATGGAATGATCACGAGCCTCCATACAGTTCCGTGTTCACAATCCCTCCTATCCAATAGTCCCCCTTTATTGGTTTGAATCCCCATTCTAATGGATTAGGACTAATTGGATATGGTATGGATAACTTCTCCTACTTCCTTATAGTCTTGTATAGAATAACCCTATTTGGTCAGTGGATCATTCAAATAGGCACTACTTAATGAATATCCATCTATAATGAGGTCTTTTACTCCCCCAATATCACTAATATCATTATCATTGAAGAATTGGGAAACACCTGATGGTGGTTTAGTGTGACCTCTCTCCTTGAACTATATTGACTCAACTGAAGAATATCCAAAATTGTTGTCAATCACTATGGTTGAACTAGATAACCCTTCTTAACATATCCTAAAATGGTTTGTATGATCATGGAACCTATCTAGCCACACTACAATCTCTAATTTAAAAAAAAAATCAACTTCCATTTATTTTTAAATGTGTAATTCATGAAATCAGGGATGGGGGAATATCACTTCTATGATAGAAGTATATTTAATTTATTCTACTGGTCTACTAGTGTACCCGTAGGTTGGGAATCACCTTTGGACTATACTGATCCATCTTCTTAGACTCTCACTATAATTATATAATCCTACGATTTTTAAAACCCTCATAAATGAATTCAGAAACCTTCTATGTATAGATGATGATTTTCTACAAATAGAAGAAACCACGGTAACAAAAATATGTATGTAAATGGATTTATTTTCTATTCTTCTAGGATTTATTTTTCTTCATGGTGATCCCAAAATTTATTTTTTGTGAATATTTATTTAATACAACTATAACACATCAATATTCCATGGTACACTTCTCTTTGAATAAAACAATTGCTGGCAATGTATGCAACATTTAGTTCAAGCACACCACAACCAATAAAACTAGCCATTATGAATAGTAATACCCAATTTTTCATATTTTTTAAATTTTATTTTTTTAAATGGACTTAATTTTCAGATTCGGAATATAAATAGTAGCTTAGGGTGAATTTTTGGAATAATCTTGATAACTTTGCAATTTATAATGAATTGTGAAAAACAATTCCCTTTTATAAACCGAATTTTATATTAATAATTAATATTTTTATTTAAATTTGTTTTAAGTAAAAATAGATACATCATACCTATATTAGTTCAATTTAATTCATTGGAGTCATTTAAAAATAAGATTAGATGTATAAAATTTTATTGAACTTTTTACCATATTTTACCCACCATCTAGGCACATTTGAAAAATTGAATAAAACGTCATTTTACAACTTTTTTGAATTTAATTTAAAAAACATGAGAGACAAGGTTGAAATCATTTATTAAAATGTGGTTCAATAAGATGAATATAATTTTGGTGAATAGTAACTTTTAACTTTTATTTACCATGATTAAAAGTAAATACAGTAATTAAAGGTAATCCTGCTATTATAATTTCTCTAAAACATATCCCAATTCTATTGGATAAGTGTATTTCAAACAAAATAAACCTTTGATATAAAATATGATTCTATTTGATCCACATGGATTAGATTAGGAAATTTATTATTTTTTTAAGAAGAGTTAAAAGAGTTAAATTCAATGTTTAATAAACCAAACATTTTTAATATAGGGTTATACATAATATAAATTTGACTATAAATATTCATTAGAAAGCTAAAAATATTTCCTACTTAATGGTATTTTACTAATAATTATTTGACATTAAATAATAAAATTCATTTCTGACACAATGATGATGCAGTAATTACTTTATTAAAGAAATATTAAAATAAATGATAATATAAATATCCAAATAAATGTAAATAGAGACTTATTATAAATTAAAAGAATTTAACAAGTTAATATGACATGTTAGGGTTGATTAAATGGATTTTTTATGTAATCAATTTGTTAGGACTTTAATAAAAATAAATTACTAAATATTGTCAAAATTGACATTAATGAGTTTTTAAATCAAATACTATATTGTTAATTGATATAATATTCCTAAAAATATAAATATTGTCCAAAGGACATAGATAAGGTTAGATATTTCAATAATTAATCACTCAGAGTTTTCTTTTCTTTTTATTGTATGTTTATTAACCGTTTATTATAGTAGTATTAGAAGACATGGTAAAAGTTAAACTATTTAACTAAGAGTTAAATCTAAAGGATGTGGGTTATATGGTGACATAAAACTATCTATTGGTTGATATTTTTTTTACCCAGACCCACCTTAACATCAGTATACATTTATTTGTAGACATTATAAATCTAATATGATTGTATAATAACTTAATATTTCAAGCTTTTCCTAATGTGACCCTCACCTCTCTTATAAAAGGGAACTTCCCCTTCTATCCAAATAACACCTCCATATCCATTGGGATTTTCAAACCCCAGATCCAATATCCTCCCAACTACCCTCACTTAAACCTAGAAGCCTTACATTAATCAGAAATCCAACCTAGGTATCCCTTTTGATCAAATTAAAAGGAAGCACTTGAAGAAGAGGTAATAATTTCTTCACCTCTTTCAAAGTTCTTTTCTTCTTCCCCAGCCACTTTTTTATTGTTTACATACCAAAATAATAACTCTATTACCTTATAAATAAAATGATTTTATTATAACATGGTACAACCATATTCATTATTATATCCATCCTATGAATGACAAAGTCACCACATGTGCGTACGTACGACTTACCGTCTCCACATCGTGGTGTAGTTTGTTATTCAACACTAAATTATTTTAATGGGTATAATAATGAGTATAATTTCTATAAATAATAAATATAATTTTTTACATTGTTTATATTGTATACCATCCAATTATAAATGATTTTACCATTAATATAATCATATTTTCGCTCGTGCGTATGTAGGGATTACCATCTCCACTAACGCGACAAGATTTGTTTCCTACTGTAACCATTCAAGAATAATTTTGATTTTATGATTAAAAATATTGTTTAAGAACTTAATATCATTCTGGATTAGATTAAATAAATCCTATCCATAACAAATTTGACTTATTCAACAAAATATATTAAGGAATTTGAATCAGTTAACACCTGAAACAATGAAACTACTAAAATATTATTATCAAAGAAATATTATAAGATCATATAAGATATAATATCTATGTATCTGGTTATAGTATAATTTAATAACAATGATTTAACTATTATATAGAAGGTTAATTTACCCTCGACAAAGAAAGATTAAATGGTAAGGGTTAATTTTTCTGTCTCATTATTATCTGAGGTTGTTTATACGTGGGTATCTACTGGGGCCACTTTATCATACACAACCATATTTCGTAAAAATGTATTTCAAAACAATTTAAATATTTACTTGACTATGGATTAATGTCATTTATACCCTCTTTTGACTTTTTATAAAATAGTTTTAAGGGAATCATTCTGTCACCTTCCAATCAAGGAACAATATGACATGTTCGACAAATTAAGGAAAGAATGATTTTTTAATCTTATAAGGTGGGTGTGGATATTTTCTTCCATCATGTAACCTTCTAAGATTACATTACAAGAATATAATATTATTTCCAAAATAAATATTTTCTTTTATAATTTTGTGACTTTTAAATGATTTCAAAATAGAAAGAAATATTTCCCTCACATAGTTTTGATTTCATCTATCTCAACATCCATTGACAGATTTTACATTTGTTTGAAGAGGATTTATTATGATAAAATCATCCATAATGTATTGAAGGTTTTGTGATAAGTTTGACTATGGATGTGTTATTTCTATACTATTTGTGGTATATAGTTAAATTATTGAAATTTAATATGCTAGTTTTAATACGAATGTTTATGTTATGTTTCAACCTTTTCATATAAGGAATGCATTGGACTTTGTAACTGATGAGTGAATACTAATATGTCCCCTAGATGCATTGGTAGGTATCATGTGAAAAACTAGTGTTTTGGCACAAGGCCATGACAAAATCTTATTTTTAGTCTTTGCACGAGGCCGTGACTATGTGCTTATGATATCAGACATTAGGCATTACATCATTATGAAAATTATCTATTGATATTACATGTGATTATTCTAGTAGTAGAATATAAATGTGAAAAAGTATATGGAATTATTTGATTTATATTTTCCATATTATGTTGATGTTTAAGTTTAAAAGTCTTGTGTTTTAGTCTTATACATTGCCTTAAATGTTTATTTTTATTTATGAATGTTTCCACTATAATGTTATACTTACTGAGCATCTAAGATCACCCCTTTATAGTTTTATTTTTCCCAGTATGTGAATATGTATATCCTTATTAACCTAAAGAGATAGGCCAAGAATACGTGTGTTTTCAAAGGGGTCACAATGTTTTTTTTCAATTTTCATAATATAATGTAAAACTTATGAATGTAACTAGTAAATATAAGGCTACTAAACTGATTGGTCTTTCAGGACATTATTCCTTGTATCATGTCAATGTTATGTAATAATGCACCGACTCGAGGTAACTGGGGTCAGGGCATTATAGTTGGTATCCGAGGAAGTTTAATACAATTATTGGAAACTAGATTTAGAAAAAACCAGATTAGAGAACATTATCCTAAGATAGTATTTGAGGATTAGTATTGAAGAACTTCCTAGAATTTTGGTAATGTAGTGATTTTTTGTATTTTAAAAGAAATAAATCTCTGTTTGGATACATTTAAGTAGAGGAATCTCAGGAACAAATGTACCTAGGATTGAAATCTATGAAAAGGAGTTTTGAGCTTGACCTACGATATCTTGGTACATGAGAATGGGCCTTACTGCACTTTTGGTTACAAAACATCCAGGGGCTATTCATAGGATAATTTACATTTTCTTTATAAACAAGGATAATGTATTTATGATTAAATACATCCTCACAGAAATCATTTTTTTGATTATGGATTATATACATAAACTATTCAATTTATGATAGGTATTTTACTAGTTTGGAATTATGTATTATGATTCTTAAAATAATCTAGTGTATGTCATTGTTTAGAAATGGCACATAGTGGAAGGAATTGAAATTGTATCAACACACATAATCCATGTAGGTATTTCCCTAATACTCAAGATAATTATATTGGATATGGTGACACAACTGGTGCTGATTAGCTTATAACCATACTGGGAAAACTCACTGAGGTTATGAATAATAACATTACCCGTGTGGAGCACCCTGATCCTCAACGCGTAGGATCAATGTTAGATATATTCATGATTAAACAACCACCAACATTCCATGGTACTACAAATAAATTTGTATATGATGATTGGATAATTTCTTTAGAGAAAATATTTCATGCTTTGGGGAGTATAGAAATGGAAAAAAGTTGTCCTGGAAGTTTATCGCCTCACAGGAGAAGCAGATCAATGGTTGTAATTAATTCAAAACACAAAGGCGGTTGAAGATGTATCAAATAGGGAATGAAGGCAGTTTGATGAGGTTTTATTAGAAAAATACTTTCCTTGTGACTATAGAGAGGATATGGAAAGACAGTTTCTGAGTCTAAGGAAAAAGGATTATGATAATGTCGCAAAGTATGAGGCAAACATTACAAGGTTAGCAAGACATGCTATAGATTATATATGTAATCCAAGGAGTAATATTGAAAAATTATATGATGGATTAAAAATATTTCTCCATTGAGAATTAGTCTCACAATCCTTCTCGTCGGACAATGATATTGTCTCATGTGCTTTCAAGATAGAAAATTAATTCTCTAAATCTTAATACATTAATGAAAAGCAATAGAAGAAGACATCTAGTGAAAACTCTTGAAATGTAAATAATGGGAAGAAGGGAAAAGTTAAATTTACAACATACAGTAACTGTGGGAAGAAACACCCCGGTACATTCCTAAAAGGAAATGGATGTTGGTTACAAGTGTCGTGAAAAAAGCCACCAAGCTTGTGATTGCAAGGGAAAGAAAGAGGCTGTCAATGATGAATGATAAAATTTTAGAGAAATGGGGGATTATGAAAATGAATTTCCTAAGATCCAAGGAAAATTTCCTTAGAAAAGGACAAGGGAGAAATTCCAATATTATGTGATCACTAATAATGAGGTTGAACCTCTGAATGATGTGGTGGTAAGTAATTTAATGGTTTCTCGAAATTTAGCCAATGCTTTATTTGATTCTGGATCATTGCATTTTTTCATATCTTCCCAATTTACTAAAGAAATTTATATATTTCTAGTTTTATTTAACAAGGGAGTTGTCAGTCAAAACTATTAAGGGAATTATCATTGCCATAATTTTTTTGTAGATCAGTTCCCATTAGGACATATAAATGTGCTTAATCTGCTGATCAAATATTCATACCCATGATTTAATTTTGTATAAACCTCGGTATGGATTGGATTTCGGACCATTATGAAAAAATTTATTGTACAAATAAGGAGGGTAAAATTTTTTATGATGAGGAGGAGTACCTTATCATTATACTAGAAAATTCACCATCTAATTCTTATCTAGATCCACCCCCAGCAGATATAATAAATTCAATTATTGTGGAGGAAGAGAATGAAATAACTATGGCTGAGGAAAGGAATGTTCCAATAGAGGATTTAACAATTGTGCAATAATATGTTGATGTATTTCCAGATTATTTACCTAGACATCCTCCATAATAAGAAATTGAGTTTTCCATTGATTTAATTCATGGTTCAAGGCCTATATCAAAGACCCCTTATAGAATGGCCACTGTGGAATTAGAGGAACTAAAAAACAATTAGATGAATTGATTCATAAGGGAATTATTCTCCCAAGAGATTCTCCATAGGTATCCCATGTTCTTTTTGTTAAGAATAAAGATATATCTAAGAGGTTATGCATTTAATACAAGGAGACCAATAATATAACAATAAATATCAAGTATACCTTACATCACATTAAAGATTTATTTGGTAAACATCATTGAGATAAATATTTTTCAAATATTGTCCTTTGATCTGGATTTCATCAGTTGTGAGTGAAGAAGGAAGACATTATGAAGACAACATTTCAAACCAGTTATAAACATTACAAGTTTACAGTAATTCCTTTTGGAGAGACTAACGCGTCCTCTGTCTTCATGGATCTAATGAATAGGGTTTTCAAGGAATGTATTAATGACTTTATTGTGGTATTCATTGATGATATGTTGGTATACTTCAAATATATGAAGATCATGAAAATAACTTGAGAACTATTCTAGATACTCTTATAAGAAATGAATTATATGGTTTGTTTACAAAGTGTGGATTAAGGATTTGTGAGATTTCTTTTCTTGGTCTTATTGTATCTAATGATGCAATATCTGTTGATCATTCTAAGACAAGAGCAATACATGAATGGCCATCCCTGATGAGTATAAATGAGGTACATAGTTTTATTGGTTTTGCAGGTTATTATCAGAATTTTGTTTTGAATTTTTCCCAATTGGCTATCCCATTATCCCAGCTCACATGTAAAGGGGTTAAATTTGTTTAGAAAAAAAATTGTGAATAATGTTTTGAATAACTGAAGAGAATATTATTCAATACTTCTATCTTGACTCTGCTATCTTGGAATGATGGTTTTGTTATTTATAGTGATGTATCAATGAATTGACTTGGTTGTGTCATTATGCAGAATGATATAGTTATTTCCAATGCATCACGGGAGCTAAAAATTCAAGAAAAAAACTATCCCAGTCACGATCTTGAGTTAGAAGCTATAATCATTGCATTGAAGATATGGAGACACTATCTCTATGGTGAAAATTTTGATATATATACTGATCATAAGAGTTTGAAGTATATTTTCTCATATAGAGAACTCTACACGAGGAAAATATGATGGATTTAATTACTCGAATATTATGATTGCACTATACACTACCCCCTAGGGAAGGAAAATAAGGTGGTAGATGCTTTGAGCAGAAAGGATCATGGAGTTATAAACCAGATGAGAGTTGAAAGGGATCCTATGTTCATGGATCTAGTAAATATGGATATAGGAATAATCATTCAAGGTGAAAAATCAATATTTTTTCAAATGGTTGTGAAACCAACTTTACTAGAAAGGATAAAAAGTTCTCAGACTAATGATAAGGATTTTTAAAAGAAAATTAAATCTGTGAATGATAAAAGATTGATCAACTTGGTATATGAGGATGAAATTTTGAAATTTGGGAAGAGGCTTTGTGTTCTCGATATACCGTATCTAAAAACTAAATTGTTGGATGATTCCCATAGCTCCAATTTCTCTATACACCTTAGTAGCACTAAGATGTATAGTGATTTGAAGAACATTTTTTATGGTACAACTTGACTAGGGATATTGATGATTATGTGTCTAGATGTATGGTTTTTCAACAGCTGAAGGCTGGAAAAAAACATCCTAGAGATGTCATGAAACCTCTTCTCAGACCTATGTAGAAATGGGATGATATTACGATGGACTTTCTCATGGGGCTACCAAAGACTCTTATTATAAATGATACAATATGGGTCATTGTTGATCATCTTATCAATTCAACACGTTTTCTTGCTATAAGAGATAATTTACCACATGAACGTTTAGCAATACTATATATTAATGAAGTTCTAAGACTTCATGGAGTACCCATATAAATTGTTTCTAATTCGGATACCCATTTTACATCTGGATTCTGGACAAGTTATCAGAAGGCCTGCATACTGAACATCTTTTAAGCACTGCCTACCACCCTCAAACTAATGGAAAATTAGAACGAACTATTCAAACATTAGAGTAAATGTTGAGATCTTTCTCACATGACTTTAAGGGTATGAGGGATCAATATTTATCTTTGGTAGAGTTTTCCTATAATAATATCTTCCATTAAAGTATTCAGATGGCACCAAACAACCCGTTATATAGAAAGAGATGTCTCACACCAACTTTTTGGGATGATATTGGTGAATGAAAAATCGTAGGCCCGGAACATGTCGAGGAATCAATGGAAAAGGTGAAGATTATCCAAACCTACCTCAAAGAAGCTCAAATTAGGAAATAGATATATACCAGTAACTAAAGGAAGGATTTGGAATTTCAAGTAAGAGATCATGTTTTCTTGAAGGCATCACCATGGAAGGGTGTTATATGATTAAAAAAGGATAAATTAAGTCCCAGGTACATCGAACCTTTTGAAATTCTATAATTAATTAGAGTTATAAATTACCGTTTGGCAATGCCTCCATGTCTCTCCAATGTTCATGATGTGTTCCACACATCACAACTGTGAAAATACTTGTCGGACTCAATGCATGTACTAATCTATAATGAAATAGAACTGGAACCCAATCTGTCTTATATTGGAGAGCCTTTCAAGATTCATGATACCAGAGAACAAGTGTTGAGAAACCGGAGGACTCATCTGGTAAAAGTTATATGGAGAAGCCATACGATGGAAGAGGCAACGTGGGAACCCGAGGAACATATGATGAAAAACCATCCGAATCATTTTATGTAATAGTATTCTATAATTTTTGAGAACTAAATTATTTTAAGGAGGGAATAATGTAACACCCCAAACATCCATGGTATTCTTCTCTTTGAATAAAACAATAGCTTGCATTGTACACAACATTGAGTTTTGACACACCATGACCAATCAAATAAGACATTTTTCATAGTAATACCCAATTTTTTAAATTTTATAAATTTCAATTTTTAAAATTGACATAATTTTTGGATTTGGAATTTCAAAATTAGCTTAGAGTGTATTTTTGGTATTTTTCTGAAAACATTCAATTATTGATGAATACGGAAAAACACTGCATTATTGATTAAAACCAAAATTTATTTAAATAATTATTATTTATATTTAAATTTATTTTTAGTCAAAATAGATACATAATAACTATATTTTTTCAACTTAATTCCTTGAAGTCATTTTAAAATAAAATTATATGTATAAAATTTTATTTAACTTTTACCCATTTTTTACCCACCTTCTAAGAAACAATTGAAAATTTAAATAAAACATACTTTTACCAATTTTTTGAATTGAATTTCAAAAATATAAGAGACACAGTTGAAATTATTAATTATTATGTTGTTCAATATGATGAAAATATTTTTTTTGTGAATAGTTTCTTCTTCTTTTATTAACCATGGTTAAAAGTAAATAGGGTAATTAAAGGTAAAAATGATATCATAATTACCCTAAAACATATCCTAATTCTATGAGATAAGTGTTTATCGACCATAATAACCCTTATAAATAAAATATGATCCTCTTTGATCCCATTCGATTAGATTAGGACATTTATTATTATATTATTTAAAGAAGAGTTAAAAGGGTTAAATTCAAAGTTTAATAACTAAGACATTTTTAATATTCTGTTATACATAAGATAAATTCTATTATAAATATTAATTACAAATCTAAAAATATTTCCTACATTATGGTATTTTACTATTAATTTTTATGATTTCAATATTTAAATTTTTTTAGGACACAATGATGATGCAGTAATTACCTTATTAATGAATGATTAAAATAATTGATATTATAAATTTACAAATAAAAGTAAATTGAAACTATTGATGAATTTAGTTAATTTTATAGGTTAATATGACATTTTAGGGTTTGTTAAATGAGTTTTATTTGAATTAATCAAGTTGTTAGGACTTTAAAAAAACCAAATACTAAATAGTGTCAAAATTGACATAAATGTGTTTTGAAAACAAATACAATATTATTAATTGATATAATATTCCTAATAATATAAGGTTTGTCCAAAGGAATTATATATGGTTATATATGTCAATAATTAACAACATGGGGTTCTCTTTTCTTTTTATTTTATTTTTATAAACAATTTATTATAATTATACCAGCAGACATTGTAAAGGTTAAACTATTTAACAAAGAGTTAAATCCAAAATATAGGGTTAATATGGTGACATAACCTGTATAAAACCAATTACATGAGTGTTTTTAAGCCAATCCCCACCATAGACTCTATATAAATCCTTTTTTAACCTTTATAAATTTAATATGATTGTATAATAATTTAATATTTCAATATTTTCCTAAAGTGACCCTCACATCTCTTATAAAAGGGTACTTCCCCTTCTCTCAACATCACACACCCAAATCCATTGGGCTCGGACAAAACGTGCTCATATATCCCCCCAAATACCCACATTTAAAACTAGAGGACATAATTTGATCATAAATCCATCCTAGGGATCCCTTTTGATCAAATCAAATGGAAGCACCCGAAGAAGAGATAATAATTTTATCACCTCTTTCAAAGTTCTTTTCTTCGTCCACTTCCACTTTCGTTATTGTTTCAATAAAAAAATTATAAATCTAGTATCTTATATATACTATGATGTATTTTTAAATTTGGAATAACCATATTCATTATTCTATCAATTCTATGAATGCGAATGTCACCAAATGTGCATACGTACGGCTTACCGTCTCCACATCATGGTGTAGTTTTTTATTCAACACTTCATTATTTGGATGGGTGTAATAATGAGTATAATTTATGTCAATAATAAATATATCATGTTAATTATATTGTATATATGATATACCATCCAATTATATGTGAATTTACAATCAATAGAATGATATTGTTGCTCGTGTGTACGTACGGATTACCGTCTCCACGAAAGCAATGAGATTAGTTCCCCATCCTAACCATTCAAGAATAAATATTATTTTAAGATTAAAAATAATTCATAAGAACATAATATCATTCTATATATGAATAAAATACATCCTATCCATAAAAAAATTGGCTTATGTAATTAATTATATAAAGGAATACAAATCAGTTAACACCTGAAACTATGATACTACAAAAATATTATTAACCAAGCAATACAATATGATCATATATGATATCATATTTATGTATGTGGTTCTATTATAATTTTATAAAAATGATTTAAAAATTGTACAGAATGTTAAAGTACCCTCAACCAAGGAAGAGAACACGGTAAGGGTTAATTTTATAATCTCTTTATTATCTGAGGTTGTTAATACGTGGGTATCTGCTGAGGCATCTATATCATCCACATCCGTGTTTCATAAAAATATATTTGAAAAAATTACTATTCACTATCCTATGGGTTAAAGGCATTTATACCCTCATTTTACTTTTTATAAAAAAAAATTTAAGGGAATATTTCTTTCGCTTTCCAAACAAGGTACTTTATGACCTTTTCAACAAAAAAAAAGAATTTTTTTAAAACTCATATGGAGGGTGCCGTTAGTTTCCACCATTATATCACCTTCGAAGCTTCCGTTAAAAGCTTATAAGATTATTTTAAAAATAAAAGGTTTATTTTATAAATATGTGACTTTTAAATTATTTCAAAATAGAAAGAGATATTTCTCTCAAATAGTTTTGATTTTATCTATATCAACATCCTTTGATGGATTTTTCATTTATTTGAAGGTGATTTATTATGATACAATCTTCCATGATTTATTAGAGGTTTTGTGAAATTTTTTAATGTGGATGTGATATTTCTATACCATTCATGGTTAATGGTTAAAGTATTTACATTTCTTATGCTTGTTTTAATACAAATGTTTATGTTATGTATCAACATTTTCATATGAAGAATGCATTGGACTTAGTAAGTGATGGGTGGATCCCACTATTTATAAGGCCCTAGCCTTAAACCTTACTTAATCTTGAGTTAATACAAGATTACACATTGAGGATCTTTTCAGGTTTAGAGTTTTAGAGAATTAGATCATAAAACATGCATTACATTCCACATTTAAACAAAGTGGTTACATAAGGATAATATTAATTTTTTCCCATCAACGGAAACATATTTAAAATAAAACATGGATTCTTTCTTGACACTTCCTTGACACTATCATCATATCATGTACCTTTCCCTTGACCTATGAAAAACATTTCAAAAACAAGGGATGAGCATAAAAAGCTCAGTAAGGGATATAAAAATATGGAAAGGAAACATGAGTTCATATATACATAAGAATGAAATCATACTTTACCCATAAAACATAGGCATATCAAATCATGAATAAATCATAGAAATCATAATACAAAAAGGTAACTTGAGGCATTCATAACATTCTTACGTAGGGAGTAACCCTCTTGGTTACATTTGGAATACCCACCACAGTATATTCCCTAAATCTCTTTGGAGAAACCTTAATGTTTCACTCCTTCGCGTTACCCAATGCATTGGAGAGCTATATCGGGCTCACCCGCCCTTAGTTTATCATGGAACCACCCGTTTTCATAATAATTCCCAAGAACCATAACATAATCGTATCACATAAAACATGCATAAAGGAAACATAACATTTCCACCTTTCAATCACAAGATATCAATACAACACATTGATATAAAAACATTATGAAAACCATTTTCAATACCGAAATAAATGATTTGTAAAAGATGGTATTTATTTTTCTTTTAAAAAGAAGGTATGTCTTATAGATGAAGCTAAAACTCAAATAATGGTCACGGCGGCAAAAAAGTTATTGTCACTGCATACGTACGACAAAAACATTCCCTTTTGTCGTTTAGTAAAATGCTTCATATAAAAAATATTAATTTTTGGATAAACGTAAAAGTCAAAGGGGTTTATACAACGTATAAAAGAAGGTTGTGTATAAAAAAAATATGCCTCAATGAATGGAGATTGAGACGAAGACCCTTACAAAGACGGTATCCTTGGTTTAAGGATAAATCAATTACATAATTATGTGTGACAAACAAATACACCAAATATAAGTGGATATTAAGTGTAAAACAATCAGAGATTATTCACACATATTCATAGAACGACATATTCAAGGAGTACAAGTTTATCTCAAAGAATCAAATTTGGGTTAAGAAGTTCCCTTGCAAAAATTTGACAGCCTAATGGTGTCACTACAATAATAAGAAAATGAGTTTATGAGAGATAAAAAGGGTATCTCATCACATGGACATAAAATTTAAATCAATACGGACATATAAGAACATATCCCAACATAATAGTATGTGAATTAAAAGACATAACAAATTAATTCTTTTAAAAAGAGGCGGGTGAAAGGTTCCCTTACCGACATGGGTATCTTTCGAAACATACACCTCGTGAAAGAGGGACAATACAACATTGATGTAAATAATCATAAATTAAATCATATTACACAATGAGTAAAATAATGGGAAGTACATACACCACTCAAAGGAAATTGTGGAAAATGTATCATAAATCTAACGAGAATAAAAGTGAGATGAAAAATCCCTTACGAAAACTCTGTAGCCTAACAGCGCCACTTAAAACATCCAAAATGGATTAATGAGATCAAATAGGGTCTCTTATCATATTAACATAAAGTTTACAGAAATAGTAATATAAAAGAACATCCCACAACATAACAAAGATGAGCTTAAAAGAAGTGACATAAAGGAGAGTACTTAAAAAGAAAGAGAGAAGTAGGATCTCTTACAAAAATTCGGCAGCCTAACAGCACCACTCAAAACATCCAAAATGGATTGATGAGAGAGAATAGGGTCTCTCATCATATGAACATAAAAATTACAGTAAGAGTAATATAAAATAATATCCCAATAACAAGAAAGATGAGCTTTAAAAGGAATGACATAAAAGAGTGTACTTTAAAAGAAAGAGAGGAGTCTGATCCCTTACCTCAAGTCCGACTTGTCTTGTTCGTTTCTTTATATTCATGCATAATAAACATTGGTCAATTTATAATTGCCTATGTACATCCATTAAAGATTATTATTCAGTTCATTTCACATATTATAATGTTATAATAATAGTTTAATAATGTTAGTTCATATCAAACGTTTTTTCCGATGTTTGGTACATGAGTCAGAACTGAACATGTTTGAAAACTGATTGTCCATGTAGTAATAAGTAAATAATTTCCAGAATATAATTAATGTTTAAAATATCATATATTTCCATTACATATTCATTTTATACTATTCCATATCATTTGGAGATAAAAAATGAAAATCACTGTTCATGGAGACGGTAGGTCGTACGTACGCATGAACACTACTTTCATTTTTTCTTTTTCATATTAACAAAATTAAAAATAAATGATATATATATATTATAATTCAAGAATAATATATATGTGATATAGGTTACATATTTTCATTAATTTCATTCTTTATACGTTCCATGTATTGCATGTACGAGTCACATCATTTGAGGGGGCGGTAGTCCACACTTCCTCATATGAAATTATCGCATTTACACAACATGAAAAGAATAAAGGTATGTTTTAAATATAAAATATAGAAGCATATAGTAAACATAAATACCATATATATCATATATAAAATACAATTAAATCATAATGGCCACCTTTAAAGGTGTTAAAAGAATATTGAACAATCATCGTTTCGTGAGGCAGAAAATCACCAACCACAAAAATAGTATGTTCTTTAACCATTATACGAATGTGTGTGTAAGTGTAGCTCGAATCCTTCTTATAAAAACATCCTATTATATTTAATATACTGGAGTTGTTACAAAATAAATGAATAAAAAGAGTATAGTGGGTTGGAGATGCAAAATAAAACAAAAGGACACAAGTGAAGACAATACCTTAAAATCGGGTAACTCCCTTTGGTTTGAGCTCAAAGGCTTCCTTGGGAAGACTTCTGCCCAAAGTGAGGCTTCAAGGAGTTAGAGAGGGATGTGGAGAGACAAAATGGGCCGGGTTTGGCCGCTCCAAAGGCTTTGGAAGTGTGGGTAAGGAGGTAGAGGTGGGGACCTTTTATAAGAGGAGAGGAGGGGCACTCTTGGAAAGTAAAGAAATGTTACTTTATTTTAGAATGAGTTTTAGATTTTAATGGTCCGACATTGATGGGTTTTTAGGATAAGGTGATAAGGGTTCTTAATACATACATCCAATAGGTTTTGGAAATGTTTAGGTTTTAGATTTTACATTATCTATCCATTTTATTTAAATCGTTAAATAATGAGGTCATCGCTGCATCATCATGATGTCATAAATAATTTCATTTATTTAATGTCTAAAAATTATTTAAAAATAATATGATTTAGGATATATTTTTATATTTCCATTGATTATTTATAGTAAAAAATCTCACTTGTATAACACCATGTAAAAATTGTTTTAGTAAAACATCTCATGTTTGTGTCATTTTTACTTTAACATTAAATAAAAAGATATTTATGTCATTTTCCAACCAAAGTGGATCCATGGGGTCCCCATGTAGACCCAGGGATTTTATTGGTTGGCCATGACACATCCAATGAGGGTAGGACATGTTTCTAGGTCATTTCATTTTATTAAAACATTATTCTTACCTTAAACTACACTAATTACCTCTAATCACGATTAAAAACTTAATAAGTTACTATTCACCAAAAAATTATTTTAATCCCATTGAACCACATTTTACTTCTTAATGACAACCATGTATGTCGGATTTTTGAAATTCAAAACACAAAGATGGAAAAATTTCATTTAAACGGAAAATCTGTTTTTATAAGTATCACTTAGTGGTTTCACTATTCATCAAAAATTGAAGTTTTTTAGAAAAATACCAAAACTTCACCCTAAGCTATATTTGATATTCCGAATTCAAAAATGATGTCTATTTTAAAAAATTCAAAACATATTAGTTGCATTAATTAATTTAATATTTAATTCCCGCTGTCAGAGCAAATAGCATGTTTTAATGAAACAATATGTATCAAAAGATTGACACTAGTTTAAGTCCAATTTCAAAGTGAAAATAATTCCAACGACCACTATTGTATTGAATGGTAAAAATATATTCTAATTTCACTTTAAAACCAATTAAAAAGATAATCTAATCATATAAATAAATTACATTAAAAAGTGGTTTTGAATTAAAATACAACATTTTTCACTATTCATTAAAAAATTGAACATTTTTGGAAAAATACCAAATATTTACACAAAGTAAATTTTGATGTCCTGATTCTAAAGAAGAATTTTCTTTTGTCAAATATAACACATAAAATTGTCAAAAAGTTTATTTAAAAGAGGTTCACCGTCAAAAGGCTGTTAATCGACCTTTTAAAGAATATTAGAATGTTTATGCTTAAAATTGGATTCATTCGCATTTTTAATCCTATAACATTTATTGTAAAAAGTGAAAATATTTGACAACATATATAATAATTTTGTAGTTAGTTCTTTTCATTCATGCCATTACAATGGCTAGGCATTAACTACTATTTAAAATAATATTATTTTATTATTAGAGTGCAATTTAAGATTCCAAAGAAACTCGTTGTTGCATGTTGGGTACGCCATCGAGCATAGCATCCCCTTTAAAGTAATATTAATATTTTATTCACAAATATGGATAAATATAAAAATGTCATATTCTTTATTTACCTAGGGTGTTACATCCTTCCCCCCTTTTGGGAATTGCATCCTTGCAATTTTAAAATTGAGCATGGAAACATCCTTGAAAGTCCAACATCGGAATAAGAGTCGGTAAAACAATTTTTTTAATATAAAGAAAGATATGTACAGAGGTCACCCAAGTTATACCATACTAGGATTCCATGTAGGAAAACATGGACATGGAGGAGAAAACATAGGGTCATGTTCTGATGGAGAGTGATAGAAAACATGTTTAGGAGAAAGTTAACCACAAGAAAATCAAAAACTTGTGATGGGTTAAACGGTATTCGATTCCCCAGTAGGAAAAGTTAATAGACAAAATTTTTGTTTTAAGTTACTTTTTATTAAGGTATTTATTCATAAGGAAACATAATCACATATCATGTTAACTTTCAACTTTTATTAGATTCCTTATACAAACTCATATTTTCTCTAAAATACGAGTATTTAGGAGGACTTGTACACATTAAGAGTACTACAATAAACTTCTAGAGAATCACCTAATCCACAAAATATAACTATATACTTTCCATTTCTTTAGACTTTAACCAAAAACGAAACCAAAAAGGTTAGTACAAGATCAGATAATCCAGAAAAGGATAACCCTTTACAAAAAGAAAATATATTCTTAATCTCTAAAATTTGTCCAACAAAACCCAAAGTTCAATGAGGACCATTCGATAAACAATTTGTCTATAAAATTCCTCAAAGTAAACCAAACTAAGATTAAAACCCAAATATTTGAAGGATTTAATCACAAAGTCTTCCAAGGTACAAATTAACTTTTATCTCCAAATAACACCACTTGCTCTTAAATTATCATATTGAAAAATAATTAACCTATTCACATATCCTCCATGATAGGTTAATCATTCCCATAGATAACCCAAAATTAACTTACTCTTGATTCCTAAAATCATCTAACCAAAAAAAAATTAGTCAAACTAATCAGGGACTTCACGTAGTCCAATGGTATGCGATAAATACCAGTCGCACTTTGGTTGTGGGTTCGATTCCCGCACCTTTGTCCAACGGGACGGGTTGTCACGCGGTCTGCATGTTGTGCTTTTTCCAAAACTATATAATTTCAAATAATTCCCCAAAAAGAGATAAAATCATCAAAAATAACCATAACATAATTTAACCGTAATTTTATCTCATGCCTTTCACTTCCATCATAACATATAGTAACCCATAATTAACTCAAAAGTAAGGATCATATAAACCCAAATGGTTCTTTATAATTATGTCCACAAAAGAACAGATAACTATTCCTTGAAAAAAAATTCATATATTAAACATCAGGGTTACACATACTATAAAAAGTCTTCTAATGTAACCCCATCATCAAAAAAGACTTAATACTCTTAAGAATTTCACCATAACTCTTGGAGCCCTTATATGTTGACTTCTTACTCACTCAAAATTCTTCATGATCCATTAACCATTACTTTCCAACTTATTCTGAAATACTTCTTTCCTACAAACAAAATCATGAATCATATCCTAAGATTCCAAAATAGGAAAACAAAAGTTATGAAATAATCCAAACCTTTGATTGGTCATTGTCAGTTTCTTCATCCTCAATCGGAATGGAATTAGGTATTGGTAAACGAATATTTGTACGATCTTGGAGATCCCATTCACAAAACTTCTTCATAGGACATGTGTTTGCATAATGACCATGCACCCCACTTTTAAAACATTCAATTGATCCCTCAGAAAGAACTTCTTTCCCTTTCCTCGAGTCAACTGGATGCTTCCTTTTTCCATGGCAGGTTATGGCTTTATGACCTTCATTTCCACATCTATAGCATATTTCTGTCCCTTTGAAACATTTTCCTAGGTGTTTCTTTCCATATATTTGACACATAGGTTTTTGAACACACTTACCTTAATGAATATTACCTGTAGTTCTATAGGGATTTGTTTCACGCATATATGATTCCTTAGGAAAATCACCAAGTTTTAGGTGGTCAATCATGACTCCAGATAGTAGGTTGAGGATAAACACAAGAGTTCTCATTGCAGCTCCCATATAATTCAGTTACTTTCTCAAAAAACTGTCAAATATTCCTTCACATCCACTATTACTTTGGTGCCTTCTAGATCCCGCCATTTACTAAAACCAAAAAGGTCAGTGTGAGTATATCAACAAAACCATCATGTACTAATGAGGAAGATAAACACTAAGATATACTTACTAATTCACTTTATCTAAAACGAGGACTCTTTCTGAAATCCTAACCATTATAGTAATATCACTTATGCTTAAAGAGTACCCTAACCTCTAAAGTTATCTAAACCGACCTTTGATACCAACTATAAGGTCCCATCCTTAAACCTTACTTAATCTTGAGTTAATACAAGATTACACATTGAGTATCTTTTCAGGTTTAGAGTTTTAGAGAATTAGATCATAAAACATGCATTACATTCCACATTTAAATAAAGTGGTTACATAAGGATAATATTCATTTTTTCCCACCAACGAAAACATATTTAAAATAAAACATGGATTCTTTCTTAAAACTTCCTTGACACTATCATCATATCATGTACCCTTCCCTTGACCTGTGAAAAACATTTCAAAAACATGGGATGAGCATAGAAAGCTCAGTAAGGGATATAAAAATATGGAAAGAAAACATGAGTTCATATATACATAAGAATGAAATCATACTT
Organism: Viscum album; assembly: GCA_963277665.1. Taxonomy (NCBI): domain Eukaryota; kingdom Viridiplantae; phylum Streptophyta; class Magnoliopsida; order Santalales; family Viscaceae; genus Viscum; species Viscum album. Next base: position 2,038,172,875 of record OY728156.1, read on the forward strand.
TACCCATAAAACATAGGCATATCAAATCATGAATAAATCATAAAAATTATAAGACATAAAGGTAACTTGAGGCATTCATAACATTCTTACGTAGGGAGTAACCCTCTTGGTTACGTTTGGAATACCCACCACAGTATATTCCCTAAATCTCTTTGGAGAAACCTTAATGTTTAACTCCTTTGCGTTACCCAATGCATTGGAGAGCTATATCGGGCTCACCCGCCCTTAGTTTATCACGGAACCACCCATCTTCATAACAATTCCCAAGAACCATAACATAGTCGTATCACATAAAACATGCATAAAAGAAAACATAACATTTCCACATTTCAATCACAAGATATGAAAACAACACATTGATTTAAAAACATTATGAAAACCATTTTCAATACCAAAATAAATGAAATGTAAAACATGGTATTTATTTTTCTTTTAAAAAGAGGTATGGATTGTAGAGGAAGCCGAAACTGAAATAATGGTCATGGCGGCGAAGAAGTCGTTGTCGCCACATACGTACGACAAAAACATTCCCTTTTGTCGTTTAGTAAAATGCTTCGTATAAAAAAATATTTCTTTTTGGATAAACGTAAAAGTAAAAGGGTTTTATACACCATATAAAAGAAGGTTGTGTATAATAAAAAATATTCCTCAATGAATGGACATTGAGATGAAGACCCTTACAAAGATGGTATCCTTTGTTTAAGGATAAATCAATTACATAATTATGTGTGACAAACAAATACACCAAATATAAGTGGATATTAAGTTTAAAACAATAAGAGGTTACTCACACATATTCATAGAACGACATATTCGAGGAGTACAAGTTTATCCCAAAGAATCAAATTTGGGTTAAGAATTACCCTTGCGAAAATTTGACAGCCTAACGGCGTCACAACAAAGTTCCGAAAATGAGTTGATGAGAGATAAAAAGGGTATCTCATCACATGGACATAAAATTTAAATCAATAAGGATATAGAAGAATATATCCCAACATAATAGTATGTGAATTAAAAGACATAACAAAATAAGTCTTTTAAAAAGAGGAGGGTGAAAGGTTCCCTTACCGACATGGGTATCTTTCGAAACATACACCCCGTGAAAGAGGGACAATACAATAAGTATTTTAAAAGACATAACAAAATTAGTCTTTTAAAAAAGAGGAGGGTGAAATGTTCCCTTACAGACATGGGTATCTTTCGAAACATACACCCCGTGAAAGAGGGACAATACAACATTAATGTAAATACCCATAAATGAAAGAATATTACACAATGAGAAAAATAATGGGCTGTACATACACCACTCAAAGGAAATTGTGGCAAATGTAGCATAAATCTCACGGGAATAAAGTGAGATGAAAAATCCCTTACGAAAACTCGGCAGCCTAACGACGCCACTTAAAAAGGGGAGGGAAGTACATAAAAACCTTACCGAAAAGAGGAGGGTGAATATGCTTTCATAGTATGTGAATTAAAAGACATAACAAAATAAGTCTTTTAAAAAGAGGAGGGTGAAAGGTTCCCTTACCGACATGGGTATCTATCGAAACATACACCCCATGAAAGAGGGACAATACAACATTTATGTAAATACCCATAAATTAAAGAATATTACACAATGAGAAAAATAATGGGCAGTACATACACCACTCAAAGGAAATTGTGGCAAATGTAGCATAAATCTCACGGAAATAAAGTGAGATGAAAAATACCTTACGAAAACTCGGCAGCCTAACGGCGCCACTTAAAACATCCAAAATGGATTGATGAGATAAAATAGGTTCTCTCATAATATTAACATAATGTTTACAGAAAGAGGAATATAAATGAACATCCCCAAAATTAACAAAGAGAAGCTTAAGATAAGTGTCATAAATGAGAGTACTTAAAAAGAAATAGATAAGTAGGATCTCTTACGAAAATTCATCAGCCTAACGGCGCCACTCAAAACTTCCAAAATGGATTGATGAGAGAGAATAGGGTCTCTCATCATATGAACATAAAAATTATAGTAAGAGTAATATAATATAATATCCCAATAACAAGAAATATGAGCTTTAAAAGGAATGACATAAAAGAGTGTACTTTAAAAGAAAGAGAGGAGTCGGATCCCTTACCTCAAGTCCAACTTGTCTTGTTCATTTCATTATATTCCTGAATAATAAACATTGGTCAATTTATAATTTCATAAGGACTTCCTTTAAATATTATTATTCAGTTCATATCACATATTATAATGTTATAATAATTGTTTAATAATGTTAGTTCATATCAGACGTTTTTGCCGATGTTTGGTACATGAGTCAAAAATGAACTTGTTTGGAAAATGATTGTCCATGTAGTTATAAGTAAATAATTTCCAGAATAGTATTAATGATTAAAATATCATATATTTCCAGTAAATATTCATTTTATACTATTCCATATCATTTGGAGATAAAAAATGAAAAACACCATTCATGAAGATAGTAGGCCGTACGTACGCATGAACGCTACATTCATTTTTTCTGTGTCATATTAATGGAATTAAAAATAAATGTTATAAATATATATTATAATTACATTATAATATATATGTGATATAGGTCACATATTTTCATTAATTTTATTCTTTATATGTTCCATGTATTGCATGTATGAGTCACATCACTTGTGGGGGCGGTAGTCCGCACTTTCTCATATGAAATTATCGCATTTACACAACATGAAAAGAATAAAGGTATGTTTTAAATATAAAATACCGAAGCATATAATAAACATAAATACAATAGATATCGTATATAAAATACAGTGACATCATAATGGCCACCTTTAAAGTTGTTAAAAGGATATTGAACAATCATCGTTTCGTGAGGCAGAAAATCGCCAACCACAGAAACAGTATGTTCTTTAACCATTAGACGAAGGTGTGTGTAAGTGTAGCTCGAATCCTTCTTATAAAAAAATCCTTGTATATTTATGATACTGGAGTTGTTACAAAAGAAATTAATAAAAATAGTTTAGGGGTTGGAGAAGAAAAATAAAACAAAAGGACACAAGTGAAGACATTACCTTAAAATCGGGTAACTCTCTTTGGTTTGAGCTCAAAGGCTTCCTTGGGAAGACTTTTTCCCAAAGTAAGGCTTCAAGGAGTTATAGAGGGATGTGGAGAAACAAAATTTTCAGGGGTTGGCCGAGCCAAAATCTTTGGAAGTGTGCGTAAGGAGGTAGAGGTGGGGGCCTTTTATAAGAGGAGAGGAGGGGCACTCTTGGAAAGTAAAGAAATGTTACTTTATTTTAGAATGTGTTTCGGATTTTAATGGTCCCACATTGATTTGTTTCGAGGATAAGGTGATAAGGGTTCGAAATTAACCCCAAAAATAGGTTTTTAACATGTTTAGGTCTTAGATTTTACATTATCTTTCCATTTTATTTAAATCGTTAAATAATGAGGTCATCACTGCATCATCAAGTTGTCATAAATAATTTAATTTATTTAATGTCTAAAAATTATATAAAAATAAAATGATGTAGGAAATATTTTTATATTTCCATTGATTATTTATAGTAAAAAATCTGACCTGTATGACCCCATGTAAATTTTTTTTAGTAAAACATCTCATGTTTGTGTCATTTTTACTTGAACATTAAATAAAAAAATATTTATTTCATTTTCGAAACAAATTGGCTCCATGGGGTCCCCAAGTTGACCCATGGATTGTATTGGTCGTATATGACACATCCAATGAGGGTAGGACATGTGTCTAGTTCATTTTATTTTATTAAAACATTATTCTTACCTTAAACTACACTAATTACCTCAAATCGCGATTAGAAACTTAATAAGTTACTATTCACCAAAAAATTATTTTAATCCCATTGAACCACATTTTACTTCTTAATGACAACCATGTATGTCGTATTATTTAAATTCAATACACAAAGATGGAAAAGTTTCATTTAAACGGAAAATCAGTTTTTATAAGTACCACTTAGTGGTTTCACTATTCATCAAAAATTGATGTTTTTCAGAAAAATACCAAAACTTCTCCCTAAGCTATATTTGATATTACGAATTCAAAAATGATGTCTTTTTTAAAAAATTCAAAATATATTAGTTGCATTAATTAATTTCATAATTAATTTCCACTGTCAGAGCAAATAGCGTGTTTTTATGAAATAATAAGTATCAAAAGATTGACACTAGTTTAAGTCCAATTTCAAAGTGAAATTATTTCCAACAACCACTATTGTATTAAATAGTAAAAATATATTATAATTTTACTTTAAAACCAATTCAAAATATAATCTAATCATATAAATAAATTAGATTAAAAAGTGGTTTTAAATTAAAATACAACATTTTTCACTATTCATTAAAAATTGAACTTTTTTTGAAAAATAAAAAAAATTTACACAATGTAAATTTTGATGTCCCGATTCTAAAGAATAATTTTATTTTGTCAAATATAACACATAAAATTGTCAAAAAGTGGATTTAAAAGAGGTTCTCCATCAAAAGGCTGTTAATTGACCTTTTAAAGAATATTAGAATGTTTACGCTTAAAATTGGATTCATTCGCATTTTTAATCCTCTAAAATTTATTGAAAAAAGTGAAATTATTTGAAAAACATATATAATCATTTTGTATTTAGATCTGTTCATTCCTGCCATTACAATGGCTAGGTGTTAACTACTATTTAAAATAATATTATTTTATTATTAGAGTGCAACGTATGATTCCCAAGAAACTCGTTTTTGTGTGTTGGGTACGACATCGAGCATAGCATCCCCTTTAAAATAATATTATTATTATATTCACAAATATGAATATATATAATAATTTCATATTCTTTATTTACCTGGGGTGTTACACTATTGCTCTTTGATGCATCGGTAGGTCTCATTAGACAAACTAGTGTCTTGGCACAAGGCATTGAAAAAATCTTATTTGTAGTCGTTTCACGAAACCTTGACTATATGATTATGATGTCCGACATTATGTATTCCATCGTTATGAAAATTATCTACTGATATTACATGTGATTATTTGAGTAGTAAAATATCCATTTGAATAAGTAAATGACATCATTTGATTTATATTTTCCATATTATTCTGAAATTTATGTTTAAAAGGCTTGTATTTTAGTATTATACATTTACATAAATGTTTATTCTTATTTATGAATGTTTCCACTATATTGTTATCCTTACTGAGCATCTGAGCTCACCACTTTCTATGTCTTATTTTTCACAGGATGTGAAAAGTATATCTTGATTAACGTGCAGGTATAGTACAAGGATATGAGTGTGTTCAAAGGGGACACAATGTTGTTCTTTTATTTTCATAATGTAATGTAAAACTTATGAATTTATCAATTACTTCCAAGTCTACTAAACTAATCGGTATTTCGGGACATGATTCCTTGTATCATGCCAATGTTATGTAATAATGAACTGACTCTGGGTAACTGGGGTCGGGGTATTACACAAACCCAATCATATTTTACTTTCACTTCAATCTTCAAGCCCACCCTTTATTAGCGTACAAGAGTCATAGTAAAAAAAATACCCACCCTCGGACATTAGAAGATTTTATTACTCCTTTTATGATACACCCCTTCTACCGCACTCATTCATGGAAGGATATCAAGCTAAATGTTGCAAGTCATTAAAATTACTCAAGGTTTTTGGCACAAAAATATTTTTTAATTGGTCAGGGGTTGCTTCTTAGTCAGATACGCAAGCATCATTCTCAACCCTGATTGTGGTCCTGATGCACTCTGAAATGCGTTTGAAAGAGGTGGATAATGATTACTTTATTTCCTTTATTTCCTTCACCTTCTAGTATGAAGTATTATCCTATACTCCATATCATTAGTCTTCTAAAATTTTCATGATCTGGTGGGGGATTATATGTTAGGTGTGACCTTCAATGTCACTCCCAATGTTGTCATTGATTATTATTAGATGAATATATTTTATAGATATCTTCTATCATGAATTCCATTTTATCTAATTATTTTTTATGGATAATTTGTTTCAATGCTTCTCCCCTAATTTCACTAATGCACTACCACCCTCAATCCTTCACTTTGGAAAAGGCAAGAAAAAATATGTGTTCTTCTCAAACCCCTAAGATTAATGGATTGGAAAAGGTATTAGTTGTGTTATACAAATGGAATTAATTCCTTAATTCCTTCATGGCTTAAGTGGGGGTCAGTGAACAAATTCATCACTCTTGGTCATTAAGAGTACACTAAATGGAAAAAAATAAAAACTCTTCTTTTTTAGAGGGTGGGGGTGAAAAATCATTCATGGTACAACTCTTTCATGAGTGATTATTCCTCCCACAAATGAGGTTTCTAAGGCGCACGATCCTACTCATATACATTTCCATGACTACCACAGTAATATGGAATGCCAAGGGAATTTGTTCCTCTTCCAAATGTGCTTACTTTTCATATATGATTAGTCACATGAAATACTCATTTCATTTAATTATATAAAAAATAAGGGGAAACTATTTAGAATTATTCTTTAATGTTGTGTATTCCCATCTAATTATAAAATCTAAAAAATCTAATATTTTCCACATAAATATAATCTCATTAACACATCCCATATTATGTTATTGTCAACATCAGTGATTCATCATATTTTTTTATCATGAACATTATTTGTTCCTAGTGCATGGTTGGGGGTGGGAAGATCAATGGTGGGGGTTAACATCCTTCAACCCTATCTATAATTTCTCATTTCTTGGAAGAGATTTTGATAAAATTCATAAAAAATATGAATATAAATGGGGTTAACTCTAGAAAGGGAATAAAGAATTTTTTAGGCTTCATATATATTAGTAATCTAAGGATTTAGGGCTTCATTGGTTGTTGTTTCATGTAGTTAAACAATAAGAGATGTGGGAGTAGAATATGTGTTCTTCATGACAAGTGATTCACTAACTTATAAATTTTAATGAATTTCCCACACATGACAATCTCCCACCAAAACCATAGTTTTTCATATCACGCATTGTTTCTAATCCATATTCAAGGTTCTCTATCTCCAATTCATAGATTACCCTAATTTAAATAATATGGAGGTTGAAAAAATCAATTTCTAGGTTTGAAAATGGTGGGATTCTCCATATTATTGGTCTGTGTGGGTTATATTTTAGGAAAAATTTAGTAGACTGAAGGTCGGCATTTTAGAATGAAGAAATATACAACTGGATCATGGTATTCCTTTGAATGAGATCACGATGAGATCATCCAGCTTAATGGAAGACTTTCGAATCAATCGATTGATGAAATTTTATTACTTATATCTAGTAAACATAAAACAATTGAGGAAAGACAAATCACTAAAAAGAAGTAAGTGAATGATATATCTCTTATCAGGTAGCTGTAGGAAAGAGATTATAACACAACATATTTCCTTGCATGCATATTGGAAAATAATTTTTTGGGAACCTTGAATTTTGGATTGCTGATAGCGCTTTATATAGAAACATTGAGTCCACTGAACCATGAATGACCTCCCATGTCAAGGATCATTCAACTGAACGTTGTCAAGGTGTTATAAATGCTCACCCATCTTAGGAAAAAGATAATATTTTTTGACTTTTAGGGGTATACTGGGATAATGATTCCTTGAAGGCTATCATTGTGGAGGATGAAATTAATTTTTCTATTAAATTTCATAATCTTGGAATTTTTCTAGGTCTTAATCAATTTTATAGACCCCTATTATGATTGGGAATGTTTCAATCATGAACTGATATAGGCAGTTCAAAACTATATCAGGTGTTGTCCTCTTCCACGAGTCCCCACATCCATAGTTCTTTTCTAGGTTCCTCTGGTGAATAAACCTCACATATTTAGAGAATTCCAACTCATAAAAGTATATAGTTTCTCTTTCAAGGACCTCATAATTTTCCACTAAAAGTGACTTTCTAATAATTTATATATGAAAATTTTGAATGAACATAATTGGTTTATCAAGGGAAGGTATATCTGAGGATTCATGGGCTCACATAATAAATGTTAGCTGAGATTGGTATAAGAGAGATGGGATCCAATGTCATGATCATGATTGATATAATGAAAGGTTGTGATAAAATGGAATGGTAATTCACCCAAAAGTTTCTTAGGTGGTGTTTACTTTTAGAATGAGTATGTTACATGCAACTTCACTACATTTCTTCTCCGAATGTAATGATCTCTGTTATGGGGAGATGTTTTGGGTTCTTAAAGTCAATATAAGGCCTTCCCATGTGGACACTCTCTCCCCAATGATAATTATAATGTCTCAAGATATTCTTAGTAAAAACTTAAATTGTGAAATTACAATTGTAAGGTTTCATCCTTTCGAAGGTATATAGGATTCATTAATATCTCCCACTTATTCTTCAGAGATTATATGGTCACTATGGAAGATCATTCCATTAATAGAGCTATAAATAGTTTAATCATCTCTTAAAAATATTTGATATTGTGTGTGTAGTTAAAATCCATCCTTTATCCGGCCTACATAAATGTATTGATAAAGGAACCCTTTATTAGTTCTTTTTTTAGCAATGTTAATGGTTTCCTTTATTAGTAATTTTTTGTGATGAATAAGGATGGATTTAATAGTTCTAAAAAAAATAATTGATAAAGTCATCCTTTATCAATTATTTTTTAGCACATATAATAAATTTTAAAAAAAATATTTTATTCACACACCACAATACCACCATTTTGTAGCACTCTCAACCCATTTTTCAACACTTTCCACTCCGAAGGTTTTCATCATGCACAACCAAACCCTCCTCTGCACTTGCGGACACTCCCTCCCCCAACTCTACCTCTGTACTAGAATGGGTCACCCTAATAACTGCTTGTTATAGGACTTGATCCAGCGATCTCTCTCCAGTGTTTCAATTCTCTTTACCTCTCTGCCAATCATGTTTTGTTTTATATTTTAAAAAATTTCAATTTATTTATATAAATTTTTAATTTTATACTATATATATACACATATACTTATTAAAATATATTATATATTAATATTCATTTATATATATTTGAATATAAATATAAATATTTATTTTATAAATACACACAAACATGGATAGATAAAATATATATATAAATTTTTATATGTATATATGTTCATATTTATTTTTAATGTATAAAAAATAGTTATATTTTTTGATAAATAATATGGGTAATGTTTAATTTCATTTCATTTAAATAATTGTTTCTAAAATATTTTTTAAAATATCTCTATATATTGATATATAAATTTTATACATGTCATATATATTTATATGTATACATATTTACATATATGTTTATTCATATTTACATGTAATTTTTTATTTAGATATTAACTTTTTATAATGTATTTATAAATATTTACAGTAAATACATTAATACAGTAGATTTCATTATAACGATATATCTATAAAAAATATTTATAATTGAAATATATGCACAATATTTCTACGTGTACACATACACACTTACACAGAAATATTTCTCACACATATGTATAAATATTTAAAAGCATATATGTGTATTTATTTAAATATATTAGAATATGAAAATAAATATAAATTTTTTTATTGACACACAGATGTTTATATATAAACATTAATTTTATATGTATATATATACATATTGAATAATTTCTATAAAGTTTTTTTGGCCACTGAAGAAGAAGAACTGGAATTGAGAATTGAATTTGAAGGTCTGCCAAGATTATGCTCTGATTGCAAAATTATTGGACATGACACATCTAATTGTTCGAGGTCCATGGTTTGTAAGGACTGCTCTCAATGAGGACATGATCCTAATTTATGTCATAGAATAGGAATGGAAAAAGGTGGGAAAAATGATTCTGTTAATAAGAACCACTTTCCTAGCCATGGTAAGGAATCTGTAGTTCCTTTGCTTGATCATTGTTCTGAGTTTCATGGTAATGGGAGAAAAAAATGGGCTGACGTGGCTGAAGAGGGATTGGACCCCTCAGTTCTGCTGCCCACTGTGTCTATCCAAGCTAGTGATGTTGCTAAGAATGAACCTGTTTCTTATTCTCAGACTGTCATAGGTGCCCATGGATTTAAAGCTAATGCAGCTTCCAATCTAGGGAATATTATGAATGCTTTCTCTACACAATCAGAGCAGTTCACTCCCCCATTTAATGCTCCAACAATTTCTGACATGGCTATTCTCAATTTTAATGCCATCCCTGCATCTCTTGATCTAAAATAGGTAGCCAGTGTTGAGGTTGCTCCTCCTAACCTTGCTACAAGTTCTGTGCAGGACATGAATGCTTCTTCTGCAACCCCTGAAACAAAGCAGCTAACCAGTGTGGAGGCTTCTCTTGCTATCCATGGTGTTACTAATTTGGCCGAGATAGAGTCCACTGTCCAGATGGCCATTGGACAATAGGTGAGTCCTCCTTTGGGTTGGATTATTTCTCACACTCCACCCTTAAGTGTGCAGGTCATAGCACCCAAAAACATCATGAAATAGAGCATCAGACAGTGGTTAATAACACTGAACAAGCTAATAATCCTAAAGACATGAAATGTGGCTCGTGGAAACAGGTTAGAAACCACAGCCAAAGGAAACATGTTGAAATAATTGAAGAAGAGAATAAGAAAGAGGTGGCACAGGATGACAGTTCAGATGATGATCTGGAATCTCTACTTCACCAAGCGCGGGAATTAAGACACCGATATAGTGGAGGGAGAGGACAGAGGGGACACGGGCATATTGATGTCAAACTATGGAATGAGTTTCAGGACAAAGAATGGTTAATCGCTGATAAAATTAGAAATAAGATTGGACATCCGGAAGGAGGCACTTGAAATTACTGTCCTTTGAATTTGGTTGTACTTGATACTCTCCTTCTTGGGTTTTTATATAATAATTGCGGAATCATACCCAACCTTTAAAAAAAATAATTTCTATAAGGTAAATAAAATGGGTAATTTTTTACGTTAAATAAAATCAACAAGAAATATTTATTCCTACTTGGTTTATATAATTAAAAAAATATTTTTATTTAAAAATTTTCAAATATGTGTGTATATAATTGATTTATTTTATGTAAATATAATAAAACATTAATATATTTAATTATAAATAAAAATACATTATGAAAAATGGAAAAATTTAAAAATCATAATTTCTATAAGAATGTAATCCCAAGGATAAATTTTGTCTAACCTAAAAAAAATAAGAATCATCTCTCAAACAAAGCAGAAATACAATTGAAAATTAAAAAATAGTATCCCAACTAAAAACTCGGGTTTTTGAGGCTTTGTGGACCCTTTTTGACGTTTAAATATCATTTATTCATGTTTATATAGTCAAAATCACATAGATCTTTTCACGGGCTTCAATATGATAAGTGGTATAGCCCAAACTCATACATGGATCAAATGTTTTGGTCTTTTGATGTTCAAGTAATGCTTTCAACTTATCTTAGACAATTTATTAATTAATTTAAATTTTATTTATTCCAATTTTTATTAAATTTCTGTTAAATGATAATAATTAGAAAATTATTATTTAATATATATATTTGATTATTTTAAAAGGCATTTTCACTAAATATCTTATATATTAAGTGTAAATGCATATTTAACCTTGTTTAAATCATATTTTAGAAAATATAATACATTTCAATAAATGTAAATATATTAACGAATTGACATGTTATTTTTAATGAAATATAATTTTATTTCTAAAATATACCGTTTATCAGTTCATTTTTCCTTGTGATGATAAATAACCCACTTTATCAGTGCTTGTTTATAGTGTTGATAAAGGTCCCCATTAATAAGTACATTTTTAGCACAAATAAAGGGTCCACCTTTATAAGAACTTTTTTTAGCTCTAATAGGGACCCCTTTATCAGTGTTATTATTAGAGCTGATAAATCCTAGCGCTAGATAAAGTGATGTTTGTGGTAGTGGGTCTTATTAATAAATAAATTATGAAACTCAATAAAATGGTTCAGATATATTCTTATTGAGTAGAATAATAGTATTTTTCTATGCCCCAATATCAGAAAAGAGAAGGGTCAATATTCCAAACAAACTCTTGGGAAAGGAAGATAAAACCATTGAAGATAGAGAATGAATTTCTAGAAGACAATTGCCCATGGAATTTTTTGGACCTCCCCTATTGAATAATATAGTATATATTTAATAATTTTATGGTTTCCTAAATATATTTATAGGAATAATTATCAATTTGAAAAGTATATTCCTCTCATTAGGAGGTAGGGTCACCCTTGTTAATTATATTCTTTCTTCCATCCATATTCATATCCTTACAATCATCCATACCCCTATTCATTCATCAAAAGAATAAAATGAATCCTCAATATTTTCATTTGGGATGCTTCACGGGAGGGTGGCCTCCATTGGGATTGTTGTTCTAGGCTAGATAATAACTTGGAAGATTGAGGAATTAACATCAAAAGAATCAATGATACTATGTTGTTCATGTACACTAAAGTTTCACCAGAATCTTTCATTGAATAATATCTTTAGTATTGTTTTGTTCATCAATATTATTGAACCTATCTAGTTTATTTTCTTAATTAGAATATGATGGGACCTACTCTTTTGAATAGTCTTCATGAATCCATCATCATCTTGAAAATAATTCCATATGGATCATTGGATAGGGTGACATACACTTATGGGAGGAAAATATCAATGGTATTACCCACCTTTTCAAGAGTACCCATTCAAAAAAATTATCTTCAATCAAGAGAGTTCACAAGATACATTCAATGATGTCATGTAGGACTTAGAACAAAGGCTCTTACACTCCACAATTTAATTGTTTAAGGAAATTGATGTGTTCTTTTTCACTCTAATCTCTTCAAGCATGTTAAATATATCAGTTTATTACAACCTCATTCATGTGAAAAGTATTGAGGATGCATGGGCCTACTACCTATAGTGTAAACTAATTCCATGAAATATAAAATTTATCATTAAGCATATTCATAATCGTGATTAAAAATTAACAATGGTAATTATATTTTACTAAAAATAAAATATAACACTTCTTAAAAAATTTTAATGTGATTGTTATGAAGTTGGACTTCATTTCTTATAATTTTGTATTTAAATATAAGAAAATTATATTTTCAATTAAAATATATATTTTATATAAAATCTATTTTTGTATGAAAAATTTATTTGTAAAGTATTATGTTTTTTAGTCTCATTTAAAATCAATAAATAATTAAATGGATGTTAATCTATTTGTTTATATATACAAACATTATATTAGAGTCTTTGTTTAAAATATGTCAACATAATTTATATTGATAATAATTATGAAAACAATTTTAAAAACAATTCTAAAAAAATAACAATTTTACCATTACCATGGTAATTAATTTTAACCTATGTAACTGATTATTATGTCTAAAAATGAGATTTACATTATTAAATATTTTTTAACATGATGATAATTAATATTAAACTAATTTTATCTGATTTAATTGCAAAAAGGGATAGAAATTAATTTTAACGTAATCAACCATAAATCATAAAACAATTTTAGAAGAAATGTACATTATAAGAATAAAATGATTATATTACTTTCCTAGTAAATAATAGATATGTAATTTATGTTATTTTATTTTATATATTATCAGTATATTTCATTAATATCATTATTTACTCATGAATTAATAAAATTCAAATCCCTTAAATTTTTTTATAAATAATATTTTATGCTTAAAATGATTTCATTAATTTTTCTACACGACCTGAATGTTATCATTTCATTAATATTAGAATTTTATTTTTTTTATTTACATAGATATTTCATAATGTTGTTACCTATATTTATATCCAATCATATAATGGCTACATTATAACGGTTATGTTTAAATAATTATAATTTTCTTTCAAGAAAATGTTTCAAGGTTTCATTTTAGTTCAATTTTGAGTGTGAATAAAGCTATTAAATATAGTATTTATTGAGGTGAATTTAATACTAAATTAACAGGGAATTACATTATACCCCTTAAATAAATTATTTCACTGAAATCTAAATTCTTTCCAGCAATGAAAATGGATGATGGCATTTTTAATATATTTATGACTCAAGATATATTTTCTAATGAATAATAAACCTCACTAACATGGGTAAGACTACTAAATTCGTCTCATGATTGAGTACTGAAATCCATATAATGAATGTAATATTAATAAGGAGTTCTTAGTTTTCCTTACATTGATATATGACTATAGGTTGATTTTAAATATGAAATGGGATATCCCTATTTTAGTAATCAATATCGATTCCTTATGGAGATAACCAATCAATTTCAAAAATTTATTCATGATCAACTAAATGATGATTAATAATATTTTAATAAAGAACATTTCCACAAACATCAACTTTGAATACAGTAATCATGAAACTAGAAGTTTTATTTAATAATTCAATATCAAATCATTCGAATGGTTATTTTATTCTCTGAGAAACATTCCTATATATATTGGAGTGGATTGAATGAGGATCAATAAGACATGAAAAAATTTAATGTGGAGGACAATTGTTCCATAATTATCTTGATCCACTTCACTGGTAGTCAATTCAAATGTTCTTCCTTGTTCATTCTTCAGGGATGTTACTGATTCCCATCATCCTTGTTAGCCCATATAGTGGGTAATTGAGTTGGGTAATTCCAAAGTTCCCCACATTAAATACATTGAAAGATTAGTAGTTCCTTAAGACAAACTATTTCCCCTTTATCATGTTACCTATGTTCTTTATTTTTCTATAGAAATTTGATACTCTATAACCTACTTTTCCCAACACAATATTTATTAAAGGGAAATCAATACAAAAATATTGGGTAATTTCATTATACCCCCTTAAATAAGTTTCTTCCTCATAATTTTAATTTTTCCTACGAATGAAAATGTATAACGACATTCTTAATATATTATTGACTATAGATATAATTTATAATGAAAAATCAACCACACTGATTTGGGAAAGACTAAGAATCTCTTCACATAATTGAGTATAAGGATTTATATAATGAAAGTAATCTCAATAAAGATATCATAGTTATTATTTCATTAATTAATGATCATATGTTGATTTGAAAAAACAAATTTCGTTTCCCAATTTTGGTAATTAATTTGGATTCATTGGGGAGATAGATAGTCCATTTCCAATATTTCATCACGTTCAACGGAAGAAATAATAATAATATTTTAACGAAGGAAATTTTTATAAAATTCAACTTGGGATACATTAATCATAAAACTAGTATTTTTCTTCATTGATTCGATATCAAATCATTAGGTTCATGATTTGATGGTCTTGGAAAACATCCTAGATATATTAGAGTGGTAAGAACCAAAATCAATAATACATCAACAAATTTAAACTGAATGATATGTTTACCATAATTATCTAGATCCACTTCCATAGTAGTAATTACATAGGTTCTTGTTCCGTTGGTTTAAGAGGTTAAAGATGATCACTATCCTTATTATACCTTTTATTAGGGAATTGATGTGGATAATTCCCATATTTCACACAATAATGACATTGAACTATTTGTTGTACCTTAAGATTAAATATTTTTCCTTCATCATGTTAACTGAATTCTTAAATTTTATCATAGAAATGTTGTGGTATATGCGGTCATTTTTCACACATAAAACATCTTAAAATTCCTTTGAGACATTTATCATGGTGATTTTTCCACATTCTTGTCATGAAATATGTTGAATCTTCTTTCCTCTATGGTCTTTATCACATGAACATACATTAAACATAATCTTTATCTTATTTTTTGTGTTGGAGAATTCAACTATGTTCAAATGGTTAATCATAACATGAGATAGTCGGTTCAGATTAACCGTAATATTTCTCACTCCAACTCTAACCTCATTTGGTTTATCATTGGTACAATAATTTCATTTCCCATCTCATACATTACTAACTCGATTTCTATATGATCAAGCCATTATTTAAATCAAAATTGGTTAACAGGAGTGATGGATAATTAATATCGTAATGGAATTATCAAAAATAATAAAATAAAAATCTCAAACTCTGAATTTCTAACTCTTCATCACCAACATGTTTGGACTCAGTTCAACATAAATTTCTCTCAGTTAAAACTACACTTATTTATGTTGGGTTTTCTCATAAATCCTTACCTAATTACCCAATATAATAAATCTATTAAAATAGTTCATAATGAAAATGTATTCATCCAATGAATATCCTTCAAGAGTGTTAAACTAGGTGTGTTGTTAGGCCTCATTATTGTAAACCAGGTGAATATAGAGTTAATACCCAATCATCCTTTTTATGATTATTACCTATGGGTGTATCTATGATAGAGCATGCATCGAATTATTTGTATACAGATAGTAATTTCATTTCAATAAAACCATAAAATATATACTTTACTAAAATTTTAGGATATTTCCAATATATATAGTTATCCGTAGGGTTATCACTAAAGTTTTCTAATCCTCATACACAAAATTAAATATTCTCTTCTTCGAAACCAACTGATAAGACCCAAAAAAATAAACACACTTATTAGATTATTTCACCTGAATAAAAATTTCATCTCACACATAACCGCACAACTTGAGAACAAAATGATATCTGAAATTAGAGATTAACTACATAAAATATATATTTTAAAAAACTTGATAATGTTCATTTATAATCATATGACTCTATAACCCTTCTACATTTCTCATAAATTATACTCATCATTATAACATGGTTTATGGAATCGTAAGAAATCAGTGAACTTATATTATAATTAAAGTTAAACATAAGATATAGTAATTGAAGATTAAAAGTTTAGAATATGATATAAATAGGCTATGGTAACATAATAAATGACCAAGAATTCAACATTAATAGATCATAAAAAGCAATCATTGATCATAAGACATAAATCAAATATTTTATCAGAACATAATACCTAATTCAACAAAACATGAATAGGATACAAACCATTTTAATTGGGCACAAACATAATTGTATAATTCATAAAATACTAGATCGAGAATCGCTACCCGTTTTACATATCATGATGGAAAAGGAATCACTACATGATTTTCATAACATGGTGGATCATGCATCACCTATTAATTCCCATAAAGTAGTAGAGAAAGCATTAATTCAATATTGTTATAGTGGAGAATACATCGATACTTGATTCCCATAATTATCTCATGATATATAAAACATTAAAAATTAATTTAAGGGATATATAATTTTAGTCCCAATAATCTCATAATAAAATCCATATATACGGTTGCAACAATATCATAAAAACAGTTATCATGTCATCATAGCTTAATTGTCCTCTAGAAAAGAAATGTGTTTTATAAAAACATCTTTAAAACCTCATCATCACAGGTCATCCAAATAAAGAAGATGGATTTTATCATAAGAACATTTACAATGTGTAATATAAGGAATGTAAAAGAATTTTGATATAGATTGAAAACACCGGTTTAGGAATATTAGATAAATGAATTTGAAAAATAAGAATAAATATCCCTTTTTTAAAATTCTTCAAATCTTTATAAATGTGTTTTCATTAAAAATAAATTATTTGAGATTAATAATGTATTTTTAAATTAACCTTTATTACAAATAATGTTTTTTTTAAATCTATTAAATAAATATTCTTTGAAAAAAATCATTAAGAAGAAATATAACACTGAATGTTTTTTTATAAACATGATCCACTAGAATCCATTTTAAAATAAAGAATTAATTTTTAAAATAAAATATTTACTTTTGAAAAAGTTTAAATTTTTTTTTCTAATAATATTATTAAATAATTAGATTATTTTTAAAACCCATTTAAAAATATTGAAATTATTCTTTATAAATGAGAATTATCATTATTGGTGAAATAATGTTTTCAAATTGGAGACGTCAGAAAATTGATAATTTTGTAAAAAAGATATGTGTGAAAATTGTGAAACCATTATTCTCAAAAACATTTAAGTAAAATTAAAATAGTATAAAATGAACTAAATCAAATATTTAGTATATCATTATAATTGATATGGATATATAGAATGAATATTTTTGAGTGAAAAGAAGAGGTGGAGTCGGTTTCACTTACAAGAATCATATCGGGAAAATTATTTACCAAGGGAAATGAGATTGTGAGAGGACATGTAAAACATAAATAATAATAAGGGAAGAATAAAATGGTTGAGATTTTAGTAATAAATTTCACACAATTTTTCTACATATGGAAATTCATTTATAGCTATCTTGTTTTGAAAATGTGGTTGGAAAAAATCTTATAACTTTGGTAACCATTGAGTCAAACCCCTCTTAAAAGACAGAAAATTGAGGTATATTTTCTAAATCAATTGAATTTAGTTATCTTAATATTAATATGACAATCATTGGTAGTATATAAACCCCAAAATAAAATATTATTTGAACACAAAGCATATCTCAATGAAGTGAAATTGAGATGAGGAAATTCTTACCTTTAAAATCGATTTCTATGAATGTGATATAACCTCATGTACAATAAACATAACCATATTAATGAATTATTTCAAAATATTATACATATATATTATATTTTACATTATTCAATTATAATGATTCATTGCACATATATTTTTTAGATAATCTTTATCTTCATCATGCGATGTTAGCAATTTTAATTTGTTTTGCACAAGTTTCATAATGGTGATATAAAAATCTATTATTTGACACATATTTCATCATTAAAATATTATAAATGATATTGAAATTATTATTACTCATTAATTTATTCATTTGTATGTTCACTTGATGCAAATTATGGTCATGGTTCATGAGAATGGGATGCATGATGAACTTGTTTTGGGTAATTTACCTATATTGATGAATTAATTTATAATGATCATTAATTTTTTTCCATCCATTCATATCCATATTCGTCATATATATTACATATTTATATTGTATATATTCGTATCATAGGTTTTAGAATAATCTCGCTAAGGAAGTGCATATAAATGGAACATTTTACTCCATTGAGACATTATTTTGTAAGTACACATGAACACCGATTTCGTTTTCCATAAAATGTGAAGAAGTTCGAAATTTGATTTATCGTTTTTGAATATTCAAGATTTTTTAAATAAAATATTTATTAATTAAATATCCATTTTTAACTAGCCACATAATATGGTTATGAAAATTAAAACACATTGTTCATGGAAGTGGCAGTCTGTATGTATGCATTTATAAAACTCACGGTAATGAGTGTGGAAAAAAATTGGGAAAATAGATAGGTAAATTAAAAGGACAATGGTATAGAACTTGCAATTTATAATTTAAAAATTCGGCCACATCAATTTTTTTACTTATTTTAATTTATGCATATATATGTTTTTTGTATAATATTTTCATTGTGTATGTGTGGTTTCATATATAACATATAAAAAATAAATTATATAGTTAACTTGTTTTCTATTTGAAAATAAATATAAAAAATAATTTCTTATTTTATATATTCCTATTACAATGTTTTTATGGTTTTATGTCTTGCTAGATCATTATAGTAAGATAAAACTATAGTCTTCTTTACATAAACCATTTTGGATGGGTAGGTTTGACCAACATGGATCTTAGTTACGACTTCTCTTTATGTGATTTTGAAGCTACCTCAATCTCATGTTCATACTAGTACATTCGATATGAGATATACGAGGGTCCATGATTAATCCCTACTATATTAGATTAACCCTTTCATTACTCTAATTTAAACAAACTATTATGAAAAACCTTATAAAACTTATATTATCAATAAATGTATAAATAACCCTTTATTCCATTATAATGATCATGCAATGACTATATTACCCAAATAAAACTCAATCAATTCTTTGAAACCAATTCTTAAAAACAACATTTCCATTTTTCTCCCATCTATACAATGTTTAATTCAGGTGTTATACTATATTATATAGCAGCATATTAATTTTAGGAAATAAATTTCAAAAATTAATTCTATATTCTCCAAAAACCATCTAAATTTGTCAAAATGAATAAATAAATAAACAATTTTAAAAAAATTGAATTACAAGTGGATTACATATATATTGATTAAGGACCATATAACAGTATCAATAATCCTCCTTCGATGTCTAATCCTTACATAACCACCATTAGGTTGCGTCAAAGTCCTATCACTTGTCATAGTGTCCTACAACCGACACCATGATTCCTAAAAACATGATTACATTATTTTCAAAAAAATATCATTATAATATATCATAATCATTCCATACATCTCACCAATAAAATTATTAACTAAATCGTAAGCTTTATTATATTTTTAATTTGGCATTAAAAATATATTGGTATAATATTTGGGGTAAAAATATTGTACCAAATAAGGGATTATTATCGTATCATGTTTATCAAGGTGAGTGGGACCCTAATCCATGTACATTTTGAATTTTACAATATGTGGGGTTGGTCCAATATTGGCTAGAATTTTAATATAAATAACTTTAAATATAGAAATTTTTTGGACTACTAAATATGAAACTACATGATAATATAATATCATTGAAACTTTTTTCCCTTCTGTAGAGAAAATTCATTATACAACTACATATATCAATGCCTATGGTTTATTTCTTTTTATATGATTCTACTTTGTTGAGGTAAGTTTTTTTCTCAAATAGAAATGTTTTTTAATATTTAAAAGTGGTTTATTAGAAGATCAATATTTTTTGTAAAAAATTTCAAGTGTCACTAAATCATTTAGCCACAGATGTCATTTAAAAAGAAAATTAAAATCAAATCATCTTTAAACATTTAGATACTATTTAAGTTTTATTTAAAAAATATAAAAATGTACAAAGGGTTTTCCAAACCACCTCTAAATTTAATAAAAAACATTAATGCATTATAGGTAAATTTAATTTAATTTACATAATTCATTTAAAAATACAAAATATCCATTTTTTTATTTTTTCAAAAGGTAAATATTATATTAGATTTTAGTTGAATCCATGTCACTCATCTTTAAGAGAAAATAATAAAACCAACATGAATATCCATGACGTCCCCTTAAAGTAGACATGAAATGGGACAAGTGATTTCCCTCTCTCCCAAAAAATGGATCAAACAAAAGAAGAGAACATAGGTTCTATAGGGAAAATGAAATCAACTATATTCCCAAATGTATTTCATCCACCTTTTTTATCCTCCAATACAATGATATTAATTTGATTGTCAATTTCAACCATAATGATTGTCCATCCATGAGATATAAAGAATCTACACACTAAGCTGAATAGAAATTTCTTCAGCCACAACGGGGGTGATGTAAGCCATGAATGTTGTATGTAAAGCTGTGATTAAAGAGACATCATGATCCCATATAACTTCCCTGTGACCAATTGTACCATCCCTAGGATGTTCTGTGTAAATATTGATTTTAGAGATCCCTATAGGCGGAGGAGTACACTATGAAAGAGTATTCTAAATTGGAAACAAAAGGAACCCCCCCCCCCCATTTTTCCACTGAGAAATACAAAATTTAATACTATCAAGGAAAACCATATCAACTTTAACAATTCTATCATGACCCGACTCAATGGTGCCTGAACTGCCACTACCCCAATCCCACATCAAATAGGTTAGGGGATGGTGACCAACACCAAGTAGACATATCACACAAATGGGAGGTACAATCTTAATTTATATGTACACTCACACACATTTCCATGCCCATATAATGAAAAAATTTAAAATAACTCAGTCCAATATATTAGTAAATCTATAATCTCACAATCATAGTACGACATTAATGTGTTGAATGTGATAAATAGGGCCAATTACAAGCCCAACCAAAAAGTTTAAAGTGTCTGACCATCCCAAAGGGTGAGGAATATGATCATATGTTACCACCTATAAATCAACTTATTCTATGAACCTCATGAAATGCCCCAGTTTCTCCATGTCCTCCCAAGACACCATCAATGGTCATCATATACATAAGACCCGAAAAAAGATGGAATATACCATGATGGGGTGAGTATAACCATACATAGTAAGACACCCTAGAAAACACTAAAAAAGACTCATCATGAATATTTAGCTCATAAAAATGATATTGAAATCAATGTACAATAAGAAGGAAACCCATATATATCATAGAATGACCAATCACCTTTCAGTAGTCACAAAAAAACTACAAGTCATGGCATTCTTCTCAAGGTAATGCTCATTTCAAGAGAATCTACTCCACAATCAATGGTATCACTATATAAAATCATATAAGAGGTCATGATCAACTGGTCACTACATAAGAAAGATCCCTAGTCTCAAAATTCCATGATACTCATATACTGGGTCTCTTCCAAGACCATGGGGGGATATCACAAATAAATATGGATCAAGTTGCTACATAGTTTGTCGAAGACCAATGATACCCCCAAACCCAACTGATATAACTAGCTAGATGTATGATCGACTCCATGATCCAAGTGGTCTTTCCAAATCCACAGACCCTCTCTAGGGTATAATAATTATAGGGGTTCACCCTCTAGTCTCATAGAGGAAAACCAAGATCTCTAAATGAGACTCATACTCTAGAGGGGATAGAAATCATGATATGTGGATGTAATGACACACTATAACCCTTAATGAAATGGAAAAAGGGAAGACATCATCTAATACTATAACATATTGACGAAACCAAGGGCTCAAAACACCCTCAAAGGTGGGTATACAATGTAAACTATGGATTCATGTCATGTCTAACCAACCCCCAATATTCACATCTGATGATGCCTCACACAGTATGTAAATCATTAAATACAAAGCATGTAATAATAGTACACGACTCGTAGAGATATACTAACAACATTATTTTTCCTTCTGGCCAAGGTCGTGTACACTGGACTGTGACTGTGTACTATGGCCATCTCTGTGTACATTATCTTTCTCGTTCATGTGTAGCCTTCGAGTTACATGCTTAGCCAATGAGAATTAGTCACACAATATGTATTATTTTTACCTGTGCTGAAACATTATTGCTACGGATATGGGGTCCCACAAGGTGTTCACCACTGAATAACACATTGTATAACCAATAATTTTCCATAACCCTGGGGTTCTTCCTCGGCCTTCCGTGTGTTCCATCATCATAATGACTTCATCAATGAATTGATGATCTAAATCTAGAAGTTTCTTTTTATTACCAATCAACCAGATTCGGTTGTGGATCTGCTTAAAATACACCATCGTCAATCCAAATCTACTTAATCCCCAATCCTCCACTACGTACCCATCATGGAAATAGAATTCCTTGGTCTGATTCGGTCAGATTGATTCTCAAATCATCAACTTTCACCACCAATACTCAAAATCAATACCCTGATTAAAAAACATACCCAAAATATTGATCCTCTTTTAGGATTAATGGTTGTGAAAAGATCAAATACTTTGTAGTCATGGAGCCATAGTCCCGATCACAAATTTAATGAAGAACGTGTCATAAAACTATGGAGAAATCCACTAGCCACAAGATGTGAGCCAAGAACCTATGAAATATTTTCATTTGACCTCAATCGGTTGTCATAGAAATTTAAAAATGAATATGAAGTAAAAAAAATGAAAAAAAAACATTAATTAAATATACCTTCAATTCATGAAAATACATAGGTTTATAATATTGACCAATGTTCAACTAGGATAAAAAACGGGATAAAATTTCACAAAAGAAACAACCTTCAGGGAGTTTAGATCAATCACTGATGAAGAATAGTTCCACAGCCACGAATCTCTTTTATTAGAGACATCCAAACATTTTGTTGTGTACCAAACAACTATTCATGATCTGATCACCATTAACCCTTAAAAGCTCCAAAAATTATCTCCAATGACTCATCCTTATTTGTAGGGTTATACAGATAACCCTCCAAATTTTCTATAAGGTCATATTTATAACCCTAAAATTTTTTCAATCTTATTTTATTTGAATAAATTATTTTAATTTATTAATTTACTCAAATATCATCCCACGAACTCTCTCTACCTGAAAACTCGATGCACTCTAAGGTTATGTCCAACCTAGGGTAAAATAAGCATTTTCAACTCAATGGTGCCCTCATATTTTTTATAAGGACCCATAAGGTAGTTATTCAACATTTTTAGGAAACCACACATGCATGATTTTAATATATTTAATATATTTGAACAATTAATTCCAGGAAGATAGATCATTGAAATCTCACATTGTCTTAGCACTTGGATTTAAAAATAATCCATGTAATATTATAAAGTAATACATGAAATAATCAGAGTCATCACATTCTCCCATCATTGGGATTTTTATCCTAAAAAGAGAAAACCTTAATAAAAAATGGGGGTACTGGGCTCAAATATGAGTCGGTTTCTCTAAGGTTCTCTCCTGAATATTCCCATTCTACCACTAACACACACTAATGGAATATATCTCCCACAATGTTTCATCTTTTGTCAATTGTTGATCTCCACTGAGTATAAAGCAATTATTATCCTTCTATATTGGCCCCCTTTCCCGAGTTGATAACATGTGATGGGTCATACACGATACTCTTCATTTGTTGGACATGGAAGTCTTTATTTACCTGGTCGAACTATAGTTTTATAGCCAAAAATTATTCCACCTCACCCATTCTACATAATATATGTAAAGGACAAATTAATATTATAGAACGAATTTCACTGTGGCCAAATCTCCATAATCCACTTTTTGGTGAGACCTTAGAAAACACATGGTCTCCCTCCGTGATCTATAGTTGTTTTGGTAACCAGTCCACATAAGACTTCAATAGGGTCTGTGCAATCCTCATTCTCTCCTTGATGATCATAACCTTATCTATGGTATGTCTCACCAACTCTAGTCCCAGTAGGTGGACTCTCCTGGATCATTCCAATAAATTTGTTACTTGTTGGGTTTCTATATAAAGAATTGAATAGTGTCATACCATTAGGGGAATGGTAGCTTTTTTTGTACTCGAAATCTATCAAGGGATGTTTATCCTCGTAACTACATCCAAAATCTAACATGAAATCCCAAATAATGTCCTCCAAGACCTAAATGGTCCACCCAATCAGGTGGTGAAAATTCATTCCCAATTGCAACTGAGTCCCAAAAGTCTACTTCAATCCCTTCAATAATCGTAATGTGATGCGGAAATCATGTTCTGAGATGATTTACATCGGAAATACATGGAGGTAGACAATATCCTATATGTAAAATCATCTCATGGCCTATACTAAACTCTGATCTCAAATTTGTAGGAAGTGGAATAGCTTGGTGATTAAATCTAAAATATCCCAAATGGAATTGTTTCCCTTGAATGTACATGGTAACTCGGTCACAAATACTATAGATATCTCATCCCACATACACATCAACACCTCATGGGGTTGAGCTAAACCTACTGGAACCTGGTGATCAGCCTTTAATTACCGACAATTGTTTCATTTAGAGACAAACTATGCAACACTAATCTTCATAACAGGCCACCTAAACTAAAATTGAAGGTCCAAACACATCTTTTCCATACCTAGATGTACCACAAATGGGGATGTATGAAACTATTGAATCACCTCTTATCATAACATTAATGAAAACATCGTCAACCCTAAAAAAGGATATCATGCTCCCCACCTTCCTAGTATCCATTTGGAGCACATCCAGTGTATAGATGAGTGTATAATGTCTCCTGGTCAGAATGTTTCTGTTTATAATGACAAATATATTGTAAAAGAGATTGGAAAACAAATATCAACTGAATATATGAAGCACCATACTTTTCTACAAAGGATTATTTTAGTGAGACCGTCTACTTAAATACCTTATCCAACAACTGAGAACAAGATTTTATGATGAAATCATTTTCCACCACTTTCCCCTTCCAACGAGTGTAGAAAGACTAGAATTTAAAGTCCTAGAGGGACTCTAGACATCACCTCTATCTCAATTTAATATCATTTTAAGAGAAGATATACATGAAACATTTGTGGTTAGAGTATAATATTGACTTCTTGACCATCAGGTAGTATCATCACATGATTAGTTTGAAGACTACCACTAATAACACAATTTCATGGGTTGTTTACTTTTGGTAATGTGGTCTAAACTAACATGAACCATATGAAATCACTATCTATCTCTGCATCAGGACACACAAAAAATCTTAGTCCCTCATATATCACAAAACACTACGTACTAGGTGACCTCCTCGGATAACTCAACAAGGATGCTCTAATCAACCTCAGCCTCATCTTCTATGTAATAGCCCAAGATTCTGTAGTATGCTTCTCTTTGAATAATTCAATAGCGTGTGTCGTACGCAACATCAAGTTCTAACACACACCACAACCAATCAAACTAGCCGTTATGAATAGTAATACCAATATTTTAAAATTTTAGAAATTTTATCTCTCAAAATGGACTTCATTTTTGGATTCCGAGTATCGAATTTAGCCTAAGGTGAAATTTTGGTACTTTTCGGATAACTTTAATATTTGGATAAATAGTGAAAATTACTAAATTTTAATTAAATACATATTTTTTAATAGAAATAATTTATATTGAAAAAATATTATTTTGAGTGGTTTAAAAGTATATTTAGAATATATTTTTACCATTTAATACAATGTTGGTCATTATACATAATATTAAAATTAAACCGGACATAAACAAGTGTCAATCTTTTGATAGTTATTATCTCTTAAAAACACGCTTTTTGTTTTAACAACAGGAATTAATTTTAAATTAATTTTTGCCACTTATGTGTTTTGAATTTGGAAAAATGGATTCCATATTTGGAATCAGGATGTTCAAATTGTGTAAATAGGTAACTTTTACTTTTAGACATTTTGCATAATTACTTCGGTAAATATTTTATTTACCATGGTTAAAGGGTAAATCCGGTAAATAAGGGTTAAAAATAATATTATAATAATAACAAATTACCCTAAAACGTGTCATAACCTTATTGGTGGATATATGTCCGATAATGGGCATCTTTGGGTCGATTTTGGGACCCCATGGAGTCACTTGTAGGTGATAGGAACACTTTATTTTAATTAAGTTAAAATAAATACAAAAATGACATAAGTATATATCTTATAGAAAAAAAAATTTTACATAGAGTTATATATGTTAGATTTTCAACTATAAATATTCATTAGAAAGATAAAACGATTTCCTACATAATGGTATTTTATTTATAATTTTAGACATTATATAATTTAATTTATTAATGACACAATTGTGATGCACTAATTACCTAATTAATAAAAAATTTGAATAATTGATATTATAAATGCCCAAATAAATGTAATTTGAGACTTTTTATAAATTCAAATAATTTTATAGGATAATATGACATGTTAGGATTGATATAAATAACTTTTTTGTAAGTAATAATTATGTTATAATTTTTACAAAAATCAATTATTGAATTGTGTCAAAATTGACATAAAAGAGTTTTAAAAACAAATATTATATTATTAATTGATATTAAATTCCTAAAAATCTACGGTTCGGCCAAGAGACTTATATAATGATAGGTTTATCATTAATGGACCACTTGGGTGTCTCTCAGATGTATATAGTATGTTTATTAATCATATAATTTAAAAATACAAAGAGACATTGTAAAAGTGAAACTAATTAACTAAGAGATAATACTTAATGATAAGGTAAATATAGTAACCCAAACCTATCTAAATTATATTGGTTGAGTGGTTTTAGACCCATCTCCGCCTTAAACGTTAAATAATTTACTTTTTATCCATTAAATACAGAATATGAATTAATTATAAAATAATATTTCTAGCTTTTCCAAAGGTGCCCCTCACCCCTCTTATAAAAGAGCACTCCCCCTTCTCACTAATTCACACATTCAAAGCCTTTTGGATCGGCCAACCCCTGACCACATACTCTATCAACTTCCCTCACTTCATCCTAGAGGCCCTCCTTTAGTCAGAATGCCATCCTAAGGAGCCCATTTGATCAAATCAAAACGAAGAACCCGAAGAAGAGGTAATGTTTTCACCACCCTTTTTTCAAATTCATTTCTTCTTCAACTTCTTCATTATTTGTTGTTCCCATTATAAAATAATGAATATAGTATCTAATATATACTATAATATTATTATAAATATGGTGCAACCATATTCAGTATTCTATCCATCCTTTGAATGACATGTCCCCATACGTGTGTACGTACGGCTTACCATCTCGACGTCGTGGTGTAATTGTTATTCAATATATTATTATTTGGATGGGTATAATAATGATTTTTAATTCATGTAAATAATAAATATAACATGATAATGATTCTTTATATTTGATATACCATCCAATTATATATTATTTTAATATCAAAAGAATGATATTGTCGCTCGTGCGTACGTACGGACTACCGTCTCCACGAACGCGATGAGATTCATTCTCAATCATATCCATTAAAGTATAATTATCATTTTATGATTTAAAATAATTTTTAAGGACTTGATATCATCCCGTATATGAATAAGATACAAACTATTAATGAAAAGCACGGCTTATGTAACAAAACATATAAAAGAAAACGAGTAAGTTAACACCCGAAACAATGATAATTATAAGATATTATAAACAAATCAATGTTAAAATATAATATATGATATCATATTAATATATATGATTATTGTATAATTTAATAATAATTATTTTACCCTTATACAGGATTTTAACCTACCCCAACCAAGTAAAAGTACAAGGTAAGTGTTTATTTCGCAATCTATTCCTTATCCGAGGTTTTTTTTACGTAATAATCTACTGGGACTTCTTTATCATCCACATCAATGTTTTTTAATAATGTATTTGAAATTTTCTTCACTACGGGTTAAAGTAATTTATACCCTTGTTGACTTTCATAAGTGGTTTATAAAGTAATTTTTCCTTTTTTTTCCATACAAGGTCCTTTTTAACCATTTTGACAGAATTAAGGTAAGAATGTTTTTTTAACTTATACGGTGGGTGCAGCTATTTTCCACCATTATAAAATCGTTGAAGCTTACCTTACAGTCTTATAAGAATATTTTCAAAGAAAATGTTTTATCTTATAAATATATGACTCTTAAATGATTTCAAAATAGAAAGAGATATTTCTCTAAAAATAGTTTTGATTTCATCTATGTCAACATCCTTTGATGGATTTTACGCTTATTTGAAGTTGATTTATTATGATACAAAAATTCTGTATTGTATTGAAGGTTTTTTGATATTTTTGACTATGGATGTGTTATTTTTATACCATTCATGGTTTATGGATGAAGTATTCACATTTCGTATGCTATTTTTAATACGAATATATATGTTATGTTTAAACCTTTTCATATGGGAATGCTTTGGACTTAATATATGACGGGGGGAGCCCGCTATAGCTCCTCGATTCATCGGTAGGTCTCATGAGACAAACTAGTGTCTGGGCACAAGGCCTTGGAAAAATCTTATTTTTAGTCTTTGCATGAGGCCTTGGATATGTGGTTATGATAGACTGGCATTATGCATTCCATCATTATGAAAGTGGTTATTGATATTGCATGTGATTATTCGATTAGTAGAATAACCATGAGAATAAATATATGGAATTATTCCATTTTATTTTTTCTATACTATGTTGAAGATCAAGTTTAAAAGGCTTTTGTTTTAGTTATACATTTCCTTAAATGTTTATTCTTATTTATGAAAGTTTCCACTATATTGTTATCCTTACTGGGCATTTGACCTCACCCCTTTCAATATTTTATTTTTCCCAGGATGTGAAGAAGTAACTTATGAATGACCAGCAGGGATTGTATGTGGGGATATGAGTGTGGACTATGAAGAAAATATGTTGTTATACTTTTCATTTTTATGATGTATTGTAAGACTTATGAATATATCTAGTGTTTCCAAGGCTACTAAACCAATCGGTCTTTCAAGATTTGATCTTTCTTGTTATCATGCCAATGTTATGTAATATTGCCCCGACTCTGGGTAACTGGGGTCGGGGCATTACATTCTAAAAGTGTTGCTGGCACTTATCCATCCACATGAAAGGACACCCATTTTAGGTCAAAGCTATAAAGGATACATCCACTCTAGAGAAATCTAGTAGAAACATTGGATTTTACCCAACCATCATAAGGAAACTCCTCTTCTTAGTAAAAATATTTGGTGGATCCCAAATAAGAACTCCCAAAACATTTGTTGGGTTCACTGCCACTCAATCATCTAAGATAAAGTGTCTCAAGAAGTGGACCTCAAGAATCCAAAACTAACACTTTAAGAGATTTGAAAAAATATTGTTCTCTAAATGTGTGACTAAGACCATCATCAAGTTTCTCTTATTCTCCTCCATTGATTCCAAGTACAGTAGGATGTTTTTGATTAAGACTGCCTCAAACTATTCTATGAAAGGATAAGAGATTTTGTTCTTGAGTCCCATAAACACTACTTAGGTATTCATCATGTTAAAGGGAATCAAAATGTACTCATTGTAACTGTATCAACATATGAATTATGTTTTCAGATTTCCGCTTCCCATACATACTGCTGGTGATATCCCCATCTGAGGTTAATCATAGAGAACAA
Organism: Viscum album; assembly: GCA_963277665.1. Taxonomy (NCBI): domain Eukaryota; kingdom Viridiplantae; phylum Streptophyta; class Magnoliopsida; order Santalales; family Viscaceae; genus Viscum; species Viscum album. The sequence continues at coordinate 2,038,203,551 of OY728156.1, forward strand.
TCATGCCCCCACTCAACCGATCAATTATTTTGTTGATTATTGAAAGTGGATAGTTATTCTCCACATTTCTGATAATTCATACATTACCTAAAGCTCTCATCTTCATTCATGGTGAACAATACTAGGGCTTCCCAGGGGGAAACATTGGGTCTCAAAAAACCATTCTCCTATAAATCCTTCAATTTCACCCTCATCACACAACAATCTTCCAGAGACATCAATTATGATAATGTAGATATCAAGGATATCCATGGTGTAAATAAGCACATAATTCTATCCATGGTATAGAGGTGAGCTTGTCAAATACTTACAAAAGACATACTTCTACTCCACCACCAAAATTAGAAACTAGTATCCTATATAATACACTTTCCAAATGGTTATGCTAGCCTAATAGTTAGTAACCGGTTGTAGTCTTCTATTCCTAATCATGTCCTACTCTGCTATTGTTTCATTTTCACACACAACGGATAACCTCATTGCATCACTGTAAAGAAACTGTATCCCCCACATAAAAAATTTAATATGGGTATGAACTATGTGTAGCTAATCCACATCTAGGATGACGTCATAAGGCCTCACCACACTTGAGATGAGATCCCATAAAAATGTCTCACCTCCAAGCATTAGATTCCATTATCAGAAGAAGTGCATAATCCTTGAGTAAACACCTATTGGAGTCTCCAACTACAAGATTCTATCAAAAGACTCAAGTAGAATCTCAAATTATCAATACAAAGAAGTGGAACGAATGTAATTTCATGAACATGGGCCTACAAATACTGCATGTCATGTAGAGAAGACACAAATCAAACATTATATCATCTCTATAGCCTCAATGTTATAAGCCTCCATAGCCTGCAACTATCCTTATCTCCGACTACTAGCTATCTATGCATAGCATGGACCACCTAGGGGTGATGGTGGTAAGAGTTAAAACCTTAGACCACTGGTTGCTACTCCTAAGGCCCCTATTCTATGCCTACCACCTTATAGACCACCATGCATCAGTATTTATCTATACTTCATTAGTCATTTCACCATCTACCGATCAAATGTAGGACAAGTCCTAAAATCCAATGCCAAATGTCCCCAAACCATCATAGGCGAAACACCGCCTCTACACCAGCTTACTAGAGGTATCCTAAAAGACCTGTTCCACCAATCGTTTTCATGATATTTCCTCCTGAAGTGTCTGGAATGCATAGAAACATTTGAATGACATCATCTAGTTACTTCCAATGTCTCATCTCTTAGATTCCCACTACCAGCACCCACTATCATCAACATATCTTATAGGACGTTCTCCACCCCCAAGGTACTATCTAATTCCCTAGTATAAGTTGGAATGTTGAGAGATATCCTAGAATCCCAAATAAATCCTCCCTTAAAGTACCATAATATGAATAATGGATATCACACCCTATCTAAAGAGTATTGTGATAGATCTACAAACCTCACTGAATACTCAAATAATTCAAATTGTAATGTTGCATATACATAAGCTCTTATATATTCATTGATCATAATGTGGTCAGATAAATATTATCCTTGAATAGATTATTAATGTATGACTAGAATATAGTTTTCTCAGTGTGTGATAGATTCACTAAATTCCCACATCACCAAGTAGATCCCTGAACAAGACTCATTGTGAGGACTTTTATTTGATTTGTTGGCATCCTCATGATGTCAAAAACTCAATTGACTACCTCTAGCTATTCCTCACCCAATTGGGGGTCCACTTCCCCCAGAAACCTAAGAGGTCACTACTTCTTAATCTCATATAAATAACTCATTATGTGATCATCCTTAGCTAGTAATGTCAGTTTTACCTTCCGATCAATGGGTGGTGGTATAGCTGGTAAACCACCAAGAGATGTTATATTCGACCCATTCCCTTATACTAAAGCCTTATCACTTAAAGAATCATCCTCATGATCAAGAAGCAGAATCATGTATGGATTTCTTCATAGACATTATAAAATAAACAAGATAAACCATGGTCAGAGAGTATATCTTGTGATTTTACTGAACAACGAAAATGAAATCAAATCCCATTACTATATGATTCATGCACCGATTATTTCCCTACAACTATTGTCTACATGTACCTTGTGAAAATTCAAATGATCAGAGTCCTGGTTTATGGATACCACACCTGTCACCCCAAAACTAGATTCCCTGGTCTAAAATAAAAACTCAAAACACATTAAATTGTTTCCCAAAACCAATCTCAAAAACTCTAATCCTATGGTAGAATCGACTGCTTTGATACCACTCTATCATGTGCCTTCCAAATGTGTCCCGAACCACGACTACCCCAAGACTTCCTAAGTCAATGGATGGAATCTATTGTTGGGTATGAATATCAAACAAATGGGAGGAATTACCCAAATTTACCTATACTCATGCACACATCTCAATTCTTTTATAATGACGAAATGTAAAAAAATTGAATCAAATGTATGCATAAATCAATAATAGAACAATGAATGTATAAAAGTAAATTAATAAAAGAGATAAATAAGGAATAATACATGCCCGACCAAAAACTATAGAGATTCCAACATGTTACAAGGGTGAAGAAAAAAATGAAATGCAACCACCAGGAGAAAATAATTGTCATTCTTGCTCAAGATATGCTCCACCCGCTCGTTGTCCTCCCATAACTCCTTCAAAATCTCCTTCATTTTCATAATACATGGGTAGACCCATGAAATCATGATTAGAACAATACAATGTAGGACACCTAAAAAATAAACATGAATCACTAAGAATAGTTATCTCATTAAGATGATAAAGAAATTAATTCATAATAAAAAGAAGACCTAGATATACTCAAGAAGGACAACATGCCTCAAGGTGGTTATAACAAAACATCCCACCAAAGGATTCGACTTGAATCAATGATAATTATTGGATAATTTACTCCATTTTACATGATATCACTGTAGAGACTCACCCAAGAGGTCATGATCAATTTGGCCCCGCCCAAGAATTCTCACTGGTGTCATAAGACCCAAATACTCTGATAGGGGGTCACTACAAGGACCGTTGGGGGACACCACGAACCCAATCCGGATAAAACTGCTATGTAAAGGATCATATATCAACAATACCATGAACCCTTATGAAACATACATCTATATTGGGTATAATCACCCTACCCAATGTGTTCATTCCTATCCCACAAACCCTACCTAAGGTATAAAGGTGATAGAATATCAAACAGTAGTCATACGGAGGGACCAAATGAACCCAATATAAGACTCATCCACAATCGGGGATCATAATCTTGAGAAGTGGATGTAATGACACATGATACCATTTATGGAATTGAATAAGGGAACACACTCATCCATTAAAGTTCCAGAATTATTAAATTGAGGTCTCTTAAAACCCTCAGGGGGATACACAGTGTGTATTGGTGGTACATGGAATGTCCATACAACCCATAGTCATCTCATGTGGTGTTTCCAAGTATGATATGTAAATATCCTTATAAAGAGTGTGTATGAATAGTATAAAACATGTAGATATCACCCGACACTTTACTCGTGCCTTCTGGATGTGGCTGTATACAAAATATTGTGTCTGTGTACTCTGGTTGTGTCCTTCTACTTTGGCCTACCTGAGCCTCTGTAACCTAGGAGTTACCCGATGATCTTTTGAGAAAAAGTCACACATCATGTGATAGGGTCAAATGAAATTTGATATTTTTCTATTCATGAAAATCTTAGTGTTGCATCCAAGTCTCCCACATGGCATGCATTGTTTGATTACATGCCTTCTAGCCACAAGATTTTCTAGAACCATCAGGTTTTTCACCAGTCACGCGTGCATGCCTCCATCACCACAATTCATTCTAGAAATTGTGGATCTAAATCTAGACACTTCTTTTGATCTCCAAATTTTTTGATATGGACTTAGATATCTTTGAAAAAAACATTAGTAAATCCAAATCTTCCACCACCCAGATCCACCACAGTGTATCCATCGCTGAAACAAAAATATGTTATCTGATCTGATCTCTTCCTCATCGAATCAACAATTTTTGTCGTTGATCATCAAAATTTAAAAACCTATCTAATGTTATACTAATCGAATTTATCCATTGTGTTGAATAATCATCACACAATGATCAAATATCGGTTAATCATCAAACCGTGATCCAAAGAAAAATACTTGTTATGAACATGCAAATAATCATGGGAGAAATAGATAAGACACAAGATTTGAGGAAAACCCCTAATCCTTTGTTCATTAAAACTCAATCCATTATCACAAAAATAGAAAAATTAATAGGAAATCTCCACAATGAAAAAAACGAAATCGAATAGTTAAATTTAATTTCAATGTGAAAATTATTTTTTATTTGGGGAAGAGATCCATATTCGATTTTGTTAAAAGAATGGGATGGAATTTCACAAAAACTACTAAATAGAGTTTGGATCAATCACTAATGATGAATAGTCATGTATCACTATTGTCCGCAAGGTCCACATGTTCATTTTCTCTCTAATAGACGATGCATGATATTGTCATCGTTCGCCCATAGTAGCTACTCCATTGATCTGTAATGAATCCTCTTTGTTTTTGGGGTCATGCATCTAACCATGAAAATTTTACATAATAGAATATTAATAGAAAAAATATTAGTTCATTGATATTATAGTTAAATAAATGGATTTAATTAATTAATTTCAAACATCCCCCCAATACCTTGTTCAACCTAAACACCTGATGTTCTCTATAATTATGTTGCTCGTAGGTTAAAAAATTCATTCGGAACTCAACTGTGCCTTCATGTTTCTAATTCAGCCCCCCATTCAAGATTCATTTACTTCTTCAAGAAAACTGAATGCATGTTATTTTAATATATTTAATATATTTCAACTATTAATTTCTGAACACTTTGCCTTAGAGTCTCACGACATCATAACAACTAGCTCCAAAAATAGACGATATAACATTCCAATGTAACAAATGGAAAAATCATAGTCATTAAAAATTATATCATCCATGAATAAATTTCTCCATAACTATATAAACCATGCACGACTGCATAATCCCTCAATATTCAATATAGGGAATTTTGTAATCACCTGCCAATTCTCATTGGCTTGAGAGCACAATGAGTCATTACTAGGCCATAAGCGATATCCCCAAGATTCCAACAGGTGGCAATAAATACCGAAGGGTTTCAAATAGAAGTGGGGGATTATTTACCCTTTATGAGATAAACCAATAAATCATAACCAATCATTCACTATATGATGCATGAATGAAGGAAACACAACCCAACAACTTCATGTATCTCAAAACCACATCAAAGTATTAAATAGAAGAATAATAGCCAAGTATCAAAATTCATAGGGGATAATGATACAAGACACTCAAAGGGAAACAAGACTCCATGCTCCACATGCTCCAAGCTCCACAAGCACCTAAAATCCTAAATGTATCAAGGTAATGCTAAATACGTGTGAAACATTACCACTACCCGTATATTGGAAAAAAGAATCTGAAAAAGCACCAAAGTTCCAAAGTAGGGGTGAGTATAAAACTCAGTAGGTTTTCCCCAATGACTTCCATACTCACGCCACTAGGATAGAAGGGTTAGAAACATTTATATAAAATATTATATATAAAATAATTTCTCAAAACAGCTTATAACCAGATACTAACATGTTTCCAAAACCACTTATAATCAAAACCAAACAAGTGCAATTGAAACCAACTTTTCCCACAAGTTATTTTTCTAGAAAAATATCTAAACAAGATATAAAACCATTTCACAATATCCATTTTTGGAAAAACCAATCATTCCCCAACCCATGAAACCAAACATGCATGCTACGTTAGGATAGTTCCATTCTCATGAGCCGTTTCTCGTCACTCTACCATGTTGTCACAAGGTAATTGTTTCCCATGTGCCATTAATCCTTTGGATCGAGCCCAGGGCCATATTTCAACCCAGCCTCGTATATTCAATTCACATGTTCCATTAAACCTTTTCCACTATGAACAAGTTCATATTTCATCCAAGCCTCATATGTGAAACATGAACACACACCACATGTTCCCAATAATCATGCCAAAACAACCCTTTCACTAAAAACATCTTTTTATTGAAAACCTTTTCCATCAAAACCATTTCAATGACAAACCATTTCAATTCCAAACCATTTCAAAAACACTCCTTTTTTATTGAAAACCATTTCTATTGAAAAAACCTTTTTCATCAAACCATTCATCAATTCTAGAAAATCAATAATTTAAAATCATCATTTTAAATTCAATAAGCTCAATCACTTTGCACAACAAATCACCAAGATTTCACAATTTAACTAAAACTATACATCATCATTAAGGATGATTTTTTCCATTATTTTCACAATCAAATCCACTCAATAAATAAATTTGGAAATAAAGACAATCAATTCTAGCAAGAGGAGTCGAAAGATAAGCCTCTTACCTTTAGGGTTCTGGTGAAGACCATAACAACGAAGAACGCTCAAGAAAAATGGGTTGATTCTTCAAGAACACACCATAGATCTCTTCTCCTAACAAATAAAAGACAAAATATCTTCACATTTGGCATCCAAACATGTAGATCTACCCATAACGGGTGTAGATCTATGAAATTGAGAGAATGGGAGAAGTAGATTTAAGTAGATCTTATAAATAGATAAAGAATGGTGAAGAATGATCACATACCTCAAGAATCCGACTTTTATTCACCATGGAAAGCCTTCGGATTGCCTCCAATAAAGTGGAAGATCCCCTCCAACCCTTGATAACAGAATATCATGAGTGAGGCTTGATTGGGAGATGATTTGGAGTGAAATGTGGCACCCCCGTGGGAGCCCTAATTTATAAACTCCATCATTAAGTGGTCGCATGGTTAGTTCACATGGTTTGAAAAATCATGCACTAACTGAGTATATGCCACTATCTCGAGAGTAAGGGACTGCATAGTTTCCTCACATGGTTTTTCAAACAGTGCGTAGGCTATGAGAAGCCGACTGTTTTCCCCTGCACAGTTTCTTGAAGAACCCGCACGGTTTCCTCTAACCGTGCTCAAACCGTTCTCCCTAAGAAAAGCCTCCAAATGTATTCAAAACCCTTCCAATATCTCCCAACCTATTCTCAAATCACCCCAAGTACTTTGAATACATAAAAAGGCATAATCAAATGCTAAATACCTCAAACATATGGTACTATATTCTCCCCACCATTGGTCTTTCAATCCTCGAAATGTTGGGAACCTAACCTTTGCCTAAAGAGCTCGGGCCATTGGTAGACCATCTATTTCTTCTGCTCCCTATCCACCTATTGGATTTGGCCATGCTGCTACAAAACCCAAACTCAACTAATTCTTTTACCCCGCAAGACTTTCTCTTGCCTATCTACAACCCGCACTAGCACATGCACCAATGAAGCATCTGGATCTAACTCAACATGATCCCCTTGAATATCATGGCTCGGATCCGGCTGATACTTTTTAAACTGTGACACATGAAACAAAGTGTGCACCGCACTGAACCTAGGTGGAAAATAAAAATGATAAGCCACCTCATCGACCCGCTCAATAATCTTAGAAGGTCCAATATACCTCGGAGATAACTTCACCGACATCCCAAACTGATGATGTCACATCCATGTAGATATCCTCAAGAAAACAGAATCAATCACCTCGAACAACAACGCCCATCGATGATGATCCACATACAATTTTTGACAACTCTAAGATGTCTACATTCACTTCTTGATTAACTTTATCATCTCCATAGTTTCCTAGACAGGGCATGGTCCAACCATCGAGGAATCACCTGTCTCTAGCCAGCATTGTGGAGAATCGACACGACCGCCCATACGACGCTTCAAACAGAGCCATATATATGGATTCATGATAACGATTATTGTATGAGAACTCCACAAATGACAATTTATCCTCCCATGTGCCACCAAAATCCATGACACAAGCCCTCACCATATCCTCCAAAGATTGTATCGTCCTCTATGATTGACCATCCGTCTGAGAGTGATACGTCGTACTCATGGTCAACATAGTTCCAACGGGTTTCTTTAAGGATTCCTAAAAATGAGATGTAAACCTAGGATGTCTATCAGATACGATCAAAACAGGAACACCATGCCTGTTTAACACCACCCGGATATAGATTTTCGACATTTCCTCCACCATATGAGATTCAGGAATTGGAATGAAATTGGCTGACTTCGTTAGCCTATCCCCTATCAACCAAATGGAATCGTGCTTTCTAACCATTTTGGGGAGGTGTGTGACAAAATCCATTGCTATTTTCTCCCACTTCCATACAGGGATTGGTAAAGAATGCATCATTCCCGATATCCTCTGATGCTCTTCCTTGACCTGCTGGCAAGTCAAGAATCTCGAAACAAACTCATCCACTCTTCTTTTAATACGAGCCCACCGGAACTGTGATTTTAACTCTTTATACATTTTTTGAATTCTAGGAAGAACATCCCACCTTGAATGATGATACACCCTAAGAAGAGCCTCCTGAAAAGGAACTTGTATAACCATCGTATTCCAAAAAAACAAAACCGAATCTCTATTATGTTTCCAACCCTCAATGGTCTCCCCACCAGTGAGTTTCAACCACATGGTCACACACACAGAATCAAATATTTTTGCCTCTTTAACCAGGCCAACCAAGTCCAGAATAAAAAAAAATAGAAATAAGACTGCTCTATCGCCCTTGTCTTCACATTCCAACTGCATGTCACTTATGACCGACATCAACTGCCACTGATCTTAGGCCTGTTTCATCACTTGAGCATATGATTTCCTACGTAATGCGTTCTCCACCTAATTTCCCTTTCCCAGTTTGTAAATTAAGTCGAAATCAAACATATGGAGATATTCCATCCATCTCCTTTGCCTCATGTTCAAATAACATTGTGAGAAGATATTATTTAATCACTTGTGATCGGTAAACACTGTAAATTTCTCACTGAAGAGATAATGGAGCCACATTTTTAAATCATGAACCACTACTTCCAACTCCAAATCTTGTGTTGGGTAGTTCTGCCCATGCATCCTCAACTGCCGTGAGCCATACGTGACCACCTGACCCCCCTACCCGAGAAGACACCCCAACCCTGATCCCGATGCATCGTAATCCACCACAAACACATTTCCTAGTTTTGGAAAAACCATAATAGGAACTGATGTAAGACGACCCTTAAAATCTTCGAAAAACGGCTAACACTGTTCATTATAGATGAATGGAACATTCTTTCTTGTCAAATCATTCATCGATGAAGCCAAATGTGAAAAAAATCTAGAATAAAACACCGATAATACCCAGTTAGACTGAGGAAACTTCATACCTTAAACACTTTCTTGGGCGGTTTCCATGAGATAATAGCCTATATCTTTTCCATAACCACTGAAAACCCCCTTTCAGAAATCACGTGGCCATGAAAATGGAATTCCTATATCCAAAAGTCACACTTTGACAATTTGGAATACAACCGATGAACCCTCAAGATCCCCAGCACTTTTTTCCAAATGTGCCTCATGCTCCACCCTTGTCTTTGAATACACCAGAATTTCATCAATAAACACCACCACAAATGAATCCAGATATCTCTGAAATATCTGATTCATAAATATCATGAACACTACTGGTTCATTCGTTAGACAAAATGGCATGACTACATATTCGTGGTTCCCATATCTGCTTCTGAATGCTGTCTTCGGAATATCCTCCTTTTGAACTCACAATTTGTGATATCCTGATCGCAATTCAGTCTTGGAGAACCACTGTGCTCCACATAGTTGATAAAAAATATCATCAATGTGTGGGAGTGGATATCTATTCATTATCATAACATGGTTATGATTACGATAATCAACACACAGCCAAATAATTCCATTTATTTTCATCACGATCAAATCTAGTGCTACCCAAAAAGATGTACTTGGCTGAATGAAACCCTTTATTTCCAGTTCCTCCAACTGCACATTCAATTCCATTAACTCCATTGGTACCATCCTATATGATGGAATTGAAATGGTACTGGTCGCCAGAAGGAGAGCCATTGTAAACATCACTTCCCTTGGAGGTGGTAATTCTCAGAAGTTCTTGGGGAAGACATCTGGAAATTGATCCATGACTGCTGGAAAACTATTTTCCTCGATCTCCTCCATTGATTCCAAAGAAAAAACCTATATATGATACTAAATTGTGCCAATAGTTGGTACCAACCAATATATTGTACCCAGATTTGCACTCATCTCCCCTCTAAATGGATGTCTAACGCCATCCTCCATCTTAAAACTCACTGTTTGAACATAGTAATTGAGGTGGGCGTTAAACATCGCCAAACAATCCATTCCCAAGATTATGTCATTAGAATACATCTCAAGCACAAAGATATCCCACATCAATTCAATTTCATCCACAACTAAACAACACGCTTGAAATAGGAAGGCTCAACACTCTCTTTTCCCAAGAGGAGTTTGTAGTTTCAAAATAGAAGGCATCATTTCTATGTGTAAATCCAAAAGATCAATGATGAAAGAGGAAGGAAAATAACGAGAAGAACTTATATCAAACAAATCTAGTAGAATGGGGGAAATTAAAAGAACTATACCTCACCCTCTGGATGGTCCCGACTGATCATCAATTGCAACTTTCTTAGCTCCAAGCAGATGCATGCTTTCCATGTTCTGTTCTTTATTATCCTGCTGACACTTCCATTTATGAGGAGGGTGATGAACACTTGACCTCAGAGCATTACTAAAATATTTCTGAAGATTCCCCATCTGCTTTCAGTTATGACATTCACAAGTTTTTCACTTACAATCCTGTTTGATGTGGCTCGTAGAGACACACGGGAAACATCCCAGCTTACACTTGGGTCTCAAAGGATGATTTGAAAATCTTGTGGTCTGATTATAATGTGTTCTATCTCTTTGAAAATATGTTTCCGACATACTTTTCCACTTAGAGATAGGGTTATCAGCTCCTCTAGTGAAGACAACCATAATTCATCCACTCATATTTTCTACAGTGACAGATATTGTAAACAGCGTATCTAGTTGCAGCACCAACTCAACGTTTTGAAAATCCTGAGTGATAATTTGGACCAATTGTTGATTCAACTATGTCTTAGTTGTAACCACATTTTCACTGGCCTCTTTTGATGGTTTCTACAATGCTTACCGGGTTCCATTGCTAAACAAACAACAACCTCCGTCAATCTCACTCTCTGGAAACTGATGGCTTAGTATTTCAAATTCTATCACATCATATATCACAACATTGTTTTCAAAATGACCATGTTACATGTTCAAAATTTTTGAAAACATTCAACATTCTTTTTGAAAATCAACCAATTTTCAAAATACACTAAATATCCTGTTTTCAAAATATTTCACTTGAAAACAATTTTTTCATTTTTCAAAAACTGGCACCTAGCATAAAATCCTAAATAATTTCTCACAATGAGATATGCAATCCTAGTGGGAAGTAATTCCTCTACAATTTATGCCTTGCTCATCTCATTGGATAACCCAATGATAATGAGATTTTTAGAATTCTATAAGTGTATCCAAAACACTTATATACCCAAAACACTGGTAACATGAAGTTCAACAAAAACATGTTAGTCGGGTCCTTTTATGCTATACATTTCATGTTCTGAAAATTCTACTCCTTTCTAAGATTAAAACCAAAGAAATAGATGAAAAAAAATCCAACTCCAAAACCAAGAACACTAACAACCATTTGTACCTACAACGAATATACAAAATAGGATTTCATATCTAAAACTAGGAACTTCGATGACTGCTTGTTAGGAAAGGACTAAACAAGATGATACCATTTGTAATGACCTGCCAATTTTCATTGGCCTGAGACCACAACGAGTCATTACTAGGCCTTAAGCGACATCACCAAGATGCCAAATCCTGGGAATAAATGTCGGAGGGTTTCAAATACAACTGGGGGATGATTTAACCTTTAATAAATAAACCCATAAACCATAACCAAACATTCACAATATGATTCATGAATGAATGAATGACAACCCAACATCTTCATGTATATCAAGACCACATCAAAGTATCCAATAGCAGAAGAATAACAAAGTATTAAAAAACACAATGGATAATGATACAAGACTCTAAAAGGACCAAAAGGCTCCATGATCTATAAGCTCTAAGATCCACAATAACCGAACATCCCAAAAGTCACAAGGTAGTGAAAAATACGCGTGAAACATTACCTTTTCCCTTGTTTTGGATGAAAGCGTCTGCAAAAGCACCAAAGTGATAAAGCAGGTGTGAGTATAAAACTCAGCAGGTTTTCCGCAATGACTTGCCGACTCACAAAACTAGGATAGAAGGGTTAGAAACATTTATATAAAATATTTTATATAAAACAATTTCCAAAGATAGCTTATTACTAGATACAGACAAGTTTCCAAAACCAAATATAATCATAACAAAACATGTGCAATTGAAACCAATTTTTCTAGAAAGTTATTTTTTCAGAAAAAAACAAAACAAGCTCTCAAAACATTTCATAATAACTCATTTTGTCACACCCAACCATTCCCCAACCCATGAAACCTATTGTTCATGCTACGTTATGACAGTTCCATATTCATGAGCAGTTTCTCGTCGATCTTCCAAGTCATCACAAGGTAATTGTTTTCCATGTTACATTAATCATTTGGCACCGAGATCAAAATCATATTTCAACCAAGCCTCGTATATAAAATTCCCATGTGCCATTAAACCATTATCACCGAGCCCAAAGTCATATTTCAACCAAGCCTCATATATGCAACATGAACACACACCACATGTTCCCATCAATCATTCCAAAACAACCCTTTCAATAAAAACACCTTTTTATTGAAATCCATTTCCATAAAAACAATTTCAATGCCAAACCATTTCACTAGAACTCCCTTTTTATAGAAACCCATATCTATTGAAAACCCCCTTTTCATCAAACCATTAAACAATTCCTGCAAATAAATAATTTAAAATCATCATTTTAAATTCATGAAGCTCAATCACTTTTCCCAACAAATCACCATGATTTCACAATTTCACTAAAACCATAAATCATCATTAATGAAGATTTAGTCCATGCTTTTCACAATAAATTCCATTACAACGTTCCAATTTGAAACTAATCCAATCATTTCTATAAAGAGGAGTCGAGAGAGATGCCTTCTACCTTAGCATTCTAGGGAAAACCACAACGAATGAAGAACGCTCAAGAAAACTAGGTTGATTCTCCAAGAACCTACCTTAGATCTATTCTCCTAACAATTAAAAACAAAATCTCATCATATTTGGCATCCACACACTTAGATCTACCCATATTGGGTGTAGACATAAGAAACTGAGAGAAGAGGATAAGTAGATCTAAGTAGATCTAAGAAACCGATCCAGAACAGAGAAGAATGATCACATAAATCAAGAATCAGGATTTTTTTCTCCATGTAAAGCCTTTGGATCACCTCCAAATTGATTGGAAGAGCCCCTCGAACCCTTGATAATATAAAATCCCAATAGAGGATCAAGTGGGAAAATATTTGGAGTGAAATGAGGAACCCTCGAGGGATCCAGAATTTAAAAACTTCAACTTTATGTGGTCGCACGGTTAGTTCGCACAGTTTTGAAAACCGTGCGCTAACCATGTGCAAGCCACTATCTCGAGAGAAAGGTTCTACATGGTTTCCTTGCATGGTTTTTCAAACTGTGCGTAGGCTGTGCGAAGCCTATTGTCTCCCCATAAATAGTTTCCTGGAGATCCCGCATGGTTTCCTCTATCCGTGCTCAAACCGTGCTCCGTATGAAAAGAATCCAAATTTATTAAAAACCATTCCAAACTCTCCAAACGTCTTCTCAACTCATCCCAAGTACATTAAACACATAAAAAGGCATCAAAAGGCTACATACCTCAAACTGGGGTACTACACATGGTCTAAACTAAACCACATCTACAATCTATTAGAATGGGTTTCGTAGGACTAACAGTTTGTACTTGGATTACAGGTATATTTTATGTATTGAATTTAAATAAATCATCTTATTAAAAAAATTTCATAACTCAGTATGAAATTAATGTAATAATGTCTGAGATCAACCATTTTATTGATAATTTCATAGTAGTTCCTAGCTCTGATGAGAACCTCGAAGTGTAATGTTGATATTCGTAAATAATGTTCTATAGTCGGAAAGTGTTCAATAATGGGGCGTATAGTACATAGATTTTTAGATGTGAGTACTCATAAGAAAATGAGGCTTCTTCCCGTCATGTTTTCACTTGGTAATCTCCAAGACAGAAGATTATTAGAACAGACCTGCCAGTATGAATTTCATATTTTTTGGTGTCATTTGATATTCTTATCTGTGAGCATGTGTAATTTTCCTTTGACATTAATATTAATCAATAATGCATGTCATGACTTTTGAACATATATTTTCTAATGAAAACCATGATGACTTATGTCCATGATGAGGTAGGGTACTTTGGGTGCATCACGATTGAAATTTCATTAATGGATATATTGAGGAAGGATTGGTCCAGTCCATCTTCATGGATGTTGATATAAAATCCATTTAATTGGAATAGAACCGTCAAATTATATTCCATGTTCCAGGTGTTACAAAATTTTTATTTTATATAGTAAAAGAATGACGTATCAAAAAATAGGTTTCTGAAATAGATGTGTAACCTTTTTGATCATATATTGAGACAATGAGACTATATTATATATTATGTGTCTGTATATGGTTGTATTAATTGCAACATTAAGTTATTTCTCTTGGGTTCCTTAACCCGTTCCTAGATAGTAATCTTAGACATTGGGCAAGACCACCAAATTCCAATGTGAATGAATCATAGAGGGTTTGATACTATGTGTCTCTGATGAAATCAATTATATTCTATACGAATTTAATTAATTGAATAAATGTAATTCTTAATACCATTTGATAATTTTATTCACTTTTTCTGGATCACAAATATTTATAGATGGATGAAAATTTTAAATTAAATATTTATTTGGGTGTTAAATAAATTCTAGAAGAGTTTATATGGACCAAGACTATGCTCAGTAACAAATATTATTTAACAAAATTGTTATATAATATTTGTTATCATGCAAGTTGGAACATGAAAAATATAAATAATAAAAATATCATTATTGTCATTTTTTATTAAAGGTTATTATATTTATTATAGATGGATAATAAATTAAAAAATTATTTTACCCTAAACTATAACTCTATAAACAAACGATTATGTATATTTTGTAGATTAATCCCAAAATCAATTAGTGCAATCAAAATAATCAATTGTTGCACCCAATGAATTCTCTCACTAATACTAATTTTCCTTCCATCTCATTAATGAGAAACTCCAGAGATATTACATCATGATTGAAGGATGAGTGATTAACAAAACCAATAATATTCAATCGATTTTCAATGCTAGTACCAATAGATAGAATGACATTTTGTGGAGTTCAAATGAGCATGTGTGGATCACTTTAAGAGTTATTAAAACATTGGATCCCCACTACATAATTAAAGAAAACTAAAACGGTCATTTATGATGATCAACATCATTAAATAAGAATGATACTATGACTAGGTATTCATTTCATAAGATATTAAATAAATAAATTACAAATTTGTCCTACAAGATCCTCTCTCTTGGTTTCGGGAAACTCAAATAATAAAACAAATTTCAATATAAGACTCACCAGTACAGGCTTCAGTATTTCCCAAAACTGCCATATGGTATCATCTTTGTTATGTTTAAATTTATAATTATTATTTTATATTTATTCATACACAATAATGTTTTAATTTTTATTTCATTTTATTCATTCATTAATCCAATTTGAATTAACATGTTATCGACATATTAATCATGTTCCCTTAGTGTTTAATTTTTTAAAGGTCTATGAAAAATGATGAATGACTGGAGATGCAATCGAGAGCTTCCAATTTTTGGTTCGTAAGATAGGGTTACAGGATATGTACTCAGAAGTACATTTCGTGTACTCTAGTACGCCGCACCTTTCCATGCTATAGGATATATAACATGCCACAAAGTTATTACATAAGGTTTACACAATGTGTTGACTAACCAACCTAGAACACGGTTTTCATATTACATGGCATGTATCTTTTTACACACTCTGCAGTCAAAAAAGATGAGTAAAGTCAATAAAATAGTAGATGTGGTCATTATTCATTTTCAACCCATGCGTGAATGAAATCCTAGATCATTTATGATATAAACAATATGCTTGTGGTGTAGACATTCTATCGCTCATCAATTCCCATGATCAAGAAAAATGTAGAGTTATCTGGACACAAGACAATAATGATACATGGCATGTAGCAAGAGTGCACAAGTCATGAAGTCTATCACCCAAGAACATGCTGATTATTTCAAAGTGTTGCATGGGCACACAAAATTCGGACAACAAAGCATGTAGCAAGCCTATAGATGTTGTGTAATATAATGAGATACACGTCGAATACCTTGGAAAGTATCTCAAGAACATTGTGGTGGGATACACTGTGAGTAGATGGCATGTACATGATGTGTAGTCTAGCCGAGTCAACATTTCAAAGCCCCATGCATGGGACCCGGCTACACGGAATCATAGGTACACGACACATAGATGGATAGTACGTGTCATTTAGTCTCATATTTACTTGAAGAATTAAATAAAAATAAATTTAAAATTATATCATCATAACCTTGTTGTTTTGGATGGTAATTTATGTGTCTGACAGTATAATAAGGGTTTTAATGAATTCTAAAAACTCAATTAATTTTTTGTAATAAATTTCAAAATATTGGTTCTGTCATTTATTTAATGTTGATTCATTAATAATGGTTATATTTAATTGAATTATGATGTTCATTAAGATAAATGATTACTAATTAGTTAATTAATTAAAGAATTATTATCTTAATAATAAATAATTGATAATGAAATGAATTTTATCCCTTTAATTTTTCTTGAACATTTCTTGTATAACTACCCGTGATCTTGGAAAGGACATATGTATGTGTTGAGTGTTTTAATTTAATTTATTACATGGGTTATAAATTTATTATTTTAAATTAAATGTGATGGCTTGATAGTCATACCCTCCCTCCTCTGTTATTATATACGACCTGCATGGCTAACGATATTTATGTAATCACCCATTAACCAATCCATTGGTTCCCATCAGCTTCATGTTAGTTGTACATATTAGTAATTAATGATGATTCCCAATACATGTAGAGGTAGTTCAATACATAGCATTACTGATGCTATCCCTGGTGTTACACAGGTGGATAGATGGAATATTGTAACTAATTCCAAGACTCGAGACAATATTTATTCCCGTTAGGTCAAGGGATGATTTAATATCCCATCATTAAATCAATAACCAGTTAAAGATCTTGAATAAATAATTTAATAATTATTTATTTCAATATGTGAAGTTATTTATTTTATAAGTGAAAGGTTGTGATCACATAAATAAACTAATTAATTTTCAAAGATGGGAATTAAATAAATGAATTATACATTAATGTTTTATCCAACATGGTCAATTAATTAACATTATCTTTATATTAATATAGAATATAGAGGATAAAAAAAGATAGAATTTATGTATAATAAAATAAAATCCCTCAATTAAATATTAATTTATTCTTGGCCTTCTATTACTTGATTTGGAATTAAAGTCTTATATTTAAGTGTTTGGCCAACCCTTACTGGGAAAATTACTTTTAATGTGGAGTTCATATGAAGTATATGGGTTGACATCACCATATAACATCAAGAGAAGTATACTTATACAGATATTGTGTAACATGGAGACATGTGTTGGAGAAACCCTAGTCCAGATTTTAGGATAGGGGAGTCCACTCAATTGATAGAGGAGCTAGAATCATGTAGTTGTTAAAAACCTAGCTACCTAAATACCTTCAACTAGCTGGACCAACCCTCTAGATGGGACCAAAATCATTATATGTGGATATAATATCTCACTTTAACATATAATAAATGTTTAAAGGGAAAAAACTCAAATAATATTGTTCCAGATTAAAGAAATAAAGGACTTTGAACACCCTCAAAGGGTTGTACCAAGGGTGGTACACAAGGTGTACCAGGGCTACACATCATGTCCAACCAATGTATGGATTGACTGTGTTTTTCATCCTCACATGGAATTTAAATATAAACATACAAAACATTTAGTATTAGTACACGACATGTAGAGATCACCCAACACTGAATCCATGCTATCTGGCAATGCAGGCGTACACCAGAGCGTGTAAGTGTACTCTGGCCATGTCCGTGAACTTCAGCTTTCCCATTCCCATGTAACCTTTGAGTTACACACTAATCCTACAAGAAAAAGTCTCATAGAGTGTGATATTTTTATCTCTCTGGAAACCCTAGCACTCTGACCATGGGATCCCACACAGTGCGTAATTATAGATTATATATTTTGTTTCATGAGATTCTCCAGAACACTCAGGTTCTTGCATAGTCATCCTCATGCACCATAATCACCATGATTTCTGTCCAAAATCACGGTTCTATATCCAGCCACTCCTTTACATAATATATCATTAGTAATCAGTCATATATCTACTCAAAAAAACCAATGTTGAGGCCTATCTACCACCACCTCAAGAGGCCACCGCATATCCATCAATGAAATGGAAGTCCATGGATTGATCCGGTCTCATACAACCTTGAATCATCCACCATAATCATCTATCCAGAAATTCATTACCTCAATTTCATGTTGAACCCATATTATTGGTTAGTTTCACTAAATAATGGTCATACAACAATCAAATAACATGTAATCATCAATACATAGGACAAATAAATTGATTTTTGTGATGAACATGTAAAGAAATGCGGTTGAGTTCAGTAATACACAAGATGTGATGAATTAATCTCAACCTTTTTTCATTAAAATTTTACCCATTTATATATAAGAAGAACAAAATGAAATAAACAAAATTAAAAAATATAAATACATCAATTAATTGTACCATTGAAGTGAGAAACAATTTTTTCCGTGAAATTGATCCGTGATTGACTGGTATAAAATAATGGGATGAAATTGCACAAAATAATCCTACCTATTATATGGATCAATTTCTAATGAAGAATGGCCTCACATAATTTTTTTTGGTTATATCCACATGTGACGTTGCATTAAAATAGACGATTCATGATTCAGCTGCCATTTTCCCTTAGAATCTGCTCAAATACTCTCTGATGGATCCACTCGATTTGTATGATTATGTAGATAATGAAAGGACCCAACAATAGTTTCCATGTGTTGGTACCATATTTTATTACACATTCATATAAACTGTAAATTTTTATCTGAAGGGAAATAATATTTTTCTAGATTTGGAAAACAAGATACATATATATGTTCAACAATACATCATGAAAGGAAATAAAACATATCAACTTAATTTAAATCACACATAATATCCAAATATTATCCATGAAAGTCATTCATAATATAGTTTTTCAAAATCTAGAGAATATATAACATGTGAAAGGGTTGATTTAGATGCTCAGTAAGGGTAAATAATACTTCAAATGAAAATATAAACCCCAGGTAGAATGAATATATAAAAATTAATGCCTTAAAAAATATACTTGTGCATAATATGACAGAATAAAAACTATTTAAAAAATTCAATAAAAATAGACATGGTTGTTATACTAGTTTAATATTTACATGAGCTATCAATCTCTAGTTTCCTAATGAGGGAATATATAATGTCAGAAAACTGAAACATATCATCTAGGCCTTGGATATGATGTATGAAAATACTAGGGTAAGGCCTCAACCAAAACCCAATTATGTTTTGCCTAATGAGACATACCGTTGTATTGAGGGACTACAGTGATCCCCACATATCATTTAATAATTCTAATGAATTTCTCCTATGAATTAGTATAAACATAAAAAAATGTATACATTCATATTGAAATTTACATATGAAATGTAATTAACATTCCTCATTCATTAAATAGGAACACTAACCATTCAGTTTAATATGTTGAATGGTATCAAGATAGAACATACATAGTCAGACTGATCGTAAAAAATTAAATAATATATGGTAGATGATATCATAAAATATTAATCCTAATTAAACATAAGAATCAACAAGAGTGTTGAAATATATGAAAATACATGTATAAAATCATTGAGTAATTACGGATATAAATATTCTTTTACCATGAAAAGAAGATTTTTTTTGGAAAAAACTATGTATAAAACCTGAAGTGAATTAAGGTAGGTTTTTCATAATAAAATTTATCATTTAAATAAATGGCTGATGAAAACTGATTATAGAGTGCTAATGAAAATATGTAAGAATTCAAGAAATTCCCTTGAATCGGGCATCTATTTCAGGAAGAATTTTTGAAGGATCATTTTAAAACTTTCATCTCTCTATAAAAGAAAAAAGTAATATGATTGTTACACATATATATAACATTCACATATAATTTATTCTTATTATATAATAATAAATAAGTATTTAATTGGGATTAATAGAGACAAAGAGTAACCTGAACGAAAATACTGGTTTGGGTAGAAAACCCTTATCACATGTCCGAATATTTTTCACTCGAGAACATAGGGTCCTGCAATAAGAAATTAGACTAATTAATTACATAATTTAGAAACTATTAGACAAGTATTTGATTTATTATAATTTTATTAAGTTCATTTATGGTTGTTTTTATGGGTTAAGATATTCAATATCATCATTTGTGAGTTCTCGTTTCATTAATTTTCATGATCGTTCATTTGTATGGAAGTTAATTTAAAATTATAATTGAATTACAGAATTGATTTTATATGTTATTAATATTTATAAATAATGATAAATGATCATATAAGTCATTTTTTGACTTTGGGATTGGATGAATCATTAAATAAAATATGGATGATAAACGCTTCGATTAATTTGGTGGTTTTTCGACCACCACGAACTAATTTTGTTTTGTAAATTAATACCATGTGTAAAAAAAGATTATAGAATATTTCATGGGATATATTACATATATAATTATCTGGTTAAACCATAAAAATGGTTTTAGGACTAGAATTGAATATGGTAATAGAATTTGAAAACCCGTCATCCTTGAATGTGATAAATTGACACAACTCGGATAGTATTTTCATTTCTACTATAAAAAGAGGCGAAAGAGGAGATGATCATGAATTATTCCATTATCATAACAAAATTAAATAATATTTAAGGTATTGTATTTATCATATAATTTGGAGTAATGGATTTTAGAAAATAAAAATATATAAATGAACTTGAATGAAATTAAAAGAAATGGAAAGTGGAATTTCCCTCTTGAATTTATCTTCCTTGATAGCTTCTTTAGGGGAGAGTATTTGGTCATTTTAAGAGACCAACAGCTTATGGACATGGGTAGGATGTTGGGAGGATATTTTAATAGAATTTAAAGAAGTAAAAATTATTTAGAGGAGAGAATATAATAGGGAGTGAGGGTGGTTTTTATACTGGAGGAGGGGAGTGAGTTTTGGATATTTTATTCATTATTTTATTATTTTTTGGAAGGAAAGAAATAGTGTTGATTCATATGACAAAAAATAGTAATAAGTGAATGTGAGTTCAAACCAAGTGTGACGAAATTGTCCTTATCCGACCTTTTACTCAATAAATCATGTATTAATCATTTATCATAAATTGCTGTATTTTACTATTCACAAAAATTATAATATTTTATAAAAATCCCAAAAAATCACCCACATAATTTTTCGATCTTTGGAATTCAAGTACAACATCCATTTTTAAAATAATGGGAAAACAAAATATTTATTTATGAATACATTTTAAGAAAATTAATTTTCATTTAAATAAATTTATTAATTTTAAATTTTAATTAAATATTTATTACTCTCAAAAATACAAACAATTAATTAATAATTTATAAAATATTCTATTTCATTTATAAGGTGACTAAATTTTATTTATACATTAAGGGGTGTGTATACTGTTCCTAAGGGTATTATACTATTCATAAGGTTGTGTTACTATTCATAAGTGTCAAGTTACTATTGACCAAAAAAATGCAATTTGATCCTATAGTAATCTCAATATCTTACTTAATTAAACCGTGTTTGTCAGTTTTTCAAAATTCCAAACACAGAGGTGAGAAATTTATGTTTATATCAATGTTGTAACAAAATTATTTTCTATAGATACATAGTGTTTCAGGCATTAAACATTAAATTTATTTTCAAATCCTTGGTGTGTTACACCCCTACAAATATTTCATCCGTGAAATTCCAGATTGCTACCTCATAAAAAGATTTGGGTAGTTATTAATCATAGGATCCTCATGCTCTTCTTTAATTTTAGGATTTTTCCAATGTAACTCTACCAGTCGTGTCATCTGATTCCTCAACACATGTTCCATAGTATCCACAATCTGGATATGCTCCTCACCGTAAGATAAGTCGGCTTCCACTTCTATGCCTTCAGAAGTGAGGACATGTGTTGGGTATGGCATGTACTTACTCAACAATGAGGCATGGAACACATTTTTTTTACTTTAGATAGGCTAGGTGGCATTTCCAAATGATAATACACATCTCCAATTCTCTCTATAATTTCAAAAGGGACAATATATCTAGGTATTATTTTCCCTTTAATTCAAAATATTTTGACACCATTCCATGAAGATACATTCAAGAAAATGTGATCTCCCACATGAAATTCCAAATCCTTCCTTCGATTATCAGCACAACACTTTTTCCTTCCTTGAGACGTGGGTTTGAATATTCTTTACCTTCACTATTGTTTCCTCCACAATCTCTGGACCCATAATCTACCATTCACCAACTTCATCCCAACACGTTGGCGTACAACTTCCCTTTCCATACAAAGGTTCATATAGTGCCACTTGAAAACATGAATGGAAACTATTATTGTAGTAAAACACCACCAAAAGTAAATACTGATCCAACATACCTTGAAAATGAAGTGAGAATGATCTCAACAAGTCTTCTAAAGATTGGATCATCCTTTCTGATTGCCCATCAGTTTTTGGGTGATAATCATTACTCAAACGAAGCTTAATATGAAAATAATTCTAAACACTTTTCCATATTTTTGATATAAATTATGGATCACGATCAAACACAATTGAGAGAGGTTCTCCATAAACATTCACAATATCATTTATATAGAGTTGTGGAATGCGCTCCAGTGAAAAATACTCCCTTATTGAGAGGAAATGTGCATATTTTCAAAGTCGATCCAGAATTACCTATATTTCATACTTCTTTCATGGAGTTTTGAGTAATCCAGTGAAAAAATCCATGGTGATGTCATCCCATTCCCATATAGTAATATGTAAATGTTTCATGACTCCTCTAGGATATCATCATTAAACCTTCACATATGGATAGAATAAACATCTTTATATATAATTAGTATTTTACAACTTCATGTTTTTCTACTAGAACTGTTGCTTCAAATATCTATACATTTTAGTTATTCTAGGGTGTATAGAAAAATTTGAGCTATGGGAATCATCCAATAATTCACTTTTCATCTCAGGTATAGATGGAACACATAGCCTCTTCCCAAATTTTAGAATCCCATCCTCAAACACAATGTCTTCCGACTTCACATTATTCATAGAATTAATTTCCTTTTGAATATTCACATCACAAGATTTCTAACTTTAATTCTTTCCAATAAAGATGGTTGGGAAACCAATTGAAAAATATTTATTTTTCACCTTCTTTAATAATTCCCATATTCATCCTCACTAGATCCATGTACATAGGATCCTTGTCAATTCTCATTTTGGTTAAAACTCCATGATCATTCCTTCTTAATGCATATGTTACCATATTTTCCTTTCCAAGGTGGTAGTGTATAGATAAATCACAATCCTTGAGTATCTCAAGCCGTCTTCTTTTCCTCATGTTTAGTAATTTCTTTGTGAAGATATATTTTATGCTCATTTGATCCATATATATATATATATATACTCTTTCTGCATAGATATAGTTTATCGATATCTATAGAGAAACGATTACAACTACTAACTCAAGATCATTAGTGAGATAGTTCTATTTCTGAATTCCTAACATCCCTGATGCATAGGAAATAACATTATCACTCTACATAAGGACACAACTAAGTAAATTATTTGATACATCACCATATATCACAAACCCACAATTTCTCAATAGTAGAGTTAGGATCTGGCCATTCACTGATATCCCCTTTAATTCTTCGAAGCATTCCTCACATTCTATTTTCCATATGAACTTAACCCATTTATGAGTAATATTTGATAACGGGTTGGCTAATTCTGTGAATTTCTAAATGAAACTCCGATAATGACCCACTAAACCAATAAAATTGCATACATCAGTTATGTTTATTGGTGTAGGTCATTCCTGAACAACATTTTTCTCCATAATATAAACAGATATTTCATCCTTAGAGATAATATGGACATGAAAATAAACTAATTGAAGGAAAAAATCACACTTGCTAAACATCCCAAATAATTCATTTCTTATAAGAGTCTTCACAATAATGTGCATGTTATTTTTATGATTCTCATATTTTTTGGAGCATCCCAAGATATCATCAATAAATACCACAAAAAATTCATCATGATATTCCTTTAAAACCCTATTCATTAGATCTATGAAATCATAGGGTCCATTAGTAATTCCAAAAGGCATAACTGAAAACTCTTAATGCCCATAACAGGTTTGAAATACTATCTTTAAAATGTCTTCTTTCCTCACATGAAACTGATGAAATCTTGATCGAAGGTCCATCTTCAAAAAATATTGGGATCCAAGAAGATGATCAAATAAAACAGCAATGAAAGGTAGGGGATAATTTCTTTTTATTTTTATAGAATTTATTTACCTATATTCACTATAAAACCTCATATATCCATCGTACTTCCTTAATAAAAGAATAGGGGATCCCCATAAGGAAACACTAGGGATAATAAATTTTTTATCAATCAATTCCTGTAGTTTTTCCTTCAATTCTACTAATTCCACAGTGGCCATTAAATGCGGAATCATTAATATAGGTTTTAAACCAGGAATTAAGTCAATAGAGAACTCAACTTCCCACTATAGAGTAATTCTAAGTAAATCCTCTGGAAACACATCAACATATTCTTGCACAATAGGTACGTCCTCTATTTGAAAATTCCTTTACAGCCCATGGTTAATGTGTTCTATTCCTCCCCAATAATTGAATTCAGTAGAGCTACTGGGGGATGATCCAGATAAGAATCAGATTATAGGGTTTATACTCTAATGATAAGGGATTATACACCATTATCAAAAATTGTGACCTCCTTCTTGTAATTGATTTTCCCATCATAATTTGAAATCTAATTCATACTAAGAATTATATCAAATTTAATTATGGTTATGATGATAAGGTTAGAAAATAAATAATTATTATGTGTTATATAGGGGATTTTCTGACACATTTTTGTTATAATGATACTTCCCTTAAGTGTTTTGACTGAAAACACAATTATTAAATCAAATTGAAATGTCTAATTTTCTCGGAAAACATTGAAGATATAAAAGAATGTGATTATCAAGATTCAATTTTAAGAAATAGATAAGATTGAGGAGACGATTAATGTACATGACACCACATTATTAGGAACTTCACCCTCAGTAGTTGTGATCTCATAAGATTTTCCTTGCTACCTTGGCCTTTTATGGGGAAATATTCCTTGATACTTAAGAAATTAATTTTCATAATATCCCAACTCTTTGCAATTGTACCATTGAACGATGGTAACTTCTATCTTTCCCATTCAAACATGAGATTGGTGTCCCCTTTCTCCACAGTTGTAACATACTTTGATAACTTTTTAGAAAGCTCTAGGGTGTTTCCTTCCAAAAATATCACATTCTAGAAAACTCCCCTTTTTATTCATTCCTTTATCCATTCTTTCTACATCAACTATCTTACTCTTTTATTTTACCTTAAATTCATAATACATAGAGACTTATTTCACTATCTTTATAGCACATGAGACGATATCCGCATATGATGATAATATTTCGGAGACTTTTTCCCTTCGAAGGAATGGTTTTAATCCATCAAAGGATCAATAAATCTTGCACCATGGATAACATATGTAGTCTGCAGCAAGCCTAGATAATCATATGAAGTATTCCTAATACTTTGAAACATTTTCATCCTCTTTTTTGACTCGGATTTAGAAACATCCTTTCCATGTATTCTCTCTATTCATGAGGGAAGTATTTTACAATGAATATTTACTTAAAATAAATCCATTCCATTTATTCAATTTCTTACTGCTCCTCTGTGTTTTGAATTGAAGACCATCACTGATCCACATCTCCCGACAAACGATTAACATACACGAGAACCTTATCTCTTTTGTTATGTCCCAAATAAATAAATAAATTACCTAAAGAACTTATCCACTACTCCATTACGAATGGATTTGCAGTATTGTTGAATGATGGAGGCTATTTTTACATAAAGTGATCTAACATATCCCCTCCATATTGTGGATATGGATGCTCCATATGGGTAAGGTTATTGTTTATAACCTAAGTCAACTATCCCAATACAGTTATTTGTTGCTCAGAACAAGTCATAGAACCAGATCCAAGATCATTATATAACATCAAAGGGAAATCCCTACATGGGATACATGAATTCATGTGGTTTCCATTCCTTCTACTAGAGTCCATTTCTAAATAATGGGATACACTAGAGTAGGTCATGGATCACAATGTATAATCCCAACTTTAAAAAAAATACTTATTATAAATTGATAGCATATCCATAACAAATATCTTAATCATAAACATGGTTTCTTTGCCTAAAAATTTACATTTAATTCATTTCTAATGATTTGTAAAGAAAATGGGAATTATCTTAAGAATTTCCCTCTGGAGTGTTGAACCAGGTCCGTAGTAAGGATCGTTGTCATGTGCCAGGATACTCTAGGTCATGCCTGTAACTCCTTGTCAATATTTCCACACTTATGTGCATCTATGCCAGAACCACATTCAATTTTAGTATCCAAATAAGGATGTATTTTATAGAAATATCAACATAATATATTCTTTACCAATATTATAGGATGTTCTTTTATGTTTACTTTTAAAACTATCTTAGGGATTTCTTCCTTAATATATGTTTTCTAAATGTAGTTTCCATGTTTTCTACTAAACATACTCTGATTCCAACTGTAAGGACCTGAAACTAGTTTCCCAGAGATGCTGCTTTATTTTATTTCATTAGAATATAAGAAAATAATTTATATTCCAAATGAAGGGAAAATTTAGTAGATTTATACAATAGGATACGTATATAAGTTCAACATTACAACTTGAAATGAAATACAACATATCATCTTATTTTGAATCACTCATAATCTCTTTGATTATCCCAGAAATTCATTCATAATGTACTTCTTCATAACCTGGGGACAATAAAACATGTGAAAGGGGTGAGATCAGATTCTCAACAAGGGTAAATAATATTGTGTAAGAAAATATAACCAATAGGAATGATGAATAACTAAAAATCCATGCCTTTAATAATATATTTGAGTATAATATAATAGGATTGAAAACTGATTAAAAATGTCATAAAACATAACCATGGATATTCTACTATTCAAATAATAACATTGAAAATTGATATCTAGCTTCATAATTAGGGAATTCATATTTCTAGACAACTGAAACATATCATCGAGGCCTCATCCAATACATCCTTAAGTTCTTTGGTAAGGTCTTAGCCAAAACCCAATTCTATTTTTTCTCATGAGATATATCGATGCATCAAGTGTATATAGAGCTCCCACCCATCATATAATAATTCTAATTCATTCCTTATATGAATAGGGATAATCATAAAAAACATATACATTCATATTGAAAGTATCATGTGAAATATTAATAACATTCCCCAAACATTAAATATGAACACTAACCATTGAAAGTAATATGGTGAATGGAATCAAGATAGAACATTCATAGTAAAAATGCTCATAAAACATTAAATAAATTATGGTAGACGATATCATAGAATATTAATCCCAATTGATCATATGAATCAGCAAAACTGTTGAAATAGTTGAAAATACTTGTATAAAATCATCATGTAATTCTTGAGATAAATACTCTTTTACCTTGAAAAGAAGAGTTATTTTGGAAAAACCATTATTTAAATCTTCAATTAAATTAAATTATTCATTTCAAAATAAAATCATTGATTTTATAAAAATAATGGATTCTAAAACAGATTATGTAGAGCACTTGAAAATTTTTATGACATCAAGAAATTACCTTCAATCGGGATTGTATTTCTGAAAAAAAAATTGAGATATAATTTTAAAACATGAATATATCCATAAAAAAGAAGAATTATGGTTGGTACAAATATATATAACATTCACACATAATTTATGATGATTAAATAAGAATAAATAATAAATTAATTGGGATTAATAGAAAAAAAGAGTAACCTGATAGAAAATGGATGTTCATGTAGAAAACCCTTACCTTATGTTGGAATATGTTCTGCTCTTGTACTTAGTGTCATGGAATATGAAAGTATACTTACTAATAACATAATTCCGAAACATTTGGACATTTATTTTATTTAGTGTAATTTTATTAAGTTTTCGTATGGTCATTCTTATTGGTTAATAGATTCAATACCATCGTTCGTGAGTCTACGTTTCATTAGTTTTAATGGTCAGTTTGTTTGTATGGAAGTTAATCTAAAATGAGAATTGAATTCCAAAATTTCTGTTATATTCTATTAATGTTCATACAGAAAGATAAAAGATCATATAAACCATTATGTTTCTTTTTTTTTGATGAGTCATTCGATAAAATTTTAATGTTAAACTCTTGGATTAAATTTATGGTTTTTCGATCACCACAAACACATTTTGTTTTATAAATTAATAAAAAATTTTGAAAATGATTCTAGAACATTACATTGGATATATTAAATATAATATGAACTATTTAAATCATAAAAATGGTTTCATGACTATAATTGAAGATTTTAAGAGAAGTTGGAAACTCGTCGTCCTTGAATGTGATTAATTAACACATCTCAGATGGTGTTTTCATTTCTAGTATAAAAGAGGTGAAAGGTTAGATGATGATGAATTATTCCACTATCACAAATAAATTCCATTACATTTAAGGTAATATTGATATCATGAAATTTGTAATAAAGGAGATGAGGGAAGAAAAAAGTAAGAAAGGAACATGAAAGAAAAAATTGAAATGAAAAGAGGATTTTACCTATTGAATTTATCTTCCTCGAGAGCCACTTTAGGGGACACAAATTGTTATTTTGAAGAGACCAATGGATTATGGACATGAGGATGATCATGGGAGTATATTTTAGTATAATTTATAGAAGGAACAAAGCTTGTGAGGAGTGAATAATAGAGGGAGTGAGGGGTGGTATTTATAATGAATTAGAGGAGTGATTTTTGAATATTTTATTTGTTATTTTATTATTTATTGAAGATAAAAAATAGTATTTCCTCTTCTCGTAAAAAACAATAATAAGTTCATGAAATTTTGAACAATGTGTGATTACAACATCCTTACCATTCATATGACTTCATAAATCATATATTTCACATTTATCATAAATTACCGTATATTACTATTCACAAAAAAATTCAGTATTTTTGAAAATTAATATAAAATAATCCAAACCATTTATCGAGGTGAGGAATTTAAATATGAACTCCATTTTATCTCATTAATTTCTAAATATTTAAAATTTAACAATTAAATAAAAACATCATTTACTCAGAAAAAATATAGTTTTTAAAACTAAAACTAATTTTATAATACCCTAATAAATAATCTAAGGTCTTACAAAATTATCTTCAAATCACAAGATAAAAAATAAAAATACATTTTAAGAAAATGAATTTTCTTTTAAATCAATTTATTAATTTAATATTTTTATTTAATATTTATTAATCTAAAAAATACCAAAAACTAATTATTAATTTATAAAGTATTTTATTTCTGTTATAAGGTTCCTAAATTTTATTTATACTATCACGGGTGTGGTTACTATTCATAATATTTAAATTACTATCCATAAGGGTCTGTTACTATTCACAATGGTTTGTTACTATTTATAAGGGTCAAGTTACTATTCACCAAAGAAACATCAGTTGATCATGTCATACTATAAATATATTAAAAAATGAAACCTTTTATGTTAGTTTTTCAAAATTCAAAACACATAGGTGGAAAATTTATGTTTACTAGCTAGGTTGTAAAAAAGTGGGGTTTTGTTGAGACTCAGTGTTTCATGCATTCAATTATAAATTTATTTTCAATTCCATGGGGTGTTACATCTATCCCTTAAAATTTTCAATAATGGTGTATTTATAACCCAACAATTCAATCATGATGATTTTATTTTAATACATTAATTTAATCAATATATTTATTCAAACATTCGTCCACACCACACTCAACCTGAAAAACTGATACATTCTATGTTTATGTCACTATTAGGGTAAAACCAGTGTTATGAACTTAATGGTTCCCCCATATTTTATATTTGGGTCCCCATTCTAGAGTTATTCCACTTTTTTAAGGAACTACATGCCTAGGATTATAATATATTTGATATATTTCAACAATTAATTCCAAGCACACTGAGCCTCAGAATATGACACCGTATGTGGGCTTTGATCTGAAATTAATATATATAATATTACAATGTAATACATGGAAAAATTATTTCCCTTACATTATCCCAACTATAGGGATTTTTTTCCCGAAAAGTGAAAAACCTACTCAAAAAGATATGGGTATTAGGCTTGCATCTGAGTCTCTTTCTCCCAGATTCTCTCCTAAAGAGTCCCCTGCTCCAACCGAACATGCACCGGGGGAATCGATCACCCATAAAGGATCCTCTATTTTAAATCCTTAATATACACTAGGTACTAAGGATTGGTATCTCCATACTCAATGGCTAGATCACCACAGATGATAACATGTGACAAGTCGTGCATGTACAGCCTCATATTTGACACATGGATGACTTCATCTACTTGATCCAACTGTGGTAGTATATCCATGTGGTACTCAACCTCATCAAATATAAACAGTATCTAGAAATGACCAATGAATCTCGAAGAATGTTTTCTTAAAAATAAAAATATTCGTAATCCATGTTGAGGTGAGACCCTTAGGAACACATGGTGTCCCTCCTCGAACTCCATAGGTCTTCTTTATTGGTCTACATAAGAATTATGATGGCCCTGTACAGTCATCATTTTATAATGGATGACTTTCAACTTCTCTATAATAGCTAAAACCAACACTAGATCCATGAGTGCTAACTCTCCTGGATCAGTCTAGCAAAGTGGATACTAGTAGGGTCACCCGTACAAGGCCTCAAATGGTTCCATACCAATGGTGGAATGGTAATTTATATTATACTCATACTATCCCAATGGCAGGTGATCATCTAAACTATGGACAAAATCCAACATGTAGGCCCACAACATGCCATCAAAGACCTAAATGGTCCACTCGATCTACCCATCAGTCTGGTGATGAAATATCAGGCACAATTGAAACTAAGTCCCAAAGGTCTCATGAAATCCTCTTCATAATCATGATGTCATGTGATAAACATGTTTTGAGACAGTAATCGAGGTAAATCCATGGAGGTATAATATCACCTACAAGTATGAGCATCCCAATATCTCTATTGAAGTTTGCTCTCAGATGGATAGAAAATGATACAACTTGGGAAGTTAGTCAACAATCTCCTGGATGGAATTGTGTCCCATGGACATTTGTGGTTACCGCATCATGATTTCCAAGGATATCATATCCCACATCTAATCTTGAAATTCATGTGGTTGAGAAAACCAGCTCAATCCTTTGTCTCAAACTTCACCTACTGAGATGTGAGGCATCGAGGGAAAAAATATTCAACAAAAATCTTTATGCATAGCCACAAAAACTATCATTGGAGTTCCTGGTGCATATTTTCTACCCTTGGATGTACTTCTAAAGGGGGGTATATTAATCTCCAACATCACCTCCTCCCAAAAAGTAAATGGTAGAATTGTAATACCTATGGAATGGATAGTATTCTCCCCACCTTCAGAATACCCATTAGGATCACATCCAGTAGATATCTTAGTACATAAGGTCTCTTAGACATTATTTCTATGCTCAAAATCCCTAACATGCTTTATAAGGTATGGGGAAACAAACATCAATTGAATATATGGATCACCATCCTTATTTAACACGAACAAATTCAACAAGAATAATTGTTTCAATGCCTTATCCAATAACTGAGAACAAGATCTCTATCTAAGTGAATTTTCGACCACCTTCCCCTTCACAAGATTAAGGATAGTCATCAAGTCATATTACTTGAGGAACTATTTCCATCACCTCTATCTGATGTTAGGATACTTCTTAGAGAAGTTATACATGAGAATATTTTGGTTAGTGTAGATGATAATTCAATCTCCCGGCAGGCAGTTTAACCAAATATTTAGTGTAAAGACTTCACCTACTTTCTTAAGATCATGGATCATGTAGTTCTTCTCATGTGGACAAAACTGATGTAAACCACAGAAAATAATCACCTATCACTACATTCGAACACAAACATGATCGATCCATGATGCATCACAAAACACTATATACTCTACACCCTCCTATAGAAATCTCAAGATGGGAGAGCTTCGCAACCACTTCCTAAACTCTTGGAAGTATTGTTGG
Organism: Viscum album; assembly: GCA_963277665.1. Lineage (NCBI taxonomy): Eukaryota > Viridiplantae > Streptophyta > Magnoliopsida > Santalales > Viscaceae > Viscum > Viscum album. The sequence continues at coordinate 2,038,236,501 of OY728156.1, forward strand.
AACCTATCCATTCACATGAAAGGATTCCCCTTTTGGGTAAAATCTATCAAGGTACTGACCGACACTCTTGGGAAATCAGTTATAACCCATGAACAATAACCATCCAACTCAAGGAAACTTCGCACCTCCAAAACCCATTTGGGTGGCTCCTACATAATAATTTATTCAACCATCGCTGGGTCCACTACCACTCCATCATCTAAGAAGACGTGTCTCTGGAATTAGACCTCCTAAATCAAAAATAGACAGTTCTAGAACTTCCCATAATTCTAGTTCTCTCCGAGTGTGTATACGACCATCCCCAAGTGTATCATGTACTCTTCTCTGGATAATGAGTACACTATGATGTTGTCAATGAAGAATAACACATATCTGTCGAGGAAAGGCTAAAAGACCTAATTCATGAGTCCCATAAACAGTGATGAGGTGTTCATCATGTCTAAATAAATCATCATTTACTCATAGTGTTTTTAGAGACATTTTAATTCCTTCTTCAGTGTATCCTCATCCCGTTCTTTTAATTAGTGGTAGCCTGATATAATGTCAACTTGGAGACACCTCTTCCCCACGCAAATAATAGAAGAGGTATTAGATTTCTACTACTAGATACTTATTCTTCATGGTCTCCTAGTTCAATCACCATTAATTTACACAAGACCTCAAGATATGATTTTCCTTCATGGAAAACAATACTAAAGCTTCCCAGGGGAAACCATGTGATTTGAAAATCCCAACTCTTTCATATCTAGTAACTATAACATTAGCTCACAAATAAATGTTGAACACATCTGATATGTTGGTGAAGATATCAGAGCCATCCTAGGGTGTATGTTAATGTAAAAGTGTAGATCATGGTAGGGAGGTAATCCTAATCCATACCATGAATGGACTTTCTCATACTCCACCAAAACTATAGGAAACTGGTAGCCCATAGTGTACACTACTGCAAGAGTCATGATATCCAACGGGTGAGTAATTGGATACACTCCACTATGTCTGAGCCCAAAATACTATTCCATGGTTTCCTTTTCATTCATAAAGGATATCCAATTACAATCATTTTAGATATCCAACACCCACTACCTAAAAAATACAATCTAGTATTGAATTATAGATAGATATTCTATACCTAAGATGACGTCATAAGGCCTCATTATTTATACAAAGAGATCCCAAATAATGATCTCACCTACAAGAATCAGATTTCACTATCGATAGAAGTGTGAAATCTCTGATTCAGGGAATGTTAGAGTCTCCAACTGCAATAGTTGGTCCAAATCCTCAACTAGAATATCTATGTATCAACCAAGATAAGTGCAAAGAAATGAATAACATGAATCAGTCTTTATTAATATTTCAACTAAGGTATAAAAGACATAGATTATATCTCATATCATCATTGTAGACTCAGCATCATAGGCCTTCATGAACTTCATTTAGCCTCATCCCTAATCACCATATTCCTCAACCTAGAATGAACCACCTAGTGGTGGTGGTGGTAATAGTTTAAACCTCTTTCCACCTCCTGCTACACTTCTGGCCCCTACGCCATGCATGATACCATGTGGAACACCCAAATCCTATCTATATATCTTCTTCAGTAGTCCCTTGACCATATCCTGATCAAATTTATGATGTTTCAAACAATCCCTTGTCATATTTCGATGACAATGATAGGAGAAACACCACCTATCCCGTGGCTAATTTGAGCTATCTTGGGAGACATGTGTGGCTGATCTTTTGTCCTGGGATTAAATCATGAAGCATCTGGTATGAAAAGACCCCTATGAATAAAATCAGGTAACTACTTTTGAGGTCTAAACTATTTGGTTCCCACTCCTAACTCCCACTATCATCACATACTCTGCTAGGAAATTATCTTCCACTAAGGCTCATTCGATCACACCATCATTAGTTGGAATGTAGAGAGATATACCTGAATCCCTAATATCCCATTGTAATATAGTCAATAGTCTATACTCTAAATAATATATCTCACACGATATCTATGGATTATCCTTAGAGATCTGTAAACCTCACTAAATCCTCTACCATAGTCAAATTACATTTGTTAAAATGAAAAATCCATTTAATGTTCACTGATCGCAATGTGGTTTGATAAAGCTCCTCTATGAACAAAAGATTGATGTCTGACCCGGGGAGAGTCAACTCACTATGTGATTGAGCCCTTAAAAACTTCAATTTCATAGTAGATCGCTAAGGATGACTCGCTACAAGGACTAGCATATCATCTGTAGGGTTCCTCACAATATTAGAAACTTGAGTGACTACCTCTATCCAGTCCTCAATAACCTAGGGGTCTGTCCCACCCCAAAAATTGACAGGACACTAATTTTTAAACACATACAATTCACTCATCCTACTATCATCCACATCTAGTACTTACATTGTTAATGTTTCCTTAATGGGTGGTGGTATATCAGGTAAACCACCCATAGATGTTATCTCTAACTCATTTCCTTGTACCGAAGCCTCATTACATAGAGGATTATCCTAATGATCATGCAATGGAAGCTTGTATGTTTGTCTTAACATATACGTCATGAAATAAACAAGATGTACCATGGTCAAAGAGTATATCTAGGGACCTGAAAGAAGAATTAAATGGAAGCCACATCCCATTCATATATGATTCATGTACCAATGTTTTCCTTTAAACCAATTTCTATATGTACTGTTTCAAAAGGCATGTGATCAGAGTCCTAGTGTATGGATACGTCAGTCACTACACCAACAGTAGAGTCCCTTCCCTTATAGATGATGGAGAATACATAACATGTTTTCAAGAAACCAATCTCACATATTCTAGTACTAAGGAAGAAATAACCAATCTCATTCCACTCTTTTGTGACTAGTCTAAATGGGGATCAAAACAGGACTACCCCATTATAACCTCTATTAGGTCAGGGGATGGTGACCAGTGATCAATATAAATATCACACAAATGGGAGGCATTAACCTAATTTAACTACACAAACACATATCAATGTTCATAAAATGATGAAATGTAGAACATCAAAAACAAATGCATCCGTACATCTATAATTCCACAATCATAGTATGATAGTAAAGTACTAAAACAAATAAATATGTAAAAATTCACGACCAACCATAAACTAAAGGGATTCCAATATTATCCATGGGAGAGTATGAAACTCAATTGAAACCACCTAGAAAACACTTCAGTCATCCAAGCTTAAGCTACACTCAACACGGTCCCTATAAGGCATGGACACCATCAAAAGGGCCTTCGTCTGCATGAGAAATGATATGTGTGTGTAGATCCCTGAAAAATTGTGTATAAAAATATGTAGTAGGACAATAAAAATACAACAAACATGTATCACCAATAATAGTATGCTGATGATAATTATATAGCAATTAATTCCTAGAAAAGGAGTCTTAGATACACTCAATAATGACATGGTTCCTCTATGTAGTCGCAGCCTAACTACCATCCATAAGATTCTTCATGAAGAAATGCTCCTTCTGGGAGAATCTATTCCTTGAGTCATGAAATCATAGGAGACACTCATACAAGAGGTCATGATCAATTATTCCCCACCCAAGAACTATCATAGGTCTCAGAAGACACTGATAATCAGATAAGGGGTCACTACCCAGACCATTAGGGGGAACCACAAACCCATTTTGGATCTGCTCGATATGTAGGGGATCATATTCCAAATATACCAACAACCCTACTGATACTGAAAACTAGATGGGGGATCAATTTTCTACTCTAAGAGGTCATAAAGATTCCACAAACCCCTAATAGGGTATAAAAATTGTAACATCCCAATTTTTTATGGACCTTTTTAATGAATAAATTAAGTGATCATTTATGTATGGTTAATCACCAAGTCAAAAATTCATTTCACAGAACACTGACGTAGCATACATTACATGGAACATCAACTTGGCATATGTTACACACAACACTGACTTAGCGTATGTTACACACAACATCGATGTTTCAATGAAATATATTCTTATTATTATAGTTATTTAAATGAGATAATTGTAACCTATATATTAAACATAGTTAAATAAATAGTAATAATTACTGTTAAAATATTTTCTTACAATTAATTTTTTTAAAAAAAATATATTGATAATAAAATATATAGTTTTTCATAATGTCTTTATATGTTTATCAATACTATTTACCCAAATGAACTGCTTTTAATTCCCTTCTATAAAAAAAAATAAAATTAATTTTAGACACATTTATATATTTAATGTTATAAAAGATAATTCAATTTGGAATTTATTTTTTCAACCTTATCTTGTGAAGAATTTTTGGTAATTTTATGAGAAACATCAATTTTGAATGTATAGTGAAAAATACATAATTTTAATTCAAACCTATTTTGGTATCTAGTTTATTTATAAGGATAAATTATATATATTAATTTGGATTGAAATATTAATTAGAAATAAATTTATCAATTAATAAATTTTAGGTAATTGTAATAAATTTTAAATTGAAATTTGATATAAAAACATTGCCAACTTTGGGCCATTCTTACATTAAAACCCCACATTATCGTCCCATCAGGAAAATTAATTTTAAATTAATTTCTAAAAATTATTTTAGTAGAATTTATAAAAAAATAACATATTTGGAATAAAATTAATTTGTAATTTCTAATAATTTCATTTTTTCACCAAAATTATTTGTGATGGTGAATATGATTAATTACAATGATTAACAGAATAATTATGTTAACCAAGTACTAAAAATTAAATTTAAGACCGAAAAAGAAATTTAAACATGTCCGAGATCCATTGGAAGGAGATATTTACACCATATACTACCTTGGGTTAAATTGGATCCATTATTGAATCCTCTTTTCATGTGATAAACATTAATGGAATTCCTTTATCAAAATATTACATGATTGTCACTCCCCTATACTATAAAATGTCCTCCTCTCCTCCCACTTCCTCACACCTCTCAAAACCCTTGGATATCCCGAAATTTGAAAAAATAAGCTCCCAAAATCCCAGAATTACTCTATGAATCCTCCCCTTGGTAATAATGAAATCCAAGGATGCCTTTTTTGCATAAACCAGAAGGAGTTAACCGATTAAGAGGTAGGGTCTTCTCTAAAGCTCCTTTATTATATTTTCTCTCCTTACCCCCTCCAATATATTTATTCCATGGTTGTATAAAAACAACCATATATTAAATATACTATGATTTTTTTGTGCAATGGTTTTTAACTACATTTACACACACCTCTATCTAATGGAAAAGGAACATACTGATTATGTGTACGGTGTACTACCGCCTCACAAAAATATGATTATTCATTCTTACATACAACCTCTAATGTTGTAAATTATTATAAAAACACTATTTATATATGTTATATATTATATTTAATATTTATTGAAGCTTATTTAATCCTTTTAAAGCATATATCTTTATACTCTCCATTTGGTGTAAATATGATAATATCTTTTGAGGAAGTGTGGACTACCTCAACCTCAATGCGATGTTATTGGTTCACACAATAAATGGAAGGTATTAAGGATGGATTTAGTGAATATGTATGAAATATATAATTAAATAAATATTAATTAATATAATTACTTATATATACACATATGTAACATACCATGTTTTTTTCAATATGATGATAAAAACGGAAACATCATTGATTTGTATGTATGGCTTACCATATTCATGAATGTTGTATTCCATATTATACATCTATATTATATAAATTATTTTAATAAACATATAAACAATATATATTATATTTATATTAATATGAAAATTTTTTAAATCATGGTAAACGTATAAGGATAATATATATAACAAATTAAGACACATGCGAAGAACAATGTAAATATTAACTGAAGTGAAACCATAACATATGATAGTTAATAAGAGGGTAATATATGGTAATAATAAAACCATATAATGTATTATATAAAATAATATGGTTCTGTAAAATATTTATAATAAATTTATTTTTATTATATACATGGTTTAAATGAGTAAAACAATAGTCAAGACACAAGGTATGGGGATTTAATCTCACTTTTTATATCCATGAGATATATGTCATGTTCACAACTCTTTTTTTGGTGTATATACTTATGATGAAATTATTATATGTTTATTATTAATAAATTTATGGTTATTAACAGATAAATACCATGATCTTTCATTCATGGGTGTTAATATTTCAAATGTTACCAAATTGGTAAAGTAGATTTGTCTCAATTTTCCATCTTCGAGACCCATGTTTTGGTATGAACCTATATTCATTAACAATATGCATATAATTAAAATTGATGTGTTATACCATGAATCTAATTATTTTTTTGATATTTTATACTTCATATAATTTCATTTTGTAAAATGAATAGTGATATCCCAAGTTACCAAGTGATAAGAGTTTATTGAAATAATATCATCACTTTTCAAGTTCATTTATGATTATGCTTCCATTGATAAAATACTATGATAAATATCTCAATAAATTTCATTAGTTTTATTCTACTATATTTATTCAACATATCTCTATTTATTATTACCATTTCCACTCTTTGTTACTTAATATAATTAAAATAAATTTAAGAAATAATTTACCATATTTCGCATTTCGGTTGGAAATCTATTTTGTTTCATAAACGGTGTTTTAAAAAAAATTGAAGATGATTTTTTATGTTTTCAAGGAAAAAAGTTTTAAAAATTATTTCAAGTCATATTTATATTTATTCAAATATATTTTCAAAGAAAATAATTTTTAAAAACATTTATGTTTTAAGATGCATCTTTCAAAGAAGAAAGGATATTTTCCTTACGAATTGTTTAAAGAAAGTTATATAAAAGTTATATCCCTTATAGTTGACATTCATTAGATTTAATCATGCCTTTATAGGAAAATTATTCAATGTTATTAGTTATATTATTTATCTAAATGGTTTAAGTTTTGATAGCATGACAATTGTGACACATTTTTCTCAATCATGGGTTATATGCTTCTAAACCCTACTTCCATCATGGGTTTTGATTTTGATGAAAAGATTATAAAACCAATATATTTTTCAACAAGTTACGAAATGATTACATGTTTATTATACCAATTCCATTTCATGGGTTACGATATGATAGGTTGTGATCTTGTGTCACATATATGTATAATATCATAATGAGACCAGTGGGACCTATATCTCTCTCCAATGAATTGGGTAAAGATTTATATCTCATGTGATAGACTAATATGGTCTTGGTAATAAACCTTTACTAAATAGATGGACATGGGAGGGATCCAAGAACACCAAGATGGTATGAAGAGTGAAATATTGCTACTAAATTGGAAATGAGAGTGAACTATGACTAAGAAGATTGTTCAGGGAGTGAAGCCTTACTTCTAATATGGTATTGTTTGTGATGTCCAGGAGACTATGGAAATAATATGTTATGATTTTGTGATTTTAAAAATTACATGTTTTATTCCTATGATTTTTATTCCAGGATTTAGTTCTTTATTTCCTTAGTATTCATGTCTTATTTAATTCCAAGACTTATTCCATGATTCATTTATATGATCTATGATATATAGGGTATGATCTTATATTTTCATTATCATGTTCTCATAACTTCATACTCATGATTATTCTAACATATATCCCCTTTTTACCCCCAAAAAGCATCTAAGACCCCCCCTTGTATGTTTCCTTCCCCATGTTATGAAGATATTTATTATGTTTGATGTGTTTAGGAAGGCTTCTAGTCAAGACGAACCTAGTGGTAGATAATTTATCTCACTTTTATAAAAATGTTCAAGATTAAATGTTTCCAAAGGCACTAGAATAATACAATATTTGGGTGTCTCTTTGATTAATATTTTATGTATTTCGAAACAATTGTGTAATATTAATGTATTCAATGTGAGGGTCCCTATAGTTCGTATCCGAGTAACAGTTTAAGTAAACTATGGATTCTAGTTTAAGAAAACCTTAGTGATAACCCTAAAAAAATGTTTTACGATAAGTCTAAGTATAAATAAAGGTATAATAAATTTTCTTGGAATTTTGGTAAAGGATATAGTAAGTGGTGTCCTTGAAATACATCCCTTTATCGATACTACAAGTAGATGTTGATTTGGAATAGATGTACATAGGGGTAACAACACTAACAAGATGGTCATGGCATGACTTGGGGTAATCTGGTACATGAAAATGGGACTTGATGCACACTAGGTTTGACACTCCTACAGGATATGATTTGGAAATTCACAAAACTATTTATGAACCATCATGAAGGATTTAAATATAAGTTGGCTAGAAATATCCAAGGATAAACCTAAGGTTTCATAGATTATGAAAGGTTCTATAATTTAGACATCATATAAGTAAATTTTAATGATTATTTGGTTCCTCAATATGATAACTATTTCTTACACAATGCTTTTGGTTTTTTTCAATCATTGGAACCCGAAGGAATCACATTAATGGTGATTGTGATAGATGATTCTATGAATTTCTTCTTGAGAAACCAAATCAAAAAGGAGAAGGAATGAAAAATATCATTCTTGTACTCACCCGAATCTCTCAAGCTATGAATCATAGTAGAATTACATGTGTGAAAAGGTGGGAAAACATGTTTTTGAGTCCTTCATGAGGAAACATCCACCTTATGTTAGAGGGTCTTCTATTCCACTTGTTACTGAAGAATTGAAAAATTTTACAAAAAATATAATCATTGTTCTCTTGTTTTAAGTGAATGATAAATTCATCCTAAATGTTTACCAGTTAGAAGAATAAGTTGACCCAAGGTGGATACTAATCAATTATATCAGGGAGTAAGAAGATATTGAATCCATGGATTGAGATTAGTTCATGATTTTTTTTTTCAATAAGTACTTTCCTCAGATTATTCATACCCTGTTCGAGAAATATATCATTGAGTTTAATCAAAGTGATGAAGAATATATTGAATCCTACAAGGCTAATTTCACAAGACATGTGATGAAGGATTCACTTGTTATCATTTGTCCAAAAATAAATTTTGATAGGATCTTCAATGTCTTAAAGATAATTCTCGAAGGGTGCTTTCCATAATAGGTTTTAGTAAATAAGAAGAGTTTTGTTGGCCAATCAATGTAGAAATAGATGTTTGAGTCACGTTTCAATCCCATAGTTTTGATAAGAAAATGAATATAGAGTTCAAAGGAAAATATAAAATTATAAAGATATGAAGATGATATTTCCTTTATGCTCTATGTGTGGGAAGTAGTGTGGAGGAAATTTTCATAAGGGGTATAATAAATGTTTTAATTGTGGAAGGTAAGGCCATTATGAATTTTATTTTAAATGTAATGGGAAGACTATAAAAATCGATTCTAATGGAGAAAAAGACTCATATAATGAACCTCTCATGATTCAGTGATATAAGTGTAAGGAGAATGGGAATTCCACTAATAAGTTCCTATAACCTTAGGCTGGTGATGATGACCAATGTCAGTAACCTCTTAAGCTAGGGGATGGGGGAAATCTCATTCAATAACTATTTTGGATGAGCGGTGTGATAATAATGTGGTTAATATTACAATTACCGTCAACTCTAGAACTTATAATTTCTTATTTCATTTTGTATCTTCACACACATTCATATCTAAATAATTTTCTAAGAGTGTTATGATTCCACCAAAATGATTAGATATAGAATTAGAAGTTAAAAACCATGATCGTACGATGATTGAATATCGATTCTACGAATCCTATACAGTTGAAATTTGTGGGAATGTGCTTATTTAAAATCTTTTCTCTCTTCCTTTGGATGAATTTGATGTCCTATTAGGAATGAATTGTCTTTTTCTACATAAATCCCAAATACATTTTCATGGAAGGGATGTTAATATTGATATCTAAAACCCTCTTATGATCAACTAGACATGTGAAGATATTAATGAACTTACTGTGAAGAATACATCCAGTGTATGTGTATTAATTCCCATTTAGAAGGGTTTATTTATCTCAAATGGTTAAGGAGAAAATCAACATTCATGATATTCCTGTTATTAGGGAATTTTTTGATTTATTTCTGAAATAGTTTCCCATTCTTCCTATGAAATGTGATGTTGAGTCCTTAAAATTACTAATACATGTTTCCACACAAATTTCAATGACACATTATAGAATGTCCTTGATTGATTTGTAGGAATTTAAGAAGAAACTCCAATCAAATATTGATAAGGGATTCATTTGGCCAATTGCGTCACATTGGGGTGAACAAGTTCTTTTTTGAAAAATAATGATAGATCCCTGAAACTATGTAATGATTATCAGTAGTTGAAAAAGATCGCAGTCAAGAACACGTATCATTTTCTCTATATTGACGACTGTTTTGATAAACTTCCTGGAGTTCAATACTTTTCTATGATTGACCTTAATTCAGGATATCATCAATTTATAGTCAATAAAGAGGTCATACCAAATATGGAATTCAGTATAAGGTATGGACACTATGAATATATATTGATACCATTTTCACTTACTACTTACCCTAATATCTTCATGGAATTAATGAATAAATTCTTTATAGATTACCTCCATCAGTATTTGGTAGTCACTATAGATGATATTCTTATCAATACAATGATCTATGAGGAGAATAAAGATCACTTTATAACTGAATTACATACCCTAAGGAAGGATAATCTATATGAAAAATTTACAAAGTGAATTTTTTTTAAAAAGGTTTCATTTTTGAGTCACTTAATCTCAAGATATGGTATCGTTGTAGATCCATAAAAGATGGAGTCTATTGAATTATATCCTTGGCCATCCCTGGTGATAAATATCCATAGCTTTCTTGGTTTAGCTAGATATTATCAGAAAATATAAGTAATTTACTATTAATATATAATCCTCTAACCATGTTAACCCAGAAGGGGGTCATAATCCTCTTGATAGATGAATGTGAGGAAAATGCCAAGGAACTAAAAGGTAGGCCAGTCAATGCACCAGTGATTATATTATCTTTTAGTAAGGATGAGTTTGTAATCTAAAGTTATGTATCCATGTGGGGATTAGTTTTTATTCTTATGATGAATAACATTTTTATCTCTTATGCCTTATGACAGTGGAAGATTCATGAGAAAGATTACCCAAATCCTGATTTGGAGTTAGTAATGGTAATTTTTACATTAAAGATACAGAGGCATTATCATTATAGAGAAAAGTGTTATATATATGTGTGTGTATAATTAAAGTATGAAATATATATTAACATAGAATAGGGTGAACATGTTCCAAAGAATATGGTTGGAATTGATAAAGGATTATGATTGATCAATATATTACCACCCTATAAGAGAGAAAAAGGTGGTCGATTATTTGAGTTGAAAGGATCATTCTATGTTATGAATGATTAGGATTAAAAAAGATCTAGTATTAATAGATTTTAAATGGCCGAATCTAGAAAGCATGATGGAAGGTAAAAAATCTTACCATTATAAAATAAATTATTAACCCTCTATCCATGTGATGATTAAAGAGAAAAATAAGAAAGATATAGAGATAAAATACAATGTTATAAATGATCATAAATTCTTCCTTGATCAGGATATAATGATAGGGTTTAGGAACCATGTATGATTTCTTTCCCTACCAAATTTTAATAAGGGTCTATTAGTGGAAGCTCATTGGTCATCATTCTCTATTCATCATATATGTACAATGATATATAAGGATTTGAAGAAATATTTCTTTAGGGATGAAATGAAGAGAGATATTATAATGTCTTTATCTTTTTTTTGGTATTCCAACATGTTAAGGATGAAATAAAAAAGTAAAAAGGGATGTCAGCTCCAGTACCCATGAAATAATGAAAATAAGAGAACATCGCTATGGATTTATTCATTAGACTACAGAAAACATCTAAAGGATTTGATTTTATATGGGTGGTAGTCAATCGCCTTACAAAATCTGCACACTTCATCACAATTAGAGAAAACTTCTCTCTAGATCAAATTTCTGGGATATATATTAAGGGAATGGAAACGTTTCGTGGAGTATCACATTCTATTGTATTGGATTGGGATTTGTGGTTTACCATTATGTCCTGCAGAATTCTTTAGCAAGAAATTGACACAAAATTTATTTTCATAACTTCATATCTACATCAGAAGGATGGTTAGTCTGAAAGAAAAATTCAAACCCTATAGGACATGTAGATGTCTTGTTCTTTGGATTTCAAAGTTGGTTGTGATCAACACCTTCATCTAGTTGAGTTTTCATACAAAAAATATCTTCACTAAATCATTCATATGGAACCTTATGAATCCCTCTATAAGAATAAATGTAGATCTCCAATGTGCTGAGATGAATTTGAGAAATACATCTATTGGGACTTGATATTTCTTAAGAAATGGAATAAGACGTTAGAACCATTTTGAAACTCATCAAGGAATCTCAAATCTGACATAAAAGGTAGGCTGATAACCATCAACATGATCTAGAATATGAAGTAAGTGAAATGTTTTCTATAAATCTCACCCTAGAAGAAGGTTATGAGATTGAGGAAGAAAGGAAAATTAATCCCTAGGTATATTGGTTCCTTTGAAATTATTGATTGTGTCAGGATGGTATCCTATCACATGGAAAATTCTCTAAATATCATTCAATTCCATGATGTGTTCCATGTATCTCTCTTGAAGAGGTTTATACCTGAACCTTCACATGTATGAAAGTGAGAGGTCATACTGTTGGAGAAGGATTATTCTTAAGAAAAATAACCTATAAAAATTCTAGACCGATCAAAAAAAGTTCAGTGAAACATGTCCAGTCACCTTGTCAATTTTTAATGGAGAAATCACAAGTTATTGCAAGAATTGTGGGAATGTGATGATATGATGAATCAGAATTATTATCATTTATTTTACCCAAGTGTTGATTTTTTATGTTGAAATTCATTTTAAGACGGGAAAAATATAACACCGACAGTTGTTATAGACCTTTATTTTCTCTATAATAAAATATATATTCATTAATATCTTATTATATATTAATTCAAACATTCCTTTCACAAGGAACCGACTTGGAATATGTTACATGGAACATCAACATGGAGTATGTTGGCGGCAACACTGGCTTGGCATTCACTACACACAACACAGATGTTTCTACGAAACATTATTTGATTTTTATAATTATTTAAATGAAATAAAAATAAATTATAAATTCAATATATATATATGAATAGTAATAACTAATTTTAAAAAAATTATATAAATAAAACATATTGATAATGAATGATATATTTTTTAGTAATGTCTTTATTTGTTTAAAATATTATTTTCTCAAGTGAACTACTTTTTATTTCCTTCTGTGAAAAAATTATAAAATTAATTTTAGACCCATTAATAAATTTAATTTTATAATATAAAAAACATTTTTTTAATTTATTATGAATACAATTTTTGGATGAGAATTTGATATTTATCTAAGAAACATCATTTTTAGATAAATAATGAAATATATTAAATTTTAATTAAAAAATTATTTTTCTTATAATTTATTCATATGGTAAAATTATATTTTAAATTGTTTTAAAATTTTTATTAGATATTATTTTGATAAATAAAATCAATGTAGGACATTTGAACCAATTTCACATTGAAATTAGATATAAAATCTTAGCAAACTTTTGATCATTTTTAGTTTAAAACCCCGCAGTGTCATCCAGTCAGTGGGATCAATTTTAAATTAATTTCAACCATTTATGTGATTGGGGTTTTGAAAAATTTATTACCTATTTGGAATTAGAAAATTTTATAATTTATAATTAGTTTAACATAGTTTTTTACCAAAATGATTAGTGGATGTGATTTATACTAATTAAGATGATTTATAGAAAACATAGGATAACAAAGTTCTAAACCTTATATTTAAGACACAAAAAGATCTATAAACTTGTCCACGAGCCATTTTATGGAAATATTTATAACCTATTATAAATTTAATCAATTTGTTTCCATTAATTTTTCCACTTTTCATGTGAAAAACGTTTATGGAATTCCATTTTCAACATATTACAATAGTTCCACTCCTCCTTCACTATAAAGAGGCCCCCTCTCCTCCAACTTGATCACACATATCAAGACCATTAGATTTCCATAAATCCAAAAAATATATGTTCCCAACAACACTCCCTTGATCCTAGAATCATCCACTTGAGGAAAAAGCTATCCAAGTAGGATATTTTGCACAAACCAAAAGGAGTTACCCGGTTAAGAGGTAACGTCTTCTCTCAAGTTCCTTTCTTTTATTTTCTTTCTAAAACACATAAACTCTATTTATTACATGAATTAAAAAAAATATTGAATATACTTGGGTGTTTTTATACTATAGTATAGACCTACACATACACACATCTCAATCTAATCAGTAACAAACAGACTATTTATATGTTAGGTGAACTACCACCTAACAAAATTATGATTGATCATTTTTATTTACTATATCTCATAGGGGAAATTATGATAGAAACTATATTAATATATATATATATATATATTATACTTTATCTATTAGTTCTTTATACTTCTGTAATACATTTACAACACATCTCATTATACTTTTTATTGGGTGTAAATATGATAATTTCGTTTGATGAAGTGTGGACTACCTCCCCCTCAAAGCAATGTGATTAATTCACACACTACATGAAATTTATTATGGATGATATTAGTTAATATATATTATATATATAATATAATCATGAACCTAATATATATATATATACATATTTCAATTACCTTTTCTCTTCCAATAAGATTAAAAAACATAGTCAACGTTCATGTGAATGTATGACTTACTATCTCTGTGAATGACATATTCTATTCCATACATATGTTTTATAAATATTGTTTTAATTAAAATATACTGAATATAAATGATATTCATATCATGGGGAATATTATTTAAATCATTATATAAATATAAGGAAAAAATATATAACAAATTAAGACACATGTGAATGAGAAAGTGAATGTTACTCGAAGTGAAACCATAACATAGGATGTTTAACAATCATGTAATATAAGGTTGTAGTAGAAACATATATGGTATTAGATATAAGAATATAATTTTTTAAAATACTTATAATAAATTTATATTAATTATATAGTTTTATTGAATGAGTACAATGAGATTTAAGGCACAAGGTAAGGATATTTCATCTCACTTTTTCTATATGCGAGATATATGTCATGTTCCCCACAATTTAATTTTTTATAGTGTATTTACATCCCATGAATATATTACATGATTATTTCTATTATGTTTATGGGTATTTACATTTCCATACCGTGATCTTTCTTTCATAGGTGTAATGTTTCAAATGTTACCAAATTGGTAAAGTAATTTTGTCTCAATATTCCTTCATTGAGACACATGTTTTGTTATGCACTGATGTTCTTTAACAGGGTGTATATAATTCAAATTGACATGTTATATAATGAATAAAATTATTTAAATGATATTTTAAAATTAAATAAATTTAATTTTTCTACATTAATAGTTTTATCCCATGTAACTATGTTATATGAGTTTATTGAAACAATATCATCATATTTCAAGATTGTTTATGATTATGTTTTCATTGATTGAATCTTATGATAAATATCTCAATAAAACTGATAATATTTATTCTACTATTTGAACTCAAAATATATACATGTTTTATTACCATTTTCCACTCTTTGATACAAAAGATAAATATGAAATATTTTAAGAAAAAATTTACTGTATTTCACTTGTATGTTAGAAATATATTTTATTTTAAAATAACTGTTTTGAAAAAATGTTTTAAAAATGATTTAAAAATAATATTATATGCTTTCAAAGATAATAGGTTTCAAAATTATTTTATGTACTATTTAAATGTATTCAAAGCTATTTTCAAAGATTTTTTATAAATTTTTTTATGTTCTCAAAAGAATTTTTTCAATGAAAAATGATATTTTATTTATGAAATGTTTTTAAAAAATATATCAAAATGATTTCAATTTATATTTAAATATATTGGTATTACTCTTGCCTTTCTGGGTAAATTATTCAATGTTTCCCTTCATATTTTTTTTAATGGTTTATGTTTTTATGGCATGAATTTTATGATACAAATTTCTCTTTCACATGTTATATGCTTTTGAAAGATACATATTTTTACCGGTTATTATTTTTATGGAATGATTTGAAACCTGTATCTTGTTCTATAGGTTATGATATGATTACATGTTTATGATTTTCATTACATTTCATGGGTTAGGATATTAATTTTTGTGATCATTTGGATCATGTATGTATGATATCATTATGAGATCGGTGGGACCTATATCTCCCTTCAATGCATTGGTTAAATATTTATATATTATGAGATAGACTAAGATGGTATTTGGAGTAACCTGTGACTACTATAATGGACATGGGAGAGAACCATGACTACTATGATGGTGTCAGGAGTGAAATCATTCAATTAAGATGGATGTGGGAGTAAACAATGACTACCAAGACGGTGTGGGAGTGAACCTATAATACTATGATGGTGTTGGATGTTATGCCTTGGCTAATATGGAAATCATAGTATATGAATATATTTTTTGAAAAATTACATGTTTTATTCTTATGTTAAACATTGAAAACTTATGTTCTTTATTTCCTTCTGATTCATGTCTTTTGAACTTATATTCTTTATGCCATGATTCATGTATACGTTCTTTTATATGTATGGTATGATCTTAAATTTTCATGATAATGTTCTCATAACCTTTTTATCATGATTATGCCTTCATATAACCCTTGTTTATCCTTACTAATAATATGAGCTAAACCCTTTTTTATGTTTCCTTCCCCTGGTTACGAATATATGTATTATGGTTGACTAGTCTAAAAGGCTTCTAGTCAAGACAAACCTAGTGAGATATAATGTATCTCACTTATGTACTAATGTTCATGATTCCATATTTCCAAAGGCATTAGACTAAAAAGGGTTATGGGAATATTTTTGTTTAATGTTTTTAGTATTCTGAAATTTTTATGTAATTTTAATATATGAAAGGAGAGAGTCACTATAAAAATGATATATGATCACACTCTAGTCTCACGGAGGGACACCATGAACCGTCTCTCGGATTCATCCATGAGAGGGGATCATAATCCTGATATTTGGATGTAATAATGCACTATACCATTAATGGAATGGACCAAGAGGTAAATTTCAACTAATACTGGTTCATACATAAGAATCGAATGCCTCTAAACACCATTTAATGGGGGAAAATGATGTGTACCAGGGGTACATGTTGTCTTCAGCCAACCCCTGGTCTTCCCATGTAGTGTTTCCCCACAAGATATAAAATTCACCATATACACAACATATATGAATAGTAAAAACATTTAAAGAACTCCTAAAACCTTTCCCAAGCTATCTATTCATGCCAATATACACTGAAACTTATCTATGTACATCATCCCGCTCAAGCCTGTGTAACCTCCAAGTTACACACTGAGTTGTTGATCATGAGACAAAAGGCTAGTGAATGTTTCACAATATTTTTGATATTTTTTCTCCATGAAAACTCTACAGTCCAGTCCATGGGTTCACATATGGTGGCTATGTATGGATTAAATGTCTTGTAGCCCAATATTTTTCAAAACCTTCGGGTTATTCTTTAGTCACTCGTTTGTGATGCCATCATCATGATTTGAGGTGAAAATCATGGATGTGAATTTATTTGTTCCTTTCCATCGATCAACATCAGGATCCTGGATCATATCTTTTTAGAAAACACCATCATTGAGCCAAATCTACCACCAACCCATGTCACCACTCTATATACATCAGAGAAACCAAATTCCGTAGTCTGATATGGTCTATTAACATGTCGAATGCACCACTATCATCACTTGTACTCAATATTGAATCCTCCAACATAATTCATACACAAGGTATGGATATTTTGTGTCAAATAATGGTCGTATATTGATCAAATACCAAGTAATCATCAATCCTAAATCTAAATAAAAATTCTCACGATTGATCTGCAAAGTAATAGGGTAGAAATCCACAATCCACAATATGTGATGAAAAACCGCATATTTTATAATTATAACTTGATACATTGTCATATATATACAAAAATGAATTTGAAGTAATCAAAATAAAAAAATCTATCAATAAAATATATTTTCTATGTGTGAATCAATTATTTTCGTGGAGTTGATCTGCATTCGATCAGGATAAAATAAGGGGATAGAATATCACAAAAGCAACATCCTACCTAGGGTTTTGATTGATCACTAATGAAGAATGATCATCTGTCACGGTTGTTTTTTAGATTCATGCATTCAATCTCACACCAATGGATGATCCATGATCTAGTCGTCTTTCTCCTATGAAAGCTCCTCCAACAATCTCTAATTTTTTCCCTCAATTTTTAGGGTCATACATCTTACCCAACAATATTTACGTATGAGGAAATTTATAACCCAAAAAATAAGTGATGGTGATTTTAATTAAATAAATTAATTTAATTGATTAATGTTTTCAAACCTCTTCCCACACCCATGATCTTCTTGAATTCTTGATGTGATCCATGCTTATATTTCACCTAGGGTAAAACATCCTTTCTTAACTCAAAGGTGTCCTTATATATCTAATCGTGGCCCCAAATCTAGGATCTATTGCACATATTCAATAAAAATAAAGTAAAATTACATTATTAAATTTAATATATTTTGGAAACTAATTTATATACACAGGGGATCTTAATATCATGTCATCTCAGCACCAAGCTCCAAAAATAATCCGTATAATATTACAAAGTAATAAATCGAAATATAAGAGTCATTAAAAATCCAATCATACAAGAATACATTTATCTGTAACTAGAGAAACCATGTTTCGATTCATAGTCCTACAATATCCTATACTTGGAAAGATTTGAAACTATCCACTATAACAATTTGTTGGAGTTTGTGTCCTTGGGATAACTGTGTGAATTTGATTATATGTATATTTGATGTATTGAATGGAAATAAAACATCTTATTACATATTTTTCTTTTTTTAGACTAATATAATCCAATAAATTTGAAGAGTATATGTCTCATTGATAATGTCATATAATTTCCTGGCTATGATGATATCCTTCAAGTGTTATGATGATGTTCATAAATAATGTTCATCATTTGGATAACTTATAATGAATAGACACATATTACATAGACAATCACATTTGATTACTAATATGAAGATGCGGTTTATTCTCATTAAGTTCACAATTGGTAATATATAATATGAGAGATTATGAGAATAGACCTACCAGTATGAATTATATATATTTTGGAGTCATCATATATTCTTATCTATGATCTTGTTTGATGGCCCTTAGAATCCAATATTGTCATTAATGCATGTCATGACTCACACAATTATATTTTATGATTAAATCTATGATGGAATATTTCCACATAGAGGTAAGTAACATTGGGTGTGTCACGATAGACATGTAATTAATTGATATGTCAATAATGTATTGGTCCCTTCCATCTGTATGGAAGTTGATATCTCATAACTTTGATTGGAATATAACTCCTGCATTAAAATCCATGTCCATGGTGTAATGATGTGTTTATTTTAGATATTAATAGAAATATATATCGAGAAAATAGGTTGGTGACATAGATGTATAACCTTTTTGATGAGATATTAAGAATGTGGGATGACATTACAGAGTGACTGTTCAGATGTGGTTTTCTTAATTGCAACATTATTTTTTTATCAAGGGTTTCTTTAACTCACTATTAGATATTAATCTTGGAATTTGGGAAATATTGACTTATACCAATGAGATATAATCCTTGCGGGTCACCGAATCTATCATTATGATGACCTCAATTAAATTATATTTTAATTTAATTACTCAAATAAATATTATTCTCAAGACCAAAGAATATTTTAATTCACATTCTCTCAATCAAAAATATTTATTGATTAATGAAATATTTAAATTATATATTTATTTTTGTGTTCAATAAATGAATGAGGAGTAAAAATGGACCCGAATCAAGTCTAATAATTAATATTATTTAACAATATGGTTATAAAATAATTTTTATCATGCATGTTGTATCACACCATAGAATAATAATATTATTATTATTATTATGTAGTGTGGGGTTTATTAATGGTTCTTATATTATTTAAGGGCCTTCCGGAAATTAAAAAAATTAATTTTAACCTTAATCATATTTCTATAAATATACAGTTATGTATACTATGTAGAGTGATTAAAAAATTGATTAGTGCCATCGAAAAAGATAATATTTGTACACAAAGAATTTTCTCTCAACTTCTCCTTTTCAATCCCTATCTAGAATGAGAAACTCAAGAGGGTTTATTTCAATACCGAATGATGAGTGATTAAATCGAACAACACAAGACAATCAATTCATTAAGCTAGTACCCAGAGATAGTTTGGCATTTTATGGAGTTCAAAGGCGCATGTGCAGATCACTATTAGAGAGACTCTATCATTGGATCCCCACAACACATCAAAAAAACTCAAAAGGGTATTTTTTTATGATCAACATCACAAATGAAGAATTATCCTAAGACCGTGTATTTATTTATTATGATATTAAGTAAATTAATTATAAATTTCAAATTAAAGATCCTAAATGATGCTTTTTTGAAACTCTAATATTAAATGAAATTTTAATATATCTCCCACCACCAGATGATTCCACTATTCTCAGAACCAGCAACTGGTATCAAATGTGAAATGAATAAATTTATACATATTTATTTGATTTTAAATTCATACACAATCATGAATGAAGTCTCATTAAATATTATTTGTTCATTAATTTTAATTGAATTATCGTGTCACCGACATATTAATCATGTTCTTTCAATGGTTCATTTTCATAAAGGTCTATGAATATATGAAGAATGACCGGAGATGCCATCGAGAGATTCCATTTTTTCCCTTTAATAAAGGGTTACATGACATGTACTCAAAATTACCAATCATGTACCCTATCATGCTACACCTATCCAGTTCAAGAGATACATGATATTCCATGTTGTAAATACATGTGGTGTACACCATGTGTTGACTGAAAAACCTGGAACACAACTTTCAAATTACATTGCATGTATCTGGGGACGCACTATGTAGTCTACATGGGTTTTAAAAGTAAATAATACAATATTTGTGGTTATTATATGTTTTCAAAACAAGTGAGACTGAAAACCTCAAGAATTTCTGATATGAACTATATGAATGATGTGTACAAGATGTGTACTTCTTCAATTTCCATGTCAAATATACGTTCATATTTATTTGTACACACAACATTTTTGATAAATTGTGTATAACTAGAGTGCAAATATAGTGTAGTACCTCACTGAAGAACAAGATGAGTATTTTGTCAGGATTCACAAGCATAAAATATTTGGACCACAATATGTGTAGCTAGCCAGTATATGTAGTGTAATTTGACAAGATACATGTTGAACACCTAGGTGGGTATCTCAATCGCATGGTAAATGTATACATATTGTGTAGTTAGCATGTACATTACATGAAGTATGGTTGAGTCAACATGAAAAAGCCCTAGGAATGTGACCCAACTACACGAAATAAAAAGGTACATGGAATGTAGGTTGATATTACATGTTGTGTAGTCTCATAATTTCTGGATGAATTAAATTACATAAAATTAAAAGTTACAGCATTAAAACCTTTTTGTTTTTGTTGTCACATTTTTTGTTTGACAATTTAAAAAATGGTTTTAAATAATTTTAATTTCGCAATTAATTTATTGTTAATAATATAAAACAATTGGTTCTAAAATTTATTTTCCACAAAAGCCTTTATGATGGTTATCTACAAGAGAATTCAAATGGTTATTATGATAAAAGGAAATTAATTAATTAATTAATCCAAGAATCCTAATCTTAACAATATAGAATGGATAATGAAATGAATGTGACCCATTTACGTTTTCTTGTACAATATACGTATGACTACCCATGAGCATTACCAGTACCTGTGTATGTGTTGGATATTTTCTTTATATTTATTACATTTGTTTTCAATTTATTATTTTAAATTAAATAATATGGACTTTGAGTCATCCCATGCTCTATTATTATGTAGGAACTTTGTGTATAAGGTTATTTATGTAATCAACCTTTAACCAATACATTGGTTCCCCTCACATTTATGTGAGTTATAAATATTTTTAATTAATGGAGTTCAACAATGAACATGGAGGCGGTCCATGAAAGATCCATAATGATTCCAAAACAGGTCTTACTTAGGTGTAAAAGAATACTGCTATAACTCATTCCAAGACATATGGAAGGATTTATTCCCTTAGTTCAAGGAATGGTTTATGGTCCTCTCATTAAATAAACCATTAGATAAATCTCATGAATATGTCATTTATTTATTAATATATTTATGTCTATGAAATTATACATTTTATGCATGCAAGGTCGTGATCACAAAAATAAATGAATTATTGTGAAAAGATGAAAATTAAATTATTTAACATGTATAAATGTTTTATCCCCCATGAATAATTAATTAAAATTCAATTATTATTAACAGGACATGTAAAGAACAAGAAAATATTTAAATTATGAATAATAAAAAAAATCACTCAAATAAATTTCAATTCACATTTGGACTTCCATTACATTATTAGGAATGAATGACATAGAACTAAGTTTTTGACCAACACTCATTGGTAAAAATCATTTTAATTTTGAGTTATTATGATGGTCATGGGTTAACATAACCATCTCACATCAAGATAAGTAACCCTCTCTAAACACTATGTATTTGGGAGGAAAGTGCTGAAGAAATAAAATTTAGGAATTCAGGATTAGTGAGTCCACTCAACAGATAATTGAGTTATAAGCCTATAGTTGGAAAAGATATACCTACCTAAATATATTCAAGTAGCTTAACTAACCCTCATTCGCCTTATGTAAATGTTCATATGGATCCTTTCTACTCGAATATTTATGTAACTAGACATTCTGAGTTCAATGGTGAATGCTATTTTTACAAGATAAAATATTTAAACATTTTACAAAATAAATTAATTAAATATTTCTCACTTATTTTATAGTTAATAAAATATCTACAAATCCTCTATATAAATTATAGAATAAAATGGAAATCTCATCATCCACACTATCCCTATGATCAATATTAGAGAAATACAACCTCATAACTGATAGTGACTTCTTCTAGTGGATTATATTACTTCAAGTTGTGTAACACCATGAATGAAACTATTACAGGCTATAATCCTCAATGTATAATCAAACTTCCAAATATGTGAGTGATGTAGAGTTCTATGTGTATGAAAAAAATTGGAGTGATGGTATTGATATTCATTATTTAATGTTTTCATCAATGTATAGTGAACTCAAGAATTCTCTTGAAAACATGGATGCATATAGAATGATTTATAACCTCCATGGTATTTACTATGAGAGATCTAGAAATTAATGGTTTGGTATATACATGGAGATATTTCACATAAATCATGGAGAGGGTTCCCCTGATGGGCCTCACGTAGTAAGGATCATTAGCTACATTGAGCACCCATAGGTTCTAGGTTTTAAAATACTCAATGAATTGGGCACCAACATAATTCTTACATCACTCCCTTAAAGATTCTCCAGCTTCGTATAAATATTAAAATAAAAAAATTCAAATGTCTCTGCTATATATTCTCATTATTCTACACCATTTTGATAAGGATATGAATTCTGAAAATTCATCGGTACTTATGGTGAATAATCAAAAAGGTAATGTGAATATATTTAATCCTAAAGCGTCTTCAAACCCTTCCAAGAGGAGTAAAATCAATGGATAAGTAAATAAATAGGAATCTCTCTATTTAACATATAAAAATAATGACCATTGGATTAAAAGATTCACACAACCAATGAAGTAAGGGGATGCTTCATGTGCATTTTTTATCGAGATTAATTTATCCACTTCTAAAAATTGGGTATTAGATATAGATTTTGGGCTCACATATATATAAAAATATAAGAACCAGGAAGATTAAAAATTTCAACTAAGGTGATGTAGATATATGGGAAGCCAATGGATCTAAACATACTATTTTAGATATTTGGGAATACCACCTCACATTTCCATCCATAATGATCTTGGTTTTAAAGTGTGGTTATTATGTTCATTTAGTTACCAAAAACATCATATCTATATCAAATTTTTATCCGAAAGGCTTTATATGCTTATTATAAAATAAATGACGCTTTTTTTATAATGAAGAAATTTTTTATGGTAATATGCATTTAAATATTCATCTTAATGTGTTAGATTACACAAACCAAGTAATGATAATTGATAATTAAACTGCGTCACATGACTCATACCAAACCCTACTAGGGAATCACCAACATGGTCATATAAATAAAAAATAACTTTAATAAATTATAACATTATAGGTGTTTAGATTTTATTGATCTAAAACCACTTATTTTATGTCATAAATGTTTATATGAAAAAATTACCAAATTCCTTTTTAGTGGAAATGGTTAAAGGGCCAATGATCATATTCAATTCGTTTATACATATATGTGTAGAAGATTTCATATTGATGAATGGGGTGGGTACTCATGCTTCATATCATTTAATGATTATTTTAGGAGATAGGGATTTGTATAATTAATTAGGTATTTGGTAGATTCTTTTGATAAATTCAACAAATAGAAGAATAAATTAGAGAACCAGTTTGGTAAGAAGAGTATAATAGTCGATTCAAACATTGGTGGAGAATATCTCAATCAATAATTCATTATTTACCTATTGGTGATTTGGATCCTATTTATTCTCACTCCTCATTATACACATTAGTGTAATGGCATAAGTGAGTAGGGAAACACAACTTTTTTTACATGGTGGGATCAACGAGGAGTCATTTTAGTTTTCCATTATCATATGCGGATACATGTCAAAAAAATGGAATAAATAAAAAACCAAGTGATACCTAAACATATATATGGTTTACCATACCATTTATAGAATGGAAATATTCTTGTGTTGTCATAATTACATGTGTGGGGTAGTAAAACATTTTTTATTCTCTCTTCAGGTAACATATTGACTACCCAAGGCCAAAAGTGTTCCTTTATAGGATACCTTTAAGAACCAAGGGGATATTACCTATAAGACCCCTCATAAAAAAGGTAATAGTGGAAAGAAACACAATATTATTTGATAAGGATTACATCTCTAAATGTGATAGTGGAGGAGATATAGACATTTTTTATGTTAGGGATCAAGGTACGTTAGATTTGGAAAAAGAGAAGATACCAAAAATACCAACAGAAGAAGAAAATGTTAATGAGGCATACATACAATTTATGAGTAAAAGATAGGGTAGAGAACTAGAATAGTATTTTTCTCTAATCACTGAGGATATTGAATCATTATTATTTGATAATAATTATCCTCAATCCTACAAGGAAGCAGTTAGAAAATATTTTATGAAGTGGTAAGAATCGATGAATTCTAAAATTGATGCCATGTACCAAAATAAATTTTGAATTTTGATATATCCTCTTCTGGATATAAATCCCATTGGTTGAAAAATGGTATTTCAGAAGAAATTGTACATGGAATGACATGTCAGTAACTATAAGGCCTGAATTATTGAAAAATGGATTAAATTACATCAGTGAATTGAATAAGATGAATCATTTTCAATAGTTTCAATTATAAATTCTATCAGAATTATACTTTCCACTATAGCAGACCATGAATATGATATTTGTAAAATTGTTTTCGAAATAGTCTTCCTTAATGGGAACCTTCTTGAATATGTATATATGACAGTACCCAATTTTTTGTGACTTAAAAGGATTCAAACAAGATATAATTTTTATAAAATATTCATTAATGAAATATTATAGGTCAGAGAACATTTATTTTTATGAATCCATAATGTAATTTAGTTTCATAAAGAATGAAACTGGTCCTTCTATAAAAAAATAGTTTGGTTAGGATGTAGTCATTTTCATAATAGTTTGTTTTGATGAAATATTACTCAATAAAAAACCATTCATACCATCAATTAAGAAATGATTGAATAAATGATTCTATGTGAAGGACTTCGGAGAGGTAGAATTTATTCTTGGGATCAATATAAATCAGGATAGATATAAGATGATGATCGAAATAAGTCAAATTATATACATTGACAATATATGAAATAGATTTGTTATATAAAAATACAAGGGGAGATTGTTTCCAATGTCACATGGTGGTCATATTTCTTGGAAAACATGTTCTTTAAAACATGAGTAATGAACTAGAATTGAAATGATTCTATACAAATCATCGATTTGATTGATCATGTATGTAATTTTATATACTATGTTTGATTTCACATATTCATTAACCGTTGTATGAAGAGATCAAGTTTTTCCAAGTGACATTCATTGGATAGTAGTCAAGAATATCCTTAATTATCTGAGGCATTCCTAGGATATATTTCTAGTTTATGGAGGAGTTGAGGAAATATTCATCTGGGGATATGGAGATTCTTGTTTCCAAACTGAGCAAGATATATTGAATTTAAAAACATGATACATCTTCACTATGGATATAGGTTCATGATCAAGAAGATATCAAAGCATGCAATGGTTATAGATTCTACATTAGACTCTATGTATATTTGTGATTCTAAGGAAAGAAATAAAGCAGTATAGATATACAAAATCATCCAACATCCGAGTTGTAGATCTCACATAAAAAGACAAGGTCACATCAGTGGATGAAGCAAATACTTCAGAAGTATCATCTCATGAGTTATTGTTCTAATAGAAGTAAGGATCCAATTAGAGATATTTCCATGAAAGCAAACATGGTGGATACCTTAACTAAATCCTTGACTCAGTAGAAACATGATTACCATGTTATGTCAAGAAGACTAAAAGTCACAGGATGTTAGATTTAGTCTAAGTTGGAATTTTTTGAGTCGGTTTCCTACGAACAACTATTTGTAGTTTAATTATTGGTATATTGAATGTATTGAATATTAATAAAACATGTTATTATATGTGGCTCATATTTTTAAATCACTCTAATGTAATAATGTCTTACAATATATATCACATAGATATGGTCATAATATTCCTCCTCTATGATGAGTACCATAAATTGCTATGATGATATTCTTAAAAAATATTCTATTGTTGGATAACATACTATGATGGTAGACGTAGTACATAGATAGTCAGCCTCAATTAGATGAGTGTTCTTCTCATGAAGTTCACACACGGTAATATCCATAATGTGAGATTATGAGAATAAAACCACCTATAGGAATTCTTCATGTTTTGGTGTCATAATTTATTCCTGTATGAGATCATTTTTAATGATATTTACACATTAATATTATCAATAATCCATGTCATGACTCACTCACATAGATTTTATGAAAAATATATGATGAAATAAGTTCATGGTGATGTAGGTTATTTTTTTATAATAACCCTACTCTTTATTACACACATAAACATGAATTATAAAAAAAATAACTTAAGACAACTCTAAGGATCAACAAGTCTAGTGAATGGGAAATTAGGAACATTAAATAAGAACTTAGAACATAAAACACAACATCTTTACTGAAAACTTATTTTAATTGACCACAACATTCCTTTGTACTTAACATTGAATGGGATAACCTGAGGACACACATAAGAAATGGTAAGTTATAACTCCCATTAAGGGATTAAACAAGGAATAACATGAAGAAGATAGTACATGTTAAACAATAGGAATATCGATGTAAAATAAGAGAAACATGAACATAAAGGCTTTACATAGCATGATTATCTTAACATGGAGATTTGGAAGCAACATTTAACATGATATTAGCTTAATCAAAGGATCATTACACTTGGAACATGAGTAAAACCATATTTCACTTGAATTACCATGAGTAAACCCTAATTTCACTTAATGTGCCATGATACTAATCTTTACCTAATACATTTGAGAGCTATCAGGGAGCACCCTTCTTAATCATTTCATTTCATACATAAGTATTCTATATAGATCATATATCATGGATTAATTAGACCTCATAATTTATTTCATTAATAATAGATGTTGAATACATAAATGTATATATTCAATAAAAAATTACATGTGCATAAATTTGAATACCCTTGTTATAGAAATGGGTATGGTATTCACTTACACGGTGATTTTGGCATGGAAATTTTGGCATAACTTTCGTAGCATAACAGAATCATATAGAATTCATAAAATGGGTTGATAAGAGAGAAAGGAGGTCCCTCGTAATTTATACATGAAATTGACTGTAATGGGGTCATGGAACATAACATCACAATAGATGTGATGGAGTATAGATGTATAATGTATATGAATTTCTTAGATGTAAATGAGGAGAGAGAAATTACATACCGCATTTCAGCATGGTAACAAGTGTACATGGGAGAAATTAATGAGAGAGAAAGTGGTATATCATCATTCAAACAGAAGGAGGGAAGTATGTGGGAGGTGAGAAATCATACCCCAAAATTTTTAATTGAAAATCGAAGGGTATAATAATATGAAGAAATTTGGAAAAAAATGAGAAAGGAAGAAACCATTTGGAAGTGTGATCCCAATGGCTTGGGAGAGGATTTAGAGAGGTTTATAGGAAGATTAGGGAATCTTGGGGGGGGGGTTCTATAGTGATGATGGCAGGGGTTAGTCAGGATCCAAAGGTTTTGAGTGAAGATGAATGGGAGGTAGAGTGTGTTTATATAGGAAAAGAGTGGGAATCCAATATTATTTAGGTTTTGGACACTAAACATTAAACTAATCAAAACCACAAACCAACCCACGGTTTTTTACAAAGGGGAGTGGAAAAAATTATTTTATAAGGCCAATTCCTGAACTTATTCAAATATTAGTCTTTATATGGTGGAGTTGATTCACAGTCATTAGGAAAAAAATTTAAAAAGATAAAATATTTTATAATTCTTTGAGGGTCCACTAAGGCACAATAAAATTAATCAAAAATATATATAAAATCACATTATATTAAATATAATAAATATATTAGCCAAACATACTTTTAATAGTATTTTATTACATCACAATTATGTCATTATGACATCATAAAACACATCATATATTCAAACGGTATTTAATTTTTACCTAAAAATTCGATTATCTTAGAAAATTATAAAAAATTCACCTTTAGATAATTTTGTTGCCCTGAATCCAAAAATGATATTCAATTTATCTAAATAATTTTCTAAATATGTGAATTTGTAATTTTAATATAAAAGCCGACATTTATTGAAAATTCAAGGGGTTTGACAAAAAAAGTTTTCAAACCATAATGAAAATTTCTTTTGTATTCATAAAAAAATACGATAATTTAAAAATTAATTTAGTAATAATATTTTTTATAATATTATTTAATTCAAACACCGATTATTTAAATAAAATATATTTCTTAATTTAATGTTAGAAAAGAAAACTATTTGTGCTTTAAACCCCATTTACAAAGTAACAATAATAAAATGAATGTATTTTCTTTATTATATAAAAAATAATGCACATAATCATAGTTCTAGGGTCTTGTTATATAATCCCTTATAACAACCGCATAAGACCTATGTTCAATGTGTGAGATGGTGATAAAAATTTGTGATGGCTCGGATAGCATCCCTCAGGTGGTAGTCTCTATTAAATTACAGTTTTTCCATAGGCAGTTTTTTCCAAGATTAATGTGTTGAAGCACTAAAAAATGGGCTTCATATGGAACAATTCTTTTAGATGACACCATATCTTTATTTGTCTGAGTAAATTGGATTTGTTAAGGCCCTATATGTATACTAATCATTTGATAACTATTCAAAAACTATATTATCAATGGTAACACTTCATAATAGTATTTTAAAATCCAAAAACACAAAACCAAGGAATTTCGGATGTTTTATATAACCATTTTACATAATAAGAAATTTAATTAGATTAAGTGGAATTTTAAATAATAAAAGTTTGGGTCTTTATAATATTCTCCCCTTAAGAAAGTTTTTCCTCAAAATTTACTTTTCCCACACTAAAACAGATGAGGGAAACTTTTCTTCATCACTTCCTCTAATTCTCATGTTTTTTCTTCAAACTAGTGGTTTTACCATAATACCGAGATGTGGGGTATTTTCTTTTTTCATAGAACTATTTCCCTACAATTATAGATCTTCCCCCACTTCTCTTAAAATGAGATATCATTCAAAAATGGTTCCACATATGGATTGAATACATACGAAGTGTTAGGTATGTACTTCCTCAATAATGAAACATGGAATACATCATGTACTTGAGACAGATACAGTTGGAGTGCTTTTCGATAGGCCACTTATTCAATGAAACCAATGATCTCAAAATGGCCAATTTACCTTGAATAAAGCTTTCCATTCTTCCGAAATCACATAAATATCTTCCATGATGATATACAGAGGAATAACATGCCTCCAACATCAAACTCTAGGTGTCATCAATTGTAATCAACATAGCTCTTTTGTCGACTATGAGTAACATTAATGTGTTTCTGGATGGTCTTAACCTTCTCCACCATTTCGTTGACCATTTCCGTGCATAAGAGTTTTCACTCTCCAACATCATCCCAACATTCCAATGTTCTACACATCTTCCCATAAAGATCTTCATAAGGAGACATTTGGATACTTGAGTGAAAATAGTTGTTGTAAGAGACCTCAACCATAGGATGATGTTGATCCCATCCTCCTTTGAAGTCCATTGATCATGCTCTAAACATGTCCTCAAGTGTTTATATTGTCTACTCAGATTGGGCATCAGTTTTAAGATAACAAGCCATAATGATGTTCAGATCAGTATTCAGAGAATGTTGGAGATTATTCAAGTATATTGAGGTGAATCTTGACTTGAAAGATATTTTTTATTTAAGAAGAAGGGATCAGAATAAGAAGAAAACCCTTCAATGTGGGAAAAACTCATGTAATACAAGAGCATCCCCTTGAACTACACTGACACATTCCAGAGGAAGAGAATAAAGACTATCAATGATCCTTAGAGACTCGCCCTGACTATCCAAACGATCTAGATAATTAGCTACAAAATTAGTCTCCCTCATAATATGATGGATCAGTCTTCCATGATGTGTTCCCATATTGCATCTTAAAATAAGATAAATCATCTCCCACAGAACCCCCTGACATCACTATAAGGCCTTGCCAAGGACCTCAGAGTCAGATTCAATCTCGGACACCTCCAATCCTCTTCTTCTACGAACCATCAAACCAGAATTAAGGGCCTGAACCTCCACACCCAGGGAGCTCCCCAGACCATAGTAAGCGCTGATGGAAATATAGATAGAGCCCCATAAATCCAGAATCACACCACCGCCCTTCATAACCCCTTACATATAAGACCCATAAATATTCATTTTCAATCCATTGTTTGGAGTATTCCGTCTCACCCAACAACTGCTTCCACTTTTCATTGAGCAGGGTCGATTGAGGGGGTTGTTCAGTTAAGCCGACACGACTCCCTCATAGAATAGAGAATCCAGTTTAATAATGAGTGACCTAAGCCTCATCTGGATAAACAAAAGGGATCATTTGGCTCCTAACCGAACCTAGTTTCAAGCCTCCAAAATAATCCAGTATATAGCTACAAGGATGATGGTTCTAACAATCCGCTCCATGTTTTTGTTATCAGTGCTGATAAACCATGACCTCAAGAATTCCTGAAGTGAGCGAGGTTCATTATCGGTGCATGGAGGATGGGAAAACATGTACCAAAGGTAATACTCCCATTGACTATGGAAACAAATGAGTTTTTGATTCAGCCTTTGGGTTATCATAGTAGTAACACCTAGACACCATGGAAATACCCCTCCTTTGAGTGTTTTTCCTCCATTGGAATAGCCTTATTTCTAATCCTCCAATGTAAGAAGTTCATCCTAAAAGAGATCACATTGCACCAAGCAACTGGCACCCACGCATCCTAAGTGGATTCCACCCGAAGAGTCCTTATGTAGCAGCGAGAGTTATATCTGCCTGAACTGGAAAACTTAAAACAACAATCATCCTGCTCGTCACTCATGACGATGCTTTCCAACATGTTCATCAGATGAGTATTCAAAGCCGAATAGACCAAACCATAAGACTCAATAGCTTTGATGAAGGATATACTAGGAGAAGGACAACTTGGGTATGCAAGTGCTTCCCCAGACCATTAAAAATCCTAGAAGTTAATATCCCCCCTACCAATGATCCATCTAGTATGGTTAGTGAGAGTTTCAATATGAGAGAGCATGTACCGTTCCAATACCATGGATCTATAAAGACCAAACACTACATTCCTACCATATCACGCCTTGAAGAACTTTTCCCACAACACCTCCCCTGATATGACTTCATAGGCGAGCCGATCTTGTAATCCAAGAATGGTATCTTGAATATCACGAAGACCCGGCCCTCCATCATCCACTGGTCAAACCCACAACTTCTAAGAAGCCCAGTGGCACCACCCTTCTAACTTTTCATCCCAAATAAAAGCAGTAATAATGTTTTCCATCATCCCAACTGATCCTTTCGGAGGATGGATGACAGAGAAAATATGCAGTGGAATGGAAGTGAGAACAAGGTTTATCAACATAATTCACCCTCAAAATAAAACAACTTGTTCTTATAA
The DNA here is from genome assembly GCA_963277665.1 of Viscum album. NCBI lineage: Eukaryota > Viridiplantae > Streptophyta > Magnoliopsida > Santalales > Viscaceae > Viscum > Viscum album. The sequence goes on from OY728156.1 coordinate 2,038,269,319, forward strand.
TTAAATATTATTCCCAGAATACGATCAAAAATCTCATTATAATGATGCTTTTTGATGTGACCATAAGAGATTGGCACTCCAAGGTAAGAGATTGGAAGTAGTTTCTGGTAGCAACCAAGGATCCCCTGAATATCCCTACACCTTCGGCTAGAACATCTACCAGAAATGAATACATAAATCTTTGAAGGATTAATGCATTGATCTCTGAGACGTCCTTAACTAGAAAGTAACCCCACTAGAAAATTAAAAGAATAGCACCTTCCATTTGTAAAAATCAGGATATCATCAGCAAACAGTAGATGATATATATTTACCGTGCTCTGCATACCATGGAAAGGTTTCAACCTGCCTTCCACCAAGCTATGCTTTATGTTCCTGGAAATAGTATCTAGATCAAGAACAAATATACATGCAGACAACAGATCCCCCTTACAAACACCCCATACATAATTGCAAAATCCAAATCTCTTCCCCATCAGAGAAAAAGAAAACCAAGGTGATGAATAATACCTGAAACAAATGTCACAAAATTTTTCCTAGAACCCAAAACCCCTCATGAAACACATGATGAAATTACATTCAACAATTTCAATGGATTTATGATTGTCAAAATGAATGATAATATTAGAACCCATAATTTTTCTGTTGATGTCATGCACAAGATCACTAGCAATGCCGACCGCCCCTGGATGCTTCTACCCTAAATGAAACCATGCTACTCTACTGAAACCAAACGTGGAAGGACCTTATTAATACTATTTTCAATGAAAGTGGCCAAAATTTTATAAGAAACCTTGTAGAGGAAAATAGAGTGATATTGACTAATAAGACTTGGTTTTTTGACCTTTGGGATAAGAACCAGCATGAAAGAACAAATCCCCTGATTAGAGAACCACTGCGAAAGAAATCCTGAACCGCCACAACCACCAGAGGGCCAACAACATTCCATTCCTCAGTGTAGAAGGATGCCGGAAAACCATTCGGGCTAGGGGAGCTATCTTGGGACATACTCGACACCACTTCTCTAACCTCATCCTCCACTAGAATAGAGGAAATAAGGTTGTTTTCCGAATCCTTCAACAGATGAGGAAGACAACCAAGGAAATATTCATTCTCAAGAGCATCCCTCTCGAAGCAAGAAAAAGTCTCCCCTGCCATAAGGCCCTCCATGTATTCCAAATCTATATTCCGAGTGATATACACATAAAACGTGAAGGATCCATTATCTAGCTTCAAATTAATCCTCGTGTTCTACCTCCCCTTAATGCAGGCATTAATGAAAGCATTATTGCTGTCTCTTTCCCTTAACCATCTAACCTGAGACCACTGCTTGAAGAGTGTTTAGATTTCAAGAATTTTCTCAGCCAGAACAATATGCTTTCCACATAGTATAACAAATGAATCCTCATCTGAAACATTCTGAAGAGACTCCCCACTCTATCAACATCATAATGAATGGTAATCACCCCATTCGAGACATCTGACTGAGAGATTAACCAGATTCTAATATCCCTCTTGAGGCATTTGGGATGGTTGACTGGACTGCCCCAGGATCTCCCTTCTTCCTCCTTAAACCATGAATTCTTTAAAAGACCCAAAAAATAATCATCACGGTGCCATACTAAAGAATAATGAAACATGGAACCAAAAACAACCTCATGTCTGATCTCAACAAGAATAGGTGCATGGTCGAAAAGTACATGAGCGAGATGGGTGACTGACTATTTTGAGAAAATATCCAAACCTTGAATGTTGGTGAGACAACGATCTAGATGGATCCATATTCAGTTCAAACCCTTACGATTATTGAAACAAGTAAATTTCAAACCCGAGAATCCCAGATCCAATAAACCAACATTCATCATAAACTTATGAAAGTCCAAAATACTACCATGGTTGGAGATGGAGCCGCCTCTTTTTTCAGAAACATCAGCAATAACATTGATGTCGCCTCCGACAACCTAAGGTAAGAGCCCTATTTGCCGGTTCTCCAGATGACTCCATAACTCCAACCTCTTTATAACATCTGTACTCACATAGATGAAGGAAAAAAAACCTCATACCCTACAGACAAGATCATTGTGTTGACACATTGAGTCGGGATGCTCACCAACCCAACAAAAATATTATTACTCTTTCATATTCAAATCTGAGTATTAAAAGATCCCACATGCAAAACATTTGAGAAGCCCATTTTCTTACCCAGCTAATTGGCTTTCTTAGGACCCTGATTTAGTTCCAGAATAACAACTACTGCCGACATAGACTTCCTGTCCTCAGACACCAAATAAGAATTCTTTGCTTCGGCCCCTAAGCCATGTGTGTTCCAAATGATGACAGACAACATTACAGAACACCCTTTTGGGCTTTGTAGTTTGAAGTAAGAGAAAGTAAAGAAGGAGAAAACAGACCTACCTCCTTAGCTTTAGAACATGATCGGTCTAGAGGTTCCAACATCATGGATATCCATTAACAGATAAAGAACCACATTTATGATGGAACCATCAAAATCATCCAAGAGTGTCAAATTTCTACCTAGAAAATAACTCAGAGGCTCTGCCCCTAGATCTCCATGCAACCATGAAACCAGCAACCACTGAACAGGGGCACTGGAGACCAAATCCTTCTCTAACCCTTTAGAAAGGGAACCCTCCTCCAATAGAACCTCCACGGAATGGGTAAGACTACTCCCCAGTGATTTCTGAAGCAATATGGGTGAAAGCTGGGTCGAAACACAACCCGACGACGGAGGAGGAGACAACGATTTTACCAGGTGACCCAAAAGGGAAACACAGACCTCTGACATGCTCTCCTTGCAATGACCCATAGGAGAATAAACTTGTCCGAACATTCCTGGTGACCAGAGGATCAAATGAGAGGGATCCGATGAAGGTTCCGACAAGAGACAAGACATGTCAGAAGCAGTCCCCCCCCACTACTTTCCTCTGTCGCACCACTAACATAAGCAAAATTCAAATTTTTAACCCCAATGGAAACTACCCCAGATTCCATCTCCTTCGAAGCGGGAGGGTCCTAACCCAAAACACCATGAAAACCCTAGTGAGATGGACCGGTGACCTCCCGTAGCCTCCTATAAGAGGTTTCCAAATGACCATGAAAACCACAAAGCACGTATAACCTTAGAAGATGATGGAAGAAAATCCTCTGTCACCTCTGAATCCATCGCTTGACTCAAGAATAATTCTCGAAGGTCTCTTCACATCAAGATCAATTTACACACAGATTCTAGGGTTGGATGCCGCTTGAATACACATCGTGTCACCATCCTCACAATGAAACAAACTAAGCGAGTCTCCCACTGCCTTTAGGATCTATGGATTTTGAAAGGGTATAGGAAGACCTAGGAAAGAAATCTAAACCGCGTCAGAGGAAGAATCATGACCAAAGTGGCAATCCCATGACCACCTCAAAAGGGAAAAATGCTAGGCCCCACACCTCCTAACCTTGCACAACCAATAAAACAAGAAATCCTCTCTTGAAGCTTGATGAATGAAAAAGGCCACCCTAGAATACTCAAAGACCACTGCCCAATGATAAAGTCCCCAAGAATCAACAAAGCTATGGAAGAAGCCCAGAGATAGATTATTGTGACCAAAGAGGGCCACCAGGGAAAGATCGTAGAAGCAATCCACCTCCCAAAGCTCATGAGATGAACTATCCACCACTGGAACCCCTTCCACCTGCCTAGGTGCTCTAAAATCCAAAGTAATCGGAGGAATGTGGGGTATGACCCCAACCACTGAGGAATAAACACTTCCAGCACCTGATGAGGAGGCCACAACCCATAGTATATCTCTGAAGGAAGCCTTCCGAGGAAGCCCATATTTAGCTCGCATCTCGAAAGCCGTCAGATCAGAAGGAAACACTACCAAGGGAGAAGATACACCAGATTCCAGAGTAGGGAAAATTCCAGACATCGCTCACCCAACATCAGGTGAATCTTGCATCTTGATAGGATATAATCAATTTTTGTACTCCATGTATCCTTTACACTTATCTGATTTATATCTGTGCTATTTGATCCATTGAGAAATCATCTTTAATATCAATGAAGTGCACAGTCTTTGTAAGATAGTACACAAAAATCGAGATATAATTATTTTTTTGGATGTCTTTAAATGTCTTTTGAAAATTACCATGGTGATGTTCTCCAATTTCTGTGTTTGTTTGGGAAATGGTTGAATCATCCCCTTAGACTTCTACCTCTCAGCCTTCACTTGAGGACATACCAGGAACATGGAAATATACTCAATGATCTCCTTCTTCATATTATCCCACTAATAATGTTCTCAGATATCTCGATTCATCTTTGTGTTTCTTGGGTGAATGGAGAAATTTGAACTATGTGCATCATCCAAATGTTCTTTCATAAAATCCGGATTTGATGGAACTGATAGTCATGACCAAAATCTCACAATTCCTTCTTCATTAACATTGAATTATGAGGATTTCCCATTTTTTGATAGTTTCCACTTTCTTTTAAATTCCCACATCATCCTTTTGAGCATCCTTTAACCTTTCAGAAGAGATGGTTGAAAAATTGTTTATGTAAGGATTGATGATGTTCCTTTCATTATGATTCCCAAGTCTACCTTCATCAAATCTATGAATATTGGATCCATTTCAATTTTCATCAATGATTAAATCGCTAGGCCATTTCTACTTACAGCATCTTCCACCTTGTTCTCTTTTCCATGGTGGTGTGGGATTGAGCAATCAAAGTCTTTGATCAGCTCTAACCATCTTCATGGGAAAAAGTTTAACTCTTTCGATGTTAATATATATGTTTTCATTTTTTGATCTATATATATTTCAAACTTCTCCCCAAAGAGGTAATGTTTCCATGATTTTAAAGCGAGGGTTACTGCAACCAACTCTAGATAATGTGTTTTATAATTTTTCTCATAAAAATTATATTACCTTGTATCATAGGAAATGAATCTTTTATTTTACATCAACACATATCCCATTACATTCTTCAAATAATCATTGAATTCTATATAATGTTCTCCACTTGTGGGTAGTGTGATCACGAGCACAATGAGAAGCCTCATTTTCAACTCTTTGAAGCTATCTTTTCATTACTAACTCAAAGATAACTTGACTCCCTTCCATGTTAGCTTTGTAATAGGGTTTGACAATCGTGATAAATTTATCACAAATCAGCAATAATATCCACCTAACCCGAGGAAGATATGGATATCCATTATTGATGTTGGCCTAAGCCATCCCTCAATTGCAGCTATCATGGAGGGATCCATAGATATACCATTTCTTGTGATTATATGACCCAAAAATGATTCCTCCTTCAACCAGAACTCACAGATGATGTATTTCGTATAGAGATTCTCCCTTTCAAGGTCTCTAGTATAGTTCTTGAATGCTTCTAATGCTCCTCATCAGTTTTTTAGTATATTATAATATTATCTATAAGAACTACCAAAAAATTTGTCTAGTTAATCTCTAAATACCATTTTAATAAATTCCATGATGATTTCTGGATCATTAGTTAGTCTAAAAGGAATTATTTTGAATTAATAGTGCATTTACCTTGTATGAAAATCTGTCTTGGGGATATCCCCCTTCTTCATCTTACTTTGTAATATCCCAACCCCATATCCACCTTGGAAAAGTATTGTGCTCCATGTAGCTAATCAAAATATTTATCAGCTTTTTGCATATGATACTTGTTCTTTGTCAAGATTTTTTTGAACTCATGATAATCAATGAAATGGTGCATTGACCCGTCCTTCTACTTGATGAAGAGGACTGGAGCACCCCATAGTGAAGCACTTGGGTGTATAAACCCTTTATCCAGATTCTCTTGTAGTGGTTTCTTTAGCTACTCAAGCTCTAAAATATCTATTTTATATAGATTCTTGGATATTGGAATCTCCCCAGGTATAAGATCAATCGATAATTCAACATCTCTTCTAGGAGGAAGATTTGAAAATTTCTCAGGAAACACTTCAACAAATTCCCTTACATTAGGAAAGTCTTAAAGTATGGTTTCTTCCATAGAGATGATCATCTGAGAAAGATATGCGTGTTCATAGGAATTTAATATCCACACTTGAGATGATGGTGATAGAGAATATTCATCCTTCTCCTTGCACGTGTACAGAATTGGGTGTCAATTTGACATATAGAGAGTGATTTCCCACTCAAGGTAATTTATGTTTTATCTATATAGGGAAATCCAATCCATGCCAATAATTGCATCAAATTCTCCCAGAGGGAGAGTGATGAGGTTTTCTCAGAATTTAAATCCAAAAATTATGATATGGGAGGAGATATATTAATAGGATGCAATGATTTCCCCATTTTCCATTCTCTCCATCTTCTATACTTGTTGGATTTGTTGTGGTTTTTTGATTGTTTTTCTATAATTTTGTCATATAAAAGAATGTGTTGAACAAGAATCAAAATGTAAGTTATCTATTATTGAATGAAAAAATAGCGTACCTATCACCACTTTTTTTTGGGGGGGGGGGGGGTATATTCGGTGGTAGTGATGGAAAAATCTCTCCCTTTCTGCATTGGAGGTTGTTGATTTCCTCAAAAAACCCTTGTTTTAGGGAACTAGATTGCAATGAACCTATCATCATTGAAATTAATGCAATGAACAATGCATTGAGGGTCTAATGGAGCATTCTTATCCTTCGTCACAGTAACAGGATTTCTTTCTAATAGTTAACGGCCAGTTTCCCTTATCTTATGCACCTAAAGCATTTCCTCACCCCCATTCTGGAAATTTCCAGGGTGCTTCTTTCTGCACATTTGGAAAGTGGGGTGTTGGAATTTCTTAGCACTGTTGGATTTATCCATCATACTAATAGAATTAAATTCCATATTCCTCATTATATCTCCAAGATACCCTTATGATTATCGGATCTCCATTTCGACATTGAGGGCACAATAGAACATTTCTTTATATCTATCAATGATGGGGATCGCCGGGGATTTTTGTAGCCTAGGTTTTACTCCACCAAAGAACTAGACAACCATGAATTTGGGGGTAATTAAAATATTTGTTTCATATCACACAATTCATGTGAGGTTTTCCTCATACACTCCAATGGATTAGTCATCTTTTTTCTTGAGGGAAAGGATGTCCCTTTCCACCTTATGTCAGAGGGTGGGAGGAAAATATTTTTTCCAAAAATATTTCTAGAAATCCTTCCATCCCAACACCTCGATCTCCTCCTAAGGATTAATATTTTTTATCAATTTCCACCATTGATCAGCTTCACCTTCTAAATGATAAGCATCCAGAAGAACCTTCTCTTGTTTAGAACATTGAAAATTGGAGAATATCATTTTAATTGAGTTGATCAATTGCACGGTGATTAGTGGATCAGATGATCCATTAAAAGTAGAAGGCCTTTGTCTCATTATGCTCTCTATTATGGAATGTTCTTTCATATGAGGGGGGGTGGACGTTTTTCATGACCCATGTTTCTATTCAAATAATGAGTTAACTGAAAGAGTACCATGAACAATTTTGATATTCCCTCTCCCATTGGATTGGGAATCTCATTAGAACCGTCATAACATTTATCTTTACTTCGGTTCTTATCCAAAGTCATCATATTACCAGGCAGTGGCTAGAATAAATGAAATTTTAAGAGTAAAAGATAAAGTGGAATGCAATGAAAAAAATGGATAACATATAAATTACATTTATTTCCTTGACTTACGAGTATATAGGATTCAATCTATCTCATCCATAATATAATTCCTAACATATATTCATAGGGGAATTTTTATAATTCTCTTAATAATGGTTTATACTAATGTTATGAAATAAAAAAAGAATATCCCCTAGGAGTGACTTAACCAAGAGTGCAGCAAGGCCTGTTGTCGTGCACTAGTTCTGGTTCAAGTCTATCTCAAAGTATTGTTTTCATGTTTTACCACTATATACATTTGTGCCAAATCCACCTCTACATGTTTGTATCCAGACAAGAATTTATTTTCTTGATAAACCCCTTACTCTAAACTCATTAATATTTAGGTATTTTTTTATTATTCTTATCCATATCCCTAAGACTTTCACTATGGTTTTCTAATCATAATCCCAAAAATAACAAAACATATCCTTTGCTACCAAGTATAACAATAATAATCTATATTACACAAATAAAAATGATTTATTACATAATCATGCACTAAAGACAACTCTGATGATTGAGAGGTACTATTTATTGGGAAATTAGGATCATTACATAACAACTAAGAACATAAAACACAACATCTTTATTGAAAAATTATTTTACATGACCACAACATTCCTTCGTACTTACCATTGCATGAGATAACATAAGTACACTCATTAGAAAAGGGTGAGATATAAAGTACAGTAAGAAGTAAAAAATGGAATAAAATGAAGAATATATTACATGTTAGACAATAGGCATATCAATTTATTACATGAGAAACATGTACATAAAGGCGTGACTTAGCATGATTATCATAACACGGAAATGTGGCAGCAAAATTTAACATGATACTAGCCTGAGCCATGACTCATTGCACATGGAGCATGAGTAAACCCTCATTTCACTTGAAGTAGCATGAGTAAATTCTAATTGTGCCGGACGTATCGTGATACTAATCTTCACCAAATGCATTGGAGAGCTATCATGGCTCACCCTTCATAGTCATTTCACATCATGCATAAATGTGCCACATAGATCATACTACATGGATTCATTAGAAATCATAATATATTCCATGAATAAGATATGAGGAATATATAATTTTAATTCCTCCATGAACAAGTGAACATTCATAAAGGTGAATACCCTTGATAGAAAAAAGGGTGTGGTATTCACTTACACAATGATTTTGTCATGGAAATTTTGGCGTTACTTCGACAGCACAACAACGTCAATAAAAATTGTAAAATGGGTTGATGAGAGATAAAGCCAATCAATAAAAATTTATACATTGAATGGACAGTAATGGGTTCATGTAACATAATATCCCAACATATGTGATGGAATGTAGATGCATAATATAAAAATATTTCCATAATGTAAATAAGGAGAGAGAAATTCCTTATAGAGTTTTGGCATGGAAACCGGTGTACATGGGAGGAACTAATGAGAGAGGAAGAGGTATATCACCATTCAATCACAAGGAGGGAATTATTGGTGATGTTTTAAATCATACCCCAACATTTTTAATTGAAAATAAAATGGTATAATAACACAACAAAATTTCAAAACAAAATGAGAATGGATGAAATCCCTTACATAGAAGTGTGATCCCAATGGTTTGGGAGGGGCTTGAGAGATTTTTTTAGGGATCTTGGGGCACCCTGGTAGGATTATAGAGAGAGGAGGTAAATATTTGGTTGAGATATAAAGTTTTTTAGTGGTGAGGAATTGGAGTTTGAGTGTGTTAATATAGGAAAGGAGAGAAAATTCATTATTATTTAGGATTTGGACACTACAAATTAATCTAATCAAAACCTCAAAGAAAACCATGTTTTTTCCCATGGTTTTCTTCCAATGGGGGGTGGAAAACATTCTTATATAAGTTCAATGGATGAAATAATTGAAATATTAGGCTTTATTATGTGGAGGTGGGTCTCACGTTCAAGGAAAAAAATTTAAAGAGTTAAAATATTTTATAAATCTTAGAGGATCCACTAAGGTACCATAAAATTAATTAAAATTTTATTAAATCACATTATTTTAAAGATAAAACATATTTTGGATGAAACTATTTTTTATATTATTTTATTACATCACTATCCAGTCATTATGATGTTATAGAACACATTATATATTTAAATGGTTTTTAATTTTTACCCAAATATTCGACTCTCTCAGAAAATTATGAAAAATTCACCATTAGGTAATTTTGACATCCTAAATCCAAGAATTATATTTATTTTATCTATATAATTTTATGAATATGTGAATTTTCCTTTTTAAAATAAAAACTGACATTTAGTGAAAATTATTGGGTTTTGACAAAAATAGTTTTCTAACCTTAATAAAAATATCATTTCTGTTCATAAAAAATTATACAATCATTTAAAAATTAATTTATTAACAATATTTTATTAAAATATTATTTAATTAAAAAGTCCATTAATTCATAAAAATGGATTTCTTAATTGAATATTAACTAAAAATATCAAGTATGATTTAAAATCCATTTACAAAGTAACAACTATAAAATTAATGTATATTATTTATTATATACAAAATTAATTCCACTAATCATAGTGCTTGGGTATTATTATATAACCACTTATAACACCCACATAATACCTAAGGGTATGGTGTGTGATGGTGATATACTCTTGGGGTGACTCGAATAACATCGCTCGAGTGGTAATCTCAATTAACATCATCTTCTCCCATAGGCGGTTCCATTCATGATTAATGTGTTGAAGCTCGGCTTGGGCTTGGTCAAGAGTGAATCGCAGTTACACTACCTCCATTACAAGCTCTAACAAATGTGTTTCAAATAGAAAAATTCTATTGTATGATTATATCTCTTTTTCTGTCAGAGAAAATTGGATTTGATAAGGCCTTATATTTATTCTAATAATGTGATCACTGTCAACGTCTATATTAGCAATGGTAATAATTATTAACGGTATTTTAAAATCCTTAACACAAAACCAAGGAATTAAATATGGTTTATATAACTATTTTACCTAATAATAAATTTAATTATATCAATGTTAATTTTCATTAATAAAAGTTTGAGTCGTTACATGTTGGGTGTGTCACAATTTATAGGTCATTAATGGATAATTCAAGAAAGTATTTGTCCCGTCCATATTTATAGAAGATTATATCTAAAAACTTTGATAGGAACAGAAATTTAAAACTAAATTCAATTGTAATTGTGTAAATATGTGGTTAATTCAGATATTTAATGAAATACACATTGAGTAAATTGGTTAGTGACACATATATGCAACCTACTTGATGAGATATTGAGAAAAGGGATTATATTACATAGTCATCATTCATATGTGGTTGTCATAATTATGACATTAATATTTTCCAATCAGGTTAATTTATTCATTGATAGATAGTAATCTTGTACTGTAGGCAATCCTTCCAAATTCCAATGATAAAGAATCCTGAAGGGTCAAACACCATGTGTTTCCTATTATCTCAATTAAATTTGATTTGAATTTCCATAATTGATAAATATTATTCTCTGGACTTAGGGATAAATTCATTCCCATTTTATTCATCATAAATATTTATTGGTGAATGAAATATTTAAATTTTATATTCGTTTGGGTGCTCAATGAATGAATGTGTATTTTTAAATGACTATGATTGTGTTTGGTAATAAATAACAATTAAAAAGCTGTATATATAATATTTTTTATTGCATGAGTATGTGTGTGACAAAAAATATTATTATTATTATTATTAAGGCGAATGAGGTTTACTAAAAGTTATTATAGTATTTATGGTCTTACATTCAATTAAGTAATTATTTTAATTGAACCATGGGTCTATAAATAAATGGTTATGTTCATTTTATAGAGTGATTCAAACATCGATTGGTGAAATAAAAATAGATAATTGTTGTGCACAACGAAGTCCCTCTTCAATCCTCATTCTCTCTACCTATTAAGAATAAGAAGCAAAATATATATTTCTTCAAAACTGAAGGATAATAGATCAACACAAACAATGCTAGGCAATCGATTCTCCATTCTAGCACCAGGAGATAGATTGGTGTTTCTTGGAGATCAAAAGAGCATGTGTTTATCATCATTGGAGAGATTCTATCAACAAATCCTAATAGTGTAATGCAATAAAACAAAAATGGCCTTTTTTCTGATCAAAGTCATCAAAAAATAAATATCCTAATCCCATGTATTTTTTTCTTTGGATATTAAGGAAATAAATTTGATAGGAAAAATCTGCACACTTGTTTTTAAAAAACTCGAATATTAAAATAAATTTCAATATATCACCTACAACCACATGCTTCCACTATACCTAGAACCAACACAAGATTTAAATCTCCCATGATTCAACATCAATCTATATTTTTCTCACAATAAGGTGACCACAATCTTACAACCCATGTTCATGATAAGATTGCATTTAAACTCGATTTCCAGAATTGTCTCACCAATATGGTATAAAACACTCTCTAAAATATATCTTCTAGCCAAGAACACATAGTTAGGGAAAATAAATATGTAAATATACTAGAAGAATAGTTTTTTACTTTTATGGGATTTTAATTTAAACATATACCTCTATAATTGAAAACATTTGGTGTCTCTATGTGTTGAGATATTCCCAAAACAAGAGCATATAGAGTAGCATCCCATACTCTTGAATTTCAAACACAACATGTTAGATACCACACCAAGAATCACTAGAACTACAAGCTTTTACTTTTTGTAATGATTACTAAGAAAAATATTCAATTTTATAAAATCCCATCAACAAATTTCATCAACCATATAGTCCCACACTAAATCATATCTAATACATAGTGTTTCAAATTAAGTTGTTTTCTTACCTTCCAAAGTAGTAAAAAATGGATCCCTCCAAATGTAAACCTTATTTCTACTAGAAATTCTCTACTAACGACCATGGTTTAAGATATATTTGGATAACCAAACACTTATCATGAAAAATATCATCTATGTTACCAAAATAGAGGATAAACTGTCATTAAAGGGGAAGTTATTATCTTCAAACACCATTGCACACAAAAAATTTAGTTCCTATAATAACAGATATCTTCTCTTATCTATGAAGTGAATTAATGAAAAAAATTAAGACCTTTAATCCTGTAATATAGAAAATCATGATCCACCTATTTAATAAGAACCTCAGTTTCATCCCTAGAAAAATTCTTTCCTAACCACCCTTGGATTGGACTATGTTCCAAATCCATGATGAAAGTGAAGAATTCTATTTTAGAGTTCCCAAAGATCATCAAGAGACCAAAATATTTTTTGATTCATCATGATCTTAATGCTTCACATACTGAGGATAGTGTCTCTATTCCCATCCTACAAACCACTAATGAAATAAATCTCTTATATGGAAAAGTTGATATGTTGAACCAAATAATTGAAAAAATATTATACTGTTTTTAGAACGTCTTAACATTTACGAGGGGTTTGTAATTGAAAAATAAGAAAATTATTGACAAAAAATAAGTGATTAATGTGAATATTAAAATGAATACCCTCATCCCTATTAATGGTTCAACACACTAATTACTTTGTTAAGCGGTAAAAAATAAAATCCACAATAATGCAAAATAAAATGGATAAAGAGGGTCTCCCTATTGTAAACTTCTAGTCTATTTTATGTTCTTTGTGAAGAAACAATTAACCTTGATACTAAAACAAATTTTATTAACATAGTTCATAATCAAAATCATCTATTTTAGAGAAATTCCCAATTTCCACATTACCTATTCCATGAGAGACCATTTAACCTTATCATAAGGTTTTATCAAATCCAATTTTATGGCCAAAATACCCCTCTTAGAGGTAGTTCAAGTTTTAATAAAATGGAAAATCTTATGAGAAAATATAGCACTATTGATGATGAGTCTATTGGGAGAAAAATTACTATGCATCATAGATATAATATTAGGGAGGAACAGACTCATCCAAAGGGGTAATATTTTTAAGAAGATATTGTAAACCACATTCCAAAATATAATAGGTATGAAATCAGTGAATTTCATTGGTTGTGAGATTTTTGGGATCAGAGAGATAATAATTTCACATTCCCTTTCCATCCCAAAGGATCCTTCTTATATACCCCATTCTATGCTGATTATATAAGGTCCCAAAATATATTAGAACTGTTTGAATAATAAGGAATAAAACCATTTGATTTGTGAGCCTTTTTTGAGAAGCATTTTTTTCAATGAAGATACTATTTCCTCCCAGATATGTTTGAATCACATTCCCAAATCATAGACATAGTGAATGTTGGATAAATATAACTCAAAAGGTCCCTTGAGGAGAAACCACCTTCAGAGATGAAACTTTTTTATCAAAATGGAGAAAATAAGATCCTTAATCTTTGGCCCATCAAAATTTTATCTTCCATTCAGATCATCCAATTTGGAAACGAAGTTATTTATTATTCAAGATAAATAATTTTTATGATATTAGTTGGTATTATGATCACCCAACATCATGAAATCCTCCCAGGATCTAATAAACCAAAAGATCCCTTTGTCTCTCAAAGCCTCATCCAATTTCTTCGCCAAAGAAACTACCTCATTCAAGGTGATTTTAGAAAATGGTTTCATGTAGAATATCCCTATATGTTCCTCTAATTTGGAAATCCTTTGATCTAAGTTCCTATAAAATTGATGGATCTAGTGTTGTGGAAAAGTATTCACCCTTATGGTCTTATCCTAGACCTAGAATTATGAGGAATTCTATAAATCATTGAAAAAAATCCCTATTTCTATTATCATATAGCAACATACTTACAAGTATGAATCCTCCCATTGAAATTTATTAGTGGGTAACCACCAAAGACATGAGGCAAATAAGGTTGTGTTTAGACGAAAGTGGAGGGGATACCTTTTACCAATGGAATTGCGACATCTAATCCCTTGAAGCCACATCCCAACAAGGAATATAAAAAAATGATGATCTATTTTGGTTCTAGATGTTTGAAGATCAAATGGTATATGTTATTTGGAGAGAATATAACCATTGATTCTTCCAAATCCTCTCTCAATGTGATACAATGACCACTACAATGGATTTACCCTCCATCCAAGAAGTCGTTATGAATGCTAACTTTCAATGCAATCTCACTCATGTACTTATTTTCTAACATTTTATCATATAAAATGACCATATTAGGAATATACCTGTAGCTCAAATGATAGATAATATGAACTAAACAATGGGTTCCATGACCTTGACAGTTCCAGAACAAGAGTTTCATGGCGCCAGATAGAGCTGTTAAATGCCAACCTCCACCCCTAAAAGTTCATTCGATGCATCACCCTCTAACATCCATGAACATTTCGGGGATCCAGAAGGAAATTCTTCTTCCAACCTTCCATGAAGTTTTTTTACTACAAATATTATTTCATACATTCAAAATATTATTACCATTCTTAATTCTCCTCTTCCAAGTTGTTTGATATTTTTATAGTAGGAATCATTCTAGATGGAGGCACTTCCTGATCAAGAATATCAAGCCTCGTGATTGGAAATCATGGTATTGACTCCTCCCATAACATATTGGTAACAAAAACCCCCCTTATAGGTAATATTATACCCCAGTATGTGTGTTCCTCTATTACCACTTGTATATCTATGTAATAGTTAAATTGTTGTTGGTTGGCAAATAGACTTATATTTCAGTGCAATAATCCATTATGCACGTTCTGTCTGGAGGTTAATTGGTATGTCAAAGAATTGTTCAAAACCAAAGCATCATAGTAATTGTAATATCATGTTCTATCATCCACAAACCCATTGAAAATATGTTCATGATATGAAGTAATTAAAACATTAAATGGAGATCAGGCATCAAAATTTTGACAACCTTAGATGCTGAGGTTTTGTGGTCTGATTTCCTATTAAGATTTTCTGTCATCTTCCATTTTCAACCACCTATGTTTTTTTCTATATAGTGGTTTCTCCTGAATCCGTGGGCTATATTTCAATGTAATATACCCACCTAGATTAGGTTTTTTTTCATTCCACATAACATTACCCCATGACCAATGAGGCTGTAGAAAAACGAAAAGGAGGGAAGTTCTTTCAAATTTAAAAGACACCCATATATTAGAGTATGACTATTTCCATAATGAACCCCCATAAGAGATTTTGTTATGTCCACTATAGACCTAATTCAATCATTAGGTCCCCATTGAATCATATCTGAAACATCCCCTTCCATAAACTCCCTAGTAGTAGTCAAATTCACCCCCATAACATTCTCATTCCTTCTAGTAAATGGGATTTCATTCACTCGTATCATCAAAAGGGAATGAGTTAAATAAATCTCAATGATATTATATCTATAGAAATTATTATGATCATAAAAAGGTGAATATAAAAGTACAAAAAAATTATATTCATCTTATGAATCGTATCATAATCTTTGAAAAATAAAAATACAATAATCCCAGATTTGATTTCAGTAATATAAACTCACTATTTCAATATCTGTATTGATTGTAGCATATTTCTCTTGGAGTTCATGTTATATGATATATTATATGTGAATTTCCACCACTAATATAAGAGAGATAATATTACTTATATTTTGGTCTTATATAATGCCAACATGGAATATGGAATTTTCCTGGACAGTTAGAGAGATATTTACCGAATATTTCAATATGTCCTATTATATATAAGTTAAGAAATGGATGAGATATCTATAACAAAATCCTAGGATATTCTTAAGGGATAAAACTTTGATTAGAAGACCATAAGAACTCCAAAAAGCCTAATATTACAGACTAATATATCTCATACGTGTAAAAACATTTCAATGTGATGTACAAGAAACCCTATGAACCCACCTCTTAGTGATGAGAGAAAAAAACATTAATATTGCATAAACATAATCATAACAAACATATGAATAACATACATTCCTCAAATATTCATTTATCACCATTAGAAAAATGATATATTTATTTGTCCAAATATTATCCTCTCTCATTCACTATGTCCATCAATATAATAGTCCTATCCTATTACATACAATATGATTAGTCCATGAAATCACCATTTGAGCAATCTAAAAGAAAGAAACAAAGAAACACAAAAAAAATGATCAAAAAAAAAATAACATTTAGAGTATATTCCTAGATAGTATTGAACTATTATATGGAAAAAACCCCATAATCGATTATGAATCTAATCTAAAGAGTGTCATGATTAATATGACCATCTAGAATCAACCACCCACCAGCATCCATTATCCACTTCTTTCAATAAAAATAAAACATTTAAGAAAAATTAATACAGAATGTTATAGAACCGCAAAATAGAACAAATAATAAATACGCAAAAAATCATGACAATCCATTCAAGTGTAACATGGTTTTTCTATTAAATTATTATTATTACATGTTAATAACATAGTAAAATTTCAGAAAACATTCAAAATTACATCATATCATTTCTTTTGTCTAGTTATTGATGAAGAATTGTAAAATGAGAAAGAAATAATTATTCAATTAAGGGATTATTTCACTATAGGTTAAATGAGATGAAATTATGACATGTGGGAAGAATTATTTTTCATTATGGAGAATTATTATTTGATAATATAGTTATTAGTTATCCAATAAATATTTTGATTTGGGATATGGAATATTTTACATCCTCCTCCCTTAGTGTTGTAGATGAAATATCATATTTTGGGTGTTAATTTGTGAGGATATTCTACATATAAAATTGGGAGAGTGTTTGAAATACTTTTTAGAGTGAAATCTATCTACCTTTCCCATGGTTTATTACACTATTATTTTTTGGGGTTTTCCATGTTAGATCCCAATGTTATTTCATTTTCTCTCTCGTAATATTTTTATACTTATCCTAAAATATGGTATCACAACAAGGATTTTGGATTAATGATGGTAAAAAATGAGATAAATACCCTTAATAGAAATGAGGTTATCCAAAAAGGATAAGGGTGGTGTAAAAGCATGAGATAGGGATTACCCAACTTGTCTTTTTATCGTAATCAATGATTAATCTGAAATTTACATAGGTGATAAAATCTATAGTCCAATAAATTGAATATAAGATTTAATTAATGATATAACATTGAATCCAAGTGTAGGATCATCACATATTATTTCTAGTTAATTTAAATAATTAAATAATTACCTTTTTATGAATGGATTCTTCATCAATGAATATGGAAACATCACTAAGTTGTACCATCATTGAATTGTAGGAATCAAGATTGAATTACTAGAAGGTGAGATACACACGTGTTCCATGAGCCTCTAATCATTATCATAGGAATCTCTGGCTACATGCACTGTAGATCACTACACGTGCATTGTTCTCCTTTGATTTCCCCATGAATATCTCCATGGAAGGGTTATCTTTGATCAATCTGGGAATAAGAGTGGCGATTGATGAGGATACATCACTATTAACTAGATTATTATTATATAGGTATCTCTATAGGGATTCCAGTGAATTCTCTCTAAATTTCATTGTGAAGAAAAAATGAAAAAGAAAAACTTTTAAGAAATAATATTATTGGGTTTATATTCTAATAGGGTTAGAAAATATTAGTTGTTCATGCACCCTTATTTCATTTCCTAATCCCTCTGGAACCCCATATCTAAAATTAAAATACTATTATTTTATATTAACATGATCCAAGATCGAAAATTATATCAAATATAATTTATTCAATTAATATTCAATATATATTATTTTTTAGTGCACTTTAAAACCCGGTCTACCATTCTTAAACAATATTAATGTATCCTTGAATAATGAATATTTTTTTATTAAACTAATATCACTATATTATTTTACAATAAATGAATAAATATTATATTCTCTAAATATTAATTAAATATTTATTAAATATTCTGATCATAAAACATTCACTCGAATAACTTGTGAAAAAATATATGTGATCATAAAAACATGAATAATTATTAAACTACATGTGGGAATAATATTTATTATAATTATTAAATATTAAATAATATTATTATTTAGTTAAGGTTTTGGATACACTTAGTCTGTATCCCTCTTGTACTCTTTCTCAGTGGCATTAAAAAGAGGTTCCCAAAGTCAAAATCTAGAATCTAACAACACCCCAAGGAACCCATAAAGAATGAAGTTATTATCTCAGTGATTTAAAACCTCATATAGATTCTTACTATATAATATAATAACATTATCATGATATCTATAATCAAGAGGTTTTCCTACTGGTACTGTCAATAAATATGATTTATGTATATTTCATTGAATTTATGAAAATTGAACATTACTATAGAACACCACGGACATGGATTTATTTAGTTTCTATTATTTCCATTAAAAGTCCTGAGATATAAACTTATGTTTAAGAACAAAGTGGAAAATCCTTCCTCACATTATTCAATAATACAATATTACTCGTGACACACCCAATGTATCTTACTTCACCGTGAATATATGACATCACAATTTTCATCAATACATCAATGCAAACAACTAATAATATCCATTAGGAATAATATTAAAGTCTATGGACCAATACATATTTACACATATCTTAACATCCAATGAAATATATAAATGTTCATTTCCTACCATCAGGTCTCAATCTTATAATTTCCTTCAATGGAAATTACCAAGGGTGTAAACCATGAGAAGGTGCATCAATGCCCTATGAGTATCCACCTGTGAAATCATGTATCGTATGTAACCTCCTAGAAATTTTAATAATAACAAGTTATTTTTTCAGTAAATTAAATTAAATTAATGGAATTATGTTTGAAGATTAAATATGTGAAATTAAATAATCATATCTAAACAGTAGTACGATAAATAGAATTACATTATCATATTTATTTAAAATAATAAAATACCTTTATAATTTATGGTGATATTTATACCATTATACTTTTAATATAATAATATTTTTAAAGTAATAAAAATTTTCACGAATAAAAATTTAATTTTAATAAATATTCAAAAATTATAACATATAGGTATATATTTTATTATGTAGTTTATATCAATCCTTTATAAATATTAACTGTTTAGTATAATAATTTTTATTTGTATGCATAAATTCATATGAATCATCCTAGAATGAAAATTATCAAATGTAATATATTTTATGTAAAATATTAATAAATAATATTTGAGTTGCATTAATAATGAAATGCTGATAAAATTTCATAAACCTAAAAGAGATAATTTATAACATACATAAATTGATTTTCATTCAAAATTATGAATTATTGGGAACATATTAAAAAATAAATGCCTTATTTTGAATTATAAAATTTATAATATATATATATATATGATAATAATTAAATTTTTATGAATATTAAAGATACTAAATTAAATAAATAATATCCATATAACTATTCCAGAAAAATAGAACTTTTGTATTTTTTCGATATATATATATATATATAATATATATACATATTATATTATAAAAAATGATACATATAAAAGTTGGGAAAAATTGAAATAAAATGGTAATGCAGAAAAACAATTGAATATGGGAGTCGGGTAAAGGATTCATGATAATGGAGGTAGAGGTCAGGAGAGAACTGAGAATCATTTCTTTGAGAGTCATGGATGAAGCCGATGATAGAGTCAGATGAAGGCCTCAAAATCAGAAATCAGATGTAGGCCAAGCGCACAGTGAGAGTTCAACTAGCAGACGAACCTCGAGTACAAAATTAAGTTAGAAGCCTTTGCGATTGAGGTAGAGGCCTCTGATGAACATTTCCAATTGGGTTTGAGTGACAATAAGGGTTTGAACTCAAATATGTGGTTCAAGATATTCAAGGTAGTTCAATCATGTTTTAGTTATCTAAATATCATTTGTATATTTTCTTTTAGTTATATTAAATATAAAATCAATATCTTGTTTTTTATCCGATGTCGATGTCCTCCTATTTCATATTTTTCATATCTGTAGTTTTTTTAATTTTTTTAACTAAATCTTATTCTAGATTCATTCTGAAATACTAATTTGTCTTATTGCTATTTTTTTATCTCCTATGTTTATCACTCTTTTTATATTCATCGAACATTCAGTATTTTAAAATAATGTAATTAAGATCTAAAATTTTTGATTTTCTATTATGTCGGTGTTTTCATATTATAAAATGACAGTTTCAAATTTATTAAGGACACAAACCTGTTTCAATTCACAAATTAATTTTTTTTTGGATAATCCATTTGAACATAACTATTTCTATTATTGTAAAATCATATGATCTAATCTGATCAACTAGAACTAGAAATTTATTTATGAAATAGAACTCTTAGCAAGTTGAAATAAAATAGACATACTTTTTTTGGACTTCAAGAGTATAAATAATGGTATGTGGGATATGAAAAGGGCTAGTAGGAGGAGAAAAATCGAAGTGTCAAAGCCCTATTTTCATTCCTTTTAGTGTTTTTCTATTGTGAAAAATAGTGAGAAATTATTGTTCTATCTTTCTTCACAAGTTTATAGTTGAATTCCATGTTCATGGTACTAGATATCCTACACACCCACCCTGGAGACAAGAAAAATATAACTTATGGAACTTTCCGGTAAGGGATATACTAATATTTATTCTTATTGAAAAATTTATTTTTATTATGGTAATTGTATTAATTATATTTTTCTATTTAATTTCATATTATAATTTTACATTGGTAAGGGAAAATTATTTACTTTCAAACAATTATTTATCTAAAAATTTACTCCAATAATTGTGTAATTAAATTTATTTCCAGTGTTGGTTTTTAAATTTTTATTATGATTATACAAGTGGTTTTCACTATGAATATATGAATATCAAGTATACATACATATATATATATGAGTATTATTTCCAAACATCAAGAATGTTTGAATCAAAATTTAAATAGTTCAATTGCATGTTTTATACTTGTATGAATTCCTTGTATATATTTTTCATTCATGAATTAAATATATGGGTATGTAAATTGTTTTTTAATTTTATATTCAATTCTTATGTTTATACTTGATATATTTTTATAAATATTGAAGTGGTATTTTTCAGACACAGTGATTATATCATGGTTGTATGATACATGTGTACATATTATACAAACATAATAAAATGACTTATTCAACATTCAAATTCCACTTCTAATTATGTGTATATATATATACATAAAGTTATGATATTAAAAATTTAGGTATATATATATATATCCATTAACGGGATGAATGTAAAATTTAAGGACGACTTTGATAATTTTATGTGTGGCACTTAAATATCTATTGATTAAGATTATTTTTAAGAAGTCAAAAATATATGTTTCTATTGTTATTATTTTATACATTCATGGCATTATTTCATGCATAAAAACTATTAAAAATATTTATTTTATGTTTTTATTGAATATTGAACTTTCCAAATGGGTGAAGTTATAACATAATGTAAATATATATTTCATGCAAGTTTCGGTAGATGGAAATTTATATAAAGGCTTAGTTGAATGGTTTTTGATTATAACCAAACTCGCAAGTAATATGAAATGGAAGTTAACATATTTATGTATATACATATTTATATATATGTATGTCTAAATGTGTATTTTAATGCAGTGACATGTTTTCTAAATCAAAAATTCCAATGAACGTATATACATGTACTACAAGATTAACATGTTTTCATAAAATCCAGAAATTAAACCTTGTACATATGGTTGGGAATTTGGGAGTGAACTTGTCCCTCAATATGTGGGTAGGACCAAGATGGATTTCAAATTTTCATGTTTCCATAGTTTTTTTCCAAAATTTTGTGCTACGATTTCTAAAAATCGCTTGATTGTATTTAAGAAAATCTATGAAAGTAATTTCAATAGTGGTAAATTATTTTAAATGCAGTTAATTTCAATTAAGATTTAAAAAGGTATTTCAAAAATTATTATAATTCTCTTATTTAACAAATATTTCCCAAATTTATTTTTAGAGAATGATATCTGAAATAGTATTTCAACTATTTTAAAACCCCTTACTGGGAAATTAATTGCTCATCCTGCTATTTTAAATTTTTTTCAGGGGAATCATAGATTCTCTATATTGGGCATCGATTCTTTAACAGTTAGCGTGCAAAAGAAAATTAGAATAATCTATTTAAATTTTTTTCAACTATGAAAAATGAAGGGTTTTTATAATCCACTAGAACATCATCCAGTAAAATTTGGTTTTTCATAATGTTTTGTGTAATTGTTCAAATTTATTTTTCTAAAAAAAACAAAACCGCATTTTCGATAACTGATCTTATTAGAATGGGTTTAAAGCATTATAATTTTTATAAGAGGTAATTTCATTAACAAATTAGAGATTAGATGTTTTCTTTTGAGTAAAACAAAAATACTACATTTTAGAAATTTTCTTTTTATGTCCCCTTACAATTCTAGTAGTTCTAATTTTAAAGATAGATATTTAGAATTTTCTGTAGTCCGATGAAAGAATTGTGAGTGTGTAATTCATTTAATAGGGGAGAATGTATCATTCCAGAAATATTAAATAATAATAAGTTATTTATTCCATAAATTAAATTAAAAAATATTTTTATTTAAATGTTCAAATTAAATATGTGAAATTAAATAAAAATATCTAAACATAACCATTAGAAATAAAATTACTTTGTAATATTTTTTTAAAATAATATAATACCTTAATAGTTGATATTAATATTTCAACAATTATGATTTTAATATAATAGTGTTTTCAAAGAAATAATTATTTTCAAGAAATAGAAATTTTATTTTATAAAATATTCAAAAATTATAAACATTTATCAAAATATTTTATAATGTAGTTTATTTCAAACCATCAAAAATATATAAAATTTAGTAAAATAAAAATTTTTTATACATAAAATCATATGAAACATCGTAAAAATAAAATTATTAAAGGTGATATATTTTATGTAAAAAAATAATTAATAAAATTTGAGTAGCTATAACAATGAATATCTAATAATATTTCTTAAACATAAAATGGATAATTAATTTCAAATATAAATTGATTTTCATTCAAAATTATCAATTATATAATAATTAGTAATAAATAAAATCATTATTTTAAGCTATAAAATTTATAATATATATATTTAGTTATTTATAATGATCAATTTATGAATACTAAATATATTAAATTAAATAAATAATATGAGTATTAGTATTTTTTTAAAGATACAATTTCCTATTGTTTATATATATATATATATGATGATATATATATATATATATATTAGTATAAAAAATGACACATATAAAGGTGATATAAAAAAATGAAATGAAATATTAGAGGAGAAAATATGAATAAGAGATTTTAGTTTTAGTTTCATGAGAATGAAGGTTGAGGTCGGGAGAGAACCAATCATCATTTCTTCGTGAGTCAAGGATAAAGTCATGGTTAGAGTCAGATAAATTCATTAACATTATAAATGAGACACAGGAAAATCATGTTGTAAGGATTCGACCGTTAGATGAATCCCAAGTACAAAATAGTGTCTGATGCCTTTTCGGGAGAGATAGAGGCCTTTGAAGAAATTCGCTAGTTAGTTCTGAGTCACATTAAGGGTTTGAACTTATATTGGTGGTTAAAGATATTAAAGGAAGGTCAGTTATATTTCTGTTATCTAAAACTCATTCGTAGTTTTTTTTGTTATAATAAATACATAATCATCATCTTGTTTCATTTTTTTACCTGATGACAACATCCTCTTATCTCATATTATTCTAATCTATAATTCATTGAATTTTTGTATTACCAAATATTATTCTAGATTCATTTTGAAATACTAATATGTGTTGTTGTCATATTTTTCTCTCTCTGGTTTATGACTCTGTTTATTTTCATCAGACATATAGTATTTTAAAGTTACGGTATTAAGATCTAAAAGTGATAGTTTCCTCTTATGTCAATGTTTCACGCTTGCAAAGTGAAAGTTTTAAATTTTATGTGGACTCATGATTGTTTCCATTCACTATTTCATTTTTAGGATAATCCATTTCCATATAATTGTTTCTACCATTTTCGAAACTAAACAATCTCATTGGATCAACATGCACTATAAAATTATTTAGGTAATATAACTCTGATCAAGTTGATGTAAAATAAACATATTTTTTTGGAACCTCCAGGGTACAATGAAGGGTATGTGGTACATGTGAAGGGTGGTCAGTAAGAGCAATTTAAAAGTGAAAATCCCATGTTCCCTTTCCTTTGTTTGTTTTTATATTGCGAGAGATAGTAAAAAATTATAGTCCGTCCTTTATCACAACTTTATAGTTTCATTCCTTGTTCATGTCACTAGACTTCCTACTAACCTACTATGTGAGATAAGAAGAAGATATCTTATTCATCTAATCTATAATTGATTTACAACTATTTGTTTTTATGAGAAACTTGATTTTTAGTATGGTAATTTTAATTGATTTATTTTTTTATTTAAGTCCATATTTTAATATTATGTTGGTAAGGTGAAATTATTAATTTTTAAATGTTTATTTATCTGAAAATTTATTTCCAATTTTTAGCTACTGATATTTTAGTAAAATTCTACAAGTGGGTTTTATTATGAATATATGATTTTCAATTAAACACACACACAAA
The DNA here is from genome assembly GCA_963277665.1 of Viscum album. Classification (NCBI taxonomy): domain Eukaryota; kingdom Viridiplantae; phylum Streptophyta; class Magnoliopsida; order Santalales; family Viscaceae; genus Viscum; species Viscum album. The sequence continues at coordinate 2,038,294,671 of OY728156.1, forward strand.
TATATATATATTTATATATGAGTATTATTTACATACATCAAGAATGATTTCCTCAAGAATAAAATAATTTCATTTCTTATTTTATACTCGTAGGAATTATGAGTCTATATTTTTCATTCACGAGTTCAATATGTGAGTATGTAAATTTAAGTTTAGTTTTATATTTAATTTTTATGTTTATTCTTTATATATATATATATTAATGTGATATATTTCCCACGCTTTGATTAAATCATGGTTGTATGATACATGGGTACATATTACACAAACATAAAAAAATGATTTATTCCACATTAAAGATTGAATTCTAATTACTTATATATATATATATGTACGTAATGTTAAGATCCTCAAAATTTATGTTCATATATATATATATATATCCATGAAAGGGGTGAGTGTATAATTTAAGGGATACTTTGATATTTTATGTGAGGAATATAATTAGATTTTTCATTTGATTATTTTTTTAAAGAATGTATTATATGTGTCTATTGTTATTATTTTATACATTCATGTCATTATTTCATGCATAAAATAAATTAAATAAATTTTTCATTGACATTTTTATTCAATATTGAGTTTTCAAAATGGGTGAAGTTATAAAAGTTTCAAAAAAATTATTTAATAAATGTTTGGGTACGTAGACCTTAATGCAAAGGCTAAGTGGAATGAGGTTTGACTGTTACCAAAATCGTAATTATATGTAATGGAAGTTCATATATTTATACACACACACACAAACACACACGCATATTTATATATATATATATAAGTGTGAATGTTAATTTTAATGTAGTGTCATGTTTTCAAAATCAAAAACACCAGTGACAGTATACATAAGTAATGCAAGATTAAATTGTTTTCACAAAATCTCACACATGATAGTTGTTAATATGGTAGGGAATTGGGGAGTGAACCCATCCCTCAACAATTCGGTAGGCCCAATATATCCTTCCATATTTCAAGTTTTAATTAGGTTTTGTTTTCAAAATCTTTTGTTATCATTTCTAAAAATAAATTGATTATAGTTAACGAAATTTGTGTATGTATGTAATTTCAATAGTGGTATATTATATTAAAAGTAAGTAATTTCAATTATGTTTTAAAAAAAATTGGAAAATATATTTCTTGTTATTTTATGAAAACCTCTCAAAGTTATTTTCAACGAATGATTTTCTAAATGGTATTTATAGGATTTTAAAACCCCTTACAAGGAAATTAAAAGATCATCCAATTATTTTAAATGTTTTTCAATGGAATCATAGAAGTTTTAAGTCGGTCATTGATGATTTTAGAGTTAGAATGTGGAAGAATAGTGTATACATCTATTTAATTTTTTTTAATCAGATAAATGTAAGGAGTTTTCTAATCCTTCAATACCTAGACTAGTAAAAGGTCCTCATTTGTGTAATGTGCTGTGTAATTGTTCGAGGTAATTTTTATAAAAAAATTACACAACATTTTCAGTCACTAAACCTGGAAGTGTGGGTTTGTGGCATTTTCAACTTTGGAGGTTAGATTTTTTATTTTGAGGAAAGAAACTTTGCGTTAGTAATTTTATTTTTATGTACCCTTAGAATTCTATCCGTTTTAATTTTGATGATGAAAATTCATAATTTTCTCTAGTGAGATTAACTAATTGTGAGGCCGCAATTCATTTGGGGGAGGGGGTGAATGTGAAATTCAAAAAAATTTGATTAATAATAAGTTCATCATTCTGTAAAATAATTAAATTTTTTAATTAAATATTAATATTAAATATGTGAAATTAAATAATAATATATAATATTAAATATTATAAATAAATTTACTTTGAAATATTTTTTTAAATTAAAAGAATACCATTATAATTGAAGTTGATATTTCAACTATTATGCTTTTAGTATAATAAAATATTTACATAAATAATTATTTTCATGTAATGTAAATTTTATATTAAGAAATATTCAATGAATATAAATATATACATACATATTTTATTATATAGTTTATTTCAAACATTCATAAATATTACAATTTTATAAAATAAAATTAATTTTTACACTTAAATTCATACGAATAAACCTACAAGAAAATTATGATTGGTAATGTATTTTATGTAAAATATTAATAAATAAAATTCGAGTAGATATAATACCGAAATTCTAATAAAATTTCTATAAAATAAAAGAAACAATTTATAACATATATAAATTGATTTTGATTAAAAATAACGAATTATGTGATAATTTTTTTAAAAAATGCAATATTTTGATTTAAAAAATTTATAAAATATATATATTGGATTATAATTAACTTTATATAAATATTAAAAAGAATAAATTAAATAAATAATATACATATTAACATTAAAAAACATATTTTTTTGTATTTTTTTAATATATATATGTTTATATATATATTTTAGTTTATAAAATATGATACATATAAATGATAATATAGAAAATTAAATGAAATGTTAAGGAAGAAAAAATAAATAAAGGAGTTGGGTTAGGGTTTCATGAGAATGGAGGATGAGGTCAGGAGGAAACCAAGCACTATTTCATTAGGAGTCAAGGCTGATGTTGAGGTCCGAGTCGAATAAAGGCTTAGATGTTAAAAATCGGACAGAGGATAAGCGCGTGGTGAGGGTTCCACTACTAGATGAAACTCAACTACAAAGTTGAGTCTCAAGCCTTTGGGAGTGAGATATATGCCTCTGAAAAATATAATCGATTAGGTTTGAGTGGTTTCATGGGTCTGATCTCAATTTTGTGGTTCTTGATATTCAAACAAGGCCGATTATGTTTCTATTTTTTGAATCTCTTATGTATATTATTTTTCAGTATATTAAATACATAATTGTCATCCTATTTCATTTTTCTTCTCCAATGTCAATGTCCTCCTATCTCAGAATTTTCATATCTGCAATTCATTGAATATTTGTATAACCAAATCTTGTTCTTGATTTGTGTTGATATACTAATTTTTTTTCTTAAAACATTTCTCCCACAAATATTTATAACTCTATTTATGTTAATTGAACTTTTAGTATTTTAACAGGATGTTAATAAGATCTAAAAGTTAAATTTTCCTCTTATGTCAATGATCCATTATTATAGAACAACTGTTTCAAATTTAAAATGGAAACACACTTGTTTCTATTGATCATTTCATTTTTTTCAGATAAGCCACTTTTATATAACAATTTATATCAATTTCAAAACCAAAAAATTTCATCTGATCATAATTCACTGTAATTTTATTTAGGAAATATAACTCCAAGAAATATGAAATTAAATATACTAATTTTCTTGGGACATCCTGCATATAAATATTGTTTTGCTGGATGTTTGAATGGCGGGAGAAGGAGAAAGATATAACTTTCAAAGCCCTGTTTTATTTCCATTGTGAGTTTTTCTATTGTGAAAGAGAGAGAGAGAAATTATAGTTCTTCCTTAATCACTACTCTATTATTTCATTCCATGTTCATGGTAATGAAAATCCATCACACAAATTGTGTGAGACAAGAATAATATATCCTCTACAATTAACTAATAAGGGATATACTGCTATTTAATTTTATGAAAAACATTTCTTTTTGAAAGGTATTTTTTTTGTTATATTTTAGGATTTATGTGTTTATTTCAATTTTATGTTTGTTAGTTAAAATTATTTATTTTCAAGCATTTATTTATCCAAAAAATGTTTTTTATAAGGGTTTAATTAAATTTATTTTTAACTTTTGGTTCATGAATTTTTTTAAAATTATATATGTGTTTTTAATTATGAATATATGTGTTTCAATCAAACAGAAACATATATATTTGGGTATTATTTCCAATCAATAAGAATGTTTGCTTCAAGAATTAGCTAATTTGAATGCAAGTTTTATACTCTAATAAATTCCAAGTCTATATTTTTCATCAATGAATTTAATATTTGTGTATGTAAGTTATTGTTTATTTTTATATTTAGTTTTTATTTTAATGATTGATATATATATAGATATATTTATATATTTAAATGATATTTTTTCATGCACGTAGATTAAATCTTGGTTGTATGACACATATGTACCGATTACAAAAACATAAAAAAATATTTATTCAACATTCAAGATTGAATTATAATTACATTTATATATATATATATGTACATATTGTTAATATCTGCAATATATATATATATATGTGTGTGTGTGTGTGTACTTAGTTTTTATCCCTCTTGGCCTCTTTCTCAGCGGCATTAGGAAAAGCAGCCCAAAGTCCAAAGCTAGAATCTAACAACACCCCAAGGAACCCATAATGAATGAAGTTATTATCATAGTGATGTAAAACCTCATACATATTTTTACTATATAATATAATCACATTATCATGATATCACTAATCAAGAGGTTTTCATACAGGTATCATCAACCAATAAGCTTAATGTATATTTCATTAAATTTATGAAAATTGAAATCTACTATTGAACACCATGGCCATAGATTTTTTTAGTTTGTATTATTTCCATTAAAATATCTAAGATATCAACTTATGTTTAAGAACAAAGGGGAAAATCCTTCCTCACATTATACATTAATGCAATATTACTTGTGACACACCCAATGTATCCTACTTCACCGTGAATATATGACATCACAATTTTCATCAATACATCAATGTAAACTACTAAAAATATCCATTAATAATAATATTAAAGTCGATAGACCAATACATATTTCCACATATTTTAACATCCAATTAAAGATATAAATGATGATTTTCTACTATCGGGTCTCAATCTCATAATTTCCTTCAATGGAAATTACCAATGGTGTAAACCATGAAAAGGTGTCTCAATGCCCTATGAGTATCGACCTGTGATACCATGTATCATATGTAACCTCTCGGAAATTTGAATAATATTATTTTATTTTTTCTGTAAATGAAATTAAATAAATTGAATTAGGTTTTAAGATTAAATATGTGAAATTAAATAATAATATCTATACATTAGTACTATAAACAAAATTACTTTGTCATATTTGTTTAAAAGAATATAATACCTTTGTAATTTATAGTGATATTTCAATAATTATACTTTTAATATAATAATATTTTTAAAGTAATAATAATTTTCCTGAAATGAAAATTTAATTTTGGGAAATATTAAAAAATTATAACAGGTTGGTACATATTTTATTATGTAGTTTATTTCAATCCTTTATAAATATAATCTATTTAGAAAAATAATTTTTATTTGTATTCTTAAATTCATATGAATCATCCTAGAATGAAAATTATCAAATTTAATATATTTTATGTAAAATATTAATAAATAAAATTTGAGAACTATAATAATGAAATGCTGATAAAATTTCTTAAACCTAAAAGAGATAATTTATAACATACGTAAATTGAATTTAGTTAAAAATTATGAATTATTTGAAATATATTAAAAATAAATGCGTTAAATTTAATTATAAAATTTATAATATATATATATATGATAATAATTAACTTTTTATGAATTTCTAATATACTAAATTAAAAAAATAATATGGGTATAAATATTTTAGAAAAATTGAATTTTTGTATTTTTTTTAATATATATATATATATTTATATATATAATGATATATATACATATTATATTATAAATAATTGATATAAATAAAAGTTAATAAAAAATGAAATAAAATGGTAAATAAGCAAAACAATTGAATAAGGGAGTTGGGTTAGGGTTTCATGATAACGGTAGTCATGGTCAGAAGATAATTGAGAAACGTTTCTTTGAGAGTCATGGATGAAGTCGATGTCAGGGTTAGATGAAGTCCTCGGCATTGGAAATTGGATGTAGACCAAGTTCCTAGGGAGGATTCGACCACCAGATGAACCTCAAGTACAAAATCGAGTCAAAAGCATTTATGATTGAGGTAGAGGCCTTTGACGAACATTGCCAATTGGGTTTGGGTCACAACAATGGTTTGCACTCAAATATGTGGTTCAAGATATTCAAGATAGTTCAATCTTGTTTCAATTATCTAAATCTCATTTGTATATTTGTTTTATAGTTATATTTAATATAAAATCAACATCTTCTTTTATTTTTTTCTCCGATGTTGATGTCCTCTTATCTCATATTTTCTTATCTATAGTGTTTTGAATTTTTGTTTAACTAAATCTTATTCTAGATTCATTTTGAAATATTGTTTTGTCTTATTTCTGGTTTTTATCTCTTATGTTTATCACTCTTTTTATATTATTCAAACTTTTAGTATTTTAAAATAAAGTAATTCGGATATAAAATTGATATTTTCCTATTATGATAATGTTTTCAGATTTTAAAATGATAGTTTCAAATTTAATATGGACACACACTTGTTTCAATTCACAAATTATTTTTTTTGGATAAGCCATTTGAACATAACTATTTCTATCTTGGTCAAAACCATATGATCTCATCTGATAAACTTACAGTGGAAATTTATTTAGTAAATAGAACTCTTATCAAGTTTAAAATAAATTAAACATACTTTTTTTGGACTTCCTGTGAATAAATAATGGTATGTGGGATGTGAGAATGGCAAGTAAAAGAAGCACGATTGAAGTGTCAAAGCCCTATTTTCTTTCCATTGTGTGTTTTTCTATTGTGAAAAATAGTGAGAAATGATAGTTCTATGTTTATTCACTTGTTTATAGTTGAATTCCATGTTCATGGTACTATATATCCTACACACCCCCTGTGGAGACAAGAAGAAAATATCTTATATAATTATCCATTGAGGGATATACTACTATTTATTTATATTGAAAACTTGATTTTTAGTATGGTAATTTTATTAATTATATTTTTCTATTTAATTTCATATTTTAATTTTACATTCTTAAGGACAAATTATTTACTTTCAAACAATTATTTATCTAAATATTTATTCCAATAAGTGTGTAATTAATTTAATTTCCAGTTTTGGTTTTTAAATTTTTATTGTAATTATACAAGTAGTTTTCACTATGAATATATGAATATCAATTATACATATATATATATATAGGTATTATTTCAAAACTTCAAGAATGTTTTTATCAATATTTAAATAATTCGATTGCATGTTTTATACTTGTATGAATTCCAATTCTATATTTTTCATTCATGAATTAAATATGTCGGTACATAAATTGTTGTTTAATTTTATATTTAATTTTTATGCTTATCCTTGATATATATGTATATATATTAAAGTGGTATTTTTCATACACTGTGATTAAATCATTGTTAAATGATACATGTGTACATATTACACAAACATAATAAAATGATTTATTGATCATTCAAGTTGCACTTATAATTATATTTATATATATGTACATAAAGTTAATATATTAATATTATTTTTAAATATATATATATATATGTCCATTAATGGGATGAATCTAAAATTTAAGGGCTAATTTGATAATTTTATGTACGCCACATAATTATCTATTTCTTAAGATTATTTTTAAGAAGTCAAAATTATATGTTTTTATTGTTATTATTTTATACATTCATGGCATTATTTCATGAATAGAATCTATTAAAAAATATATATTTGATTTTTTTATTCAATATTGAGTTTTCAAAATTGGTGAAGTTATTACATAATGTATAAATGTATTTCTTACAAGTTTCGGTACGTGGAAATTTATGAAAAGGCTTAATGGAATGGTTTTGGATGGTAACCAAACTCGCAAGTAATATGTAATGGAAGTTCACCTATTCATGTATATACATATTTATATATATGTGTGTCTGAATGTGTATTTTAATGTAGTGACATGTTTTCAAAATCAAAAACTCCAATGAATGTATATACATGTAATGCAAGTTTAACATGTTTTCATAAAATCTGGCAATTGAACCTTGTAAATATGGTTGGGAATTTGGGAGTGAACCTGTCCCTTAACATGTGGGTATGACCAAGATGGATTTCAAATTTTCATGATTCCATTGTTTTTTCCAAAAGTTTGTGCTATGATTTCTAAAAATCACTTGATTATATTTAATAAAAATTACGTAAGTAATTTCAAAAGTGGTACATTATTTTAAATGTAATTAATTTCAATTATGATTTAAAAAGGTATTTCAAAAAAATTTATTATGCTATTATTTAATAAATATTTCTAAAATTTATTTTTAGAGAATGATTTCTCAAATAGTATTTCAACTATTTTAAAACCCCTTGCTGGGAAATTAATTTCTCATCCTGTTATTTTAAATTTTATTCAGGGGAATCATAGACACACTATGTTGGTCACTGGTGCTTTATGAGTTAGCATGAAAAAGAAAAGTAATAGAATCTATTTACCTTTTTTTCAAATAGGAAAAATGTAGGGTTCTTATAATCCTATTGAACCTAGTCCAGTAAAATTTCATTTTTTATAATGTTTTGTGTAATTGTTCAAATTTATTTTTATAAAAATAATAAAACCACATTTTTAAGAACTGATCTTCGAATCATGAGTTCAGGGGATTATACCTTTTATAAGAAGAAATTTCATTAACACATTGGAGATTAGATGTTTTCTTTTGAGTAAAACAAAAAACTACGTATTAGAAATTTTATTTACGTCCCCTTAGAAGTCTAGTCATTCTAATTTTGAAGATAGATATTCTGAATTTTTTGTAGTCTAATGAATGAATTGTGAGAGTGTAATTCATTTGAGATGGGAGAATGTATCATCCTAGATCTTCTAAATATTAATAAGTTATTTTCCTCCACAAATTAAATTAAAAAATATTTTTAAATAAATGATAAGATTAAATATTGGAAATTAAATAAAAATATCTAAACTAAACCATTAGAAATTAAATTACTTTGTAATGTTTTTAAAAAATAATATTATAAATTTATAGTTGATATTAATTTGTCAACAATTATTATATTAATATAATAGTGTTCTCAAAGAAATACTCATTTTCAAGAAATGGAAATTTTATTTCAGAAAATATTCAAAAATTATATACATATATTTAAATATTTTAAAATGTAGTTTATTTCAAACCATCAAAAATACATTCTATATTGTAAAATAAATTTTTTTAATACGTAAATTCATAGGAAACAACCTTTAATGAAAATTATTAAAGGTGATATATTTTATGTAAAATAAAAATAAATATAATTTGAGTAACTATAACAATGAAGATCAAATAATATTTCTTAAACAGAAAATAGATAATTAATTACTTATATAAATTGATTTTCATTAAAAATTATGAATTATATAATAATTATTAATAATGAAAATCATTATTTTGAGCCTTAAAATTTATAATATATATATTTAATTATTTATAATTATCTTTTTATAAATACTAAATATATTAAATTAAATAAATAATATGAGTATTAGTATTTCTTAAAAATTCATTTTCTTATTGTTTATATATATAATTGATGATATATATATATATTAGTATATAAAAAATTAAACATATAATGGTGATATAAAAAAATGAAATGAAATGTTAGATGAAAAAACATGAAGAAGAGATTTCAGTTATAGTTTCATGAGAATGGAGGCTAGAGTTGGGAGAGAACCAAGAACCGTTTTTCGGGAGACAAGGATGAAGTCGAGGTTGGAGTCAGATAAAGGCTTTGACAATGGAAATCAGACACATGGAAAGAACATTGTACGGTTTCGACCTTCATATGAACCATGAGTACAAAATCGTGTCTGATACCTTTTTGAGCTTGATAGAGGCCTTTGAGGAATGTCGCCAATTAGGTGTGAGTCACATCAAAGGTTTTAACTCATATCAGTGGTTAAAGATATTCAAGAAAGGTCAATTATATTTCTGTTATCTGAAACTCATTCATAGATTATTTTAGTATATTAAATACATAATCATCATCTTCTTTAATTTTTCTTCTCTGATGAGAACATCATCTTATCTCATATTTTTATAATCTATAATGAATTGAATTTTTGTATAACACAATATTTTTCTAGATTTATTACGAAATACTAATTTGTGTTGTTGCTGGATTTTTCTCTCTTGTGTTTATCATTCTGTTTATTTTCATCAAACTTATAGTATTTTAAAGTGACAATATTAAGATATGAAAGTGATACTTTCTTCTTATGTAAATGTTTCTTGCTTGTAAAGTGACAATTTAAAATTTTATAAGGACTCATGCATGTTTCCATTCACCATTTAATTTTTTAGGATAATCCATTTGCATTCAATTGTTTCTATCATTTTTGAAACTAAACGATCTAATTTAATCAACATGCACTGTAAAATTAATTTTGTAATAGAACTCTCATCATGTTAAAGTAAAATAAACATATTTTTTTTGAACGTGTTGAGTACAAAGAAGGGTATGTGGTATATACGAAGGGTGGGTAGGAGGAGCAAGATTGAAGTGAAAAGGATATGTTTCCTTTCCTTTGTGTGTTTTTCTATTGTGATAGATAGTAAAAAATTATAGTTCTTCTTTTCATCACTACTCTATAGTTTCAGGCCATGTTCATGTCCCTAGACATCCTGCTAACCTACTATGTGAGACAAGAGGAAGATATCTTCTACATCTAATCTATAAAGGATTTACAACTATTTTTTATTATGAGAAACATGATTTTTAGTATGGTAATTTTATTTTTTTTATTTTATGATTGAAGTCCATATTTTAATATTATGTTGGTTGGGTGAAATTATTAATTTTTAAACGTTTATTTATCTGAAATTTATTTCCAGTTTTTAGCTACTGACGTTTTAGTAAAATTCTACAAGTGTGTTTTATTATTAATATATGAGTTTCAATTACAAAAACACGCATATATATATATATATGGGTATTATCTCCATACTTCAAGAATGATTTTCCCCAGAATAAAATAATTTTATTTCATGTTTTATACTTGTATGAATTATGAGTCTATATCTTTCATTAATGAGTTCAATATGTGAGTATGTAAATTTATTTTTAGTTTTATATTTAATTTTTATGTTTATGCTTCATATATATATATATATATATATATATTCATGTGATATTTTTCACACACTTATATTAAATCATGGTTGTTTGATAAATGTGTACATATTACCAAACATAAAAAAATGATTTATTCAAAATTAAAGATCAAATTTTAATTAATTATATATATATATGTAATATTAAGATCTTCAGAATTTATGTACATATATATATCCATGAAATGGTTGACTGTATAAGTTAAGGGATACATTGATATTTTATGTGTGGCATATAACTATCTATTTCATTTGATTATTTTTAAGAAAAAAATATTATTTGTTTCTATTTTTATTATTTTATACATTTATGTCATTATTACATGCATAAAATCAATTAAATAAATATGTCATTGACATTTTTATTCAAGATTTATTTTTTATATTGGGTGTAGTTTTAAAAGTTTAAAAAAAATTATTTCATGAATGTTTGGGTACATAGACCTTAATGCAAAGGCTAAGTGGAAGGAGGATTGATTGTTACCAAAATTGTAAGTATATGTAATGGAAGTTCATATATTTTTATATATAAAAACACTTATATATATAAGTGTGAATGTTAATTTTAATGTTGTGACATGTTTTCAAAATCAAAAACACCAGTGAATGTATATATAAGTAATACAAGATTAAAATGTTTTCACAAAATCCCATACTGGATTATTGTTAATATGGCAGGAAATTGGAGAGTAAACCCATCCCTTAACTAGTCTGTAGTCGAAAGTTAACCTTGCATATTTCAAGTTTAAATTGGGTTTCATTTTCAAAAGCCTGTGTTATGATTTCTAAAAATAAATGGATTATATTTAATGAAATTTTTGTACGTAAGTAATTTCAAAAGTGGTATATTATTTTAAAGGTATGTAATTACAATTATGTTTTAAAAATATATTTAGAAAATATATTTTCTGTTATTTTAGAAATACTTCTCAAATTTATTTTCAATGAATGATTTTTTAAATGGTATTTCCATAATTTTAAAACCCCATACTAGGAAATTAAAAGAACATCCAATTATTTTAAATGTTTTTCCAAGGAATCATAGAAGTTTTAAGTTGGTCATTGATGCTTTTAGAGTTAGCATGTGGAAGCATAGTATAATCATTTGTTTGATTTTTGATTAAATTAGATAAATGTAAGGAGTTGTCTAATCCTCCATTACCTAGACTAGTAAAATGTCTTCATTTTTGTAATGTGTTATGAAATTGTTTGAGGATATTTTTATAAAAAAAATTACCCACTATTTTAATATTAAATATGTGAAATTAAATAATAATATCTAATATTAAATATATGAAATAAATTTACTTTAAAATATTTTTTTAAAATTAATATAATACCATTATAATTGAAGTTGATATTTCAACCATTATATTTTTATTATAATAATATTTTTACATAAATAATTATTTTCAAGTAATCTAAATTTGATTTCAAGAAATTTTCAAAAACGATAAACATATACCTACATATTTTATTACATAGTTTATTTCAAACATTCATAATTATAAACAATATTTTAAAATATAATTTATTTTTACACTTATATTCATACAAATAAATCTACAAGAAAATTCTGAATGGTAATATATTTTATGTCAACTATTAATAAATAAAATTAGAGTAGATATAATAATGAAATGATAATAAAATTCCTATAAAATAAAATAAATAATATATAACTTACATATATTGATTTTGATTCAAAATAACGAATTATATGATAATTTTTAAAAAATAAATGCATTATTTTGAAATAAAAAATTATAATATATATATATTGGAATATAATTAACATTTTATGAATATTAAACAGAATAAATTAAATAAATAATAGTCATATAAACATTAAAAAAATATACTTTTTGTATTGTTTTAATATATATATGATTATATATATATATTAGTTTATAAAATATGATACATAAAAATAATGATATAAAAAAATTAAATGAAATGTTAAGGGAGAAAAAAACTAATAAGGGAGTTGTGATAGGGTTTCATGAGAATGGATGCTAAGGTAAGGAAAAAACCAAGCACCATTTCATTGGGAGTCAAGGTTGAAGTTGAGGTCTGAGTCGAATGATGGTTTAGATGTTAGAAATGAGACAGAGGATAAGCGCACAGTGAGGGTTCCACTACTAGATGAACCTCAACTACAAAGTTGAGTCTCAAGACTTTGTGAGTGAGATAGATGCCTCTAACAAATATCATCGATTAGGTTTGAGTGGTGTCATGGGTTTGATCTCAAATTTTTGGTTCTTGATATTCAAACAAGGTCAATTATGTTTCTGTTTTTTGAATCTCTTTTGTATATTATTTTTCAGTATATTAAATACATAATTGTCATCCTATTTAATTTTTATTCTCCAATTTCAATGTTGTCCTATCTCAAATTTCTCATGTCTACAGTGCATTGAATATTTGGAAAACCAAATCTTGTTCTATATTCTTTTATATATATTAATTTTTATTCTTACTATATTTCTCTCTCAAATTTTTATCACTCTATTTACGTTCATTGAACTTGTAGTATTTTAACATGATGTTAATAAGATCATAAAGTTATATTTTCATCTATTGTCAATGTTTAATTCTTATAGAATGACAGTTTAAAATTAAAAATTGAAACACACTTGTTTCCATTCGTCATTTCATTTTTTTCAGATAATCCATTTTCATATAACAATTTTTATCATTTTCAAAACCAAACAATTTCATCAGATCAACATTCAATGGAAATTTATTTAGTCAATATAACTCCAAGAAAGATTAAATTAAATATATGTATTTTCTTCGGTCTTCCTGCATATACATAAATTTTTCAGGATGTGTGAAGGGTGGGAGATGAATAAAGATATGAGTGTCAACACCTAGATTTCATTCCATTGTGAGTTTTTCTATTATGAAAGAGAGAGAGAATTATAGTTCTTTCTTTCATCACTACTCTATAGTTGCATGCTTTGTTCATGGAAATGGATATCCTTCACACCAATTGTGTGGGACATGAATAATATATCCTCTAGAATTTACTGATAAGGGATATACTGCTATTTATTTTTATGAAAAACATTTCTTTTCGTAAGGTAATATTCTTAGTTATATTTTCTGATTTATGTGTTTATTTCAATTTTATGTTCGTGAGTTAAAATTATTTATTTTCAAGAATTTATTTATCCAAAAATTTATTTCTCTAAGGGTGTAATTAAATTTATTTCCCACTTTTGGTTCATAATTTGTTTTCTAAAATTTTATATTGGTTTTTATTATGAATATATGTGTTTCGATGAAATAGACACATATATATTTGGGTGTTATTTACAAACATTAATAATATTTTCTTCAAGAATTAGCTAATTTGATTGCATGTTTTATACTCTTATGAATTCCAAGTCTATATTTTTCATACATGAATTTAATAGGTGTGTATTTAAATTGTTTTTTATTTTTATATTTAATTTTTATGTTAATGGTTGATATATTTATTTATATTTATATATTGAAGTGATATTTTTTCACACACTTAGATTAAATCATGGGTGTATGACACATTTGTACCTATTACAAAAACATAAACAAAATGATTTATTCGAAATTCAATATTGAAATATAATTTCTTTTATATATATGTGTATATATATGTACTTATTGTTAATATCTTGAAAATTTATGGACACATATATATATATATATGTGTCCATTAAAGAGATGTATGGGTAATTTAAGGGCTAAATTTATAATTTTATGTGTGGAACAGAATATCTTATTTCTTATTATTGTATTTAAAAGGAGAGAACATATGTTTCTATTATTATTATTTTATACATTCATGTCAATATTTCATGCATAAAATCAATTAAACAAATATTTATTTGAATTTTTTATTCCAGATTGAGTTTTTAAAATGGATGATGTTATAACATTTTGTAAAAATATATTTCATGATTGCTTGTGTACATGGAAATTTATGTAAAGGCTAAGTGGAATGAGTTTTTACTGTAATCAAACTCACAAGTAATATGCAATGTATGTTCATATATTCATGTATATACATATATATATATATATATATATATATATGTTTGAATGTTTATTTTAATTAAATGAAATTTTTTTAAAATCAAAAACTCCAGTGAAATAATATAAATGTAAAAAATTCTTAAAAAGTTTTCCTAAAATCTGGAATGTGAATATTGTAAATATGGAAGGGAATTAGGGAGTGAAATCATCCCTGAACTAGTGAGTATCTCCAAGACAACCTCTAATGTTTAAAATACCCATATTATATTTTTTTTTGAAAATATTACGTTATGTTTTCTAAAAATAACTTGATTATATATAATGAAATTTAAATACATAAGTAATTTAAAAAGGGTTATAATATTTTTAACATAAGTTATTTAAATTATGTTTTAAAAAGGAATTTTGAAAAATATCTTTATACTATTGTTTTAGAAATATTTCTCAACATTATTTTCAAATAATTTATTCCTAAAAGGTATCTCAAATATTTTAAAATAAATTACTAGAAAATTAAATGATCTTCCGATTATTTTAAATGTTTTTCATAGGAATCATATAATCTCTATGTTTGTAATTGTTGCTTTGGAGTTAGCATGTGGTAGCGTAGTAGGATCATTTGTTTAATTTTTTTTCAAAACTGCTAAATTTAAGGTGTTTTCTAATCCTCATGAACCTAGACTATTAAAACGTCCTAATTTGTGTAATCTGTATTATAATTTTTTCAGTGTTAATTAAAAAAAATAAACATCATTTTCATGAACTGTACATGGATGTGTTGGCTTAGTGAATTATGTCATTTAAGTCCCTAAAATTATTTCATCTAGATATAGATTATATATTTTATTTATATTGTCATGGCACTTATATGATCTAAACATACATGGGAACTATTAGGACCATTCAATGAAAGAATTACTCTTATGAAATTATCAGATATTATGTAACATATAAGAACAATCATAATGTGATAAGTAGTTTATTAATATTTAAAACTATGATAAAATGTTATGATTTTGTAAACATAAATTTGCAATAGTGAAACAACTCCAATAGACTCCCACTTTCACAGCATAAAACTTTTATTAACCTTCAGTCAACATGGTCTCACATGATACTTGTGCTTCTTATATGATAGTTATTTATTCATGGGGTCCACCATGTTTTTATCCATTGAAACTCTACATACTATAACTTCAGCACTCTGAGAAAACTCAATCAAGACATGATACTTCCATAGTATTTTCTTTGTTTTTTGGTGTAACCTTGGTTCTTTTTCAAGAACTGACACTATACTATTATTAAAATATAATATGACAGGATATTTACTACTAGGTACTACATCATGTTGCTATAAAATTTTAATATCTTGATGACTTATTGGGTTGTATCAAAGGACACTATATAAATAGAATATGGTGTAGAATTTATATAAATAGGCTTCATTGAACACTTTCAACTCACAACTCATCCATTTAGAATGAAAACATTTTCTATTTTTGACATTAGATCATTCTGATCAATCTAAAAACTTCTATAAATATAACCCTTGATGATCATTTCCTTCTCCCACCCATATACTAGGAATATATCCTTAGTTTCTATTATATACTTAATAATAGTCATAACAACAAGCCAATGTTGTTCACCTAGATTATCTTAATATCTTTATAAAATGATCAATGTGGAGTAAAAAATACTCTATTACATAACATGTCATATATGATTGATCCTATAACTGAAGCATATGTGATCTTACCCACTATCTCAATTTCCTATTATGTTATATGACACATTTTCAAGGAAATATATATTCAATGTGACACTACAACCAATCCCATCTTGGATTGTTCCATTCTAAATCTCTTTTGAATCTAGAAAATATATGTACCTTAACATAGTCCAAGAATCCACTTAGATATATCATGAATGATATTTATCCCTATAATGTCATCTTACTCCCTTAATTCGTTTACATAGAAACACTTGTTTATCCAGTCCTTATTAAATTTTAAGAATTTTATGCAATTTTAAATAAATAATATGTCATCGACATATAATACTTGGAGAAAAACCGTATTCCCAATATATTTATTATAAACACATTTCTCACAATCATTCTAAATGAAACCAAAACTTTTTCTAGATTCACCGAATTGAATATTCCATGACCTGGATTCTTTATTCAATCCATAAATAGAACAGTTCAACTTGAGTACCCTTCTGGATCACTTAGAGTCACAAACACTTCTTGTTGGGTCATATAGAAATATTAATAAAGTCTCCCATTAAAGAATGTTTTTTGACATTAATGTTCAAAATTTCATAGTGATGGTAAAATAATATAATAGCTAAAAAATTTATGGATTTAATTATAGATATTAGTCAAAATGTTTCATCATAGTTAAATTTTTGATACTTTTTTAATCATTTAGCCACTATCCTTGCTTTATGGTTACTTACTCCCCCCTCCGTGACCATTTTACACTTGAATAGCCATTTTCACCCAATAGGATTTTTATCATCTAGTGGATCGAAAAGAAAACAAAATTAGTTTTGATACATGTAGTCCATTTCAAAATTCAGGGCTTCTTACCATCTTGCAGCATCAGAGTTCCCTACTACCTTTTTGTAGTAAATAGGTTTTTTATTTAAAAAAAATAAAAAGTCAACAAATTTGTTTAATAGAAAAATGTATCTCTCAGTTATTCTTACATCCCAAGTGCTACTATACAGTACTTTTTTCCTATAAAAACATATTCCCAAGAAACCAATATAATGAAAAAATATGTTTTCAATTCAAATATAATATATTTTTACTATTAATGAAAACAAAAAACTTATGAAACAAATAACAAACAATCATCAAAAGTAAATTTTTATTTACTGATTCCAAATATGAGTTTTTTAAAAATATAATATATAGAAGTGTTAAAAAATATATTTAAAATGGGTGCTCCATCAAAAGGTGACAAAACTGCATTTATTAAAAAATACTTCTTTTATTTAAAAAATGGAAATTGTTATTATATATTGTCTAAAAATCATATAAGATTAATTTTAAACAATATAAATAAAATATTTCATATATATTAAATTAAATAAATCCATCAAGAGTGATTTTAAAATTTTATAAACTCACTTATTTTAATTTAAATTGTATTTCAAAAAAAATTTCATTCCTTCTACTCTAATGAATTGGTTATAATGTTACATAATAATATTTAGTTATTCACATAGACTCACTCATGTTTGAAATGAATTATATCAAAGGAACATAAAATTTTGTTTAACAAAAGATAATCATAGTGTTGGGTATACTACGTACTAAGAGAGTGTTGTGTATAATGAAAGTTTAATTTAGTATAGTGTACAACCCAAGAATAAAAGAAATTAAAAAATATATATCTCTCAAAAAAATATCAAGTTTTTATATTCAGAAGATAGTGGAAATGAACTAGCTAATATCACATAAAGGATGTACAAGATAGCATGAAATAAATATTTTTAGTACTGTAATAAGAATGGTCAAAAGAATATAAGTAAAAAAGATGAATTAACTTAATATGAATGCAAGAAAGTCGTGTAATGACCTGGAAATTTCAAGGGAAATTTTTTCATTAATTCTTTGGAATTTTACAAGTCCTCAGTTTTAGACGGCGACTTATTCTGAGGTCAGTTGAGCCCAGAATAAATTTCTGAAGTTTTGTTCGGGTACGTTTAGTAAACGTACGTGTGGGATTTCTTATCTATTGAACTGGTTCATGGAATTGAAATTGGAGGACAATGATGAACTCGCAGCGCCTGTATTCGCTTAAGGTGAATTTCAACACAGTTGATTTTTATCATGAGTGGAAGATAATTTTTGAAGAATTTCTAAATTTAATAAAAAATATTTTTACCATTTTTTTCTTAAATGTGTGGTGGTTAATATCTTTAAAGGGAAGTTGGAGGTGGGGCTCACCCCCACATAACCTCCTTTGAGAGGATGTTATTAGGTGGGGACCCCACGTGCTTAGACCCCCCCCCCCATTTACTCCCCTTTATAAATTGGACAACTCTCCTCATTAATTGGAACCTTTCACTATAGCATCCCGCCTTTTTATAACAAAACATTTCATTACATTTTACAAAATCGAGGATCATTAAGGTTTAGTGTATTGGAAACTAAGAACTTAAAACATGAAAACATAAATAAGTCTTCTTAAACACATGAAAGGACTCTCCTTGTGTTCATCCAAGGTTCATTACTGCATCTCATAACCTAGGGACATACATCAAATGAAAGGGTGAGCAGAAGGCCCAGTAAGGGAAACTAGGGGAAACATTTAACATGTGAACTTGAGATACATCAACAATGTAATGAAAAATAACATTAAGGCATGAGGAAGAAATCATGTGGAATATCATAATAAAAATAACTTATTTAATAACTTGAACATGTGGCTACAACATTTAATATTGACAATCATTTCCATTTTACAAAGGTCCATCCCCAAGGTGTCTTAAAAATTACCAAGGTTATTCACCAAGGCGTCGTTAAAAATGTTATTCTCTAGAGATTAAGTCTTTACCAAATGCATTGAAGCGCTATCATGGCACACCCTTGATTTGTATTTATAATCATGTGATCCACATATATCATAGGGAATAATTTCATAAACAACCCATATAGCATAAAATAAATGGGTTTCATTTCATAATCATAACGTTTTAAAAAATGCTTTAAAGACATGATCTTTATGTCACTTTAAACCCATGGAAAGGGAAAGTGGGTCTCATGTATATAAATCCCATAATTTAAAATAGAACATTTTGGTATATATGTGAATACCCCTTTAAAATAAAGAGCTTTGAGTATTCACATAATAAAATAAATGAATTTGAGGATAAGAGAGAGACATTTTGAAATGGGAATTCTACATCAAAACGGCTATGTTTCGGGGTTTTAGAAAACATTGAAAAGAGAGGGGACATAGGTCACCCACTCATAAATGATCCAAAGAACAATAGAGGGACATAATTTAATAGATATAAAAACATGGTAATGTTATTTTAATGATATACCATATGAAATGAAAAACATGGAGGGAAGACAAAATTCTCTTTTGAAAATTCGGCAGCCTAACGGCGTCACTTAAACTTCAACAAAATGAATTAAAGATATCAAATAGGGTCTCTCGTAATATAAAAATAGAAGATCAGTATGATAGATATAGAGATCATACCCCAACATAATAAAAAATAACTTGAAAGACTTGACATGAAAGTAGAACTTTGAAAATTTTGAAAGGTGAAAGAATCCCTTAAAAATTCGGTAGCCTAATCGAGCCACTTAAAAATCAACAAAAATGAATTGATGAGATCAAATAGGTTCTCTCATTATATAAATATAAAAGATAAGTATGATAGATATATAGATCATTGCCCAACATAAAAAAACTTGAAAGACTTGACCTGAAAGTAGAACATTGAAAAATGAGAAAGGTGAAAGAATCCCTTAAAAATTCGGCAGCCTAACGGCGCCACATAGACATTCTTAAAACGAATTGATGAGAGAAAGAGGGGTCTCTCATCATATTAACATTAAAAGTGTAGTAAGAGTAATATAAAAGAATATCCTACAACATAAGATCATGGAGCATAAAATAAATGACGTAAACGAGATTACTTGAAAAGAAAGAGAGAGGTAGGACCCCTTACCATAAACGTAACTCTTAAAACTCGAAGGATGGGACCTTGAGGGCTTGGGGAAACCTTGGGAGGACTCCTTGGGAGGTAATGAGACTGTATCGTCGTTGGGGGAGAGTTGGTAGTAAAAACTAAAGGAGTAAAGGGTGGGTATTTATAGGGAATGTGAGGGGAGAAGGCATTAATGGCCAAGGGACACCTCACAAGTGGTTTTCTCAAAACCGCGGGCTCTCCCATGGTATTTCCCAGGGAGTTAGGCCACATGGGTCCCCCCACACAATAATATATTTCCTTTGGTCGTCCAACCCTTAAAATATCTCATGAAATCATCATGACACATTTATGATGTCATTAAACATACTGAAACCCTAAAACTGTATTTATACTATTCACTGAAAATTCAACTTTCTCAGAAAAATCCCAAAATTTCACCATAACTAAATATCAATGCTCTGATTTCAAAAATGAACACCATTTTATAAAAATAATTTTCTAAATATTTTTAATTTAATTTTTAAATAAATACACTTCATCGAAAATTCATTCTTTTCAGGAAAATCCCAAAAAATTACCTTAACATAATATTTATGCTCTGAGTTCAAAAATAAAGTCCATTTTATAAAAATAATTTTCTAAATATTTATAATTTAATTTTTAATTAAAAAACACTATTCACTCGAAAAACTAATACTTGACTAATAATTTTTGAAACCGTTATTTAACCATTTTATTGAATAACATTACTTAATCAAGGTGCCTAGATTATATTAATACTTTCTTTAAGTGAGATTACTAATTCATTTGGTCATATTACTAATACTAAGCATAAAATCACTATTCCTAATTTACTATTCATCAAAAATTGAGTTGATCTTATTAGATTTTAAATTTCGTACTGAACATAATTGAAGAAGACCATTTTTTGAAAATCAATACACATTTTTAATTATTTAAGGTTTACATAAACATTTTTCAAATATACTTTTTCTAAAGTTGAACAAAAATATAGATACTATATTTATCCGAACATTTGAAAATTCACAAACTTCACCATAAGAAGAGAACACAATTATATTTATAACAATGGATTACACAATGATGTTATGGTCTCATTACATATCCCCTTATAACACCAGCATAAGGACTAAGAGTAAGGTGTGCTAGGCTGATATAATCTTGGGGTGGCTCGACCAACATTGCACGAGAAGTAATTTCTATCAGTTTGAACTTCTCACGTAGGAGAATCCATTCTAGCATCACATGATGAAGTTCGGCTTGGGTTTGGTCCAGAGCACAGCCCAGTGGTGCTACCTCCTTCTCATGTTCTGTTAGATGGT
Organism: Viscum album; assembly: GCA_963277665.1. NCBI lineage: Eukaryota > Viridiplantae > Streptophyta > Magnoliopsida > Santalales > Viscaceae > Viscum > Viscum album. The sequence continues at coordinate 2,038,316,711 of OY728156.1, forward strand.
CTTTGATCGGTCCAAGACTACTGGGTGAGGCCATCTAATCTTCTTTCTATATTAATTAAACAAGATCACTTGTATTTAGAGACAAATATCGAAATGTTTAGTTTCCAGTGGTAATATTGACCAATGGTCATGTAACAGCCAAAACCCAATAGTTTCATTTTAATTATACACATGTTATCAAATGAAACAGTTTTGTTGAGTATAAAATAACACAAAAAATTAGGAAACAAGATTTATACAAAATTTTGGGTCTTTACAATCTTCCCGCCTTAAGAAATTGCATCCTCGCAATTTTTAAAATTGGGTTATGAAATTTCATTGAAATTCCCAAGCCAAAAAATGATTTAGTAAAACATTTACTTTAAAAGAAATAAAGGGAAGTACAAAGGTCACCCGAGTTAACCCACACTAGTATTCCATGTAGGAAAACATGGACATGGAGTAGAAAAGAAAGGGTCAAGTTTTGAGGAGAGTGATAGAAAACATGATTAAGAGAATGTTATCCACAAGAAAATCAAAAACTAATGATGTGTGTAAACGGTCTCTGATTACCCAGTAGGAAACGTAAACTGACAACATTTTTGTTTTATAATCCTTTTAATAAATTTGAGGAATTCATTTACTACATAGAATAAGAAAACAAGGAAATATACTTACCTTCAACTAGAGTTTCATATGTTTCTACCAAGACTAATCTTTTCTCCAAATGATTAGAATTCCAAAACACTTGGTCCCATCAAAATCACAAGAATCATCTTCTAGATAATCACATAATCCACAAAATATTAACTATCTGTTTCTTATATCTTTAAACATTATCCCAAAAACAGAAAGGGTAAGATAAAACAAATCTTCAAAAAGAACGAATCCCATAGGAAGGGAAACTAATTTTAAATCTTCAAAGTTCTATGGTACTACCGAATGTTCATCATAGACCATTCCATAAATAACATTCCTTAAAATTCCTCAAAATAAATCAAACTAAAATTTAAACCCAAATACAAGAAGGATTTGATAACATAGTCATCCAAAATAAACATCATCATTCATCTCCAAACAACATCAACCAATCCTAACATCTTATAACAAAAGTAGCTAACCTAAACATATTTTCCCCATGATAGGTTAATCATTTCCATAAGTAACCTAAATTACTCTATATACACCTTAAATTCATCGATTCTTCAAAATATAAGTCAACCTTTACTCCTCAAAGAAAATACCATAGTAATCTATTTACCTCAATCAAATAGGGGTCCCAGAATAGTGAATGTCCTCCAAAAATAATAATAATCTTTTAATCCCCTAATCATCTCTGTCATATTAATAAGGAAATCATCACATTTCCTATCACATTGGTTGTCGGGACATGTTCTTCCATTTCCCGCCATTAACTAAGAAAAGAAAGTACAATTATGGGCTTAATTAATTAGCCAATAATCAGGAAAAGGAACTTAAAGCATATAAGGATAACTTGTAGAAGAAAAGTATACCCTAACTTGTGATCCCCAAGGTTCCAAACTAGGTTATCCATGTTCATATATTTTTATGTGAATCTTTATTTTATTTTATCTTTGTTTCTTTAATAATGGATCATACTAAGCTTATGAATTTACCAAAGCATATCCACTGGGAGTGTCATAACCAAGAGTACAGCAAGGCCCATTGTCGTGTACCAGTTCCCATTCGATTCTAGCTCAAATCAGTGTTTTCGGGTTTTACCTTTACGTACATCTGTGCCCAAGCCACCTTTACCTGCTCGTATCCAGACAAGGATGTATTTTCATTGCAACACCTTACTCAATACTCACCAAAATAATAGGAAGATTTCCTATATTTAAACATTTCTATAGGGTTTTCCTAAATTTTTCATATGCTAATTCCCACAAATAACTAAACCATCCTTTGATACCAACTATTGAATCCCGGCTTTTTATAACATAACATTTTATTACATTTTACAAAACCGAGGATCTTTAAGGTTTAGTGTCTTGGAAACTAGGAACTTAAAACATGAAATCATAAAACATCTTTCTTAAACATTTGAAAGGATTCTACTTATGTTAATCCTCGATTCATTACTGCATCTCATAACTTGGGGACATACATCAAAAGAAAGGGTGAGAAGAATGCTCAGTAAGGAAAACAAGGGGAAACATTTAACATGTGAACTTGAGATACATCAACAATGTCATGAAAAAGAACTTTAAGGATTGAGAAAGAAATCATGAGGCATATCATAATAAAAATAACGTCTTTCATAACGTAAATATGTGTCTAGAAAATTTATTATTTACAATCATTTATGTTTCACCAAGGTACATCCCCAAGGTGTCATTAAAAATTACCATGGTTATTCACCAAGGCGTCGTTAAAAATGGTCATCTCTAGAGATTAGGTATTTACCCAATGAATTGGAGCGCTATCAGGGCGCCCCCTTAATTTTTCTTTATTATCATGTGAGACACATATATCATCATCAATAATTTCATAAACAACCCATATATCATAAAAGAAATGGGTTTCATTTCATAATAATAACGTTTTAAAAACTGCTTTAAAGACATGATCTTTATGTCACTTCAAACTCATGGAAAGGGAAAGCAGGTCTCATGTATGTAAATCCCAGAATTTAAAATAGAAAATTTTAGTATATATGTAAATACCCTATTAGAATAATGATATTTGAGTATTCACTTAATAAAATAAATGAATTTGAAGATAACAGAGAGACATTTTGTGACGGAAATTCTGCAGCATAACGACTATGTTTCGGGGTTTTAGAAAACATTGAAAAGAGAGGGGAAATAGGTTACCCACTAATAAATGAACAAAAGAACAGTAGAGGGAAAAAATATAATCGATATAAGAACATGGTAATGAGATTTGATAGACAAACCATATGAAAAGAAAAACATGGAAGGAAGACAAAAATATGATTTCTCTTATGAAAATTCGCCAGCCTAACGACATCACTTAAACTTCAACAAAATGAATTGAAGAGATCAAATAGGGTCTCTCATCATATGAACATAGAAGATCCGTATTATAGATATAGAGACCATATACCAACATAATAAAAAGTAACATTAAGGACTTGATAAGAAAATAGAACTTTGAAAAATGTGAAAGGTGAAAGAATCCCTTAAAAATTCGGCAGCCTAACGGCGCCACATAAACTTCAACAAATATAAATTTACGAGATAAAATAGGGTCTCTATTCATATGAACATAAAATATCAGTATGATAGATATAGTGATCATACCCCTACATAATAAAAAGGAACTTAAAATACTTGACATGAAAGTAGAACTTTGAAAAATGAGAAAGGTGAAAGAACCCCTTAAAAATTCGGCAGTCTAACAGCGCCACTTAAACTTTATTAAAACGAATTGATGAGAGAAAGAAGGGGTATATCTTCATATTTACATGAAAAGGGAAGTAAGAGGAATATAATAGAACATCCTAAAACATAAGATCATGGAGGATAAAAGAAATGACATAAAAGAGATTACTTGAAAAGAAAGAGAGAGGTAGGATCCCTTATCTTAAACGTAACTCTTAAAACTCAAAGGTTGGGACCTTGAGGGCTTGGGGGCACCTTGGGAGGACTCCTTGGGAGGAAAGTATACCAGATATTTGTTGGGGGAGTGTTGGGAGTGAAAAATAAAGGAGTAAAGGGTGGGTATTTATAGGGAATGTGAGGGGACAAGGCATTAGTGGCCAAGGGACACCTCACAAGTGGTTTTCTCAAAACCGTGGGCTCTCCCATGGTATGTCCCATGGAGTTAAGCCACATGGGTCTCCCCCCCCACAAAAATTCATCACCTTTGGTCTTACAACTCTTAATATATTTCATGGCATCATCATTACACATTTATGTTGTCATTAATCATACCGAAACCCTAAAAATGTATTTTTACTGTTCACTGAAAATTCAACTTTCTCAGAAAAAACACAAAATTCACCTTAACCAAATATAAATTCTCTGATTTCAAAAATGAAATCCATTTTATAAAAATAATTTTTTAAATATTTTTAATTTAATTTTTAAATAAATACTCTATTCACCAAAAATTCATTTTTTTAAGAAAAATCCCCAAAAATTACCTTAACATAATATCAATGCTCTGAGTTCAAAAATAAAGTCCATTTTATAAAAATAATTTTCTAAATATTTTTAATTTAATTATTAATTAAAAAACACTATTCACCCGAAAAAAATAATACTTGACTTATAATTTATGAAACCGTTATTTAACCATTTTCTTTAATCACATTACTTAATCAAGGTGCCTATATTATATTAATACTTTATTTAAGTGATATTACTAATCCATTTGGTCACAATACTAATCCTATGCATAAAATCACTATTCATAATGTACTATTCATCAAAAATTAAGTTGATATTATTAGATTCTAAATTTCATACTGAACATAATTGTAGAAGACCATTTTTTTGAAAATCATTACACATTTTTAATTATTTAAGGATTACATTGACATTTTTAAAATAACCTTTTTCTAAAATTCATAAAAAATATGCATACTATATTTATTCGGACATTTCAAAATTCACAAACTTCACTATAAGAAGAGAACACAATTTTATTTATAACAATGGATTACACAAGGTAGTTATGGTCTCCTCATATCCCCTTATAACCCCAGCATAGGACCTAAGCGTAAGGTGTGCTAGGGTGATATAATCTTGGGGTGGCTCGGCCAACATTGCACGAGTAGTAATTTCTATTAGTTTTAACTTCTCGTGAAGGTGATTTCGTTCTAGCTTCACACGATAAAGTTCGGCTTGGGTTTGGTCCAGAGAAAATCCCAGTGGAGCTACCTCCTTCCCAAGTTTTGTTAGATGGGCTTAGATCTATCCAATACTACTGGGTGAGGCCATCAAATTTTCTTTCTATATTAATTAATCAAGATCACTTGTATTTAGAGACAAATATCGAAATGTTTTGTTTCCAGCGGTCATATTGACCAATGGACATATAATAGTCAAAACCCAATAGTCTCATTTTAAATATACTCATGTTATCAAATGAAAGAGTTTTGTTGAGTATAAAATAACACACAAAATTAGGAAACAAGATTTATTCAAAAAATTTTGTCATTACATTAACCTCCTCTATTATTTTGAATTTGAACCATTCCTTATCATTAATTAAATCAGTCGCCACATTTAATAAAGCACAAAATTGTGGTGTTGTGGAAAAGATTTAATAAAACCATCCTTTATTATTTTTGGGTTGGCATAATCTTTTGAGAGAGCTCGGAGTTCTTGGAGAGAGACATATTCCAAGGAAGAATGACGATGCAGTATTCTCCCTCTCCAATTGGGGAAATAAATGGAAGACCCACCCTGTGAAGAACGTCCCCGTCGTGGATGTCATCTCCTCCCGACGTCAAGAGAACGACACTACTTTCCCTCTACTCCATCATGAGATCCCTGAATACAAGGTTGGGGTTTGTTTTGATTGAATTAAATCTTCGTTCCTCATCATTTTTGGTAGTTCGATGTTGGACTTTTGTTATCACCTAACATGGAGGGAGCGGGCCGAAAAAACATGGCCCAATGAACCTCTATTGGTTCTTGTTTGGTGGATGATGGTGGTGGCGCAACAGTGACACTGGAAGAGAGGAATCCGGTGGAGCATCGGCGGCCGGCGACAGGTCGGCCGTGAGAGCAATCGGCGGCACAAGGGCCACCGGGTCACCGAAGGGGAGCGGTGCCATCGCATTATGCTAGAAAAGAACTGCAGCCATGAGGGCCGTAGCGAATGAGAGGCGAGGCGCCGTTGCACCGAGCGGAGGGCAGCAGAACCGCGGCATCATCGCGCCACGGTGGAGGTGAGGAGGCGCACGGCCGGGCTGGCCGGTATGGAGAAAGCGAGGACCACAACCAAAGGGCAGCGGCGGATGAAGGAGGGAAGTCGGTGGTGCTCCACATGGTGGGACCCTTCGGGACTTGCGGTTACCAAAGTTCAGCGCCTCGTACCGACCGTTACGGACCACAAGGGGGGGTTCCCACTCCCATTGCGTGGCCGGTTGGCCCGCCGGGCCAGCCAACCAGGTCGGGCGCCACACGGCTAGCCGGTCAGGCACCACACGGCCGGACAGGCCGAGCACCCCACGGCCGGCCACGCCGGGCACCACACGGCCGTCCCGGCCGGTCGCCACACGGCCAGCCGACCGGGCACCACACTGCCAGTCAGGTCGGGTGCCCCACGACCAACCCGCTGGGCAGCACACGGCGAGCCGACTGGGCACCGCACAGCCAAACGGGCCGGGCACCCCACGGCCAGCCGGCCGAGTGCCAAAAGGCCAGCCCAGCTAGGCGCCACATGACCAGCCATCCGGACACCACAAGGCCATCCAACCAGGCACCACAAGGCCGTTGGGCCGGGCCGCCCATGCGGGTCGAGCCGACACTTCAGGTCGGGCTACCCATGTGGGACGGGCCGCCACTTCGGGTCGGGCTACCCATGAAGGTCGGTCCACCACTTTGGGTCGGGCCATCACCAGGCCAGGCCTCCCTATCGGGCCGGGTCGGTCCCACGGATCGGGTCGGACCCGCAGACCGTGTTGGACCCCTATCCGGACAGTTTAACCCAAAATCACTTATTTGTATGTAATATGTGCTACGGGTGTCCGATCGATGAACCGTCTGTGGTGACGGAATTCTTAGAGAAGATCGGTACTTTAGGGATACTCCACTTGAGGATTGGACGCATTTGGAGTATGGTCAGGTTATTTTGAGCCTAAAAAAAACCAGCCCCCTCGAACGAAATTGTCAATAACTCTTAGACCGAGCGTTTGATTGACATGCCATCAATCACGCTGGGTTCCTTAAGATGAGATTGAACTATGGGATACATCAACTCAGGACTAAGTTGATGTGTCGATACTTGACTCAAGGAGCGGACCTCCCGGAATCGAGCGTGCTGTGTGCGGGAACCCTAGAGCTGGCTATGACGACTTCTATACCGGAATCCTGTGTGGGTTCGGCAGCGACGAATTCTGTACTAGAATCATGTGTGGGTTCGACAACGACGACTTTTGTACCGGAATACTGTGTGGGATTGATAGTGACGACTTCTATACCGTAATGTCGTGTGGGTTCGACTACGACTTCTACTCTTCTGGAATCCTGTGTGGGTTTGACTGTTCTAACTTCTGTTCCGTATCCTGTGTGGGTCCGACAGAATAGCTTGTCATGTTTCCTGTGTGGGACCGACAGCTTAGATGAATTATAGCAAGTCTTGTACCTTGTTTGGGACTGATATGTTAGAGGATATAGCTGGTCCTGTATCCTGTGTGGGTCCAACAGCTTAGCTGGTCCTGTATGCTATGTGGTTCCGACAGCTTATATAATCCAGCGGCCACATCTGATCATTTATGTCTCTATACTATTGTGGCATACCTGTGTAATCTGAGTCATGTCTTTCAACCATTATCATCATAGTGATTGAATTTACTTCCTTTTTGTAATTTTTTTGTGCTTGGGCTCGAGAGTTGGAGCTGGACTGAGATTGGTTACTTAGGTATTTGTATTGGCATATACCTATGTAGGGTTGGTTGATACTTCATGTTTGTATATTTCTTCTGTTGTTTATCCTTAGTGGATATTGTTAGACCTTGTGGTTCTCGGTGTCTTTTCTGAGTATCATTATACTCACCCCTGCATGAGTAGTGCTCGCACCTCATTATGTTGGATGCAGATGATGAACAGTGCTGATGGAGGCCGAGAGCGCTATGACTGGACAGTAACCGAAGGTGGATCTTACGAAGAGTCGGAATACAGAGGAGACTGACAGACATGAGTTCTGAGGTGGCCATCTGTACCTACCCTTCAGGTAGGAATCCCCAGAGGACGATCCGGGAGCTACTCTTTACTTTCAGTTGTTTGTCCATTTTTACTTGTACTTGTGGTTCAGTTGGGTTTGTATAATAGCCCATTTACCTTCCAGCACACTCATTTGTATTCAGTTTTACAAAGTGTTTGCTTCTTTTTGTGTACTATTTTGTGTTTGTCTACTTTTATAAAGGAAATACCTTCCCAAGTTAGGTATTTACGCCTTTGGTGCTAGTCACCAGCCCCTGCCCTATGGAAGGCTGGCTTGGGGTAGTCACGACATTGGCCCGAGGACGGGTCAGGAAAAATTGGTATCTGAGGAGTCGGTTCTACCACAGAACATAGGACTCTGATCTGTCTTACTGTTAAGCAATAGTGTTAAGAGTATTGAGTGTGGTTTTAGTCTAGGGATTATTGTGTTAGTGCAACAGCCGATGTATCCATACACTAGGACCCTAACTTCTGATTTCTGACTCAGTGCATGATAACACTGATTGCGAGTGTGTTTTAAATAGTCTTCTTTATGAAATCTTTGAGTCAGATCACTAGGTATAACTTATTGACCTTGGAACACCTGTTCCTTATCAGGATGTCGCTGTATAGATAACCAGGAAGGGTTTCTGAGAGAGTACACAATGACGGCCCACCGAGTGACGAGGCTCCGAATTAGGGACCTCTTTCTACATTGGAACCCTTGGGTGGTGTACCAACAACACCACCAACAGTTGGGCAGTAGATACCACCAGCTGTGTTGGCGGACGATGCACACCGACTGAGCACATTTTACAAGTTTGAGTGGCAGAGGCCTCTGAGGTTTCGAGGTGAGACAGATTCCCAGGCTGTAGAGGACTGGATGGAGGTGATAACTGGAGTTTTCCGCCTAGTTGAGACACAAGTTGAGAGGATGTTGATCTTATCTACTAATCTTTTCAGTGAGTGACTACGCTTTCCTGGGTATATCACTGCTTGATGGTCAACAATTCCAACTGGCAGTACCGGTAGTGGACACTTTTAGGTTTAGTGCATTACACGTGTTTCCACATCAAATACCCCACAGGTTCCTAGGCAAACCCGACTCACAGGCGGCTAAGGACTGCCCTGGGGAGGGGGCTGAGAGTTTTTTAGAGCATATACAACTTCGGCAGGGCGACGAGTTGGTAGCTATGTTTTCATCGAGGTATACCGATCATTCCTGGTACTCGATGAATATGATAGGATCAGTTATTTAGAGCTTGGACCTCTAAGAGAGGTGTGTATAGATATGAATAGATTTTCAATTTATGTTAAGTGTTTTTCTTGTTCAAAATTATACATTATTATTCATGATTTTATGAGCTAATCCAGTATATGCCATTATTTAGAAATGGTTCCTTGAAGGAATTTTGGATAAATATAGATTAAATTTTATATGTATTTTATTTTAGTAAAACCTTTATTCTAAAATTATTATTTTGTATTTAGGAACACAATTAAAATTGAAGTAGAAGGATCACAAACAACTCTTCTCTCTCATATAAGGTATTTAATTTCAAATATAATCCTGAAATAATGCTTAGATGATTTCAAAACCATTATCGACATCCAAGATACCACTAATTTACACTATAAAGAATCTCACACCTATAACATTCTCCATTTATTCCATGTATCATGGTTTGTATATGAGAAAAATCCTATTTTCCCATCCTTCCTATTATTTCAGGCACAAAAGGTATTACCAGGGTATTCTAAAAAATTTCACCCTAACTAAACCATCCAATACTGTCATTAATTTTGAATAAGATACAAAAGAGGGAGACCATTTAGAATATTGCATCTATAAAATTTTAAAATTTTATATATTTGGAAGTATTGAATACAATTTTGAGACCTTTTAGGACAACATAATAGGAATATTTTATAATGATGAGGTTCATGTGGATGATAAAATGTTGTATATTATAAAAACATCATAAATATATCGTAATTTCCTCAAAATGTCCATCTAAACCTCTAAAGATTCAATTTAAAAGAGGATGTAGATTATTTAGTTGATTTATTGAATTACCACGGGTATTCATGGGCCCATGTTCTTTATGAGAGATGCAAAAACCGGATACTTAGATGATGTTATGATTTTCTTTTTTACTAAAATTTTCAATGTTTAGTGATCTTAATAAAATTATTTTCTAAATGAAGAAATTCAATTATTAGAGAACTAAAATAATGTCTTATTGTGTGAAATTATATCAAGGTTATGAAAAAAATTTCTGATGTATACTGCCACAACTATAAGGATATGGGTATGTACATATTGGAATGTCCCAAGACTCAAGGGAATATAGCTCAGAAGTATCAACATGAACATGGACAACATTATCCGACAACCATAGATGAAATGTAATCATTATTATTCATTTTTTTAGACTAAATAATTATTTTATTTGAGTATTTTATCAATAATTATTTGGTTAGAAGAATTTGGAGATATATAAGTATTACACTATAGTACATATTCTTTATGGATTTGGAAGCATGTATGTTTTTGTTGATGTTTTAAGGTGATCTTGGTATTCTTATTTTTGGTATTTTGGATTAAGATCTACCTTATTAGGAGTATCTTATGTTAATTTGTTTTTAGAAATTTCGTTACCTTCTTTCTATTTTTTTGGTCATTGAATTTGGAAAAACATGTTTTAAAAGAGCCTTAAGATTAACTACATGTGGAATGTATCATGTTAAACATTGGAAATTATTTTATGTTGATTACATATGAGACCATATTAGTTTTAGTAGAAATTTAACGGATGAGATAAGTACTTAAAGACCACAAGACTCATAAAATTTTCTTTCGAAAGGAAACATACATCTCGAACATAAATTTATAGGTGTAAAGGATGAAGTGAAAATAGATCAAAGAACAAACAAAGATTGAGATTATGCTTATGACATGGAATGTAATCAAGTAAATTTATTTACTCAACTTATATTTTGGATATTAAATTACTCCCTTATATTTAGAAAAAGGATTTTAGAAAAAAAAAATTATACAATTACTCTCCTTATAATAAATCAATGGTATATTAACCAATCATAGATTTTTGGTTTTCAAATGGTTAACTTTCTAATGACCATGTTCTCTATCACTATCCATCAAAAATTGATAGTTATATTTCTATTAGATGTCCATGTTATCTCTCTCCACTAATGATTTCTTACCCAAAATTATAGTTTTTTGGTGTCCTTTTCTTTTCCCTTTCCCTCTAATTAATAGGATACTTTTAACCCAATTTCTGATTTGTGTTTCCCATAAAAGAATTTTAAAGTATCAACAATTAATTTTCAAAGTAAAATTTCAAATTTCACTGGAAAAATTTATTAATGTCGAGGAGAATGTAACACATGAAGATTTTATGGTATGTATGTTTTAAAATTTATTTTATTCAATAGTATAGGATTCATAAAACACAAAGTTAAAATGAAAAAATATTTACATTTAAATATCATAACTTTAAAATAACCATTATAACCTAGATGTTAATTACGAGTGAAAGAATAGTATTAATGAAATATATATATATTTATATTTAATAATATGTTTTTTTATTCATCCGAATGAATATATAGGCATAATATAATAATGAATCTAATTTTACAAATGAAAAGGCTATATTTTTCTAAAGGCAGTTTTACTCTTTTTTAATTGCACACTTGATTTAAAACTAAATTTTAATGATTTAAAAAATTATATTGAACAATATAAATTTGTTTCTAAAATATATACGCCAAAATTATCTTAGGGTGAAATTTTGGTATTTTTCTAAAAATATATATTTTAAAGTGAATAGTTAAAAATCTTGATTTCTATAAAACTATTATTTTCTTTATATTAGTTATTTAAATAGTAGACTCAACTGTGAATGTGTAAATATAATTTTGGTATTTTATAATTGCTTATTTGGTATATTTAAATCCTATAATAGGTAAACAATTATTTTAAAAATGATAAATTAAGTGTTTTTATTTTTGTGAAATGTAAATGTATATTTAAAATTTTATTATAAATAAAATTATTTAAAATAAAAAAATTATTAATTAAATTGATTTATAAATTAATATTATATTTTATTATGAGTTTAGGATAATTATAAATTATGTGGATTAATTTTTCAATGTGTCATAAAAACAACTATAATATTAAAATATGGATTTTTCAAGTAAATGATGATTTTAAATAAAATTAAAATTTATCTTTTTTATAAAATTATTTTCCTAAAATGGAGTTATTTTTTTAATTCTACACATTAAGAAATTTTTTGGGTGATTTATTTGGATTTTTTAAAAATAGATGAATTTTTGGTGAATAGGGTAATAGTGTAATTTACAGTATACTCTAAATACCTGAATTATTGAGTCATGGTTTATTTTTAGATGATGTAAGGAACATTGGATAAAAGTAAAATAATATAATTACTATATTTAGTCATGGAATCATCACTATTTCTTATGTTGAGCCAAGATATTAAAATAAAGAATATAATAATAAAAAAAACCCCTCTCCCCCATTATAAATACCACCCTCACCACCTCTTCTTCTCACACATATTAAGACATTAATCTTGTTCATGTTCTACCAAATCCTCTTCAAAAATATCTCCCAACATTGAAAATCCCCTTTTATTAAAAAAAACAACAATAATAATATACATAAGGGGGTTCTCAATGAGAGGAATTCTAGACGTAAATCCTTTTTCTTCCACTATCAATTTATTGTGGTTTCTTTTATTCTTATTTGATAATTAACTCTTATAAAAAAAGGAAAATTATAATTTAAATAGTTTATATATATGGTAATTTTATTATATTAATTTAAAATCCACCATAAAACCCTTTTTCTTCACCTTTTATTCTTAAAATTAAACATCGTCTATGATGTCTCGATTTACCACCTTTGTGGAAGGAGGGTTTTTTTCAATTCCTCCATAAATTCTAGTCATAAAACCATTATTATTGTTAAATTATAATTGAATATATTTATTAAAACTAATTTGAGATTCTATAATAATTATATATATAATGTTAATTCATAAGACAAATCTCGTTTATGATGATAAAAAAAGGTCCAAAATAATCTAAATGACTATCACAAATGTTTTATCCAATGATACATCCTCATACTATATAAATGAATGAAATATATAACCATTTAATATGTTTAAAATAATTAATAACATATATTTTCAATTTTGGAAAAGTAATCTCATTTTACATGATTTCCCATACTTGTATACACATAAATCGATTCTGAAAACAAAGGACGTGAACGCTCACGAATGATAAAATTGTATCTTATAACTCATAAAATGTACCATAAATTTCCTTAATAAAATTATAATAAATAAAATACATGTAGAATATATTATTAATTAAATAATTTATGGATTTAATCTTATTATATTAGACATTTAGATCAGGTGCATAACACATTCAGATATAAGGTAAGGGTTTTCTCATCTAACTTTTATTTCAGTGAAAAATGTCTTATTCACTCCTATTTCTTATGTGTCATGTATTTATACTTCCCATTTATTTTTCATATAATTAATATAATTATAATCATTGAATTAAATTTTTGGTTTTATTATTATTGATTATATTGGTCATACAATTCGATTGATTATAAAGAGGTAAGGGATTCTGCACAAAAATTATTTTTTCATTCGGGTAATTAATTCTCTCTCTACTTACACCAATGTAATTAATAATTATTTTTATGTAATCCTCATAAATTATATATATATGTTCAAAATATATTTACCTTACTCAATTATTCTTTTTATTATTAGAAATACATGTTTTACAATGACCCCTTTTCAATTCATCTAGATAAGTATGCTCGATTAAAGGGAAATTTTAAATTTCGTACCCATTTTCAAGTTCCATACATAATATTTATTAAGGTACCGATATTTTTCTAACATCAATTATATTATCATGAAAAAAATATTTTTTCTTTTCTGTTTTTCTACAAAAAAATCATTTTTCTATTTTAAAGTCTCTTTAGTATTTTTCCTAAAACTACACTAAATAGGATCATTTCTAGAGTTTCATAAACACTCAATTTTCATGTTTTCACTATAGTTGGACTTCATTTATCATTATATATTCCAATTTTACATTGTTAATGTCCTATTATAATTTAAATCCATTTCATTGTGGACACTATTATGATATTCCCTTTGGTTATTCATTATTCACCACTTATTCGTTATGTGTGGTGTATGCAGAATTCCCTTTCATTTTTTATCATCATTCATTGAAGATTTCATTAAATATCAATAGTTACTGTATTAGGGATATTATTATTTCCTTATACCTGTAACATTTTTACATAAGGTATTTTCTATGAATGTTGTTTTAACAAGGGAAATATTGGTGAATTTGTATCCTCTACTCAATATAGATATTTTGATAAGTCACATTGTTCATTAATTAGACCTAATTATTAATATTGTTTTGGACTTGAAGTAATGGGTGGGGCTCGTTATATCCCCTTCATGCATTGACATGTATCCTAAGACAAAATTGTTGGTGAAAACCCCTTCGAGTTTATTTATATGCATAATCAGACTAGTATATACACATAGACTTAAACCATCTAGATAGTATAATGTTTCATGATCCAGATACAAGACCTTAAATAATTAAGTGTTTTCTTCATTTAGTTTTCAGTTATCATTCTCTAATTATTTTTCACTATGAAAAAAATCAATCCATGCATTTTCATTCTCAGTATATTGATGGTGTGTGTATTTTTAGAAATTCCCCATGCCATATTTATTATGCCTAATTGATTATGATTCAATTATTAAGGATTCAGGTTCCCAGTATATGTAACCATTCCAATTAATTAAACTCACCATTTTATTTGTTTCTCTTTCCCTGGGTTACGAAGACAATATATTTGAATAAGTGAGAAGTAGATGTTTATATTATTTTATTGTCTTCTTTGTTTGAAATACCAATGTAATTAATGTTACATCTATGTATATAGTTCTTCAAAACTACTAAACTTATCGGTCTTCAATGATGTGGTCTCTGGTATCTATGTCAATGTTATAAAATGACCACCAACTCTTGGATACTAAGGTCAGGGTTGTTATAGTAATCATTGCATATATAAAAGGGTGATAGGTATTTTGATAATTTTTTTAGATCTTATTATTTATTATTATTACTTTTTAATGTTTTTAATGAATATGAAAACGATTTTTTCTCTATTAATAGAAATTTGTACATGTTTCCTTACAACAAACCTACGACTTTGGTATGAGTACCATCAGAAGGAGAATCATATTTCTTTCTGTCAATTTTCATGACGAGCTTGGTTAATTTAAAAATAATTCATTATAATATTCTTTGTTTGATCCTTATGAGAAAGTTATGAATTCCACCCATTTAACATTGGATAACTTTTTGTTTTCTCTATAGAATCAATGATTCCTCATTCTGATGAAAGGGGATAAAGAAACCCTAAAAGATTTTTATATTTTTTTATTATATTTTTTCACAAACATGAGGAAGATAAAACTTTTCATATTCATCTTTCATACCATCCACAACATGAAGGAAGATTCTATCAAATCAAATATAATCATGTTTCTGACCTTGATTATAAAAATAGTTGTTGAGTGAAAGAAAATTTTCAAGGTTCTTAATAAATCAACTCTGATGAGAGTAAATATTTATTTAATAAATTATGACACAATTAACATGATGATATTTATTTTTGATAACAAAAATAAAATATTTGTTGCGGATTTTGGTTGTGCTGCATCAAAGGTACAACAATCAAGGAAGGAAGAGGAAGCTAGTAAGAGGAAAAAGTGGAAGACTGAGACCTTCCCACCAAATAAATAAAGGAATCAAAATAATGTTCATGATGAAATTCATAAAGAGTGGATAAAAAGTAAGTTTGAAAGGAAACCTAGAGATCCACAGTTCGAAAGTAACCTATAGGAGGAAAAATCATTGAGAATTATTGTAGTCAATATAATAGAAGAATAATAAATGAACAAAAATAAAAAGAAAAGGTTGATAGGATCTCATCTGTGTGAAATTATTTTGAATGGTGTAGAGAAAGATTCATGAAATGTTGTTTCTCTAATATCTCTAACTGATCAGGTCAATTCCCGTGCCAAATTAACTTTTCAAGAATCTTCAATCATCAATAAAGATGTTCCATCTATGGTAGAAAAAGGAAAATTGAAATATTTTGATGAGGAATCAGTTTTAGTAGTCAAGTAAAATACATTATAACCTAAACCAGAAGTTAAAGGGGATGTTAGAACTGTAAGAAATATACAAAATGAACTTGAAGAGGAGTTTGTAGAATAGTTATAAGAATAATAGTCATATGGTACAAATAATAAAGGAAAATATGGTGAAGAATAAGAAATGGAATATAGAACAATTGAGGAAGAGATTGAAGAAGAGGAAGATGAAGAGGAGGATAATCTAGAAGATGAGAATGATGATCAGGATGAGAATAAACAAGTTAATTAAGAAGAAAACCAATTAAACAAGTCTTCATAAGATTCATCATCATTATTAGATCTACCTTCTAACTCTGATAGGGCTGAAAAATCAAAAATTACTCATGAAGAAAAACCATCATCCATGAGAGTCAAACCACATTAAAGAAAAAATAATTTGACCATCATTGAAAAACTAAAGCTGATGAAATAGTTGAAACTGATAAGGATATTATGATCCTTGAATTATATGATGATAAAGAAGTGGACAACAAAGTATCTAATGATTTTGAAATGGGAGTTTCAATGATAGATACTGGAAACGGAAAAGAAGTATAATTCATAACCAGTCGAATAAAACTCCATGAGATTTATAAATATCATTAAACTTTAGTAAAAACAATATATGTTCAAGGAATTTACTATATTTTACATGATTTGAAAATGTTTAAAAATAACTATTATGTAATTTAAAAACATGGAATCTTGATGCCATCTTATTCAATATGTTTTTAATAAGATATCGAATACTATAAATATTTAAATGGGGAATGTTATTTGGCTCGAATCATAGTTAAAAGTTGTTCGAGAAGGATTTCAAAATCATAAAGGAGCCTATATAAAAATTGTGAGATGTTTCCATCCTATTGATGTCGATCTCATGTTGCATGATGATTATTTTTAGTGATTTAAAGAAAATATTGAATGAATCAGTAGATTCATTCAGTTAATTATCAAAATACATGCCTGATAGAGTGATGTTTGTAAAAGATTTCAGGGACACAACTAATAATTGTACTGAGGAAGTAAATTATTTGGAAGGACTGATTTGATATATTCATTCTAAGTTGAAAAGAATAAAAAATTGAAAATATAATATAAACATTTTTAATAATAGAAAAATGTATTTTCTAATAAGATTTGGATTCATTAATATAAGTTTGAGACGATTGAGAAGGATAAAAAAGAATTCAAAAAATGATATCTTTTGTAAAAAAATGATGATGAAAGTCTAATTTTCTTTTCAATCTCTTTTTGTAATTGTTTTTGAAAAATAGTGGAACGTATGTTTATTAATGAATGTTTCACCCATTTATTTTTGGTTTTAATTTTTTCCAATTAAAATTGGTTTAATTTTATTTCATAAATTTTATGGATGATTAGTTAACTCTTTTTATTGATTCATATTTTGTTTTTTCGTCTCTAATATTTGTTAAAATTTTGGACTTATCCCTATTCCATTTTTTAAATCACAAATGGAAAACAATTTATATAAAGGGAGATAAATATTTATATAGAGGATAATATTTATTAACAAAGGGGGAGAATTTTTTTGATAAATGATAGATTTTAACGTTAAGGGGGAGAATATGATCCTTAGGGGGAGATATTATCCTAAGGGGAAGTTAATTGTATTCAACATATTTTTCTCCATTCATATTTAGATGACATATAAACTTAGGGAGAGTCAATGTTAAATTATTAAATCTGAATAAGACGTGCTTAACAAAAATGGGTTTTATGGTTTTTCAAGTTTCATGACATTAATGTTTTGGGGTTTTTGATTTCAAAAAAAGTTATGATTGTTGAGTCAAAAATTATATTTCTTAATTTTTCATTTTTTTTATTTTAGAAGTCACAAAAACACTATTAATAACTTTTTTTACCAACTTTCTAAGTTCCACGTGTTTTAGAATTTTTTTTAGAAAATATAAATCTTTTACAATACATAGAATATGTTATAATGAATTAAAAAAATAAACTTATAATTTTCGTTTAGGATTATTATTATGTGTCTTCATCTGATACATCAGAATCACCTTAATTAAGACCATTATTTAGAAAATTTTCATGTCAATCATATTATAATGGTATTATCAATTGGATTAATAATAGTACCAATACAATCATACTAACAGTTATAATGATTATTGTATTGGAAACTGTAAGGAAGTCTATCAGACTAAATTAATTATGTAGTCCTATTAAAAATACTTATTCATATTATAAGGAAATAATTTTACTCTATGATGGTGTAAACAAAGATAATATTTGAAAATAATTTATTCAAGATCATTATGAGTTTCCATGTTCCTAGTTTCCATGTCATTGCAACACACTCGGAGAAATATGACCATTGGGAGATCAAGATGACTATTGAGAGGAATCCTATAAATACAAGGTCATTCGATGATATTGATGTTGATGGGAGTGATATGAATTTTGATTGATTCTTGTTAATTTTCACATTTTTCTATATCTTGGGATATTTCTTATCGTGGATAGCTTGTTCATAGTCTTTGTAATTGTTTAGAGGTTTGTAGTTCTACGGAATCTTCATAATGGGTTTTTCCTAAAAAAAAGATTTTTAATCTTTGTATGTTCAACATAAGAGTCGAGGGATTTCTAGGATAGGAAGATAGAGAATAAATCCATTGGATCGAGGGAAACCGGTGATAGGTATATTGATAAAATCTGATCATCATATCGATTGATTCTATGGATAGAAATACATATACATTATATTCATCATATCGAGGTATTTTTTTGTAAATAAATACAAATATTGATGTATGTATAAAATAAGGGACACCATTAAACAAGGTTATAGACGAACGTACTATTAATGATTAAATTTGTTATTTTTTTAATAGCATGAAATTCAATCTTTCTTATTTATTCTATTTTAGTACTTATAATTAATGGTTTTTATTTCTACTGCACAATTAATAAAAATTGATCCATTTTATTCATCTGTATATTTTTTTATTTTATCATAATTATTGTGATTATTATGCATACATTGATTTATTATAACCATAGTGATTATGATATTTTCATCTATTATATAATCGGTCTTACTGTGACATGTATTTTTTACATTGATTTAATTGTGTTGATTGTGATTAAAATTTTGTATGTTTTATAATGGGAGTAAGGGATGAATTTTGTAATTTTACTTAAAGAGATTTATGGTTTTTTAGTTTAATTCTTATGAACTATGTTTCAAAACTACAATTCACCCCCTTCTAGTATGTATAATATTCACATGATATAAAAATTTAATATTACGATCAAACAAAATCATTATTTTTTTGATTGGCAGTAATTTTCATTGAAAATTTAATCATAATTTTAATGAATTATAAATGATCTATTAATTTGTTGTAGTAGATCTATAATTAGTGGTTCTTACATTTATTTGACATTAATTCTATTATTAATAGCTATCTATCAATGAATTTAGATGGTTATTATTATGAAAGGATTTTAATGTCTTAATTAACTAATCCAAGAATGTTTAAGTTAATAATAAATAATGAATATGAAATGAATGTTTACTAGTTAATTAATAATATTTGTAACATGTATGAAAAATCATGATCTCTCAGCAGACATTTTTTCATGTCTAAAATTATTTAATTTATTTATTTCATGGGTTTCCAAGTATTAGTTTTCAAATTAACTTAATGGTATTTGATTCATCCTACCCTCTATCATTATGAAGGACATTTTTTTCAAAAGATATAAAATTAATCCCCTTTAATCATTCCTTTTATTCCCATCACATGTGCTTCAGTTATTAATACCTGTAATTAATGGAGTCGCTCAAGGAACGCAAAGTCAATTTTGGAGGAAACTATAATATCCCAACCCTAGTGATACACATGTGTTAAGGTGGAATGCGGAAGCTCCTGCCAAAATCGACACAAGGATTTATTCCCCTATGCCTTAGGTTTATTTATTAAACACTCAATAAATAAACCATTTTATTATATCATGATCTTTTCATTTATTTATTTTTTTGCTTCTGATTAAGAATTATTTATTTTTTGGAAGAAATACCACGATAACACAGTTAAATGAATTAATGTGGTGATACAAAATTTAAATAAATGGATTATGCGTAAATATTTTTATACTACATGTTTAGTTAAATTAAATTAAATCCACTTAATATTAACATGACATGTAAAGGATAAAAGAAGATAAAATTTATTAATAATAAATTAAAATGCCTCAAGTTCATATTAAGATAAACTAAGCCTACTATTGCAATTTTGGGTATATAACAATAGAAGTAAGTGATTACATGGCCATATTCTAGAAACTTACTTTTATTATGTATTTCACTCAAGGTTTTTGTGTTGACGTAACCAAACTTGTGTATAATTTAACATCCAATTTCTATTCAATAAATATTTGTAGGAAAGTGTTGAGGAAACCCCAGATAGGATTTCCGAATAGGGGAGTCCACTCAACTGATCAAGGATTTACAAGACTATATTTGAAAAGACTACCCACCTAAATACTTTCATATTATTTTTGTGGACAATGTATGGATCATAAATAAATGAAATATGGATCCCCTCTATTAAAATTTCATAGAAACTAGAATTTCTATGTTCCATGTTCAGGGATATTGAGAATTGATAAAATAGTGGAAGAATTTGTAAAATAAATTGTTATTATTTCTCAAATAATCTTTAATATGTTAAATTACTAATCATCTAGTTTAATAATTATAGAAAATGGAAAAAACACCAAATTATCAGTGTGATAATTCCTTAACTCTGGGTATACCCATACAAAAAAAATATTCATATATGGTATAATTTTTTATTCATTTCAATTATATTTGAAAATTTTATTATGTGTTGGAATCCTCTATTCATTCCCTACCACCCAAGTATGTGAGAGAAGGTAAAAAGGATGGCTACCATAGATATTTTTAGAATGATTCCTATATTTGTTGTATTATATTATGAATTATGTCCACGGAGTTGGTGATATAACATAAAGAAATTGATTCCTACTCCATAATATATATTCTCCATTCTATTAAAAAGGATAAATAATGGTTTAATTAAATTGTATTGTTTATTCACTATATCTATGTAAAATCAAATAAAGTAATTTAGCAAGTGATCATGATTTAAAAATTATTGGGTGTGTTTATCAGTTGAAAAACTCAAGCTTCCAATTAGGTAAGAAATTATCCCGTAATCTTATCCTCTTATACTTACCAATACAAAAATTCTTATATGTTTAGGACAAGATAAATTAAATCGATAATTTTCTTTGGAATCTTTTTTCCATACTTCACCAAGAGGATAAGGATCGGCTGAAACTTGATTCTCCATCATAATTGATGAAATGTTTTATATATAAGGCTAATGAAACCCTGAATAAATTAAATCCAAATGATCCATTATAGAATCCTTCAATGATATAAAATATATTTAATGGTAGAAGATTGAATTATATGTTATTTTCTCATTATGTGAAAAGAATATTCATTGGAAAATAAATTTCAATGTATTGTAGAAGTAAGATGATTAATCCACATAATGTATATCCCTAAATATTCTATTCATATCTTGAGTATAAAAAAATATATTCTTAAAACATAAATATATTTGAATACGGGAAATTAAAATGAATATAATTGTTTTAGAGTAAACATAAAAGGAATTGAAAAATGGTGAGTCTCCTATCAGTCAAGCTACTATCATTATTTTTCATTTTCAATTATATTGATTGAAGTTTCCAATAAGTGTTATGAAAATATTTAACTCATTATCCAGATCAAAAAAATGAGACATTATTTTATTTTTTTAATAATTTTTTTTATACATTAACACTACTCTAATGATTTTCTATCTCTTGAATCATAAATATCCATTATAATGAATAATACATATTAAATATAATACCCTTACCTAATTATGTTATTATGATTCTTTATCAAATAAAATTAAATGTACTTGACTTATATATTCATTTTATTTTATTCTTATCCCTAATAATCTATGATAATGGATTTACATACAATCTACATATTATGTTTTAGATAAATAAAACTTTTAAATGAAGGCACTGCACAAAACATTTAGATTTAGATCATCATGGATATGTAAAATATTCTAATGTCAAAGGTAACTTCATATACTATAAGATATTTTTTTAATGAAATTCTAAAAACTCTTAGTAATATAAATGAGTGAATTTTGTATTGATTGAGGAATATTCAAGCTACCTTTTTAAAGAACATATTATCGATGAAATAAATGATCTTTTATTTGGATTAAAGGTTATCTCTAATTCACACTTTATTATATACATCAAGGACAATATTGTAGTAAAAGGATGATGAATGATGAGTCTTATATATTTCAAATATTCCATTATACCGTCTTCGACATATTTTATTTGAAAATAGAGGTGGAAAAACTAACCATATGCCAACTATATTATCTAATGGATTTCATATCAATTGTAATATGATAAGAATCTCTCAAGACACTACCATATGTGTTTGTTTAATACTATTTTTTAAAAGATGGCATTTGAAATAAATAAACATTAAAACACTATGGTACATCTATTTTAATGATCATATAACCACTAAGGATATTAAAATCTTTTCAAGATCAACTATATTTTCATAATGGAAGGTTATCACTTTTAGGATAGTGGGAGTAGACATAAAATATATGGGTTAAGGCTCTATATGGAATTGAGTTTGCATATAAATACTGGACTCCACTAATATGTGTGGGTAATGTAGTTTCGAAGATGCATACTATGTAAGAATATATAGTCGTAAATTGGTGGTTTATATTCACTATGGTGGGTGATACATATATTATTATTTTAAAATATATATTCTTACAATGAAGTAGTAAGTGGTAATATTCTATAGTTGACAAGTTTATATAAATTCAAATAATGGAATCTATGTATCTTGATTTGTGGAACATATATTTGAAATGTTTCTAATAATTGATAAATCTGGCGACTATTCAATAGAAACTAGAAATGAAAGGTAAAAGAAGATACCAATATAAAATTATAAACTATTGAAATTTCTAGTCTATAAAAAACTTATTCACCACTCATCATGACTATAATCATTTTTGGATTTTATTATTAAATTTATATATCTATGATCATTATAATGGACTATTGTTAGATAAGGCCTCCTCATTTAGATGAATGATAATGGATAATATATATATGACCTGACAAAAATGATACCCTATAGTATATATCTACAAGGTATAACTATAAAGGGTCTGTGAAATCAACAAATTTCATAAATTAGTGTAGATTATATATTTTCATTTATGAAAAATATTTCATAGTGATCTTAGAATATTAATTTGGAATGAATGAGTGACATGTGTCACTAACTTGTTAGTGGGAGTACTTTTAGATTTCATGATAAATTCATTGATAACATATTGAAAACAAATGTTATGTCTTTCATGTTTATTAAGACTAATGAATTATATTTCTCCATGAATGACTTGTTGTAGAAAATGTGTTCTAGGGAACAAAATCTAAATAATAGATCCATGTGGTTTCTAAATCTATTCATAGATAATATAATAAAAAATTATTGAGAAATACAAGTTGAAACAACTCAATACTGATTTGTTGTTGGCATTAAATCCTTCTAGTAGAACAAACATGTGCATAGTAAGGGATGATGGATATTGAATGAATTTAACAACCTTAAGTGATAAAAAATAATCTAATATTCCATGATATAATTTGATGATTGATATTAATGAAGCATAAATCATATTAGGAGAATATCAAATAGATCCAACAAAATTTCATAAATGTGTAGTTAGAACTATCTGATAGTACTTTGAAAAGTAAAACTATATGAGCTCTTAGTGACTGGGGAAGAAGGAACATTTGTGATCAAGGTAATTGAAAACATGTCTTATATTATATCAATTTGATCTTTTTTCACATAAAAGTCTAAGGTAATATTGAATAAGAACTTATTATAGCCAGTGGTTTCCATATATACAATATCTGAGTATATTTTATATTTTGATGTTGCTTAAGATGTGGTTTTGAACTTTCATGTTCAGATTTTATTTTATAACAAAAGATAGTGTTTTATCATTATCATGAAAATCTTTTACTCTGGAAAAAGTTAGGTTGGAATGATTTTGGAAAAAGAAAAAAATGTGGTTCTCAGATTTATCACAACATGAGGGATTTTTGCAATGTAATAATGTTGCAGTAAATAGATTTACTGTACAAACATGTGGCTTTAGAAACCCTATCCATGGAAATTTGGTAGGCCAAAAAATTATAGACATACTCCATAGGATCATGTTTAATATGTGAGTACTATGTAGTTTTTCATAGTTGGATGTAATTCAAGTGAGAGTTGTTTTGAGTTAATTCCCTCGAACCAACTGCTCTATACTTTAGATTACATGTATATTTGAATAAGATGATTTTAATAAAAATATATTATTACATATTTATATGTATTTTTCATATCATTAATGTGATAATGTCCTAGTGTATTTATTGGATTGAAAATTTATTACAGTTCTCTTCTATTTTGAGAACATTGAGATTCTATGATGAAATCTCTTAAATATAGTTCTATATTTAGATAACATACTATGATAGGGAACGTAGCATATAGGTTGTCTGGTATGTGTACTCATAAGTTGATGAGGCTTCTTCTCATTATGTTTACACTTTGTAATCTTCATGATGGGATATCATGAGAAAAACTCTTCCTGTAGATATTCCATATGTATTGGTGTCATTGGATATTCCAATCTTTGAATGTGTGTAATGGTCCATATAATTTATGATTTTTACTAATGCATTTTATGACTTGAAAACTCATATATATTACACAAACCAGTACAATAATAGGTCAAAGTGAAGAAGAATATTTTGGGAGAGTCATGATTTATTTTTTATTAATTAATAATTTGATGAACAATTTTTCACTTCCATCTTTATAGAAGCTGATATCTTGGCCCTTTGATTAAAATGGAAATGTTTCATTAAATTCCATGGACATTGTTTAACGACATGTTTATTTTAGATAATCTATGAAAGGAATAATGAGAACATTGGTCGATGACATAGATGTGCAACCTGCAAAATGAGATATTGATACAAAGAGATATATTGCATAGTGGGAATTTGTATGTGGTCGTCAAAATTGGAAAATTATGTTCTATATCTTGGATTCCATAACATATATCTAAACTATAGTATTATACATTATAAATTACAACATAATTCAAATAAGAAATAATCCTAGAGGGTCACACGTTAAGTGTTTCAATTTATCATGATTAAATTCTATTTGATTTTAATTATTAAAAAATAAATTATTCTTAAGAAAGAGGAATAATTTTATTCAAGTTTTATTAATTGCTAAAATTCACAAGGTAGTAAATAATTATTTCAAAATATATAAATAATTAATTTTATTACATGAATATATAATAAATATTTATTCATTGGATTGTGAATAAAAAAATAATTTTATTTATTGAATATTTTAATAACTATTAATAAATTGTATTTTAAATAAAATATTTATTTATGAGTACTGTTTTTATTCGGGTAATTAATAAATACTCAATATTTGAAATGGACCAAGACCATGTTTTTTGAAAAACTATAATTTTCAAGCTATTAATATAATATTTTGTATTTATCAATGTTGCAGGCATTCCATACAATATTATTATTATTATTATGTGGCATGTAGTTTAATAAAAAAATATAGTATTATTTAAGGGTTTACAAAAAATTAAATCAAATTTTAATCTAAACCCAAGCTATATAAATTTATGGTAAGGTATATTGTGTAGGGTAAATCAAAAATTGTGAATATTGAATCATTGCACACAATATATTTCTCTCCCTCCCTCTCTCTCTCAAATTCTTCATCCCTTTCTGTCAAGAATGAGAAAAAAAATTATCAAATCCCAAATGATCATGGAGCAATGAAGGAGAATAATTCAAGACATTTGATTTACAATGCTAGCACCCAAAAATCAATTAGTTTTGTTTGGATATCAAAGGAGAATGCGTCAGTCACTGTTAGATGGATCTTATACTGGATCCTTATATCACAATAAAGAAAATACTAGAGGGTTTTTTTTGAAGATCAACAACATCATCAATGAAAGAATCCTTTGATGAGGTAATAATTTCTTCAAATCCAAATAAATTAATTTTAAATTTAACATAAATGATATTATATGAGGGTTCTAGAAATCTCTATATTAAAATATATTTTAATATAATTCACCCACTAACATTTCTATTGTTCCTAGAACCATCAACCATAACATTTATTTTCATTATAAAAGAAACAAATTTTACAACAAAAAATTAGAGAAAACCCAAATGTATCAATGCAGGATACAAAAATTATAATCTTGGTAATATTCGGAAGATAATAAAAATATCTTAAAACCAACATAATTCATGTTGGAAACAAAGGGTGGTAGTCTCCAATGGCTAGAGAAACTAACCACACTCCATTGGAATCTCGAAATTCCACCTCTCTTCTTTCTATCATTGAAAATCTACGTGGTTTAGGAATTTTCATTCATATGTGAGAACCAAAAGTTCTATCTAATACCCAATATGTAAATATTAAAAAATTACACTCAATAATGAATGAACCTTTAGCTTCCCCTTTCTTTTGGGTGTAGTTCCACTTATAGTGTCATTTATTTCCACATGTGAAACATACAACTTCATTTTCTTTTGCCATCATATGTATAATCCTCTTCTAGAAAGGGCTGCGGTTGGGATATTTTGACTTATTATGAGTCTTGGGACCATATTCCTTACTCGTATTTTTCTTATTCACCATATGAAATGTAGTTATTCCACGCCCATATCCTTGTCTACTTAGAGAATCATAGTTGGTGGTATCAAAAGACTATTATAATTATTATCACGTTATAATTAATAATAAAACTGTCTATGGACATGGGTAATGGGGAATGTATAAGATATATGCACAACACATCCGAGTATTTAATCCCTAGGATGTCTAAGAATTTTATGTATCTAATAAACTTGACTACATGAGGCATATATGGAACTGAGTCTCCAAGATTTGTTGTAAACAAATCATTGTAGATCTCATATTTCAATTTTCTCACTTTTTCTTGAGAGTGATACCAAATGTTAGAAACCATGTTATACATAATAATTTCCTCATGTTGTTTTAGTATCTCATTGGTTATGGATGATATCACAAATCACTAAAAATTTATGGCCTCATTCAAATTTTTCTTATAGAGACACAACTCTTCCTCACAAGCCACTTTTCCAGGTGCTTCCATAATTGGTTTTTCTAGCAACTATAATTTCCCATAATGGAACATGATAACATGTAAGAGCCTTTAAAATTTTTGTAAATTTTTTTCCGATGATAAGGTTATCCTTATCAAGTATGGATCACAGGGGAATCCTTTAAGTCATGTTTATTACAATTTCTAAAATTATAAAAATTAGAATTTTAGTAATTTATCTGAATGTTATAGAAATAAATTTTAAATTATTTTAATTTATCTCCCACTATTTTATCAAAACCCAATATCCCTCCCCATTCACTTCAGAATATCCCATTTATTGAAAATTCAAGTGGAAATTATCCATATTCACCTTCCCATTACATCAACATTGGCTAATTATTAAATTTTAATGGTTTTATATAGACAATACAAATAAATACTTCATTAATTCATAGTTCCCTGATCTCTTAAGTGTAATATCCAATCATGAAATCCATATATTGTATTTTCTCTACCTTTTCCTTATAGTTACACCAAATATTTCATTAGTCATCAACCCTTTATGTGATCTAATTTAAGTCATCCCAAAACATCATGTAAAAATTATTTGATAATTGAAAGCACCATGACTTTGGATGGCCAAGAACATTAAACAATGTTAAATTATAACTTAATTAGTTGATGTATAAACCATGATAATATATATACGTGAGTAATTTTATCATTATACATATATTTCAAATTTTATTTTTCTTAAATTATTTTTTATATTAAATTTATTTTCTTATGTTTTTAACCATTTATTAGATAAAATTTACATATAATCTAATTTATATTATTTCTATCTTACACGATCATTAATTCATTATTTTATGTGATTTCAATAGAAAATACATAACCAAAATAATTCTACATGGTAGATATAATATAATAACATGTTATTATCATGAACATTTACTAATTGTTAGTTCATATAGTAGATGATAAACTAACCATTTAACTAGGGGAATAACACCTTGAACCGCGACTGGGTTAATGTTCTATATTTCCATCAATCAACCTACTTATATCTCTTGGATTGGTTTCTACTCTGCTCCATACATGACCTGACTCCTATAGCTTGGTATCTCCTTCCATTAAATATGATTTTACTCACTCATAGGTGAGGGGAAACAAAGGATTAGTTAAGGGGTTTACACAAAAGAAACCATGGGATCACATGACCTTACATTATGAGAGCTGGTATGATGTAAAAGTAATAAATTTACATTAAAAATAAATTAAAATAATACCAATCCCATATAGGTGTCTAGTCTATTCTCATGATCAACCACACACAAGAAACAAAATATGCATTTAAGAAAAACATTAAATTTTAATCTTTCTTATTTAAGATAAATTACACTCAAATATATTAAATTTCATCATAAATTTATGAATTATTTTATCTTAATTCTTATTTGAACATTCTTGAGATTCAAATCCATCATAATTTTAAAAAAATAAGCAATTTTATTTAAATTTAACTATATAAAAAATATGTACTTGGGGGGAAACATGGTGAGTACCCATCTGAACTACCCAATGTGTGTTATATTTGTATAATATTTACTCATGCGACTTCTAGTATAATTTAACTTTCATGTAATGTAATGATATGTACTATCAACTTGATTACCACATGTAACACATGGTATTTATGTAGCATGTTATGTTGCAATTAACATTGAGTAATGACTATATTATAAGTTATAAAAAAATATGTATATATGAATAGTACACATATGTTAATTAGAAGCTTCATATATATAAGGCATTTTACATGGAATGTAATATCAAAATAATCACCACACAAATAACTTTTTGATAAGGCTTAATCATTATAATAAATTAATTTCTTTATTATTTTTACTTTAGTAATGTAAACAGTGCATGCAATCCAGCTACATAGTGTTTATATTTCGCACCATATATCCATGGAACATGCCAAGGCACTCGGTGTATAATAGTTCCTTGAAAATAGTAGAGTACATGGTGTGTGCATGGGAAACACGACATTTGGTCTCCATGTTACATGGTCACCAGTCATGTAAGCGGTGTTAGGGAATACATGAACCATATTTGACTAATGGAATAATGGTCGTGTACGAATGTTACAAGCTGTGTAGTCTGGTTGACCATATTCCAACCTATCATAGTGAACATGTGGTATATTTAAATATATTTCATTTATAATAAATACACACAACTCAAAATAATTACACATTAATTTTTCGTTCATTGAACATGGTTACACGTTGTATACCCATGGGTTACGTGGTGTGTACTCTAGTAATATCTAGCCAAAGTCACCAGCGCCTCCAGATGAGTTCTTCAAAGTCATTTTATTTAAAAAATTAATCAATTTTGATTGTATTAGTGAGAATGATGACAATGTCAGATGACTTAATGATTCAGATTAAAGAACGATTTAATTGGAATTGATAGTTTTTTTTATAAATGTGTAAATAAATAAATGATCTTTGAACAATTACAAAACATTATGTGTCTGCTCTGATACCACTTGGTGATTCCAAGCACAGTAGAAGCTCCATATGGGTCATGTACAATGCTTCATATTGTCATAATCAGTGATTAATATGATATTTATATATATTATAAGAACCATGATCCAATAAATTGAATCCAAGATTTAATTGACGAGAGAACACTAGAACCATTTTCCGGATCACCAAATATTACTTATAATCAATTTAAACAAATAAATAATTTACTAATGTTGAATTATTTCTTCTTTGATGAATCGGAAAATTTGTCTACATATCACAATAATTTTGTTGTAAGAATTAATAATATATTATCTCTAGGGGGGATCCACATGTGCTCCATGAACCTCTAAATGACATCATAGGAATATTTTGGAACTAGTACGGTAAACATTAACACATTCACTATTTTTCATTGATAACCTCGAGAATCTATTCATATAAGGGTTCTCTATAATCTCTCTAGACTTGAGAGTGGTGTTGGGGGATGATCAATCTCAATTCATGAGATAGTTCATAGAGAGGGAGATATCTAGGGATTTGTGACAATTCTTTTAGGATATCATTATTTAAAACAAATGAAAATGAATCCCCTTAAAGAAATAATATATTTGGCTTTATATACTACTTGTTTTAGAGAATAATAATTCCACATTCACCCTTATTTCTTTTTTTAATCCCCGAAGAACCCTATTTCTATAATAATAATATTATTATTAATTCATGGAACACACAAAGATAAATAATTAAATTAAATATTATTTATTCATGTAATATTCAAAACATATTTCTTAACACTGGACCTTTAAACTCATGTCACCATTCCTCCACAATATTTATTGATCATTAAATAATGAATTTTTATTTAGTAAATAAGCATCACATCATTATTCACTAACAAATAAATAAATATTATATTCACTAAAAAAATAAATATTTATTAAATATTCTACAGAAATAATATTCTCATGAATAAGTAGTCACATAATATATGTGATCAAGAAAACCTATATAATTATTAAACCACATACGAGATTATTTTTTATTTGTATTTTTTAATAATGAATAATATTATTATTTAACTACGGTTCTTGATACACTTAGTGGGTGACCCACTAGGACTCTTTATTAATGGAATTAGGTGAAGCATCGAAAATTTAAAGGATAGATTCTAGAAATATGAAAACGTACACATAGAGAAAGAATTTAATTTCATAATGACCTAAAGCCTCCTATGAATTCACAAAGTGAAATATAATCCATTTTTCATGATATCTATAATCAATCATGTTGTATGTTAATTCCTTATACTATGTGCTCGATGTCACCATCTTTGAATTTTTTGATATTGAACTTAATTACAGAACACAATGGAAACTGATTTATTTAAGCTAATTATTCCATCAAAGGGTTTGAGAAATCAAATTTTATTTAATAATATAAGGGGAAAATCCTTTTATGAATTATTCTATAATGACATATTACTCGTTACAAACCTAATGCATCCTAATTCATTGCAATCATAAATCATCATAGTTTTTATAAATACATGAAAGAACACAAAAAATTATAACCATTAATAATAATCTTAATGTCCATGGAACAATAATCATGTCTTCATATATGAACATTCAATGACACATATTAATGTATATTTCATACTGGTCAATCTTGTTCTCATTATCTCCTAAATTGGAAATTACTAATCCCATACACCATGAGAAAGAACCTCAAAGTCCAACGAGTCTCCCCCTTGATTTCTTTTATCATTTGAATCCCATAAATAATTTCATCTAGATATAGAACAAATATTTTAAGAATATTGTCACAGAAAATCTAATTTCTCATCATAGCGGGGAAATGCTTTGACCCTTATGTGAGACAACGAATCTTTGTATTATCACATACTATATTATACAGAAGAACTATCATGACATGGTAAGTAATTTATTAATATTCAAAAATATAATTACAAATTATCATAATGTACACAAAAATATGATCTATGACACCAAATCTAAAAATAACAACCCCACAGACACAACATATGGAACTATGAATACTTTACACTCTAATCACCATGTTGGGCCAACCCTTTAAATTCTCGTCACATAAGGTCTTTGAGGATATATTTTCATAAATATGTACAAGATATAACAAACCCATTACAAATGAAATAAACACAACACATGAGTTACAAGGTTCGGACAATGTCATACTCTATGGGGGAACCCGACAACCATTCATTCAAAGAAATAAAAAAATAGAGAAAAAATAATATATATATAAGGGACTCATCCTCCTTAAAACCTCATCCAACCTAAGTTACTAAGGAATCCTTGAGGTAACCCTACATAAGAACATAAGAAAATTTCTAGCAACGCCTCTAGTGGAAAACTCCTTCATCTGTGAATTTTTCCCCATTGGAAACCATTTCCACTCAATTAATTAGATGTTGTTAACAAAAACCTCTATTTATATAGGGTCTCTATATAATCCAATTGATCCTTCTAGTTGTACTTCCTTTTAATATTTAAAAATGTTCCTACACTTGAGTGAGGTGACTGACTAAGTACCATCACTTCAACTGATCCATCCAGTGAATAATTTAATCTCTAGATTCTCTACCACTTTACTCAAATCTAATGTCTCTTATGGATCAAATGAAACATGTTAGATAAATTAGAAGCAATAATTAAATCAAAAACAAAGATCATCCGTTTGAGAACACTCAAAACAACAATACATATAAAATGAAAATATTGAATGTGTAACGACAAAAAAATTATAAAAGGAAATTTTCTTACGAATAAATATTTATCTAGTTTTTTGGAATATAGTATAGTTTAAAAACATGCAACACATAATTATTTATTCCATTAATTTTGAACATTTTATTATAAAATAAATATACTCAAGAAAATTGAAAATATTATAATGGGAAAATAAATAAATAAATGAAATTATAAGAATAAATTATTTGGATCATTTTTATCTACCAAAATTAGCACACTCATGAACATCAAGAAAAAAGAGACTAAACGTTAAAAATTGAATCAATATTTTAGAAATTAAAAATATAGAACTATGAGTGTAATTGAGGTGAATGGTGAATAAATAATTATATGTATTAATAAAAGATAACATGAAGGTTGGAATAATGATATGATCAATGAAATTATAACCAATATAATATAAATAGTAACATGAGCATTAAGAAAAGTAACTTGATAGTTGGAACCATTGCTAAATTGTTAAGAATAGTACCCTAACTATTAAAAATGTAACCAGAACTCTGAATAAGAAAATAACAAAAATAAACAAAAGTGAAAAAAAATAAAAATAAAAATAGTTGGGGGATATTTAAAGGATTACTAATTAAGTAGGAAAATAGAGAAATAAAATTAAAAAATAAATAATGATCTTGGTTCCCTAGAAATGGTGCCAACATTTTATATTGTTGTTGAGCATGTCAAGTTAAAATTTTATTTTTTATTAGAATTTCGAATGTATACCAGGAACCCTGGGCTGTCTCTCGATGGAGGATTAGATCGATAATTAATAAAATAATTTTTTGATTAATAATAATGAGAATGGTAATTTTTGAAATTTGGGGGTTTTTTAAGTTGAAATCGTTTAAACAAAAGTGATACAATAAATTATAAATTGACATATTCGATTATGCATGATCAACTCGGGGAAATCTCATGATGTGCATCCTTTATCACATCATGGTATTGGGTTGTGGTCTTTTAATACCTAGTTTTTAATAATAGAACTAGATTTTACTAATATTAAACTTAAATACGTCCTAGGGTTTAGTCGAAAACACACAATGATTCATATGATACTACAAATGATTTGGTGATTTGTGTTCGAATTCATAACAAAAACTCACTGAGGAAACACAAGAAGAAATCATTGTGCTATCAATGTTTTTATTTTATTTCAATGTGTTTCCATTAAATGAAATTACATGGAAATTTTCGTTTTTATGAGAGTTCAATTGGCCAATATGAACCACACAAACACCACAGTTTAAAAGGGGAAGAAGAAGTGGTGAATAGTGTGTGAAACATCACATGAATGAGTACCCCCACACATGATCATATGAATAAAGAATGACATACCAGTAAATTAATCAATAAAATAATAATATAATATGACGAAAAACTAGATAAAACTTAAAATTAAAAGGATCATCAATTATTAAAGAAACAAAGCTCATGATTTACAACATGTTCCTACCCAGGTGATCAAGAGGAGTTTATAACTCCATGGGAAGGGAGGAAGACAAGGATGAAAAAGTAGAACATCATATATCCCCTATAACGTATAGAGATGATGATATAACTCCTTTTATACTCCAAATTGGATTCACCATGCCTCCTAGTCAAAATTAATAATGTGGTTCCCAAGGCGCCATTTTATTGGCAATGTGGGAAGTGGTTTTAGGCACCCTGATTTTGGGAAACCAATTGGCCCATGATTTTTGGAAGGTTGTACGTTTTATGTCAAATTTTAAAACACTAAAATGATATTTCCCCATGTCTTTAATATCTCAGAAAAAAATTTAGCATCATTTTTTGTCCAACAGCTCACGATATGTATGAAAAACATCACACCACTTTTGGATTTGGAAAACATCATTGTCTTGGACAGATCAACTTCGTTAGGACACTTAATGGAATAATTTTGATTGGGTTTCTCCTTAATTTTTTTTACATAATAAATTTTGTACCAGGCCACAAAATATCATCACATTTGGATGCATTTATTTCTCATAAAATTCAAAATAATAGATCAATGTTCATGAGATCACATGAAATTAATCCCACTTTTCTCCCACTTCACCCTGGGCCCTCCAAATCACCTCCACCAACAACGAAATTATACAAAAAAGTGAAATTAATATTTTTAAAATTTATTGACCCAAAATTATTTATTCAAACATGTAGTGAAATTTGTTATAATTATTGGAATTTATAGTACAAAATTAGTATAACTCAGTGGTGAAAAGGTTGAAAATGAATAGTGAATCACGATGTGACCATACTGACTATTATGGTAGATGATTTATTTTTTTGGATTACAGATGATTAATCCAACAGGTATTGTATTTATATATTGAAACATAATTTTAATGCCTTTTAGATTTTTAGAAATTGGATGGATAATGTAGAAAACCAATTTGGTAAAACTTTTAGGGATTTAAGAAATGATAATGGTTTTGAGTATTTTTTCA
This sequence comes from Viscum album, assembly GCA_963277665.1. Taxonomy (NCBI): domain Eukaryota; kingdom Viridiplantae; phylum Streptophyta; class Magnoliopsida; order Santalales; family Viscaceae; genus Viscum; species Viscum album. The sequence continues at coordinate 2,038,351,991 of OY728156.1, forward strand.
CTAAATGTTCAACATTTTATAACTCAAAGTGGGATAATAGGTATCGAAATGCAGTGGAAATTCCTCATATAATTGGATTATTCTAGATAATGAATAAAAAAATAATAGAAAGGGTTAGACATATATTTTCTTATTCCTTTCTTACCAAGTCATTTTGGGTGAAGATTACACCACAAAAGTGTATCTAATTAATCACATCCCATCTGTTGCTAATGCTTTCAAAACATTGGAATAAGTCTAGATGGGAAAACCATCTAGTCATTCTCACCTAAGGTTTTTTGGATCTGTAGCTTATAAACATTCTATAAATGATAAACTAGAAACTATGGCTATCAAGTGTATATTTTTTGGTTATTGGGAAGGTGTCGAGGGATACATGTTCTGGATTAACAATATTGGGTATCAAAAATTTATCATTAGCCATGATGTTGTGGTTCATGAATCATGTCTCCCCAATGGGAAGACTTCCAATTTTTGTAAATCTAGTACACCCCCACCTTTGGGTGTTGATGTTAGATCTAGCTCTAGGGTCCAAATAAAATCTAATTTTTCCCCTATGGTTCCACCCCCATAGGCTCAAGGTGAATAAGAATCTAATTCTAGTTCTGAATTTGAAAATTAGGAAGTTGGCCTTAGTGAATAGTATTTGACTTTTGACCAATCTTGGAGGATTATCATACCTCCATTATGGTTCAACCATGCTGATATGGATGCATATTATTTTACTACGTCTAAATGTATAGACAATTATGGATCTCAAGCCTTTAATCATGATTTAAATATAATTAATTAAAAGATTGGTTGACTACCATGAGTAGTGAGATAAAGTCAATTATTATGAATAATACAAGAATTGTAGTGTCAAACCCCTTAACTAAAACAATAAATATATATAAGTGGATATTTAAGAAGAAAGAACATAGAACTAGAGAGCTCAAAATCATGTAATTTTCTAGGTTAGTTTCCAAGGGATACCTTCTCCTTGAAGGGGTTAACAATAGTGATATTTTAACCCATGTGGTAAAACATTCATCAATTTGGATCATTCATACTTTTACTAAAACAAATTATTTCCATATGGTTCTGATAGATATTAATGCATCCTTTTTTCATGGAAAATTAGATGAAACATTTTATATTACACAACCTTAGCATTTTTCAAATAATTTTTAGTGGAATTAATTTTTCCATCCAAAAAAATATTTATATTTTCTGAAGTAATCTTCATAATAGTGGTATAGATGGTTTTATTTTATTATGATAAAAAATGGGTTCAATAGAAGAAAATATTATGTAAGTGTTTATTTTAAGCATGTTAATAATGATATGATTTACCTTCTTTTATATGTTTATTATATGCTTATTATCTATAAAATCAAGGGAATGGTTTTTCATATAAAATCCTAATTGAATTCTATGTTTGAAATAAAGTATTTGGGAAATGAAAAAAGAAACATTGTGAATGAAAATCATTGGAATTAAAAAGGATAAAACCATATATGTATATCATCATCATTATGATAAAAGGGTTCTAAAATGGTTCTTGTTTGAACACATTAATCTAGTTAGATTTCCCGTGGACCAACACTTCATGTTTTACCTAAACCAATCCCATCATTGTGAAGCCATTATATATTTTATTGGTAATATTACTTATACTAATACAGTTGTGAGTCTTCTATATGCAATGGGTTTTCAAGACTAGATATTTCTTTTTTTCATGTATACTCTAAGAATGTTTATGGGGAATCCTAGGAAATGAAACTGACATGATTTGAAATGTATGCTCATGTATGTTTCAATGTCTTCTAATTTATTCATTTAGTTTTTTATAAATGATGGGTGTAGTGATGATATTGAAGGTCATATATAATCTTATTATGTTATTAATATAGACACAAGTATTTAATTTACTAGTTTTTTAGAAACTTATAGTAGTCCCATTTCTTGGAAATGTAACATGGAACTAGTATTTTCCCTTTCTACAACCGATATTAAATATATTTCTGTAACTGAATAGATTAAAGAAGAAATTTGGTGAAAATAACATATTAAAAAATTGTATTTATCTGTTTCTTGTTTAGTAGTATGTTGTGATAGTCAATATACTCTACATTTGTCTAAATACTATGTTTCTCATAGTAGATCAAAATATATAGACATGATAATTCACAATGTTAGGGATATAATTGATTGTATAATAGCGTTTGTTACTAAGATAATCATCGAGGATAATCTAGTTGATAGTTTGATAAAATCAATACCTTTATGAAACATTATTCATTTATTAGAGAATATGATATTAATACTAGTTTAATAATAATCATTTCAAGAACACATTAAATAGTATGAACCATTTAAAATTCTATGAGGGGAATTATGGTTTTTTCCACTAGTATTGTGATGTTGTAATTGAAATTTTATGTATATTTTTCATTCCATTAATCGGTTACATGAAATTTATTTATTTTTGTAATTTTATTTACACTGTTCTTTTGTGGTTTAATTGGATACCAACATTTAATTTTCCTTATTATAAGATTATTTCTAAAATTTCCATCAGCTCTAATCTAATGACCACACTTAATCATTGTGTGTTTCTTTTCTTTTTAGGGTTCCATCCTTATTAATACCCAAAAACCAATTGCATATTTCTTCTTGTCCCCACTAGTTTCATTGTTCGATTTGTTAAAATTTCATATTTCATTCAGGTCATCCATGTGTCACCATTTGGTGATACTTTCATGCACCTCCTATCACTTTTTAGGGGTTTCATCATTAATCATTGAATACTACACCATTATTTGGTTAGATTCCTCTTAAACTATGAATTTTTTCTTATAAGAAAAGAGGAATACCACTAGCTTCTCCTGATATTTGAAGAGGAATAATAGGGAGATAATGTCTTATACGCTTCTAATAGTTCCCTAAAGTTTAAAGATCCAATTTCTTACAACTGGATCATTCGTTTGGTGGACATTCATTGGATACTTAAACTGAGAAACCATACTAGACGATCCTAGTACAGGATTGGTTACATTAGTAGTATCATTTCAATGATAATAGGTATTTTCGGTAAATAAATACTACATAATATGTGATTTATTTACTGTATTTAGTTCTTTTTACATTTATTCTATATGTGTGTGTGTGTTTCTAGGAGTGGATAGAGCTAAATCCTTCTAATGGAGTTCATCACTAATATCCATTTTAGCTTGGATGACTTCCTTAGATAGCATCTATGTTATTTTATTTTTTGTTTTCATGTATGTATTTATTATTCTACTTCTATGGTAATATATCAATCTTAGTGTGCTGTTTTCACTATGCATATAGGGTCAATAATATCCAAAACATGTTAATTATCTATGTTCTTTAAATTACTTCTTTATTTCTATAAGTAAGGTTATTAATATTATAATTGGTTTCACATTCTCTAAATAAACTAATTATTCTAATCACTTTGTTTCAAATAAAAAATACATTAGTGGATCTTGGTCGTTCTAATGACAACCACATCAAGTAGCAAGTAATTATGTTATTTTTTCAGTATATATAAAATGTATTTAAATTTTTATATTACATTGAAAAAATAAATTACTACTCTCTCGTTTTCCTACATTTTAAACACCCCACCCTAATAGAGAAGCCAGAATACCTTCTTTTTCTCTTCTCTACCCATCGTTGTTTCCTTTAACTAGAGAACCCTACCCAAATATGGTAAAATTTATGTTCAGTGATGGTGCAACTACATGAAGGAGGCACAAGAAGTGTATTTTTATGAAAATATCTGATTTAATGATCATCTATGATGTTTATGACTATAAGATCATCTATATCCCTCATCTAGAGGTCTAAAAATTTTAGAAAGACCCTTGGATAACCATTGAAAGATAGTTCCAAGATGTCGTTAATGTTCAGAGGATAATATGAATAATAAAATGAAGATATCACCCACACTATGTCATGAACAAGAGTTGCCCAAAACCTAGATTGACCAGTAGTGGGGAACCATGTTTCACCACTAATGATCCAAGCCTGGATTGGATGGTTGTACAGGGTCTCTAGGATGTCAGGCTCTCTCTCAATTATAAACTACTACGATCTTGGTAAATGATATAGATTCTTAAGGGGCTCATTGACTCTACCCTCCACCACCATTTCTACTGTGAAGTTGAGTCGGGGGAGATGGAGTCTACAGATCCATCCCCTTCGATTAAAGACCATATGACTCGAAAATTACCATCTTAGGGGTTTGTTGAAGGGAATATATCATTGATGTCGGACCTTGTCACCGTCGCCTCCACTGGTGATGCACCGGAGCCGCATTCTTCATAATGGTTTCCAATAGTAGACACCGTATTTCATGAAAATATAGTTACGTGTATTGATAGTGACCACAAATGGAAGAAGGTTATTTAATGTTCCAAGGAATTAGAATATTGTAGGTAAAAGTTTTTACCTTGTATTTTTTAAAATTATATGGGATTAGGGTTTAACTAGTTGGAAAAATGGGAGTGGCCAATGCTAAATGTTGTTACACTAGGATGGAACGGGGTGAGTGTCAATTCCTCCAGTTCTCACCCCCCTTAACTTAAAAAAATTATATATATATGTAACTATATATTTACAATTATAAATAAATAAATAATATATATATATATAAATTCATATATATAATATTATTTATACATTTATAAATATTTTTATATTTAAATTTATAATTAGAAATATATAAAAATATATAAATAAACATAAAAATTATTTAATAATTATTAATCTGGGCCAGTTTGAGTAATATTCATAAAAACCGGACCCTATCCAAACCTAAAACATATTTTGAAATATTTAATTACCAAGATATTAATAAATTATATTATCTAAATAAACATTAATAAATAAATATTTATATATATTTGATAATATATTTACAAATTATTTATTGAATATAATTATGAAAATATATATTTGTAGTTATATTTATATATATTTATTTAAAATTATTTAAATAATTTTACAATAATATAAATTTATTTATATATATATATATATATAAATGAATATACTTAACATTCATATTTTTAAATTATTATTTCTAATTATATAAATATATTTATTTCTAAATATATCTATAAATATATATTTATAAATTCAAATTTACAATTATTTAAAAATATTTTTTATTATATAAATCAATAGATTTTTTTATATTAAAATATTAGATATACTTACATATACCTTTTAAACTTGATCATTAATAAATATTAATATTTAAATAATTATATATATATATATATATTATAAATATTTATATATTTATAAAAATAAATTTATATTCATAAATATATATTTAAATAATTATAAACATATATTTATAATTATTTAAATATATTGATAATTATATAAATAAAAATAGATTTGCATATATAAATATTTAAATTTATTTTAAACTTATTTGAAATTATATTTTATTAATTATGTAGTTATAAATATATTTATATTAATATAGTTTGAAATATTTATTTATAAATAAATTTAAAATATATTTAAAAATATAATAAATTTTTAATAACAACATTATTTTTAATAATTATATTTCTTATTTTATTATTTTAATTAACAGTTATGTTTAATTAAATTATTAACTACATTTTATGTATTATTTACATTATTATTAATAGTTATTAGTGTAATTAAAATAAATATTTAATAATAATGTAATTAATAACATTGAATAATAATAAAATAATTAATAATTATAAAAAATAATGTAATTAATAATATAATACTTTATAAGAGATATAGATATAAATTTCTTAAAGTGTATTGGTAATGTTCTTATAAAATAAAGTTTGTGTCATGTAAAATTATTTATTTTACAATATTTTATAATTTAAATATATTTTTCAATAATTTGTTATATGTTTAGTCATTGTGAAAAATTTCATTTAGATGGTATTTGTAATTTATAATTTATATGTCCTCAAAGTCACCTACAAGAAACATAATAATGTTACGAGTTTGTGACATTGAAATCCCATAAATTATAAAGTTTAAATACAATCTAAATGAAACCCGAAACATTGACTAACATATAAATAATAATTGAAAATTAATGACTTTATTAAAGATAATTAAATAATAATAATTTAATGGCACAAAATATTATTTTTTTCAAAATATAACATTTGTTATTATATTTATTTTGAATTTTAGTTCGATACTAAAAATGGGATCTTTACAAACATAATAAATCAATATCAATGACTCATAGTACTGCAACATGGAATATGAACCAGATTCCCACTATGTATTCGACGTCTATGTCAGTCTTGTGTATTACCTATAAGCGCAAGTTCCCCCTCATGTGGTATTGTAGGTGTACCCTCATGATATTGTGTATAGGACTGCCTAGCATTATATGTGGCGGACCTAACATCATCATATGTTGAGCCATATGGCCCTAACCTTTTGGGCATGAAAGGAGATCCTAAAGATGTTGGAAGTGTTATGTCAATGAAGTCACCTTTGGCAGACGTGTCAGTTGAGGCCAATAGAAACTGTGAAACCATAGCTAGGTCCCACTACATCATAGCTATATGAGATGAAGAGGGTGTATCAAATGTATGAGTATATATATATGGCACATAAGCATCTTCTAATTTTTCTTGATCCTCCACCTGTTGTACAAGATCCTCTCTCTATGGTGCAACATTATCTACATGAGCATCTCTTAGCCATCACTCGTTCTATCATCACATCTAACTTCACCCATGTCTTCAACAATGTCCTCTAGATTGTAGAGGTGGCATAAGTGCATCATCCTATGTAGGTAGTGTAGGCACAAAATAATACTTCTGCCTCAACCAGGGCATTCAGATCAGGATATAACTATTTATCCTCAAGAAAGATACTCTAATGTATGAAATTGAGACGATCTCTGAGTGACATCAGATCTAGGTTAAAAACATCCCAACTAATAAATTCCTCATATTTAGGATCTATGATATATAAATGTCAATCAAGTTCTCCTGACTAAAAATGATATAAAATTCAAAATAATACAAAACTTGAACTAAAAAAGTATATAATAATTTTAGTAAACATACAAATTTCTGAAAATGTATCCCATGGAAGTTAAGGTATTTGATCATATTTTTTTAGTAAAAATATTATTAATCCCTCTGATTATCAAACCTAAATCATGTTGTGATATCGCTATGCGGAAATATACCATATTGGGAACACATGTCCCAATAATCAATGTAATGTGCATGATAATGTAACCAATCCATCGTCTTTCTTCTAATAATAATAATTGAATGTAACCCATATACCTATCATTGTTTATTAGAGAAATGGTATACCCAACCAAACTACCTAATGACTCAGTTTGGCTAGTTCAATTCAATTATGTAGTTGTGGATGAGTGGAAGCACTACAACAAGTTCTATGACCATAACTGTATAGTATGGTAGAAGAAGCATGTAGAAAAATCATAGATATGGGGTATGAACATAAATTTCTATACCAGATAAGAATTCATAAATTAGGATGAAATATTTTAAAATTTAACATTATATTATCTTTAATATGTAATAAAAAATTAATTTTTATACTAAAAATTAAAATTTTAACTTAAATCATTGTACTCTATAACATAAAATATCTTTCAAAATCTATACACACTATGTCATTATCTATGTTCATAAATCTATGCCCAAATACAACATTTCTAAAGAACTAATATATAGTATTTTTATAAAGAAAATTAATAATATTAAAAATAACTCAAATTAGTGTTGTAAACATACTAGTGTCCCCGATAAAAGTTTTCAAATAGGAGTTGTCGAAGTGGTGTGATAACTCTAGGGGAGATTCATGGAAAATGATCTAATTCCCACATATGTTCCAAATAAATTCACCCTACAAGATATTATACAACAGGTTGAAAACTAGTATAGAGGCATCTATATAGATGTTATAATACATTTCCCCCAAATAATATCTACATGTTTAGTCATGATCCTCATGTAATGGTAGGTACATCATATTTACTATGGTGGTGAACTGCTCTACTCACAAAATTCCTCTAATCATTCAAATAATGTATGCATGTGTGTGTTGATTAAGTATATCCTCATTTGTATCATCAATAATGATAGAAACATTCTCATCATGCCACCCCATTCACAATCAATAACCAAGAAGACACATCGTATGTCAACAACAATAATTCCAAGTATACGTTGTATGAACTCACACCAATCGCCAATAGCGGCACCCATAACCACCTAATCGTGGATATGATGACCATGAATATAGGCGATTCCCTTTAATGTAATAGTTATATCGCACTCAAAGAGAAGAAATATGCATGTCTCCAGTCTTCATCTCTCAAAAAATCCCATAATCAAATGGAAATCAATATTCATGAAGTAGTAAATGATTTCTCCATAAAATCTAGAATATACGAGGTATAGAAAAATGTCCTCTAAATGTAAATCATGGTGAAAATTACGTGTCCTCTGAATAAGAAGATGTTGAAGAGGTCATCGATCCAACACATTGCAAGACACGTGAAACTTCTAGTGATATAACATATACTAATCCATCTAAATGTATCAATAGTAAAACACAAACGATGATATTTATATAACTTATATATAGTTTAAAGATTTGGTATACTATATTTTTTATGTTTTTAATAGTTTTTTTGTAAAAATGTAGTTTTTATTTATGATATGGAAATTATTTTATTTTTATTTTATTCATTAAAATTATATAATGATATTTCATTATAGTGGAATTAGCCAAATTAAATAGGCATGTTTACTTCATTACATTTAATGATTTTGGCTTAGTACACCACCTCCATTTTGTGATGCTCCTAAATAAGGTTTATAATGTTATTATTGAATTTCATGTTTTGGGTTTTTCAAAAGTGTTTCATTCCAAACATGAAAAAATTTATATGTATAGAACATACCATGATTACCTACCACATTAAAAAAAATTTGACCATGAAGGTCAAGTGACCATGTGGTACAGATCGCAAGAAAAAACAACCTATCATACAGAAATTATATCTAAGTCTAGTACTGACTATGCATTGAAGATCAAGTGACAACATGTGTTCGTTGAGATGGAGTTAATTTATATATAAAGATCAACATTTGTAAAAAAGATATAAACTCTTACAAAGATCAATAATGAAACATATTCGTGGGCCTGTAATACATATAGGGTTCATTCATAACTCTCTATGATACATTGTTTTTCAAAACATTCTATACAAACTTAGTTGATCAATTTTAAATAGAAAATTCACAATTTTTATAAAAATATATGATAACTGTATTAAGATATATAAAATCTTCACAACTCTTATCTCTTTATATTTTTTAAGATTATAGTTTGTGCTTTTTTTTTGTTTACTCTGTTTATCTAAAAACACATTCTCTTGTATTGAATTAGAGAGTACAATACACTCTCTTTCAAATATTTTTTATTTAATCCCATGTATAACTCAATAAGAGGATGTATGTGACATGAACTATTTTTCCCCATGAAGAAATATAGATGTGGATTTTGTGTATCGTGGACTATCTTAGTAAAATTGTTTTTAAAACCCCAATCCAAGTTGTGAATCTATTTATTTTATAACAAATTCCTTGGAATCTAGTGATTTCCAAGTGGAGGGGATTGAAAATTGGATTATGAAAGATCCAATTTTTTAATTTCTATTGTGTGATTTTATATGTTTCTTTTTCACTTAAATAAAAACCAAAACAAAATATTGTTTCAAACTAATAAAAAATTCATTGATAGTTGTCTTTAATTTTATGCATTATATAAAGTGTTTGATACTAGTTAATTATTTTTAAAAATTATAAAGTGTTTTAAAAGGACTATTTAACTGAGTTCCAATATATCTATTGAGAAATCTTTGGAAAGATAAATCATTATAATTCTATAGTTTTAGTTAATTGAGAATTAATATAAATTGAGGATTTTAGTGTTAAATTTATTTAATGGGAATTTTTAATTTTAAATGGAATTCACCCCCACTTGAGGGTTCCACTCTGAATAAAAGATTATAATAATTAATATAATAATTTCATGAAATTTTTTTTACATTAATTGATAGTATCCTCTAATCATTTTAATTATTCGATGATTACCCTAATTGTCTAAGGAAATGATTTCACATGTGAACATCCTGGATGAATGAGACAAACCTCCTTACAGGTTCATGTTTGTTGTTAAAATCCATTTCATTTTGAATTCAGGTCAAATTTGGCTTACCTTTTGTTCATAGCCTAGTCATGTTCAGTAGAACTGTTGGTGGGTCAACATACATAACAAAATCCTGGTATTCCCAAAATGCAACCATGGAGAACTATATCATTTGTTAATACTATATATTTGATAAACATGATCAATGAACTTCTTCGAAGTTATTTTTATAGAACTACATGTTTTCATGACCTGCCCCTAAGGTTAACATAAAGCTTCAACATTATAACAATCATTGTAATAATACACCATTAAAATGACAATCAAAAGATGACTACTACTAGTAATTGGATCACATGACTCATAAAACTCAAATATTTGAATTTTATGGTCGAATTTAATGACAATAATTTTTGAATCCATTTGAATAACTCATTAAATATTTCACTTGATAAATAGACCATATTATAACCCTCTGTTTAGACCCCCTTCAGCAAGACTTTCTCATTCCCAAAAATAAATTTTAGTGAGATAGTAGGTCTATTATTCTAAATTTGTAATTTATATTTAAAATATTATAAAAATATTATATTATAAAAGTGGGTCTTATAATTAACATATAATATAATATTCTTAATTTCCTATGATGAGTAAATTTTAAACTCCCTTGACAACTCCATTTACATATTTTATGATACTGGTCATCATATATCAATACCTTCACTGATCATCATATGGAAGAAATCATTTACTGTTCTAATTCACATCATGTAATCCTAAACATCAGGATTATCTCTATGAATATCGTTCAGAGACTTTTCTATACTTTTTTGTTTGAGGAACGTATGCTAAAAAATAATAAATAATCTGAACCAATATGAAAATAACTATGATAATGATTATTAAAAAAAGGATTGTCATACCAATTCGTATGATTTCATTCTTCATGGATTCAACCTTGAACTTATTTTTCACAGTCATGGATATGTATCATATATAGTATCAATGAAAGTATTTGGGTGGTCTCCGTTAAAAACCCTTAGACTATACTAAATCATTGATTTTGCAGTGATGATTTGAAATAAGAAAAATCAATTCTATGTTTGTCTAAAATTATCTAAGTTAATACAAGAACCAGCTATAATATGAGAATGTATCCCTCTCAACAATTAAAAATCGTAAAGGTAAATGGGTGTGATTTCCATCCTATTTTGTAGAAATTAATAAATTTGCAGTATATTTTCCATACCGAAATGTTCCATCAACATTGATAAACATCTTTCACTGTCTAAAAGATGGAAAAAAGGGTAAAAATGTAAAAAACAATATATCAAACACTACCTTTGAGAGATCAAAATATCTGTTTCTGGTTATCATATTTAGTAGTATGTAATAGATATAAAAATTGATTTCTTTGGTGTAAAATGTAAGATCCAAGCCTTTTTTAGAGAAAATTGATCACCCAAGCCCATAAAACCATTCAAACCTGTATAGTGGGGGTTTGCATTATTGGGGTTCAAGGTTGGTCAAACCAAGTACCCCTAAAATAATAGGTGCACATTTAAGGATTATGTTTAGGTAAAACCATGTCCCATAGTTAGGAAAAAATGCACGATTCTTAATGTGGTCTGAAAATGAGTTTTCAATTTCCCAAAAACCCCAAAACTCATCTATTTCAAGACAAACTCAGACCAACATAATTTTTAATGATTCTAGAGATTTATATAGGGATCCCAAGTTCATCCCAACTCTGTTAATTTTTATTCAAATATCATATATCATATCATTTCCTCTCCTAATAAGTGTATATTATCACATTGTTTTCTCATTCATCTTATTTCCTTCTATCATTATTTTGGTTGGAAGTTACCTTTTTTTTGATAGATCAAGATATAGATTTGGATAATATAGATCTAGGATTTTGAATATGTACCTAGAATTAAGTGGTCATGTTTCTGTAAATCTCAATTTAGTTTTTGAGATCCGGATCTCAATCTATGTTGTTGTGCTGCTAAATTTTTGGGATTTCTTTTTGGCGATCGGTCATCAACAAATCGTGGTAGGTGGTCTAGTATTAAAATCCCATATGAGTTATTTTGACTTGGTGAATGAAATTTTATAATTTATAGGGTTTATTTCACAATTGGGAATTCATAAATTTAATTAAGTAATGTGGTAAATTAATAATTTGAGGAATTGGTATATTGATTGAATAATTGAGTTGTGGAATTAAGATAATAAATTGATGAATTAATTGTCCATATATTGAATTTTGAAATCAAGATAATTAATTGATAGATTAATTATCCAAATATTTAATTGTGGGATCAAGGATAATTAATAATTTCATTAATTATAATAATGCTAGATTTTGAATTTGAGGATAATAAATTTTTTAATATGTTATTTGATGCTGAGATGTAAAATAATTAAATAATTTCAAAATTAATTAATGGAAATTATATGGATTATTAATTTTTGAATTAATTTATAGAATTTATGTAATTAATTAGTTCTCTAATTAATTAATGGGATATATATGATTAATTATTTGTTGATTTAATTAATGGAAATTGATGTGATCAAATAATTATTAAATTAAATAATCAACTTGGATTAATTAAAATATGAATTAATGAATGGTTATATTTGATAACAGTATTAGTTTTTCTTAATAATTATTCATGGGATATTGTGATATTGGTAAATATGATATCAATGTGTGTGTGACATGGTTTTTGGCTTCCAAAGACCATGTGTTTGGGACAGGGTTGGCTACTTCGAAAGCCCGTAGTATTAAATATGTGTGGGACATGTTCTACTACTTCTGAATCCCGTAGTGAAATATTTGTGTGGTACATTGTCAATTACATCCCATTCCCATGGGGTCTTGGGCTTGATAACATATAACCAAATTATTTTCCGTGGAATATGGATCCAATTACCCATTTATAAATTGAAATGAAATAGATAATGAAATCCCATTTGTTAAATGAGTTGTGATTTGGTAATTTGAATTGGTTTAGACAACGACATGATCCAAAGCAGGTATTTGGGTTCAGGTGTCCTCTGGAACCCAAGGGTATATGTGGTTAATTAAAAATTAAATGATAATGTGGTCACTATTTATATATGAATTATAGTTATTTATTTATATAACTACAGGCACAATTATAGAATGGAAATTTCTCTAAACACTGTTGGGGGTGGAAAACAGATTTGTATTGACACTCTACTTTTTCTTCTAGATCATTAACCCGATAAATTTCATGTCTTCTTGAAAGGATATGGTAAATTTCCCTATGTTATATAGTTGATTTTGGATGGATCATGGTTTATGGAACCATATGTGGCTGAGAACCATCTTTGGATTAATCAGTGTCTTTATTTTCAATCATCATTTTAGAAACATGACACATACATTAGGATGGACAGTTTTTTCCTTATTTGGATATTTTATTTCACACATTGATTATATTGAATAATTTGTATTTTTTATAGTTATATATGCTTCTTATATTGTTTTCTTATTTCCACTAGTGTAGTAGTATGATAAAAGTGGGTGTAGTATTCACATGATTTTTTAATTGTGAAGGCAAAAAACTCATTTTATTATTATTGAAAAGACCTCTTATTGACTGAGTAAAGGGAGACCCAGTACCTAGCCCGAAAGAAAAAGACCAAGTGGACCAAATACAAGGATTTAAAGCCAATTTTTTGGCCTAAAGGGCCCATTGAGGAACAATACTGCTAAAGTACTCGAGATTCTACAGTATTGTTGCCACTATAGTTCCTTTCATATTTCTTCCTCCACTAAAGTGTCACCACTCCTATAGTTCTGTTTCTTCTAAAGTACTTCTAATGTGATGCAATTGTACCCAGAATTCATCCGGGCCCGAATTCGATCCTGGGTCTTTTAGATGCCAAGAAGGAGCCTGTACCACTTGGGTACATGTTCATTGTCTAGTATCCCTATGATTGACTTATCATACCCTAAATACTAGTGGTAAGTATATGGTATACGGGTAGGCACAATTGTGGTCATGTTATTGATCGACTAGGGGCACTAGGGAGTGACTCTCAGGTTGAGATGTTACAGTGTGGTATCAGAGGCTATTTTATTTTTTCCTTTTTTTTAATATTTGAGAAATGTAGAATGGTGACTAGAAAAATTCAAGGATTGGAAATGAGATCATGTATGGGTATTGAAAATCCTGTTATGGGGGAGAACCCAAGTTGGGAATTGTTGTTATTACAATTTGATGTTAAAATTGAATATTATTCCACCTTGTGTGATGTATTTATTCTGTACTATGATTATTTATGTTGAGACCTTCTAATATTTGACTCGTTGGCTGCTATGGAATGATAGTTGGGTTTACATGAATCATTCTAGGAACACTGGGTTATTGTGACATGCATCATTTTTTATATGAAAGGGAAAATGGTTTATGGGTAAGTTGTTGAACATGATCGTTTTCCCCAGCTCATAAAATTGAGAAAAAAATAGTTGCTAACATATCATTTATAATTTCATAATGATTTATGTTGAAAATAATTGGGTATCTAAATGAATAACATGAATAATGAGAATGATAATACCCTTTAATAATCAAGACCTAGGTGTTGGATGGTTAAGGGTAGTGATAGTGACCTAGTTTTGACTATGTGGTGATTTATGTGGTAAAAGACATGATGTGATTATTCCTCTTACACAAATGTGTTAATGTTTCATTATGATATCTAATATGTGTATTTTAAATTGTAGATATATTCCTCCATGATGAATCTTATTGAGAGGATGAAATGAGGTGATTCATGTAGACGATTTACCAGAAGTAGAGCCTAAGGCACTGATAGTGACAGGTGAGGATGTAAGAGAGCAGTTCCGAGTGAACTTTTCCTTCATTAGAAAACTCAAGGGAAGATTCCCAAGGTGGGTTGAGAAGAGAATGCAATTTATAACAAGGGAGTTATAGTCATATAACCCTCTGAATTTTACTAGAGAGGGTGGACTAAAGAGAGACGAGTATAAGATTGAGTTTATCCAGACTATATTGAGAAAATATGAGACTCCTATTGAGGCGAAAGTAAAATTGGATGACTATATGTTATGTGTCTAGGAAAATTGTTTGTGGTACATCCAGACTCAGGATGAATATATTGATTCTATAGAATGGATGGTATTTCAAGAGAAGTTCCTGGAACATTTCTATCTAGACACATTGATATTGGTGTGGTCAGCTCTATTCATGAATTTGAACCAAGGGAGCATGTTCATAATGGAATATGCTCAATGTTTCATAGATAAGCAGCACTTTTCTCTATCATTGGTTTGAGATGGGGAAAGAATAGAAAAGAGGTTTTAGGACATGATTTTGTGTGAAATTATGTCCCAGGTTAATATCTTCATATTGAAGACATTTTTGGAAGTTGTTAATTAGGATCTCATTATTTAGGGGAATCTAAAAGAAGCTTATAGTGCCATAAATGTGTTTTCTTCTTCACAGTCTGGAGGTATGACATTAGAAATAAAGAAATGTCATTATTATAATGTCCCCAAAATATTTGGCAAGAAGACTAGCAAGGTGGAGGTTCAATTACAAAAGAACTTACCCATATCATTTTCCATTAGTGTGGTAGGATGAGACACTTAAAGAAACATTATCCTCGACCACCAGTGGAGTTATGAGGATGTTTAAAGATGGGACATCAAAAGAGGTTCTGCAAGAACATATGGTATATTGAAAGTGATGGAGGATCTAAAAAACCAGAGTACAAAAAAGGGATTTTTATTCTCTATATCATTTTGTCATCTAGAGATCCATTTGATGAGGTGGTAGAAGCATTGGATGTGGTATTTTTGGGCAAGATCACAAATATTAGTAGAGTTGTGCAACTCTAGGTATTCATACTATAAAATAGAGAAGAGATGAAGGAAAAATACATTTAGTGTTGCCTAAACTTGTGGATATAAATGCTATAACATTGACATTGAGAGGTATTATTCTTGGATCTTATATAATAGATAGTACTTTATATTATAATGGTTCCTCTCATTCCATTATATTTACAAAACTTGTTGATGGTTTCATCATGGCGGTGGAGTTTGTGAGAGGATCTAGGATGATAGCTACACCATTGTGAGTATGGTTCAGATACATATATTTATGTAGAGGATGATCTCTTATGATCATGGAGTATCATTTTATGTGGTATCTCTATATCCTTTACACATTAGACTTCATATTGATATTGGTTTTGGCTTTCCTAGTCAGATACTAAGCCCCAATTAATTGTTACTTTATGATATAAACCATTAATTATCCTAAGGATGAAAACTATATTCAACATGGAGTGTGGGATATCCAAGAATGTCAATTAGGGACAATCACATATAAATTGGGAGAGCTCACAGGCCAAGATCCTAGTCTTTTCCAATATGATAGAGTTGTATAATATAATTTCTTTCTACCTGTAGAAGAAGAATTTTAGGATGTGTTTCCTAATGACTTCGCAGGTAAGCCATTTGAGAGAGGTGTGGAATTTAAAATTGAGCTCATGGTGGGAGCTAACAATGTTTATATTCCACCAAACATAATGGAATTTATATATATTCAATAGAATAATACATAGGTAAATAATTTAAAGGATATGGGATTTATCTTTCCAAGTATGTCACCTTGGGGTTCTCTAGTGTTTTTTTCTAAAAAGGCTGATGGGACCCTATGCGTGCGTGTTGATTACTGGAAGTTTGACAATATGACGGTGATGAACTAGTTTCCTCTTTTATCTATTGATGGTCTATTTTACCAGTTGAGAGGAGCTTCTCTGTTCTCAAATATCAACCTAATATCAGGGTATCTTTAACTGAGTGTTCGGAATTCTGATATACTAAGGATAACATTCAAAAGTATGTATGGCCTATAAGAGTTCATCCTAATTCCATTTGGGTTAACAAATGAACCTACAATGTTTCTGATCATTGTAAATAGAATCTTCCATCCGTACCATGATCAGTCTGTCATAGTGTTCATGGATGATATCTCGGTCTACTCTAAGATTCAAGATTATCATTCCCAACAACTTGACATCGACCTATGTACACTGAGAGAACATATTCTATACACCATGTTATCTATGTGTAAGTTTTTTATTTATTAGGTACACATATTGGGTAACATCATATCTGAGGAAGGGTTGTCTATGGACCTAGAGAAATTTCAGGTTGTGGTTTCTTAGGAGAATCCCAAGAATATTTTTGATATTGGTAGCCTCCATGAATTATCTTGACACTATCATAAGTTTATACAATACTTTTCTCATTTGAAAGAACCTCCCATAGGGTTTACCCGAAAGGGGATAATATTTGAATGGCCAAAACCCCATGTTAATTACTTCTCGGAGATATAGAAGAGCTTGGCATCCACACCAATACTGATCCTACCTAGGCCAGGTTATAATTATATGTTTTACAATAATGGTTCATGGATTGGACCCAGATCTATGTTGATATAGCGCTGTTGAGTGGTGGAATATAGGTCTCCGAAGATGAGTCCATGTGAACGAAACTACCATATTCATAACCTTGAGCTAGGAGCTATGGTTTATGATTTGAAGTGTTGGGAACATTATCTATTGATTGATAATTTTAGGGTGCTTAATGATCACAGTAGATTACTATATATCTGTTGAAAGAGAGACTTGAATATCTGGAAGAGGATATGGGTAATGTATAAGATCTCATTTGATTTTGAGCTAGCATAAACTCTTGAGAAGGAAACAGTGTGGATGATGCTTTGAGCAAGAAAACACATAACCATGTGGTTTAGGATTCTAGTTCTGGGTGGAAGATGATGACATTACTCATTGAAATGAATGTGGTGGTTCATGAGATTCAGTAAAAGATGACTCATGTATCAGTTTATGTGGAGTATAAACTTTTGAATCAGATTAGAGACAAATATGATGAGGATACAATGTTCTTGACCCTAAGGGAAACCAACAAAGGCGAGGAGTATATATTAGACACGAAATATATGAAGATGAGATTATCTATGTTAGGAATGGTGTAGTTATGCCTACAAGTTAGAAAAATGAGTTAATGATGGCATGTTATGACTTGTAGTTGGTGGTACATCTAGTGGTTGCCAAAATGTTCCATGAATTAAGATTGATGTTTTTGTGAGTCAGAATGAAAAATGAGATAGCAGGGTTCGGGATATGATGCTACACCAATTAGTATTTGAATGCAGAGTAACACCTACCTGGAGGTTTACTATAGTTTCTTCCTTTCCATAATATAAGCATGATGATGTGAAATGGATTATGTATTAGATGTTTTGAAGATTCCAATAAAGAATTACACTATCTGGGATATTTTGGATTGAATAGAAATTGTAGCACATTTCTTGTCTATATGGGATTCTTTTTTAGTTGAGTAGCTCGGAGACTTCTATGTTCGAGTGATAGACAATATCCATGGGGTTCCATGGAATACAGTTTCATATCATGACTCATTCAATACATCATGCTTCTAAATGATCTTGAAGTAGTTTCTCAGTACAGTGGTATTATTGACTATAACCGTAAACCCACAGAGAGATGGGAAGTTGGAGCATACTATACAGGTTCATAAAGATATGATATGATCTTGTGTTCATGAAATTAGTGGGTTTTGGGAGAATCACATGAATATGGTGGATTTTTCCTCTGAAAACTATTTTAAAGAAACTATACAGATGGAACCATATGAGGCAATTTACGGTGGGCCATGTAGATCACCACTATACTGGATGGAGGATGGTGAGTTAGAAATTTTGGGACAAAATATCATGCATGAGACATCATAATGAGTTCACATAATTTGGAAATGTTTGGTTAGGTCTCATAATAGATAGATTTTTTTTCTATAGACGTCGACAACCCCTAGAGTTTACAGAGGGTGATAATGTATTCATTTGGGTGACACCTCGGTTGGGTCATCGCAGGATACAAAGATAGGGAAAGGTGGTCCCTAGGTTCATTGGATAATTTGTGGTTTTGGAGAGAATTATTCTTATAGTATACTGATTAGATATTCCACAAATATATAATTCTTTGCATGATGTTTTTCATGTGTCACAACAACAATACTATCTCCCCGACCCTTATCATGTGAATAATGTGGATTATGTTGTGCTTGAGGTAGATGCATCCTTTGAGGAAAATCCAATAAATTTGTTGGATCGTATTGGTAAATTTTTATAGGGAAACACTATGTCGATAGTTTGTGTATAATGGAAACATGGGATTGTACAAAAAGAGATATTGAAAAGGGAAGTTGATATTTGGGCATATTGGCTCGATCTTTTTGGCTCATAATCTTATATATGAATGGGAGTTCATCTCGAGGACGAGTTTTTATAATGCGGGAAGATTTTAATATCCCAACCTTTTCTATAGTTGACTCAACATTTAATTTAGGTAATCTTTTTTAGATATTAAAGTAAATTTTGATTGGGTTTACATTTGGGTGTGTTTGGTAGATTTTATAGAAAAATTGAAGTAAAGAGTGTTGTGCATGGTTGGCGCATAGTTAGAGAAAACCATGAAACCCTAGACAATGAGGGTTGATATGGATAGTGCAAATTTTGTGAAATCATGTACCATAAAAGTACAAACCATGAAACCCTAAAAAATTGGAACATGGTTAAGGCACTTGTTATGGGAAAACTATGTGCCCCTACCCAATAAACTATGTAATATTTTTAATGTGTCCCAGAAATTAGTTTTTATTTCCCAGGAACCTTGTATACTCACCCATTTCAACCCAAACTCAATCAACTCTGTTTTTGATGATTAAAAAGTTGTATGAAGGGATTCAATGTTTTTCCATCCTCTGTTATATATGATTTAAATCTCAAATCAATGATCTTCTCTTGTCTCAGAAAGTGGATCATATCCCACTATTTTTCCATTCCCAATCATTAATTCTCTCATTCCATGGGTTGGATGTTTTCTTTTGTGTTGTTAGATCTCAATCTTGATTTATAGAATCTTGATCCAGGCTAGTGGATCTACATATATAATTAAGATACCCTGTTTTGTTTATTCACAATTTAGGGTTCTATATCTGGACCATGATTTATGTAATTGTGCTACTCAGTTTTTGGGAATTCTGTTGGGTGAAAATTTAACAAGAAATCGAGGTAGGTGTTATAATATTAAAAGCCCATAGTAGTTATTTGGATTTCATGTATTCAATTGTAGAATTTTTAGGGTTATTTTAGCAATTAGAAACTTCTAACTTGAATTAATTTATTTGGTCAATTAATTAATTGAGAAATTTTGGATTTGATTGAATAATTGAATTGTGGAATTAAGATAAATAATAAAAAATTAATAATAAAAATATTTACTTTTGAAATAGGGATAATAAATTGATAGATTTATTATCAGAATATTAAATTGTGGGATTAAGGATAATTAATTATTGAGTTAGTTATTTGAATCTTATATTGTGAATTTGGGGATACTTAATTTCTGAATTAATTATTGGATGTTGAGATGTGGAATGATTAATTAATTTTCAAATTAATAAAGGGATTTTATATAGTTAAATAATTTTTGAAACTAATTAATTGAAGTGAAGTGTTTAATTTATTGAAAAATTAATTCATGGGATAGATATGAATAATTAATTTTTGAATTAATTAAGGAAAATTATTACGATTAGTTAATTTTTTAATTAATTAATTGACATGGATTAATTAGTTTATTATTTAGTTAATTGTCCAAAATGATAAGATGATAAATGTTTAATGGTAATGATTGATTTGATATAGTAATTTTGTGAAATATTTGGAAAATGTTTGTGGGACATGGTTTGCAGCTTATAAATCTTATAGTTATAAATTGTTTTTTATATATATATATATATTAAAATATATATATCTATGTTTCATACAGGGTTGGATACTTCCAAATCTCACCTATCTGTGAAATATTTTTCTACTTCTGAAGCATGTAGTAATAACTATGCGTGTGACACAATATTTTGCTTCTAAATCCCACTACGTCCTAGGTATAATAACCTAGAACCAAATTGATGGCATTGAAATATGGTTCCAATTAGCTATTTATAAAATGAAAAGAAATGGATAATGATATATCATTTGTTAAGTGAATTATGAATGGATATTGTGAAATGGTTCAGACTTTGGCATGAGCCAATATGGGTATTGAGGTTCGGGTGTCCTTGGGAAACCATGGGGTCTATGTGGTTAATTAAATAATAAATGATAATGGGATATCTGTTAACTTATGAATTATACTTGTTTTTTTATAAAAATGTATACAGTGTTACTGACTTGATATTTTTCTTGACACCATTGGTGGTGGCATACTTGGTTGTACTCATTACCTATATGGGTTTACATATCTATACTTGAATAGATTTCATGTTTGTAGGACATGATAATGGAAAAGTCCTAATATTAGATGGCTGATTTGAGATGGATCATGGTTGAAGGAACTGAACGTGGTTCAGAACCTTCTTAGGATTCATCAGTGTGCTTTAAATTTTCATTTTAGACACATAACATGTAGATTTACATGGAATGTTTTATTCTTTAGTTCGATATTGTATTTCCTGCATTGATTGTCATGAAAAATTTGAATTCTTTATAGTTATATATTCTACTAGTATTTTATATATTTTTTGTCTTGTGTAATACTATGATAAAAGATGGTAGAGTATCCTAATGATCAACTTATCAAACCCTTACTACTAGTTTGAAGCCTCTGGAATACGTGGAGGTTACAATAGGTCATCCGACTGACCAGTTTGAGACACCAATTAGTGGCACCTGGGTAAGGATGTTACATAAAAGCTTTATAATTTCTGATAAAAGTTTATAATATTTATCCCAATCATCATAAACTTACACAATTTCCTTCTTTCATTAATCCCATGCCTTCCAGTAAGATATTTGATACCTGAAAATATTTTTCATTCTCTCCACCACAATAATGACATGAATTTATTGACATACTCTTATCCTTACAACAATAATAGCTGAAACTAATTTAGCATCTAATGATGAGTGATCATGTGATAGTTCTGGGTTCACACATGTATGTGCAGTAAATCCAGTATTGTGCCAACAGTGAAAATTGTTATCAATTATAACTCATAAACACAATTGATTGTCTCAATCATATATATCACAATGAATCATATAATGATATATATTTGACATTTATGAAACATTTCTATTATTTATTTCAATAGAATAATGTTTTATCACATTTTCATTGCTTATTTAAAATCAAACTCTCTACCAATATACAAAACAATATTATCTGAAACTCGAATCGGGCCTCCAATAATTTAGGGAAATTTTGTATTAGGAGTAATAGTGGATCAATCATAATATGGCAATCCAGTCATGCCTTCATTTTAACATGATTCCAATGGTGGAGGGTGGTATATTGGTTAGTGAAAACACACAAGGGTGGGCTTAGAATGTTCTTCAATATCCTATTTTTTCAATATATTTATCATATTCTCTTTCTGAATTTTCATGATCATCAAAATTCTAAACCATCAAGTCTAATTTATCTATGGGAATATCCTTCTAAATAGAAATCCTTCTAACAGACGTCACAAATTTAGTAATTAATGTGTATCATGAGGATATGAAAAAATAGTTACTAGTGTATATGTATCTTCTTGACATGCTACAACATGAGGAAGTTTCATTGTATCCTGATGTTGTGATGGACCAACTTCCATTATCATTAGAACATCCATTTTTGATAGGGTGACATAAAACTCCATCATTATTTTTTAGATTCATTCTTAAATAATGAAAATATGTATACATGGTCATCATCTACAGTTACGGGATAGGCTATATACCACAACCTATCTTGAAATTGTAGATGTTAGTATATGATGACATCCATCACTAGATTAACCTTAAAATTTAAAATTTTATGATTTTTTTGAATGGATTCCAATATTCTATACTCTCTAAGAATAAAAAATGTTTATGGACATATAAAATAACCACATCCATTCTTAATGTCAATTATTTAACCATTATAAAAAATATTGGAAGTTATATATTTCAACTAAAATAAAACATTTTTTTAATTAAATCACATTATATAAATATAATAGTATTTATAAATATTTCAACATTGGGAAGGAATCTCCAGATTATTATTTGAGGGGGATTTAATCTCAAAATATTATCTCATGTTATTCCTTTTTTACGTATGCATTCATTTAGTAATATAGGTTAGAATCCTATTCCCTCCACCTAATCAATATTTTCAAACCATATTGATGTGTAACTCTTTACACAACCCATTAGTTTGTGTTAGTTACCCAAAAATAGAAGTCAAACTTATTCAAACATATCCACATGAATCATATAAATGAGGTACATGAATGTGTCATGTAAAAGAATATAGTTATATAACATTGAAAAAATCCACATCAGTAAGACTTGAGGGCTAAATAGCCTGCCTTATTCACATTCCAAGCCAAAGAAAATCTCTAGGAAAGTAGGTAGTCAAACCCAAATTCCCTCTACATATGGAGACTATACTCAAGAGAGTATTCAATTCATGAAAAATCAAATACTTACTATGCACAAAACATATTGAAAAACTAAATCAATGTTCATAACATCAATAAAAAACTGAGTTAAAGGTAAATTGAAAACTAAATTCATTATCATACATGGCATGTAATGCATGGCTCTATTTGAGAAGTAATTTATAAGATAAACTCTAACAAACTTCAGTTTATAGAAAATTTTGTTATATGAATAAAAAATTTATAATTAATTATTATTAATTAATTATTAATAATTAGAAATTACATTTAATTTGTAATTTTAAATAGTAATTATAATTACCGTAAATCTCAGGGCCAAGCAGACTCAGCCATAAAAATTATTATTGAAAACAATCATATAGACATAGCGACAATCAACATGTTGTACAAAACAATTACCCCCAAATCAGAGAAAAGGAAACCTACTACCCAAACATAAATGGACGTATTAACACCCAATAAAAGGCACATGGCCCCAAATCCACAATCTGAGTTAAACCCGCGCCTCAACACATGATATACCTTAAATCTTGAGGTCTCCCTCCCAGATTCTAGGAACATCATGACAGTTGTGCGATTTCCAAGGATATTCATTCTCAAGTAGTCTTCAACACCGAAAAACCCAAAATTTCGATATCTCACCACTCCATCCCAAGGTCGCCGCCTCTCCTGAGGCCTACATGAAATCTGAGGTCAACTACTAACCAATATTCCTATGAATTTGATTCCCACCTATAGTCGCCATCATGCACTGAATGTCCCCATACAACCTCTATCCATCGGCCGGCACCAAAAGTCCCCATGTCGTTGCTCATCTGACCATACTACCTATATCTGCTGGAATGCATCCTCGAAAGACACCAAATGTAGCCCAGATCTTCCCCAAATCCCGTAATATCTGTAATGCCAATATTCGTTGGACGATGAATCCTCTCTGACCAGACATTATATATTAATTAATTATTAACTAGTAATTTATTATTTATTCATTAATTATTAACAAGTCATTTATTATTAATTCATTAATTATAAATTTATTTCTAATTAATAGAAAAATAATTATCAGCTATGTATTACAAATTATTATTACTATGATTCATGATGGAATCTCATTCAAGAGAAAAGAAAGGTGATTGTCTTCATTATAATGGAGTCTTTCTTTGATTCATCAATTTCGCCTGACCATGGAATCGTTCAATCCAGAATGGGAGTTCTCTTTCAAGGGTGCTCTGAGTTTTTCTACAAAGGGTATTGTTGATTATCCTTTTCTTTGAAAGGATGGAGATTCCTTCACTGGAGCCCTATCATTTTTGCAAGATCTGATAGAATTGGATATTCTTAATACCTCTTTTATCTAAAAATCAGAATACAATTATTTCTCTGTGGTGGAGGATCTTGTTGCATTGCCTTTGTGATTCAATCTTTATAAATTCTCGCTTCAAGGATGAATGATATTTCCAGGGGGATAATCCTTGGTCGTATGATGTCATTAAACATAAAATTCTTATTTGTTGGGATATAAGCGCATGAAAACTCATTCCAATTTATAAGGGTTATTTTCATTTTCTTTTTTAGAATGATGATGATATACATATGGCCCGGTCTACAGGTAATCTTCATCTTAAACTAGGTCTATTTTGAATCTCTGAATGGGATTTTAATTTTGACCATTTTAATCAAAATTAGTCCAATGCCCAAATTTGGACCAGGATTCCTGGTTTAAATATAGTGTATTGGCATTCCAAAATTTTAATTGAACTTTCTTATTGTTTTGGATCTCCAATAAAGATGGATCAAAGAACATTGTAAGGAGATTTTGGTATTTATTCAAGAATTTTAGTGGATGGTAATTTGGCTACTGAATGGCCCACATCCATTTTTCTGGTTGTTAATGAATGAAAAATTGAAGTTAATTAAGAGTTTGAGAGAATTCACCCATTCTGTGATTTCTATAAAATTATAGGTCATTCTACTGAATCTTGTAGGGTGATTCAAAAGAAATTTAGGGGTCCTCTTAAAGGAAATGATTTAAAAGATGATATCATTCTCCATAAGAGTAAAGGGATTTCCCCTAAGTTAATTATTGATGGTAATTGTCACGACCCGCCCTCGGGGTCCGTGCCATGACTACCCCAAGCCCGCCTTCCATAGGCCAGGGGCTGGCGACTAGCACCAAGGCGTAAATCCCAGTAAAAAGGGAAGGCATTGCCTTTGAAAAGTAAACAAACACCACAGAGTAAGCAAGCAGAAAGTAAACACTAAACAAAAGCAGAGTACTACTGAAAGTGCGGAAAAGTAAATGGGCCAGTATACAAACCCAGACTGAAAGTAAAGTACAACTCGAAAGGGAAAACAGCAACTGAAAAGTAAAAGCCGCTACTTCGAGCTGTCCACTGGAAATCCCACCTGAAGGGTGGGTACAGATAGCTCCTCTACTCCACGGGTCCCACCGTCCGCTCCGATCACGTCCCGCCCAGTGGTCCACCTCCGGGTACCGTCCCGCTGTGCAAGCCTCAGCTAAGGTCAACGCTGTCCGTCGTCTGCAACCAACACAACGTAGTGCGGGCAAAGCCCGTGCAGGGGTGAGTACAAGCTACTCAGTAGGGACCCCGAGACCCCTGAAGGTCTCTCAAATCCACAAAGGATAAACCACGAAGAAAAAGTACAATCACGAAGTAACAACCGACACTGCTTAGGTATATTCCCATACATATACCTAAGTCATCAATTCAAATACGCTCCAACCTCCGAGCCCAAGTACGACTCAGTCCACGCAGGAAAGTATACGTATTCCACATAGGAAAGCAAAACATAATCCACACAGGATTGCACAACACAATCCACACAGGAAAGAAACAGGATTCAGCTCACACAGGTATACTTCTTCAAGGACGATAAAGATGATCATTGATCCATCTAAGTCGTCGGACCCACGAAGGATCGATAGGTAACTAACCCCCGCAAGGACCCACACAGGATCGGGCCCACACAGGACCTGTAGGCGCTGGCTCACACAGAACCGCTGAGCGCAAGGACCCACACAGGATCGGGCCCACACAGGACCTGTAGCACTGATCCACGTAGGATCGCTGAGTGTTGTAGTCGTCGTCGTCGAATCCACACAGGATCTCTGTACTGTCGTCGCCGAATCCACACAGGATCTCTGTACTGTCGTCGTCGCAGTCACAGTAGCAGTCGTAGCAGTAGTAGCAGTTGTAGCAGTCGCAGCCAGCACTAGGGTTCCCGCACACAGCAAGCTTGTACGGAGGGTCCGCTCCACGAGCCGAGAGGCTGATACATCAACTGTCACAAAGACCAGAGTTGATGTATCCAAAAGTTCCGTATCGTCAATAGGAACTCAACGCAACAGACGGCGCATCGATCGGACGCCCGGTCTGAGAGTTATTGGCATTTTCGTCTCTGGGGCCCGGTTGGTTTTTAAGACAAAACCAACCCGACCGTACTCCACCTACGTCCAAACCATGGGCGGAGTATGTCAAAAGATCCGTCTCACTAAGAGGAACACAACGCGACTGACGGCGCGTCAATCGGACGTTCGTAGCTCAAGATATGAGCGTTTCCGCTCCGAAAGCCCGGTTGGTTTCGTGAACGAACCAACCCGGCCGAACTCAAAGTAATCCGAAACCTTGAGTGCGATATACAGAAACGACCATCTCGATCCAAGGATCGCGTTTCCGCTGAAGGTTCGTCGATCGGAGGTCCGAGGCTCAATTTATGGGCCAAAAACCAATTCTGGTTCGAAACGGGGGGTCCGGGTCCGGGCCGACCCGGCCCGACCCCCCCCCCCCCCCCCGGGGCGGCGCGGTGGCAGGCGGCGGCGGCCGGCGGCGGCGCAGCGGTGCGCTGAGGCGGCGCGGCAGCGCGCGGCGGTGCGCTGAGGTGGCGCGGCGGCGCGCTGGGCGCGCAGGCGGCGCGCGGGTGAGACCCCCGCCCTCCCCCGTTTTTTCCCCTGGAGGCGCGGCATGTGCCGCGTCGGTTTTAAAACAAACCACCCCCCTCACATGAGGGGGGCCTGCTGGACGACACGGGGGGGCTTTTCCCCCCACAAGGAAACCACCCCCTCATTAAGAGGGGGGGTTTTGTTGAACCGGCCGGGGGATTTATTCCCCCGGTTTTCTGCCATCCGGCCGGCCTTCTGGCCGGCCGGTTTTCACCAACGGGACCGGAAATTCCGGTCCCGCCTTCGACTTCCGACGCCGGCGGTCCGGCCGCCGGTCTTCACATTCCGCCACGGCCCGGAACCGGCCGCGGTCTCCTCGTCCCGTCGCGGCCCGGAACCAGCCGCGGTGTTCGTCGTCCGGCGCGGTGCGACGGCACCGCGCCCCTTTCGCCGTGCCTTGATTCCTTTCAACGCGGCGCGACGGCGTAGCGTTCTTGAAGATTCTACCTCGGCGTAGCGCAACGGCGCCGCGTAAAATAATTGCACGGTAAACCGTGTGGTGCGACGGCACCACGCCACTTTGCTTCTACCCGCAAGAATAAACAAGAACGATGGAGGGGGGTTCGGCCGTGTTCGTGCAGTCCGGCCCCCCTCGCGTTAACAAAAACACTTATATAAAATATTCAAAAGCCTCACGTAGACATGCTATCCACGAGCAAGAAAAGGAATAATTAAAGAAATAAACAACAACCCCTACCTTGGTATAAAGTTCGAAGATTCGTCTACGTTCCGCGGAAGACGGCGTCGTGGAGGTCGGGCGTCGCGGTAGCCGTTCGTCAAATCCAATGACGAAGGAATGCGTTCGAAGAGACACGTCGTTGGCGAAACTTGTACGCCGACGAAGGTTGTCCGAGGAAGAAGTGGCATCCCCTTTCATTGACACGGTAAACGAAGAAAGGAGGTGCGGCGTTCTTCGTCGGAGCTTGAGCGTTCTTCGTCAAGATGAACGTTCTTCGAGTTCTTCGTCAGAGTTGAAGAAGAAGAAGAGCTCTCCACCTCTCAAGTAGACAAACAAAATAACCCAAAATAAAATAAGACTACAGCTTATTTTATTATCACATAACACATTAAAATTTCAAAAGTTTGAAATTCAAAAGGTTTAACTCCCATAATTAAATAAGTAACTTAAGTCAATAAATGAGGCGTTAAGGGAGTTGGGACAATTTGAAAGGTTTAGGGGTTCGTGTGGGCCCCACCACACTTAATCCTCCCAAGGGAGGTTAAGTGGGTGTGGGTCTCACTTCCAACCCCCTTTGGTAGGTTTTAACAAGTTATAATAAAATTTGTTCTATACAAATTTTATTTAACTCAAACTAAAAACCCCTAAAACTAACTTTCAACCCGCAACAAACGCAACTCCCGAAAAGGTCTCTTTAAGCGAATATCGGCGCTGCGAGTTCATCGGTGCCCTCGGATTTCAATTCCGAGCACCGGATCAAAAGTTAGGAATTCCCGCTCGTTCGTTCACTGAACGTACCCGAGCCAAACTTCGGAAATTAATTCCGGGCACTCCGGGCCTCGGAATCAGGTGCCGTCTGAAACCGCGCTCTTGTAAAATTCTAAAGAAAATTAAGAAAAAATTTCCCTTGAATTTTACGGGTCTTTACATTACTTCCACCTCAGGGCTTTACGTCCCCGTAAAGATACATCAAAAACTAGGGAAACAAATGAGGGTACTGAGCACGCATCTGAGCCTCCCGCTCCCATGTGCTCTCCTGGAGATTCCCGTGCTGCCATCTGATGTGCACAAGAGGAATCGATCGCCCACGCAGGACCCACTCCTGTCGATCCTCTATCTCCACCGGGACCCCCGTAAAAGTCGCCCCATCGTCAACGTCAAGCTCCCCATGGTCAATGATGTGCGTCGGGTCGTGCACGTATCTCCTCAGCTGAGATACGTGGAAGACGTCGTGCACCCGGTGCAATTGAGGTGGTAGAGCCAGGCGATAGGCCACCTCGCCAATCCTGCTGAGAATCTGGAAGGGTCCGATGAAGCGCGGAGATAACTTGCCGCCTCGGCCAAATCTCTGAATACCACGTCGAGGTGAGACCCGCAAGAAGACGTGGTCGCCATCCTCGAACTCCAATGGCCTCCGCCTCCTGTCAGCATATGACTTCTGCCGGCTCTGAGCTGTCCTCATCCGCTCTTGGATGACCTGGACCTTCTCTGTCGTGGCCTGGACCATCTCCGGTCCCACCAGTGCTGACTCCCCAGGGTCTGTCCAGCACAAAGGAGATCTACATGGTCGGCCGTACAACGCCTCGTACGGTGCCATCCCGATGGTGGAGTGGTAGATGTTGTTGTATGCGAACTCCACCAAGGGTAGGTGGTCCTCCCAGCTACGACCAAAGTCGATGACACATGCGCGGAGCATGTCCTCGAGAGTCTGAATGGTCCTCTCCGTCTGACCATCCGTCTGAGGGTGAAAAGCTGTGCTAAGACGTAGCTGCGTCCCGAACGCCTCCTGTAACCCCTTCCAAAGCCGGGAAGTAAAGCGGGCATCTCGATCGGAGACGATAGATGATGGCACGCCGTGGAGCCGCACAATCTCCTGAACGTAGAGACGTCCCAAGCTCTCTACTGAGCCCTGCTCTCTGATGGGTAAGAAGTGTGCCGACTTGGTGAGTCGGTCAACAATCACCCAGATGGAGTCGTGACCTCTGGTAGTGCGTGGAAGTCCAGTCACGAAGTCCATAGATATGCCGTCCCACTTCCACTCCGGAACCTCCAAGGGCTGTACCAAGCCTGCTGGTACCTGATGCTCTGCCTTCACCTGCTGACAGGTGAGGCATCGAGAAACGAACTCTGCTACATCCTTCTTCATACCCGGCCACCAATGCTGTCGTTTGAGGTCCTGGTACATCTTCGCCACTCCAGGATGTACCGCTAAAGGAGAAGTGTGAAACTCTCTCAGTACTTCCTCTCGCAATGCGACTGGTACCATGGTACGTCCTCTGAAAAGGATGTCGTGCTCTGCTCCAAGGGAGAAACCATCAGGTGCCTGTCCCGAGGATATCTGTGCACGCCGTGTCTCACAGTCAGCGTCCCCGCGCTGTGCCTCCCTGACTCGCTGCAGTAGTGGAGGAGTGACTGTGAGAGACTGAAGAAAGGCTGCTCCATCTCTATCCACGAAGGATATCTACAAAGAGGCTAGCTGCTCCGTCACCTCCTCAAGTAGCTGAATGCCCGTCCTCCTGCTGAGGGCATCGGCTACTACGTTCCCCTTCCCAGGAGTATAGACTATCTCAAAGTCATAGTCCTGGAGGAACTCGAGCCATCGCCGCTGTCTCAGGTTCAGGTCCTTCTGCGAGAAGATATACCTGAGACTGTGATGATCGGAAAAGACTGTAAAGCGCTCGCCCATCAGATAATGTCGCCATGTCTTCAGAGCGAAGACCACTGCGGCTAACTCCAGGTCATGGGTAGCTTAGTTCTGCTCATGCGGCCTCAACTGTCGTGATCCATAGGCGATCACTGCCCGCTCCTGCATCAGAACACATCCGAGTCCGGTCCCTGATGCATCGCAGTAGACTACGTACCCTACTCCCTCCTCAGGAAACCTCAAGATAGGTGCGCTAGTCAATCTCTGTCTCAGCTCCTGGAAGCTCTGCTGACATTTGTCTGTCCATATGAAGGGTTTCCCCTTCTTTATCAAAGCTGTGAGTGATGCTGCAACTCTAGAGAAGTCTGGCACGAATCTCCGATAGTATCCAGCTAGTCCCAAGAAACTCTGAACCTCAGTCACGCTCCTGGGTGGCTCCCATGCTAACACAGCCTCAATCTTCGCGGGATCCACTGCAACTCCCGCCTCAGAGATAACGTGTCCCAAAAAGTGGACCTCACGTATCCAGAACTGGCACTTCGAGAGCTTACCATAAAGCTGGTGCTCTCGGAGTGTGTCAAGAACAACTCGCAAGTGATAGGCGTGCTCCTCCTCTGTCGTAGAGTAAATCAGAATGTCGTCGATGAAGACCACGACAAACCGATCGAGGTATGGCTGAAAGATCCTGTTCATGAGAGCCATGAACACTGCTGGAGCATTGGTTACACCGAAAGGCATAACCAAGAACTCATAGTGGCCATACCGACATCTGAAGGCCGTCTTCTGCACATCCTCGTCCCTGACTCTGAGCTGATGATAGCCTGACCTGAGGTCTATCTTCGAGAACCACCGTGCTCCCTTGAGCTGATCAAAGAGGTCATCAATCCTCGGTAGCGGATACTTGTTCCTCACTGTCACCTGGTTCAGGCGACGATAGTCAACACAAAGTCGCAAGCTCCCGTCCGCCTTCTTGGCGAACAATATCGGGGAAGCCTAGGGTGAAACACTGGGTCGGATGAACCCCTTGCCCTGCAAGTCCTCTAACTGTACCCGTAGCTCTCGAAGCTTGGTGGGGGCCATCCGATATGATGGAGTAGATATTGGGGCTGTCCCGGGGTACAAGTCAATATAAAAGTCTACCGCTCTGCGAGGAGGTAGCCCTGGAACGTCGTCAGGAAAAACGTCCGCAAACTGATCCACCACTGCAGGAAAACCAGGACTCCGCACGTCAACTGCTCCAAGGATGAGGCTAGCCAACTGATGAGTGATGGGCTGTCCTCTCCTCCGCGGAAGTCCATCCTGTGCTGCAAAGGCTCCCTTCTCGCCGGTGAAGGTGAACCTGCTCCCGTCGGTGCGTACACATCGCACCTTGCGCCTAAAACAGTCAATCTGTGCATGGACCGTAGATAGCCAATCCATGCCCAAGATGACGTCGTAAGGCGTCGACGCTGCAACAAGAAGATCCCAGCCGAAGCTATCGCCTCCTAGAGTAAGCTCACACTGCCGGCACTAGTGCGTAATCGTCGAGTCTGCTCCCGTAAGAGTCTCTAGCCGTAAGGATCGAGCCAACGGCTCTGTCGAAATCTCCGAGCTCCGAACAAGGGCAGCGGCTATGAAAGAATGACTCGCTCCTGTGTCTATAAGAACTGCAGCAAAGGTGTAATAGACACAGATAGTACCTCGAATCATCTCGGGTGCGCCGTGGTCGTAGGCCTCTGCTGCCTGGAGCTGTGCCTGTCGCTGCCCGCCAGCTCCCTGTGGTCGGGGTGGACCTCCTGGTGGTGGTGGTGGTAGAGCCTCAAAGCGTCGGCCACCACCAGCTGCTCGCCCAGCTCCTCTGCCTCGTCCGCCTCCTCCCTGCGGACCGCCACGGTCGACCCTCTGCCTCTGCCTCGGTGGTCCCTCAACCGACTACTGCTCCTCGGCATGGCGGGTCGGGCAGTCACGAGCCATGTGGCACTGCCCGCCGCACGAGTAACACTGTCTGCCTCTCGGAAGACTGGCCCCACGCTGTGTGCCCCGCACTGCTGAGCCAGTGCCCTGAGATTGTCTGCCTGAAGGTATGGTCTGTCTGGACCCCTGAGTCATTCGTCGACTGCCTGCTGCAGATGACTCTGCCACGTGCCGCCCTGCGGTGGGTCGCTGTGCTGGTGTAGACTCAGCAAGGAAGCTCTCGATCAGAAGGGCCCGCTCCAGTACTCCTGTCTGAGTCGGTATGCTGAGGGAGATCAGCGATGCCCTGATCTCGTGTCTCAAACCCTGCTCGAAGGTCCGGGCCCAGAAGAATGGGTCCCGTACCATGTCGGTCGAGTAGCGCGAGAGATCGGTAAATCTCGCCGAGTACTGAGCGACCGTCATGCTGCCCTGCCGCAGCTGTAGAAGCTCCTGGATACGCACCGCACGAAGGGTGGCTGGGACGAACTCCGAGCGGAAGAGGCTCTCAAAGTCCGTCCAAAGTAGGGATGCCTCATCGTGCACCTGGAGCATCAAGCTCCACCATCGTCCTGCTGCTGCGTGTAGTAGGCTCGCAGCGAGGATCACCATGAGGTCTGCTGGTGTCCTCACTTGCCTAAACACTCGAACCACTGCCTCCAGCCAGTCCTCTGCTGCCTGGGGATCCGTCTCCCCGCGAAACCTGGGCGGTCGCTGGCGCTGAAACTCATGCAGTGCGCTGAGGCGACGTGCATCGTCAGCAGCTGCTGCTGGAAGCATCGGGGGATCGGCGGGTAAAGCTACCGCCGATGCCACTACTGGAAAAGGGCCCTGCACCGAGGCCTCGTCGCTCGGTGGGCTGTCGTCTCGCTCGACTCTCGGAACCCTAGCTGGCTGTCGTCGTGGGGCCATCCTGAAAAGGAAATAGGTGTGCCACAGTTAGAACAGTATACCTGGTGAGCTGATATAAGTAATCACAAAGAAAACTTTGAAACACACACGCAAACAATGTTTTCGTGCATTAAGTCGGAAATCAGAAGTCAGGGTCCTGGTGTACGGATACGTCGGCCGCCGCACCAACACTGGACTCCCTGGACTGATAACCACACTCAATACGCTAAACATTATTGCTTCACATAAAAAAGATCAGAGTTCGCGGTTGAACCGAACTCCTTTGATACCAATTTGTCATGACCCGCCCTCGGGGTCCGTGCCGTGACTACCCCAAGCCCGCCTTCCATAGGCCAGGGGCTGGCGACTAGCACCAAGGCGTAAATCCCAGTAAAAAGGGAAGGCATTGCCTTTGAAAAGTAAACAAAAACCACAGAGTAAGCAAGCAGAAAGTAAACACTAAACAAAAGCAGAGTACTACTGAAAGTGCGGAAAAGTAAATGGGCCAGTATACAAACCCAAACTGAAAGTAAAGTACAACTCGAAAGGGAAAATAGCAACTGAAAAGTAAAAGCCGCTACTCCGAGCTGTCCACTGGAAATCCCACCTGAAGGGTGGGTAAAGATAGCTCCTCTACTCCACGGGTCCCACCGTCCTCTCCGAGCACGTCCCGCCGAGTGGTCCACCTCCGGGTACCGTCCCGCTGTGCAAGCCTCAGCTAAGGTCAACGATGTCCATCGTCTGCAACCAACACAACGTAGTGCGGGCAAAGCCCGTGCAGGGGTGAGTACAAGCTACTCAGTAGGGACCCCGAGACCCCTGAAGGTCTCTCAAATCCACAAAGAATAAACCACGAAGAAAAGTACAATCACGAAGTAACAACCGACACTGCTTAGGTATATGCCCGTACATATACCTGAGTCATCAATTCAAATACGCTCCAACCTCCGAGCCCAAGTACGACTCAGTCCACGCAGGAAAGTATACGTATTCCACATAGGAAAGCAAAACATAATCCACACAGGATTGCACAACACAATCCACACAGGAAAGCAACAGGATTCAGCTCACACAGGTATACTTCTTAAAGGACGATAAAGATGATCACTGGTCCATCTAAGTCGTCGGACCCACGAAGGATCGATAGGTAACTAACCCCCGCAAAGACCCACACAGGATCGGGCCCACACAGGACCTGTAGGCGCTGGCTCACACAGAACTGCTGAGCGCAAGGACCCACACAGGATCGGGCCCACACAGGACCTGTAGCACTGATCCACGTAGGATCGCTGAGTGCTGTAGTCGTCGTCGTCGAATCCACACAGGATCTCTGTACTGTCATCGTCGAATCCACACAGGATCTCTGTACTGTCGTCGTCGCAGTCACAGTAGCAGTCGTAGCAGTAGTAGCAGTTGTAGCAGTTGCAGCCAGCACTAGGGTTCCCGCACACAGCAAGCTCGTACGGAGGGTCCGCTCCACGAGCCGAGAGTCTGATACATCAACTGTCACAAAGACCAGAGTTGATGTATCCAAAAGTTCCGTATCGTCAATAGGAACTCAACGCAACAGACGGCGCGTCGATCGGACACCCGGTCTGAGAGTTATTGGCATTTTCGTCTCCGGGGCCCGGTTGGTTTTTAAGGCAAAACCAACCCAACCGTACTCCACCTGCGTCCAAACCTCGGGCGGAGTATGTCAAAAGATCCGTCTCACTAAGAGGAACACAACGCGACTGACGGCGCATCAATCGTACGTTCGTAGCTCAAGATATGAGCGTTTCCGCTCCGAAAGCCCGGTTGGTTTCTTGAACGAACCAACCCGGCCGAACTCAAAGTAATCCGAAACCTTGAGTGCGATATACCGAAACGACCATCTCGATCCAAGGATCGCGTTTCCGCTGACGGTTCGTCGATCGGAGGTCCGAGGCTCAAGTTATGGGCCAAAAACCAATTCTGGTTCGAAACAGGGGGTCCGGGTCCGGGCCGACCCGGCCCGACCCCCCCCCCCCCCAGGGCGGCGCGGTGGCCGGCGGCGGCGCGGCGGTGCGACGAGGTGGCACGGCGGCGCGCCGGGCGCGCAGGCGGCGCGCCGGGCGCGCAGGCGGCGCGCGAGTGAGACCCCCGCCCTCCCCCGTTTTTTCCCCTGGCGGCGCGGCATGTGCCGCGCCGGTTTTAAAACAAACCGCCCCGCTCACATGAGGGGGGCCTGCTGGACGACACGGGGGGCTTTTCCCCCCACAAGGAAACCGCCCCCTCATTAAGAGTGGGGGGGTTTTGTTGAACCGGTCGGGGGATTTATTCCCCCGGTTTTCTGCCATCCGGCCAGCCAGCTGGCCGGCCGGTTTTCACCAACGGGACCAGAAATTCAGGTCCCGCCTTCGACTTCCGACGCCGGCGGTCCGGCCGCCGGTCTTCACATTCCGTCGCGGCCCGGAACCGGCCGCGGTCTCCTCGTCCCGCCGCGGCCCGGAACCGGCCGCGGTGTTCGTCGTCCGGCGCGGTGCGACGGCACCGCGCCCCTTTCGACGTGCCTTGATTCCTTTCAACGCGGCGCGACGGCGTAGCGTTCTTGAAGATTCTACCTCGGCGTAGCGCGACGGCGCCGCATAAAATAATTGCACGGTAAACCGCATGGTGCGACGGCACCACGCCACTTTTCTTCTACCCGCAATAATAAACAAGAACGATGGAGAGGGGTTCGGCCGTGTTCGTGCAGTCCGGCCCCCCTCGCGTTAAAAAAAACACTTATATAAAATATTCAAAAGCCTCACGTAGACATGCGATCCACGAGCAAGAAAAGGAATAATTAAAGAATTAAACAACAACCCCTAGCTTGGTATAAAGTTCGAAGATTCGTCTACGTTCCGCGGAAGACGGCGTCGCGGAGGTCGGGCGTCGCGGTAGTCGTTCGTCAAATCCGATGACGAAGGAATGCGTTCGAAGAGACACGTCGTTGGCGAAACTTGTACGCCGACGAAGGTTGTCCGAGGAAGAAGTGGCTTCCCCATTCGTTGACACGGTAAACGAAGAAAGGAGGTGCGGCGTTCTTCGTCGGAGCTTGAGCGTTCTTCGTCAAGATGAACGTTCTTCGAGTTCTTCGTCAGAGTTGAAGAAGAAGAAGAGCTCTCCACCTCTCAAGTAGACAAACAAAATAACCCAAAATAAAATAAGACTACATCTTATTTTATTATCACATAACACATTAAAATTTCAAAAGTTTGAAATTCAAAAGGTTTAACTCCCATAATTAAATAAGTAACTTAAGTCAATAAATGAGGCGTTAAGGGAGTTGGGAAAATTTGAAAGGTTTAGGGGTTCGTGTGGGCCCCACCACACTTAATCCTCCCAAGGGAGGTTAAGTGGGTGTGGGTCCCACTTCCAACCCCCTTTGGTAGGTTTTAACAAGTTATAATAAAATTTGTTCTATACAAATTTTATTTAACTCAAACTAAAAACCCCTAAAACTAACTTTCAACCCGCAACAAACGCAACTCCCGAAAAGGTCTCTTTAAGCGAATATCGGCGCTGCGAGTTCATCGGTGCCCTCAGATTTCAATTCCGAGCACCGGATCAAAATTTAGGAATTCCCGCTCGTTCGTTCACTGAACGTACCCGAGCCAAAATTCGGAAATTAATTCCGGGCACTCCGGGCCTCGGAATCAGGTGCCGTCTGAAACCGCGCTCTTGTAAAATTCTAAAGAAAATTAAGATAAAATTTCCCTTGAATTTTACGGGTCTTTACAGGAATCAGATGAGGAAAGATTCACATTCTCTTCCTTCCTCTTTGAATGTCACCCATGATAAATAGTGGGCTGATATTGTAGAGGAAGAAGATAATTTTCCTTCAAATCCATGTTATCACAATATTCCACCGAAATCTAGTGAAGACGTGTATGATAGTTCAATTTCATTTGAGATTTCACAAAGAATAACTGGAATTTTCTATAGTATTCAACCGAATTTCGAGGTGGAATCAATCTTCACATATTTTTCTAAGGATATTATATATCTTGTTTTGAGTCTGTAGCCTCATAGGTCTTCTATAGTCCCCCCTTTGGAGCATAATTCGTCTCCTAAAAACATGATTTTTTTTTTCATATTTACAGATGTTGTTCCTTATCTTTTTTACTGATAAGGCCCTGTTAGAGTCATCTAGAGAAAGTGATTTCATTTCCCCCAAAAATTATGCTTCATTGGTCACGCCCTACAGCAATTACAGTCTTGTTTAAATGAATCCAGAAAGGAAAAGATTTATTTACCTGCTAATCAATCTCAAAAAAACTCTCATCCTAGGGAATCTGAGCCTGAAATGAAAGATTCTTCTATTTCTGTTTCAAAAAATATCGACAAGGTGGATTTGGTTTCATCTCAAGAGTAGGAAATTAAGTCTGAATCACTTGTAGATATAACCATTCTAATTTAAATTCCTTAGTTACCTAAGAAGAAAGCTGGGAGACCTCCTAAATTTACTAAAAAGAATGAGGGGGATGGGAATAACAGGGGGGGTTTCCCCCAAATCAGGCTTCAAATGAGGATTATTTTTTTGGAATTGACAAGGCCTAGCTTTTGAGGCCAGAATTAGGTCTCTTAAGCTTTATATTAGGCAATACAGACCTTTTTTAATTGGGATTGCTGAGCCCAAAACTATTTACTATAATTGTCTTGCTAAATTGGAAAATATGGGTTTCAATTTACAAGGATTGAACAATAGTTTTTTTGAGGTTAATAATCTATGGGTGTTGGCTCATTCTTCTCTATCTGATGCTCTCTTGGTTGGTTCAAGAAATCAACATGTTACTTGTGCTTTTTCTGATTTGGGCATCAAGAGGTTTTGTTCTTTTATTTATACTAGAAATAGTTATCATTATCGTAGATCTTTTTTTGGATAAAATTGGTTCTCTCAAATGTATTATTAATGATCCATGGATCATTATTGGGGATTTTAACTCGATTCTTAATTCGGATGAAAAAATGGGTCCTAAGACTTGTTCTATTTCTTCTAAATAATTTAAGGGTTTTGTTGAACAAAATGAGTTGTTTGAAGTAAATCTTGTATGGGAAAAGTTTACATGGTATAGAAGGCACCTTAATGGTAAGATGGCTAGTAAAATTGAAAGGGATTTTGTTAATGACTTCTCTTTATGTTCTTGGGATTCTATTTCATCTATGTATTTATCCCGGTTTAACTCTGATCATCATCATATTATGATAGAACTCTCAGTCAAGGGTATTAAATCCCCTTTCCCCTTTAGATTTAATAAATCCTGGGTTCTTCATCCGAAATGTGATATGTTTGTTCAGGATGTTTGGTGTTCGATAGAGTGAAAGAGGAATGTCATTTCTTGTATTCTTAAATTTAATATTCTCAAGGGCAATCATAAACTCTAAAGTAGGGATAGGTTCTGTCATCTTGACGCAGACATATCCAATCTTGAAGCCTCTCTTTAGTCTTTCCAAGAGTGATGTACCTGTGTTGATTTATATCGTGATGTTTTTTTGGAATCCAAGATGACTCTTAACCTTAATAAATTTCTATGTTTTAATGATTCTATGAAAAAGGCTGATTTCCAAGAAAATTGGCTCAATGATGGGGATAGAAATACCAAATTCTTTAATAATCTTTAAAGAGTCCATAAAATTTCTAGCCCTATGATTTATTAAAAAGAGGGGTTCAAATTCTAGATAATAGACATGATCTTTCAAAGAACATTATTTCCTATTTGGAAGATCTCTTTAATGGATCATCTACCATTCCCCCCCCCCTACAGAGGTATTATACCACAATTGGTTAACAAGGATGATAATTCTATACTTTTTTACGCTCCTTTGGAACCTGAAATCAAGGTTTTGGTTTTCAGTATTAAGAAAGATAGCTCCCTGGGTCTTGATGCATTTAGAATATTGATTTATTCATAATTATTGGGAGATCATTGGTGATGATGTTTTCAACCTTGTTCAGCATATTGTTGAAGGGGAAATCATTCTAAAGGTTTACATTCTCAATTTCTTTTTATTATACCATATATGGAAAATGCTAACGAGATACATTTATTCATGCATGTTTCTCTTATCAATACATTATACAAAGATATCACTATGATATTTGTTGGTAGAATTTCAACCTTTTACAATAAAATTGTTTCATCAAATCAATTGGGTTTCATTAAAAGTAGTTCCATTCAATATTATCTTGTCACAACTTCTAAGTGTATAAATCTTCTTAGAAAACCTATTCATAGTGGGAACATTGCTCTCAAATTAGATATTGAAAAGGGTTTTGAAACACTGTATTAGGGTTTAATATTTAAAATTCATTCAATGTTTGGTTGTGATGACACTTTCATTAATTGGATTAAGATTAATTTTTCTTCTTCCCATATCTCGTTTTTTGTGAATAGATCCCCATAGGGATATTTCTCTTATTCTATAGAAGTTAGGCAAGGTAATCCTCATTATGCTATTATTTTTTCTATTTCAGATGATTATCTTAGTAGCTTGTTTTCTATCATGGCCATGAATGGTAAGATAAAGGCTATTGGTGCTGGTCATGGTCACTCTACTCTTACCCATATCCTTTATGCTGATGATATTATCCTCTTTACTCATGGGGAGAAAAGAAATATCCAGAATATCAATAATGTTATTGTGCATTACGAGGAAGTTTCTGGGTAATAGGTTAGTTGGAATAAGTCATTTGTCTACTTTGGTAGAAATATTTCTCATACTAGGAAATCATATGTCATCACTGATTTGGGTATTAGGGAAGGTTTTCTCCCTTTTACATATCTTGGTGTTCCCAAATTTTGGGGTCGACCAAAGATTTGCTACTTTTCTAGGATTATTAGTAAGATCAAGAATCATCTTGCTGCCTAGAAAGGCAAGTCCCTTTAAGTGGTCGGTTGTGTTTGTCTAGTTAAAGTTGTTATTGTTTCTAAATTTTTTTATTCCTTTATGGATTATAAATAGAATGATTCTCTTATTAAATAAATTAATGAGGCCATCAAAAACTTCATTTGGACTGGTAGTATTTTGGAATGAATATTGGTAAATGTGTCTTGGAACACTTGCTACAAATCTTTTGAGAAAGGGGGTTTTAGTATCAAAAATATTAAACTTTTTAATCAATCTAGTTAGGCTTCTTTTGTTTGGAATCTAATTAATGAAATAATAGAAGATACTGCTTTTCTGCGGTCTATATTCCCCACTAAACTCAAAAATGGGAACATTAATTATATGGATTCTTCAATTTTGTCTTCTTTTAAATCTATTTTTTCTCTTATTGATGTTGATGCTAGATGGTCTGTCTCTCAGGATTCTTCTACCACGTTTTGGAAAGATAATTGGATAGGTGTTTATTTTATTGATACTATTAGTCATGACATTTCAAACCTTGACCTTGATGTTTCTATTAAGGGTCAATTAAATGATATTTCTACTGTTCTGGATCATTTTATATAGATTATTTGTAATTATTGATTTTCCTCTGTTGGTGATTTCTGGATTTGGGAACTGCATCCCTCTAGTATGATAACTTCTAAAAACTTCTACTCTTTTGCAAATACTTCTGTGTTAGGTTTAGATTGGACTGGGACGTTTAATAGGAGAATCATTCCCCCCTCTCTGTTTATGATTTTATAGAGACTGGATCATGGAAATGTCTCTATTAATTATTATTTACAGGTTTGTGGTATTTCCCTTTGTTCTGTTTGTATTCCCTGCCATCAGCATAGGGAGGACTTGGATCATCTGTTTTTTAGTTGTGATATAGCTTCCTCAATGTGGAAGGCACTTTTTGATATTTTTGAGGTTAAAATGAAGAATTTTTCCACTATTCGAGATATTCTTGAAGGTATGTTATGCCATCCTTTATCTCCAATTTTGTTGATTATTTTTCAATTTGATGCTGTTAAACTTGTTCATTCCATGTGGATGGTGAGAAACAAGGGTCTTCATGATGGATTTGGTTTCATTCCTCATGCCTGCCTTTCTTGTATTTTTTTAGTCATGAAACATGTTAATATCTCTGGAAAATATTATTGCAACAACTCAGTGCATGATATTTATGTTCATAGGCGTATCGAGGTTAAAGGTATTTTTCGGCCACTGTTGGGTACTATTGAAGTTTTTTGGCATCCTTATTTTTTGGGTTGGATTAAAATTAATATTGATGGATCTTCCAGAGGAAATCTGGGTTCTTCATGTTATGGTTGAGTTTTTAGGAATAGCTTTGGTGATGTTTTGGGTTTCTCCTACAGCTCTTGCGGTTTTGCCTAATCTCTTGAGGATGAGATGCTTTGTGTCATTTCGGCCATTGATCATGTTAAAATTCGGGTTTGAATAGGATTTGCTTGGAGTGTGACTCCACTATGGTCATTAATGAAATTACAACCTCTTATACTCATATCCTTTGGATGCTAAATAAGATATGGATTAATTGTTTACAATTTCTCTCATCAATTGAGTTAACTGTTACCCGTATTTTTAGGGAGGGTAATTCTCTAACTGATATTCTAGATAATAAAGGAGATGATGGAGGGAGTCTTTCATGGTCTAGTAAAATCCCAGATGATGTTATCCCTATTTTTCAAAGGGGTAAAAAAAAAATTTTACTTTTAATCTTTTTCAACTTGTTCCCCTGTTTGTTAATAGAGCTCATACTTTAAAATGGTTGCTATTGGATTTTTCTTTTATTGTGTTAAATTTGATGTCAAAAATTATTTTTGAAACCAGTCCACAGGTTCCTATTTTGGATAATTCTATGATTAATGTGACTCTTGAATTTGTTCCTTCGGGGGAATGTTGTTCCCATGGATCTGTGCCATTTCTGCTAATCAAGGGGCCGATATGGCTTTGTTTTTTTATTCAGGATTCTACTGATTATCTCTGATGTAGCAAGATAATT
Organism: Viscum album; assembly: GCA_963277665.1. Classification (NCBI taxonomy): domain Eukaryota; kingdom Viridiplantae; phylum Streptophyta; class Magnoliopsida; order Santalales; family Viscaceae; genus Viscum; species Viscum album. The sequence goes on from OY728156.1 coordinate 2,038,394,851, forward strand.
TTGATCTAATGAAGGATTTTTAACATCATTTATGTTTCAAAGGTTCTTTTTGGTCCGTGATGTTCCCAAAGATGATGATGAGTCTAAATAAGAGGGTTCCATATTGTCTTTTTCTTATCATGATCCCTTAAAAAAGGCAACAGTTTTACTATGTGGATCCGAGGTTGACATCCAAAAGGGGGAGCTCCTCATGGAAGAGTTAGAAGAAAATTTTGACGTTTAAAGGATTTTCTTGTTGGATATCATGATCTTTAAAGACTAGATGGTTGGCTAGTGAAATTTGATGTCTAGTTGTCCCATGTTTGGTTTGTTTTCTTATCTTCTGCTCTTGAATTCAATTGATTTTTTTATACTATCATAGGGGATTTTGTGCAAAAATATTATTATTACTTATTGAGTTCATAAATAAGATAACAATATGCTTATTTTTTAATTTATTCATTTTATTATGTAATGAAATTTATAATTTATTACTTAAATATTAATTTACTATTAATTAATTAATAGATTTTCTTGTTAATTATTACTCATATTGGTAACCATATAGATTATTATTCATATTAATTAATTAATTATTATTTATTTATTCACTAATTAATCGTATTAAGTTGATTTCTAATTATAATTAATAAGTAATTATAAATTATTAGGTAGTCAGTAATTATAATTAATTTATAATTATAATTAACTAATTAATACATAGTAATTATAAATAATTAGAAATTATATATATCAATTATAAATAATTAGTAATTAATTATTAATTTATGACATAGTAATTTAATTTTAATATATTATTTAACAATTATCTAATAATATTGTTAAATGTTAATTATTATTCATATTAATTTTGAATGATATTTATTAATTAAATATTAATTAATTACTAATTAATTATTAATGATTCATATAAATTATTATTTACATTGATAATTATATGAATTGATAATCATATTAATTTATTATTCCATCAATAGTAAAACATATTTGGATAATTTTTTTATTATTATAAAAAATTAACTAATCATATTTTTAATTATTAATTATTATTCATATTAATTTCTAATGATATTTATTAACTAATAACTAATTATCATTTAATTATTAATAATTAATTTCTATTTCAATTTTATTATTCAAATTGATAGTCATTTGAATATCTAATCATATTAATTAATTATTCATTGACTAATTAATTATATTAATATAGTTAGAACTTATAATGAATTAGTTACTACAATTTATTATAAATTTATTATTATTATTTAGTAATTATTATCAATTTAATATTACTTAGTTAGTAATTATGATTTTTTTATTATTATTTTTTAAGTAATTATAATTTATTAATAATTATTTAATTACTAATTATAGTTAATTAATTATTACTTACTAATTGTAATTCCTAAATTTTTATGCAATTAATAATTATAATTTAATATTAATTTTAAAAAATTATACTACATAATTATTTAAATAATTAAAAAAATAAAATTAGTATTATATTAAAATAACTACAAAATATTTAAATAAATAAATTAAAAGGCTACAAAATCAAATAGAAATAGAAATACCTCATCATTTAGAAGGTTGTATAATTTTAATAAACTATTGAAGACAAACCCTTAAGGATGCTTGTTACTGTGAGTGGGGGTCTTGAGAATGGATTTAGTAGGAGTGGTCAAGAGAGGGGGGCTTAAGAATGGATGTATTGGGAGGTGGGGGGACTTTCCATTTTATAGGGCGAGCAAGGGTAGAACACCACTTGAAGTGAACCCCTATGGTATATGTTTTAATGGAAGATCACTAAAGGAAGTGCTTCTCTTCCCTTAAAATTCAAACAAAGAATGCCACTTCATGTGTAATTCATGAGTTTCTATAAAATTATCACATTATGAAGCCCTTTTAGCTTCCATCCAGCTAGGGCCTAATTAATTGATGATGGCCCCTCACATTTCTCCAAAAAAGAAACCTTGCTCTTGTTTTATAAAAACAATCCTATACCGTAATTATTGTGGATTATTGTCTAAAATTTTGAAATATCTGGGAGACTATTTTTTCAATGGATCAATAATAGAATGGTTTCCCACACCCCAGTGATTCCTATTATATTTGGAATATTTTTTTGGATAATTAAACATAATGTTGAAACCCTACGTGGTGGTGGAGAACTGGGTGAGGGAAGGTGTGAAGCCCTACAACACGACAGACATGGTGGATATGTGGCATTATTGGGACAACTTTGTTGACACATAACCATTTCTATATTTATTTCCCCAAATGAAATAACATTACTAAAAATAATATACCAAACTACTATATAATAATATAATCAAATATATACATTAATCAAAACTACTAATGAAAAAGAATAATCAATTAAAATAAATAATTTGGCTATATGATATAATTATCTTGAGTTGAAGTCTCCAACAAACACTTGAGAGATACAAGTAACTATACATATAAATAATTGTAAATGTTGTGAATTATACATTATATAGATGAGATGAATAATTAATGGAATTTTTTTAATAATTGGTTTCAATGAATTAATAGAAATTGTTTGTACATATATTATACAAAAACCATATATATACATTCATTATTATATGGAACATACATAGACACACTAATATTTTATATGTAGTGCTTTAAAAAATAGAAAAAATAGTAACTCAACCATATATTATAAATTTACAAATAATTATATATTATCAAAATATTCAACTATTATTTAATTATTTTACAAGTATTTAAATAATTAAGTTCAAAAGGTTGGTAATAAATATACTACAATAATCTCATTATTAGAAATATAATTTCATTTACATGTTAGGTTTATGAAATAAAAAAATATTAAAAATCTGAATTGATAACCAATTGGGAATATTAAAAGGTGATATAGTTATAAAAATTTCTTTTGAATTATTTTGGACACACAACATATTATTTTGTCACGTTACACATTTTTATTTTTTAAAATTTAATTCATGATGTTTTCCTATATTTCTATAAAAATTAAATCTCATGTATTTGATTTTAATGCTTTGATACATGTTTCATAACTTCAAAAATAACGTTAACATCAAAAAAATACTATTTTGACCATATTATATTCTAGATTATCATCTTATTTGTTCTTATATATCACAAAATAATCCTATATTATTGTTATATATATTTTTAAGAAATCTAAACTTCTTTATAAATATTGAAAAAATATTTTATTAATTTACAAAAAATAATTTTGATCATTTTTAAATGTTAATGCACTAGATTCAAGTTTGTTACATTCCAAAAGGTCACAAATTAATCCATGATCATTGAAAAACATCTTCCTGATAATATAAAATTATTTTTTTGGTTTTTGATTATTCATATAACATCTTTAACATATAAAATTGTCTTACTTTTTTAAAAATTATATTCAATCATTCCATTTAAACTGGACATTGAAATTACATGTGGTTTTATTGTACTAGTCATAACGTAATTGACAATTATAGTTTCAAAAAATATTTTATCATGTCGGAACATTCTAGGTCTATAGCCCAAGCATTGTTAAATTTAAAAGGGGTAGGAGATTTGAAACCCTTGGTGAAAAGACTGAAGAGAATGGGGTGATGGTCAGAGTAGATCTTGGATAAGCCAATACTAGATATGGATTCCCATATATCTAGGGCAGTAGTATTAGTGAAAGCCCTATCAGGTTTTCTAGCCACTACCTTATTGAGGCACTTTCTATACCAACTATACTTATCACCAGTGAGGTTAATTTCTATAAGGTCACGATCCTCAATAGAATCTTTAAATTCTTTTTAGGAGATAGAAGAGTGTGGCGATCCAATCTTTTCACTAGAAAGAAGAATGGAAATAAAATCGCCGATCACAAACTAGGGATCTTGTATGACTCTAGAGAGGGAAAGAAGGTTATTCCAAAGGGACCGTCACTCTTGATATCTATTCTTTTCATATATCATAGTGCAAAAAGATTGTACACCAGTAGAGGAAAATTCACAAGTAAACAATTGATCTGAAAATTTGACAGCATTAACAGACTACAAAGATGACTGATAGAAAATCCAAAGTGTTTCAATAGAAATTCCATCCTTGCAAGGACCAAGGAAATTATATCCCAAAGAGAACAGATGCAAATAGTTCATAGATTAATTAATTGTAGGCTCAGAAAAATCAAATAATTTTGGTTTCTGAGTCAAAATAAATCTCTTAATCACAATAAATGTTTCAGTGTTTCCTACACCCTAACAATTCTGAAATAAAAAATTCCTTTAAACCTACATTTGGAGTTTGGACTCCCTTTTTTGCACCACCCGAGCCCTATTTCCATGCTACCCTTCTGGGTTCATGAGAAAATGTTGGGCTAGATTATTTTCCATTTTTCTTCTTAGAAGAGGTAGAAGATACATTAAAAGAACATTTAATATCATCACCATGATTTTTTCACAAAGAGATTGCAGACCCATGTGGGGTAGTTAGGCAATGTCTTATAGGAAAATCAGGTTTAAGAGCATCAAATTTCCCTAAGGAGATAGTAACAGTGGCCATAGAGCCCACTGCCACTATTTGGTCATTTGAGCCTATCACCTTAGAGGTGTTAAACATTTCATTGGCAGGCAGAACCTGCTCTGAAGTGTCTTTATTGCTTTTTCCATACTTAATATCTGAATTCATGTTCAAAAGGGTATCCTTGGATGTTTGATCAGACTGATCGGTTTGGTCATGTGGGTCATTAGAGTGGTCACCATCCATGGTAGTGGATTGTGAACCCACTTCAATTTTATGATCCTTATCAATGCAAAAAAATTGAAATTGGTGATTTACCTTCAACAGTACCAATGGTTTGTATACCTGTATCATCAGGTGCATCCTTATGAGTCACTGCCTACAGGCCATCTCCCAAAGAAACGAGGTCTTTAGGAGCTTCCTACAAATGTTCGAGTATGCGCCACACCATCCGTTCGATCTCATACATTATACTGACATCCACATTTACAGACTCCTCTTCCTCCAAAAAATCTTCCCATTTTGCAATGGAGGTTTCTCCAAGTTGAGGTAATTTTTTCACCCATTTTTCATCTTTTTTCACGGGAGCATTATTCTTTCTGGAGGAAATGACTGGATCATTTTTCTTTCTTCTAACCTACATCCATTCATCATCCTTTGACCGATCCTCCTGACATTTCACCTGGTTCTTCATCACAAGACAGTTCAACAGGGAATGTCCAAAAAATTTCCACAGTTCGCAGAAAGGTGGACGACCCTCATACTCAAAACCGACCTCTGTTTTGTAGTAATTTGCGCTGAAAGCCACTTCATCTGGTAGCTTGTACTTCAGGATGACCTCCACCATCACCCGTACATACATCCCAAGTTCATCATTCAATGTCCGATGATATATTTTCAGCCGGTTCCAATAGAGGAGGCAATGTCGCTCAGAATTTTGGGATGCCCAAAGAAGAAATTAAACCCATGAAATCTCACCAAGATCTGTGACATTATGCTTCTATGGGTATGTGAGTTGAAGGTGACGTTCCATTTAGAGAGGCGGAGAATCCCTGGTTTCAGCTGAACATTACATAGCTTCCAGACACAGTCAAAATCCTCCTGCGAGTTTAACATGATATGAAAGTAACCACATCTAATCGAAACAAGCCTCCAATCACTGAATCCCCAAATATGCGAGATTCTCGGTTTGTGATCCATGGATGACCATGGTTTATCACCCTTAAAATATGAAATTCAAACCATGACTAAGGATTACATAAGTATACTTCTCAAGAGCGTTGGGAACTAAAACAAGATTAATCCCATTTTTGCTTCTAGAAACATAAATGTTCCTACTCACCTTTTATATGCTGATGATATTATTTTGTTCTTAAAAAGTGATAAAAGGAACATCCAAAACCTCAAAAGTTCTCTGGCTCAATATGAATAAGTTTTGGGACAAGAGATAATTTGGAAAAAATCCTTTGTCTTCTTTGGGAAGAATTTTTACCCCAACAGAAAAATTTACATCATTAATTACTTAGGAATCAAAGAAGGATTTTTCCCTTTAACTTATCGTGGTGTTCTTATATTTTTTGGAAGTCCAAAATCCAGCAATTTTCACAGCATTGTTGATCAAATTACTAATAAACTTTCATATTGGAAGGGTAAATCTCTTTCTATGGACGGCGTAGTTTGTCTTGTTAAATCTACAATTTTCTCCAAAATGGTTTACTCGATGATGATTTATAATTGGCCTGCTAGTATTCTTAATAAAATGAATTTATAAAATAATATTTTTTTTGGATCGGTAGTATGATTGATAGAAAACTTGTGACCATAACTTGGGTCACTTGTGGTAAACCTCTGGACAAGGTTGGTCTTGAAATAAAAAATATTAAACTTTTTAACGAATCTCCACAAGCTAAGATGACTGGGAATCTGATTCACAGTAACCCTGATTCCTCTGCCTTTCTCAAGAAAAGATTCATTACCATGCTTAGGAATGGTTATCTGAGTTACATCACCTCTTCTATATGGCCATCCATTAGACACTCTTTCATTAATATCATGAACAACTCTAGATGGATGGTTAGCGCTAATTCCTCTATGAATTTTTGGCTGGACAACTGGACTGGTGTCCCCTTAATCTCAATGATGACACCCACCGCTGCTCCTGGAACATCAACTCCACTATTAATGATGTTGTTAACTCCCATGAAATGACCCTTACTAATCACATCAGTCATATCATTGACAATTATCCTTTCTCCAACACCGATGACATCCTCATTCGGGAACCTGCTTTTAATAGTGTCTTTATTATATACGTTTATACAAAAATAATTTCATCAATTTTGATTCTAGATTTGTTTGGTTGAAATAATTTATCAAACCTTGGATCAAGCCCTCAAGACTTACTCTTATTTAGCGTATAGCCCATAATAGGGTCCCCACCGAAGTGTGCCTTCAATCATTTAGGATTTCTCTTTTATCTCGATGACATATGTGCAATCAACACCGTAAGTATGCTAATCATTTATTATTGTCTGGTGTTATAGCTGCATCTATTTGGAATTACACTCTTGACATTTTTGGTTGTAGATGGTCACTTCTTGATTCCATCAACTCTCAATTGTAACACTATGTAAATTGGGACTACTCTATGTAAATCCAAAATCTTTTTCTGACTGTGGTGGCGGAACTCTTGCATGTGATATGGAATGATAGAAATAATTTTCTTCATAATAATTTCTCATTCAGTCTCACTACTGGTAAAAAGCATATTCTCATTGCCATCAAGGATGCCTCCTCACTTCAGAAAGATCATTGTGACAACTCTGTTGGTGATTTTGAGATCCTCTGTTGTCTTAGGATTGCGGGATCTTACAAACATCCTTGGTTCACCTTTGAAGTATTCTGGCATGCTCCACTTCCAGGATGGATCAAAGTGAATATCGACGGCGCCTCTAGAGGAAACCAGGGTCTGACTGGTTGTGGTGTTATTTTTAGAGACTATCTTGGCAGGTGCCAGGGGAAGCTTCTTCGGTGGATTTGGTACGGCCTCAGCACTGGAAGTGGAAATGTTGGGAGTGATTCATGCGGTGGACTTTGCCAAAAAAAAAGGGTTGGAACAAGCAGTGGATTGAAAGTGATTCAACCACTGTTGTTCATGCTATCTGGAAGGGGGTGGTGCACCTTGCCTGGCCGCAACCTTCTTGATGGATGAAACGTCTTGCTTCACTCACGGTTATCAACTACATTTCCACTCATGCTTTCAGTGAAGTGAACATGGTTGCTGACAATATTACCAACAAGGGTGTCAATCAGGATATTACCTGGCCAGATGATTTTCCTAGTGATTTTCTCCCTTTTTATGATAAGGATTGTAATAAGATTCTGTATTTCAGAATTTTGTAACTTCCTTTCTTTTTTATGCAATAAATTGTGCCTTGGTCTTTGACTGAGGCACACCTTTAAAAAAATAAAATTATAGTTTTATATTTGCATCAAAATCTGAGATCAATTATTTGGTTTTGGTCATATAACACACTTTATTAATATGAACCATATCATTAATTATAATATAACACTTTCAATCATTGAAACTACATTGAATATGAAATTGACATTAGGTTTATTCTTAATCTATAATTTTAATCATGAAAAATATTTTTTTTATTATGAAATCAAGTGTATTATAATTCATCATTAATTTTAATTAATAATCAATAATTTTTTATACCTTCAGGTTTAAAAATCAATATGAAAAACTATTATATTTTCTAACTAATAAACACACCTCATTAATCATTATTTTGAATAAATAAATAAATAAATTCATTTTTTCATAGTTCGAAGATTAAAACTCACTATTTTTCATACGATTCTCAATTGATCATTTTAACATGCACTATAAATTTAACTAAATGAATAGTAAACATAAACTAAACATGATGATGAAACAAGACATTAGTTTAAAATTATCAATGTAAGAATAAAATTGTAATTCATAAATAAAAAAATATTTAAATGTATAAATAAACATGGAAAAATAAATATGATCAATTAAAAATAATAATTTTTTCGGAATAATTATTTTTAATGTTTTAAAAAATATTTTAAAAAATGGTTTTACCATCCAGTTTTAAAAACAATGATAACAATACTTATTATGTAACAAACCACCAATGTAAAATAATATTATTGAAACCGTGATTATAATTCATCTTAAAAAAATAAAAAATATCCCTTATAATTTTTGAAAACCCACTAAATTAACATGAATGTATATTAAATCAATTCGATCTAGATAATGTGATAATAAAGTAATTAACTGAATCACGAAAATTTTATAAACCTTCTTTATCATATATATTTTTAAAATTCATGGGAATTATGATAAAATCATGTAATAAAATTTCTTGATTAAAAAATATAATAATCTAATAATATAATTAAAAAAACTAACAAGTTTATGATGATAGCGCTTAAAATTTCAAAACTTGGTTCACAATTTCAATTAAAATAAATATTTTCATTAAAATCATGATTTTTCTTATCAATTTTAAGGATAAAATGAATTTCAAACACTAATAATTTTTTTTAAAAAATATTTTTTATAAAAAAAAATCTAATTTCTATATGATAATCTATTCAATTTAAAAACAAAAAAGAATATCACAATTCACTTGTCGAAAAATCTATAATAATAAATCATAAAAATTTTAGTTATGTAAAAATGTCATAATAATTCTAAGGTAAAATAATCTTTTTAAATAATAAAAATAAAAATTCAGAACATGTAATTTGTTAACAAGAAAAAGCTATCAATGATTTTTTTGGAAGAAATAATTTTCCATAATGATCCAAAATGATTTACAAGCCCAACGTATAATACCACATATGTATATGTCCTAAAAAATTGGTGGTATTAGGAGTGGATCACCAAGATTATATTTCTTTCAACGCTACTTCTCTCAGAATGATATGGGATCGGGTTCTTTCCAAAAAAAACCTAACACCATTGTAGTAGATGAAAATATGTACAAATTAACTTCATGTTCCCTCAATTTCTTTTATTTTTAACCATAGCCTTAAATACAAATTTTAATCTAATTTCTACTTGTATTCTTCTCATTTATTTACTCATCTATCATTCTCATCACACTTAAACCCTCTACCCCACCCATCCCCATTATATCCTAGATTAATATATTGTAAATTAATAGGATTGATGTCTGCTGAACATCTTATCCATTTCAATAAGCTCAAAAATTATCTATTAAGGAAGTTTATTGATTTAAAGATCCTCTATTAAATCTATTCCTAAATCATATTAATATTTTACAATAATATGTTCAAAATTTAGAGAAAGACTAAATAATTTAGTAAGAAACTAGTATTACATACTCTGACATTTTATTTTCCATGAAGTATTTTTTTTAAAAGTATCACTTAGAATACCTTTTTGTACACATATGAATTTGATGTTTAAAATATTAAATAAAATTATAATATGTGAAAATATTTAAATATTTAAATAAAAAATATTATTGTCTTAATATATTGTTAATGTGTTCTGATATTTCATTTTGAAAATAACATAATAGAAAAACAATTCATTCTCTAAGATAGAAAATATAAAGCCTTAAAATTTTGAATTTGTGATTTCTGTGAAAATGTTGAATCCTTTTGACTAAAAATGATAACATTGTAATTGTGTTTCTCATAGAATCAAATTTGGATCACATCATTCTATTAGGTTACGATTATTGCCATTGGTTGGTTATTTGATAATTTTCGTAGGTTGTTGGTTTTTTCATTAATGAAAGGTTTTTGTGGAATTTGAATTATTATTTACATATATATGTAAATAAATTTATATGTATTATTAATATAAATTAAAGAATATAATTATTTATAAAATTATATATAGTTATGATTGCATGGAATAATAAATGGAAATGTCATATACATTATTTATGATGATTTCATGTCTCGTAAATGAATTAATACGTATTTTTAAAGGGTGAAATTGATGAGAATGAGTAATGGAAATTTAATGGTAGTTATATAAAATAATTGACGGGGGGATGGGGGTGTTTTAGGACTAATATCCATACAGGGGTGAGTAAATATATACCAAGTAGAATGACCACTGAGTATAATGTCTACTTGTTTTTCTTCTCCATAAGTCACATTATTTGCAAGAAAATACCGTTCAAAGGTGAGTATACATATACCATGTAAGATTACCTGAAATCTAAATGTAAGAAAAAGAAATAAAACATTAGATCAACCCTTGAGAAAAAGAGAAGGGAAGAAACTCAAAAAAAAGATATCCTCATAAAGAAGCCCCATTCAAAGAGGGAGGAATCATGATCTTCACAACCAAGTAAGGATGAAGAGTACATAAACATCTCTAAGATCCAGGGTTTTCCCAATACTTGTATCTCAATGTAAACCTCTACGGGTCTTTGGAGGACCCATGTCTTACTGATCCCCCATCATGAACGATGTAGTGCTTACCGCATAATGGTGTTTGAACCATGCCTTATTTGTGATCTATGATGAGAAGGTTCCACTATACAAATAGGGGACCGAACCCCTAGGGTGAGTATATGGGGTTTGTCAATCCTACTAGTATGGGAAATGGAGGAACCACTCCATGACCTATGTGTGTCGTTAAGGGGGATTACCAACCCAGTAATCACGTTACAGATCACTCTAGTATCTCAATGACAGAAACCTATTATTGAAGATGTTATCTACTCATGTCACCTCACACCACATCTATAATGTCTAAACAAAGGTCATGTTCGCATTATTGATAGAATTATTGTGATGAAGGATTATTCCCAGGTCTGATTCTGAGTCTTGAAGAATGTGATAGTTGAGGTACATCTTCTAATGAAAAGTACTTGTTTCGTATCATGGTGCATATATGATGAACTCCCAATTACTCACCTAGAAATGTCCTAGTGCCCGAAATTGTATGAGAAAATCTCTATACCAGGTGTGTCATCTAAGGAACATGACATGTGGGACCACCTAAGGTCCTACGCATGTAATCATTTTATACTGACCTACTAGATAGGTAGGGCCACACATATCATGGGCTCGACTACATATCATGTAATATTTAACATAGGCTTGAGGCACTAGCCACCATAGTGGGAATACAATGTGGAATGTGTTCCTCTAGGGAACACATTGTGTATTTGGGTTTGTCAGGGATAGATCATCTTCCTCTTTAATAAATTTCACAATTTTTATATCATACTTTATCATCACTATATAATCCAAAAATAATGTTTATCATACCCTAATCCTCACCGGTTGATGGATTCTAATGATCCATCACCTAATGAACGTGATTTTATCACACCAAATAAACTCTCATCATCCCTCATTGTAACTTCCTATATATTCATTCCTCAATATTCAAACCAAAACCTATCACTGATCCTCACTACTTCTATGAATCACCTTCTTTGTTTTTGATCACACAAAAATATTCCGATCTAATGATTGACCGTGCTTTGAATTGGACAGGTAGTCAAATTGTTGGCCTACCGTAGAAAAAATAACGAAGATGTGACGAACTGAAGGAGAAAGGATCAATAAACAATGTGAATTCATCAATGATTATTACAATCCCAGCCATCAATCATGAGTGTTGAAATCAAAATAATAGATAAATCTATAACAATGACTATTTTAGGGATAAGGGGAATTATTCTATAGAGGGGAATAAATAAGGGATTCAAATACAAAATGATAATCAATTCTAGTAATATGAAAATAAAAGGCAAGATTCCGTACATAAATATCCCTATCTTATCACAAAATTGGCCATTTAAGATGAATGAATCTTCAATTACTCTATTGGAGATCTCTATGAATTCTATCACTGATTATGAGGCTTGTTGAATTTTTTTAATGATCTTATAATCCCCATGTTCACCCTCCCAATATGAATAGTCCATCTCCTCGGAAAATCCCTCAGAGGTATGTGTCTAGACAAGATAATTTTCTATAACTAGGTTTATGTAATCCTACCTCTTGGTTTAAATAGTAAATTAGATTAATAAATTAATAAATTAATTTATATTATTTATTTCATCTAACATCCTCCCACAACTATTCATTAACATGGGGTTCAATATGAAGGAATATTATGTCACACATAGGGTACAACCCATGTCTTTTATTCAACCAGAGTCTCGGATTTATCATCGAAGAATCTGGTCAATGGGAATTTCATTTATTATGAAATGATATGTGTGTGTATGATTTAATATTTTTAATATTTTTAATATATCAATTCTAGGGTAATATGACACATGTAATTTATCACCAATTCTGATGAAAAATATAGATTACTATATATGAATATTCAAAGGGTCCATACATTAAAATTGTTGTAGTTATATTTTTAGTCCTTTATCATAAATTCATAGTCACACTCTGACCAACCCCAACTTTTATAGGTCAAATGTGTTGTACAATAAAATCTCTACATTGGTTAGAGGACTCTGAATAGGCTTGATGTGATAAAATTTTCTGAATATGTCAATTTTATTTTTGACCTAACATTAAATAGGCCTATATTTAAATCCCAATTAATTATAGCAGTAGAGATAAGATTTAGTACGTGGCCCGCTAGGTGACATGCATACCCTAATTATGCCATATTGTAATGATATTTTCTGAAAAATCTATAATAGAGTATACTAATTATTTGAAATTAGTAATTTTCATATATAAATATTATTTAATTTAATAATATTTTAATTTTTTATTAATAAATTTTCCAGGAAATTATAAACAAACTTTTAATCATATCGTTTTTGGACTGATTAAAAAATAGGTTGGACTTGGGTTAGTCCAGTGATTCCTAATTAATAAATTGAAGGGTTTTTTCTATCCAAAATCAGATAAACCCCACCCATGAACATCTATATAAATATATATATATATATATATATTAACAACATATATTTTTAAAGTTATTTATCAGTTTTTAAGCAATTTACCCTAATGTTCAATGTAAGATATAGATCCATTAATGAAGTACATTTTGTATTAATTTTAATTAAACTTCTCTTATAAATGGTAAATGGAATGAGTCCCATGAGTACATACAGTATTGGGAGTGTCTTGGGGGTTTGGGACATGAAAACGCGGAAAAGTGGAGTGACAATGCATTGTGCACAGTTAATGAACATTTATTATTAGCTGTTCTCCATGACCATGTACCCTAAATAAGGGGGAATTACAACTTATAAACCATTAAAGGGGACCTAAAAACCATGTGGTCATGGAAATATCCATCCAATGGACTTGCATATGGGTTTTCAAACTGTTTGGTTAGATAGAAGAGTCCAATATGGTTTGGAAAACCATGCATACAAAATTTTTACCTCATTAGATGTTGGATATTTACTATTTTTTCCTCCCTACCATTATAATATTTCTGTTTATTTTCACCATTATTTCTCCTCCAATAGTCAATGGTGTGAACCTTATTCTCCAAACTCCTTCAATGATGGTTCTCATTTTATTCATGGGATATTGAGGTTTTGTTGAGTGCAATTAGAATCCTTAGAAAGGTATATAAATTTGTTCGCATGTAAATTTTATAAAAAATACTATTTGTTTTTTTCTCTTCCTTGGAAAATTATCAGCCCTATTTCCAGAATCTTTTTCTATTTGTCTTTTTGGCCATTCCAGCATGTATCAAGGGTTGATGTGGAAAAGTGGTTGCTGACAACCATAATTTTGGTGACCTATAGGTTATTTTTTATATAATTTTTTTTCTTGTGTATTTGGCTATTCTAATGCGCTTTCATACTTTTGATTTGTTTATTTGAGTAAGAATACTAAATTAGGCCTTAAATTGATATGTGAGACCCTCCGCGAACCTCATCGAGTCTGTTGATGATTATGAGACTGAGCTTATGACCACCCATGAGGTTTGAAACTCACTTTTAAAATATGAGAAGATTTTTTAATTGACTAATTATATGGTTTATTGTATTAAACAATTTTTAGTTTTTTTACACTATTAGCATGTTTAAGGGGTTGTTTTTCATAACATGGAAAAGTTAGTTGGGTTATGATGTTATAAATGGAAAATTTGATAAATGATAAAAGGGTTATTTCCATGTTGTTAATTTTTTGAAAATAATATATAAGGATTGTGGTTATTAATAAATAGTAAAATGTACTAGTAATATAATTGAGTTAAAGGTGTTGAATGGAATAAACCATTAGAAAACTGATAATAGAAAAGGTGTAACCCTTTTATTGTTGTTGATAAACAATCACTAGTGATGAAACATTAAAATATATTAATAATGGAATGTAATTAATATTGTACCAATTATTATTATCGTATGGTTGGGCTAGACTGATCCTCTAGGAACCACCGATGTATTTCATTATTTGGATGCTAGACTATCTCTCCAAGATCCTATGGTTTAAATATGATGTGGGTACCTGGACTGATTCTTGAATGTATATTGAATAAAATTTAGTTGATTATTGAGAACCCATTGTGATTTAAATTGTTAAACACATTATGGTATTTTTTTAGGCTTTTGGCATGGGTCGATGTAGATTTGGTGAGTTGGGTGCCATTATGGAACCCAAGATCCCATGGGGCTAGTTGAATACTTTTCATTTATGAAACATGTTTTCATTTAAAACCATACCTACCATTTATAGTACCTAATTATATATTTTTATTAGAATAGATATTATTTTTTGACACCATTAGTGATGGAATGCTAATTTTTCATCCCACCCTATTCATGCCACCATTGGTACATTAGCAGATTTCATGGTTACTAATACAGATAAGGGAAAAGGTCTGATGATAGATGCATGAGTTAGGATTTGGGATAGATCATGAATGATGGAACCATATGTGATTTATATACCCATTTATGTAATTTTTCAATGTGTATTTAATTTGGATTTCCTATGACACATGACACTATTATGACATGGCAGGTTTACTGCATTAGTTTGTGGGGATATCCCATTTTGGAATTTTTTTTAATGTGATGTGTGCTAGTTTATTCTTATTTCATGCTATCATTATTATTATTTATATTAATGGTTCACTTTGGTAAAGAGGTTATAGTCTACCCACATGTTTTATTACACCTTCACAGCTATTTGAGAACATCTAGAATTCAGGGAGGCATGCTTGAGGTTATGTACCAAAATGGATTAGGGAATCATCTTAGTGGATTATGATCATGGATGTTAAAATGTTTTATAATAGGAGATTTTTCTATTGAATCAATATTTGGGAAAGGTAGATATAAGATTAGGATGTTTTCTTCTATGGTAATGAGATCGTGAACGGGGGTATCTTACCAATGTATAGTAAAAACCCTAGTTCCGAAGTTGGGATAACTATTCTTGAAGATCACTTATTATAGATGAATGTTATTTTATCTTGGGAGAGTAAATTCTTGTGTGATGTTATTAACTAATAGGTTTTTCTCATGGGATGGAATTACATGATATTTTGTAAACATGCAACATTTTAGGAACATAGGGATTGTGTGACATCCATCATGTTTGACATGCATGGAAATGAATATGTCATGTGGGTAATAAAATTATTATCAATCATTCATTGTTTTAATGAAATGTGAGTAATGAAGATTTTGAAAAAAAAAACTTAATGTTGTTAAATTGGAGTTGTTAAAATGGTGTCAAACCTAAATATTGAAGTGTATAAGTTTGGTTTAACCTGAGTTATTCATGGCTCTGAATAGGGATGAATAGGTGTTATTATAGTGTATAGGTGATGAACATTGGGATACGTGGAGTATATCATTAAGGATATAAGTAACCCATATTTATTTATCTAAGTACATTATATGTAATTTTTCTAGGGACGTATGGTTAGCATTATAGATAGATACTTCCATGATGATGTTTAAAAATGAGGTGAAAAGAATATATAGCTAATAATGAACTTATGATAGTGGAACTCAACCCTCTATTAGTTCCAAGTGATAGGGTAGTAGATAAGTTCAATAAAAATTCCACTAACTTTATGTACATTATAAAGATATACAAATGGTTGGATTAACTATTTATGTTTGATATGATGAGAGAGTTATAACTCCAACTCCCTCTGTTGATCACCATAGAGGGTATTCCTGAGGTAGATGAGTTTTGTATTGAGTCTATCCACATGATTCTAGACCACTTAGAGACTCATATGTAGAAGAGGTTCAAGATAGAAAATTATATGTTTTGAGTAGTAGAAAATAAATTGTTCATCATGCATGATCTATATTAGATGTTAGAGGGTATGTTATGGATGATATTTCAGTAGAAGTTCATAGAACACATTTTTATAGACAATATGAGATAAGAGAGAGTGGTCGAGTTTTTGAGGATGACACGTGTGACTATTTTAGTGCTGGGTTATATAGGACACTTTACAAAATTGTATTGTTCTCTTCTGACATTGAAAATATAGAAGGAAGTTAGCATAATACATTTTAAGGATAGACTTAGATGTTAAATCAAGTCCTGGGTGAATATCTTTTGTCTGAACAACTTTGTTGAGGTGGTGAAAAAAGATATCATTTTTTTAGTGGAATTGAAAGGAGGCTTTTGGTGATGGAAAATAAATTCTTTTTGGGTGTTCAGGTGGTATATATTTATATATTACAAAGCATTGTTATAAGAATTTTCACCAAGGCCATGGTGGGAAAAGTTTTAAAAGGATTGGATCAGCCTGTTAGGGAAGTGATCGATTGTGAAATTAGTGTAGTACGCTAGGTTACATGCATGGTCTGTGGCCTCGAACACTAGTAGAAATCTATGATTTTTAAAGGATGGTAAATATAAAGAGGTTAAATATGAACCCTTGATCTATTGGTGGTGATTGAGGAACTAAGAAGACATAGAGCACTAGTAGGGCCACTTATACCCCATATTAGTCATGTAGTTGGAGTTCCAGTATTCAAACCGGTTGGGGTGGAGGATGAGTTACATTAGAAAAAAATTGTATCATCCTCACCCTCCCCATTGGATTTTGTAGAGGTGGAAGTTCTACTCATCCTTAAGAGACATCCACATGGAAACAAATGTTGCTAACAAATTCAAAGGGATTCATGAATGGTGGTAGATGATTTTCCCTTTGAAAAAAAACCAACAAAACGTGTCGTTACAAAAAATGACTAAATGATGCATTTCAAAAATGTATTACAATTGACCTCATACCAATGACTATAATACAAAACGTCACAGATACTAAATTAGAGTACCATGTTGAAGACTAAAAAAAATCAAACAAAAATGACATGACTCGATAGCCCCATGATAAGATTCAAGATCCAACTCCATGAGACCACCCAAGAATCAAGATGATCTACTAATGATATGAGATGCCTTTCGTTTATCTATGTCCCAGAATACAACATCTACAAAATCTCGCAAGTGTAATATAAGGGTGTGAGTAATGATACTCAGTAGGAAATCCCAAAATGACTTCCCTACTCATGAAACTAGGATAGAACATGTTATCAAATTTATATAAAAAATATATATAAACCCATTAAAATTGCTCAAAAATTACCAACATGATAAACTACCCATACAAACTAGTTTACCCAAAAAAGAAAAATTCCCAAGAAACAAACCAAACAAACCATACCAACCTTTTTACCCATTTCATATTGGCATAACCCAATCCATTTCACATGACCCAATACATACACATTAACCACACCACAACTCAACCACCCAATATTGGTTTTACCATTATCAGAGGAAATTCAGGTCTAACCCCATCCCCATTTTATTGTGGTACTTCACACCACATTCCAATGCTTGGATGGTGGTACTTAATTCCCATTAAACATTCCATCCAACTCATTCATTACTACATAAACCAAAAACTATCCAATTACATTTTTCAAAAACATATCAGCCAATGTTTTCCAAAACAAAAAAACCCTTATACCCAAACCCAATTATACCCAACATTATTTCAATAAAACAACATTTTTTTAATATCCTTTTTCACAAAAAAATTATATAAATTAAAAAAGTGGAAAATTTTAAAACCATCATTTAAAAATCTAACAACTGCTCAAATTTCAAAATAATATCAGATTTTTACCAATTCCTCTTATCAACACCAACTGGATTTCCAAAATGATTCAGAAAATAATTTAAAAATCAATTTCAATAATTTTTTATGAAATAATTCCTTATAATTATAGCAAGAGGAGTCAATAATGAATCTACTTACCTTTAGGATTTTTTGGAAAAAATGACCAATCGGTACAAACGCTCAACAATCTGGGTAAAAACATGACAAATCCACCCTAGATCTCTTCTCTTACCATCAAAAAGGACTAAAATCGCCATTATTGGAGAAAAACCCTAGATATATCCATAACAGAACTAGATCTAAGAAACTAGGAGGGAGAGGAGGGTTTATCTATGAAAAATCAAGAAACTATGAAGAAAAGAGACTTGCCAAGGGAGATCTGGCATTACCACACCATGAAATCAATTCAACATGCTTCTTGAATGACGGGGAGAGGTTACCTAACCATGGATAGGAGGAAAAAAGAGTGGGGGTTGAAATCAGGATCAAATAGGGTCTTTTTGGTTAAAATAATGTAAAATCCAATTTTGGAAACCCACTTTTTATCCCTCTAAGGTTTTTCAACACGGTTAAGAAAATTGTGCGCTATCCATGGGCATGAGACTTCCCTAAAGGAGACCCTTCATTGCTGACCCACATAGTTAGAAAAATTATGCACCATTCCACAAAAATCCCACAATATCAAATTGAACAGTTTACCCAGGTGGTAGAACGGTTTGGAAAGTTATACACCTTAACTGTGTGCCAACCCATAGCCCTCAGTCTACTTGTGCACGTTTTCTTAGAGACACCGTACAGTTTTCACTAATAGTTCTCAACAAATCATCCCTTAAAAATCCCGAAAATAATTCTCAGAACCATCCAAACTCTCTCAAACCTTCCCCGAAACATTATAGGCAAAACAATTAAACAAAAATACTTACATACCTCAAAACGGGGGTGCTACATTTTCCCCACCATTGGCCTTTATGTCCTCGAAAAGTAGAAAACCATCGATTTACCAAAAGATCTTGGGTCATTTCTTTGCCATTTCATTCTCCAGTTCTCATGTCTCCTCCTGAATCTGATCATGTTACCATAAAAACCACACTACACCGATGATTTCACCCTGCTAGATATTCTATTTCCTATTCAGAATCTTAACTTGCACATGAACCATCGAATCATCAAGGTCTAGGTCAATATTTTTACAATCAAATCACATGTTGAGGATCAGGATAATACTTCTTTAAAAAGGATACATGAAACACATTGTGCACCACACCGAACTGTTGTGGAAATTTTAACCAATAACCCACCTATCCAACCAGCTCTAGTATCTTGAAAAGCCTAATATATATCACAGATAACATTCCATGATTCCCAAAAAATGATGTCCAAACCTATGAGAGATTATGAATAACACAAGATCGCACACATAGAATGAAAAAAACCATTAACGATGGTCTGTATATGATTTATGATGACTCTGATCCATCTACGTTCTTTTCTTGATCAACATAATTTTTTCCATTCTCTCTTGGATGAGACTTGACCCAACTATTGAATTCTCAAATGTTTCTACCCAATAAAGTGGATAACTACATGGATTCCCATAAAATGCTTCAAACAGATCCATACGTATCAAGTTTTGATCACTATTATTATATTAAAACATCGCCAATGGATTTTTCTACTCCCACGAGCCACTAGAATCCATCAAAGAAGCTTGAAAAATGTTTTCTAATTTTTGTATCGTCCTATCAAATTTCATATCTTCCCAAGGATGACACACTGTACTCATCATCAACTATGTCCAAAGGGCTTGTTGTAAGGATTTTGAGAAATGAGATGTTAGTCTCGGATATCTATATGAATTAATTAAAACATGTACACCATGAATATTTACAAACTCATAGATATTGATTTTGGATATGTCCTCCACAATATGAGATTCATGAATAGGGATTAAATGGGTCAACAATGTGAGTCAATCCACAATAAACCATATGGAATTATGTTTCCGAACCATTTTTGGGAGACCTGTGACAAAATCCATAGATATATTCTCCCATTTCCAGACAGAGATAATTAAAGGATAATAAATATCTATTAGTCACTGATGATCTACCTTGACTTGCTAAGAATTCAATAATCTCAAAAAAAATTCATCCAATTTCCTTTTTATACCCTCCCACCAAAACTGTGCTTTCAACACCTTATACATTTTCTAAATTCTACGGTGGAAAGTTCATATCAAATGATATCATACAATGATAATTTGTTCTTGATAATCCATTGTTACAACCATTGTATTCCAACACAATAAAAACATAATTCCCATCCAATTTCCAACAATCAATGGTCTCCCCACTATTGAGTTTCACCCTCAGATCCACACATTCCAAATTAGACATCTATACCGCTTTAACCAATCCAACCAATTTACAAACCAATAAAACTAGACATGAAAATGCAATATCACCTCATTCTTCACATTACAACAACATGTCGGCTATGAACAACATCAAATACCATTGATCTAAAGCATCTTTTTCGACCTGAATATATGACTTTCTACTTAATGCATACACCACCAAATTTCCATTACCCATCGTATACATCAAGTCAAAGTAAAAAATCTAGTGACAATCCTACCATTTCCTTTGTGTCAAATTAAAATCTATTGGTGATAAAATATGTTGAAGACTCTTATAATTTGTAAACACCATGAATTTATCCTTAAAATATATAACGACACCATGTTTTCAAAACATAAACCATAGCTTCTAACACCAAATAATAAATTGGGTAGTTCATCTCATGAAACCTCACTCTTCAAAATCCCTATGTAAAAACATGATCCTATTTCATGATAACAAACCCCGACCCTGATCCTGACGCCTCATAATACACAACATACCATTTACCTTATTTTAGAAAAATCAAGATATGTGTTGATGTAAGATGGACCTTATGGTCCTCAAAAGACTTTTGACATTTCTAATTCCATTTAAATGGAATATTATCCATTCTCAAAGATCCAATCAATGAATCTGGTCATGAGAAATCAGGAACAAAGCATCAGTAATGCCTAGATAGACCAACAAATATTTTATCTAAAAAATGTTCTTTGGCGGTTGCCAAGAGAAAACAACCTCTATCTTCAATGGATCTACTAAAACATCTTTCTTAGAAATAAGATAGTCAATAAAATGTACCTATTGTATCAAAAAGTCACACTTCGATAATTTTCCATTAAACTAATTATCTCTCATGATTCCCAATACTATTTCTAATTTTTTCACATTCTCGACCCTTGTCATGTAATACACCAATATATCATCTAAAAAAACAAACAGGAATGAATCGAAATATCTCTGAAAAATCAAATTCATAAATTCTATAAAGACATGTGGCTTAATTATAAGGAAAAAATGAATAATCACATACTATTAATGGCCATATATACTTGTGAAAGATGATTTTGGGATATCCTTCATTCACACCCGCAACAGATGATATCCAAATCACAAATCACTTTTAGAGAACCACTGATATCCCATCAAATGATCAAGTAGATCATTAATGTGTGGTAGTGGATATCAATTTTTTATCATAAATTTTTTAATCAAAGGATAATAATCACACATTTTAATTGATTCATCAGCCTTTTTAATGCACAGGACTGGTGTTACCCATGAAGATGTGCTTGTCTTGATAAAAATATGGTTTTCCATATCTTCAAACTACACTTTCAATTCCCTATATTCTGTTGGTGTCATCGATTTATATAGAAGTAAGATAGTGATATTCCATGGGAGGAGGTCAATCATAAACTCCACTACCCTAATGGGTGGAAACCCTTTGAAATATTTGGTAAATACATCTATAAAATGATCAAAACCCACTGGAAAACTACTTCTCCCAATCTCTTCTATTGATATTAAAGACCAATCTTCTAACTGAAATGAGATCTTTCCAACTGTTTGTGTAAAAAATCATGTTTCACCAACCATTACCCTATTAAATCCTCTAAATAGATACTTTATGCCATCATCAGTCTTGAATCTATCCATTATCAAATAAGAGTTGATGTGGACATTAAACATTGAAAACCAATCCATACCTAGTATTTGTTTCATAAACATCTATCTCAATCATTTAAAAGTACCATATGAACTCTTCCCAATCAACCTTTATAAAACATGCACTGCACAGAAAGGATCAAAACTCTCTTTGACCCAGAAGATGTTGAAATTTCTAAATAGATGGAAAAATTTATAGACTTAAACACAAAAAAATCAACAAAATGAGAAGAAATTAAAGAATTAGATTCACCCATATCAAACATTAATTTCATAAAGTTATAATTCAAAAATATTACCTCTCATTTTGGATGGTCTTGATGGATCATACACCACAGCCAGCTCAACTCCAAATAGCTACATGCTCACTACAATCTTCTCTATATTACTATGTTGGAATTTCCCTTAATAAGGAGTCATGGTTATCAAATCATATCCACTGATAAGTCTATTCTTATAACATGAGGTATGTTGCTACCCTAGTCCAATAGGTTTATAAAATGCCTCTAACCCCTAAGGAGTGTCATGAACACTTGACCTCAGAGGAATGCGACAATAACACTGAATATTCCCCTATCTGGCTGCAATTGTAGCATTCTATAGGTGGTTTCATACAATATCCCTTCATGTGCCTTAGAGAGACACAATGAAAATATCCTTCCTTAGTCTGAGGATTCAGAGGAAGACTCGTTGATCTTGCTAATGGACTCTGAGCCATACTCCCCCGTAGAAAAATATTTCCCTCTTCTACTCGGTCCCTCTATTAGAGTTCCCACTATTTCCTATAGGCATAAACATAAATCCTCTACCCATAGATCCCAAGATATCAATGTCAGTCATTATAGCACTATTTACAATCCTAGTATAATCCATTATACATCGCACATTTATATTTGAATAGACTTCCTGCCTCATCCCTGATTCAAAAATATGCACCTTCAATGATGTACTAGCCTGAACCTTATGTGAATACCAGACTACATTCATGGATTTATATTCATACTTCATCCTATAAAGGTTCTCCTATTTCAAGCTAATGAAATCTATAGTTCTATTAATTCTGAACATGTGAGTGTAGAATAGTTTGTTAAACAATTATTCAAAATCCTCCATTGTCAAACTAAGGTCTGCTCGAGACTAGAATGCTAACTCCCACCACTGATGGTAAAGATCATCCATGATCCTAGAATGGTAACTCCAACCACTGATGTGAAGGATATTCCAACATGTACATCACTAAATTTTTATTAAATTATTCAAGTGTGCCTATGAAATCAATGATGTTATTCATCCAATTTATCTACATCTCCTCCATTTCTGGTTCTGAATCACCTCAAAAGATTGGTGGATTCTTCTTCTAAAACTGAACTGAACGGTCCACAAGCCTCGACATATCCCCTCTCTTCCCTCTATCCACTTATTGGAAGTCATGTACTGTTATTTGCACCATTTTATGGTTCAACATTAACTCAGTTGAAACCACATTTTTAGAATCATCCTCTAATTGGTCTCTACAACACATACATGGTTCCTTTTCTATCAATAGAAAACCCACCATAAGTCTCACTCTATAAGAACTAATGACATGAAATTTTAAATTATATCACATTATGGCTATCACAACCAATCTTTCCAAAATTTAATTTTTCCCATTATTAATCATTTTTAAAAAATCCACCATGTTTCAAAAACCTAAACATTTATAAAATACCACAACTAATCTTTTTCAAATTCACATTTGAAAACAATTTTGAAATTTTTAAAAAAATTACAGATTCATATCATAACATAAATCAATACTCCAAATGACGAATCAAATCCTAGTGAGAAGTCATTTATACCATGCATGTCAAATTATTCTCCTGGGATAAACCCATGAAAATGAGAACATGATCCTATAAGTGTCTCCAAAACACGTAT
This sequence comes from Viscum album, assembly GCA_963277665.1. Classification (NCBI taxonomy): domain Eukaryota; kingdom Viridiplantae; phylum Streptophyta; class Magnoliopsida; order Santalales; family Viscaceae; genus Viscum; species Viscum album. Next base: position 2,038,419,508 of record OY728156.1, read on the forward strand.
GTACCCAACTCCCTAATAACATGATGTTCAACATAAAAAGGATAGATACATATTTTTATTCTGTACATTTCATTTCCTAAAAATCCCACTCCTTGATACCATCCCAAATCAAGGAATAAATGGAGAATGAATGCCAACTCCAAGACTGGAAACTAATGCCAAAGGACTAAACAAACTATTACAACTTCAAACACTTCACCCCTCCTCATTGGCTTGAGTAGAGGTGGAAGTGTTAGTCAGCCTTAAGGGACATCCCTAAAGTGTTAGAAGGTATAAATAAATTCCAAGGGCCTCTTGAATGGAGGGGTTGATTTTACCGTTGAAAATAAAAAAACCAACCAAAAGTTATATTAACAAAAATGACTACATGATTCATGTCAACAATGTATTACAATCGACCTCATACCAACAACAATAATACAAAACCATACCAATACCAAATCAGAGTAACCAATAGAATACTAGAAAAACTCAAAATAGAATAACATGAATCTGCAACCCCATGCCAAGATCCAAGATCCAACAACATAAGACTGCCCAAGAATAACGATGAACCACTAATGAAATGAGATTCTTTACCTCTACCTATGTCCTAGAATACAACATCTACAAAATCACTTAAGTACTGAAGTAGTGGTTTTGTAATGATACTATGTAGGCCTTCCACAAATGAAATTCGTACTCATGACACTAGTATATAATAATTTATCACATTTACATAAAATATTTTTTATAAAATAATTAAAATTGTTCAATAATTACCAACAGGACAAATAAGAAATATCGACTAGTTTACCCAAATAAGATCATTTCCAAGAAATGAAAACAAAGAGACCAAATGAACCATGTTACCCATTTCATATTGACATAACCCATTCCATTTCACATGACCCAACACACATACCTCAACCACACACACAACTTAACGACCCAATCTCGGTGTTACAATTTATAATAGAACTTCACATATGACCCCATCCACTTTTTATTGTGGTACTTCATACCTTATTATAATCCATTGAAGATGGTACTTCAGAGAATTATCCATCCCATCCTACTCATTCATAACCATATAATCCAACAACCATCAAATTTCATTTGTTAATTTTTTCCAAAATAAACTAAACCTTATACCAAAATCCATTTATACAAAAATACATCTCAATAAAACAACATTTTTATTGAATAAAATTTCCACAAACCATGTACACAAATCAAACCAAGTGGCCAATTTTAACATCATCATTTTAGAATCAAACAACTAACCACATTGCACAACAATATCTCATTTTCCCACAAATCCCCAAATCATCATAATATAGATTTCAACCAAGATACACACAAAAATTCACCAATCAATTTTTTGAAAAACAAAAAATTTCAAATCAAACCTTCTTTTCCAAGAAAAAGGATTTAAGAGTGAAGAAACCAACATTTAGGGTTTTAATCAATAAAAAACTTTTGGCACAAATGCTCACCATCATTGGTGAAAACTCCAAAAATCCTCCATAGATCCAATTCCAAACCCCAAAAAAGGAAAAAATCTCCAATATTGGAAATAATAACCCTAGATATATCAATAATGGAACTATATCTAATAAACTACGAGAGATAGAGAGTGGGTAGAGTAGATCAAAGATAAACTAGGAGACTACCCTTAAAAGAGACATATGAATGGAGATCCAGATTTATCGCACAAGAAAAGGAATAAAAAAATATAAAAATTGAGTTAGAGAGGTTCCCTAACATAGTAGAGGATACAATCCCATGGCATGGTCAAAATGGGACTCAAATGGGGTGGTTAGGGTTAAAATTGTAGAAGATACATGTTTAAAATCAAACTTTTAAACCCCATGCAAGGTTTAGACACATGGTTAGGCAAACCGTGCACTAAACATGCTCCTACTACTACCCCAAAGGGTACCCTACATGGTTGGCCCACTTGGATAGACCAACTATGCATGAACAGTGTGAAAACCCACTATCCAAAAATGCATGGTTTACCTGGGTGGCCGCACGGTTTGGAAAATGGTGTTCCTTAACCATGTGATAGATCACTTTCTCCTTATGCATAATATCCTCAAGAAGCCGTACTGTTCTCACTAACTCTGATCAAACCGAGACACCATATAAAATCTCAAAACCCCTCTCAAAAACCATCAAAACTTTCCCAAACCATACAAAACACTTTATACACATAAACAAATACTAAACAAGGGTTTCATAACTCAAACCATGGGTTCTATAAAGAGGGTCCACATCAGCAGGGTTTTCAAGCATATGGGTCATAGATAGGATATCATGATACAAAAATAGGTCAGATGTATGAAAATCAACATCTACATCATGGAAGTGAGATTGGACCATTGAAACTTCGAGGTATGATTCTGGTAGATTCTATTCTTCCTAATGGATTATTTGATATAGATATTTTAACTATTTTATATCAAATTAGTTTGAAAATGGATTGAGTTTGGAGATGGTGTTCTTATGTTGAGTTATAGTGATAAATACACTATTAGTGGTGTGATCATAATATATTTGTTGTTGTAAGGAGTGTTCCCTCAATATTGGTGGGTAATATCTACCTTTGTACTCGTTCATGCTTGAGATGTTAGGTTTTTGCATGATATTGGGAATTGATTATTTATTAAAGTATCCATACTACATTTATTTTTACCATATGATGGTGACTTTGACATCTATTAGGAATGATATTTATGTTCACCATAGAGAGTGGGACTATTGAATCCCATAATTATTGTACCTAAATAATTCATCTATTTAGATTAATATTCAATAAATTACAAAAATACAAACCCAAGGACTATAAAGGTTTAATTTCTCAAATACTAGATACACAATATTGTTACTTCATTAAATATATTCAACATATACTGTAAATATCGTCCCACACATTACTCTTTATTTATATAACCTATATAAATTTAATGGTATGTGACCATATGATATCATAAGATAAGTATAAGGGTATGTGATCATAAAAAAACTTGCAAAGCTCATACCCAGCCATTAATATATTATAAATATGATTCAAAATATACAAATTTATAATTTCAAAATATATGTATCATAATAGTGAGTAATAATCATAAATCAATCATGAACTATAATCTCCTGTCATAAAAGTGGGGAACCAATATATGTATAGAAACCATTTCACAGGTCATGGATAACTACCGATACCATAAAACTGACTAGGACACACCACTTGTATACCATAGTTTATAAATCCAATAAATGTTCATCCCATAGTTATCTCATGTGATATAAAACTTTTCCCAATGCATTAGAATGATATCATGGGCTCACCCATCCTACAATTATAATGGAACCTCCATTCCTCAATTTATAATAGAACCGAAGTTCCATGGTTTATATGATAACCAACTATCTTTAGTTTTTTATAAAACCACACTTCACACAATTAAAACAATACATATGTGTTCGATAAGATCATAAAACATTCATCATATCATCACATCATAACTCGTGTAAATAAAATGTGTTTCATAAACATTTCATGGATTCATTATAGAAAAAATCATGAAAAATGAATTGTTTTCATTAATATATCATTATCATGTTCATAAATAATTTAAAGAAAGCATAAGTATTGTATCATTGTATCATGTCCTCTTAAAAACATAATTAACATCAACGGATGTTGTCATGGATGGCAATTTCATTAAAAGATCATTAATGTATCTCTTAATGAAAATATGCATTCAACTTTGAAAATTATATTTAAAAATACTAATATTCCAAAAATGTTATAGAGAAAATTTACTTAATAAGAATGTTAGAAAATTTTAACTAAATCATTAAATCATTGAGTGGTCATGAAATTGTGAAATTCAGTTCACGCCTTATAATATTAATGTATACATTTCATTCACATTTTTTGTAAAAAGTAAAAAAGTACCTCATTATGAAAACAAAAATGAAATAACTTTAAAAAAAATTTAAAACTTAAATCATTGGTAAAAATGACTTTAAAAATCCTATTATAATATTAAAACATTCTTGAAAATATATTTAGAAAACACAGATTTGTACATAAAAAAATTTTTCGACCGAAGAGAGTAATAAAGTCAGTTTTCCTTAAAAACAATTATTTTGATCTCTTGAATACATAAAATAAGGAAAATGAAGGAAAACATGTAATATATATAAATTATGAAATGAGATGAAAATTATCAAGATTTATTATATAATATTATTATAATCAATTTATCAAAAATATACTTATTAATTGTCTTGATAAATAATGAGTCTCAAATATAAAATCCTTACCTCTAGTTCAAAATCCTTTAGAAGGGATCTATCCCCATGTATGATAACATTAAATTTATTTTAATTCTATACCACATTCATCTAAAAGAATATAAATTTATTTATTAGTTTCTTATAACATTTAAACACCATTTTTGTAATATTTTTTTATTAAACTCATCAATGTTGGGTGTTAAATGTTTCGTTTTTCATTAGAATTTAATTTTAGTAGTTCATGCCATTATAAGTTCATAATAATTCCATAATATTAATAATTTTAATATTTATATAAATATAATACATATTAATTATGTTAATATTTATAATTATACATAAAATGTTGAGATAGAAAAATAAATTACACCATTCACAGAGACGGTAGGTCGTACTTATGCATTAACGATGTTTTCAATTTTTGAAGGATAGAACGAAAAATAATAAATAATAATTCAATTTATGGAATAATTACTATTTCATATATATCATATATATTCAATAAATATATCTTTATTACCATTTTTGAAAAAAAATAAATAAAAAACAATCACATCACTTTGTATAGGTGGTAGTACACACATATATATGAGCGACGCTATCATTTTACAACAGATTTTGAGGTATGAATATAGATATGATATTGACATCAAAGAAGAATAAATATGTCATTAATATCATATATAAAAATTAAACCCATCATAATACCCATCAAAAGAAAATGGAAACAAAAATCGAATTGTATAACAATATAGAGGTGATAAGTTTTACATATGCAAGATAGATAATTTAACTTCCCATTTGATGGAAAAACGAATGGATAAAGGTGTTCTCATAATCATAATACAATTTTATTATATTTAGGATACATAAATTATTATTTTATGATAAATACCATAGAATTATATGTGGTAAAATACAAAGTAAAAAAGAGAAAGTGATCTGTTATTACAATTACCTATTCTTTGAAATAACTCCATTAGATCTTCTCTTGAGGATCCTAGGTTTAGAGAATTAGGAAGCCCAAAACCTCTATAATGTACATAAGGGTGTTGATAAGATAAATTTTCATGGGTTTTTTGATCTATAGGGCTCAATTTTTTTGTAAACAAGATGAAGGGGGCATGTCCTTTTATAAGGGAGAGAAAAGACACACTTGAAAATACTAAAAAGATTAAAACAAGAGTAATTCATCATTAGGTAAAATGATTCCAAATGGACTAATATTTAATTAAAATTATTATAAGGTCTAAATATAATAATCTAGTGAAATTTATATAAGTTTTAGTATATTTGTAAACATTAAATTTTTTATTCACTTCTTTTTTAACATTTTGACCATAACTGTGGTAACAACTATTTCAATATTAAAGCATTAATAATGTTACCATAAATGGAATGTTGACTCATAAATGTACAATATTTTATATTTTCAACCAAAATCCATTAATATTTTCTATTATAATATTTTTTATTAATTTTAAATCATTTAATAAGATATTATATATTTTAAAATATCATTAATGTCAATATTGAAACTGTTAATTTAATTAGACATAAAAGACACCAAGAAAAATGTGTTATTTGAATATAATACTTTTAAACCTAAAAATATGTTATATTAGTCGATAAAATTCCTGGAAAACTATAAATCACTGAAATGATGCAAATTTTAATATTGTTAAAACCATTAATTTTACTTTTCTATTAATTGAACATATATTATATCAGTCTTGCAAAAGAATTTTAGTTAATTATGTGATTGATAAAAATAAGAAATAAATTTACCTAAAGAAAAAAATTTCATTATTCAAAAAATAAGAGTTAATATTAACTATAAATATGGTTTTCCTCTTATGAAAACATAAAAGATATTTACCAGTAAGAGAGTGACATTTTGTATCATTAATTTATTTAAATATTATATAGTCCATTTTTATTAAAATGTGTTCCTTAACTAATTAAATTTTGAGAATAAGGTGATAAGATTTTAATTAACTTAATACTATAATAATTAATATGAAAAATAGTGATCTTAACATTTAGTTTTAACCTAGGTTATCCCAGTTTAACCTTTACTGAGGTAATAAATTTTACTAGGTTATTATTCATAATGCCTAAAAATAAAAATAAACTTTTTACAAAATTAGAATCTTATAATTCCAAATATGGAATCAAATTCTTACCATTCAATTTTTATAAGATGAAGAAAATAATTTTTCAATTAATGCACTAAATGTGATGAAAACTATTATGTAGAAAAATACATTTTTGTGCATAAAATGGGATTTATTCATATCCAATTCCTTGAAAACAGTAGATGAATATTAAATTATTTGATTGAATATATAATATATTAATTTAATTAATGTCATTCACCAATATTGATTAATTCATTTTTTAAATATAAAAATTCATTGTGTGCATAAAAACCATTTGTTGGAAGAAATGAATCTTTTACTCTCAAAGGATTTTTATTCTCATTTAAAATAAATTTATAACAATTGAATTAAATTTAAACAATTGTATACCATACATTTTTCATAATTTAGTTATTCATATTCCTACCAACAAATTTAAATGACGTTTGTTAATTATATACTCCATTATGGTTTATTAGACATGAGGTTGTGTGTATCGTATGATATCCAATGAATTAAATTTATTTACATAAAACATATCATAAAATTTTCGGGTGTTACATTATACACCCAATAAAATGAATTTTCCCCTTAAAATTCATCACTTTGGTATAAAAAATGAGGATACAACTGTCTCATAACATCCTAATGTTCAAACATAGCATCTTCCATTTTACTATTTCACCATTAGATATTTACTAGGTCAGTTTTCTTGTTTCATAAAACATTCTCTATATAATCCATAATCCCTACCATTTGTTTCACATAATAATGATATTTTCCATTGGTATGACTTATGAGTTCTGTACATGTAAAGGATTAGGTATTTACAACCTCAGTAGATATATATGGAACACATCATGAACATGATAGAAACTTAGTAGAAGTATCAACTGATATGATACCATCCTTATATGATCAAAATTTTTGAAGGGACCAATAAAAATTTGGACCATTTTTCTCTTATGTCTAAATATCTTAACCTTATTCCATGGAGATATGCATTGGAATTTATTTTCACTAACTGTACTCAATACCTCATTAATGATTATCTGGATAAAGATTTTTTTGACTTTGAGCATCCCTTATGTGATGTTGAATGAATCTTCTTTAGCTTGATTAGGAACAAATAACATCCATTCTATAATATCATCCTAAAAAATTGGAGTTCTTCACTTTCTTCCATACTGGTATTCTTAAGGATCAATATAAATTATTTAGTTAATGATATTATTGTAACAAAATTCTAGAAAAGGAATATTTTTACCCCTAGTAACTTCGAAGTACATAGATAATGATCACAACATGTCTTCTAGGGATTGAAATCTCATCTCAAATTTACCATTTGTATATGGCTGATATATAGTGATAAAACACTACTTTGTATCAATATCCACCAAAAGGATTCTCAAAACTGTTCATTTAAACCATGGATCTTAATTATATACATTATATTATGGTAATCCATGAAATCTTACAACTTCTATAATTTATAACCTGGAAATATAATCATGCGATAAATCATATTTGATGGGAATTAAGTGTTCTGACTTATAATGGAAAATTAACAAAACCAAAATTCAATTATGTCCCTTAATGTTTTTTGGGAGTCCAATGACAAAAATCCTTGGTAATGTTCTCCCATTTTCATTCAGGTATAAGTAACAGATGAAATATTAATTTATCTTTCTTTTTCTTAGGATTAACATTCCCACATACTAGGAATCATGATACATGAGAAATAATACCATTTGTTATGTTTGTTCAACTAGAAATATTCTTCCATATCTATATACATGTTTTCACTTCTGCGATGTATTGAGAATGGTAAAGTATTATTTTCTTCTAACAAATCCTTCTTCAATTAAGGTATTGATATGACCCACACCATATACCAAAACCTTATCATCCAATTACAATCACTGTTAAACTTAGGGAAGTTTTATACATTCTTCTATAGTTTTTCATCTTCCCTTTATGGATTTTTAATCCTCAAATAAAAATATAGTTGAACATTCATCTAAGAATGATATGATTTGTCCCCATTACTCATGATTTCAAGATAAATCTTTTTCAAAGGCATAAGTATTGTAACATTTTCAATACTCATCATGGAAAAACAGGCACGGTTCTTCTAACTCAAATCATCAAGCCACAAAGAGAAGTCATAATATTTAATCAATTTAAATCATCTTCTCATGAACATTTTCATTTATTTTTGAGTGAATATATACATTAAAATTATATTATTGGTATATATATCACAACATTTTATATAAAGATAACTACTTAACATATTTAACTCCAAAATTACTATAGCTAACTCCAAATCAGGACTTGATGAATTTTTCTCATGGAATTTTAATTTTCATGGAGCATAAACTATCACCATATCATTCGGCATGAGGAAGAATATTTGTCAATTCTTTTGCGCATCATTATGGATCACAAATGATTCTCCACTCTAGGTTAAAGTAATATCAAGTTTTATAACTAACATTATCTTTAGTTATTTGAAATTTTACTCATATTCATCCATCCAAAGGAACTTGTATCCTTTCGGAGTTAACTTATTGAGTGGATTAGATTGTCGTGGGAAGTTATCCACAATGTTTCGATAATATCCTACCAAACTGAGAAAAATATATATCTAAGTCACAATGGTTTTTAGAAGATGTTATTAAATAACTTTTTTATTTGATGGATCCATTTATATACCCTTTCATGAGATTATATGACACAAAAAAGAATCTTTTTTCAGCCAAAATTTATACAAGGTAATTTTTTTATACAACTTTTCCTTTATCAGGGTCTATAAAACAATCATAAAATGGTCTTCATTCTCTTCCTTTCTCTTTGAATACATAAAAATATTAATGATAAATACTACCAAGAAATGATCAAGGTATCCTCTAATACTCTATTTATTATATCCATTAATAAATCATGGGACTTACTATGACCAAATGGAATCAATATAAATTCATAGTACAACCTCTCATATGCATGGTTGTCTTTTGTATGTATTTACTTTTAACCCACAACTGATTATATCAAAATCAAAGATAAGTTTTGGAAAAAATTTATCTATTCATTATTAATCAAATAAATCATCAAAATGGGATAGATGATAGCTAATCTTGATTATGATCTTGATATATTCCCAATATTCAATTCAGAGTCACATTGATCTATTATTATTCGTAATAAAAATAACAGGTGTACCTTACGGTGATGAAATTGTTCAAATGAATCCATTTTGTAAATTCTCCTAGAGTAGGTTCATTAATTATTATAACTCAATAGGTTCAATTCTAAATGGATTCTTTGAAATATTTTTATCAGTAGGTATGATTTCCATTGAGAAAACAACTTTACGATTTGAACTAAGTCTAGGAAACTCTTCTGGAAAGATATCAAAAAATTGTCATAAAATAGGAAAATCCTAAATTTTGAGTTTCTCTCTAACTATATGAGATATATATCCTTCATTAATATGAATCAAAACCCACAAGATGGAAGTAATTTCAAAAGGAATATCATATTAATCTTCACACTGATAAATGATCATAGGTTCACTGATAATTTGAAATGTGAATTCCCTCTTGATAATTGATATAAGATCCATATAAATAAATAAAGTTAATTTATAGAATAAAATAAAATTCATATAAATGAAGAAGAAAATGATTTCATGTAAGCACTGTCCCATAAACTTCAATTGGATAGGAACTATAGACTATAGATGCGACCATTGCACTATTCAGATTTTCCAATGCTAACTGAAAATCTAATTATTGAGCTAGTAATTTAATAACCTTTGAAAACCCATTTTATATTAAATATTTGTTAGAGATAGAATCAAATAATACATTAACAATTATATAGTAGATGAAAAGTTTACCTTTCACCATGTAATTCTCACAAACCACTTTAGTAGTCATGATCACATGATATTTCCCTTTGTATTTAGGATTAAGAGTCTATTTAAGATGTTCGTAAAAATAGTGGATTCATTCAATGGTTGGAATAATACCCATACTCCTTGAATATTAATCCTTTAATTGTGGGTGTTACATTAGTTATCGCATTCTTTTCAGCCAATTAATTAACTAGATTATTCATCACCTTTCGATATTCAAAAGAATTATCACCCACCTTTCCACATTTGACGAAACTCTAATTTACATTAAAGAAATTATATTCCTATTTATTCCCACGTTTTTTCATGTCTATGGATATAATTTATTTCTACGTTGTGATTTATTTAAGTTTTCATGAGAACCAATATTGTTTTTCTTATCAAACCCATATAAATGATGGGAATCCCCAATATCCATTTCAACCTTCAGTTCACATTAAACTATATCATCATAGAAACTAAATTCTTCTACATATAACTACTTTTAGATACTTTTTCTTATGACACCAATGAATTGATAAATTTTACTTTCAGGGACAATGATTAAACTATAATCATCCCTTTCTAGTCTTCTAAAATTTTCTCCGTAAGTATCCATGGATTCGTTATCATTTTTATTAAACCGAATGTATAGAACAACCTTTTCATGTTTCAAGAACTGGATAACACAATATATTTTTTTCAATGGTACTGATTCCTCACTCATCCATTATTGTATTATTTTATCCACTAACAGAAGCTTTATGTTTAATCATAAAACACTCAACAGTATGGTCTTCCCTCCTTTGATAAATTTGAATTTCAGACTGATTCATAACCTAAGAAATGTTTTTGAGGATAAAAATAAGATTATACATTCTATATACTGTAGATTCTGGTTTCTTAGGTGGAATATAGTTTCATTTTTCATCACATTCATCATTAAGATAGTTCTATCATGTTTTATCAATTGACTAAACCAAAAATATTAGTGTGACAATCAATAATCATAGTGGGAAACCACATAATCATGAAAACTCATTTATAGGATGCATAAATCATTACACATTATTTTCAATATATGACACATTAGGTTTATTGATGGTCATCCAGGATTTTTATCTATTCAAATCCATATTAATGGTTTAATAGGAAAATTTGGGTTAACACAAGAATATCCCCCCCCCCCAATTGTAAAACTCAGGTTATATTAAGGGAACACTCAATATAAACCAGCATGATGATCAAAATATAATCTAATAACATTATATAGTGAAATTATCCATATATGCATCTATGAAAAAATCACATGCACTTCTAATATCTATATAGAGATGCATTTCTAGAAAAACCCATAATATCTCTCTTACTAAAACATTAGGATGTTATCATATCTTAGTCTTATCCATAGGATTTTCACAAATGTTATATAATTATAATCTTTAAATATTGAATAAACATATACTCTGATAGAAACTATTGTGACACTTACTTTTCATAAAAAAATATCTAATATTTTTAGATGAATTTTCAATAAATTTCACCAACACACCACCAAGGAAAGTAAAGCTTTAGTGTCACTGGAGAGTTGATACCTAATCTTCTCATTTCATGGAAGATATTTAACATATCACATAAATAAACCCACAAGTTGAAGTCTTCATTGAAATACCCTACATAAACCAGGGTTTATAACTTAGGGAAAGGAAAGATAGGAGTGGCTGAGATCATATGCTAAGTAAGGGTAAACATGGGGGATATCAATCTATGATCATAAAAATTAATAAGATAAGCATAAGGGTATGAGATTAAAAACATAAATAGAAATGTTCATATCCAATATTTTATATATCATAAATATGATTCACGGAGTAAAACATTATAATTTCTAGATAATTGAATTATAAGGGTGAGAAATCACATAAATGAATAATGAACTATAATATCATATCATAAAAGTGTTTCACAAAATAGGTATAAAACTCATTTCGTATGTCAAGGTTAACTACTAAGACCATAAAATAGATTAGGAATCACCACATACTTCCCATAGTGGGTAAATCACATTGTCTTATATATCGTAGTTTTTATAGGATATATAAAACTCTACCTAATGTATTAGAGTGATATAATAGTCTCACATCTCTATAGTTTATAACGAAACCACCCATAGATAGTTTATAATGGAACCACTCATCCTTGGTATATAATGGAACAACCCCTCATTGGTTTATAATAGAACCTCACAAAACATAAATATAACCATACATATGTGTTCCATAGCATCAAAAAACATTCAAAATATCATAACATCATAACCCAAGAAAATAAAACTGGTTTCATAAACATTTTACCGACTCATAATTGCATTACCAATGAAAAATAAAAGGGATTCAGAAACATTTCATTATCATAATCATATTTTTTTTCAAAAAAAATAACAAGGATCGTATCATTGGATTATATGCCTATTAAAATATATATAACATCAAAGGTTGTTATTATAGATGAAAATTTTGTAAAAGATCATTGAAACATGTATTGAGTTGGACACCTTTTCCACTTTGAAAATCAATTTTAATAATAAAAAAATTAAAATATTGGGGAAAATAATTTCAATATAAATGTCATAAAAAAAATGTGATGGAATATTCAAAGCATTTTTTTATCATGATGGTAGGAAATTCCATACAAATTATTCAAGTTAAAAGAAAACATTTCTTTCACATTTTTGGTAAAAAATAAAAAAATATTATTGATTAGAAAATGATAAAAAGTTTCATTTTGAACCATTTTTTAAAAATTAAATCATTTGAAAAATGAAATTATAAAATCAGAAGATAATATTTAAAAAATTATTTTATTCTTTTTAGAAAAAATGGATATATAAGAAAAAATATATTCAATCGAAGTGGGAAATAAATTTATTTTTTCATAAAAACATTATTTTGATATATTGATACTTAAATTTTATAAATTGAAAGGAAAACATGTTTTAAATATAAAAAATAGTAGAGAAGAAAATAAAATTAATTTAACTGATAATGATCGTATAAAGTTTATGATAAAAATTCAATCATAAATAATCTTATAAACAAGGAGATTTTAATATAAACCCCTTAACTCAAGTTATACTTGTATAAAAAGGGGTATAACCTAATGTATAATCAATTAAAATTTATTATAATTCTATATAATAGTCATTTACATGATTATAATTTCATTTATGATCTCCATATAACATTTCAACACCATTTTGTTAATAACTCCGCATTAGAATCATTATTTATTTGTGTTAACAGTTTCTTTTTTCATGCGAATATTAGTTCGGTAGTTCCGACCCTTGTACTTTGGTCATGATTACATAATAAAAATAATTTTAATCATTATATAAATATTATATTTATTTATTATTATTATTAATAAAATATAAAGATTGAAAAATTAATTACAACATTTATGTTGATGATAGGTCGTACGTACGCATAGACACTCTTTTCACTTTCAGCCGATGGAATTAAACAAAAATACTTAATAATACAACTTTTAAGAATGTTTTGTCATTATATGTATCCTATCGATTTCTTAAATATAACCTTACTAAAATATAATTAAATTGAAAAGGAAAAAACTCGCATTTCTTTTTGGAGGTAGTAGTCCACACGTATGCACTAGCGACGAAATTTCTATCTAATAGATTATAAAGAAATAATTTATATATAATATCATCTTAAATAATTATTATTATGTCATAAATATCATTATAAACAATATATTCATCTTGGTAATCATCTATAAAATTTGGTAATGAAAAATGGGTTGAAATTCGAACTGGAGGTGGTAAGTCATACATACCCACGAGCGATTCTTTCACATCCCATTTGATGGAAAAGGGGTGGATAATTGTGGTTTAATAATACTAATAACATTTATTTATATACATAAAAATAATTTTTTTTTATTTTATAAAAAATATCATATATTTAGAGGATGTAAAATAAGATGTAAAAAAAGAAAAAGATTTGTTAAGGCCAGTGTATATTTTTTTAATTCAGTCCATTAGTTCTCCTATTAAAGATCATGGGAATAGTATTTTGGGAATAAAATAACATGTATAACGTTTCATAGTATTTTAAAAATATAATTTGATCATTTTTTATCAATAAGGCTCAAATTTTTCTTTGTAATAGGAAGTATGGTTGTCCTTTTATAAAGGAGGTAAAGTACACACTTGGGAATACTAAAAATATTAAAATATTATTAAGTCATTATTAATAAAAATTCTTCCAAATGAATTTATAATTGAATAAAAATAGTATAAGGTCTAAATAACATCATATAGTGAAATTTGGACTCTTTTTATGTAATTTTAAATGTTATCCTTTTTATTAACACAATAATTAATCATTTTTTACATTAACTATCATAACAACTACTTCAATATAATAGGGTTAAGAGTGTTACCATAAATAGAATGGTGACACATAAATAGAAAATTTTTGGTATTTAAAACCACATTAAATTTACTTTTATAATGATAATTTTTTTAAATTCTAAAACATTTAATAAAATATTATTTATTAAAAAATATAATTAATGTAAATTTTGGAACTATTTATTTAATTTGAAATTAATGACACCAATAAAAGACAAAATTTAAATATAATTCATTTACCCAATAATTATAAGTTATAACCATCTATAAAATTGATGGAACCTTGTAAATGTCTCAAATTATCTTACTTTTAATATTTTTAATAACATTTATTTTAGTTTTTATTAATTGATGAAATATTGTGTTGGTGTTTCATAAGAATTTAATGTAATTATATATTTACTAAAAATAATAAATTTACTACCATCATGAACATAATTTCATTATACTAAAAATAAACATTAATATTAATTCACAACTTGTTTGTGTGCCTATGTGAGAACATAAAATATATTTAGAAGTAAGAAAGTGACATTTTATATCTTTGTTTTATTTAAATACCACATGGGTATTTTTTATGGAAAAGATTCCATTAAATAATTAAATTTCTATTTTATTGTGATAAGGATCTAATTTAATTCTTTGAATAATAATTAATATGAAAAATAGTGGCCTGGACATTTTTTTTAATCAAGGTTAAATCGATTAACCCTTTACTTAGGTGATAAATTTTACCAGAGTTTATATTCAAAATGTCTAAAAATAATGGGGGCCTATTAAAAAAATTAAATCTTGATTACAAATATTAAATCCATTTTTTTAATATTATATTTTTATTTTTGATGGATATTTAATTTAAAATAAATTAGTAAAATACGATGAAAATATTTTTATAAAAAAAATACATTTATGTGTATAAAACTATATTTACTTTTATCCCATTCATAGAAAAACACTATATGAATGTTAAGAGAATTTATTAACTATATAATATAATATATATTTGAAATCATTCCCCAGTTGTTATTAATTAATTTTTTAGATAAAAACACATAGTGCACATAATAACATTTTTTAAAAGAAATGTCTCTTTTAATTTGAAATAATTTTTATTTTCATTTATAATCAATTGATATCTATTTAATTCATTTAAAACATGTGAAAACCATATATTTTATATTATTTGGTTTCTTCTATTCTTACATTCAATCAAATGGATAGGAGACAACTCTATACACCATTTTGATTTATTTAGACTCTAGGATTCATGTATCTCTAGCTATCGAATAAATTTAATTGATTCGAAGAAACTTTTGTTCCAAAATCGAGGTATGTTATAAGGATATCCATGAATATTGTATGGATACGTCCCATCATCATTTGGTTTAGAACACTATACAAGTTCTTGGTATAATTATTGATGATGGTTTAGTGGAGCATGTCATTTTCCCTTCTATTGTAGAGCTATTTTATTATATGGTTCCTAAGGATTTTTCAGGGTTCCCACCTAATGGAGTGGTTTATTTTTCAATTAAAATAATTCCTACAGATGATACACATTCTATATCACCTATACAATGGAATCATTATAGATTCAATATGTTAAGACTGAGTTGGAGGAATTAGAGGAAAAAAATGTATTTTAATCTGAGTACGTCACCATCTGGTTCTCTACTATTATTTTCCAATAATTTTGAAGGAACATTTCATTAATGAATTTACTACTATAAGTTTAAATGGATTAAAATTTATATCCAACATCTTATTCTTCATGTCAATGATCTTTTTGAAAAACTGAGGTTTTCTTATGTATTCTCCGTGATTTATTTAAGGTTAGGGAATCATTAGTTGTGGGTGAGACCTTCTGATATACCATGGGCTTATTTCAGAGTCATTTATATCTTGTATTAGTTCATTGTTATCCAATATGGTATAGCCAACATTCCTTGTATGTTTATGTCATTTATTAATCAAATATTAATCTCTTACTTGGATAAATTTTTGGTTTTATTCATTGATCACATCTTACTTTACTCCAAGACTAGGGATGATCATTCAAGACATCTTGACATTATTATGAGTATATTAATACAGAATAGTCTATATGCCATGATAATTAAGAGTAATTTCTAGATTAACATGGTATATTGATTAGATCTCATAATATTGGATGAAGGTGTGTTAGTGGACCAGATAAGGTTCAATCCATTGTTTTATATGAGTATCCAAATAATGTTTTTGACATCTGACGATTTTAGGGTTTGGCATGTTACTACCAAAGGTTCATCAAATACTTTTCCAACTTGGTATTTCCCCTTTCAGCAATGAAAATTAATTATATAAGGTTTGAAAAGTTTTGATCATGTGAGAATTCATTCTCATAACTGAATATGTTTTTGATGACAACAGCAATTCTAATCTTACTCAAGCTAGGTTAAGACAATATTATTTCTTGTGAAGCATTTGTGATTAAACATTTTATAGTGTTGATGTTGGGAGATCGAGTAATGGGTTAGGGATCATGGATTTTGAATCCATAGGATTTGAACTATCTCATTCATGATTTCATGTTGGCTGCAGTAGATTATGCCCTGAAATATTGGTGAAATTATATTTTTTGAGAAATTTTTATTATATATACCGACCATAAAGCCTCATATATATCATTCCCATCATTATCTAAAAATTAGACATAGTATATGGGTTGAGAACATGTATTCCATTTATTTTAGGCTATCATACATGTTGGGAAAAGGGAATAGTGTTACTGGTCATATGTGCAAGAAGACACATACATAGATGGTTCAGAAGACCAGTTTCAAGTGGGAGATGATGACAACATTATTGAACAAAATATATATAGGTGTTCAGGAGGAGTATAATATAATGAACCATGTGTCATTATCTATTTATACATTAAATTTTATCTTGATCAATATGAGATAGTATGAGGATCTTGAGTTCTTGTTGTTATGGGACAACTTTGCTGGTGGGGGGACACCCCCTGATTGGACCATTGATGATGATGAGGTTATTCAATGTTCATATACACATTATTGAGTACATTTTTATGTTGTAAGAGATGATGAATAATTTTCATTCCTAAATGTGAGAAATTCACCTTGTTATGACCAAAATTTACTTAAACTTCATAGCCTGTATTGGTGTCTAAGAATGATGAAGGACATCAAAGGTTTTGTGATGTTTTGCTACACTTATTAATAGGTAATGGCTGTGCATTGACAGTATAAAATACTATTGTAGATATTTCCCATTATAGAGTGGAAGTGGAATTATTTTACCATATAATTCATTGTTGGTTTATTGATTACAATTAGGAATAGAATGCAATATGGGTGATTGTTGATTGATTAACAACGGTAGCCTATTTATTTTGTATTTTGGAAAATTTTTCTAATGATCTCTTAGGTGAATTTTATATTCAAAAGATGATATATTTTCACAGGGTTTACTAAAGCATTATTTCATATAGATACACTTATTTTAATTAGTTATTATTTAATGTCTTGTAGAGGGAACTTGGAAAATTGGTTTTTTACATGTTTCTACCCATAGATTGGTGGGAAATCAGAGTATACTATCCAGGTGTCAGAGGAAATGTTAAAATAATTTTTCCTTGAATTTGGGGGGGGGGGTTAAAAGGACCTAGTACTTATTGAGTTCACTTATAATGATAGTTATTATTTGAAAATTTCTATGTAACAAAATGATTCACTTTATTTTAGGCTATACAGATCAAATTTATGTTGGATATAAGTAGGATAATTATATTTTTTAAGAATGGGTGTCCCACAAGAGACATTAGAGCATGTATAGTTGATCCAAAGTATATGATTAATCATTGAGTATAAATAATTCATAATATTATAGATTACATTTACTTATTGAGTGTATATTAGGTAAAAGTATATTATATTGGGTTTCATTAGGATTGGACCACTACCACATTGATAAACAGGGTATGTTCGCACCCAGGTGTATTGCGCCATTTGAGATTGTGGAGAGGATCAGTATAGTGGAAAAATGAACTTCTTTTCCACAGCTGTATAGTTCTATGAACAATTATTTCTTTCTGTTATAATTTCTATAGTATAAACCCAAACCTTATATTTTAATTAATGTTGATGATTTTGAGCTTGTGACTCGTAGTTTCTTTTAAGGGAACATAATTATTTTTTTGGATCATAGGTAGAAAATTATTTGGGGTAAAACGGAGCCTTGAGTCAAAGTTCTATGGTATCATAGATGTGTTCAAGAGGGAACTTGGGAAAGTGAAACTGAAATGTGGGAGTAGTGTCCCAAAATTTTTACATTGGATGCATAGTGATACTGGAGAGTGAAACTCTAGGATGAGATGTTATATAGTGAGAATGTTTCAAGATCTATATACTGTGATGAAGAATATTTTGTTTTAATGTGGGTTAAATTCCATTATAAAATGGTTAATGGGATAATTATTAGGAGTATGGAAGGTCTCATGTGTTCCCTAGTGGTTGGGGTATGAAAAAGTTTGAAATGTGGAGTTATATTGAATTGAACACAGTTGGTGAAGAATTGGAACTAACTAAGGACCATGACCATGATACCTGGAGAAGGGGGAAGACAGGTTCGTAAAATATGAATGGGGGGCCTTGGTAATTTTTTGGTCTTTGAAAAAGCCAAGAACACAAGTTCTATATGGTTTTTCAAACTGTGTGGTTGGGCCAATAGACTATGAAAATCATTTTTTCCCTAGAAATATGTGGCTAAAATTTTCCAACATGGTTAATAAAACTATGATTCCAACCCATTTTCTTCATTTAAAGTGAAAATTTTATCATTTTTCTCTCAAATTTATATGATTCCCCCATATTTTCACACAAATATTTTTGCAAGAATCCTGGGGTGATATCATTCTTATTCAAACTCCATTAAGGATGAATCTCCTTTGATTCTAGTGAATTTAAGGTTCCATTGAGTTTGATTTGAAGACCCAAATAAATCTATGATTTTTCCCTTATATTTTCTAGAATAATCTTTTATGGTTATTTATTATTATTCTAAAATTTATCATCCATATTTCAATTATGTTCTTCACTTTGTTTTTTCTTGGCCATTTTAGCATGAATCAAGGGATGAGGCCGGATGGGTGGTTTTCAGGGAAACTATGGTAAGTGTAGTACATGTTATTTGTAAGGACCCTAATCCCAATAACCTTGATTTGGTGGTTAGATTTCTAAATTGTTTTAAGATAAAAGGAATCACATTCTGAAGTACCAAATAATTTATTAGTCATGGTAAACTAGATACATAAAAGTTCCCAATATTATTTCAAAAATAAAAATGACAACATAATTTTTTTCATAGAATAACATTATTCTTTATATCAAATCATTGAAGAAAAAATCATAGTTTACTTCATGTATTCCTGGTAAAATGAAACAAAACAAGAGTGAGCTCAAATACTCAGTAAGGGTTAAGTACATCAAAATCTATCAAGAATAAATAAGAATAATCAAAATGGAAAGTTAAAAAATTGAAAACGCATTCCATTTAATTAGTAAAATGATAATGAAATGAATCAATAGATAATATCGTAATGGAAATATAATCGATATTAAGAACTGAAATTCTAAAGAAGGAAATTCTTAATTATTGGATTCGATGAACATTGGTTTCATGGTACCTCTACCGTCAAGGCCTTTTATAAGACGGTTTAAAACTATTTGTTACAAACTAATTATTTTTGGCCATTTAATTTGTCTCATGATTCAAACCTATGAATCAATGAGATTTCTATATATGTTCCCCACCCATTCTTGCATGTCAAAATCATTCCTCATATATATAATAATCGATTCAATTCAAAAATAATGTGTATTATCAAAAATTATTTGTTTTGAGTATGAGATACATATTTATTAATATTTTCCCTGTCAAAATAATCATAAAACATCCAAAGTTATATGATTAATAATATCATTAGAGCTTATTCTCAACATAAAAATCAGAAAAGGATGTTTCCATGGATTAAAATACATTAACGAAATTAATTAAATATTTTATACGGTAAATTCACTTTTTTACATTGAAAATAATTTTTTAAATCTAAAAACTAAACCTGTAATAAAGAAATAATTTTATTTTAAAAAAATATTTTAAACATGTAAAGAAAAAATTAAATAATAAATGTGTTAAAAAGGTCATAAATTCAGTTGATTCCATATAAGTTAGAAATCACCCATTTCACACTTTTTTAAGAAAAACCATAAAATAAATTTTTGGGAAATGAAATTAACATTATTTTTAATCATATTTAAAAAGTCAAAATGGGTAAAAATGAATTTAAAGAATCATCGGAGAATAGTAAAAACATTTTTGAAAACATTTTTAGAAAACATGGGAATAGTAAAAGAATCTTCCTGGTCCGAGACTTGAAAATAAAAATATCGAATGTTGATCAGATTATGAAATGAACCATCACCACTTTGTAATCAGTTGAATAGTATTCCACATGGAAAACATAACATAAAATAAAACATTAAATACCATGAATATAAGAATATTCATGATATTAGAGTAATGTTTTTGTATATACACCACATAAAATAAATAAGTGGTGAATAAGCCATGCTTCTTATTGAAATAAAACTAAGATGGATATACCATTATAATCCCCCAGCCTTTAATGTTATGTAATCTTGAGATGTGTTTAGAATTCACATTGATAATGTTTTCAAGTTTAGAGCATTAGAAAATTAGTCCATAAATATTACATAACAAAAATAAATAAATACAAAGTGGACACTTCCAATTGTGTTTGTTTCTTCCATAATAATAAATTATTTAAAAATAAACATGGTTTCTTTAAATGTTAAATCATTCTAACTTTTCCTTGATTCCACCATTGACTATACTCTCAGTTAAATCCTTTGAAAAAATTTAAAAAAGTGGGATTAGAACATAAAAACTCATTAACGAACATAAACTATAATGAAAAAACATTTGCCTATTTACAACCTGATAACCAATTCAATGTTCTCTGAGAGGATGAAACAAAACAATTTTCACATGAACAACCCTTATACTTTTTTCTCAATAAAAAACTCTAAAACAAATAACAAGCAATTAAAAATACATTATGATAATTAGAGCATAATATAAATAAAACCCTTTAAAATATCTTGGAATTGGAATAACCATATGTTTGACTTCCAAATTGGATATCTATAACTGGGGATCACCCTTTGTATGGGCTATATTGGGCTCACCTGTGAGTTATAATGTGGATCAAAAAATTGTATAAGATGTGGTGGGCTCACTCGTTAGAAATAATAGGGCTCAATATTTCATATAAGATATATCAGGCTCACCCGTGATTTATAATGTTGTTGAACCCTTCGTATAAGCTTCATCAGGCCCACCCATCTCATATAATCCTCATGTGCCATTTTTTGAATAAAACATGTTCATCACCAAACAGTTTTTTGAAATCTTATTCTAATACCATATGAAAAACATTTTCATATAAAAATAAAATTTTCATTTTAGAACCCATTTTGAATACCAATATACCCAAATAATGGAATAAGGAATTTATTTTCATTTTTAAAGACATTAATGCTTATAAAGGAAGTCAAATATCAAGTAACAGTTACTGTGGCGAAGAAGTTGTTGTTGTTGTATTTTTAAAAAAAAATTTGTTTTTTTGTTTAGAAAATCATTCCAAAGAAAAAATATTCCCTTTGACTGAAATTAAAATTAAATGGGGATTATTATACAAGGTATAAAATAAGGTCGTATATAAATAAAAATTTTCCACAATGAATGAATATTGAGACAAAGTCCCTTACCTTAAGTTCTACTTTCCTCGTTCGTTCTATATATTCAAGAATAATAAACATAGATTAATTTATATATGATTCAGAACCATTTAAAGTTTATTATAAATTTTATATTACTTATTATCATGTTATAATATTACATAATTATTTATGTTCATATCGATCATTTTGATGATATTCAGTACTCGAGTCGAAAATAAACTTGTTTTGATGTAAATTTTCTTTGTGCTCATAAGACGACCATCTCTATTATGGTATTAATGATTTAAATATCATATATCTATAATATTTATTTATTTATAACAGTCCATAATATTTGGATATTTTAAATGAAATGCATCGTTTATGGAGATGGTAGGTTGTACGTACGCATGAACGCTACTTTCATTTAATTTTCATATTAAAGGAATAAAAAATAAATGATATATAATAATAATAGTATTACATTTATTTCATTTATTTAATTTATTTTTCATAGGTTTAATAAAACGATCCTTTATATGTTCCATGTACATAATGAATGAGTCATATCACATTGAGGGGGCGGTAGTCCGCACTTCCTCAAATGAATTTCTCATATTTACACATTATGGAAAGCATATAGGTTTGTTTTAAATAAAAATTATAGAAGAATATAGACAATATAAATATAATATATATCATATATAAATATATTTCTATAATAATGTCCACCATGATAGGTTTTAGGAGGAAATTGAACAATCATCGTTTCATGAGACAGTAGTTCACCGTTCACAGAAATTGTATGTTCATATCAATTCGTGGGAGGTGTGTAAAAGTTTATTTTGAATAATTCAAATAACAACATCCTATAATATTTTATATACTTTTTATATTATGTATTAATAAAATAATAAGATAATAGGGAGTGTAGAAGTAAAAAAAATGAAAAGAACATGAGAGAAGACATTATCTCTAAATCGGGTAACTTCTTTTCATTTGAGCCGAAAGGCTTTCTTAAATTTCTTTATGCCCTTTGTGAGACATCTAAAAGGAAGGTAGAGATTTTGGGAGCTTATTTGGGTAGAATTTTGATTCTTCAAGGGGCTTTAGAGGTGTGAGTATGTGGGTAGAGGTGACTGCCTTTTATAAGGGGGAGGAGGGGCACTTTAGGAAAGTCTTGAAATATTAATATATTTTATATAAAATTTTGATTAAAAATTATCAAAAACTAATGTAATTAAAATATAAGATGATATTTTTCTAATAACCACCATAAAATAATTTTTATACATGTTTTTAATATTTTTGTATCATTATCTTTTTGGTCCAACCCATATTTTACTAATTTTAATATTATAGTGATATCATGGTGTTTACACATTGTGGGTTAATGTAATTACCATATCTTTTCAAACGACCCAAAAAAGTAATTTATGAAATATTTTTACTTATATTAATAATTTTCAGAAATATTAGATTTTTATTAATTTAATATCATTTAATAAATTATATTATATTTATGTTATATATTATGTCAATTTTGGACACTATTCATACATGACTTTTTTACAAATTCATAAAAACATTATTCCTTCGATCAAGAATCATTGAATCAATACAAGCATGTCATATTCACTTATAGAATTTGTGTATGGCTTTAATTATTTAAAATAATATTTATTTTAACATTTATAATATCATTTATTTGAATCGTTTTTTAATGAAGCAATCATTACATCATCATTGTGTCATAAATAAAATTATTTATTTAATTTCTAAAAAATATAAATAAAATACCATGATTTAAGAAATATATTTATCTTTTTGATGAATATTTATAGTCAAATAGATCATTTATATTAGCATATATTAAAATTGTTTTAGTAAAAGATAAATGATTTTGTTATATTTCTCATTACATTAAAATAATTTTTATAACATGTCATTATCACACCCATGTGGCACTATGTAGTCCAAAAAATAACCCAAGGATTCCCATGGTTATAAATATCTCATATAATATGATTAGTACATGTTTTAATGTATTTTAAAATTATTATAAAATTATTTTTTACCCTTGTTTATATGATTTACCCTTTAACCATGGTAAATAAAATAATTACTGAAGTTAATATTCATAATGTCCAAAAATATAAGGTACATATTTAAAAAATTTGGAAATTATAATTAAAAATATGGAATACATTTTTCCAAATTCAAAACACTGAATTCATAGAAATTAATTTAATATTAATTCTTATTCTAAAAAACAGAAAGTGGGTTTTCCAAAAGTAATAACTATCAAAAGATTGAGACGTGGTTATGTCAAATTTCAATGTAAAATTAATTAAAATGAACAACATTGGATTAAATTACAAAAACATAATCCAATTAAACTTTAAAAAAATTAGAATGAAAATCTATCTATATACATGAATTAGATGGAAAGACAATTTTAAATTAAAATGCAGTACTTTTCACTATTCATTAGAAATTGAACATTGTTAGAAAATTACAAACAAAGTAATCAAAGTAAATTTTGATGATATTCTTCTAAATAATAAGTTTTTTTTTCAAATAGAACATATAAAATTTACACAAACTATTTTTAAAAAAAATTCGACATGAAAAGGCAGTAAAAAATATTTTTAAATATATTAGAGTATTTTATGCTTAAAATTTGATTCATTCCCATTTTAATCCTCTAAAATTTATTGGATAAATGTAAAAACATTTAACAAAGATTTATAATCATATATATGTTAGTTCTGTTCATTCCATCCAATACGGTGTATTAGCATTAAATACCATTTAAAATAATAATATTATTGATGTATTATTTTTTGTTATAACTGAATGTTGTGTAGAATGTACGATTTCAGAGAAACATGTGGTTGCTTGTAAAGTACGATATTGGAAAAAGTGTCATATTTAATATAAAAATAAAATCATATTCATAAATATATATAGATATGAAAATTATTTATTTTTTAAATACTTGGGTCCTTACATCTTTCCCCCCTTTTGGAAATTGCATCCTCACAATTTTAAAATCTAGCTCGGAATATTCATTGAAAATCCCACATTAGAAAAAGTGTCTATAAAAATATCACTATTAAAGAATGAAATAGAAGTAAAAATTTCACATCATATAACAAATACAAGGATTCCATGTAGTAAAACATGGACATGTAAGAAAAAAACTAACCATCATGTTCTGATGGAGAGTGATAGAAAACATGATTAGGAGAAAGTTAACAAGCGGAAAACCATGAACTTATGATCGGTGAAATGGTTATTCATTTCCTAGTATGAAAATTAAATGGAAAACATTTTTTAAGGTCATTTTCATAACATCGAGGAATTTATTTAGGATCTTGACTACGAACATAAGGAAACATAATTACTTGATGCATTTCTTCTTTATAATAACAATTTCATCCTCATAATATTCTTAGAATGTGACGTACACCCCTATGAATAACATTAAGTATAACAGATCTCACAAACCATAAAGGATATAAATATCATAAAACTGATCTCCAAATGTAAAGGTATACTTTCACATAAAAAATCCATACATAAACATAACCCCATAAAACATATCCTATAAAGGTCCCTAACATATTATTATCACATCACATTAAACATCAGAAGGTGTGTCTAAATCCATTAACTTATGGTTATACTTCAAAAAATATTGGTCTCTTGGGAGCTTCCCTCACTTCACCAGATGACTCAATATCAACTATATTAGAAGAAAAAGATTTTCCCAAACCTTTTTGTTCCCGATCATACTGATTTCCTCCATTGGAAATTAACTTCTGACACTTATATTCATAATGATTCAACTCATGGTAGATAAAGCATATTAAATTAGATTGGATATCTTTTATCTCATTATAAACTATTCAGGACCCTTTTCTTTTTATTCACAAAACCTATGACCAAACTTACCACACCAATAACACTTTCTGGAACCTGACTTACATTACCTAAAAAATATTTTACCACACTTGGAACAAGTTTTTGGATTACCTCTAGAATTACTAGTTGGTCACTTCCTTATTTCGTAGTACCTTGACCATTTCTTATTCTTATCATCTTGTGGAACACAAGTGTTGGAAAAATCCGTCTCAAGTTTCTCTGCACAACGAACCACTTTTTCATAAATTTTAAATTCTTGGGAGGACAAAACTATTTGTAGCCACAGTTTCAATACTGAGTAAAATATATTGATTATACCGTCTATGCGTCTAATAAAATAGGGAACATACCTATACAATCATGTGATGTTATATTCATATTCGTTAATGGAATCATCATCCTTTTTCTATAATACTAGGAAGCGTTTCTCCATCCTATGCCAAAAAACCTTAAGGAAATATTTCTTATGTAAAAAGTTCTTAAATTATTCCCATTCCATGGCATCATGATAATTTGTTTCTCAAGTATTCATAACTAATGACAACCATCAGTCTACATCACCATCAAAATTATAGATGGAAAGAGTTACCTTCTGACATTCTGAACATCTTATGTCTTCAAATATATTCTCAAGGGTATTGATCCATCATTCAGCTATTAATGGTTCTGATGATCCATTGTATAATGGGGGATGTTGGCTCATAAAATGTTCCACTACTGATATATTCTTCTATGGTCGATTGGGATGATCTCATGAATTTATATCACTATCATTTATAGACTGATTCAACTGCTCCATCACTACACAAAACATCTATATTCCAATTATCACCACATCATGTTTTTTATTTGAAAGGTTATTTCTTCTTGATTCCATCCCATTACAGCTTTTAGATTTTCTCTATAGAAAACCATTTTGAAACGATAGGGTTCAGATGATGCAACAAGGTAATCTTAAAATTCTACATCATTTAAACATAACCATAAAGTAAAATCCCTTAAAGGAAATCAATTAACACTATCCATACCTATAAATTTTTCTAAACTTTCTTATGATACCTACTATAAGGCCCTGACCTTAAATGTATCATAATCATGTGTTACATCATAACTTCAAATTGAGGATCTATTTAGGTTTAGAGAATTATAGAATTAGGGAATAAATATTAAATAACGGAAATATAGAAATAAATATTGGATACATCCAATAGTATTTGTTTATTTCATAATAATAAAACTTTTAAAAAGAAACATGGTTTCTTTTCATCTTTAATCATCATAACTATTCATTGATTTTATCCATGGCTATATTCTCCATTAAATCCTATGAAAACATTTAAAACATGGGATGAGAACAAAAATATCAATAAGGGGCATAAAATTAATGAAAACCCATTAGTCTATTTTAAACATGATAACCCATTAACTTTTCTGTGATCAGATGAAAAAAAACATTTTCACATAAATAAAACTCATTATTTATTGTCAATGAAAAACACAAAAACAAATAACATGAAATTAAAACTCCTTTAAGTGACTTAGATCATCAAATAAATAAAACCCTTTCAAACATATTCTAATTGGAATAGCCATAAGGTTGACATACAAATTGGAGATCTATAATGGGGATCACCCTTCATATAATCTATATAGGTCTCACCTGTGAGCTATAATGGGGCTCAAACCTTTGTATATATTGTTTCAGGAAAAATCATGAGCTATAATAGGGATGAACCATTTGTTTAATGAATATTGGGATCACCCGTTTTATATAATCCCCATGTACCATTTTAGGAATAAAACTTGTTCATCACAAAACCCCTTTTGAATGCTACTTCTAATACCATATGAAAAACATTTCTGTATAAAAATTCCATTTTTCGTTTAAGAACACATTTTCAATACCAATACAACCAAATAATGGAATAGCGGATTTTTTTTATTTTCAAATACATTAATGCTTATTGAGGATTCCAAATATCAAATAACGGTTACCATATCGGAGAAGTCATTGTCGTTAAATATGTTAAAAAGAGTCATTTTTGTCATTTATTAAAATACTTTGTAGAAAAAATATTTCATTTCAATGAAATTAAAGGTCAAATGGGTTTATTATACAATATATAAAATAAGGTCATATAGAAATAAAAATATTTCTCAATGAAAGAAGATATAGACGAAGTCTCTTACCTTGAGTCAAACTTTTCTTGTTCATTATTTAAATTCATAAATGATAAACTTGGGATAATTTATACTTTCATCAAAATCATTTTGAAGTTTAATATTCTTTTTATATTACTTATTATGATGTTATAAAAATTACATAATTATTTAAGTTCATATCAGTCATTATGTGAATATTCAGTACTCCAGTCAAAAATGAACTTGTTTGGATGTATATTGTCCTTGTGGTCAAAATTCCTTCATATACAAAATTATATTCATGATTTTAATATTATAAATATTTATCATATATGTATTTATAATAGTCTATAATATTTTGAGATAGGAAATCAAATTCACTGTTCATGGATATGGTAGGTTGCATGCACACATGAACGCTACTTTCATTTATTTTTCATATTAAATGAATAAAAATAAATGATATATAATAATACCATTATTATATTTATGTAATTCATGTCTCATATGATTAAGTAAACCATCCTTGATACATTCCATGTATGTAATGATCGAGTCATATCACTTTGAGAGGGCGGGAGTCCACACTTCCTCAAATGAATTTATGGTATTTACACAATATGGAAAGCATAAAGGATTGTCGTAAATAAAAATTATGGAAGAATTTAACCAATATAAATATAATATATATCATATATAAATACATCTCCATCATAATTTCCACCATTAGTGGTGGTATAATAAAATTGAATAATCATCGTTTCATGAGGCAGTAGTTTTCCTTACACATAAACAATATGTTCATATCCATTAGATAGAGGTGTGTGTAACTGTTGTTCGAATACATCTCATAAAAAATCATAGAATTTTGAGGATACTTGTGTTTTTATGAAATCATATAATAAGAAGAGAATAATGACTGGAGATATAAAATAATGAAAATTAACAAGAGAGAATACGTTCCTCTACATCGGGCAACTTCATTGATTTGAACAAAAAGGGTTTCTAGAAATCCCCTAATCCAAATATGAGGCTTCTAAGAGGAAGAGAGGGATTTTTTGTGAGTGTTTTATAATAATTGGGTCAATCCAAGGCACATTAGAGGTGTGAGTAAGTGGTTAGAGATGATGGCCATTTATAAGAGGGAAGAGGGGCCCTTTAGGAATGTTTTGAAATATTAATTTATTATATATTCAATTTGAATTAAAAATGATACAAAACTCATTTAATTTTAAGATAAGATGATTTTAATTCTAATAATCATCATTCAAAAAAATTTATAATAGTTTAGAATATTATTTATCTTTATCGTTTTGTTTTAACCCTTATTTTACCATTTTTAATTATATATTGATATCATGTTATTCACACATTATTGGTCAATAAAATTACCGTATCATGTAAAGCAACAAAAAATAAAGAAATTTATGAAATATGTGGACTTATAATTACTATTTTTTTGAATAATAAATTATTACTTATTTAATATAATTTAATAAACACTTTTATATTTAAGGTTAAAAATTATGTCAATTTCTTAATCTATTCATACTCGACTTTTTTACAAATTCATAAAAAGGTTATTCCTTAGAAAAAAAAGACTTTGAATCAATACTAACATGTAATATAAATCTATATAACTCAGTGATATCATTAATTGTGTCAAATCATATTTGTTTTAATTTTTATAATATCATTTATTTAAATCCATTATTAATGAAGCAATCATTTCATCGTTATTGTGTCATAAAAGAAATTATTTATTGTAAAAAGATTATAAATATAATTCTACGATATAGAAAATATTTTTAAATTTATATTTACTTTAATTAGTCAAATATTTCAGATATATTACTCCATATTAAATTTTTTTGTTAAAAGATACATGTTTGTGTTATAATTATATTTACATTAAATTAATTCTTATAACATGTCATTATCACATCCAAGTGGCTCAATGGGGCCCCAAAACCTATCCAAGGAAGCCCATGGTTGGCGATATCTCATCAAATAGGATTTCGAAATGTGTTAGGGGTGTTTAATAATATTATAATATTATTTTTTCCCTTATTTACCAAATCTAACCTTTAACTAGGGTAATAAAATAATTACTAAAGTAACTTTTCATAATGTTCAAAAATAAAAAGAACCTATTTAAACAATTTGTAACTTATGATTCTAAATATACAATCCATTTTTCCAAATTCAAAACACATAATTTGTGGAAATTAATTTAAAATTAATCCCCATTGTCCAAACCGTAAAGAGGGTTTTCAAGAAATAATAACAATCAAATGATTGACCTGTGTTTATGTCCAATATCATAAGAAAATTACATCCAATAAAAAAATTGGATTAAATGATAATTAAATAATCCACATAAACTTTAAACAAAACTAAAATAAAATTTATCTATATAAATAAATTATAATAAAATATAGTGTTTAATTAAATTGCAGTATTTTTCACTATTAATTAAAAAATGAACATTATTGGAAAATTACCAAAAGAATAACCAAAGAAAATTTTGATGTTTTTCTCCTAAAATGAAGTTTTTTTTGTCACATAGAACATAGAAAAGTTAAAAAAAATTAAAAAGGGTTCTCCATCAAAAGGTGTTAAATGAACTTTTAGAAATATTAGAGTATTTTATGCTTAAAATTGGATTCATTCCCATTTGAAGCATCAAAAATTTATTGGATAAATGTAAAAACATTTAAAAAAATGTATAATCTTATTGTAGTTAGTTCTATTAATTCTGTCCAATAGAACAACAATGTGTTAACTACCATTTAAAATGATAATAATTTTATTGTATTATTTTTCAGTATAACTCAATGTTGCATTCCACATAAGATTTTGGAGAAACCCACGGTTTCCTGTCAAGTATACTGTCGGAAAAAGTGTACTCCTTAATGTAAAATTAAAATCTTATTCATAAATATTAATATATATGAAAATGTATTATTCTTAAAATACCTATGTTGTTACACCCATACCTTGCACTTTCCCTTAATTGAGCATTATTTAACCTACTGAATAATAGTTCAAATAATGTTATTAATTTATAAAAAAATGTTTTTATTATTTATTATATCATATATGATCCTATTATATCATTTCATCAGTTTTTGATAATAATATTTATTTATTACTTTATTTTAGGGGTTAACTGCTTCATTTTTCATATGAATGTTTTTTCACCAAAAACTCAGTTCTTATTCATAGGATGTAGTTACTTCATCTCCATAATTTTCATAATGTTTTAATATCATATTTAATCATTAAATATATTTTTTTAACAATTTGTTAATTTTTAATAAGGAAAATTAATCACATTGCGTCGTGTAGAAGGTAGGGCGTACATATGCACGACTGTTGACATCATTACCTTAATTGTGAATGGGTAGAGAAATGGATCATATATTAATATTAAATAATTAATATCACTTCATAATTATCATATAAATCCATTATTTTCATCATTATAACCATCCTAGTAAAGTGGTTATGAAATAAAAATTACACCATGGTGTGTAGATAGTAAGTCTCATGTACTGACATGCAGTGATTTTTTTTTTCATAGGATGGATTAAATGTGTAATATGATTGTCCCATAATCATGATAAAATATAATATTATATATTTTACTATATTAATTACTATATTAATTACTTTATCATAGAAACAACACCTGAATAGGAAGTATAATTAGAGATAAACGTGAAAGATTTGGTAAAGGCGATTACCTCCTCTCTAGACAACTTCTATTAGATCTCTTCTTAAGGGATTTTGGGTATGTCTTTTGGAAGGAATAGAACCTCCATAACATATCTAAAGAGTTTTTTAAGAGAAATGTTGAAGGACTAGTTGACATAAATGGATCAAGGTGGTGTTAAGTAGTAAGGGAGGAGGTACCCATTTAAAATTAAGTTGAGGGGAACTTTCAGAATTTCTCAAAATGTTGAAATATAATAAGGTTATTCTATATCCAAAGACACCAATATGGACTATAAATGAATAGGTTATGAAATATTGTACCATATATTTTCACCTTTGGTTTTATTTAATATTTTTAGTATTTTTATATAATTTAATAAAATAATACTTTTATATAATATCACTATTATCAAATTTGATACTATTCATTTAATTTTCCTTCAAATATATCAAGAAAAAATGTAAATTAAAGTATAATTATTTAAAACCTATCTATTATTTTACATGTATCTAAATTCTTTTCACACATTTAGAAATTAAAATTAGATCAAAATTAATAGTTTTAAAATCATTTATTTTATTTTTCAGTTAATTAATTAAATTATGCACTATCATTTAACAAGAATTTAAGGAAATTTTCTAATTTATAAATATTAAAAATAAATTTATATAATTAAAATAATTTCACTAATATCAAAATAGACATTTATCTTCATTCATATTTTATTTTGTCCCTATGGAGTCACATAAATGATATTAAATACAAAAGGAGTGACATTTCGTAACTATCATTGATTTAAAAAATATATAAGTTATTTTCAAGGAAAAGTGTCCATTAAACAACTAAAACACGATTTTAAGGTGATATGGAATGAATAATATTCATAAAATAATTTTTGGACATTTTTAGTTCATAGTTATACCATTATCATTTTTTAACCCCCGTTATGTCTTTTGAAAATTATTGTACTATAAAAATTTTCTAATATATAGGAGTCAATAATTTTACTATAAAATTCAAAAGGAACCATAAATGGAATATGGTATATCTAATTAACCAAACCGCATTAATTTTAACAAATTTAGAATCTTTATGATTTTGATGAATTAAATAAAATATTATTTATAATAAAATATTCATAATGTAATTTTTAGAACTATTCATTACTTTGACTTTAATAAAATCAACACAACAAGGTATCATATAAAAAAATATTCTATAAAATCCCTAATATATAATATTAAAATATAAAATTTTAGTTGAACTTTATGTACTTCAAATTATATCATCATTAATATTTTTAATACCATTTATTTTATTTTTCCATCAGTTTAATAATTACTACATCACCATTGTGTATTTTTTATGGTAATTATTTCTAAAATAAAATTTAAAAATAAATTACCATGATGAATATAAATATTTTTCATTTAAAAATCATATTTATGGTCAAATATATGTCTTGGATAGCCACGTATTAAAAAATGTATACTTATTAAAAACAAGAGTGTGACTTGTTTGAATTTTCATAAACTAAAATAATATAATGGGATTAATGTAACACAAGAGGCTCTTATAGGTCATAAATTAGATCCATGGAAGATCTTTGTCCAAAATTACAGATCAAATATAATTGGGGTATGTGTTAGTTTCATTTTATAATCATAATCATATTATTTTTACCTTCAATTACCTATTTACCCATAACCATGGTAACAAAAATTACTAAGTTTATTATTAATGTTGCTCAAAAATAAAAGGGAAATATTTAGTACATTTTTAACCTATTGTAAAAATATTGAGTCCATTTTTAAAAATAAATAATACATAAGTTAGAGAAATTATTTTAATATTAATCCCATGAAGCACAACTAAAAATTGTTCTCTTGAAAAATCCATTTTTTAGCCCAAAAGTGTATATATACCAAAATAACATATAAGGATGAATAAAATGAAAAAAATTATATTATGTATAAATAAAGATAACTAATCACAAATTTAGATAAATTCAAATCATAGTGATACTATTAATATAAATAAAATAATTATTTTATAAAAATCGACAATTTTCACTATTCATTGGAAAATCAATATTTTTAGAAAATTCACAAAAATTTACTCTAAGATAATTTTGCGATGGTTATTTAAAAAATTATTTTCATTTTATTCAATAAATTTCCTAAATGTTTAAAAAATAAATTATATTTATTTTCTTATAGAAAGAAATATAATTCTTTTTTTGAAGAAAAACTTATATTTGAAGAATAAAATAACTTTACTAAAATTATGAGTTTATTTTATAGGAATAAATAAATTTAAACTCCGTATATTTTATAATAAACTTAATCATATTCACAAACACAAATTTAACACCTGTTTTAAAATCATATTTCATTTTTCTAAGATGGGTGTCGCATGCAATATACACTATCGAAGAGATTTAACTTATTTAAAAAGAGACATACAGTAAAATCATATGGTGTTACATTATCCCCTTCTTTAAAAAATTGTTCCCTCATAATTTAAAATGTCACATCAATAATAAAATATTCATATTTGAAAATTCCTTTGTGGAAATCCTATTTCATCAAAAGGGTTAATAAATCATCATCTTAATAAGAGGGAAAGGGAAATGTGATAGTTTCTAGAAAATTGGGATCTAGAATATGAGAACATTGGTGGGAAGTGATAACATGGACATGGAAGAGAAAAATAACTATCATGTTATGATGGCGAGGGATATAAAATATGTTCATTATAATGTTCGTAATCAAAAAACTATAAATTTTTTATGGGTTAAAAGATTGTTGATTTCTCAATAAGAAAGGTAAAAAGATGATGTTTTTATTCAAAAAACCTTTTTCCTAGAGTTGAGGGATTAGTTAAATATCAATATAATATCTTGATAAAATAAAATTAATTGACATATTTCTATGTAATTATCATAACATCCTCCTTTTTTG
This sequence comes from Viscum album, assembly GCA_963277665.1. NCBI lineage: Eukaryota > Viridiplantae > Streptophyta > Magnoliopsida > Santalales > Viscaceae > Viscum > Viscum album. The sequence continues at coordinate 2,038,454,836 of OY728156.1, forward strand.
AGCTTCGACCTATTTTTACTTCATCTCTTATGCGAAGAAATGGATGTTCAAGATGATTTTCTTATGTCTATAGGTCATTAAGAAATTATAAGATCCACAATTCATACCATTGGATACTAAATGTTTACTGAAACTACAAATGTTAGAACATGTTATCTAATATGATTAATGATACATTAACCTCATAAAATAATATCCAAATTTCAAATTAATCCATTTCATAAGTAGTAACCCTTAAGACTCATCCAAAATACATTTTTCCAAATTCAAAATCCAAAGAAAAATTAGTTGGAATGTCAAGAAATAACAAATGTAAAGTTGAAATTAAATTCCAAAAACATTATAATGTATCTCTTATGAATACAATGGTCACCTTATAACCTTAATTAAAAGATGCATGATTCCAAAAAAAAATCTAATGTCACCGAATATATTCTATATTCCAAACGTGCAGTAAACCATGAAAAGATAACATAAACCCTAAAATCACTGAAAAATTTCATTGCCACTATACTATCACATAAACATATCTTTATCATTATTTTCTACACATTGGGGAAATATTTAGGGTTATCTTCCCCAAATCATGGGTTTTTAAATGATCAAATATCTATAGAATCAGTACACTTTATTATTAGTACTATTCATCACATGCTTCCAAATCCTTAAAGAAGTTGTGATGTATTTTAAAACTTATATATCTCATGAATCCTATAAGCATAAAATAATTGAAAAAATAATTTAACATTTTAGTTATTTAATCTTCAAACAAAAATACTTTAATCATTCAACATTGACTGTAGTAATAACATCAGTTTGACCATGATCCCTTTGCTTCATCTATGCTATATTTCCTTGATGCATGGGAAATTCATTTGCGTAGTTCCTAATCTCATTAAAAATGATGCATTGGTAATTCATTTCTTATTTCCTTCCCCACCAAACACTATCATGGTGGCCTTTCTCTCTACATTTGTAGAAAACTCTCATTCTCTTCGAGCAAGAATGAGGGTGCTTATTTCCACAACAATAACACATGAAAAAATCATTCTTTATTTTCTTCACATTATATAATTTTTTTCCTCTATCCAATTATTATATTATTTTACTTAAAACCCATAAAAATTGGATAATTATTTCTCTATCTTGATAGAATAAGATATTATGTCCACATAGGTTGAGAATGCCTAGGAAAATAATTTCATTCGAAGGATTGGTTTAATACCATCAATGAAATGGAAAATAATTCACTTTGGATTACATACATAGTCCATGACATGACTAGGTAACCATATAATGTTAGATTTAAACATAGAAAAATTGTGTTCTTCATTTTTCTTATAAACAATCATTTTCTCTCCAAATTCACTTATTGTTATCATGGAAAATATTTTCCCAAAAAAAATTCTTTAAAATTCATCCATTAAATTTTCATTATTTGTTTTGAATCCTTAGTTTTTTTATGTAATGACCACCATTAATCTTCATCCCTTGAAGGTTGATAAAATTACTTACCAACCTTCCCCCTTCTATTAATTTTCAAAGTGAGAAATATAGTCTCTAAGGAAATAATCCATTCCTTAGGTACAAATAGATTTGTATTTTCATTGAATTATGGAGGAGGTTAATGAATAAATAGGTATGAAATTATTACATTACATTGTGGATTAGAAAGTATCTCTATACAAGCAAGGTTATTTCTCATAACATGAGTCATATATCCTAATAGAGTTATAATTTTTTCAGTTGTAGTTGTAGTTCCAGTTCTATCTGCATCACCACCTTTAGATTCATAATCATTCCGATAAGAGAAATATCATTATAGATGTCATATATTGATATATTTACAATTTCATTATCTAGATTACATTTCTAAAAAATGTAATTCAATAGATTATATCATAACATAGGGAAACATGATGTATAATACCAATAATACTTTAATACATTACATAAATTGAAAATGTATGTATAACTAATATCTAAATCATTTTCAATGTTTATTTGGGTATATTTCAAAAAATCATAGGGTTTCATTCTCTAATCTATGTTTTGGTAAATCAAGTTCTCAAGGTTTCAACTACACTTGATCTAATACCGACAGGAAATACCCCAATACCAATAGCTTATTGTTGGTGGTTACTTTATTACATTGGCATAACGTACATCAAATAACATCTTGATTGACTGAATAGTTTAGTAGTTTTAGTAAACTAGATACGTACAAGATTCCCATATTATAGTTGAAAACACAAATTACAAAAAACAATGTCCACGAATAACATTATTCTCTCTAGATTATCCTTGATTAACATGTCTTAGTTTAACTCATGGTTCTTGGTAGAAGGAAACAAATCAAGGAAGGCCACAAATACTAATTAAGGGCTAAGTATAGTGGAATCTATCATGAATCAATAGCTATAATTAACATGGAATGTTAAATAACTTAAACACAAGATATTTAATTAGTAAATTGAGAATAAAGTTCATCAAGAGATAATATCATCGTAAAAATATCATCGATAATAATAACTAAAATTTTAATGAAGTCAATTCTTAATTATTGTATACTAAGATCTCAGACATAGTGGTACCTCTACTCTCAAGTAAATTTAGAGGATGATTTAAAAATACTGGGTAAAAATAGATTATTTTTGGCTAACTAATTTTTCTGATGAGACCTATTGATACATCTAGGGGATTTCTATATATGGTACCCACACATTAATTCATGTCCAAATCATTCCTTATATATTTAATAATCAGTTTAATTTATAAATGTTTTTCCTTGTCATCTAGTAACCATTCTGAGTATATCTTAATAATTTATTAATATTTACCCATTCAAAATTATCATGAACCATACATAGAGATATAACTAATATTATTATCAGAGTAAACCCTCAACAAAAAAATAAAACAAATTATTTTTCAATATATAAAGATAATTTGAATGTATTAGTAGAATATTTCATGAATAAAATTTCTTTTTTACATTGATAATAATTTTAATGTAAACAAATGGACACATAATAGAGAAATAATTTTATTTGAAAAGAATATTTTAGTTATTGAATAAAACATTAAACCATTAATGCGTCATTATGGAGGGAATTTCTATTGAATCTTTATAATTTAGAAGAAAATTAATTTCACATTTTTTGACGAAAAATCACAAAACACCTTTTTGAAAAATGACAAGAAGATTACATTTAAAAAAAGTAAAATATGTGTAAAATGGACATTAAAATATAATTATATAATTGGGAATAAAAATTTGAACACATTTTTGAAAAACATGGGAATGGGAGAGAAATATTCCTCATATTATATTAAAACATAAACAATCTCAAATAATGATGTGATTTTCAAATAAAACATTACCACTTTGTAATAACACTAATCTTCTTCCCCATTAAAGAAACAATTTTAAATGAAGATTTAAATACCATTAATATTGGGACATTCATGATATTATATTAAAGCGATAGTATATACAACAACAAAATAAAATAATTTGTGAATAAGGAATGTATCCCACTGAAATAATAGTGAGATGAAAATCCATTCCATTGTGTTTCCCTTTAATTTAATGTGATTTAAAATATATTATATTGGTTTAAATAATGTTATTAATTTATACAAAAACCACTTACATATTTATAATATCATTAATTTTTCTCTTAAATCATATTGTCTCCAATTTTTAAATAATATTTCGTTATTAACCTTGATCTAGGTGTTAACAGCATCATTTACCTATACATGTTTTGTCAACTATGTATCAGTTCTTGGGAATATGATGTATTTCCATAATCTAAAGAGTTATTTAAATGTTATAAATATAATATTTTATTATTAAATTTATTGTTATAACCATTCTTAAATTTTGATCCCAGAAAATGAATCGGATCGTGTTGTGGAAATAATAGGTCGTATGTACACAAGAGTAATAATATCATTCTGTTAATTTTTAATGGGTAGGGAAATGGTTGATATATTAATTTTACAGAAAAAATATATTTTCAAAATTAACATATATATCGATTATTTCAATCATTATAAACATCCTAGTAATGTGATGATGATAAACATGTTACACCATAGTGTGGAGATGATATGTTGTACATACGCACGTGCAATGCTTTTATTTTTAGTAGGATGGATAAATGGTAGAATATGGTTGTTTAATAATAATAATAACATTTCATAATATATATGATACATTATTTTTTTAATTTATCATGGATCCAATATATTAATAGGATGTATAAGAAGAAATAAACTTGAATGAGTTAGTAAAGACGATTACTACTTCTTCGGAGGACTTCCTTTAGGTCTATTCATAAAAAATATATGGTTGGTAATTTGGAAGGACCATAACCTACAAAAATCAAATTATGACTTTTTGAAGAGAAATGGTCATGGATTGGTCGAGATAAATGGAATAAGGTGGTGTTAATAAGTGAGAGAGGAGGTGCCTTTTTAAAAAATTGAGTTGAGGGGCACTTTCCAGATTTCTCAAAATTTTAAAATATAATAATGTTATTATACATCCAAGGACTTCAAAATTTCCTATAAATGAATTTAGGTTGATATTTTCAACTATATATTATCCTATATGTTTTTATTTATGACTTTTAAATAACTTAATAAAATGTTAATTCCATATAATATCATTATTTTTAAATTCTATACTATTCATTTAATTTGACTTCAAATCCCTTTAAAAATGTGAGAATTCAAATATAATGATTTCATACCTACCTAATATATATTTATATATTGATAAAATTTATTTCACAAATTTAAACATTCAAATTATATCAAAATTTATATTTCTAAAATCATTTATTTTATTTTTTCCATTAATTTAATAAATGTTGTATTTGAATTTCACAATAATTTAAGGTAATTAGATAATTTTTAAAAACTTTAATATAAATTTCAATAAATAATTTTTTTTATCATCATTAAAATATACATTTATTTTCCTTCATAACATGATTTTTTCTCTATTTGGACACATAAATGTTGTTAAATACAAAGAAATACACATTTTTTTACTTTCATTGATTTAAAAAATATATAAGTTATTTTAATGGAAAAATATTTATTATCAACTAAAATTCAATATTAAGATAATAAGGGTCGAATAATATTCATAAAATAATTTTTCTACATGTTTAGGGGAAGGTTATACCCTTATCATTTTTTAACCATCCGTTAACTTTTTTGACAATTAATATACTATTTATTTTTTCTACATTATAAGGGTGGATAATGATTATATAAAATTCTAAAAGACCCTATAGTGGACTATGACAGATTTAATTAACTAAATACCATTTATTTGGACTAATATATTATTTTGTATGATTTTTTATCATTTAATATAATGTTGTTTACTATAATATTATCATGGTGAAATTTTTTATGACTATAAAATAATTTCACTTTAATAAAATTAAAACAATAAGATAACATTGAACTAGATATTTTAATATATCCCAAATATATAAAATTCATCTATAAAATTCATGTATAACCTTTATTAATTAATATTATATTACTTTTAATATTTTTAAAATCATTTATTTGATTTTTCCATTAATATAACAATTATTGCATCATCATTGTGCATGTTTTTAAGGTAATTATTTCTTCCTCAAAAACTGAAAATAAAATAAAATGATTAAGATAAATATTTTACATTTTAAAATAATATTTACTGTAGAACATATCTTATGGATGACCACATATTTAAAATTTTATACTAATTAAAAACAATAGTATGACATGTTTGATTTTTCAATAACAAAAATACTATAAGGGACATTATACCAACCAAGTGGTTCAAAGCAGTCATAAATTAAGTGAATTAATGATTTTGGTCAATAAAGAATCATCCAATTGAATTTTGGTAAGTTTTGGGTTCATTTTATAGTCCATATCATAATATTTTTACATTTAATTACCTATTAATTGTGGTAACAAATATTATTATGTTTACTATTCATTTTTGTGTCTAATAAAATGATGATATTTGATAAATTAGGGAATTATAAATCCAAATATATAGAAACATTGAAATTAATAATCACCAAAGTTTTAAAAATTAATTTAATATTACTTCCGTGAAATGCAATGAAAACAGTTTTCTTGAAATCTGTATTTTTATGTCCAAAATTATACTTACACAAAATAAGGATTAAGGGTGATTAAAAATAAATAAATTAGACAATTATTAACTAAATATTACCTATGTTACATTAAGTTTAAATACAAATCATAATGAAACAATTATTATAAAAACTAATATTTTTATAAAATTTGATATTTTTCATTATTAACTGGAAAATCATTCTTTTAAGAAATTTATTAATAATTCGCCCTAAAATAATTTTTAATGTTTTTATTTATAAATTAAATTTCATTTTATAAAATATATTTTCTTCGTGTTTTTAAAAAATAATTATACTTAATTTCTCACAGAGAGCCAAAAAATTACTTTTTAAAGAAAATATATATTTTATGTATAAAATATCTTTAATAAATATTATCTGTTTCTCCCTAATCATAATTAAAAAATATATATATTTTTTAATTATATATTTAATCTTATTCACACCCCCTATTTTAATTTCTGTTTTATAATCATATTTCATTGTTTTTTTAAGATTTGTGTTACATAAAAAGTATGATATTGAAGAGATTAAATGTATTTAAAAAGAGACATGCTGTAAAATCTTGGGGTGGTAAATTATTTCCCATTATATTGATGTTTTTCTTGGGTATGTTGTTTTTCAAATACACTATCATGTTGCATATTTTTTTTCTATGACTAATAAAAGTAAATTGTGACTTATATGTATATTTTAGACACTTCACAAGCCACATTGGATTTGTTGATGATGATGGGACCAGATCTATAGACACCCATGGGGTGTGAAACTCCCATGAAAACGTTAAAATGAGTTATTAAATTATGAATTAAATTTTTTATGAGATTAAATGTTTTTACTTGGGTTTTGAATTTTATCATGGTCTATGGTTCTATTTGGATTAAAATGGAATTTTTAAATGGGTTGTGGGAAAATTATGGTAAAAGGTGATAAATGGTATAATGGGAATGAATTTGTTGTTAAATGGTTTGATATAATGTCTAATAGCTGTAGTTATCAATAAATTTGAAAATGTACTAGTCAAAGAATTGATATAATGGTTTGGAATGTAACAAACCATGGTAATGTTGGTAAATGAAATGGTAAACCCTTATTATTTTTGTTGATAAAAGATCACTATTGATGAACCATGGAAATATATAAATAATGGTATGGTTTAGATGTTGGAATAAGTCTCCAAATCCTTGGTTTGGGACATAAATATACACCATAAACTACTTATGTATTTCATTAATTGAATATTGGACTAGTGCTCCAAGAATCTATGGTTTGGATGTGATGTGTATACTTAGATTGATGCTCCAAGTTAAATTGATTATAATTGAAAATATTAATGAAATATATTTGATTATTAAAGTTTTAAATACCTTATGGTATATGGTTTAGACTTACGAAATGGGATGAAGAAGGTTTGGTGACTATGGGGTTAGTGTGGAACCCAATATCCCATGGGACTAGTTGAAAACTATTTAATTTTGAGACATGTTTTCATTTATTACACATTCTATCATTCATAGTACTTCTGTATATAGTATTATTAGATTGGATATTACTATAGAAACCATTATTGATGGACTGCTGAGTTTTACTCACACCCTGCATGGGTCACTATTAACAACCAAGAAGATTTTATGATTAATGGTATGGATAAGCAAAAGGAACAATGATAAGAAGATGAATTAATATTTGGGATGGAGCATGGATGAGGGGACCAAACTTGATACTGAGACCAATTTTGGGGATATTTTAGTGTGTCTTTATTTTAGGGCTCCTATAACACACACAATATTATGAAATTAAATTTATTCAATGATATTTTGTGGGAATTTAAATAGATTTGGGATTTGGTAATGTGATGTATTGTTACTGGTTACTATTGGATGATACATTTTTTATGATTTATAATGTTGGTTCAATATGGTGATGAGTGAATAGTCTAGTAATGTGTTTCTTTAGACCCATTCTTCTAGCTAGAAATATATAGTGATTAGTGAGGCATGATTAATCTCATTTAATGATCCTACTCGGGGTACTACCATAGTAGTTCTCCGGATGGGATGTTACATTCATCTTGCTAATCCAAATTTACACTATTATTTATATCATTTTCCTTTTAATACATTTATTTTAATTTTATAAAAATTAGTAATACTTGTCAAATAAATTTATCCCCCATATTATTTCTCTCCTTTTTAATCTCAAATTATTATGGGTGGAAATTATTCTTAATTTTATTAAACTCATAATTAATATTATATAATCATTATATCTAAAACTTGTAAAAAACATTAATCCATGTTTTCATTAAAAAAATATTACTAATATTCTATTAAATGTTATTTAATTTGTTGAATAGTTTATATCACAAATAGATGCAATATTTCTAATAAAACACATACATGATGTTGATGCTAATAAGGGGAGAGTAAATTTTATTTTATACATGTGTATAACACTATTAACATGTAATTATATTATATTTTCTATATATTAAAAATGTATTCAATTATTTAATTTCCTTGGAAAACCATTAATAGTCACATCAGCTAATGAACATTAGATGAGGCATTCCTCCTTACTCATCATGATTTAAACCCTCTTCTAATCTTATCCTTATTTCCATTCACTATAAAACCCCACCCATATATATTATGATTGATGCTCAGCTACCGTGGAACATGTTTTTGGAGGATCAATAAGGGTTTCTTCCAGAAATATCTTATTTAAGTACCCTCTGTGATATCCTTGAATGCAAGATTTTCTACAACCCCAATCCAAAGAGCCCTGATGTTGAGAATGACCCTTAGATGACTTCTAAAACTTGACCATTGTATGTTGATGATGTATAGAGGGTTATAGATATATTAAAACACTACAATATCCCACTCCACATCTTTAATAATACTTGTACCACACCCAGCACCACCATTGATAGGGAAACATGTTTCACCACATTTTATCCATGGATAGATCATCTGGACATAGAGGGACTTCAGGATGAAAACTTCTCTGTCAACTTCAAACTACTACAATCTATGGAACAAGAGGTGATGTGTAAGGGGATTAGTGAGTCACCCCTCCACAACTATTTAAACGCATCTATTGTGGATGTGGGGGTGGGACATAAGTCTCGGGAAGGTGTGAAACCCTACATTTAGTAGACATGGTAGATCCTTGGAAGTATTGGTCTAGTGATCCCAACTTATGTGAGATACTTTTCCAAATAGAATCTAAACCATAACCCAAAAACATGTGAAATAAAATTACATGAATTAAAATATAAATTAATGACCATATATTTTTTTCTATGGGAATGAAATGGGGAAGAAATATTTGTTTACATGTATGATTAAAATTTCAATTATGTAATTTATTGTTTCTGGTATTTCAAATATATTAATTGATTGCATCAAAAATGACATTTTTTATAATTATATTTTATGAATTATAATAAATGTTGATAAAGAAATTTTATTCTAGATTAATACCATCAACTAAACGTATCATAAAACTATTATTTAATACTATTTTTCAAGAATTAAATTTATTTTGAAATGAAATACCGAAAAATCACACACATTTTCATTCTTCCATGTACACAAACACACTTTTACAAGTATATATTTTCATTACTAAATAATGGATTTAATTTTTTTGAAAATATAAATAGAATTTTATTTCACATATAAAATAGGATCAAATATATACAATCATAAAAACTTCTAAAAACAAAACAGAATAATAAATAAAAATGAATAATATGACTATGAGATATAATTCTTCTGATTTGTGGTCTTTAACCAACACTTGATCTATAAAAGGCACTATAATTTTACAAAATTGAATGATTTTTGAATTATACAATATATTGATGGGAGAAAAAATAATTGAAATTTAGTTCTTAAAAATATCCTTCGAAGAATTTATAAGGATTTATTAGGGTAATATTGTTGTTTCATGATCATTATAATGGAATAAACTATTATTTGTAAAATCATTGGTAATATAAATTGTATATGAAAATTATTGGATATTGTGTTTTTAAAAGAGAGTAATGACATTGTTAAGCCTGTTTATGTGGGGGGAATCATGGACTCATGTAGTAGAACTATTTTTTATTTAATGCATTTTTTTAAGCTTGAAATTGAAGTATGGTGTCGTTCTGGTTGAATATTCATTTTGACAGCCCAAATTGAAATACCATCTACTATAACTATTATAGTGTAATTATGGGGTCAATCCATAGGGATTGTTAATTTTATTTGTTTCATGAATTGTGATTAATTTATTGAAGTTTTGTTTAATTTATGTTAATATTTGAGGTTTGTGAGAGTTTTTCCAAATTGTAGAGTGATTAACTCTTCATGTTCTCTACTAAATTACTTTATTAAGGAAAACAGAGATTCTATTTTTAATAATTAATGTATTAAAATTCATCGGGGTTGTGGTTGCTTCTGAAGATTGTTGAAAGTCAATATTCTTAACATGTTGTGTTGTTCATAATAAATAACATCTCTAGGAATCAAATGTTATAGAACCCCTTGGTCCTATGAGTTCTGATTAAGTTAATCAAAATCCACACCTTGGTCTAAGAAATGATTTTTTATATATTTATAAAAACAATCCCTTTTAGGTTTCATGTGCACCAAATTATAATGGGATTATGTGTTTTAATTTCTCTTGATTTACCTAGGAACTCTATTCTAGGTATGATATGATGTTTCGAACAAGACAATGAAAGGGATTACAAGAAAAATTAAGAGAGGTATTATAAGACAACATAAAAATGAAAAGAAACACTAATTACCAATGAATATACAATGTCCATACCCCCAACATATCAAGATAATTACAATATATTTGAATAAATTATTAAAAAGAAGATCTTGATATCTCAAGTGTTCATTACAGCCAATAATGAGATCCAAAATCCAAGAAACCACAAGATAAAAATTTCAAAAAATTCCTAGAATGAGTTTCATGATCTCCCTTACCCAAGATGAATTGACTCTGGATGATGATGATTCTCTAAATTGTTCACCCCAATATTAATTATCTATCCCCCACAATCTAATGATGGTAATGGGTCAAAATCCTGGGTCAAATGATGGGTAAGAGGGGTATATGATAAGTGGGTGGAAACCTATTTACCATCACAAGGTTAAGGTGTATAATTTGTTAAAACATGCGCAAATAATTCATTAGATTATGTCTTGGTTAAATGAGGTTCATGATTTCTTGGGTTTGTCTTTATGGTTTGTGAACCATTTGAATACTCTACAGCAGGCCTCTACCTCCAAACTACCACACCATGCATGGTTTCTTAGAGGATCTTCAATGTGTGCTAAACAATGTTAAGGTCGTGATAGGGGTTCTGTCTTAGTTCTCCTACATAATCATGGTCATTAAGGTTTGGGTTCTTGGTTTCGGTGGCCCAGTAGTAGCATGCCCCATAAAGAAGGTCTAAATTCCTCTGATTTCCATCTAAATCAACCAGTTAGGCCATATCTTCTAATTTCATTATTTGATGACTAAATTACAGGTATAAAGATATTTTTATGTTGTAAAATAATAAAATATTATCCCCAAAACCATTTTCAATATGCTTAAAATAATGTAAATTCATTATGAACATGAGTGCATCAAACTCCCCCACACTTGATCAGTTGTTTATCATCCAAAAAGTTCGTAGATAATCATCAAAAAGGAGTTACTGAAAAAATAGGTATAAATAACACATGATAGATCAACTAAATGAATATGGATTTTAGATGAATTATTATTAAAACTATTATAAGCATTCTTCATGACTCAGGACCCTTTGATGTTAGACAAAAAAGAATGCCTAATTCAAAACATTCAAATATTCATTCCAAAATAACTGTTGTTTAAAACTGAATTTGTCATTATTCATTCAAAGAAATTTCCAACCTCTATTTACATCTAATCATAAACATACGTAGGTTATGAAAATATTTTTTCAACATAAAATTATGTGCTACCACTTTTATTGGTCACACAAACTCAATGAAATTATACTTTTTAATAATGAGGAATGTTAATAAAAATATTTTTGGCATGCCTTTGCTTATCTCAAATTGTTTTCTTTGGATTGAGATATTACCATTAAAATTGAGGCCTAATTTTTCCTTGTCTAATAATGATGAGCTTTTGGATGATGTTAATAATTCATGAAATTATGACCGTGTAATAACCACTAGTGCTACATCAACAATTTCTATACTTCACTTACCTTTAGGCATAAACTGATTTATACTTTAAGGTGTTACAAAATTCAAAATACTCTATGAGAATGATCATTTTTAAAAAAATATTCATGAATGAATATCATAATGGTTTATCCTAAAATGGTATAATATTTATTCATATAAAAAATGAGCCTATAAATCCGAACAGATGAGAAATTTCCAAATATGTCTCCAAAAATTTTGTTTATCTAGTTGATATACATGTGTGGCACCTACAATAGATCTTTAGAAAACCAATAATAAAAACATGTCATCCTAGTTAATGTTAAGTAAATGATAATATGGTGTTTCATATGTGGTATCCCTCCCCCAAACATAAAACCAAGAATGGTCCCCTATTTATTTAGTAAGGTAGAGAAGGGTGGAAAATGAAAGTGTATGAAAGAGGAGGGAGAAACAATGATAGGATGATAATGTAATATAGAATATAAAAATTCCCATGAGAAAAGGGTGAATAGATATCAATAGATGGTGTGTGGGACCCCACCAAGTGATAAAGTGTCTTCATGACTTAAATAGTGACCCACCTGCTAGCCTAACAAGTATACAAGAAATATTGAAGAAATAATATCATAGGAGAAGTAAGAAGAATGTGGGAGAAGAACAAAATCAAAACACATAAGAAAAATAAAAAAATCATCCATAGAATCAAGAATGTTAAAAAAACAGATCAACATAGAGGAGAAAGTGATAGAAGTAGCAAAAGAGAAACAAAAAATCATTTTCAGTCGGTGAAGGGATCATCTCCGAAAGCATCATGGAACTGAGTGGGGTAGGCCTTGGCCCATGAGGGGTCTTAGGGGGATATAATGATTACCATTTCTATAGTAGGAGGTGATGGTGATGGATTTATTGGATCTTGGTGAGAGGAGGAGGCCCCATTTTAGTAGTAGGAAGGGGGCTAGCTTGGAAAGGGGGGATAGTGTTTTGTGGTGGTAAATCATGCTTGATGATTCCCACTATCTGGATTCAAGTGGCCTCAACATACAAACTGAACATTGCATATGGATCTTTGTTCCACTTCCAGAAGAGATCCGGGCCTCTATATGTGGTGCCCTACATGTGTGGGTATAGTGATAGGTTGAGTATGGTGATGGAGGAATATATGTAGTTGGGGTGGAGTGATTAGAGTCCATGTCATATGGAGAGTAGTGGTGGGAGGTGTCAATAAGGGATAAGGTGTGGTTGAGTTCATCATAGGCTTCCACTTCTTGGTATCTAAAACGATAGAGGCTACCATCATATTCTACCACCTGTATGTCATGTACTATTTTAATATCAAATTTAAGGGCAGGTTTTAACTCATGGAATGTGTTCTTATCAAATTCAATGTTAAGGAATTACATGAGGTGATAGATAAATTTCCTTTAAAATATATCTCAATTTGGTTTTGAGACCATTTTTTGAATGTATTGTGTGAAGATGAAGTAGAGGATAATCAGAGTTCTAATAATCATTGGGTGAAATATAAACAAATCCTGAATGTTGAAGTTACCTTCACTATCAGACCGGGGTGTGAAACAAGTGGAAATGATCCGATGAAAAAATTAAATGGATTAGTTACAGTAGTACAGAGTCCTTGGTAGCCTGTGGGATATAAATATCTTTGTGATGGGCAGTGGTAAACAAAAATTATCTGGAATTCACATGGTCCCATACTCGAACTACCTTGGCCTATTCAACTATCATAACATAGGCTTGATCACATTCCATGACAAATTTTAAAAATTCACTCAGTTGAAAGCTAAAGAGATGGTTCATAAGGCCTAATGTGATGTCACATACCTCCTCTCTCAAAAATCATTTCTCATCATCTACATATATATCGTATCATTGGAAGGTGGAACCAAATTCCAATATAAGTTCCTTAAAGGTGGTCTAGGTCACACCAAGTGAAGCTATGAGGTGCCCACTAGAAATCATCCACAATTGTTCCTCAGAAATTCAAAAAAACACCACATGTCGCGGTGTGAAGAAGTGGAGGGTATTAACCTCTTGAGTTACTAATACTAATTAGAACTTATTCATCTCCTTTTTATTTAATTTTTTTATGGACCAAGGGGTTGGCAGATCCAGAAGTACGATCTCATTTTGATGAGGACATGGATTTGGGTGGGTGATCCTACCGAATGTGGAGTTCACACATAGATATGGAACAAATGAAAAAATTAATAGGTATAAAATTTAATAAATATTTCAAAAATCCTATTAATCCTACGAAAACCCTAAAATATAGAAAATTATTTTATGAAATTGTTGTTTTTTTATGAAATCATTTGTGAAAGTGTGTGGTGTGAGGTTTTTGGAAAGAATGAACATGAAGAAGACCAAGAAATCCAAAAAATGATGAAAAAGAAAAATAAAATAATGGGGGAGAGTGGAAAGTGTGGGTGGCCTAACCATGGGGAGATAAGATAATGGAAAAAAGAAGAAATTAGGGTAAGGGGAAGAAGAAGGGAGGAAAGAAGAATAATGATAAGAAGATAAGATTACCTTGGTGTAAGATACGATAGAATATGATGTAAGAAAAGGCTTGGAGGTTTAAGGGGAGGTATAGGTTGGAAATATGCATGGCTTGGAGGGGTGCGGTGCACCATGTTGAGGTTTTAGAATTGGGGAAAAATTTTGGTTAAAAAATTTTGGGGGGCTTTATGTGCTGTGTGGTTATATCACACAATTTACTAAATCATGTGGTAACTGTGAAAGTTCCACTAGAATGTGGTGTTCTTCCCTAAAGGTTTCCTGAAGGATTATTAATGTTCGAAAACCCTATGAGACCCTGTGATAGGCCACTTTACTAGGTATTAAATTTCACATGGTTAAGGATTATGGTTTGTAAAAAAATCGCAATCCATGTGTATTCTGTTGTCCCTTGTTTTTTTTAATTCCCCCCTTTTAAGTGAAATGTAACCCTTTAAAATTAAAACATTATTCCACGATTATTTTTAAAAGATGAATTTTGATTTCCATAGGATGTTTAAGCTGATCATAATAAAAACTCCATAATATATCTATCACTTTGCATTTATCCTATGACTAAAATACACAAAAAATTAAAAACACACTAACATGCCCTCTTAAATACACGGAAAAAATAATTATTTAGATAAAGTTTTGGAAATTTTAGGTAACCTCATCTTCTTTAATATGTTTAATGTATTGAGAATAACATACATTGGATCATTATTACCCAAACTTCATGGTTGAGATGATGTCCACCAGATCCTCCATTTGAATATATGTTTTGAGTATTTTCCCATTCACCTTAAATGATTTCCCATATTCTTCAGCATGTTCCACCTCGACATGGTCGAAAATATTTAACACATTGAAATGTACTAACCATTGGGAATTTAGATTACCTATAAATAATATTAATAGTGAGTTAAAAAGAAATACCAGATCAAAAGTTGGAATGATTTTTGAGAGATTAGGTAGTCCTAAATGGCATATTCCTTATCTTTTTAAAGTTATATGCTTTCATATTATTTGAGCCACATTTCATCAATCTCAGATAGTGGGAATTTGTGTTTATCTTTAGTGGATTTAAAATCATAATTCAAAGCATTGACCACCTAATTTTACTTATGATCATGTTACATATGTAAATGATACATATTTCTATAGCCAAATATGAATGGGGACATACCCAATGGATTTTTAAAAGCAGTTAAGTAATCCAATAAAGCATGTTTTAGATTTTTATATTAATCTTTTGTCAATACTCTTACTATATTATCAATTATTTTTTATGTTTTTGGTTAGAAACATCAACATAGACACAAGATCAGGGGTATTGAGGTGTCTCTGCGTGATATTTCACCCTATATTTTTTTCAAAATACTTCAAATCATGGAATTATTTAAATGTGTCCCCCTATCATGGATGACGACTTGGGTCACAAAAAATCGATTGAATATTTTCTTCTCCATAAAATTGGATGAATTCTTTTGATGTGTTTTGGGATATGAAACCAGCTTCCACCCAAATAGATACATATTCCACACATACCAAAATGTACTTTTACATATGATGGGGGAAATGGACCCTTGTAGTCCACACCCCACACATCAAAGATGTTGACTTCAAGAATTGGGTTTGGATGCATGTTAGCTCTTTTCCCTATATTTCATGTCTACTAGAACTTATCACACCATGCCACAATGTTCCCAGAATCCTTATACACGGTTGAATAGAAAAATATTGATTATAAAATCATTCTTATTGGGTGGTATGGCTCGGGATTATCTCTAGTGGGATATGAATAAAAAACCTCCATAATTTCATTCATTGCAGTCTCGGGCAGGCGCTGGGGAATGATGTCCTCTTCTCATTATTGGAAGAGAAGTGAATCTTCCCAAAATTACTTCTTAAGTACTTATTAATAATTTTTTCATTACTGAAAATAAATATTAGGATGAAGGACTCTTGTGGCCAGATAATTGAGGATATCTGCGAACCACGTACGGGGTGCAGTAGTTACTGAAAATAACTGATCATCGGGAAAATATTATTTACTCTTCCTATCATATTTACTCTTTATGTAAGGAAACTATAATAAATAGAGATGATTAGAAACAAAATTTCCATTACCCTTCTTATCATAGATTTCCAAATCATACTCCTGGATAAGAGGTACCCCACAAATCAACCATGTCTTTACAAATTTCTTGTTTAATATGTACTTATGTGATACATGATTGGTATACAAAATGAATTTGAATGTCACCAAGTAATACTGAAATCTACAAAATGAGAAATACACTACCAATATTTCTTTTTTATATGGTGGTTTAATTGATTTCAGCTTCATTTATGGCATGACTAGTATAGTAAATGAGACAAAAGATTCAGTCCAATTGCAACCGGAGAACTGCTCCAACTTCATGATCACTAGCATTGCACATAAGTTCAAAATGATCATAAAAATTCAGACTTATCATGATTGGAGATTACACCAATCTCAGACTAAAAATATTAAATTCATAACATAGGATTCATTGAATTCAAAGAGAGCATCCTTTGATAGAATATTAATTATTGGTTGAGCTATCATAAAAAAAATATCAAACAAAACACCTGTAGATTCCCACATTCCAATTAATGCTCCATATTTCATAGACATAAGTCAGGATGGTAAGATATTATATCACACATATCTTTTTAGGATCTACATAAGAACTTCTTGGAGATTCAGGGGCCTAAGACAATACCATTCTGCAACAAAAAGGGCATTTCTCCAAATTCATGACATTTTTTGTTTTCTTACATCATTCAAAACTAGTTCATTGTGTTTCAAAAAAGTCTAAAATTATATCCCATGGATGAATAAGTCTTCCATGTAAACCACTATATTTTTCTCTATTGTATCATGAAAGATAGATAACATAAATTTCTTAAAGATGGATGGAGCGTTACACCTACCAAATGACATACATCAGTAGGATAATGTTCTATATGATAATTTAATAGTTCTCTTTTATTGATCATTATGGTAAATTATAGTTGTTTATACCTAGAATAACCATCTATAAATCAATAATATTCCTTCTCTGATAACTACTCCAATATTTGATCCACAAATTGGAGTGCGAATTTTTATTTCCTTATGGAATCATTAATATTCTAGTAATGTATAAAACCCCTCAATATCATAACAATCTGATTTAGGATCAACAAATTGTTCTCATTCGATATCATTTTAATACCCCCAGTCCTTTTCCAAACCACTTGTAATAGGCTGACCCACAGACTATCAGAAATTGGGTTTATGATTATAGTATCTAGTAACTTGATGAATTCATTCATTCACTACATCTTTTATTTATGGATTTAACTATCACTATGGTTGCCTGCATGTTTTGTCTCTCCCTTTTATAAGTACATTGGGGGTACAGATGGTTGGGTTGATTCCTTTAACATCTATAATCATCCAACGAATAGCTTGTTTTCTTATTTTGAGAACTTTAAAAAGATAATTATCTTGAACTAATATAAGGTATGACATGATAAGGATTATTAGTTTATCCTTGTCACCCAAATTCACATACTTCAGATATGATAGAAGAGGATTCATATAAGGAACCAACCTTAATCAATACATAATCTAGATATTTCAACTAGATTTAAAATCTTTTCAATCCTGAAGATCTATTTGGTCAAGAGTTTTATAATATTTGGAAAAAACTAATACATATCAACACATAATCATTAAATGTGGGTACGATTAAAACAATACTCATTTCTTCGAAAACATAATTTTTTTTACACAAAACAACAATATGATTACTTTGAAAAAACTTCATAACATTTAACTTCACTTCCTTTTTTCTCATACACATCCTTTTAACCTATAAAAAAAATTAAAAACATGGGATGTGAATAAAAATCTCATTAAAGGATATAAAAATAACGAAATAAACCATTAGACAATGAAAACATATAACTATATGAAATCATTTTCACAAATATGTACTTATATTCATTATATACATACTTTGTAAAACATGTGATTTCCAAAAAACAATGAAGAAAATATTTAAAACCATAAAGGAATATTTGGGGATTACTTTCTTATTTTTTAACCCTCGCGGCTACCTTATACTTTGTAACCCTCATGGCTACCATACAATGTAACCCTCACAGTTACCTCATAGTGTAACCATCGCAGTTACAGTTGGAGTGACCATATGGAAAACCTCCAAATTACACTTACCCAGTGCATTGGAGGGAGATATATGTCTGACCCTTCATCATAAAAAATTCCCAAGAACTAAAACATAATTATAAAACATGGATAATTTCATAAAAACATTGATTTTGAATTTTGTAAAATACAATTTTAAAAGCTAAGTTTTACTGAAAATTCCCTTACAAATATCAAATAATTGAAGTGAAAATTGACTGAATGAAAGTAATATGTGTATACACAATAAATATGCATCATAAAACTAAATATGAATTAAATTCATTAAAAATAATTTTTTTCCCACATAATTAATGAAATATAATCTTACCACAATGTATGGAAACTAGGTTAAAAATTCCCTTACATTGGGCGTCTCTTACTTAAACCTTGTTTAGACATATTTTATAATCGTTAAAAGAGTGTTATTAACATTTTAGAGAAAAATATTCATGTTTATAACACCTTATATGATCATATTATAACATCATTTGACCCATTTATAAATATTATTTCGTTATTACCATAGTTTCTGGTGCGTGCTTCACATGATTTCCAGGGTCAGTTTGTAAAGTATTTTCCTGTTGAATAGAAGAAAATATCCAAAATTGAAACAAAAGGGTGTCAATATTCTTCTAGAATATTAAATGTTTCCATAAATAACTTTTTATACTGTATTAGTATGAATCATTAGATAAATCATTAGTGATATTTGTTTACATCATTAGGGCGGTTCTTCGATAATCACGAACTTGTTTCATCATATAACATTAATATTATGTGTATAAGTAAATTCCATAACATAAGAGATGTCATATAATACACATTAAAAACTGTTTTAACCATTAAAATGGTTTTAAAACCCTCTTAGAAGGATGTAATGGAAATTGAAGGCACGTCATCCATAATGTCATTAAATCGACACATCATAAATGGTGTTTCTATTTTTATAATAATAAAAAGAAGAGATGAAGAATGTTGATGAATTTTTTACATAAATATTATAAAAATACAGCATATATAAAATACTAGATCTTTCATTCCTCTTGGAATAGGGTAGTATAATACATTATAAAAAAGAAAATAATTGAAAAGAAAACACAATAAAATGAAAGAGGATATTTACCTCTTTATCTCTTCCCCTAGAGATCCTCCTTAAAGCCTTTGGTTTTGGCCTATTGGGGAGAATATTAGGCCTTATACATGGGTAAGATCCTTGGAAATGAGATTGGGAAGAATTTAGAAAATTATAAAAGATTTAGAGGTGTGAGAGGAAGAGGGTGTTGATGGTGGTATTTATAGTGAACAAATGGAGTTTTTAATTAATATTAAAAGGAAGGTCATTAGTGGTTTTTGCAAAACCATGGGCTTGAACATGGTTTTCTTCCAAGGTATGGGTCACTTGGGGAACCTCATATAATATTTTAATCCTCTAGAGTCAACCAGAATTATTACATTATTATTACACCATTTTGATGTCATTAAACACACCGAAAACTTAAAACTGTATTTTTACTATTCACCAAAAATTGAACTATCTCAAAAAAATACCAAAAATTCATCGTAGCCATTTTTTAACATGTTATAACTAATTTTATATCACTTTGAAAATTTAATCATGATCTAATTATCTTAAAACCATAATAAAATTAAATAATAATATGATTTAATATTCATAAGGGTCATATTACTGTTCATAAGGGTATGTTACATTTCACAAAAATCTAGTTTGTTTTATCAAACTCGTAATAACATATTAATCGCCGTAATAGATGTCAATTTTTTGAAATTGAAATCATAAAAGTAGAAAAATTATGTTTACCAACTACTTTATTATTGTCTCTCTAAATAAAGTGTCATCATATAGAGATTAATTGTTTTATGGATTTCAATTTATTTTTAAAACCTGGGTGTGTTATATTCTTCTCACCTTCTATAAATTGAGTTATTACAACTTTATTTACTTATTAAAAAAAATTGGTACCATTCTCTCACATCATTTTTAGATTCCCATGTTGCTTCTTCAACCTTGTAGTTTCCCCACAAAACCATTACCTGGTGGATTACCTTATTCTAAAATACTTGTTCTCTTCGATCAAGAATCTGAATAGGTTTCTCTTTATAAGAAAGGTTATCTTCCAACAGAAATTCTTCTGACCTCAAAATGTGAGATGAATCTAGTCCATACTTTCTCAACATCACAACATGTAAAACATTGTGTACTTGAGACAAACTTGGAGGCAATGATAGTGAGTAGGAAACCTGTCCAACATTCTCTAGGATTTCATAAGGTTCAATAAACGATTGACTCATCTTTCCTTTCTTACCAAAATACATAACACTTTTCCATTGTGATATTCTAATAAAAACCTGATTACCTACCACAAAATAAATTTATTTCCTCTAGTTATATGCGTAACTTTTTTACATTCTTTGAGCTTTCCTCATTGGTTGTTGGATCATCTTCACTTTCTCAGGAACTTATTCTACTAATTCTAGACCCATCAACATCCTTTACCTGACATCATCACAAAGAGATTCAGTTCGACACTACTTCCCATATAATGCCTCAAAAGGTTCTATTGGTATACTGGAATGAAAAATTTTATTATAAGAAAATTAAACTAATAAAATATTGTGATCCCAAATTTTATGGTAATCTATTGAAGAAGATCCAAGAATACCTTCCAATATATAAATCATCCATTATAACTGCCCATCTGACTAAGAATGAAAAGTTGTACTGAAATTTAATTATGTTTCCAATAAATTTTGAAGTCCTTTCAGAAAATTAAAAGTGAAAATGGGATCATGGTCATAAAAAATGGATAAAGGAACTTTGTGTAACCTCAGAATATTGTTGAGGTATAGTTGATAAGGTTGATCCAAAGACATAGTATCTAAAATAAGAAAGAAATAAGAAGATTTAGTCACTCCATAAAAAATAACCCAAATTAAATATTATATAGAGAAGTATTTGATAGTACCATAACAAAGTCCAAGGATATATTTTCCCATTTCCACTCTAGAAATGGTAAATTCTGAAGCATCACCTTCGGAAAAATACACTCTACATTAACCATTTGACATGTCAATCATTTCAAGGTAAAATCTGTAAAATCTCTTTTCATTCCATCCCATCAGTAATACCTTGAAGGTCTATATACATATTTGTACTTACAATATGAACTGAAAATGGAGAAATATGAGCTTCACACCACAATTCTTTCTTCATATGAAAATCACAAGGCATACACAATATTTTTTCAAATATCAAGTCTCAATATTTTTCAAGGTTAAATTCAAAAAACTTACCCATTTATCCAATTCTACCATTTTCTATTTCTCCCCATCTACCTGCTACACCTGATTAATTTTTTCTAACAAATATTACTACTCTGAAACCTGAAACAAAATAGATGAATTCACTACACAAACTACTTCTAAGAAAAAATTCATTAAATCAATATTTAGAGGGACTTGTTGCAGTTGTATGATAGTTAATAATGAATGATCTTTTCAGCTCTAGGCATCTACCACTTTGTTTTCTTTTCCATGACGGTAATTGATCAGGAAATAATAATCATTTATCAATTAAATCCATATTCTCTACCTCATGATTAATTTTTTTGAGTTAATATAAACATCAGACTTTTAAGGTTTGTATATATTTTACATTTGGATCTGTATAAATGGTGCCTCCAAATTTTCAAAGGAAATGTCATAACCCGTCCTCGGGGCCCGTGTCGTGACTACCCCATGCCCGCCTTCCATAGGCCAGGGGCGGGCGACTAGCACCAAAGGCGTAAATCATGATAACTGGGAAGGAATTTCCTGTATAAAAGTAAATAAACCCCACATGGTACAAGTGGAAGTAAAACACTAAGTAAAACTGAAACAAGCTGTGCTGAAAGTAAAGGGGCTCAGAAATACAAGTCCAACTGTAAAGTACCAGAAAAAAGATAAAACAGCTGGAAGGTGACAAGCAGCTCCTGGATTGTCCACCAAGGATCATTCCTAAAGGGTAGGTACAGATAGCGCAGCTCCTGGATCATCCACCACAGATCCTACCTGAAGGGTAGGAACAGATAGTCTATACAACTCTCTCGCCTGTCAACCTCCTCCGAGTGTTGCCTCGTCATGAAGTCCACCACTGGATACTGTCTCGTCTTGAGGTCCACCTCCGGGTACCGTCCAGTCCTTGAACACTTGGCCTCTGTCTGCGCTTCCTGTCGTGTGGAACTAACATAATGAGATGCGGGCATAGCCCGTGCAGGGGTGAGTATAACGATACTCAGTAGGGACCCTGAGACCCTCAAGGTCTCACTAAAACCAACAAGGATAACCACAAATAAGATCTCAATAGATAACCTCTACTTTGGTATATGCCCATACATATACCCAAGTTATCATGTAACCCATCTCAATCAAGAGAAAACACAAAGATTATGAAATCAACGGATAACCACTACCCAGGTATATGCCCATACATATACCTAAGTTATCAAGTGACCCATCTCAATCATGAGGAAACACAAATATTATAGACTCAACTCAAACCAGGATTTAATCATGAAGTTGAAACCACGACTGCTGGAGGTCACCTCCTCTATCGAGTACAGTGGGCCTGCCGCTACAACCAAGCATGCCCCACTAACCTTGGACTAATAGAGAACTCCTCCTCTATCGAGTACAGTGGTCCTGCCGCTACAACCAAGAATTCCCCACTAACCTTGGACTGTTGTAGTACTCCACCTGTCGAGTACTTTTGGCCTGCTTCTACAACCAAGCGCTTCCCACCATGGGTCTACGGCTACAACCATGCGCTCCCCCTCACAGACTCCAGTGGTACTCTTTCTGTTGAGTACAACGGGTCTACCACTACAACCAAGCGCTCCCCCACTGTGGGTTTTCCTCTACAACCAAGCGCTCCTCCTCATAGCCTCCAGAGGTACTCCTTCTGTTGAGTACTGTGGTTCTACCGCTACAACCAAGCGCTACTCCACCGTGGGTCTGCCGCTACAACCAAGCGCTCCCCACTGGGCTATCCGAAACACACCGAGATGATAGATCAGCATTCATCAAGTCTCAGCCAGCTACCAGGTCTCTGCACTCTGCTATCTCGTCACCGGGAGGGTCTTCTCCACGAGCTACTGGTCGATACTCCACATATCACAAAGTCCCACAAAAAAGTATCACAAAGATCCGCCTCGTCATAGGGGTCTCAACGCAACAGACGGCGCGTCAGTCGGATGACAGGTCTGTGAGTTACTGGCCTTTCCGTCCCAGGGTCCCAGTTGGTTTCGTGTGCGAACCTACCCGGTCGTATCTTGGTTGTACCCCGAACTCTCATAGGGTATGCTCATAGGGACTGTTTCTCAACATGATCACCAACGTCACTGACGGTTCGTCAAAAGGAAATCTGGTCTGAATGTTATCAGCTTTTTTGTTCCAGGGGCCCGGTTGGATTTCGGGTACAATCCAACCCGGCCACTATACAACTGCCTCCAAAACTCAGGAGATGAAATCCAAAAGTTCTGTATCATCAAGAGGAATCCCAAAAATTCAATGGCATGTTAATCAGACGTCCGGAGCTCATGTTATAAGTGTTTCCGCTCCGAGGGCCCGATTGGATGTCGTATCTGAACCAAATTGGCTGTAATGCCCCGACCCTAGTTACCCAGAGTCGGTGTGTTATTGCATAACATTGGCATGATCACAAAATTTCAAGTCTCGAAAGACCGATTAGTTTAGTAACCTTGGAAACAATAGATACATTCATAAATGTTACATTACATCATAAAGTGAAAAAATATAATAACATAGTCTCCATTTTCCACACTCATATCCCATTCAGACTATCCCTGCAGGTCATTCCTAAAATACTACTTCACATCCAAGAAAAATTAAAACATTGAAAGGGGTGAGCTCAGATGCTCAGTAAGGATAACAATATAGCGGAAGATTACATAAATAAACATTAACATTTAAGTCAATGTATAACTAAAACAAAATCTTTTTTAAACTTGAACTTCAGCATAATATGGCAAAAATAAAATGAGATAATGCCATTTACTTACTCACATTGATATTCTACTAGTCGAATAATCCCATGCAATATTAATAACCACTTTTATAATGATGGAATGCATAATGCCAGACTATCATAACCAAGTATCCAAGGCCTCGTTCCAAGACCACAAATAAGATTTTTTCAGGGCCTCATGACCAAGACACTAGTTTGTCTCATGAGACCTACCGATGCATCTAGGAGCTATAGCGGGCTCCACCCGTCACTTATTAAGTCCAATTCATTCCACATATGAACAGGTTTAAACATATCATAAACCATAATATAATAGTATCACATAAAATATGCATAAAGTAAACATAAGATTTCCACACTTCAATCCCAAGATATCAATAAAACACATTGATATAATAAAAACATTATCAAAACCATTTTCAATACCAAAATAAAAGAAATGTAAAACATGGCATTTATTTTTCTTTTAAAAAAACTTATGGCTTATAAAGGAATCTAAAACTCAAATAATAGTCATAGCGGTGGAGAGGTCATTGTTGCCGCATACGTAACAAAAAACATTCCTTTTGTCATTTAGTAAAAACGCTGTGTATAAAAATATTCCTTTTGAATAAAATTAAAAGTCAAAGGGGGTTTATACACGGTATAAATGAAAGTTGTGTATAAAACAAAATATGCCTCAATGAAAGGAGATTGAGACGAAGTCCTTACAAAGATCATTTTTAAAATAAAATAGATATATTATGTGTATTTACTATAAGTACACATAATGAAAGTAAAAATACAATATAGGACATAATAATATCATGACATAATTTGAAAGTAGGAGATTAACCCAAAGAATGGAAATTGGGTTAAGAAATTCCCTTACCTCGTGTCCGACTTGACTCGACCGCTCTTTAACCTCCTGAATAATAAACTAGAGTTAATATCTAGCTTCTTAAGAACCTTTTTCAAGTTCATTATTCCTTTTATATCACTTATTAACATGTCATTAACATTGTGTAATTATTTAAGTTTATAACGGTCGTTTTGTCGATCTTAGGTACTTGAGTCAAAAATAAACTTCTTATAATTACACTTTGTTCATGTGGTAACATATCCATTATATCCATAATTATATTCATGATGTATATATCATATACATCATATATATCCATCATATACATTCATTTATAATATTACATAACATTTAGAGGTAAGAAATGAAATGCACCATTCATGGAGACGGTAAGCCGTACGTACGCATGAACGCTACTTTCATTTCTTTTTCGTATTTAATGTAATGAAGTTATAATTATATAAAGGTATAATATAATTCCAGTATAATTTAATGTATAATACCATTTACTCCATCCTTTATACATCCCACATACGGAATTAACGATTCAAATCACTTTGAGGGGGCGGTAGTCCGCAGTTCCTAAAATGAAATTATCGCATTTACCCATAATGGAAGTCATAAAGTATGCCATAAATGAGAAATAATGAAGCATAAGGAAACCATAAACATAATATATATATATCATATATGAAAGTAGTGTAATCAAAATGGCCACCATTAGAGGTGTTAAAAGAATATTGAACAATCATCGTTTCGTGAGGCAATATTTCACCACCCACAGAAATAGTATGTTCTTTAACCAATAGACGAAGGTGTGTGTAATTGTAAACCAAATCGTTATCATAAAAACGTCCTAGTATATTGTAGGTACTGATGCTGTTACAAATGAAATGAATAAAAAGAGTTTAAGGGGTTGGAGAAGGAAAATAAAACAAAACAACATTAGAGAAGACATTACCTTAAAATCGGGTAACTCTTTTTGATTTGAGCCAAAGGCTTCATTGGGAAGACTTCTGCCAAAATTGAGGCTTCTAAAAGTAAGGGAGGGAAGTTTGGAGAGTATTTGGGCAGATTTTGGCCGAGCAAAAAGGATTTGAAGGTGTGAGTAAGGTGGTAGTGGTGGGGGCCTTTTATAAGAGGAGAGAAGGGGTACTCTTGGAAAGATTGAAATGTTACTTTATTATGAAATGATTTTTAGGATTCTAAAGGTCCCACACTTATATATTTCGAGTTTAAGGTGATAAGGGTTTGAAATATACTCATCCAATAGTTTTTTGACAAGTGTAAGTCTTAGATTTTACATTATCTTTTCATTTTGTTTAAATCGTTAATTAATGAGGTAATCGCTGCATTATCTTGGTGTCATAAATAATTTAATTTATTTAATGTTTAAAAATTATATAAAAACTATAATGATTTATAAAATCTTATTAGATTTCTAATGAATATTTGTTGTCAAATTTATGACTTGTATAACCCCATTTAAAAATTGTTTTAGTAAAACAACTCATGTTTGTGACATTTTTTATTTTAACATTAAATAAAAACTTTTTAATGTAATTTTCCTAACTAAGTGGCTCCATGGGGTCCCCATGTTTTCCCATGGATTTTCTTGGTTGGCCATGACTCTTCCAATAGGGGTAGGACAAGTGTAAAGGTATTTTCATATTTTTATAATTTCATTTTTACCTTAAATTTCACTAATTACCTTTAATCGTGTTTAATTAAACTTAAAAGTTACTATTCACCAAAAAATTATTTTAATCCCATTGAACAACATTTTACTTCCTAATGAAAACCATGTATGTCAGATTTTTTAAAATCAAATCACAGAACTGGTAATGATTCATTTAAACGAAAAATCAGTTTTTTTATCTACCACTTAGTGGTTTCACTATTCATCAAAAATAGATGTTTTTCAGAACAATGCCAAAATTTCACCCTAAGATATAATTGATATACCGAATTCAAAAATTATGTATATTTTACGAAATTCCAAACATATATGTTGAATTAATTAATTTTATAATTTATTCCCGCTATCCCAACAAATAGCGTGTTTTTAAGAAACAATATATATCAAAAGATTTACAATTGTTTATGTCCAATTTCAAAGTGAAATTTATTCTAATGAACACCATTGGATAAATTTTAAAAATATATTCAAATTACACTTTAAAACCACTAAATATTATAATTTATCACTATAAATTATTTTGATTAAAAAATTTGTTTTTAAGTATTTTTTACTATTCATAAAAAATTGGAAGTTCTCAGAAAAATACCAAAAATTCAACATAGGCTAATTTCAATATTTCGAATCCAAAAATGAAGTCCATTTTGAAATATAAAATTTATATAATTTCAAAAAGTGGGTATTACTATTCATAGCTACTACATTGATTGGTCGCGATGTGTTAGAATCTCGAACTTGCGTACAATGCAAGCTATTGCATTATTGAAAGAGAAGCATATCATGGAGGCTCTGGGTGTTACATTCTCCCCTCCTTCAATAAATTTCATCCTCGCAATTTGAAATTTTTCTTTGAAAATAAAAGTTTGAAAATAGAAAATACCTTTGTGGAAAACCCACATTGGAAATAGGGATAATAAAAATATAACATTAAAAGAAAGAAAGATAAGTACAAAGGTCACCCGAGATAGCCCATACTAGGATTCTATGAAAATATGGATATGGAAGAAAAAAACCATCAAGGTTTGATGGAGAGTTGTAGAAAACAGGATTAAGAGAAAGTTAACAATAGGAAAGTCACAAACTTGTGATTGGTTAAACGATCATTGAATCCCCAGTTGGAAAAGTTAACCGGAAACTTTTTTGTTTTAAGTTACCTTTCATAAAGTTGAGGAATTTTTTTAAGAGATTTACTAAGAATGTAAGGAAATATACTTACTTGTAGTGTAGACTTTTATTCTTTAAAAAAATTTTACCACAAACCCATCTTTCACTCCAAATGGTAACAGAACTCAAAAATATTCTATTTATCCTAATTGTATAAGGTTTAAAATATTACCATAGACCATTTATATTAGGAAAACTATTTTGTAATAACCAGGGACTTGTTGTTGGCAAGTGGTGGGTAATAAAGGCATGTCTCACTATGGTTGTGGGTTCGATTCCTGCATCTTTGTCTGACGCGACGGGTTATCCCATAACCTGCAGGTTGTCCTTTTCCTAAAAATATAGTATTATAATATTCCAAAAATAATCCTCAGAAATGTTTTAACCTTAAACAATACTATCTAAATATCAACTTAATTCATTCCAACCTTTATAGTTATCCAAAATACCTCCGTCCAAACTTTCTCTAAAATGTCCTTAAATTCCAAAATCAATTGCAACATTAGATTCCTGAAACAAAGTAATGTTTCTCTTATTGTCACATACTAAAAATATGATTACATTCATCATATTAAAACCTTAATGAAAACAACAAGTACTGCAGTACAATCCTTATATATATCACATTATTCTTATAACCATAATCAAGTCCTTGAGTCCAAAAACACAAATACAATAATTATTCAACATCATCTGTAGTAATAACACAAGATTGGCCTTGATCCCTTGGCCTTTTCTAAGGAATGTTTCCCTGACGCTTAGGATATTCATTTTCATAATGTCTCATCTCTCTACAATTATAGCATTCCACATTGACATCAGCTTTCTTTCCCTAGCAATCATGAGCTTGGTAGCCTTTTTCACCACACTTGTAATAGACTCACATTCCCTTAAAGAAAGTACCGGGGTGTTTCATTCCACATTTACTACAGGACTGATATTCAACTCTTCCTTTATTCCCCTTATTTCCATTTCCAGATTGATCAGAAGATCTCTTCATTTCTTGCTTTGCTTTAAAGTCATAAGACTTAGAGAATTCCTTTTCCTTCTTGATAGCACATGAGACAATATCCTCGTATGACGAGAAGGATTGTGAGACTAATTCTCGATGAAGAAATGGTTTTAACCCATCAAAGAAATGGTTAATATTACTTCTTGGGTTACGTATATAATCTGTAGCCTGCCTCTCTAACCTTGTAATGTTAGACTCATACTTTGAGACATTCTCATCCTCCTTCTGCCTCAGTCTCAGAAATTGCCTTTCCATATCTGCTCGATGGTCATGAAGAAATTATTTTTCTAAGAAAAGATCTTTGAACTCTCTCCATTCCATATTTGATACTTCATCATCTTCCTTTGTGTTTTGAATCAGCGACCACCATTGATCGGCATCTCCAGTGAGGCGGTAGACTGCCATGACAACCTTCTCCCTTTCGCTACTCCCCAAGGAATGGAATATTTTTTCTAAGGAGTTTATTCATTTCTCAACTACTAATGGATTTGTACCCCCATTAAATTTTGGTGGTTCTTGCCTCATGAAGCGGTCTAACATTGATCCACCACGTTTCGGATCAGGGTGCTCCATACGAGTAAGGTTATTATTCAAAACCTGAGTGAGTTGTCCCAGTATGGTAATAAGTTGATCAGTACCAGTTGTATCTCCATATCCACAATAATTATCTTGAGCAGGGGGGAAATCCCTACACGGAGTGCGTGCATTGATACAGTTTCCATTCCTTCCACTAGGCGCCATTTCTAAACAATGGCATAAACTAGATTAGTTTATGAAACAAAATACATAATTCCATACTTGTAAAATACTTAACATAAATTGACCTATTTAATGATATAATCCATAATCATAAAAATGTTTTCTTTGAGGATTTATATACTCATATCCCTTCATAGTGGTTTGTAATGAAAATGAGAATTATCCTAAGAATATCCCCCGGGAGTGTCGTAACCAAGAGTGCAGCAAGGCCCATTGTCATGCACGGGTTCCCGTTCTAGTCTAACTCAAAGTGGTGTTTTCATGTTTTACCCCTAGGTACATCTGTGCCAAAGCCACCTCTACCTGCTCGTATCCATACAGGTATGTATTGCTCGGAAAGCTCACAAAATCTCTACAATACCAAAATTCTAGAAAGTTCTCCTATACTAATCCGCAAAGTCAATATTTGGGCTATGTGCTCTAATCAGAGTTTATCTAAATCTAGCTTCCAAGGTTAGTACTAAACTTCCTCTGATACCAACTGTAACGCCCCGACCCCAGTTACCCGGAGTCGGTGCATTACTTCGTAACATTGGCATGATCACAAAAGATCAAGTCTCGAAAGACTGTTTAGTTTAGTAGCCTTGGAAACACTAGATACATTCATAAATGTTACATTACATCATAAAGTGAACAACTAAAATAACATAGTCTCCATTTTCCACACTCATATCCCCTTCAAACTATCCATTCTGGTCATTCCTAAAATACTTCCTCACATCCTGGAAAAATTAAAACATTGAAAGGGGTGAGCTCAGATACTCAGTAAGGATAAGAATATACCGTAAGCTTTCATAAATAAACATTAACATTTAAGGCATTGTATAAATAAAACAAAATCCTTTTTAAACTTGAACATCAGCATAATATGGCAAAAGTAAAATGAGATAATTCCATTTACTTACTCACATGGATATTCTTCTAGTCGAATAATCCCATGCAATATCAATAACCACTTTCTTAATGATGGAATGCATAATGCCAGACTATCATAACCATGTATCCAAGGCCGTGTGCCAAGACCACAAATAAGATTTTGTCAAGGCCTCTTGCCAAGACACTAGTTTTTCTCTTGATACCTACTGATGCATCAAGGAGCTATAGCGGGCTCTACCTTTCACTTATTAAGTCCAATGCATTCCTCATATGAACAGATTTAAACATATCATAAACCATAACATAATTGTATCACATAACATATGCATAAAGGAAACATAATATTTCCACACTTCAATCACAAGATATCAACACAACACATTGATATAATAAAAACTTTATCAAAACCATTTTCAATTCCAAAATAAAAGAAATGTAAAACATGGCATTTATTTTTATTTTAAAAAAAACTTATGACTTTTAGAGGAAGCTGAAACTAAAATAATAGTCACGGCGGCGGAGAAGTCGTTGTCTCCGCATACATAAAAAAAATTCCTTTTGTTGTTTAGTAAAAATGCTTCGTATAAAAATATTCCTTTGGAATAAAAGTAAATGTCAAAGGGGGTTTATACACGGTATAAATGAATGTTGTGTATAAAACCCAATATGCCTCAATGAAAGGAGATTGAGACGAAGTCCTAAAAAAGATCATTTTTAAAATAAAATAGACCTATTATGTGTATTTACTATAAGTACACATAAATAAAGTACAAATACAAGATTGGACATAATAATATCACGACATAATTTGAAAGTATGAGACTAACCCAAATAATGGGAATTGGGTTAAGAAATTCCCTTACCTCGGGTCTGACTTGACTCGACCGCTCTTTAACCTCTTGAAGAATAAACTGGAGTTAATATCTACCTTCTTAAGAACCTTTTTCAATTTCATTATTCCTTTTATATCACTTATTACCATGTCATGAACATTATGAAATTATTTAATTTTATAACGGTCGTTTTGTCGATCTTAGGTACTTGAGTCAAAAATAAACTTCTTATAATTACACTTTGTTCATGTGGTAATATATCCATTATATCCATAATTATATTCATGATTTATATATCATATAAATCATATATATCCATTATATACATTCATCTATAATATTACATAACATTTAGAGGTAATAAATGAAATGCACCGTTCATGGAGACGGTAAGCCGTACGTACGCATGAACGCTACTTTCATTTCTATTTCATATTTAATGGAATGAAGATATCATTATATAAAGGTATAATATAATTCCAGTATAATATAATGTATAATACCATTTAATCCATCCTTTATACATCCCACATATGGCATTAACGATTCAAATCACCTTGAGGGGGCGGTAGTCCGCACTTCCTAAAATGAAACTATCACGTTTACCCCCCTAATGGAAATCATAAAGTATGACATAAATGAGAAATAAAGAAGCATAAGGAAAACATAAAAATAATATATATATCATATATGAAAATATTGTCATCAAAATGGCCACCATTAGAGGTGTTAAAAGAATATTGAACAATCATCATTTCGTGAGACAATATTTCACCACCCACAGAAACAGTATGTTATTTAACAATTAGATGAAGGTGTGTGTAAGTATAAACCAAATAATTATCATAAAAAAATACTAGTATATTTTTGATACTTTTTTTGTTACAAAAGAAAGGACAAAAAAGAGTTTAATGGGTTGGAGAAGCAAAATAAAACAAAACAACATTTGAGAAGACATTACCATAAAATCAAGTAACTCTTTTTGATTTTGCCAAAGGCTTCCTTGGGAAGACTTCTGCCAAAAGTGAGGCTTCTAGTAGTAAGGGAGGGAAGTTTAGAGAGTATTTGGGCAGAGGTTTGCTGAGCCAAAAGGCTTTGAAGGTGTGATTAAAGTGGTAGTGGTGGGGGCCTTCTATAAGAGGAGAGAAGGGGCACTCTTGGAAAGATTGAAATGTTACTTTATTATGAAATGATTTTTCGGATTCTAAAGGTCCCACACTTATATATTTTGAGGGTAAGGTGATAAGGGTTATAAAGATACTCATCCAATAGGTTTTTGACAATTGTAAGTCTTAGATTCTACATTATCTTTTCATTTTGTTTAAATCGTTAATTAATGAAGAAATCGCTGCATCATCATAGTGTCATAAATAATTTAATTTATTTAACGTTTAAAAATTATAAAAAAAATATCATTATGTAGGAAATATTTTTATATTTCTAATGAATATTTATTGTCAAAATTATGACTTGTATAACCCCATTTAAAAATTGTTTTAGTAAAACAAATCATGTTTGTGACATTTTTTATTTTAACATTAAATAAAAAGTTTATAATGTCATTTTCCTACCAAATTGGCTCCATGGGGACCCCAAGTTGACCCATGGATTTTCTTGGTCGGCCATGATTCCTCCAATTGGTCTAGGACAAGTGTAAAGGTATTTTCATATTTTATAATATCATTTTTACCTTAAATTTCACTAATTACCTTTAATCGCGTTTAATTAATCTTAAAAGTTACTTTTCACCAAAAAAATTATTTTAATCTCATTGAACAACATTTTACTTCCTAATGAAAACCATGTATGTCGGATTCTTGAATATCAAATCACAGAAGTGGTAATGTTTCATTTAAACGAAAAATCTGTTTTTTAACTACCACTTAGTGGTTTTACTATTCATCAAAAATTGAAGTTTTTCGGAACAATGCCAAAATTTCACCCTAATATATATCAGATATTCTGAATTCAAAAATGATGTCTATTTTACAAAATTCAAAACATATAAGTTGCATTAATAAATTTTATAATTAATTCCCGCTGTCCCAACAAATAGCGTGTTTTTTAGAAACAATATATATCAAAAGATTGATAATTGTTTATGTCCAATTTCAATGTGAAATTAATTCTAATGACCACCATTGGATAAAATGGTAAAAATATATTCTAATTAAACTTTAAAACCACTCAATAGTATAATTTATCACTATAAATTATTTTGATTAAAAAAGTTGTTTTTAAGTATTTTTCACTATTCATAAAAAATTGGATGTTCTCAGAAAAATACAAAAAATTCAACATAGGCTAATTTCGATATTCCGAATCCAAAAATGAAGTCAATTTTAAAATATAAAATTTATATAATTTCAAAAAGTGGGTATTACTATTCATAACTACTACTTTGATTGGTCACGGTGTGTTAGAATCTCGAACTTGCATACAATGCAAGCTATTGCATTATTGAAAGAGAAGCATATCGTGGAAGTTTGTGGTGTTTCATTCTCCCCTCCTTCAATAAATTGCGTCCTCGCAATTTGAAATTTTTCTTTGAAAATAAAAGGTTGAAAATAGAAAATACCTTTGTGGAAAACCCACATCGGAAATAGGGTTAATAAAAATGTAACATTAAAATAAAGAAAGATAAGTACAAAGGTCACCCGAGATATCCCATACTAGGATTTTATGAAAATATGGATATGGAAGAAAAACAAACCATCAAGGTTTTATGGAGAGTTGTAGAAAACAGGATTAGGAGAAAGTTAACAATAAAAAAGTCACAAACATGTGATTGGTTGAACGATCATTGAATCCCCAGTTGGAAAAGTTAACCATCAATGTTTTTTTTCTAAGTTACCTTTAATAATGTTGAGGAATTTATTTAAGATACTTACTAAGAATGTAAGAAAATATACTTACATGTCGTGTAGACTTTCATTCTTTAATAAATTTTTACCACAAACCCATCTTTCACTCCAAATGGAAACAGAACTCAAAAATATTCTCTTTATATTAATTATATAAGGTTCTAAATTTTACGACATACCATTTAGATTAGGAAAACTATTTTGTAACAACCAAGGACTTCCTGTAGGCTAGTGGTAGGTAATAAAGGCTCGTCGCACTATGGTTGTGGGTTCGATTCCTGCAACTTTATCCGACGTGATGGGTTATCCCCCAACCTGCAGGTTTTCCTTTTCTTAAAACTATAGTATTATAATATTCCAAAAATAATCTTCATAAATGTTTTAACCTTAAACAATACTATCTGAATATCAGCTTAATCCATTCCAACCTTTATAGTTATCCAAAATACCTTCATCCAAACTTTCTCTAAAATGTCCTTAAATTCCAAAATCAATTGCAACATTAGATTCCCGAAACAAAGTACGGTTTCTCTTATTGTCATAAACTGAAAATATGATTACCTTCATCATATTAAAACCTTAATGAAAGCAACAAGTATTGTAGTAAAATCCTTATATATATCACATTATTCTTATAACCATAATCAAGTCCTTGAGTCCAAAAACACAAATACAATAATTATTCAACTTCATCTGTAGTAACAGCATAAGAATGGCCTTGATCCCTTGGCCTTTTCTGAGGTATGTTTCCCTGACGCTTAGGACATTCATTTGCATAATGTCCCATATCTCTACAATTATAGCATTCCACATTGACAACAACTTTCTTTCCCTTGCAATCATGAGCTTGGGGTCCTTTTTCACCACACTTGTAACAGACTCCCATTCCCTTCAAGCAAGTTCCAGGGTGTTTCTTTCCACATTTACTAAAGGAATAATATTCAAATCTTCCCTTCTTCCCCTTATTTCCATTTCCAGATTGATCAGAAGATCACTTCTTTTCTTGCTTTTCTTTAAAGCCATAAGACTTAGAGAATTCCTTTTCCATCTTGATATCACACGAGACAATATCTTCGTATGACAAGAAGGTTTGTGAGACTAATTCTCGATGGATAAATGGTTTTAACCCATCAAAGATACGATTAATCTTACTTCTTGGGTTACATATATAATCTGTAGCATGCCTCGCTAACCTTGTAATGTTAGCCTCATACGTTGAGACATTCTCATCCTCCTTCTGTCTCAGACTCAGAAATTGCCTTTCCATATCTGCTCGATGGTCATGTGGAAATTATTTTTCTAAGAAAAGATCTTTGAACTCTCTCCATTCCATATTTGATACTTCATCATCTTCATTTGTGTTTTGAATCAGCGACCACTGTTGATTGGCATCTCCAGTGAGGTGGTAGACTTCCATGACAACCTTCTCCCATTTGCTACTCCACAAGGCATGGAATATTTTTTCTAAGGAGTTTATCCATTGCTCAACTACTAATGGATTTTTACCCCCATTAAATGTTGGTGGTTGTTGCCACATGAAGAGGTCTAACATTGATCCTCAATGTTGCGGATCAGGGTGCTCCATATGAGTAAGGTTATTATTCATAACCTGAGTGAGTTGTCCCAGTATGGTAATAAGTTGATCAGCACCAGTTGTATCTCTAGATCCACAATAATTATATTGAGCAGGAGGGAAATCCCTAAACGGAGTGCATGCATTGATACAGTTTCAATTCCTTCCACTAGGCGCCATTTCTAAACAATGGCATAAACTAGATTATTTTATAAATCAAAATACATAATTCAATACTTGTAAAATACTTAAAATAAATTGAACTATTTAGGGATATAATCCATAATCATAAAAATGTTTTAATTGAGGAAGTATATACTCATAACCCTTCATAGTGGTTTGTAAAGAAAATGAGGATTATCCTAAGCATATCCCCCAGGAGTGTCGTAAACAAGAGTGCAGCAAGGCCCATTGTCGTGCACCAATTCCCAATCGAGTCTAGCTCAAAGCGGTGTTTTAGGGTTTTACCCCTAGGTACATCTGTGCCAGAGCCGCCTCTACCTGCTCATATCCAGACAGAGATGTATTGCTCGGAAAGCTCACAAAATCTCTATAATACCAAAATTCTAGAAAGTTCTTCTATACTAATCTTCAAAGTCTATCGTTGGGCTATGTGTTCTAATCAGAGTTTATCTAAATCTAGCTTCCAAGGTTAGTACTAAACTGCCTCTGATACCAACTATAATGCCCCGACCCCAGTTACTCAGAGTCGGTGCATTACTTCGTAATATTGGCATGATCACAAAAGATAAAGTCTCAAAAGACCAATTAGTTTAGTATCCTTGGAAACACTACATACATTCATAAATGTTACATTACATCATAAAGTGAAAAACTACAATAACATAGTCTCCATTTTCCACACTCATATCCCCTTTAGACTATCCCTGCAGGTCATTCCTAAAATACTTCTTCCCATCCTGGAAAAATTAAAACATTGAAAGGGGGAGCTCAGATGCTCAGTAAGGATAACATTTTAGCGGAAGATTTCATAAATAAACATTAACATTTAAGGAAATGTATAACTAAAACAAAAGCATTTTTAAACTTGAACGTCAGCATAATATGGAAAAATAAAATGAGATAATTCATTTACTTACTCACATGGATATTCTACTAGTCGAATAATCCCATGCAATATCAATAACCACTTTCACAATGATGGAATGCATAATGCCAGACTATCATAACCACGTAGCCAAGGCCTCATTCTAAGACCACAAATAATATTTTGTCAAGGCCTCGTGCCAAGACACTAGTTTGTCTCATGAGACCTACCGATGCATCTAGGAGTTGTAGCGGGCTCCACCCGTAACTTATTAAGTCCAATGCATTCCTCATATGAACAGGTTTAAACATATCATAAACCATAACATAATTGTATCACATAAAATATGCATAAAAGAAACATAAGATTTCCACACTTCAATCACAAGATATCAATACAACAAATTGATATAATAAAAACTTTATCAAAACCATTTTCAATACCAAAATAAAAAAAGTAAAACGTGGCATTTATTTTTCTTTTAAAAAAAACTTATGGCTTATAGAGGAAGCTGAAACTCAAATAATAGTCACGGCGGCGGAGAAGTCGTTGTCGCCGCATATGTAAGAAAAAACATTCCTTTTGTCCCTTAGTAAAAACACTTCTTATAAAAATATTCCTTTTGAATAAAAGTAAAAGTCAAAGGGGGTTTATACACGGTATAAATGAAAGTTGTGTATAAAACCAAATATGCCCCAATGAAAGAAGATTGAGACGAAGTCCTTACAAAGATCATTTTTAAAATAAAATATATATATTATGTGTATTTTCTATAAGTACACATAAATAAAGTACAAATACAATATAGGACATAATAATATCATGACATAATTTGAATGTAGGAGATTAACCCAAAGAATGGAAATTTGGTTAAGAAATTCCCTTACCTCGTGTCCGACTAGACTCGACCGCTCTTTAACCTCCTGAATAATAAACTGTAGTAAATCTCTACCTTCTTAAGAACCTTTTTCAAGTTCATTATTCCTTTTATATCACTTATTACCATGTCATAAACATTATGTAATTATTTAAGTTTATAACGGTCATTTTGTCAATCTTAGGTACTTGAGTCAAAAATAAACTTCTTATAATTACACATTGTTCATGTGGTAATATATCCATTATATCCATAATTATATTCATGATTTATATATCATATACATCATATATATCCAGTATATACATTCATTTATAATATTACATAACATTTAGAGGTAAGAAATGAAATTCACCATTCATGGAGACGGTAAGCCGTACGTACGCATGAACGCTACTTTCATTTCTATTTCGTATTTAATGGAATGAAGTTATAATAATATAAAGGTATAATAAAATTCCAGTATAATATAATGTATAATACCATTTACTCCATCCTTTATACATCCCACATATGGCATTAACGATTCAAATCACTTTGAGGGGGCGGTAGTCCGCACTTCCTAAAATGAAATTATCGTGTTTACCCATAATGGAAATCATAAAGTATGCCAGAAATGAGAAATACCGAAGCATAAGGAAAACATAAAAATAATATATATATATATATATAATTTATGAAAATAGTTTCATCAAAATGGCCACCATTAGCAGTGTTAAAAGAATATTGAACAATCATCGTTTCGTGAGGCAGTATTTCGCCACCCATAGAAACAGTATGTTCGTTAACCATTAGACGAAGGTGTGTGTAAGTGTAAACCAAATAATTACCATAAAAAAAATCCTAGTATATTTTAGATATTGGTTTTGTTACAAGAGAACGACATAAAAAGAGTTTAAGTGGTTGGAGATAAAAAATAAAACAAAACAACATTAGAGAAGACATTACCTTAAAATCAGGTAACTCTTTTTGATTTTAGTCAAAGGCTTCTTTGGGAAGACTTATGCCAAAATTGAGGCTTCTAAGAGTGAGAGAGGGAAGTTGAGAGAGTATTTGGGCAGAGTTTGGACAAGCCAAAAGGCTTTGAATGTGTGAGTAATGTGGTAGTGGTGTGGGCCTTTTATAGAAGGAGAGAAGGGGCACTCTTGGAAAGATTGAAATGTTACTTCATTATGAAATGATTTTTCGTATTCTAAAGGTCCCACACTTATATATTTCGAGGGTAAGGTGATAAGGGTTATAAATATACTCATACAATAGGTTTTTGACAAGTTTAAGTCTTTTATTTTACATTATATTTTCAATTTTTTTAAATCGTTAATTAATGAGGTAATCGCTGCATCATCATGGTGTCATAAATAATTTAATTTATTTAATGTTTAAAAATTATAAAAAAATATCATGATTTAAGAAATATTTTTATCTCCCTAATGAATATTTATAGTCAAAAATATGACTTTTATAACCCAATTTAAAATTTTTTTTATTTAAATAACTCATGTTTGTGACATTTTTTATTTTAACATTAAATAAAAAGTTTTTAATGTCATTTTCCTACCAAAGTGGCTCCATGGGGTCCCCAAGTTGACCCATGTATTGTCTTGGTCTTCCATGACTCTTCGAATAGGTGTAGGATAAGTGTAAAGGTATTTTCATATTTTTATATTATCATTTTTACCATAAATTTCACTAATTACCTTTAATCGCGTTTAATTAAACCTAAAAGTTACTATTCACCAAAAAATTATTTTAATCCCATTGAACCATATTTTACTTCCTAATGACAACCATGTATGTCGTATTTTTGAAAATAAAATCATAGAAGTTTTAATGTTTCATTTAAACGAAAAATCAGTTTTTTTAACTACCACTTAGTGGTTTCACTATTAATCAAAAATTGAAGTTTTTCAGAACAATGCCAAAATTTCACCCTAAGCTATAATTGATATTCCAAATTCAAAAATTATGTCTATTTTACAAAATTCCAAACATATAAGTTGAATTAATTAATTTTATAATTAATTCCCGTTGTCGCAACAAATAGCGTGTTTTTAAGAAACAATATATATCAAATGATTGACAATTGTTTATGTCCAATTTAAAAGTGAAATTAATTCTAATGACCACCATTGGATAAAATGGTAAAAATATATTCTAATTACCCTTTAAAACCACTAAATATTATAATTTATCACTATAAATTATTTTGATTAAAAAAGTTGTTTTTATGTATTTTTCACTATTCATAAAAAATTGGAAGTTCTCAGAAAAATACCAAAAATTCAGCATAGGCTAATTTCGATATTCTGAATCCAAAAAAGAATTCCATTTTGAAATATAAAATGTATATAATTTCAAAAAGTGGGTAATACTATTCATAACTACTACTTTGATTGGTCGCAGTGTGTTAGAATATCGAACTTGCATACAATGCAAGCTATTGCATTATTGAAAGAGAACCATATCGCGGAAGCTCGAGGTGTTACATAGGCAATACTCAAGTTCTCCAAAACCTTGTGAATAATATTCCAAAACGGCCGTCTCGATCCAAGGATCGCATCGCAGCTGGCGGTGCATCGATTGGAGGTTCGTAGCCCATGTTATGGGCAAAAGACCGAAAGAGGTCCGCAAAAAGGGGGTTCGGGCCCGGTCTGACCCGGCCTGATACCCCTGGGGTCAGCCCGAACCGGGTCTGGGTTCGGCCCGCTTGGGCGCGGCCTGGACCTGCCTGGCGGACCGGTCTGGCGGCGTAGAGTGCGGGGGGGGGGGGGGGGCGCTGCCCCCTTTGAATGAAGTCACGGCCCCCGCGTGGGGGCCACTCCCTGCCAGCGACGCGGCGGCCAGCGCCACGTCTCCCATGGTCCCGCATAGCTGCGGGACCAGCCTCCTGCCGCCGGCGCCACCTTGCCGGTTGTGGCGCGCCGGCGGATTCTTCTTCGGACCACCGGACGTGCTCCGGTGGTCCATTTGGCCTGCCGTCTTCGCCATGGGTCCTCCTGGGACCGCCCCTTCACTGCGAAGACCTCATAATGCCTTTGCGGCCCACTTCGTCGGTGTCCGTCGATCTGCTGTCAATCAAACAAGCTGCAGAGCCTTCAAATCGCCGCCACGGCGGGGCGCGACGGCGCGACGTTTCTTCGCCCGCTCTTTATTGTTCTTGCGCGGCGTCATTGCATTGCGCCGCCTTACACGTGCCGAAACAAAATCAAACTAACAAGGGGGAGGAGTGTTAGCCGTGTTCGTGCAGTCCGACCTCCTCCCGTTATTGCGATATCAGGCGGCTCAAATAATACGACAATCAGCGATGAAGGTAATCACGGACAAAAATAATACAATCCCCTACCTTGAAGAAAAAGTTGAAGGTTTGTCGTGGAATTGCATGTCGGGGATCAAGGTGTTGCGGATGGAGGATCATCGCGTCGCATAGAAAAGATTCATCGGTGCCGCATCGTCGATCTCCGAGGATCCGGCGTTCTTGTCGACCTTTTTCGGAGGTCGGCGTTCTTGGCGTTCCTCGCGTTCTTCTTCGAGGAAGAATAACTTCAAGACACAATGATTCTTCCCCCAATCCTCTCTCAACAAGCTAACCCAATAAAATAAGAGTTTGTCTTATTTTATTACTCATGCCAAAGCTCTTGAAATTCAAAAATGAAACAACAATTAATTGAGTTAATTGCATCATTTTAACCACCCAATTAATAGAGGCATTTCATAAACAGAAAAAAATGAAAGGGTTGACTTCCACTTAATAGGGGAGCGGGTGCGTTACCCTAATAAAGGAGCGGGGGTGAAGAAAAGAAACGGTGGGGGTAGTGCGGGCCCCACCTCACAGATATCCTACCCAGTGGGTAGGATATTGTGGGTCCCACCGCCCTCATAACCTCACTTGGGTGGTTTCCCCAACTTCCACTGAAAGGGTCATAACCACTTAAAAGGAAAAATAAACTTTGTAGCTCAATTTTATTTTTAACTTCCACAATTTTTAAAAACTCCTCCCGAGTTAA
This sequence comes from Viscum album, assembly GCA_963277665.1. Classification (NCBI taxonomy): domain Eukaryota; kingdom Viridiplantae; phylum Streptophyta; class Magnoliopsida; order Santalales; family Viscaceae; genus Viscum; species Viscum album. The sequence continues at coordinate 2,038,497,571 of OY728156.1, forward strand.
CGCAACTCCAGAAAAGGTGTTCCTAAACATTTAACGACACTTCGATTCCATCGGTGCCCTCAGATTTCGATTCCGAGCACTGGTTCAAAAGATAGAAAAACCCTCTCGTTCATTCACTGAACGTACCCGAGCCAAGCTTCAGAAAATGATTCCGGGCACACCGGGCCTCATAATCAGGTGCCGTCAGAAACTACGCTCTTTTAAAATTCCAAATAAAATTATGAAAAAACATTCCTTGAAATTCTAGGGTCTTTACATTACTTACACCTCAGGGCTTTACGCCCCCGTAAATCATAAACACAAACTAGGGATACAAAAGCGGTACTGAGCACGTATCTGAGCCTTCCGCTCCCATGTGCTCACCTAGAGGTTCCCGTACTGCCAGTGAAAGCGCACCCGAGGAATCGACCATCCTCGTAGGATCTTCTCCAGTCATTCCTCAATCCCCACTGGAACCTCCGGGAGGGTCACCCCATCACCTAGGTCCAACTCCTCATGGTCGATGAAAAGCGAAGGTTCGAGCTCGTATCTCCTCAGTTGAGATACATGGAAGTCGTCGTGCACCTGGTGCAACTGAGGTGGGTGGGTCAAGTGGTAAACCACCTTTCCTACCCTTCTAAGGACCTAGAAAGGTCCGTTGAACCTCGGAGACAACTTTTTTCCTCGTCCACATCTCCATAACTCATGTCGGGGTGAGACCCTTAGGGAAATGTGGTCTCCATCCTCGAACTCTAGTGGTATCTGCCTCCTGTCAGCACAAGACTTTTTTTCCCTCTCTGAGCTGTCCTCATCCGCTCTTGGATGACGTGGACCTTTCTGGTCCTACATGAGTTGCTGAGATTTATTCTTTTCCGATAAGAGAAATCCAGTCTCATCCCCTGGATGAACCACATTCTTTTCCTGATACAGTCAATCCTAACATGGATGATACTAATATATACCACGGATGACATCGTAAGGCCTCGACGCTACTACCTAGAGATCCAACCATTACTCTCACCTACAAGGTTTGAGTCACACTGTCGGCATCAGTGTATGGTCACTGGGTCTCCTCCAGTAGGTATCTCAAAGTGAGGGTCATTTCAACATTTTTTAAACCAGAACCTCTTAGTAACAACATTAAGAGAGGACGGGAAGGTAAACTCCACAAGAAAGGTGCCTTTTATTACAAAAACTAAAAGTACAAAGACACAAAGCATCTACAAACAAACATCAACAAAGCTAGAAGCAACATGAACAAAAGTCTCCTGGTCTGGAGCTAGTCCCTCTCCTGTCCATCTGCACCCGGAGCTCCATGATCGTAGGCCTCAGCAGCTTGAAGCTGAGCTCTCCCATGTCCACCTGTTCCCTATGGTCAGGGTGGACCTCCTGGTGGTGGTGGTGGCAACACTTCGAAGCATCGTCCACCTCCAGCTACATGTCCAGCTCCCCTGCCACGATCTCCTGCTCCATGCAGTCCACCTCGATCGAACCTCTGCCTCTACCTGGGAGGTCTTTCGTTCATCTGCTGGTCATCTGTATGGCGGGTCGGACAGTCACAAGCCATGTGACCTACCCCACCGCAGGAGTAACACTGTCCGCTCATGGTAAGTCGTTTTCCACCCCAGGTGCCTCACACAAATGATCCTATGTCATGCTGTCGACCACCAGTAGGTCTAGTCCTCTTGGACCTCTGCGTTATCTGTCTACTGCCCACTGTAGAAGACACTGCCACATGCTGGCTAGTGGTGGGTCCTACTGCTGGAGACTGCTTAGCAAGGAAACTCTCCACAAAGAGGGCTCGCTCCAACACCCCTGTCTGTGTCGGAATGCTGTAAGAAACAACTGAAGCTCTGATATCTCGCTTGATCCCCTGCTCGAAGGTTCGGGCCCTGAAGAATGGGTCCCATACCATGTCCGTGGAATAGCGTGAGAGATCGGTAAACCTCGCCGCGTACTGGGCTATTGTCATGCTGCCCTTCCGTAGCTGTAGTAGCTCCTGGATGCACACCACACGGAGGGTGGCTGGGACGAACTCTGAGCAGAAAAGGCTCTCAAAGTCCGTCCAATGGAGATATGCCTCGTCGTGCACCTGGAGCATCAAGCTCCACCATCTGCCTTCTGCTGCGTGCAGGAGGATTGCTGCAAGGACCACATAAGTTCACTGGTGTCCCTACCAAACGGAAAAATCGAACAACTGCCTCCAGCCAATCCTCGGATGCCTGAGGGTCTATCTCCCCACGGAACCTGGGCAGTCAGTGATGCTGAAACTCATGCAGTGCACTAAGGCGACATGCACCGTCAGCGGCTGGGACTGGTAGCATCGGTGGCTCGGTGGGTAGAGGTACCACCAGTGCCTCTGCTGTCAAAGGTCCATGTTCCGAGGCCTCGTCGTTCAGTGGGCTGTCATCCCGCACAATGCTCGGAGCCCTAGCTGGCTGCCAACGTGGGGGAATCCTGAAAAGAAACAGGTGCGCCAAGGTTAATACAGCATACCTGGTGAGATGACACAAAGTAATCACAAAGAAAACTTTTAAAAAACAAACATTCAATCAATGGTTTCGTTTATTGAGTTGGAAATCAGAAGTCAGGGTCCTGATGTACGGATACGTCGGCCGCCGCACCAACACTGGACTCCCTGGACTGATAACAACACTCAATAACCTTAACACAATTGCTTCGCATAGAACAAGGATCAGAGTCTGGAGTTCTGCGGTAGAACCACACTCCTCTGATTCCTATTTGTCACAACCCATCCTCGGGGCCTGTGCTGTGACTACCCCAAGCCCGCCTTCCATAGGACATGGGTTGGCGACTACCACCAAAGGCATAAATCCTGATAACTGGGAAGGCATTGCCTTTATAAATGTAAACAAAACACCACAGAGTACAAGCGGAATTAAAACATTAAGTAAAACTGAAACAAGTTGTGCTGAAAGTATAGGGGGCCAGAAATACAAGCCCAACTATAAAGTACAAGAAAAAGATAAAACAGCCGGAAGGTGACAATCATCTCCTGGATCGTCCACAAAGGATCCTACCTGAAGGGTAGGTACAAATATCACAGCTCCTGGATCGTCCACCATGGATCCTACCTGAAGGGTAAGTACAGATATTCTCTAGAGCACTTTCGCCCGTCAACCTCCTCCGAGTGTCACCTCGTCATGAAGTACACCACCCGATACTGTCTCGTCGTGAGGTCCACCTCCGGGTATCGTCCAGTCCCCGAACACTTGTCCTCTGTATGTGTTGCCCGTCGTCTGCAACCAACACAACAAGGTGCAGGCATAGCCCGTGCAGGGGTGAGTATAACGATACTCAGTAGGGACCCCGAGACCCTCAAGGTATCACTAAAACCAAAAGGATAACCACAAAGAAGATATCAAAAGATAACCTCTACTTAGGTATATGCCCATACATATACCCAAGTTATCATGTAACCCATCTCAATCATGAGGAAACACAATGATTATGAAATCAACGAATAACCACTACCCAGGTATATGCCCATATATATACCTACGTTATCAAGTGACCCATCTCAATCATGAGGAAACACAAAGATTATAGACTCAGCTCAAACCAGGATTTAATCATGAAGTCGAAACCACGGCTGTTGGAGAGCTCCTCCTCTGTCAAGTACAGTAGGCCTGCCGCTACAACCAAGCGCGCCCGACTAACCTTGGACTACTGGAGAACTCCTCCTCTGTCTAGTATAGTGGGCCTACTACTACAACCAAGCGCGCCCCACTAACCTTGGACTGCTGTAGTACTCCACCTGTCGAGTACTGTGGGCCTGCTGCTACAACCAAGCACTTCCCACCATGGGTCTGCCGCTACAACCAAGCGCTCTCCCTCATAGGCTCCAGAGGTACTCCTTCTGTTGAGTACATCAGGTCTGTAGCTACAACCAAGCGCTCCTCTGTCGTGGGTCTGCCGCTACAACCAAGCGCTCCCCCTCATAGCCTCTAGAGTTACTCCTTCTGTTGAGTACCGGGGGTCTGCCGCTACAACCAAGCGCTCCTCTGCTGTGGGTCTGCGGCTACAACCAAGCGCTCCCCACTGGGCTATCTCAAAACACACCGAGATGATAGATCAGCAGTCGTCAAGTCTCATCCAGCTACTAGGTCTCTGCAATCTACTAGCTCATCACCGGGAGGGTCCGCTCCACGAGCTACTGTTCGATACTCCAAGTATCACAAAGTCCTACAAAGAAGTATCTCAAAGATCTGCCTCTTCATAGGGGTCTCAACGCAAAAGACGGCACGTCAGTCTGACGCTCGGTCTGTGTGTTACTAGCCTTTCCGTCCCAAGGGCTCGGTTGGTTTCATGTGCGAACCAACCTGGTCGTATATCGGATGTACCCCGAACTCTCATAGGGTATGCTCATAGAGACTGTTTCTTAATGTGATCACCAACGCCGCTGATGGTTCGTCAAACGGACGTCTGATCTGAGTGTTATCAGCTTTTCCGTTCCAGGGGCCCGGTTGGATTTCGGGTACAATCCAACCCGGCCACTATCCAACTGAATCCAAAACTCAGGAGATGCATTCCAAAAGATCCATCTCATCAAGATGAATTCCGAAAAGTCGACGGCACGTCAATCGGACATCCGGAGATCAAGTTATAACTGTTTTCGTTCCGAGGGCCCAGTTGGATTTAATATCCGAACCAAACCGTCCATATTCAAGTTCTTTGAATCATTGAGCATTATATTCCAAAACGACCGTCTCGATCCAAGGCTGGCATTGCAGTTGACGGTGCATCGATCGGAGGTCTGCAGCCCAAGTTATGGGGAAAAGGCCGAAAGAGGTCCGCAAAAGGGGGGTTCGGGCCCGGTCCAACCCGGCCCGATACCTCTGGGGTCGGCCCGAACCGGGTCGACCCGACTTGGGTCTGGGTCCGGCCTGATTGGGTGCGGCCCGGCCGGGGCGCGGCCTGGCCTCGCGACTCAGTCGTAACGGCCGTGTGGTAGAGTGCGGGGGGGGGGGGGGGGGGGGGCGCTGCCCCCATTGAATGAAGTTGCGACCCCCGCGTGGGGGCCCCTCCTTGCCAGCGACGCGGAGACCGGCGGCTATGTCTCCCTTGGTCTTGCACGGCCGCGGGACCAGCCGCCTGCTGCCGCGACTTCAACAGCGGCGGCGCGCAGGACGCCGCTGCGTCCTTGCGGCCGGCCGACACAATCTTCTACGGACCACCGGACGTGCTCCGGTGGTCCGTTTGGCCTCTCGTCCTCGCCAGCGGTCCTCTAGGGACTGCCCCTTCACTGTGAAGACCTCATAAAGACTTTGAGGCCCACTTCTTTGATGGTCGTTGATCCGCCGTCCATCAAACAATCCACAGAGCCTTCAAATCACCGCCACGGCGCGGCGCGATGGCGCGACGCTTCTTCACCTACTCTTCATTGTTCCCGCACGGTGTCGTTGCACCGTGCCGCCTTACACGTGCCGCAAAAAAATCAAACTAACAATGGTGGAGGTTCGTCCATGTTCGTGCAGTCCGACCTCCTCCCGTTAATGCGATATCAAGCGGCTCAAATAAGACGACAATCAGCGATGAAGGTAATCACGAACAAAAAGAATAAAATCCCTTACCTTGAAGAAAAAGTTGAAGGTTCATCGCGAAATTGCACGTCGTGTATGAAGAAATCGTGGTAGGAGGATCATCACATCGCGTAGAAAAGATTCATTGGCGTCGCATCGTCGATCTCCGAGGATCCGACGTTCTGGTCGACCTTCGTCGTAGGTCGGCGTTCTTCATGTTCCTCACGTTCTTCGTCGAGGAAGAAGAACTTCAAGACACAATGTTTCTTCCCCCAATCCTCTCTCAACAAGATAAACCAATAAAATAAGAGTTTGTCTTATTTTATTACTCATTCCAAAGCTCTTGAAACTCAAAAAATGAAACAACAATTAATTGAATTAATTGCAACGTTTTAACCGCCCTATTAAAAGACGTGTTTCATAAACAGAAAAAAAAATGCAAGGGTTGACTTCCACTTAATATGGATGTGGGTGCGTTAACCTAATAAAGGAGGGGGTGAAGAAAAGAAACGGTGGGTCTCGTGTGGGACCCACCTCACAAATATCCTACCTAGTGGGTAGGATATTGTGGGTCCCACTGCCCTCATAAACTCACTTGGGTGGTTTCCCGAACTTCCATTCAAAGGGTCATAACCACTTAAAAGGAAAAATAAAATTTGTAGCTCAGTTTTATTTTTAACTTCCAAAATTTTTAAAAACTCTTCCTGAGAAAAAACAACTCCAGAAAAGGTGTTCATAAACATTTACCAGCGCTACGATTCCATCGGTTCCCTCAGATTTTGATTCCGAGCACCGGTTCAAAATTTAGAAAAACCTGCTTGTTCGTTCACTGAACGTACCTAAGCTAAACTTCGGAAAATGATCTCGGGCACACTGGGCCTTGCTATCTAGTGTCGTCAGAAACTTCACTCTTGAAAAATTCCAAAGAAAATTAAGAAAAAAAATTCCTTGAAATTTCTGGGTCTTTACAGGAAAACCCATAGCTACTAATTCCATGTATTGTGTGGGATAATTAAACTCATGTGGTTTTAGTTTTCTTGATGAATAATCAATTACCAAACCATTCTTCATAAAAAAACCATGTACCTTAAATAAAGCATCACTATAGATGACAAACTCACCATTTCTATTAGGCAGTGCCAAAACTGGATCATTCACTAATATTCATTTCAATTCCTGAAAACAATCATCAAATTTTATTATCCCGATAAATTTAACTCCTTTTCGAGATAACATAGTAATTGGATTGGATAACCTGGTAATGTTTTCCCAAAACCTCTGGTAATATCTAGTCAATTAAAGAAAACTACTACTCTCAATTATTTGTGTGTGTCTTGGTCATTATTCAACAACTTTAATTTTATTAGTATCATCATTTATTAAATCTTTAGAAAAAAAATTAACCAAGGAAATATATTTGTTTCAACCAAAATTCACACTTTTCTGAAAATTCCATACAATTTATTTTCTTTTAATGTTTGTAAAAGAACCCTTAAATTGTTTTCATAATCCTCATTCCAGAATTTCATCAATAAACACAACCACAACGTTTTCCAAGAACATCATGAAATATTCTTTTCATAAATTATATGAAAACATCTAGTTCATTAGTTAACCAAAATGGCATAAAAACGAATTCATAATGACCATACCTAGTTCGGAAATCTATTGTTGGAATGTAATCCTCCTTCACATTCAGTTGATGGTACTCATATCACAAGTTAGTCTTGGAAAAATACGGATCTCCCTCGATCTGATCAAAATAGTCATCGATGTGACGCAAAGGAAACTTATTGATAAAATTAATGTTATTCAATTCTATATAATCAATGCAATGTCTCATAGAACAGTCTTTATTTTTAACAAACAAAACATGTTCTCATCATGGAGAAGTTCTAGGATGAGTAAAACAATTCTCAAGAAACTCCTATAACTGAATTTTCAATTCCAGATGTTCCATTTGATTCATATGAAAAGGGGGGTTGAAAATTTAATTAGCATCAAGAACTAAGTCAACTGTAAAATAAACTTCTTTAATAGGTATGACACTAGGTAACTCATCAGTTAAGACATAAAAGTATTCATTTACTACTAGAACATCACTAATCTGAACATTTCCCTCGTTTTCAAAAATATGATCATGATAAATTTCTATTCCATCTTTCTAATGTTTCTCATCTTTCTGATATGTTATCAATTGTATGGGTTCAGTCTTGTATAAAAACTAAAACTCTTTCTTAAAAAAGTTTCTTTAGCTCTTTAATCAATAATAGAATGATAAAAAATCCATTCCATAACCATAGTTACATCAAACTCTACTAAGGGAAAACAAACAAGGTTTATAGGTATTTTTTTCCCAAAGATAACAATATGAAAACCCTTAATGTTCCTTTGATTATAACATTTCCCCATAGTGTTTTAACAATATGTCATAGTCTCATTTATTGAGGTGATATTTCCAATTTACCAAAACATTTCTTAGAACTAATGGAATGTGTATACCTCGTATCAAACAAGAATTTAGAAAAATATAAGAAATTAAACAAAGTACTTGATGCCACTTCATTGGATGAACTAAAGTCTATTGATGTAGTCTCAAATCCTCTCACTACCCCTTTCTTCTTATAGTCTAGCTTCATTCTATCATTTAGATCTTTCTTCATGCATGGATTTTCATAATTACCCATCAAAAAAATTGAAAAACATTATAGTTTCCTTTGTATAATTTATCTTATGATCATTTTCATTACATCCTAGGGACATATATCCAAATATACCACGTGGGAAACACTTTGGTTTTGGTAATTCATTTCCCAGGGTTCTTTTTAACACACTTTCCACACACAAAAACTAGACATTCCTACCATCAGATTTATTTGATTTATTCTTACCCACACGTGCCATCTAGACATATTATTCTCTTTCTTCTAAAAGTAAACGTTATTTTCATAAAATAGTATTTCTACCCTCTCACCACATCATACATGTTTCTTATAACATTTGAATTCTCAAGAGTCTAATGCCCTTTGATATCATTGCTTCAATATTGAGTAATAATGGTTGTTTATCAAGATCTTGAATAAGATTTAGAGAATACCTCTCCAGTTGGGTGAAGTCAGCTTCATACATAGCCACAAAATATTCCTCTTTTTTCTTTAATTCAAGGAATCTATTCTCCATCCTAAGTCGAACCACCTTAGGAAAATATTTTTCAAGGAAAATGCTTTTAAATTCATCACACTAAAAGGATTCAATAACCTCTATGTTCCTAATATACTTGACCATTGTCCAACACAGATCAGCTTCACCTTCAAAACGATAAATGGAAAGGAAAAAAATTAATTTTATAAACATCTCATAACATCAAATATATTTTCATGGAATTTAATCCATCGTTGAGTCACTACTAGGTCAAAGGGTCCACTGAAAGCAATAGGTTGTTGCCTCATAAAATGTTCCACTATCATCATGTTCCTTTTTGGAAGCTCTAGTTGTTTCGATTTCATGAATTCCATTGCAATTTATTTCCTGGGTCATATGATCCATTACTATCACAAACAACTCAGTTTCAATTCCTATCTTTCCTGGTTGTGTATTGGGAATGATAATAGCCTCTCGATTCCTTCCAACATTCGCTTCCCGGTTTCTTCTATGGAAATCCATTATGAATAGAAATTTCATAGATGAAGAAACATGGTAATATTATAATTCTATCTTTTAAAAATAAACAGAACATAAAAATCCTTTATGGTATTCTGTTAACTTCGTACTAACTCCAAAAGTTACCTAAATTGTGCTTTGATACCAACTATAAGGACACGACCATAAAAATTAGATAATCTATCTTTTTCAAATATATTTCACTTATTTAAAATAACAAATATCTTTTTTGTTTAGAGTTGTAGAAGGTTAGAAAAAAACTCATATATATGAACCAACAAGCATATAATGTGGGTACCAATAAAAGAATATCCATTTCATTAAAAACATGAATATTTTAATATAAAAAAACTACATGATTGCTTTGAAAAAACAGCAAAACATTTAACATCACTTATTTATTTATCTTAGACATCCATATAACCAATAAAAAAATTGAAAAACATGGGTTAAGAATTAAAAAAATTATTAAGGGATATAAAAAAAAATAAACCATTAGTCCCTGAAAACATATAAGCATATAAAGTCATTTTTTACTAAGACATACTTCTCACCATTAAATACTAATTTTTGAAATATGACATTTTCATAAATCATTAGATAAAATAAATAAAACAATAAAGGTTTATTTGGGAATTAATTACTTATATTTTAACCCTCACAAAAACCTTAGGATTTGTAACCATCATGGCTACCAGACACCATCATAGATTCCTTATGGTGCAACCATTGCAGTTACACTTGAAGTAACCATATGGATAACCCTACAATTACACATACCCTATGGATTAGAGAGAGATATAGGTCCCACCCTTCATAATAAATAATTACCAAGAACTGTAAAATAATCATAAAACATGGATAATTGAATAACAAATCCATTTGAATTTTGTAAAATTGAATTTTAAAAGGGGATTGTGAAAGAAAATTCTCTTACAAGAATCATATAACAGAAGACATATTTTATTGAATTAAAGTAATATTTATATGAACTATATATACAAATAATACAACATAATATTAATTAAATTCATTACACAAATAATCATAGTACCACATCATCAATGAAATAGATACTTAACCCACTATATAGAAACTAGTTTATGAATTCCCTTTCTTTGGTTTCTTCTTAAATAATAATTGTTTAAACCCCATTTATAATGGCTAAAAGAGTGTTATTAATATTTTAAAGAAACATATTAATGTTTATAAAACCTTATATTATAATTTAATAACATCATTTGGACCATTTGTAAATATTATTTTGTTATTTCCATTGTTTCTAGTGTATGATTCACATTATTTCCATGGTCGGTTCGTAAAGGATTTTCCTATCGAATTGAATACAAACATCGGAAGTGGAAAAAAAGGTGTTAATATGTTTATTGAATATTAAATGAGGCCATAAATCATTTTGGTTATATGTTATGAGGATTAATCATTAGATAAATTATTATTTATATTTTTTAGATCATTTTGGTGGTACTTCGATAATCACATACTTGATTCATAATATACCATTAATATTACGCATAAAACATAATTCGAAAACATAAGAGACGTCATATAATACACTTTTAAAACATTTATAACCATTCAAATGGTTTGACAACCATATTTAAAATAATTAATGAAAAATTAACACATATCATCCATGATGTAGGTAAATCGGCACATCATAGAAAGTTTTTCTATTTTTAGAATAAGAGGAATATTAGAGGTTGAATGATGATGAATTATTACAATAACAAGATAAAAATATAAAATATATATGAAAATGGAGCTTTAATTCCTATTGAATAAGGGGTGGAGAAAATTATATAATAAAAGAAAAAAATTTAAGAGAAAACATGAAAAAATGAATGAGGATGTTTACCATTTGATCTATTCTATTGGAGATCCTCTTTAAGGCCTATGGTTTTGGAAATTTGGTGAGACCAGTAGCTCTTAGATGTGGATAATATCCTTGGGAAGGGTATTGGGTATAATATATACAATTTTCAATTCTTTATAGTTGTGAGAGAAAAAAGGGGGTGAGGGTAGTATTTATAGTGGATGGTGGGAGTTTTTAATTAATTTCAAAGGATACCTCATTAGTGGTATTTCCAAAAAATGGTCATGACCATGGGTTTTTACCATGGTATTGGCCAATTTGAACACCGTGTATAATATTTTAATCCTAAAGAGTTTACCCGAGTTATTAAATCATTATTAAATCATTATTATGTCATCAAACACACCAAAAACATAAAATTGTATTTTTACTATTCACCAAAAATTCATCTATCTTAGAAAAATCCAAAAAATTCACCCTAATAATTTTTTGACATATAAAATTTAAAAATGAAATCTATTTTTGAAAAATAATTTTCATAATATAATTAATTTAATGTTTAAATTAAAACTTAATTTAATCAAAAAATAAAAATTTTAAAACTATAACTGAATTTATATCACCATGAAAAATTAATCTAGATCACATTATCATATAACCTTAGGAAAATAAAATATTAAAATTATTTACTATTCATAAGAATCATATTACTATTCGTATGGTACTGTTACTATTTACCAAAAAATCAAGTCACTTCTATCAGAATCCATATAACTTACTCATCATAACCAAGATGTTCATTTTTTAAAATTCAAGTCATAGAAGTTGAAAAATTATGTTTAATGGCTAGTTTTTAACTATCTTTTTAAAAAAAATCCATTATGTACAAAATCAATGTTTCATGCTTTTCAATTTATTTTTAGAACCATGGGGTGTAACAATTCATCTCTAGTGGTGGAGCCTTATGAACTAAAGGAATAAGTAGATCAATATATTCCCTTTCAAAGATGTCTGTAATTACTAATCACTATTAACAAAGACTACCTTGTCCTAAAATATACCACTTCTATTCTAGATCATTTTCTATTTGGACATCCACTGAAGCCATCTCATTGATATAAGAAAAAAATATTACATCAATTTCTTGGTAGTCATCACTATCTTCAACTAGTGATATGCAACATTAGTCTTAACCCTCCAAAAATGAGGTTGTTTTAAAACATTTAAAAAATTATAGGACACCTTTTCATCTCCCACTCATAATATTAATTTATATTGATAGACATCAATTAAAATATTTCCCATAGCTAGTAATGGTATCCCCAAAATCAATGCACTTCTACATGGTCCTCCATGTCAAGGATAATAATGTTGGCCAAGAGAATTAACTTCCCAACCTACACCATCACATCTTCAAGAATTTATTTTTGGTATTTTATGGAAATATAATCTTATAGTAGGGTCACATGATTGGGATTCAATTAATTCAGTCCCAAATTATTTAAGAGACCAAAAGGAATCAAATTCACATTGTCCCCCAAGTCGCAAAGTGCTTTTCCAAAATCAGATGAACTGATTATTCATGGAAAAGAGAAAGTCATAGGATCTTGTAACATGGGAGGCATTGAGTGTTTTACCAGTGCCGAACACTTCTTATTGAGAGTTATATTACCCAAATACTCCATCTTCTTTTTTTAGGAGAGGATATCTTTCATGAACATTGTGTACATTTTCATTTGATTTAATTCCTCTACAATGGCTATATTGATGTGAAGCTTCATGAAAACCTCCATGAATATTATAAACTATTGGTATAGTTTCTTCGGATTCATTCATTCCAAAAAATAAATAGTAGTTTATAAGTAATGAACACCTCCATTTATTTATTTTTATGGGCCCCTTACCTTTTGATCTCCCTTTTAGTGGTGAAATCACAGCTGTTTCAGATTCTTTATCCAATGAAGGTGAAAAATTATCTTGATTTTCAACTCCATCATGCTTTTTAGTAACATTTTGAGGAAGATCCTTCCAAATTCATTAAGTGAAAACATTATCCTATTTTAGATGGGTTTCTCTATTTTAACTGGGAGTCTATTGGGTTTTATTTTTGAGAGTTAATTAACTAGCTATTCAATATGTTTCTCAAAAACATTAAATTAATGCTTCATGATTTTTGAATCTGGTTTCAGTAGTGTTAATGAATTTAAACATCTTATACTATAAATTTAATGGTTGTTCCTATAGGGATTGAGGTTGAACAACATGCTAATACTCTTGTTATTTTTTAAGTTGTTCCAATGAAATGGTTTGATACCCTTGTTTTTGATATTACCCTTGTTGATATTGATTTCACTATTATTGTCTTGGATAAGAATTTTGATATTTCCATTTTTCATACTGTGTATCTTTTAAGGCCATTGTTGTGGAAATTTCTTTTTCTATTCCAAAATAATAATTTCATTATCTTTCCATGTTCGGTTTTGATATTGAGGGAAAATAATCATCCCTTGGTTCTGAGAAACATAACATACTTCACTTGTTAATGGGATGACACTTAACCATGAACATTTACCAATGACGTGGTTGTCACCACATTCACTTCAAGATTGATGATTTTATGCTTGAACTTGTGACATTGTTTTTTTATTCAAATAATAAATTTTCTATGACATGACATCGAGTTGAGAAGCAAGAATTATAGTGGAATCAATGTTATGAATACCTCTCTTCAGAGTTACCCACATAGAACTTCATTGGAAAATGTTTGTCGACGTTCCTTACAAAGGATCAAATAATTTTTTAATATATTTTATCATTAACGTTCCTCCAACAATCACATATTCCACATGTTAAAGATTATAAAAGAAGTAAAAATTACTAAGATACCCATGTTGGTTAGACCAACCCATTTTAAAAGGGTTATGTATCAAGAATATAATTTGATATTTCAATTATAAAACTATGGAAGCAGGTCCAATAGAACATCAATATCTTGATAGTTATAACAAAATGGTTTTTTAAATGTGGTATAGGCTATATAAAATTGAAGTTAATTATGAATATACCTTTTAAATAAAGAAAATAAGCCCTTCCCTTAAACAAAATTTACAATGGATAGTTGGTGAGGGGAACATCCAGTTCTTGTTTGATACCTGGTCTGGTGAGGTGATAGGGTAACTGGGATGCCCTTCCCCTACCATATCCTTTAAGGAAGCAAGACATTTCCCTGACATTATTTTTATGGCCATGGATGAGAATAATAAAGAGGATTTAGATCTTATAATCACCATCATGGATTCTGGTAGTTGCGTATTTTCACCTTCCACCCGAGTGAATTTTAATTCCATGGACTGTTAAAGGATTTTTTCCCCACAATCTCAAAGAAATATATGGATCAAAGAGGTGTGGTGAGAAATTATTCCATGTAAATACTGCTTCTTTATCTGGTGGATCATGAACTACGCCATTCCCTCTGAAAATAGCATTAAAAATATGGGTATTAGAATTGCATCCTATTATAAATGTTTTAGAAGTAAAAGTGAGGAGGATGCGAATCACATCTTATTTATTGGGGAATGGGCACATGCAGGCTGGAGTTTTTTTGGAGATTTTATCGTGTACGCTTCTCAGAATCATCAAAATGAACTATTCTTGAATAGATGGTATCAGGTGATAGAGAACACATGCACCAAAATATTGTCTTGTTCCATAATTCTCAATATACGATGCTGATGCTTATGGAAATTAGGGAACCGAGTGAAATTTTAGGGGCTTCCCTCTACAGGGTGTTCCATCATCGCAAGGATTTGGAGCGTTCTAGAGGATCTGGTAACCTTTTTCAAAAACTAGAAAGAAGAGCCTTCACTAAGGTCAGTATGAGTTCCATCTACTACGGTCCAATCTTATTGCACCCAGTTACAGGGCCAGTGGGTGCGGTGGCACCCCCCCCCCCCCCCCCGAGAATGTATTCAAGATAACTATAAATTGTTCCAGAAATTATGGTATAACTCAAGGAGGAGGGGTAGTTCTGAATTAGAAAGGGAGTGTTGTTAGGGATTTTAAGGCCCACTATAGAAATGTAACAAGCGTCCAGGTGGAGGACAATGCATTGTGGACTGGGATTAACTTGAGCATTCAGAAAATATTCTTTTATCAAATGTGGATACAGATGCAATGATCATCCATAGCTCCTTACAAGGTAAAATCCATTCCCTGTGGTCGATCTCTTATATTATCAGGAAATACAGAGCTTTTCTCAATAATGGAATAAGGGTCACTAACACCTTGAAAGAAGGAAAAAATGTAGTGGATCATCTCGCCTCCCTTGTTGAACAAGTCCTTGAAGTCATTAGTTCTCCTAACATAACATTATTTAAACCTGAGGGCGTGTTTTTAATCCAAGGGAATTTCCTCAGCCTGCACTATTTCAGGCCTCCTTAGGCCAGGTGTGATTTCTTGTTAGTTCCTTTCTTCCATAAATAAACATAGACATGATGATTAAAACAAAAAATTATATTATATACTTTATAGATGTTATATACAAAAACAAAAATGAACACAAATTATATCTATATTATTATAAGGAACACCCATAGATTCACATGCTTATTTGTAATAATAAATTGATTGGGTCTATACCATTATTAATTTAATCAATATTTTTGATCGCCTAATTTCCTTATAATATCATCACATTATCACATTTGTTTTGAGCTTCATTATTGTACAATTTGACCCCCTTTCTACTTATTCCCCATATTACACCTCTCTTTGTGTTTTTTTATATCTAACCATGGATCTACTCATGTGTGCCAAGACAAAAAACCACCAATACAATAATATACCAAATAGAGGTCACCTAGTGGACTCTATGTATCAATTGAGTTTTTCTCTTCATTGAATCCTAGAGTATATCATTTTTAAGGCTTTTATTATATACAATATATAACCCATTATATTATCTAGAATCTAAAGATACTTTTATTTGGACGTTTCTATTTTTAATTCATTTATTATGAGACTATGGTGATAATCATTTAATGGTAACTATTATTATTATTTTAATATTAATTTTTTACAAGAAACTTTAAAAAAATAACAAAAAAAATTCACCATATATTATATATTTCCAAATAATTATATATCTCGAAAATATTCAAATCTCGTATATCAATTTTACAAATATTTAAATAACTAAACTCAGATAAGTTGGTAATCTATATATAATATTTTTCCCTTTTCTTGAAATATAATTACATTGAAATTTTAGGTATATGTATTAAAATTTGTTAAAAACTCTAATCGATATCAAATTTTGAAATTTAAAAATTGTTGTAGTTATAAAAATTCATTTTGAATAAATTTGGGTATGCTACATATCATATTGATCATTATAAAAAGTTGAGTGGTAGTTCATGATCTTTTCTATATATTTTCATAAAATTATAAGCTCATTTCATTAGTTTTGATGTTTCTACCATTGTAATTTACTTAATAAATAGTTTTAACTCTAGTTTTCTTATTCATTTTGTCTATATAATATCTAACAGAAGCATCTAGTTTGTGTAACCCCCCGAGATCTTAATATATAATGACGTTTAAATAAGTCAATGTGGTCGGTAGCTTTCTCCACATGCAACCCCAAACATAAATGAAACCATGATACTTTTAGATAAAAATAAATATTTAAGTATGAATGTTAAAACATAGACATTTAATTAGGAGGAATTAATTTTTATAATGGATTTCTGATATATATGTATAAATAAAATAAATAAAAATTTTAATATCAATTATATTCTATTAGTTTTCAAAAAATGAGTAATAAAATCATTTATAATTTATAAATGTATTCTTATAAATATTTCCTTTTTATTTGATACAAATTTATATTTAGTGAAACGTGTGGGTAATTATTATAAATTATGTTTCATATTAATAATTAGTTATCACTGATTTAGTTGGTAAATTATATGAAATAATAATAATAATAATTAATATTGAAAATTGATATTTTCAAATAAAAATGGTGTTTTATTATTTTCTATTTTATTTACAATTGGAAATATAACTTTTAGAATTTAAATTTGACAATATGGTTCGAATTTTTTTATTGAGAATAAATATTTTACCTTCACAAATTTTTTTTGGGTATTTTAAAAAATATTTATTTTCAGTTGAAAAATACAATTTGTGCAAAAAATTTAATTTTATGTTTTTATCATATATAAAAATGTCCAAAAAGTTTTAAAACCATTTAATTTAATAAAATATTTATTTAATTAATAACATTTTTAATATTAATGTATTTAACGAGCTTATGAATCTTATTTACATCTTTTTTATAACTAAATTATTATATTAGTAAAATAAAAAATTAATTATGGTCTTTTACTTCAATAAAGAACATTCAAGGTGAGATTGGTTTTGGATTTACTTGAAATCCTAATAAAGTTTATTTATTGTTATAATAAACCTATTAATTTTATTGTAATTAATAATTTTAATGACTATGTCCTACACACAAATTTTAATCGTAAAATATATTTTAATGACTATTTCATACAAACAATTAAATATTTTATTTAATAAAATAAGTTAAAAAATTTAAATCGTGTGGTTAAAATTAAGTAAAAGTTTCAATATTAACTTTTTCATTAAAATTAATTACTTAGGAAAAAAATTAATTCTAAACGTAAACGTAAGTTTGTATAAAAAAGATAAATGTAAAATATAAAATACTTGAAATACTCATGTTTTCTCCCAACTGAGTTTTTGAGGTTATTTACAAGCCAAAATCACTTTCCCATACTTTTTGTCCTTTTTAGATCAACTGGTCTTGGAATAGTGACATCACATTTTTTAAAATTTTATTCGTCCTTCCAAAAGTGTCCTTATCTTCACTTATGAAATTAGTACACTTCTACCACTTCAAGACTCATATTCAAATAAAATTTATCCTCAAATATAGGCCAAAATATTACCCCTACTAGATTTTTGTGAGTTGGCCTAGAGGCCCTGTATTTATTTTTTGTTATCATTCATCATGTGCACTGAAAATTTTATTCTTTTATGTATTTGTTTTAATGTATCTAGTGATACACTATTTTGTTTTGATGTATTATAAATGTATTTTTCCTAAATTTATAATTTGAGCTTTGGGGGCATATGTGGCTCCTAGTTTTATCTACAGATTGGATGGATGTCCGATACAAGAATATGTCATGATAAATTTTTGGTAGAATTCAGCATGAACCCCAAGACTTGTTTAAGAATGAATAGTCTCCCCATGACAATGTTAGGCCCTCGCCGCTAGCCATCATACATTTAAGTATGGGGAGGCATGCATGAGGTCAGGTGACGACCCCCTCTTGAGTTTTGTTTAGGAATCTTGGGCTAAGGAATAAAAAAATTGGATAAGATCTTTTTTGGGATGTATATAATTGTTAGAATAGGATATAGTATGTAAAGACTCAAGTGTTACATTAAACTTTTGAGATTTTGGAAGGAATTATATGTACGTATTATCCTTTAGAAATGTTACCCAACAACTCTTAAGTACACAGAATCTTTGATGTCTTATTATAAATGAGGTACATTTTCAACCCAACACACTTAATCACCACATGATAAATTAAGGTTTAGTTTGAATTATCCTATAATGATGTTCCTATCCAGATTCTTGATACTATAGATCAATTTTATCTGAATTAAATAACATGTTTAATTAATGTAATTTATAAGAATCATAAGTTAGAGAAAGTGAAATGTGATTTAGAGGAATCCATGAAGATGAATTAAATATAGTTATTCATTAATTTACATGTAACCCAAATTTTGAGGATGATATTTTTTAAAAGGGGGAGAATTTAAGACTTTATATTTTAATACAGATATTTCATTACTACACATGTTCATTTATTTCATCATATAATAAAAACACAAATACAATGTTATATTCATGAATTTTAAATTATAATTTTACATATAAAGTATAAATAACTATATAATTGAAAATTTCACAATGGAAAAAAACACATTAAAATAAGAAATCTGAAAGACAGATTTTTGGTGCACTGTGCTCCCCTTGAACTATCAAACACATGAACAAAAATTTAAATAGAAAACAAACTGTTAGAAATAATTTTCTTATTTTATAAATTAAATATAAATAACCTGTTGAATAATTTTTGTAAATAAATAATGATGTAAATAATAGGTATTTAAAGGATTTGTAGAATTATATTACCCTTAGAATCGTAAACTAGCCATTAGAACAATAAAAATGACAATAAGGGTAAATGGGGAATTAACCTTATAAAAAATATTTACCATAAATTAAATAAGAAAATATAAGTTACAAAATACCATAAAATAATAAATTATTCAATTTAATATCATTTATTTTAATGTATAAAATTATAGTCAATCATGTTTTACATTATTTGATAAAATAAAAATCTTTATATGAGAATTAAATATTAAAATTAACTAGTTTTTAAAATTTTATCTTAAAAATGGATTTCATTCTTAGATTAATCATGTTTAAATTTTCTAAGAGATAAATGTTTTTAAATTTTTTTAAAAATTAAAATACATAGATGAATAGAGAAATACAATAAAATATAGTTTTTAATTATAAGTGAAATACCTGAATAATTACATAATAGATAATATTAGGAACAATTATCTCTACTTTACAAGACTAAATTACTTTACTTAGTCATAATAACCAATACTGGTCATAGTCTAGAGAAGAAAATAACAAATTAATCAATATTTTATTCTAAAACACCTCTCTCTACCTCTTATAGTTACCACTGTTCACCACCCCTCACCACCCTACTTCTCCTAACAAATTAAGAATCTTATCTTCCATTTTTATGATAAATTATCTTTTTAAAGACTTATATCCATATTCTAGAAGATCTAATCATCCCTAGGGACAATTATTTAAAGCCTAGGTAGCATATCAAAGGAAGAATTTTGAAGGAAGCGGTAAATCATATCAACCAAACTATTTGGAATTTTCTTCTTCTTATACATCCTAAAAATATCTTCAATACATCATGAAAAAATTATATTACTATCCTAATTAAAATGAAATTATATTATGCTAATATAATATTCATTATCATATACCCTATCATTTATCATAAAATTAAAACATTTCTTATATTATGGTCTATTCACCACCTCCATGGATGATGAATTTCATTTTTCATTACCACATCAATGGTTGGTTTTAATATGTTATTATTTAATAATTTTAATAAAATTAACTAAACTAATTAATGATTATAAATTTATAATATTAATTACAAAAATATAAATTAAACATAGTAGTTGTTTCGTAAAAACAAATATCCATTCATGGCTGACATAACCACATATATTATACTGTTTTTAAACAACTATAATCGCCTTCATAGGTGGTTATATAGGCCATTAATAGATGTTAATTTTAATGAAATATATATGGTTATAATAAATAATTTTTTGTTTAAATATAAATATAATAATAATTTTTTATTATGTTTCATTCTCTGTAATGTTTAAATAATCAAAAGATTAAATAAAACATATTATATTCATCACAGCTTGAAAACCCACCAATCTGAACATAAAAATATATGATAACATTTATAATCTATGAACTATGATTATGATGGAACATTTTTGGATATTTGGTACTATTTTATCATATTGAAATATTTGAACTCCATATCAATACACTTCATGAGACTTTAGTGCCATTTGAAAAAGACTACCGGTCATTGCCGTTATACCACTGCGATATTGGAAATATATGATGAGCAATCTAAGATGACCATAATGGAAAAAATATTCTAATAAATGAATGAAATATAATTATAATTGGTTTATAATATAATAAATATTAATTTATATGGTTCTTAATTATGAAATTAATATATGAAGTTCAACAATTCCCGAGGTCAGAGGGGTTTCTAAAAGAGTTAGGACTTGTAAATACTTCTGTTTTACTGGACAATTATATTGTATTTGTAGGGTTTCTGGGTTGTGAATATAGAGTTTTAAGGTGGGAGTTAAAGGATAGTTGTAGCTATTGATATATTTTTAGCTGATGGAATGGATAACTTTGCAACAATATGTGGGTGTATTGTGATTGGTTTCCAGGATAATTTGGGAGTGGTTCTATTTTGAAAAGATATACCATGATAGGTATTATCATAATGTGAAGATTACATTATTTTATAGGTCTTGAGTTATGACATTTTTAATGTTGTGCTATTTTTGTGTGGGAGGATGGTTCGGGAACAATGTATATATTTTTACATCATGGTTCATGAGGGGTTATACATTTAATATTTCCCAAGGATGTTATGAAATGATGGGTTTTAGTATTTGGGTAGAGATCCTTTAGTAATTATAACATAAATGAAATCTAGTTTTTAATTTGATGTGTGTGCCTTGATATAATATGACGTGACAGATGTTCACTGTTATACTCCATGTTACATTTTTCAAACATGGGTGATTGATTTCCAATAAAAATTTTGTCCAAGTTATGTTGAACTATATCGATGTTTTATGTGTCATGATCAGGTTTGGGGAACATCAAGTTGAAGAGAGAAGAATGATGATAACATCCTTTTCATTAATATTTTAGTAATTTCGATGTTATTACATAGTATTAACCATGAAATTTATTACTTTATAAATTTTTATATAGTTTGACTGTGAATTTTTTTAGGTGATATGAGGGGGAGATTGTGACCTGATTTCATAATATTTTTTTTACCTGACATCATTCTACCATGATATTTAAAATTACACCATAATTATAATATCTTCTAGATTTATTAGAAATTCATGTGTCATCTCATATTCCCATTTATTCCTATGACCTCTCCAAACCATAGGAGATATTACACACTATTATTGGTGGTTTTAGATTAGTATGGTTGACATGTATTATTTTTCTTTTAGTGACTAATTATTCTTCAACCTGAGGTTATCCTATTTTTACTTTCCTTTTTATTTTATAATTACTTATTCTAGTAGATTATAGTATCATTTTATTTGGTATCTATGAGTAATGGATGATATTTTTGTGGAATATGATGTCTTATAGGTTAGTGGATATATTCTTATTAGCTTATTTTATTCCAACTTCTGTATTTGTTAATTAGTGTGGAGTTTCTCAAGCGTCATTGAGTTAAGAGATTTATAAACTCTTATTCTCTCTCGAGTATTTCTAGAATTTTTATTTCTTCTGTTTCAATGAATCTATATAGGAGGTGGAGTTAGTTTATGGGGAAAGTGAATGTGTGAAGCCCTACAAAGAAATAAACTTGGTATATCCCTGGACGCAATAGGCTAGTGATCCCAGCTTGTGTGTGCAATTTTCCAAACAACATCAAAACCTTAACACATAACCATGTGAAATAAAATTATAGAAAATAATATATAAATAAATGACCATAATGTTTTTTTTATGTGAAATAGAGGGGAATAAAATATTTGTTTACATGTATGATTCAAATTATAATTATTGAATTTTGACTTTTTAAAATTTATCAATATATCAATCTGTTGTTCCAAAAATTAACATTTTAGTTATTTTATTTTAAGAATAATAACAATTTTTTATATATAATAATTTTTATAGATGAATACCATCAACTAAAGATATTTTAAAAAAATTATGTAATACATTTTTTCATGAATTTAAAGTTTCTTTTAGAAACAAAATACCTAAACATTATTCACACACACATATGTGTATTAGTGCATATACACATACTTTTACAAATATATATTCTATTTAATAAAAAATGGATTTGAGTATTTGAAAAAGTAAATTGTATTTTATTTCACTATATAACAATAAAATCAAATATATTTATTCATCAAAACAACTAAAATTTGAACTGGATAATAAAAAATTATGACTATAAGATATAATTCTCCTGATTTGTGGTCTTTGGAAACCCTAGATCTGAAAAAGAAACTACACTTTTAAATACATAAAAAGTTTTCAATTATATAGTATATAGATTAGAGGAAAAAATGTAAATTTAGTTCTTTATAATAGGTTTGAAAAATTATAGATATTTATTAGGGTAATATAGTTGGTTCATGTACAATATAATAGAATGTATTGTAATTTAAAAAATCAAGGTAATATAATTTGAATATGGTTATTATTATAAGTAGTTTTTTAAAATGAGTGTAATAATATGGTTAATCTAGTGTTGATGGGGGAACTCATGGAATCAATTAGTAGATATATTTAATATGGAATGCATTTTTCTAAGCTTGATTTGAGGTTTCATCACAATCACGTGATATAGAAGTTCAAACTTGTTAAAATCACTATGAGATCCATATTGGTAAAACCAGCCAATTTAAAAAGGGTCATGTGTCACATCCTATGTCTTTAAAAGGAAAAACTATGTTTGATAGTGTATGTGATACACCACATCATGTTTAATGGAATAATTAAATTTTATTATATAACCATTAAATCATAGTCCATAAAATAGCGGAAAAGAACGATATTAACTTAATTATTAAAATATGTTTTAGAAATGTATATATAAGTAATTATTTTGTGAGAAATTAATTATTAATTAATTTAAAACCCATTTTAAAATAAAATTTATTTTTTCCTGAAAAACCATTTAAATGTACACAGGATTGTTCTATGCCAATTAATTAATAAATGACTATTGCTGGACTATATTAATGAAATATATATATATTGTATATTTAATTTAGTGTTTAAAATCAATTTTATGTTTCTTAAAGACAAAATATAAGAAAAAATTCAATATTACAAATAAAAGAAGTATTTTTCAAAAAAGTGGTTTTGTTACCTTTTGAGGGATAACTTATTTTAAACATAATTTTTGAAACATTAATATTTTATATTTTAAAAAATAAAAATATTCTTTGAAATATGATAATAAATATTTAATTTGGTTTATTATTTTCTATTTTTATTATATGTTTCATGATTTGATAAATAATGAACAAAGTTATTAATTTTAATTAAAAACTACTTTTTCATCAAATTTATTTTTAGTGATAAATTATATTTTTGAATGGTTTTAAAGAGTAATTATAACATGTTTTTATCATTTAATTCAATTTTTTTCATTGAAATCATTTTCACATCCAAAATTGATATAAAAACATTATCTTTTGAATGTTTTAACTTTAAAAACTTGTTTTCTCATTCCATCAATAGGATTAATTTTTAATTAATTTTTAGAATTTTTGTGTTTTGAATTTTGAAAAATGGATTTCATATTTTTAATAATAATGTAAAAATTTATTAAATCGGTTAATTATATTTTTTCATTTTTTAATAGTAACATTTTTAATTTCTTTAGTACCCCAGTTAAGGGGAAATTAGGTAATTAAGTGTAAAAGTAATAATATAAATATTTTAAAATTACCCTAACATGTGTAATAATGTAATCGGATGAGTATGTTTTTTCAATAATCATTAATGGATCATTTATTAGGAAATTTATGTTTTTTTATGATAATATAACATTAATAATATTATATTCATAGTAATGTCTGGTTTTTCAAACTTTTGATTTTAATAATTGATATATTTTTAATATGGGGTTATATAGGTTATATTTTTGACAATAAATATTAATTACAAATATAATAGTTTTATCTAAATAATTGTAATTTATTTATAATTTTTATATATAAAATAATTACAATAAATGGTGACAAAGTGATGATGTAGTAAATATTTAATTAATGGATGAATCAAATAAATGATATTAAAAATATCACAATAAATGTAATTTTATATAATTGATATCATACATGAATTTTATGGATTAATTATACTTATTAGAGATTATTTAATAGTATTTTTTAATATATAATGTTTTTTTATTATTTTTAAAAATACATGTAGTGAAATATATCAAAACTGACATTATTGATAATTTAAATTAAATAATATTTTATTAAATGATATAAAATTTAGAAATATATAAAAATCAAGGAAAAAAATTGGATAGGTATAAAAATATCATCAATTATTAATATATTTTCTGTTTTATATTTTATATTAATTATATTAACCATCAATGTGTGAATTTTATGATATCCAGGAAAAAACTAAAAAGGTGGAATAAGGGTTAAAACAAAAAAAATAAAGATTATAAAATATTAAAAACTTATCTAATTTTAATGGGATTAATAATATTCTTCCATAAATCGTAATATATTATAAATAAATTAGGTGGAATCCATTTCTATTAGAAACATAATTTATATTTATTAAATATTTGTAAAATTCCAAGAGTGCTCATCCCTTCTCCTATAAATGGAAACCCATTCTTATTCTTCCCTCACACCTAAAAACCTATTTGGATTAGAGAATCTATGCCCTAATACATTACTATAATTATTGAAAACATTATAATTTACTTATTTTAATCATGAAAACCTCCTTTGAGGTGTTAATCTATTAATCAAAGGAGATCGCATGAAGAAGAGGTGTCGTTTTTAATTCAGTGTCTTTGTTTTTTTTCTTCTTCCACTTCCTCAAAATATTATTCAAACATGATGAAATAATAAATCCATTATCTTTAATGTACTTATATATTATTATGTTATTATCATCACCTAAATCAATCTCTAATTTCCATCAAATTAGAACTGAATTATTCATTCGTGTATAAATAAGACTACCACCTCACAAAACAATATAATTCATTTTCCTTCACTATCTCTTTTGAATAATTATAATGATGGAATTAAATATTACATGACATATTGTTGAAATATTTATCATTATTAATTAACAATATATCATGGAAATTATTACTTCAATATACACCTAAAAATAATTACGTTTTTCAAGCATGCATGCGAACTATCACATCCATAAAGTGATGCGATTTATTTTTCATCACCACATCACATGAATTATAACACCCTAAACATATTATGGTATGTTTCTATTAAATAATTTATATTAATTTGATATCCTATATTTCATGAATCACCGAGTCTTTATGAAACAACCTTTGGATATTGGACAAATTGATAACTTATCCATTAAACAAAAATTTTCCACATCTGTGTTTTGAATTTCAAAAAATGGTCATCTTCAGTTGTGATCAGTATGTTATTTAGAGAATGAGAGAAATAACCCGTTTTTTATTAATAGTAACATACCCAGATGAATATTAATATTAATAGTAAGATGACCCTTATGAATAGTAAATATTGTTATTATTTTATTTTCTTCAAGTTAAAAGGTAATAAGAAATTGATTAATTTTTTAAGGTGTTAAAAAAGATTTATAGATTTAAAATTGTCAATTTTTAATAAATTATGATTTTATTTTTAAATTAAATTAATAATATTTAGAAATTATTTGCACAAAAATATAGTTAATTTTTTAATTCTACACGTCAAAAATGGTCAGGGTTAATTTTTTGGATCTTTTTGAAATTCTAGAATTTTCGATGAATAGTAAAATATGATAAATTACGATAAATGCTAAATTAGTGTTTTAATACATCATAGGTGATGAAATGATGATTTAAGCACACTTGGTTCTAACTCACAAGAAATTATTTCTATTTGGGGTCACATGAGTCAAGACTGTTCATAGACTTGAGAAAAAATATTAAAATAATGATTAAAATAATGTTAAAATCTCTTCTCTCCTCCACTATAAATACGACCCTCATTCCCATATTCCTCCCACACCACTAAAAAAGTGATCATTAACTATGTTCTATAAAAAAAATTCCCAAGCCCCCTCCCCCCACGTCTAAGGCCTTCTGGTCTCACCAAAAGGCCAAAAACAAGTGCCTTGAGGAGATTCTCATGGATGAGTACTCAATATGTGAACATCTCTTTCTTTTTCTTTCAACTTCTTTTAAAAATTACATTATTTTTTTCTCTATCCTCACCAACCCTCATTAAAATTCTGTGATAATTCTAGTACCGTACATGAACTGTAATTTTATTATGCTAATGTAATATTTCATCGTCATCACCCTTTTCCCCTCCTCTTATACTAAAAATAAAAATACCATCTGAGTTGTTTTAATTTATCACATTCAAGGATAGTGTGTTTTCAATTTCTATTCTTATCTCCAAGAAAAGTCATGAACCCTTTTTAATGGTTGAACTAGATCATAATATATTTATTTTATCTTATTCAATGTTTTTTAATCCTTCCACATTCATAATATAAAACAATAATACAAAATAATTCATTGTTCCCAAAACCGACAAGTTAATCCAATAATTTCTCATTATATATTATCTAATGGGTAATCCTCATGGTGTATAACCAAAATAATTATAATATATATATGTAAAGTCACTAATAATATACATTAACAATTCTATATGTTTAACCACAATTCAAATGAAGTTAAATTCCTGAATACAAGTACCCTGATCATAAAAACCAATGAAGAATTGCTTCCAAAACAATAAAATTAAACCTAAAAAACCCATCAAAAAGGAAATGAATGAACCTAATTTGTTTATAATAAATAAAATACTTGTATATTAGTTTCTTTAATTATTTATTTAATGAAGAAAATTTTGATTATTCAGATTATTAAGATCAATCAAAGAACACCTTCTGACATAAGGTAAGGGGTTTCTCATCTCACGTTAATTTCCATGAGATTTCCATTCTTTGCCTCTTATTTTATGTATGTGGTGTATGTTTGATTCCATTTGATATATAATATCATTATTCTATATATATTCATTGTGTTCAGTGACTCACTAGATGATTATTAACTCGATTGATTTCAATGTTTTATGGGACTTTGTTTCGATTTCCATTTCAGTGTTATTTACTTGATATTGTTAACCTAGTCATTCATATGTGGTGAACCTACTAGCCCTTTGAGATGATTATTTATTTTAAAATTTAAATATTTAATATATCCTTATTATAGTCTAAAGGGTATGATTATTTTCTTAGGTTGAATACCCTTTTATATACAGTGTTTATTTGGAATGTTGTTTTAACTAATGAAATATTAATAAATCTGTATCCTCTGCTCTGTACATATATTGAGAATTCATATTGTACCTATATTAAATATAGGTATAAATAATGATTTTGAATTTTAGTGATGGGTGGGGCCCACTATATCCCCTCGATTCATCACTATGACTCATGATAAAATTAGTTGGCGAAAAACCCTTCGAGTTTGACTCCAAAAATTAGAAGGGTTTCTATCCAGACACTTAAACCATTTCTATAGTATAGTTGTATCATGTTCCAGATACATGATGTCCAATTAATAATCATATCTCTTTATTCATTTGTAGTTATTATTATCCATGAGGTTTTCACTATGAGATAATCTATGGATCTAGTTTCATTCTTAGTTTATTAATGGTGTGTGTTTTTCATTTATTCACCATGCCATATTGACTATGCCAATTTGTTTATGATTCAGTTATTGTTGATTCATGATTCCACTATTTTTACCCTTACTGAGAATTTTATCTCACCCGTTTCAATTTTTTACCTTCAACAGTTTACGATGAGAGGCCTCTATTGAGGTCTCATTGATGTAGTTTATTATTTTTTGTTATTTATTGTATTATTTTACCATTCCCATTGTAATATGAGTTACATATAAGTATATAGTTTCTTCAAAACTAATGAACTAATCATTCCTTCATGATTTCATTCCTTGTAATCTTTCCATTGTAATAATTAATACACCTGCTCTGGGTTTCTGGGGTTGGGGTGTTATAGTTGGTATTAGAGGTATTTTAATAGAAAACATGGAAACTAGATTTAGAAAATGTAGATTAGGAAAAAAAGCCTAAGATTGTGTTTGAGGATAAACAAACAAGAACATATTGGTATTTTGTTAAGGAATAGATTGTGTGGGTATTTCTAGAAAATAAATCCATGTCTAGATACTGCAAGTGGAAGTGGTTCTGGAACAGATGTACCTTGGTGTGATAAATCTGAAAAGGAGTTTCAGGATTGAACTGGGTTATCTGAGTACACGAGAATGGACCTAATGTGCACTTGGATTGACACTCTTGGGGGATATGCTTAGGATAATTCACATTTTCTTTACAAACCATTAAAAAGGATTTAAAAGTAAATATAAACAACGTTTATAATCATGAGATTAGTTAGGAATAAATTTTTATATTATCTTAAGTGTTTTCTAGTTAGAAATTATTAACTATGAACTAATTTAGGGTATTCCATTGATCAGTGATGGCACCTAATGGGAGAAGGGGAATCAATACAGATGGAAAATTTAACAATTTCCCCACTTTGCAATTTAACATAGTTAGTGTTAGAGGAGATAAAATCATGACCATATTTGGACAACTTACTCATGCTGTGTCACATAACCATTATACGCCTGTATTGGATCGTTTAATTCAGAAAAACATCCCATATTTTAGTAGGAATATTAATCTGGTGGTAGTTGAGTAGTGGATCGAGTCCCTTGAAAATATATCTCTAGAATTAAGATGCAATAAAAATGAAAAGGTAGTACTTGAAGTATATTACCTCAAGGATGATTCTGATCAATGGGGGCTATTGATCTAGAATGAAACAAAGGAAGAAGAAATAGAATATATGGAATGGTGAATTTTTAAGTAAATATTCTTTGACAAATATTTCCCTCATGAACAATAAAATGAAATTAAGATGAAATTTCTTATTCTAAAGAAATGGGAAGAAGAGAGTGTTGAGGAGTATGATCCTACCTTCACAAGATTATCCTTGTATGATATATATTACATATGTGATTTAGAAGAAAATATTGATCATTTCATTGAAGGTCTTAAGCGATGTCTTCGAAGGGAAATGGATTCTTAAACATTTTCTTCATGTGATGAAATTGTATTACGTTCCATTAAAATAGATAAGGAATTTTCTAGATCATATTTTTTTCAAGGGAAATCAAGATAAGAAGAGTCATTCTAATAACCATGGAAATGATGAAGTGCCAATGATGTAACGCCCCGACCCCAGCTACCCAGAGTCGGTGCATTATTTCGTAACATTGGCATGATCACAAAAGATCATGTCTCGAAAGACAGATTAGTTTAGTAGCCTTGGAAACACTAGATACATTCATAAGTCATTCATTACATCAAAAATTAAACAAACTACAATAACATGGTCTTCATAGTCCACACTCATATCCTCACTGACTATTCTTGCAAGTCAGTCATAATACACTTCTTCACATCCTAGAAAATATTAAAACATTGAAAGGGGTGAGCTCAGATGCTCAGTAAGGATAACAATATTGCGGAAGCTTTTATAATAAAACATAAGCATTTAAGGCAATGTATAACTAAAACAAAAGCCTTATTGAACTTGAACTTCAGCATAATATGGAAAAAGTAAAATAAAATAATGCCATTACTTACTCACATGGATATTCTACTAGACGAATAATCACATGAAATATCAATAACCGCTTTCATAATGATGGAATGCATAATGCCAGACATTCTGAAACATTTTGTCAAGGCCTCGGCCAAGTCGTCTAAAATGATTAAGGCCTCGGCCAAAACCATATATCAAATTGGGAAAGGGCCTCAGCCAATTCCACGTCTAGTTGTCTCATGAGACCTACCGATGCATCGAGGAGCTATAGCGGGCTCCACCCGTCACATATTAAGTCCAATACATTCCTCATATGAATAGGTTTAAACATAACATAAATATTCGTATTAAAACTAGCATACGAAATGTCAACAATTTCTCCATAAACTATGTATGGCATAAAATAACACATCCACAGTCAAATATTTCACAAAATGTTCAATGGAAGTTTTGTATCATAAATCAATTTCAATTAAACTTAAAACCCATCAAAGGATGTTGGCATGGATGAAATCAAAGCTATTTGAGAGAAATATCGCTCCATTTTTTAAATAATTTAAATGTCCCATAATTATAAAATAATACATTTACATTTAAAATATTCTTATAAGCTTTTTATGGAAGCTTCGACGAAGTTATAATGGCGGAAAATAGCCGCACCCGCCGTATAAGTAAAAAAAACATTCTTACATTAAATTTGTCAAAAAGGTCAAAAAGTACATTGTTTGGAAAACGACAGTAAGATTCCTTTCAAAAACGTATAAGGGTATAAATGACTTTAACCCATTTTCCATTTAATAGTAAAAATGTTTTGAAAGACATTTTTAAGAAACATGGATGTGGATGATAACGAGGTCCCAGAAGATAATTATGTATAAACAACCTTGGATAATGAAGAGGTTGTGAAGTAAACCCTTACCATGTACTTTTCCTTGGTTGGGGTAGGTTAACCTCCTGTATAATGGTGAAATAATTGTTATTAAATTATACAAGAATCATATACATTCATATGATATCATATATGATCTTTTAACATTGCTTTGTTAACAATATCTTAGATTTATCGTTGTTTCGGGTGTTAACTTACTCGTTTTCTTTTATATGTTTTGTTACGTAAGTCGTGTTTTTCATGGATAGGTTGTATCTTATTCATATCCAGAATGATATCATGTCCTCAAACATTATTTTTAAATCATCAAATGATAATTATACTTGAATGGATACGACGGAGAATGAATCTCATCGCGTTCGTGGAGACGGTAGTCCTTACGTACGCACGAGCGACAATATCATTATTTTGATATTAAAATAATATATAATTGGATAGTATATCATATATAAAGAATCATTATCATGTTATATTTATTATTTACATGAATTACATATCATTATTATACCCATCTAAATAATAATATATTGAATAACAATTACACCACGACGTGGAGACGGTTAGCCGTACGTACGCACGTATGGTGACATGTCATTCAAATGATGGGTAGAATACTGAATATGGTTGTTCCATATTTATAATAACATCACAGTATATAGAAGGTACTGGATTTATAATTTTAGAATTGAAAAAATAAACAAAGAGGGAGTGGAAGAAGAAAGAAACTTGAAAGAGGGTGATGAAAATGTTACCTCTTATTCGGGTTCTTCCTTTTGATTTATCAAAAGGACTCCATAGGATGGCTTTATGACTAAAGTAAAGCTTCTAGGATGAAGGGAGAGAAGTTGGGAGAGTATGTGGGCAGAGGTTGGCCGAACCAAAAGGCTTGGAAGTGTGAATAAGGTGGTAGAGGTGGGGGCCTTTTATAAGAGGAGAGGAGGGGCTCTTTTGGAAAGATTGAAATGTTACATTATTATACAATGCTTTTCGGATTCTAAAGGTCCCACACTTATATAATTAGTGTCTAAGGTGATAAGGGTTCGAAATCACCTCATACAATAGGCTTGGGACAATTGTAAGCCTTGGATTTTGCATTATCTTCTCATTTTATTTAAATCGTTAAATAATGAGGTCATCGCTGCATCATAATGATGTCATAAATAATTTAATTTATTTAATGTCTAAAAATTATAAAAAAATACTATGATGTAGGAAATCTTTTTATAATTCTAATGAATATTTATAGTCAAAATTTGGATCTGTGTAACCCCACTTAAAAACTGTTTTAGTAAAACAACTCATGTTTGTGTCAATTTAATTTTAACATTAAATAAATATATATTAATATCATTTTCCAACTAAAGTGGATCCATGGGGTCCCCAAGTTGACCCATGGGTTTTCTTGGTAGGCCATGACTCATCCAATAGGAGTATGACAAGTTTAAAGCTCATCTCATATTATTAAAACATTATTTTTACCTTAAACTACACTAATTACCTCTAATCGCGATTAAGAACTTAAAAGTTACTATTCACCAAAAAATTATTTTAATCTCATTGAACCACATTTTACTTCTTAATGACAACCATGTATGTTGGATTTTTGAAAATCAAATCACAGAAGTGGCAATATTTCATTTTAACGAAAAATCAGTTTTTAACAACCACTTAGTGGTTTCACTATTCATAAAAAATTGAAGTTTTTCAGAATAAGGCCAAAATTTCACCCTAAGCTATAATTTATATTCCGAATTCAAAAATGATGTCTATTTTACAAAATCCAAACATATAAGTTGTATTAATTAATTTTATAATTAATTCCCGCTGTTACAACAAATAGCGTGTTTTTAAGAAACAATTTATATCAAAAGATTGGCAATTGTTTATGTCCAATTTCAATGTTAAATTAATTCTAATGACCACCATTGGATAAAATGGTAAAAATATATTCTAATTATATTTTAAAACCACTAAATATTATAATTTATCACTATAAATTATTTTTATTAAAAAAGTTGTTTTTAAGTATTTTTCACTATTCATAAAAATTTAAAAGTTATCGGAAAAATACCAAAAATTCAACATAGGCTAATTTCAATATTCCGAATCCAAAAATGAAGTCCATTTTGAAAAATAATATTTATAAAATTTCAAAAAGTAGGTATTACTATTCACAACGGCTAGTTTAATTAGTTGTGGTGTGTGTTAGAGCTCGAGATTGCGTACAACACACGCTATTGCATTATTCGAAGGGAAACGTACAGTGGAAGCTTGGGGTGTTACATTCTCCCCTCCTTCAAATAATTGCGTCCTGGCAATTTCTAGGGTATTACTGCATAAAAAGACTCGGGTGGTTTTTCATCAAAAATTCCTCAGGTTCTCACGTTGCCTCTTCCATTTTATGATTTCTCCACAAAACCTTCCCCAGACGAGTCATCCGGTTTCTCAGCACCTGCTCCCTCACATCAAGAATCCTAACGGGCTCTTCACAATAGGAAAGATCGGGTTCCAGTTCTAATTCCTCATAGGTGAGTACATGCATTGGGTCAGGCATGTATTTCCTCAACAGAGATACGTGGAACACATCGTGAACTTTGGAGAGATTTGGCAGCATTGCCAATCAGTAAGCTACAGCCCCAATTCGTTCTAGAATTTCGAAAGGTCCGATGTACCTGGGACTCAATTTACCATTCTTACCAAAACGTATGACTCCCTTCCATGGAGATACCTTCATGAAAACATGATCACCGACTTGAAATTCCAAATCCTTCCTTTGATTATCGGCATAGCTCTTCTGCCTACTTTGAGCTTCTTTGATGTGATTTTGGATTAATTTCACTTTTTCCACCATTTCCCCCACCAGTTCTGGGCCTACAAGTTTTCTTTCACCAACGTCATCCCAACAGGTTGGTGTACGACATCTCTTTCCGTATAACGCTTCATATGGTGCCATCTGAATACTCGAATGGAAGCTATTGTTATAGGAAAATTCTACCAGTGGTAAATATTGATCCCACATACCCTGAAAGTCAAGAGAGCATGATCTCAACATGTCTTCTAAGGTTTGAATAGTCCGTTCTGATTGTCCATCTGTTTGAGGGTGATAGGCAGTGCTCAAACGAAGTTCAGTATCCAAGGCCTTTTGAAGACTTTTCCAGAATCTTGTAGTAAAACGAGGATCACGATCAGAAACAATCGATAGGGGTACTCCATGAAGTCTTACAACTTCATTAATATATAGTCTTGCTAGACGTTCAAGTGGTAGATCCTCCCGTATAGCCAGAAAATGTGCTGACTTAGTAAGTCGATCAACAATGACCCATATTGCATCATTCTTTCTAGGAGTCTTTGGTAGTCCCATGACAAAGTCCATCGTAATATTATTCCATTTCCCCTCAGGTATGGGAAGAGGTTGCAATACTCCACCAGGATGTTGCCTTCCAGCTTTCACTTATTGACAAACCATACACCTCGACAAAAAATCAGCAATCTCTCTCTTCATATTGTCCCACCAAAAATGTTCCTTCAAATCTCTATACATTTTGGTGCTCCCAGGGTGTATAGAGAAGTTGGAACTATGAGCATCATCCAGTAATTCTCTTTTTAGATCAGGTATATTGGGAACACAAAGTCACTTCCCGAATTTCAAAATCCCATCCTTATACACAAAGTCCCTCAATCTTCCATCATTCACACATTTAATCTTCTTCTGAAATTCTTCATCATTGGTCTGAGAACTCTTAATCCTTTCTAGTAATGATGGTTTGGCAACCATTTGAAAAATCATTGATGTTTCACCTTCCCTAGTTATTCCCATGTCCATCTTCACTATATCCAAGAAAATTGGATCCCTTTCAATTCTCATCACATTCAAAACTCCATGGTCTTTTCTACTCAAAGCATCTGCCACCTTGTTTGCCTTCCCCGGGTGGTAATGTATCATGCAATCATAATCCTTGAGTAGTTCAAGCCATCGCCTTTGCCTCATGTTGAGTTCTTTTTGTGTGAAAATATACTTCAAACTCTTGTGATCAGTATAAATCTCACATTTTTCACCATAGAGGTAATGTCTCCATATCTTTAAAGAAAATATCACAGCTGCTAACTCAAGATCATGAGTAGGATAGTTTTTCTCATGAATTTTTAGCTGTCGTGATGCATAGGCAATGACCTTATCATTCTTCATAAGGACACAACCAAGTCCTTTCTTCGATGCATCACTATAAATAACAAACCCATCATTCCCTGACGGTAGTGTAAATACAGGGGCATTGACTAATATTCTCTTTTGTTCTTCAAAATATTCTTCACACTCTTTTGTCCAGACAAATTTAATCCCTTTACGTGTGAGCTTTGTCAATGGGTTAGCCAATCTGGAAAAATTCTGGACGAAACGTCGATAATAACCTGCTAAACCAATAAAAATGCGTACCTCGGTTATACTTGTTGGTGCTGGCCATTCTTGGATTGCCTTGGTTTTAGAAGGATCAACGGAAATTCCATCCTTAGAGACAATATGGCCAAGAAAAGAAATCTCATGAAGCCAGAATTCACACTTGCTAAATTTCCCATATAATTCATGTCTTCTAAGAGTCTTCAGGATAATGCGTAAGTGATTTTCATGATCTTCGTGGCTTTTGGAGTATACCAAGATATCATCAATAAATACCACTACAAAGTCATCAAGATATTCCTTGAAAACTCTATTCATTAGATCCATGAAAACAGAGGGTGCTTTAGTCAATCCAAAAGGCATTACTGTAAACTCGTAATGCTTGTACCTTGTTCGAAATGCTGTCTTTGGAACGTCTTCCTTCTTCACACACAACTGATGGTATCCAGACCGAAGGTCAATCTTTGAAATGTATTGAGCTCCATGCAGTTGGTCAAACAAATCATCAATGCGAGGTAGGGGATACTTATTCTTTATTGTTATAGCATTGATCTCCCTATAATAAATGCACAACCTCATAGATCCATCTTTCTTCTTAACAAAAAGAACAGGGGCTCCCCAAGGAGAAACACTAGGGAGAATAAATCCCTTATTACTCAATTCCTCTAGTTGTTTCTTTAGTTCAACTAATTCCACAGTGGCCATTCTATAAGGGGTCTTCGATATGGGCCTTGATCCAGGAATTAAATCAATGGAAAACTCAACTTCTTGTTCTGGAGGATGTCCAGGTAAATCTTCCGGAAACACATCAACATGTTCTCTCACAATAGGTACATCCTCTATTTGAATAATCCTTTCCTCATCCTCAGTAATTTCCTTCTCTTCCTCCCCAATAATTGAATTTAGTTGAGCTACTGGGGGTGGATCTAGATAAGAATTACGTGGTGACGATTCTGCTCTAAAGATAAGGTGTTCCTTATCATCATCATCAAGAATCGTAACCTCTTTCCTCTTACAATAAATTTTTGCATCATGGTCTGAAAGCCAATCCATACCGAGGATTATATCAAATTCAATCATCGGTATGACAATGAGATCAGCAGGTAAAGAACATTTAGGTGCTCTAATGGGAACTAATCGACAAAACTTTGTTGCAACAATACTTACCTTAGGGGTTTTGACCGACAACTCCCTTGTTAAATCAAATTGGAAATATCTAATTTTCTTAGCAAACTGGGAAGATATGAAACAATGCGATGATCCAGAATCAAACAATGCATTTGCTAAACTTGAGGAAACTATTAAATTACCTGGCACCATGTCTTTCGGAGCATCCACCTCAGCAGTAGTGATAGCATAAGCCTGGCCTTGATCCCTTGGCCTCTTCTGAGGTAAGTTCCCCTGATGCTTAGTACATTCATTTGCATAATGTCCCTTCTCTCTACAATTATAACATTCCACGTTGACAGCCGCTTTCTTTCCCTTGCATTCATGAGCTTGGTGGCCTTTTTCACCACACTTGTAACATACTCCTTTTCATTTTAGACAGGCACCAGGGTACTTCCTACCACAATTATCACAGGGTGGAAATTAATTTCTACCCTTCTTACCTGTTTCCTTATTTCCTTTCCCAGAGTTTTCAGCGGATCTCTTCTTATCTTGCTTTGATTTAAAGTCATAAGACTTAGAGAATTCCTTTTCCGTCTTGATAGCGCACGAGACAATACCTTCGTATGAAGAGAAGGTTTGTGATACTAAAGCTCGACGGAGAAATGGTTTCAACCCATCAAAGAAACGATCAGTCTTAATTCTTGGGTTACGTATGTAATCTGCAGCATACCTTGATAACCTTGTAAAGTTATCCTCATACTTTGAGACATTCTCATCCTCCTTCTGCCTCAGACTCAGAAATTGCCTTTCCCTATCCACTCGATGGTCTCGAGGAAAGTATTTTTCTAAGAACAGCTCTTTGAACTCCTGCCATTCCATGTTTGTTAATTCATCATCTTCCTTTGTTTTTTGAATTAGTGACCATCATTGATCGGCATATCCAGTGAGGCGGTAAACTTCCATGACAACATTCTCCCTTTCACTACTCTTCAAGGCATGGAATATTTTCTCTAAGGAATTTATCCATTGCTCAGCTACTATAGGATTTGTACTCCCATTGAAGGTTGGCGGTTGTTGCCTCATGAAACGGTCTAGCATTGATCCTCCACGTTGCGGATCAGGGTGCTCCATACGAGTAAGGTTGTTATTCATAACCTACGTGAGTTTTCCCAGTACGGTGAGAAGCTGATCAGCACCAGTTGTATCACTAGCTCCACCATAATTATCCTGAGCAGGAGGGCAATCCCTACACGGAGTGCGTGCATTGATACGGTTTCCATTCCTTCCACTAGGCGCCATTTATAAATAATGGCATAAACTAGATTAGTTCATCAATCAAAATACATAATTCCATACTTGTAAAACACTTATCATAAATTGAACTAATTATAGATATAATCCATAATTATAAAAATGTTTTCTTTGAGGAAGTATATACTCGTAACCCTTCATAGTGGTTTGTAAAGAAAATGGGAATTATCCAAAGCATATCCCCCGGGAGTGTCGTAACCAAGAGTGCAGCAAGGCCCGTTGTCGTGCACCAGTTCCCGTTCGAGTCTAGCTCAAAGCGGTGTTTTCAGGTTATACCCCTAGGTACATCTGTGCCAGAGCCGCCTCTACCTGCTCGTATCCAGATAGGGATGTATTTCTCGGAAAACTCACAACATCTCTACAATACCAAAATTCTAGGAAGTTCTTCTATACTAATCCTCAAAGTCTATCTTCGGGATATGTGCTCTAATCAGAGTTTATCTAAATCTAGCTTCCAAGGTTAGTACTAAACTGCCTCTGATACCAACTGTAACGCCCCGACCCCTGCTACCCAGAGTCGGTGCATTATTTCGTAACATTGGCATGATCACAAAAGATCAAGTCTCGAAAGACCGATTAGTTTAGTAGCCTTGGAAACACTAGATACATTCATAAGTCTTTCATTACATCAAAAAGTAAACAAACTACAATAACATGGTCTTCATAGTCCACAATCATATCCTCACTGACTATTCTTGCAAGTCAGTCATAATACACCTCTTCACATCCTGGAAAATATTAAAACATTGAAAGGGGTGAGCTCAGATGCTCAGTAAGGATAACAATATTGCGGAAGCTTTTATAAGAAAACATAAGCATTTAAGGCAATGTATAACTAAATCAAAAGCCTTATTGAACTTGAACTTCAGCATAATATGGAAAAAGTAAAATAAAATAATGCCATTACTTACTCACATGGATATTCTACTAGACGAATAATCACATGAAATATCAATAACCACTTTCATAATGATGGAATGCATAATGCCAGACATTCTGAAACATTTTGTCAAGGCCTCGTCCAAGACGTCTAAAATGATTAAGGCCTCGGCCAAAACCATAAATCAAATTGGGAAAGGGCCTCGGCCAATTCCACATCTAGTTGTCTCATGAGACCTACCGATGCATCGAGGAGCTATAGCGGGCTCCACCCGTCACATATTAATTCCAATACATTCCTCATATGAATAGGTTTAAACATAACAAAAATATTCGTATTAAAACTAGCATACGAAATGTCAAAAATTTCTCCATAAACTATGGATGGCGAAAAATAACACATCCACAGTCAAATATTTCACAAAATTTTCAATGGAAGTTTTGTATCATAAATCAATTTCAATTAAACTTAAAACCCATTAAAGGATGTTGACATGGATGAAATCAAAGCTATTTGATAGAAATATCTCTCCTTTTTGAAATCATTTAAAAGTCCCATAATTATAAAATAATACATTTACTTTTAAAATATTCTTATAAGCTTGTTAGGGAAGCTTCGACGAAGTTATAATGGCGGAAAATAGCCGCACCCACCGTATAAGTAAAAAAAACATTCTTACCTTAAATTTGTCAAAAAGGTCAAAAAGTACATTGTTTGGAAAACGACGGTAAGATTCCTTTCAAAAACATATAAGGGTATAAATGACTTTAACCCATTTTCCATTTAATAGTAAAAATGTTTTGAAATACATTTTTATGAAACAAGGATGTGGATGATAACGAGGTCCCAGTAGATAATTATGTATAAACAACCTTGGATAATGAAGAGGTTGTGAAGTAAACCCTTACCTTGTACTTTTCCTTGGTTGGGGTAGGTTAACCTCCTTTATAA
The DNA here is from genome assembly GCA_963277665.1 of Viscum album. Taxonomy (NCBI): domain Eukaryota; kingdom Viridiplantae; phylum Streptophyta; class Magnoliopsida; order Santalales; family Viscaceae; genus Viscum; species Viscum album. The sequence continues at coordinate 2,038,537,511 of OY728156.1, forward strand.
TGGTGAAATAATTGTTATTAAATTATACAATAATCATATACATTCATATGATATCATATATGATCTTTTAACATTGCTTTGTTAACAATATCTTAGATTTATCGTTGTTTCGGGTGTTAACTTACTCGTTTTCTTTTATATGTTTTTTTACGTAAGTCGTGTTTTTCATGGATAGGTTGTATATTATTCATATCCAGAATGATATCATGTCCTCAAACATTATTTTTAAATCATAAAATGATAATTATACTTGAATGGATACGACGGAGAATGAATCTCATCGCGTTCGTGGAGACGGTAGTCCGTACGTACGCACGAGTGACAATATCGTTATTTTGATATTAAAATAATATATAATTGGATAGTATATCATATATACAGAATCATTATCATGTTATATTTATTATTTACATGAATTACATATCATTATTATACCCATCTAAATAATAATATATTGAATAACAATTACACCACGACGTGGAGACGGTAAGCCGTACGTACGCACGTATGGTGACATGTCATTCAAATGATGGCTAGAATACTGAATATGGTTGTTCCATATTTATAATAACATCACAGTATATAGAAGATACTGGAGTTATAATTTTAGAATTGAAATAATAAACAAAGAGGGAGTGGAAGAAGAAAGAAACTTGAAAGAGGGTGATGAAAATGTTACCTCTTCTTCGGGTTCTTCCTATTCATTTGATCAAAAAGTCTCCTTAGGATGGCCTTCCGACTAAAGTAAAGCTTCTAGGATGAAGTGAGAGAAGTTGGGAGAGTATTTGGGCAGAGTTTGGCCGAACCAAAAGTCTTGGAAGTGTGAATAAGGTGGTAGAGGTGGGGGCCTTTTATAAGAGGAGAGGAGCGGCTCTATTGGAAAGATTGAAATGTTACATTATTATACAATGCTTTTCGGATTCTAAAGGTCCCAAACTTATGTAATTCGTGTCTAAGGTGATAAGGGTTAGCAATATCCTCATACAATAGGCTTTGGACAAGTGTAAGCCTTGGATTTTGCATTATCTTTTCATTTTATTTAAATCGTTAAATAATGAGGTCATCGCTGCATCATAATCATGTCATAAATAATTTAATTTATTTAATGTATAAAAATTATAAAAAAAATACTATGATGTAGGAAATATTTTTATCTTTCTAATAAATATTTATAGTCAAAATTTTGATCTGTGTAACCCCACTTAAAAACTGTTTTAGTAAAACAACTCATGTTTGTGTCAATTTAATTTTAACATTAAATAAATATATATTAATGTCATTTTCCAACTAATGTGGATCCATGGGGTCCCCAAGTTGACCCATGGGTTGTCTTGGTCGTCCATGACTCATCCAATAGGAGTATGACAAGTTTCAAGCTCATCTCATATTATTAAAACATTATTGTTACCTTAATCTACACTAATTACCTCTAACCGCGATTAAGAACTTAAAAGTTACTATTCACCAAAAAATTATTTTAATCTCATTGAACCACATTTTACTTCATAATGACAACCATGTATGTCGGATTTTTGAAAATCAAATCACAGAAGTGGCAATATTTCATTTTAATGAAAAATCAGTTTTTAACAACCACTTAGTGGTTTCACTATTCATCAAAAATAGGAGTTTTTCAGAATAAGGCCAAAATTTCACCCTAAGCTATAATTGATATTCCGAATTCAAAAATGATGTCTATTTTACAAAATTCCAAACATATAAGTTGTATTAATTAATTTTATAATTAATTCCCGCTGTTACAACAAATAGCGTGTTTTTAAGAAACAATTTATATCAAAAGATTGGCAATTGTTTATGTCCAATTTCAATGTTAAATTAATTCTAATGAACACCATTGGATAAAATGGTAAAAATATATTCTAATTATACTTTAAAACCACTAAATATTATAATTTATCACTATAAATTATTTTGATTAAAAAAGTTGTTTTTAAGTATTTTTCACTATTCATAAAAATTTAGAAGTTCTCGGAAAAATACCAAAAATTCAACATAGGCTAATTTCAATATTCTGAATCCAAAAATGAAGTCCATTTTGATAAATAAAATTTATAAAATTTCAAAAAGTAGGTATTACTATTCACAACGGCTAGTTTAATTAGTTGTGTTGTGTGTTAGAGCTCGAGGTTGCGTACAACACACGCTATTGCATTATTCGAAGGGAAACGTACAGTGGAATCTTGGGGTGTTACAAATAAAGAAGAATGGAATGAAGTGATTTCCATTATGTGAGACCAAAGGAAATAATCATCCTGGGAAATGCTTGAAAGGAATGGGAGTTTGCTATAATTGTGGAGAAAAGGGTCATAAATCTAGTGAATGAAAGGGGAAGAGACAAGTCAATTATGTTCAATGATACAATTTTAGAGAGATATGACACTATGAAAATGAGTTTTCTAAGTGTGAAGGAAACTTGCCTCAAAAAAGGCCACAAGAAAAAGGGAAATCTTATGCAATTACAACCGCAAAAGTTGAATTTTCTAATGATTTGGTGGAAGGTAATTTAATTGTTTTATCAAACTTAGCCAATGAGTTATTTGATTCTGGATAGTTGCATTAATTTATATCTTCCCAATTTTCAAAGTAAATTAGAAATTTTCAATTTGATTTAATAAAGGAGATTTCGGTTAAAAATCCTAGGTGATTTATCATTGCAACAAATATGTGTCAATCTGTCCCCATCAAGACAGATAAATTTTCTTTAGTTAACCGTATAATTATACTAATGATTGAATTTTGTATAATTCTCTATATGAATTGGCTATCAAATTATGATGTGAAGATCTATTGAAACAATAAGGAAGTTAATTTTTTTAATGGTGTACAATCCCTTATCATTAGTGAAGATTACTCACCATCTGATTATTATCTAGATCCACCCTTAGTAGCTTTACTGAATTCAATTCTTGGAGAAGAAGAGAACACAATATCTTTGGTTGTGGAATGAAATATTCCAAGTAATGACACACCTATTGTGAAAAAATACATTGATGTACTTCCAATGGATTTACCTGGACATCCTCAAGATTGAGAAGTTCAGTTATATATTTATTTAGTTCCTCCTAAAAGACCTATATCAAAGACTCCCTATTTAATGGAAACTATGGAAATAGTGTAGCTAAATAATTGACTAGAGGAATTGAGTGAAGAATTATTTATTTGACCCAGTGTTTGTCTGTGGGGAGCCCCAATCCACTTTATTAGGAATAATGATGGATTCATGAGGCTATTCATCGATTATAGAGAAATAAATGATACTAAAATAATGAACCAGTATTTTATTGCATAGAATTATGATTTATTTTATCCACTTCATGGATCCCAATATTTATCAAAGATTGACCTTTCATATGGATATCATTAGTTATGTGTGATTAAGGAAGATATTCTAAATAAAACATTTTTATCCAAGTATGGAAATTGTGAGTTTAGAATAATTCCTTTAGGACTCGCTATTTCACCCTCTTTTTCATTTACCTAATGAATTGAGTTTTGAAGGAATATCATGATGTAATTTTTGTGGTATTTATAAATGATAACCTGGTATGCACAAAAATCTATGAAGACCATGATAATTACAAGAAGATTATTCTGAAAACTCTTAGATGAAATGAATTATATGTGATGTTTAACAAGTGTGAATTTATGATTCAATAATTCTATTTTCTTGTCCATATTGTCTCTAAGGATGGAATCTTAGTTGAATCTATGAAGAGAAAGGCAATCCAAGAATGGCCCACTCCAACAAACTTAACTGAGGTATAAAATTTTATTAGCTTAACAGGTTACTATAAGTATTTCGTTCAGTATTTCACCCGAATGGATAACCCACTAACCTGGCTCACATGTAAAATGGTTATGTTTTTATAGACGAATTAACTTATAGAATGATATGATGAACTAAAAATAATATTTCTCAATGCTCCAATTTTGACTCATCCATATGGAAATGAAGTATTTGTGATATACAGTGATCCATCAATGAATAGGTTGGGTTGAATCTTTATGAAAAATGATAATGTTATTGCTTATTCCTCAAGGTAGTTGAAGACACGTGATCAAAATTATCCTACTCATGACCATTAGTTAGAAGCCGTAATATTTCCTCTGAAAATGTAGAGATATTATCTCTATGGTGGAAAATTTGAGATATATACTGATCATGAGATTTTGGAATACATTTTTAAATAGAAATAACTCAACATGAGGCAAAGGATATGGCTTGAATTAATTAAAGACTTCTATTTTTCAATACACTACCACCCAGAAAAGGAAAATAAGGTGGAAGATGCGTTAAGTAGGAAAGATCATGGACTTGTGACCCAAATGAGGATTGAGAGAGGTCATATATTCCTGGATCTACAAAATATGGATATGGGAATTATTATTGAAGGGGAATCATATTTCTTCTTTCAAGTTATTGTTAAACCATCTTTACTAGAAAAGATAAAAATTTATGGATCTGATGATGAGAATCTATAAAGGAAAATTAAATCTATAAAGGATGGAAATTTGGATGACTTTGTTTATGTGGATGGAGTTATAAAATTTGGGAAGAGGTTATGTGTTACATCAGTACATAAGATAAAAATTTAACTATTAGTCAATGATCATAACTCAAATTTATCAATACACCGTGGTAGCATTTATATGTGTAGAGATCTGAAGGAACATTTTTGGTGGGATAATAGGAAGCAATAAATTTCTGACAATGTGTCAAGGTGTCAAGTTTTTCAACAAGTGAAAGACAATATACAACATCTTGGTGGGGTCATGAAACCTCTACCTATTTCTATATGTAAGTTGGATTATATTACGATGGATTTTCTCACATGACTATCGAGGACACATAGAAGGAATGACGTAGTATGTGTAATTGTTGATCATATCACAAATTCAGCACACTTATTTGCTAAAAGATAGGATTTATGACTTGAGTGCCAGAAAATACATTATATTAATGAAGTTGTAAGACTTCATAGTGCACCTATATAGATTTTGTCCGATTGAGATCCCTGATTTACATCAAAATTCTGGAAAAGTCTCTAGAAGGCTTTGGATAATAATATTCATATGAGTATTCCATATCACCCCAAAACCGATGGAAAGTCTAAAAGGACTATTAAAATACAATAATAAATGTTGAGATTGTTCTCTCCTTCCTTTCAAGGTATGCGGGTTCAATAATTGCCTTTGGTGTAATTTTTCTACAATATTAGTTTCCATTATAGCATTCAAATGGAACCATATGAAGTATTATATAGTAAAAGGTGTATAACTCTAACATGTTGGGAAGAAGTTGGCAAGAGGAAACTTATAGGCCCATAACTTATCAAAGAGGAAACTGTAAAGGTGAAGAAATTTTAGGCCCATAATAAAGCATCCAAAAGTCAGAAAAGGAGTTATGATGACAACCGAAGAAGTTATTTTTAATTTTAAGTAGAAGATCATGTCTTTCTAAACGTATCTTCATGGAAGACTGTCTTAAGGTTTGGTAAGAAAGGGAAATTGAGCCCCAAGTATATCGGACCATTTGAACATATGGAAGGGATCAGAGTTGTGTCTTACTATTTTAGAAATTCCACCAAGTCCCTCAAAATTTTATATTGTTTTCCACATTTCATTATTAATGAAATACATGATAGAATCAACGCATGTACTCACCTATGAAGAATTGGAGATTGAACTTGATTTGTCATTCCTTGTAGAGCCTATTGAGATTCTTGACACCAGGGAGTAGGTATTGAGAAATCAGATAACTCATCTAGTAATTATTCTTTGGAGAAACAATAAAATAGTGGAAGAAATGTGGGAACACGAGGATGTTATGAAGAAGAACCACCCAAATCTTTTTGGGGACCAATATACATGAAAATTTTGGAGGATGAAATTTCTGAAGGAGGGAAGAATATAACACCCAAACATTTTTTGGTACGTTTCTCTTAAATAATTTCTATTCATCAGATAGCCTATATTTCCTAAATCACTATGTCTCTATGAAACAATACTTACTTGTATGAGAAGGTCATAACCTTTCCATTAATCTTAAATTTTCCACATTTGTGTTATGAATTTCCAAAACAGTCATCTACAGTTGTGATTAGAATGTTATTTGAAGTCTGATAAAACAAAATTATTTTTTTATGAATATTAGCATACCCTTATAAATAATAATATCAATAATAATATTACCCTTATTAATAGTAAGTCAAATTATTATTTTATTTTCATAAGTTTATAACATAAATAGATGTTGATTAATTTTTCAAGGGGTTAAAAATGAGATATAAATATAAATTTTTTTTTTATAAATTATGATTTTATTTAAAAATAAAAGTAATAATATATAAAAAATTCAAAAATAGGGTTAATTTTTCAATTATAAATGTCAAAAAATGGTTATGGTGAAATTTTTGGATTTTTTTCAAAATTCTTGATTTCCGATGAATAGTAAAATACCATAAATAATGACAAATGCAAAATACTAGTTTTACAGCATCATAGGTGATGAAAGGATAATGTAAGCCCACTTGGTTTAAACTCAAATGAAATTATTTTGATTTGGGATCACATGAATCAATACTATTAATAGTCTCTAAAAAATTATTAAAATAATGACTAAAATAATGTAGAATCTCTCCTATCCCCCTCTATAAATACCACCCTTGTTCCCCTCTTCCTCTCAAATCACTCAATCATTGAGCCATATCTAAGATCTGCCAAATACAATTGCCAATCCCTCCCCCATGTCCAATACCTATTGGTCTCACCAAAAGGCCAAAAACAAAGTCATTAAGGTTATTGACAATGAGGATTACTGAAGAGGTAAACATCTCCTCCTTTTTCTTTCAACTTCTTTTACAAGTTGCATTCTTTTGTTACTCTCTCCTAACATCCCCTCAAACAAATACTATGATGATTCTAGTACCATACTAGAACTGAAATTTTATTATTCTAAAGGAATATTTCATCATCATCTCTCATTTTCCCTCCACTTATACTAAAAATTAAAATATCATTCGAGATGTGTTAATTTATCCCATTCATGGACGATGGGTTTTCAATTTATATTACTATCATAAATACTGGTCATGATACCTTTTTAATGGTTGAAATAGATCATAATATATTTACTTAATCTTATGAAATGTTCTGGAATACATACACACTCATAATATAAAATAATAATACAAAACAAGTTCCCTGTGCACAAAGCTACCAAGTTAATCGAAGAATTTAAAATTAACATTTATTTAATGGGATATCCTCGTGGTGTATAACCAAAATCATTATAATATACCTCTTTAATGTCACTAATAATATATATTAATAATTTGGGTTGTTTATCCCCATTTCAAATTAACTTCCATTCAGTAAAACAAGTATATTGATAATGAAAAACAAAGAATAAAAGGCTTCCAAAAAAATATAATTGAACCTCTTAAACAAATAAAAAATGAGATGAATGATAATAATAAGGTTATAATAAATAAATTAAATTTATAAAAGGTTCTAAAATTGTTAATTAATTAATCTAAATTTGATTATTCTGCTCATTAAGATCAATCAAGGAACAATTTCAGGCATTAGGTATGGTGTATCTCATCTCAGTTTTATTTTGGTGTGACTTCCATTGTTCACCACTTATTAATTGTGTGTAGTGTATGTTTACTGCCATTTGGTATATAATAACATTATTATATTTATATTCATGGTATTTAGTGATTCACATGATGATTGCTAACTTGATTGATTAGAATGTTGTAAGGGACTTTGTTTCAGTTTCCATTTCATTGTGATTTACTTGGTATTGTGCACATAATAAATCTTATGTGGTTTACCTACCGCCCCTTTGAGATAATTTTTCCTTTCAAATTATAAATATATTATTTATCCATATTTTGGTTTCATGGATATGATTATTGTATTAATATGTATACCCTTTTACATACAATGATTATTTGGAATATTGTTTTAACTATGGAAATATTGATGAATCTGTATCCTCTACTCTACACGGATATTGAGAATCTATATTGTACTTGTATTAAATCTACGTATAAAATATTATTTCAACTTTCTGTTGTGGGAATTTCCCGCTATATCCCCTCGATTCATTGACATGTCTCATGATACAAATCAGTTGGTGAAAAAACCATAGAGTTTGTTTCCAAAAATCAGAAGGGTTTTTTCCCACAGATATAAACTGTTTGGATGCTATTGTTGTATAATGTGCCAGATACATGAATTAAAATTTATAAGGATATATGTTTATTAATTTTCATTTATTACTGTCCATGAGGTTTTCACTATGAGAAAATCAATGGATGGAGTTTCATTGAAAGTTTATTAATGGTGTGTATTTTTCATTTATTCGCCATGCTATATTGACTATGCCAATTTGATTATGATTTAGTTATTTCCGATTCATGCTTCCACTATTTTTTTCCCTTACTATGAATTTGAGCTCACCCATTTCATTTGTTACCTTAAATAGGTTATGAGGAGGAGACCATTTATTGAATTCTCATGGATGTAGTTTATTAGTTTTTTTATGCATTGTATTTTGTTACCTTTCCCAATGTAATATAAGTTACATGTATGTATCTGGTTTCTTAAAGACTACTAAATTGATCGATCCTTCATGATTTAATTCCTTATAATCATTCAAATATAATAAGTAATGCACCAGCTATGGTCTTTTGGGTTCGTGTCATTACATGACTAATATATATAAGTATATTTATATTATCAATATAATATTAATGATATTATTATCATTATTGAAAAATAAATAATACTCACCCTCTTACCATAATGATCATAGAAAACTAAATATGTTACTCATGCGTATGTACAACTTATCATCACTATGATTGAAACCTAGATCATTTTTTATATCCATAAGTTATGGATGGATTTAAAAGTAGAATTTATGTATAAAAGTTATAATTATTTCATTAATATTATTCTTCATAAGTTAAACTAATGAGCCCTTTTAATGTTGACAACATGCCAAATCCTTTATCCACTCAAGAACCAAATATTGTCAAAACATCCAACATGAACTTAAATAATTAAGAAATTATTAAGACGTGATAACATAGTAATAAGTGATATAAAATGAATTATAAACAAGAAGTGGTTCCCAAAACAGAAAATAAATAACATAATTTTGTTATTTGGGATGAAAAAGGACATGTCTGATGAATGAGACTCAATGTAAGAGACTATTTAACTAAAATATAATATTTAATGTTTTGAAGATTTATTATTCTAAATATTTCCCTTTCATGTACATATTTTCAAAATGGTTTTTATAAATATATTTATATATACGTGAATGTTTTAAAATGGTAATTTCTGAGTTTTTCTCAATTGTTTCAAAGTGGTATGGGAGATGTTTAATTAAACATAACTTTTAAAATGTTTAAAATGGGTTTTCAAGATGGATTGGTAATTTTAATAACATGAAATGTTTTCTTATTGGGGGAAATTAAATTCTATGATCGAATTGTGGAAAATTTAATGATTTTATGTGTTGTGATTATATAATTGTATTTGGACATTTTATGGGTGGTTCTGTGATAAACCAAGGATGGGTGGTTTTGTGATAATCCACCGATGGGTGGTTTTGTGATAAAACAAGGATAGGTGGTCACATTATAACCTAAAATTGATTACATATGTAATTCGGACGTATAGCTATTCAATTTATAATATTAACTTGTTTATAAGTATAATGTATGGCTACTTCATGTTTAAGAGTTGCATGTATAGAAGTTTAACACATAGTTATTCTATTAGGGTATTTTCCCAAGTCACATACTTACCTTTTATATTCTTCATTATGTTTTTTCATGAAAATAATTTTATTTTCAAAATGTAATATAATGATCTCTTTTAGATTATGATCTCTTTTTTAGGGTAAAAATGTATGTTTTAAGGAAATGATTTATAGGTTTTCACTAGGCTAATTGTTTATTTTCCTTTTAGTCCCTTACTGAGAATTTTTTCATTCCAAGTTTTAAATTTTTTTCAAATGGTTTATGGAAGAGTTGGTTCCCATATTAGATCATGGGAAAATTATGATGATATATTAGTATATAAAATAAAGTTTTTCTTTAAACATTTTAGTTTTATAGAAAAAAATGGACTCATAGTATAATTTTCTATGGGTAATGTACGGTTTTACTACGTATGATTTTTTCCTAATTCTCTAAAACTCTAAAAGTAAAATTTCTAGTGGAATGTAAAGTGATTTATTGATTTAATATTACTAGAATATGTAAATATTATTGTTAAGTCCTTATATTTGGAATCAGAGTAGGGTTTAAACAATTTTAAAGATTGTGATGATTTGATAAGTATTTGGGATATCATCATGGGTTTATAATTTTAATGTTGATACTATGTTCAATGTCCTAGAAATCATTTATTAGGATTTATGTAATGAAATGTTATGATGACTAATAGTATTTTTCGAGACATTTATTTTTGAGGTAATCATGGGTTACGACATTTTGGTGTCAAAAATGAAAGGTATGAGATAACCTTTGAGGTTAACTCGTGTTATGGTATTTTGTAAGAATTTTATTATATTTATTTGGCATGTTATAATAATTATCTAGTTTTATAAAAATGAAACCACCATGATTGGTGAAAACTCATCATATCCAGTAAGTTCGTAGACAATCGAACCCACAATCGAAGCGCGACAAGGGGGAATCACCTACAATTGTCCCACTTGAATTTCCTGTTAGTATAACTTTATAATTTTTGTTAAATTACTTTATGGATGGAGAATAAGATTATTTTTTGAATATATCTTTTATCAATATGATAAAAATGGGTTTGGAAAAAGATTTTGTGATTAATTGATTAATGTTATTTCGAAAGACATTCAATATTTTGGGAAACCAATACGATCAAGGTAAATTGAATGTTATAGTATTTTATTGCATTATAATTTTTAAGAATCTATGATTTTATTGTGGAATAATGGTGATTTATGTAATTCATAGAAATAATTATTATATCTCGGAGATTATTTGATTTAGAAATTACATTAATTGTTTGAGACATTAATATTGATTGATGTTATTTAGAGATAAATATTAATATTTATATTGGAATAGATTATTATAAAATACATATGAATTTGGGTTATCTATCATATATTGTATTATTTTTAGTAATTTTGAGGATGGTTATTTTTTTAATGGTCTATGTGGAACTTTGGGCATTACTATTTGACTTTGGAGATTGAAGTAGTTTTTCATCATAAAAGCGTTTTTATTTTTCAGGAATTGTACTATAACATGATAACCATTTTTTTGGTAAATTTTTAATTATAATATAAGTAGGTATTTAATCATTGGTGGACTATGTGATTATTTACTAGTTTATTCTAGTTCTTTAAGGGTGAAAATTTCATCTTGAATACTCATCTTAGGAGAAAAGGATGGTTTTGTGGTGGAAATTGACTGAAGGATGAAACTCAACAATTTAATGAAGTATGTTATTCATTTTTATTAATCTAGGTATTAAAACAATTCTTCAACTCTATCAAAAAATTCTTGAAACAAAAATGTTATCCATGTATATTTTTGAATGGACTTTTGGCCAAACACATATTTATGGTTTTGTAATGGTTAACATTCCCAGGATCACATTCTATATTACTCTCTATTTGACATTGAGAGTTATATTTCTATTCCATATCAATGTTTTTCTACATGTAACCATAGTATGTGTTATCTAAGGTGACCTTCATACTTCCCATTATTCTTTTTAAAGTGGAAGTTTTATTGTCCCTCGTTCTGATGTGGGATTTCAATAAAAGTATTTTTAAAAGTAAAAACCCCTAGTTTTTTTATCAAAATATAAAATTTCAAGCTTAAAATTTATTAAAGGGGATATAATTTGACATACTGAGTTTTTAAAATGGAAATATAATGTTCGATATCATATATGTTGTGCCATATAATGTTTAAACGAACCATTATATATTATTTTGTCACTGCTAAAACCTAGATGTGAGAATGAGTTGAATGAATAGTATTAATTCAATTATAAAAATATGGTTTATACATGTACATAAAATAGATTATTTGTTGAAAAATTAATTATAAATTAATGTACACCCCTTCGTAAAATAAAATGAAATGTTTTTTTTGAAGACGTAATCAAATATGCACAATTGGGTTTTATACAAAAAAAATTAATAAATAAATCATGTTGGATTATAATAAAGAACTATATATATAAAATTTAATTTAATATATAAAATTCATCTTATATGTTTTATAGAAATAATATTGGAACAAATCCAATTTTATGAATAATAAAATATTTTCCAAAAAAGAAACTTTCTTGTCTTTTGATGGTGCACTTATTTTTAATCTATTTTTTGAAACTTTCATAAGTTATATTAGAAAAATAATTTTATTTTTTGAAATAGTTGTATTTAAATTTACCTTGGTTTATGTTTTGGTACATTTTTGATAAGTTTCATGTTTTGACGAATAGTGAAAAATAATTCATTTTAATTGAAAACAACTTTTTCATCAAATTTATTTATAGTGTTAAATTATAATTTTGAATGGTTTTAAAGAAAAATTAGATCAATTTTTATTATTTAATAATATTTAGTTCATTGGAATAATTTTCATTTTAAAATTTGATATAAAATATTTGCAAGATTTTGAACGTCTTTACATTAAAAACAAGTTTTCTCATTGTGTCAATGGGATTAATTTTTAATTAATTTCCATATATTATATTGTTATAATTATGAAAAAATGGATTACATATTTAAATCATAAGTTCAAATTTAAGTAAATATTTTCCTTATAATTTTTTACATTATTATTAGTAACTTTTGTAATTATTTTATTAGAATGGTCAAAGAACAATTGATTAAATAGAGGTAAAAATATTATGAATATTATAAAATTAACATAACACTTTTACTAATTTTATTATATGATTATTTTTTATCACTAATAATTAAAGGACCAATTATGATACTATTTATTTCCTTTTTTATGTGAATATAACCTTAATAAAATTAAATTAAATGGAATGTCAATTTTGTGATAGTTTTTTCTAACAATTAGAATATTCTTAATATGGGGTTTTATAAATTATATGTTAGAATATAAATATTTATTTCAAATCTAAAATATGTATCTATATAATGTAACTTTATTTATAATTTTTAGTGATAATATAAATACCTTAAATTGTGACAAAATAATGATGTAGTAACTTTTTAATTAATGGAAAAAAGAAATAAATGATATTAAAAATACTATAAGAAGTATAATTTTATATAATTAATGACATATGTAAATTTTATGGATTACAGTTACATTTTATGTATGATTTAATAGGGTTTTTTTAGGATATATATTTATTGTGAAATTTATAAAAATAAAACAATGAATAGTGTCAAAATTGACATTATTGATATTTTAACATAATAATATTTATGAAATGATTTAAAATTAAAAAAAACTAAAATTTAGAACAAAAATAGTAAAATTCCAATAATTTCATCAATTAATAACGTATTGGTCGTTTTTCATTTTATAGTTATTATATTAACAATCAAAGTGTAAATTTCAAAATATCACGGTAAGAATTTAAAAGGTTAAATAAGGGTTAAAATAAAAAGATAAGAATTAAAAATTGTAATAACCTATCTAGTTTTCATTGTGTAAAGTATATTCAACCAAAAATAAACATATCTTAGAAACAAATCAGTTTATATCCATTTAGAGAAAAGGCTTAATTTATATTAATTAAATATTTTGAAGAATTCCAAGAGTGCCCCACTTATCTCTTGTAAAAGAGAACATGTTCTTCTATTTTCCTCAAACTTAAAAGATAATTATTTTTCAATATCTTCCCCAAAACATTCAAATAATATCTCCCAACATTCTATTGGAATTATTTTAGTGATAACACCCTCCTTTGAGGTTTTAATGATTAAACTAAAGGAGATCATCAAAAGAAGATGTATCAATTTTAATTAAGTGTTTTCATTTTATTTCTTGTTACAATTCATTGTAATCAGTCAAATGTGATGAAATTTATTATTATTTATATTAAATATAATGATATTTTTTATGTTATTATCGTCACCTTAATCCATCTATGATTTTCCTCAAAGTGGGGTAGAATTATTCATTCCTGTGTATAGAGGACTACCACCTCACAAACCGATATAATTCATTTTCCATAAAAATCCCTGAATAATAGTTATAATGATGGAATAAATTTTATTTATGGTATTAATGACATATTTATCATTATTCAAGAATAATATATCATTTATGTTCTTAAATTTTCTGGAACGTAAAAATGGTAACGCCGTTCATGCGTACGTGTGAACTATCACCTCAAGGAAGTGATGTGAATCATTTTTCATCACCACACCTCATGAATTATATATATAATTATATTTAAATTTTTAGTATAACAGTAATTATATTATTATAATCATATAAATATTAATAATAATCACCTTCTTCCGTAATGACATATTAGATATGAAAATGTTACTCATCCTTACGCACAACTTACCATCTCTATGAATGTAACATAGTTAATTTTTCATATCCATATGTTATGGATTGATTTAAAATTATAATTGATGTATAAAAGGTATTATTTATTTATTAATATTATTATAGAGATTATAGACTAATGGCCACTTTGACTATTGACATTATACCAAAGTCATTTTTCATTGAAACACCAAATATTGTAAAAACATGCAACATGATATTAAATAATTATTTATTTATTATAACACGATTACATGGTAATTAATGATATAAAACGAATAATAAAATGAAAATATTCTCATGAATGTAAATGGATAAAATAGGTCTATTATTCTTGACTAAAAATGGCATACGTTACGAATCAGACTCAAGGTAAGGGGATCTTTAACTAAAACATCATTTTAAATTTTTTAAATATTTATTAATAGAAATGGTTCTCTCTCATGTAAACATTTTAAAAATGGTTTTTATAAAAGTATTTGTATAGAAATTAATATTTTAATATGTTAATTTATTATTTTCTTTTAAATTTCTCAAAATGTTATGTGATAGTTTGATTTCAAAAAATCTTTTTAAATGTTTAAAATAGGTTTTGAAAATGGATTGGTTGTTTCAATAAGTTGAAATGTTTCTTGTGGGTGAAAATAATATTTTATTATTTAAATGTTAAAAATTGAATGATTTTATGTGTTATAATTATATAATGGTACTTGGAAATTTTATGGGTGATTATGTAATAATCCCGTGATGGGTGGTCACATTATAACCTCTAATGCATTGGGTGTAAAAGTCAGTCATATGGTCATGCCATTCGTAAGAGTGACATGTATTGAAGTCTTCCATATGACTAATCCATTTGAAAGAGTGACATGTGTGAATGTTTACCACATGGTTAATACATTTTACTATTTTCCAAAGTTACCTACTTATCTTTTATATGATTTTAGTTGGGTTTTCATGAAAGTATATTGTTTTTTAAAATGCAAAATAATTATGTTTTTGAAATGATGGTCTCTTTATCAGGGTAAAAAGATATGTTTTAAGGAATTTTTTATGGTTTTTCAATAGAATAATGTTTTATTCCCTTCATAGTCCCTTACCGGACTTTTCTTTCTCATCCCATGTTATAAAACTTTTTCATTTGGTTTATTGAATATTTGGTTCAAGTTTGAGATCAGGGGAAAATTTTAAATATATATTAGCATAACGAATAATGCTTTATTTTATAGATTCTTAGTCTATAGAAAAAATGGATACTAATTATATTTATCCATGTGTAATGGCTTTAATATGAAATAGTTTTTACTAATTATCTAAAACTCTAAACATAAAAGATCTTTGGGAAAATAATATTATTAATAGTTTTAAAATATCTAGAATATGTAATATTTAAGGGCAAGACCTTACATCATGCATCTAGAAGATAATGTGATATATAAATTATTATAATATAGAAATAATTTCATTATAAAATAAAGATATAATTTATCATAAGTCCAAGGTTTTTATTATGTGTCTATAGTCTATATACAAAATGAATTAGTTATGTCCATACATTTTAATAAAATAAACCAAATGATTATATTATTTACTTTATACACTTTATATACAGAAAAACACATGCACACACATTATATATTTATTATACATAGAAAATATATATATACATATTATTTTATGGAACAAAAACACATAGATAAACACATATATCAAAAATTATAATTTGATTCGGTCCATATCGTTGTAATTTTAATTGACCTTTTTGATCTCTTAATTTCATTATAATATCATCAGATTGTGAATATTCTTTTCACCTTCCTTTTTGTATCATTTGAACTTATTTCTCCTTCATCCCCATCTTAAGCCTCACTTTGTGAATTTTAATTTTGAGATCTACCCATGGATCTACATAGTTGTACCAAGCCTCTAAACCACCACTACTAAAAATATAAAATTTTGATGTTTCCAAGTGATCACTATATATAAATAGATTTTTTCAATTAATTAAATCTAATATATTTTTATTTAAAGGCTATTATGATAACCAATATAGAATCCGTATTGTTTTCTAGTCTATAAAGGGAATATTATTATGATGTTTCTACTTTTCAATAAACTTTTATGACATAATAGTGATCATCATTTCACAGTAACTATATTTCTTGTTTTAATATTAGTATTTCATATAACTCTTTAGGAAATAAATAGTACCATGACCATATATTATATATGAATAAATATTTATATATCTTGAAAATATTCAAATTTCATATAATAATTAAACTATTATTAAAATAACTAAAGTACAATAAGTTATTAATCTTCATACAACTTTTCTCTCATTTTTTAAAATATAATTACATTTAAAAGAGATTTTTATCCAAAAAAATATTGAAAATTATACTCGATAATGCATTATGAAATTTAAAATGTGTTATATTTATAAAAATTAATTTTGAAGAAATTTTGGTTGGCTACCAATCAAATTGACATGTGACTGTTAATTCAAGAACATTGTCGTATTTCTTCATAAAATTAAGAGCTTGGTTCGCCTGTTTTGATGTTTTGACACATGTTATTAACATAAGAAATATTTTTAACTCTAATTTCATGATAGTTTTTCTATATGATATCCTACAATAGTTTCTTGTTTGTATAACACCTCAAGATCATAATATATGATTACATTTACATAATTTAATTTTCTTATCATAATTCTCTACATGAAACATAGAATTTAAATTAATCTAACATACATTTAGATAAAAATAAATATTTACATATGACCATTAAAACCTACCCATTGAATTAAAAAGAATTAACATGTGGAACCTTTTTAAAATATATATATATAAAAAATTGAGGAAACATTTAATATGTCTTAAAATCTACTAGTTTTCCTAAAATGACTAATAAGATCATTTATTGTTTTTAAATGTATTTTTCTAAATATTTCATTTTAATTTTATGTGGATTTATATTTAAAGAATTTTGTGACTAATTATTATAAATTATGTTTCATATTAGTTATTTTTAACAAAAAATTTGTTGTTAAATGAAATGAATTAATAATAATTATAGTTAATATTTGAAAATGACATTTTCCAACAACAATGTGTTTTCATTATATTTTTAATTTTTTTTAGAAAATAGAATATATACATTTTATAATTTATATTTGAAATTTTAGACATCATTTGTGGATTTAAACCAACAATATTTCATTATGATGAAAATTTTGGGGTTTTTAAAAATATATTTACTTTTAGTTGAAAAATAAGGTTTTTTTGAAACGTATAATTTTTATGATTTTGTCATTGTGTTAGTATATCTTATAAGATTTAAAAAAAAATTAATAAAAAAATTTTATGTAATAACATTATTCATTTTTATCTATTCTTTGAGATTAAAAATCCTATTTCCTTCATTAATATAACTAAATTAAAATATTAGTTTAATAGAAAATTATTTTTTGTCTATTCTTTAAATCAAGTACTTTAAAGGGGAGATCGCTTTTTGATTTACATGAATTTCAGATAACATTTTATTTTTTAATAATAATAATAATTTAATTTTAATTTACAATTTTAATCACTATGTATTACACATAAATTTAATGCTTAAAATTACATTTTATTCAAAAAACTATTTTCACACATTATTTTTTTATAATATAAAAAAAACATTTCTAAATACATAAAATTTAATTCAATAAAATTATTTAAAAATTTGAAATCATAAAGTTAAAATTTTGTAAATGTTTCAGTATTAATTTTTTTCTTTAAAATTAATTACTAAGAAAAAACATTAACTATAAAAGTAAAAGTTAATTTGGGAAAATAGATTAAAGTAAAAAAGCCTCAAAACACTCATGGTTTTATCCAAAATGAGTGGTTTATTTGAGTTTCAACCCAAAATCACATTACAATCCTCTTTTTTCCTTTTTATATCCACTAATCTTAGAATACTAAAATCAAATTATTGAAAATTTTAAATGTACTTCAACAAGTGTCCTTTTCACTTATTGAATCGGTACAATTCCTCCACTTAATGACTCCCCATCCCTTAAAATTTATCATCAAATATATTCCAAAATGATCCCCTTATAATCATATCCAACATTAAAAATATTTTACAAATCATTATTTATCACAAGTCTTTCATTTCTAAGGAGAATTCCAATTAAAATTCAAGTCTTCGGTGTGAGTATTACCAACTACCTTGATTTTCTTCTATATTATATTCATTAAAAATTATTTGAGACACACTATTATAATTATATTAGTATCATTTATATACTTTAATATTACTTTATTAAGTTTACTACAATTATCTTTTCAACTATCCCTTATGTTAAGAAAAAGAAATCAGTGTTTGTGTGTATGTGAAGATTGCCTCCTCCATGATGCGATTTTGATAGTTTTTCATAAAATAATATAAAGGATGGATTTGATGATGATATATAATTTATATATCACAAATATAGTTATAAAATTTTAATTTTTCATATACATTCATTCTGTCCATTCATTTAAAAATTATATCGTTAATTGTTCATATGATAGACTACCGCCTCCACGAACAACGAATTTCAATTTTTAACACCACACATCATTGATTGTTATTATAATAGATAAAAGTATTATATATTATTTTTATAAAATTTTTAATCTTATTTATATATATCATGTTATCATTATCTAAATAAATTTCTTTAGTTATTAAAGCATTATAACATGTGACCATAAAAGTTGATTTAACCACCCATGTAAATGATGTTATAAAAATTATGTCATAAATGATAATGGGATGTTATATATTTATAATATCATATAATAATGTTTTACATAATTTGTTTTAATGATTTCAAAAATATTTTTTTAATATTTAAAATATTTATTAACATATCACAATTTGATTTTTAAAACATCAAAAAAAAGTTCACCACTATTTCTATTTTCAAAATCCATATTCATGTCTTTTATCAAATAAAAATGAGACCTAATAAATTATTTAAAAAATTAATTATTCTATATAGAATTATCTGGAAATTATGATCTCGAAACCCCTTAGGGAAAATAAATCTTGTGTCCATGAACTTATACGAAACAAGAAACTGAATGTTATAACAACCGATAATGAAAATAAATTATAATCTATTAATATATTTGTAATATATTATTATAAAATAAATATAAAATGGTAGTATGTTCATATTAAGGTATATTTCTTTCATTATATATGAGTTTATATAATGATCGAGTGATTGGGAATATAACATAAGGGTTTTTCATATCAAAGTTCTCTCTTTTAGTCATATTTTGTATTTTTCACCTCACTTAATGTATGCGGTTTATATAAATCCTTTTTGAGATATCATATCCTCAATTATATTTTAAACATTCTATTTTACGTTTAATTAAAATCCTTATCATTCAAGTGGATTTTATTAAATTTTTTATCATGCCATAGGGGTTTTCTTGGCCTTCATTCAAATTATTTGATAAATTTTACATGATGCGAACCATGTTCTTTCTGTATGGTATTAAAAAGATTTAACACCCCTTAAATATTATATGAAATATAATATTATAATTATTTGTATAAACTAATCAAAATCATTTTCTTCTCATCGAATAATTTTTTACCCAACTCTTACATTGGTCATAAGTGTATATTGTAACTCAATTTTTGTTCATTGAGTTATGATGGTACACTTGAACTTATTTTATCTATGATTTTTGAATTATTAAATTTTATTTTATTAAGTTTTATTCAATTATTTTATAAATTTACTCCAAATAAATCAATGTTTAGATGTCTCGTGACTCATGGATTGTGATGACAACTCTTGTCTCCTTTTGTTGAGTAATATTGTTTCATCATGAACTTCTTTCTTCCATGAATAGTTTTTACCATGATAAAATTTTATTATATTTTATTTTATAATCCTATTTTATAAAATGATGTTTTAGTAAAAATTATTTTCTTACTCTTTTTATAATTTGAGTTTTTATCAAAGGTATTATGAATATCACACAAAAAAAATTTCCTTTCACTTTCATATGTTCGGTAGTTCTCTCATAATTTATCTAAGATGAACATTATATTCTTTTAAGGAACCATTATTGGAGCTTATTTTTAAAACTAATTGTTATCAAAATAATTTTCACAAACTTTTTAGAGGATACTTTTGAAAGTGATATATAAATTTTATTCGACATCAATGTTAAATTTTTTTTTCTAAAATCTCTTTTAACTTTTCACTTCCATTTACCTTGACATTCTCAAAAGGATTTACAATAATTGGTTTTATGATTCATGATTTATATTCTCATTTATATAATTTATTATTTGGTGTGTTGAACTCATACTATCAATCAATTATATTTGTGATCCCCTTTTTGTGATATCTTTTGAAAAATTATTTCCTCAAGGATTTTTTTCATCTATATTAAAATCCTTATAAGTTTCCTTTATTACTCAAGAGATATGTTATTTTAAAACCATTCACCTTAATTCTATATCTGGATTATGAGCATCTAATTATACAATTTACTTATCCATATACTCATTTCATTATATTGTGTGAATATAATGAGCTCCTTCCTTGTGGGATAGAAAATTATTGAGAGACCAAACTTCCACATTTAGTGGTAAGGTCAAGTTCAGAATCAAAATTTTTGATTGAATGTTGGGAGTTTGAAAATATTCATAGGATGTTTTTATATTTTGTGTGAGGATCAGAGTGGTCTTGGAGGATCATTTGGAGAGTATGAGTGGATTGTGTAGCCAGAGCTATAGAAAATCTATCATCTTTATGATGTGTCTTTGTTGAGTAGAATTTATTATTTTACCCCTTAGGATTTTATAATGGTAATCCCCTCTTATCCTCCTTGGTTTTTCGCACAATTGGGGGGGGGGGGGTTTCCCTTGACTTACCATTGAATTGGGTGTGTTTTGATATACTTTTTTGGGCTTATACAAGGTAAGATCGTCTCTTTCCTTCCCATGGATTACCTAATTCATTTATGGATAATTTTTGTTCAACCATTGGGTTTCATAATGTGATGATTTCAATTAATCATGGTGCAATAACTCCACCGCAACGGTGTTTCATGTGCGGTTTGTAGAGGAAGTCCTGAGAGGTTAAAATTAAACAATCACTCAACGTTCATAATAAGGTATATTTCACAAAGAGTTTATAAAGAGTATTCAATGAATTTGAGTTAAATTGGACATAATTCATATTTATAAATTTAGGAATTTATATGGCCAAGATTCAGGGGTGCGCTAAGAGTGAAAAAACAAGGTTTTTGGTTCCATTTTAATAGACTATCTAATGATTTTTGTATCGATTATGGCAATTTTAAATATTATCTTAAATTAATTAACAGATCAATTTGTTGATTTTTATTGTTTAGAAAGGTGATGGTGCCTAGATTAAGGTCTGTATGGACCTTATTTGGGATTGGTGGACCACCATGTTAGTTTCTAGGAATTAGGACTATTTTTTAGTTCATTAATTAATTATAAATCATTATCAAAAAAAATTATTACACTCAATGATAGGTTGGTCCTTGGGAGGGGACGAAATTCTTTAACAAGAATATGTAGTGATAACCATGATATTTAATTTAAGTGAATATATGTCATTAAAGGTAAGGGATGGAACTTATTTTGATTCTCTTCGTCATTTAGTGATTACAAATTTGTGTTCATCATTAATGAAACTACCTAAATAATTCATTTGTTGTGTTTATTGAATAGTTATTTTTCTAGTGGTATCAAAGTAGAAGGTTGATCCTCAAGAATGTGAAAAACCTCTAAAGGATTGGGCTGGGGATAAGGGAGTTGTGTAGATTCTTATGCACGAGACTAATTCTAAAGGGACTAAAGTTATGATGACGAGTGGTGATATTAAAGAAGGGATAGGTTCTTTGTTTACTATTTATGTATGTTCTAAACTTATACATAATGTGACCTCCCTTGGGGCATAGTGATGGGTTAGGGTATTTGATGATAACATCCCCAAAACCTATGGTGATGGGTTGGTGTAATTGATCATGCCAACCCAACACCTTTAGGGATAGTCTAGTGTGTTTGACTATGGAATCCCTAGAGTATATAGGGATATGTTCATGTAAATAATGGTGGCCTCACTAGAACCTACGAGGAATGTTTAGTGTATTGATGGCCACCCTAGACCATGCAGGGATGGGTCAGGGTTACTTGATTAACCACCTTGAGTATGTAAATATTGGTTTGGGTACCCGCTGAGGTCATGGCCGATGTGAGAGCAGTAGGAAATAGGATTCATGGGTTACTGAGTTCCTAGAAAATGTCCTTTATGACATGGAGTTGATGTGTGTAGTGCATTGGATGTGGTTTGAGGTGGATCCTTATAATGTGCTGAAGTAGGTATTCATGTGTGTTATTTTTTGAGGTATGTGTGTTTTATAGACAATATCACTCTATATATAATTATTTCATTAACGGACACTTTATCCCACGAAAAATTAATTTTTATGGGGAACTCAAGATACCTATTGGGTTGTAGCGATCATTCATTATTCTCGTACACAGCATGGGTTTTGGTGTACATTGGTAGACCATCATGTTTTATTTTTGGATATAAGTACCTCATAGGGTATGGATAATGGTACGTGTTCATGGTTCATGATGGCTATGGGTACAACTGGATATTTTTGAGTTGGTCCTGCGACCCCTTTCTTTATTTTTGGTTAGCGTTCGGCATGTGCATTGAAAATTTTCACCGTTTATATATTTCAATCAATATATATTTTACTACGTTGTTTTGTTTTTATGTGTTGTATAATTGGGTTTTTTATTTTATATTTTGGATTGTGGTGGATTGTGGGGGTCTTAGTTTTTCAAAAAGTTTGGTTGGATGCCCTCTACATAAATGGGTCCTAATAAATTTTCAATAGAATTGGGCATGAACCCCAAGACTTGTTTTAGAAGGCATAGGTTCCCCTTGACTATGTTAGGCCCTCGACCCTAATTGATAACGTTTGATATATGGAGAGGCGTGTCTGAGTTCATGTGATAACCACCTCTTGGGTACTGTTAAAAACAACCCAAAATGAGGAATTACAAAAAGGAATTAGAGAATGATTATGATGGATATAATAGTTATAAGTGGGGATAATATGTCAAGACATGAGAAGTATGTTAGATTTTTGAGATTTTTAATAGAATTATATTTATGTATTATCTTTTATCTATTCTACCCAACCCCTATAATGTACAAAGAATATTCTATGTCTCATTGTAAATGAAGTACATGCTTAATCCAACAGACAAAATCACCACCATATAAATTAATATTGAGTTTGGATTATCCTATATTGATGTGACTATCTATAATATTGATAATAGAGATAAATTGTTGATAATTGAATTATTAGAGTGATGAATGTAATTTATAAGAATCATAAGTTGCAGAAAGTGAAATGTGATTCAAAAGAATCTATGATGATGAATTAACTACAATTCTTCGTGCATTGATGTGTAAGAAAAATTTTGAGGATGAAATTATTTAATGTTTAAAGGATGTAAGACTTGGAATTTTAATACATATATTTCATTACAACATATGTTCTTTTATTTCATCAAATTAGAAAAACATGAATTCAAAGGTAAATTTATGAGTATTATTTTATAACGTTACATATAAAGTATAAATACACTCAATAAAATTAAAAATATCCCAATGGAACAATAAAAACAAGAAAATAAAAAACTAAAAGTTGAATTTTTTGTGAATTGTGATCCCCTTGAACTATCACATACTTGAACAACACATTAAATAGAATATAAAAATATAAGAAATAAGTTTTAAATTATATAAATTAAATATAAATAACCTTCAGAATAATTTCGTGAATGAAAAATTATGTAAATAATTGGTATTTAGAGGATGTGTAAAATAAAATAAATCATGAAATAATAACATGACCATTAGAATTGTAAAAATGAAAATTAGAGAAAATGATGAATTAACCTTATAAATAATATTTACCATTAATTAAATAAGTAGATATATGTTTCTAAATACCATTAATGAGTAACATAACCTATTTTACATAATGTTTGTTAAATTATAAATTTTTAGTAATTCATGTTTTAAATTATTCGATAAATTAATAATATTTATATTGGTATTAAATAAAAAAATCAAATTTTTTAATTTATTATATAAAAATGGTTGTCATTTTTGTATTCATCTAGTTTAAATACGGTATGGTTGACATATTTTTATTTTATAAATATTAAAATATAGAGCTTAATAGAGAAATATAAAAAATATGGTATTTTTGTTTATAAGAGAAATACATTATTAATTACATAATAGATAATGTAAGAAACCATTATCTCTACATCACTTGAATAAATTGCTATACTTAGTCATAAGATTCAATATATGTTATAGTATAGGGAACGAATAATAAAACAATAAATATTATATTATAAAAATCCTTCTTCATCCTCTTATAATTTCCACCTCTCACCACCACACTTGTCCTCACAAATAAAGAATATTACATTGAATTTTTAATTAAATTCTGTCATTTAACACTTATACTCATATTCTAAGGGATCAGATCATTCCCATGGACAATAATTTCAAGACTGGTTTCAATATCAAAGTAGGTATTCTATAGAAATAGGTAAATTATCCCAACCCAAGCCTTTTTGGGTTTTATTCTTCTTATAACTCATCAAAATCACTTTTATCCATAAATATATAATTAATTTGGTATGATAAGAATAATGTAATTGTATTAGGTTAATGGAATATTCATTATCTTTCACCTTATCATTTATCCTAAAATAAAACCTTTTCTACATTATGGTCTATTACTCACCTCTATGTATGAAGAATTTAATTTTTTATTACTACATCAATGGTTGGTTTTAATATGTTATTAATGTACAATTATTATAAAATTTACAAAAAAAATAATGATATATATTATATAATATTAATTTTAAATCCATAAATTAAACATAACATTTGTTTTTTTTAACATATATCCGTTCAAGGAGGATATAACCAAATATATGATAATGTTTTCAGACCACAATAATCTCCTTTATCTGGGGTATACATACCATTAATTTATGTTTTTTTAAATGAATTAGTGATGATTATAATAAATTATTTTATGTTTAAATATAAATATAATAATTATCTTATAATATGTTTCATTTTTTCTAAAGGAAAATCATCATAATATTACATAAAACAAATTTAGTACATCAAATCCGATAAAATCACCAAACAAAACATAAAATTATATGATAACATTTATAATCAATGAACCATGATTATAATGAAACTATTTTTTTATTTTAAACTATTTGAACTTATCTATATATATTAACTCAACATCAATACACTTATCAAAATTTTGGAAGACAGAGACCACTAATTGTCACCATTATACCAAAGATATGTTGGAACTATATATTAGCCAATCCCAAATGAACAACAAGGAAAAAAATAATATAATAAATGAATGAAATATGATAATAAATTGGTTATATTATATAAAATAATTATTATCATTCTTCTTTATATAGATAATATATAAAATTCAACCATTAAAGTGTTTCGAAGGGTGTCTAAATGACTCATGACATATAAATACCAAGGTTTTCTTGATCCTTTCAGTTGTATTTGTTGGTTTATTGGGGTGTCAAGATGGAGTTTGGAGGTGATAAGTAGAGGCTAGGTGGAGTATGGGATGTTTTTTTATCTGAGAGAATGTATCAATCAAACTCTATATGATCTATGATGTTGTTGGTTTCTTAGATAATGTGTGAGTTTTTTTTAGTCTGATATGATATATCTTGAGGGGTATTCTCATTATTTGAGTATTAAATTATGCCATTGTTATTGAGTTATCAGAATTTTGTGTTGTGTTATTTTGGAGTGGGAGGACGGTTTTGGAACAATGTATATGTTTTTACAAAAAGGGTCTTGAGGGATTCTTAGTTTAATCATTCAAAAGGATGTTAAGAAATTATGGGTTTTAGTTGTGGTTTAGAGATCCTTTATTAATAATTACATAGATGACCACTTATTTTTAATTAGATTTGTTCCCCTTAATTTAATCTCATGTGAGGGATTTTGTGATTTGATACTACCACATACATTTTCTATACATGGGTGATTGATT
Organism: Viscum album; assembly: GCA_963277665.1. Lineage (NCBI taxonomy): Eukaryota > Viridiplantae > Streptophyta > Magnoliopsida > Santalales > Viscaceae > Viscum > Viscum album. The sequence continues at coordinate 2,038,564,317 of OY728156.1, forward strand.
TCCTTGATTTTTTATGTATAAGGTATATTAAATTTTGTATATGTTTGTTTGTTCATGACCAAGCTTAGGGAATATCAAGTCTAAGAGATTATAATTAGGACTACATCATAATCCTTGAGAGTTTAGTAATTATGGTTTGAATACATAGGTTTCACAATGACATTTATTAGTTCCTAAATTGTTTTATAGTTTGCCTGTGTCAGCAATTATAGGAGATAAAGGGGTATTATTGGATGATTTTTAAATATTTTTCTTGACCTGACATCATTCCACTATGATAATTGACACTAGCCAATAATTCTTGGGTTTTCTAGTTTTATTATATATTCAAGTGTCCTATCATGAACACTTGTATTCCTACGACCTCTCTATAATACAAGAAGATATTGGGTTCTATTCTTGGTGTATTTTGAGGAGTATGATTAACCTTTAAGATTTTTATTTGTATGCTCGATTATTCTTCAACCTGAGTTTTCCTTCTCTTCTCATTACTTTTTTATTTCTAATTACATGTTCTAGTATATTATATTATCATTTTTACATAATCGTGATGAGTAATGGATGGTTTATTTAATGGAATATGATGTGTTATAGGTTTGACGAAATATTTTTATTATTTTATTAGATATTGACATCTATTTTCTTTAATTGGTGTAGAGTTTCTCAAGATTCTTTACGTTATGGGATTTATAAACTCTTCTTCTATCTCCTAGAGTGATATTATTGAATAAATTTATATGATTTATTTCTATGATCATACACTCTTTATTCCTATTTTTTTTTATAAAATATTAATATTTTATATGGATTGGGAAACTTTTTGGGAATTCACATTAAGTTGAATGACTTGAAAAAAGATAATAATAAAGGTTTGAGGAATTTATATAAGAGATATGGACACTTGTTCTTTATGATTTATCATGATATGTATTTACTATTCTTATTTTGATAATTTTTTAGATTCTTTATCACCGTCTATTTATGTTGACGAGTTGTGTCACCTTCACAGTCGAATAAGCACTAAAAGATATTTACCAGAATGTAGATATTGAAATTTTAACCCTCATTAATTAGTATACATTTTTTACATTGATGATGTGTTTTTTTTATTCTTATTTTGGTTAAATTAACCTTGCATGGATTGATTTATTTTTAGGGTATTATTGAGATTTTTTATTATTGAGTCTTGTTCATTGATATTGATTACCTGATTAATGAGTTAGAATTTATAATTATAATGGTAATATAAAGTGTAATTTTAGGGTTAGTATTGATAGACATGATAAATTAAATATGTAATAAAAAATGAGTTATAAAACTGTTGAATTCTTTTTGTGTTTACATGGTTTCTTCATCTCGTTGTGTTCACAATAAAGGTCATACTCTAAATGGAATTATGATATTTCATAGATTAGATTATCTTATTCAATTTCTAGGTTTTAGTTGGTTGGTTTTGTAAAGCATTTGTTAATCATTTGTATGGATGTAGAAATCGGTGTTTTTTGTATGGTTTTGGTTTTTTCGTGAAGGTAGAGTTGGGTGATGGGTTATGGGGAGTTATCCTTGTATTTCCCATTTTCTATGTGTTTTTATAATCTCTGCGTGTTCTAGAAATTGTGTTATTTCTATAAATAAATATGTTCTAAATGAGAGTGTTGGGTGTTTTATGAGGAGAATAATTGGGTGTTAAAGTGAGAATGGTTGTTATGGGTTGTATTCAATATTCATTTTTTATTAATGTCTAATTTTATTTAAGGGTGTTATGTGCATTATTACTAGATTAAATGGGGGATGTCTCTTGTGTGTGTAGTTACTAGGTTAAGGAGAGGTGTTAAAATTATGTTATAAAATTAATTAACATTTTATTAATATGACTATTTTAATGAAACATGATAACTAATTTAAAATGAAGAAAAAGTTAGGTTTATGTGTAATAAAGGGATAAAACTAAATTATGGTACAAAGAAAATAGTTTGTACAGAGAATTTTAAATTTTACAATTGGAAATAATATTAAAAAATGTGAAGTTATTATTGTGTGGATTACCCATTTCCTATAGTTTTTTTATGATTTTTATTATTCTTTTTGTGAAAAGTTGTATTTTAGGTATTATTATCTTGACATTGGGAAAGTTTTTTTAGGATATGATGTAGTAAATAAGGATTAAGGGTGAATCTTTATAGTCTATAATGGTTTGATGTTATGATCCCTATGTTATAATGGATTGTAGTTTGAGTTTAAATGATTTTATAATGATGTGATATAGGTTTTCATTCATTTTGGGGGTAATTCGTGGTAGGATGTAGGCATGAGGTTGATGTTTTTCATGTTTAGGAGACTCTATTGTGATGATAAGGATGTGATTATGATGAGAAATGGATTAGGGATATACATGAAAAGATGAGGGAATGAGAGTTAAATCCTTTACGTTTACATTACCTTACCAATATACTATTATAATATGGTGATGTGGTATATAGCTAAAAATATATGGTATGAGGTGGTGTATTTCTGTTTTTTGCTGGGATGTTGTGACATTTGGATATGGAAGTGTGGTTATAAATAGAAATTTATCATTTTTGGATATGTGTAATGATGTTTGGATGTGGTGTGAAGTGATGTTTGATGATTTTGTGTTGCTTTTGTTTCATTCTCATGTTCCTAACTAGATTGAGATAGGTCATCTTCCAAGTTTGAAACTAGTTACTGGTTAAATGGAACTAAACTAACATGTATGTGTGGTAGTTAAATTTTTGGGCCCTTTACTAGTTTTTTATAATGTATATTTATTTGATGATATTTCCCATATATTGATTACTGTAAATGACATTCTAAATATTTGGTCAGACTAGGAGTTGATATGGAATTTTGAAATGAGAATTTGTTGAAAATGCTTCCGATAATTGATGAATTTGAGGTATTTGATGTATAATGTTATGTGACATCACTTTTGATTATCAATTTCATCCAAATTATAATTTAGGATTATATTTTTCTTGATTAATAGCACATAATACTACTCTTTAAAAAAAATTTCAGGAATTGTAATTTTTATAGAAGGATGATCCTATTAATTACTCATAAGTGCTCACCCCTTTAATGTTGTATTAGTGTTTTATTGGATTGTATGAGGGGGATTGGGGTTTTTATGGTATCTCAATGGATTTTTGTGGATGACTTGGGGTCCTGATAGGTAATTCATACATTCTTTGTTATGATAATTGTATAAATTGACGTGTGGGTAACATTTTTTTGGTGGTATTATTTTTCAAATGGAAATTAATCATTGTTTATTGATGGTTTATTTATTATTTCCTAGGTATATGGGAGAAATTTCACCAATTTATACATGTTATACCCTTTGGGTTAGTCACTAACCCATAGACTACTAGAGGTGGGACTATAGGGACACCATCCTCTTCAAAGTTAGACTAAGGGGGTGGGTATTATGAGGTTAAGTAGTGGGAAATTTATATAATAGAATTAATTAATAGTTAAGATGGATTTTGGAGTCTGTAACATATTTGGATTACATTATATTAGTAGGGTAGTGGTCAAAAATTGGCATAACAAATGACGTGAGCCAATTAGACTTACTAGGACATCGATGTTTGAGGTCCCCTATGATCCTATGAAATTACATTGATGCCTTATATAACATCTTTTGGTAAACATTTAACCATTGGTGAGTAAAAATATCAAGTTGGTATAAGACTCATTATCATTGTTTATATCAACGTTGACATTTAGGAATTGTACTATGTTTTTATGATTATATATGTTATAGTTTCAGAAAAATTTTAACACCCTTATTTAAATAACTGTATTTTTATAAGAGAATATAAAATAGTGTGGCTAAAATAAATGTTTTATATAATGGAATTTTTTTATAGTTTCATTGATCAAATCCAAGTGTATTGTTAATTTTTTTTCAGTGGTTACTATAATACATTTTCTTTAAATAAACATTCATTATCTATGTTAGAATTCATATAATTTAAATACAATCCCATTATGTTTATAATTTTATTAATAAATTTTTAAGGAATAATTATTGTATATCTTTGTAAATATATATGGTACTTTCATATTAATGTATCTTATTAATAATGACTTTATTGTTGATAAATAAGAAATAATTTTTTAGTAACCTATTTTATGATTTTTGAATCTCCGGATGAATGTTTCATTAAATGTTGGTTTTATAAAATATTAATGTTCATACATAAAGGTAAATATTTAATGTTAGGGATGCACATGAAACATCAAAAGGATAAAATATGAATTATATTATTATATAAATAATTTATAAAGTTGAAATTTTTTCAATAATGTTTTTTAATTTATGCTATAATATATGATAAATGTTGTTACTATGATTTTTTTAATTAGAATGATTAATATGAATCTCCTCCAAAATATTTTTTTAATACATGTTACCGAAACTATTAAAATTAAAATATTGAACCCCAAATATATTGTTAAATAATTTTTCAATGGTGATAATTTGGTTAAAAAAATTTCTTAAACATTTCACACATGAAGCATGAGAATAAAGAGTGTAATGCTTTAATTTCACAATAAGATCATAATTATGTAATTTTATTAAATGTATAAGGTAAGGATACTGATCTAGAATGTAAAATAATGAAATTAGGATATTTTTCATGATGTTTTGTTTGATTAATGTTGCCATAAATTTTCAACAATATTTTAACATTTTTTCCTTGAATAATGGGTTGTTAATCTAATATTTCACTAATATGATGTTTTTTAATAATATATTTATTCCCAAAATATTTATGTTGTCGTGATTAGGTTTTTTGATGTAGACTGTTATTATTGAAAATGTATTTATGGTGGAATTACAAATTGAAATCTAGAAATGTTTGTTATGTGATGGATGTGGTTAGGGGATATGTATTTTTATTATGTCATGAGTTCCTTATAGTGCTTGGATAACGGATCTTGGTGTGGGGAATGGTGATGTGGTTATTGGAAGTATTTTACAAATGGGTTGGTTGAGATGGGTTGTGTATGGGTTGAGGGACTTCATGGAAATGTTTTCCTCCAATATGAGGTTCATGTTATTAGTGTGTCTTATAATAACATTATTGTGGTTTGTTATTGAATTGGACATATTACCTAAATAAATTTATGATTTTCTGGTTATGATAGTAATAAAGATGAATCCTGGGGTAGATTATTTTTTAATATTCAATTTTATAAGGCATGAAAGATCACTGTTGTACTATTTATCCATGACGCTGTATAATGGTTAGAATATATTAATGTATCTATTAACTTAATGAGGAACTTATATTTATTCATATCATCTTTGGTGGTTGGATTATATTTAAAAGTGGCATGAAGATAGTTGAAAAAAAGCATGAAAACCTAGAAGAAATGTTATGGGGGTATTTCTTGAAATATTAAAGAATAATTACATTTCCCAAGTATATATGGGTGGTCTTATAAAGGGTATTAAGGAGATTCAACATATACTTTTGTGTTAGTGTAGATTTGGGAATCATTTTATTGATATAATTATTTAGATTCCATATTTTATAGATAAAAATAATCAGAGGGAATAAAATTTGGAACCTATTTTGATACCAAATATTTGAAAATTGATAAGAGGGTTTTCTCATGAATCTCTATAAAAAACTTTACCTTTAAATGAATGAACCTCAACATGAACCCTAGGTTCTATATATTAAGGAGGCCACTCACATGCACTAATTTTCAATTGAAACTATGTGTAATCTAACTACTATACTACTAAATGATATACTAATATAATGGGTCTTTTAAAATAAATATGACACAAATTTATACATATATATATAAAATAAATGAATACATAATGAAGATATTGGATAATAAACTTCTATTAAGGAGTTCATAGTAAAACGATCATTGTTTGTTTAAAATCTTGATTTTCAATATTTAATTCAATGTTTAGATCAACCCTATCAGTAAAAAAACTTACATTAGATTTGTGATTATCCTACACTGACCCTCTATATACAGGATAATCTCCATTACATCACCACCATAATGTTACTACACCATGTTGGAACCAAGGCTTTTGTTTGCAAAATGGTGTATGGTTTGTGTTAGTTTTCAATCCTATAATGGATGATCATAGAGATTCTAAGGAAGGGGGTCATAAATTTCTTTCCGTAATCAGTATTAATGGTAGCATAGTTTCCTAAGGATTTCCAATTTTTTGGGCCTCAAAATATGGAGTTTGATGTTGGAAAATAAATTTTTTCACATTGGAAAAAAGGTTATGCGAAACGACAATGAAAATCAGCAAAATAAGGGAACTTCATTCCTTGGAACATGAACTACATACCATGCATAGGGAATGGTTCGCGGTCATATACCTTGAAATTGGAATGGTATGCGGAGTGTTGTGAAGAACCAAAAATGGTTTGAAGTGTGATTCATGGTGAAGGCGCAAATACGTCGAATGCTGAAGGTTCGTGGGATTTTTGCAGTTCACAAAACATGAGAGGTATGTGGTGGAGCCGAACAGTACATATATGGAGATCAGTATACAGTGATGATTTTCCCACATTGAAAATATAGGTAAATCAGATTTGTGAAATTTGGGGAATTATGTTTCTATTTAAGTAGTAATAATCCTCTTTTTCGTGGAGAGGAATTGGTTATTAATATTTCAGAAACAATTCCGGTGAAGTCGGAAGTGGTTTGTAGAGTAGAATAAAGTATGTAGAGAGAACCATATGCATATTGGAAATAGTCCGTGGAAGAGTGTGTAGTTTTCGGAGGAATCTCTCGTAGAATACAGTAGAGCAAGGCAGTATGTTTAGAAGGACGATACGTATGGGAGATGAGCAGTACACGGAGTAAGGTAGTACATAGAGAAGGGTAGTTCGTGGAGGATCTAGACGATATGTAGAAATAATAATGGTACTTAGAGGAGGTGATCTCTAAAACAAAACCACTACTCAGTACATGGCGGAGGTGAATTGGTACACAGAACGCCGAAGGAAGATGGAAAATTGACCAAATCAGTTTGTGACATTAATTACCATAATATATCAGTGTGTAAGAAAGTAAATTACATTAGTGGGCGATAAAGGTACATCAATAGAGTATATAATTACTATTAAGGATGGATTATGTAATGCTTAACCATTAAGGTGACATTTCTATCAATAAACCTAGTGAAGATTCTTCCAACATAGTGAGAAAAGGGGATTCAGTAGAAGTGATCCAAGGGACGCAGCGTGCTATCCCTAAAACATTATAAAAGTTTTTCACCTAGAAAATAGGGACTATTATAAAATCTTGTACTCCACAAATTGTGATTATTAGTGGTTTTTTGTATGACTGACACACTGTTGGCATATTCTTCTTGGACATAGCCTTTAGTGGTGAACCAAGTAAAACTGTTGTGTCATTGATTTTCATGTGATTGTCATGCACTTCCTCTTTAGAAAGGTTTAATAGGTTTCAACCAATTTTGAAACAATATCCATCAATTTAAAAGAAAAATCTATCACCCTGATTCACCCCTCTCCTCTCATGGTGTTCAGGTGTCCTTCACGCCATATGCAACATTACGACGATGAAAGAGAAGAATAAAGATGAATAGGTAGAAGATATTGATAATAAGGAAAAAAAGATAAACCACATACCCTAATGTATTTCTATAAATAAAAGATATTATAATATAATACATTAAATCATTGAATCATAATAAGTCCATGAAAAACACTCCAATCTCTCTTCGAACAACAGTCACAGTCAGTTATCTATTTTCATGGAGATATGTTTCAGGGATTGATAAAAAAATATAAAACAAATGATAAGAGTGAGATATTTTTAAACTAACAAATATATTAAAAATATATTAGAAAAATTTAACAGAGGAACTGACCTTATCTACTAGAAATTCCTATCTTTTTTCGAATGGAATAGTTGGAATATATTTATAACCATGAAAAGTGGTAAATTTTTTATCCAATTTTGTCATTTAAATTCCCATGCATATTTATCCTACTAAAATGATGAATTTGAAAAAGTGTTATTCTAAATAGTTATTAAAATATTTCATTGATGTTGTAAAAAAATGTGATCTTCATTTGCTATTTTAGATATATTATTGATTGGGTTATTAGTGAAAAATTTCTATCTTAGCGATAGATTGAATTCCCAAGCACATATTTCCCATTTTTTATGACTGAAAATGAATTTGAATCTTTATATTTCAAATATAATTAATTTATTCACCCATAATATTTTATTATTACCTTAACAGGTTGATTTTATTTAGTTTTTTAGTTTAAGAGATATGATCCATTCTTTAAAATTCATCAAAATCGGGCTTAAATCCTCAAGCCCAACATGTGAGTCTCATTTGGCCCTTAAAATTTTCGGTTCAAAATTTGTACATGTTGAATTATTTATATCCCACATATCATTTGAACATAAATTTTTACTTTTAATTTTTTTTACTACTGTACAAAATTTAATGGATAAAATACCTTGTTAATATAAAAATAAATAAAATTTAAAAATTAATATATTTTCATAACTGAGGTCAAAATATTCATAAAATATAAAATTTTTATAATGAAACATAACACAAAAAATAGTGGGATTAATAAAATTATATAAAATGGTATATATATGATATATGAGAATCAATAATCCCCCACACATAAACCTGGAAGACTCTAAAATTTATCTTTATAGTGGTAAAATCAAACCTATCAAGGTATAAATGAAAACACTACTTCAATCTCACAACCAGAAAATATTGTGTCTCATACATGGAAATAAATTTCTTAACTCCCATTGAATCATAACGATATATTCAATATCATGTTAATCCCCGTGTTTATGTCATACTTACTTACCCATAAATTCATTTCTCAATTCATTAATGGATTTGTTTTAAAAATTTATATTTTATCATTATCAAACAAATTGTGATATCTATTGTCTTGTGAATAATATCATATCTCTACACCGTGGGACATAAACATGTTTTCAATCATAATGAATTTTAAAGGTGATTTAGTGTCTATGGGTTACTGTGTAATGAATATAAAAATTCAATGGTTTCAAAGAGTACGTTGAACTCTTAAACACAAATACATGAATATTCAAGTGAAAAAAGGAAATACCTCACCCAATAACCCCTGTAATATGTGAAACATAAAATTAAATTTTCAAATCACATGGACCATGAGTAAAACAATGAATACAATGAAATAATTATTTTAAATTATCATTTTTTTTCATTTTTTCCCTTTTCTTTAATTTTTTATAATTTTTTTATTTCTTTCATGGAAAATAAGAGGAAAATAAAATAAAATTAATGAATAAAAATTAACTTCCTCAATTTATGCTGGTGTCATGAGTTATAAAAGTAATTACAATCAATAATTAAATATCATCTCTATTATTTTTTTATATTTTCTTCTTTGTTATATTTTTTCCTAATTTTATACAGGGTATGATGATATTAATGAGTTAAAATGAATAATGACCCTTTACCATGACTTGAATTCCCCAATATTGACTCACACCCCACACCCACCGTATAATGAACTATATCTTATTGAACACACAAAAGTTCATTCCCCAACACTCAAATATGAAATATCCAAGAAAAAATATAAAGAGAGAAGGTAGTTCCAGAGAAATTACCATGTAAATTGGATTAAAACTACAAAGAATTTAATTTATTATAATGGAAAAATGGATTGTTATAAAAGGTATATCTATAATTAAATATGGAGCTATCAAAATAAATTCCTTATTTATGTAAAAACACATTTTATGAACTACAAATATTTGATGTGGATGAAAAATATTTGGATCACACAACATGAATCAAGACTCTTAAGAAAAATAAAAATGTGATAAAATGATAAATTTTTTAAAAATATCTAATGCTAAGAAATATATTCATTTTTGATGGTACTAACTCACATGACTTTAAAAATCAATTAGACATAATTACAGAAAAATTATGTAAATATAGAATGAAAAATACCTTCAATAATGAATTAAATCCATAGATATTCAAACAAAAAAATGTGCCAAAAATATCAAGATGGTTTTAATTTCACAAAGTATTTGATTAAGATCAAGAACCCTAAAAACAACCTTAAAATCAAGACATAAAATAAAATATTTATAATTCTAGAAAAATCATGAAAAAATGTAAATAAAATTACAAAAAATAAGATTAACATCTTCCATTAACTTTTATTCAAACTAACCTTACAGATATGGAAATCAAAACCAAAGGGAATGAAATATACAATAATTGATTTTTTTTAGTGAAATTCTTAAGTTATGCTTCTAAATACTGGAACTATAGAGCTATAAGGAAGTAAAAAAGTCTTGATAAATAAATTTAAATAAAAATAATGAAAAAGGATGTGAATGCTAAAATATTTATTGATTTGAACCCCTAAGTGGGTACTGGTTTTTGACTTGCTCATGTTGAATGTTCAGCAATGTTATCCCCAATATGATGTTGGGTATGGTTTATTTCTCATAAACGATAAAAAAATATTCATTTTAGCATGCATCCCTTCACAATTTTTCTAAAAGATTCTACAGATATAGTACTATAACTCTATCTAGTTATTAATTATGTACAACATTAATGGTAGGGGAAAGAAAAATAATAAATCATATTTATTTACTACCTCTGCTTATGGGGCCTCTTCAACAATTTCATCTAGGGTCTTCTAAATTTTCACTATTTTATAAATTTATGGTAAGGGAATGTTACTAAAAAGTTTGATTTAATTATAATTAAATAATGATTAATAATTATAAAAAATATCCCCTTTAAGTATGTTTGATTTGAATAATATTTCACTAGGCAAGGTTATTGGTTACTCAGTCTCAATAGGGGCATTTTGTCTTCTTCCACATCATCTTCCAATGAAATAAAAATTTTATTAATATATGAAAATTTACAATAATATGGGGTAAACATAAATTAATTTTCAATAAAATGAAATTTAAATGTGTTGAAGAAATGATTATGTCCATGAGTAATTTGGTCTCTAATTAATTTCCCTTTTTTTAGAACTTCTTATAGTCAGGTTATCAGACATGGTGGAAGTTATTCAATTTCATTTAATATTTTTTAAAATTCCATAAAATTTGGGGGTTAATATTATAAATAAAAATGGAGGTAGACTGTGTTGATTTCTTATTTTAAAATATGGGATAATGAGATACATTTTTAGCTTTTACAAAATTATCCATTTATTTATATAAATCATCATGATCTCCCATAGGTTCATCATTTGGAATGTCTTATTTTTAAACATCACAATGAAAAGTTACGGATAGTTTTGAGGCTATTAACTTCATCGTTTCATCCCAAAAAGTTTCTTCAATAGATAATTTTATATGAATAATATTTTATTCATCCATTTCTTGAGAAACTTGTTTGCTTCCAGTTTTATCGAGTAAGGGGAAATAATTTCCATTCGATTCCTCATTTCTTCAATCCATTTTGATTTTTTTTAAATTTATTCATTTATTAGTAATCCTTTCTAAAATAATTTAAATGTTTAACTATATAAAATTTTGAAAAAAACTATGAAATTCCATTTATGAGTAAATAAACATAAGATATGCATTGAAGTTCAATTTGTTGGGTATTAAAATTTACTATTTTTTTTTTTATAATGAACAGCGTGTGAAAACATTAGCCATCGTGAAAAACAAAATTGATAAGAAGTTATTTTTTGAATCACTATTAATTAATTATTATTTTTTCATAAGTGGAACATTGCATAAATCCTATGGTCAATCACTCACGGAGTCTACTTATATGAGTAGATTTTATATTTTCACAATTTTTAAATTAACTAATATACTTCATAATGATATACAACTATAATTTGGATTTTAAAATTCTTATGATATAGATATAAATATATATATATTTAAAACACCTATAAAACAAGGCACAATGAAGGTAGTGAATAAGAAACCATGGTTTCAAGGAGTTCAAGGTTAAGAAATCACTACTCATCAGAAATATTAATTCTAAATATTCTAACCTATGTGGATTTCAAACCTATAACTTAGAAATATCCCATTTAAATAGTGATTATCCAAAAAAGACCCTCTACATATAATATAATCTCCATCACATCATCCTCATAATGCTACTTTACCATATGTTGTATTATGATGGCAAAGGAGAGTACTAAAGAAGAACAAGAAGAAGAAGTTGACAACTGGGAAAAGGGAGGGACTACAAAGCATAATCAGTTTAACTAATACCACAATATTAGAATATCATAAATATAATTTTTGAATCATGATAACATATATATAAACACTTATTCCTCTCTTTGAACAATAGGGATTGTTATTTCTCTAGTTTTATGGAGATAAGATTCACAAAGGGAGAAGAAAAAATGAATAAAAAAATAAGAAGAATTGAATGAGAAACAAATATATAGTATAAATTTATAATACTACAAAAAAAATTAAAAACCAAATTAGATATTGGATATGCATAACTATTTTTAACATAAGTGGATGTACAAATTTATAGGATTGATAGGTGGAAAATTTTGGATCCAATTTTATCATTTGAATGTCTATGAGTGTTCCTCATATTCAATTTATTAATATAGATAATTGGTTATCTTGTAGATTTTCCCACTATTTTTTATATGTTTTGCTATAATGTTTTAGCTCTATTAGATAGGTGAATCCGATTTTATGATAGAATTACTTGACAAAAAATTTACATCCCAGAGACTGTGTGAATTACAATGCATCTACTTCCCATGAATCTATGAATATGAAGCAGGATAAATCTAGATATTCCATATTAAATAAAAATATTTACCCATATCTTATCTTTATAGCTTTAAAAATTTAGATCATTTGGTATTTTGTTTTGTTTAAATGGCCCAATAATTAAAATGTTTCAAAGATGGGCATAGTTTCTAAGACTGCACATGTGTACCTCATTTGGGCCTTAAAGACCAAGATTCAACATTTGACCATATTTAAGTAATTTTATCCAATCATAAATTTAATAATAATAAAATAAATGTTCACATTTTGGATTTTTTTTAGAAATAGTTATGGTTAAAATACATAGATGACATCAAAATAAATAAATATCTAAAATTGATCCATTATAAAAATTGAGATAAAATTATTCATAAGAACAAAAATTGTGACCATTAACCTTAAAATAAAAAAAATTGTTATATAAAACATTTAAATACATGGTAATATATATGAAAATAATATCATAATCTGCAATAAATCATGGATTTTTATTTGAAAGCATAGACAAATATATTAGATCAAAAAATGAGCAGTGAGAAATGTTTACCAATGTTTATAAAATATGATGAATTCCTATCACGACAGGTTGGGAAGGTTTAGATGAATGGTTTTATTTTGGTGTATTGATTTCTAAGTAATAGGATAGTGAGAATATATTTTAGATTTAGAGTGTGGTTTTAATACCTGGGTTTGGATAGCTCGAGTTGTCCTCTAACACCATGAGATTTAATAATTTTTTTATTTTTAATAAATAAATACGGTTGGTGTATTTTGAGGTTTCAAAACCAAATACATATTTTTATATTTCTTATTAAATATTACATAAAATATTATGTTATATAAATTAAATAAAATTGTTGAAAATATTTTTTTAATGTACATAAGAAATAAAATTGTTCCTAAAGAACTATTCGGAAATATTTTATATATAAGGAATGCACTATTTAAAAATTATTTAACAGTATTATACTTAAGAAAAAAATTCCACATGTATAAAATTAATTCCTTCTATATAAATTCGTTAAGATTTAATATAAAATCATTTGAAGGTAAAATGAGATGTTTCTTGGAAAAAACTATATATATGTACACAATATGTTTTTACCTTAATAAATTAAATTAATCTCTATTGAGGAATGATTTTAGTGATATTTTTAGATAATATATACAATAATTTTGTTTTAATTTATCTAATGGTTTTTCCTCGGTTGTGAATTGGGTTCAATTCATTTATATTCTAAAAAATACATTTTTTTCAAAAAAAAAGGTTTCTATAGTATTTATAGTGCATTTAAAAAAAATTAATTTCTTCCAATTATATGAATTAAATTTGATAAAATTGGTTTCAATATATTGAAATTTCATTTCCACATTATGTAAATAGTTTATTTTTTTGGTTATTATGAACAACAACAATGGTAATACATTTTTATTATGGTATGGGTTAAAAGGATTAAAAGGGGTGGGTGGTTAAACATAGAGACAATGGGTAATATATATATATATATAACATGAAAAATGTAAATTGTTAATGGTATTTTGACCCAAAATTATATTATATTATAATTATTATTTCCTTGGTTCCACATTCTCCTGAATATGACTTTATTATATTTCATTGTTTGATGTATTTACAAGTGTCCCATCCACCACTCGTATCAAATAAAACCCCTCCATTCACTATTTAACAATAATTGAGCCTTAAAGTTCAATAAATTTCTATAAAAATAAATTCCTAACTTCTCTAAATATTTCTTATATATTCTATACTTCCCAAAATGCAATCCTTTGAAAATATGTAATACAAGGGTGTTTTCCCAAAGTAGAGGAAATTTTATTTAAAAATCTATTTTTAAATTCTTTCTTACTCAAACTCCTAAAAATATTATATAACAACAGTATCAAGATAATATCAGTATCATTACTATAATGAAATTTTTTTATTCCACTTTTAGTACAATTTTCAACCTATTTTCCAACTTATGAGAAGTGATAACTTCCTTCATGCGTACGTGTTGACTACCATCTCCACTAAGCTTTGTGATTCCTTTGTAATATCTTCCACACAAGATGGTCTCATGGATAAAATAATGAATATATATTTATTTATGATATTATTATAATTATATAAAGGTAGATTATTATTTTCAATTCTTTATTCTCATTCGTTGGAAAATGAAAACATTACTCATGTTCATGTACATACTACCATCTCCATAAAGTGATGTAATTAATTTTTTATCACGAACACATATGAATGATCATTAAATTTTATATAATTAATAAATATAATACTTAAGAGTTTATTAATACTCTAGATATGAAGAAAACATGAATAAGTTTTAAGGATTATAATCATTAAAATAAAACATGTATGGGAAATATAAAAATTAACACATTGAATATTGATTTTAATAAAGAATTGTTAGTAAATGGGTAAGTGGAAATTATAAGGAAATTTTATATTTTAATATAAGTATGAATATTTTCATATATATTTATAATAAATATAAATTTATAATACAAGATCCTATGAACACATATGAATAATTTTAATACCTCATGTATGGGTTTATGTTGAAATCTCGTTTTTAATTAGGGTTGATTATTCATGAATATCCTTTTGAGGATTTATATTATATTAATAGAATAAAAACCATATATTTTTTATACAATGGTTATTTTTTGATTTTTAATATTCTCTCTTAATTTACCTCCATTTTTTACAAAAACTATTGGGAAAATATTCTTTAAAAAATTTGATCATATTTACTATTTGGCATGAGAACATTTTCTTCTATGTTTATGATATTTAAAATGATTTTTGAATTACTATTTTATATTGTCCAATGATTATTTAAATTCATTTTAAATTATATTATAATATTTTTGGAAGGATTAAAATTGATCTTTTGACGTTTTTTAAAAAATTATTATTTATGACTTTTTGTAAAAAAGTGTACAAGAATATTTTATTAAAGTTTACCACATGAAAAAAAATTATTTCCATTATAACCAATTTTTATTTAACTAATCCATTAAAATTTTACATTATCGTTTTAAATTAAAATCATTTTCTCAATATTATAGTATTATTTATTCAAAAATTAATCAAAAAAAGAGAATATGTTTCTCTTATTTTCAAATAAAGGCTCAAATTTAATCAAATATATTTTTATCTATAAGTAATCCTTTGATTATTATTATTCTTCACTAGGAATATGAACTAATGGTACCAACCTTGTTATTTCTCCATATGTATTATGATTATCTGATGTTTAAAATTATATGAAACTTGTTTTTTACATTGGTTATGCTATGATGCATTGATGAATGTTTATATGATCTTATAAAAAATGTATGGTTTTCATTAGGTGGATGGTGGGAATTTTAAAACACTCCAATTGATTAGGTAATTGTTGATCTATCATTATATAATATGAATATTATTTATGGTGAACCCATTTGATGGATGAAAACCAATTGGGGAGTAAACTCAATCCATTACAGGACTTTGTCTACTACATGATGATGGTCTTAAAAAAGATCCTTGGAAAATGAAATGACATTCTATACCTGTGAGTGTGACAAAATTCCTATGACATGTACTTATACTTATGATATTCTCTCATTGTTCATGATTTATTAAAGATGATTCCTCACACTTATAACTCATATTTTTTGAAATTCTTATAAATTATTCAAAGACTCATGATTTATGATATATAAATGATTGCGTTTGAAATTAATAAGTTAAGATAACACTGAAATTCCATTATTCTTCTTTTATGATTTCATATGATCATTGATCTATATCTCTCATGTTTTTCATTATAATGAATTGGAGATTACCCCTTATTATATGTCCATTTCCATATCTTATATTGAAATATTATAATTAGAATCTTTCTAAGAATAGTAATTTTATAGAAGATCATTATGGAGGATATTAAATATATTTTATAAAATAATTTTATTATGTATATAGTCTTTAATTACAATAAACATTTATTGTTTTTGGAAATTAATTATTATATAATTTGATTTCATTCTGAAATGATGAAATATATATGAATGTTCATATCAAGTCACCTCAGTTCGTATCAGAGTAAGGTCTAGTTAATTTTGGATATTATATTATGAATAATATATGGAAATAACTAAATTAAAACCGGTAATAAACTATAAGTTATAAAAGGTAAAAAAATAAGTGTCATATATTTAAAAGAAGGTGTTATAATTTAGGAAATCTCGCGAATTATATTCAGGATTATTTTATTAATCACATATATTATATGATTAATCACATATATTATTATAGTTTAATGTTTACACTTGGTTTTTTGGTTTTGGTTATATGATGTAACTAATAAGAATTATGTTAAAAAAAATTCTCCAAACAATTAAATGATTTTCCTCTTGAGAAATTTAACAGATTGGGGGATATATTTAAAAAATCAAATTTCTATTCTCAAACAACCAACATAAGTCATAAAACATAGTAATTTTCAAAATAAAAAAATTATGGACTAATTTAATATTATGTATTTCATGCGGCAACACCACATCATTTCTGTGGGACCTCTAATCCACTAGTGTCCATGAAATGGATATATACCAATAAAAAGATATCTTTTATTCTCCAATTCTTGGTGCATGAAAATGTTGTTGTAACACCCCAAGATTTCATAGTGTGTTATTTCTTCAAAATAATTCAATAACTTGCACTACACGCAACACTGAGTTCAATTGCACCATGACTTACCAAAAAAAAGCCATTAAAAGAGGTCATGAATAGTATTAACTAAATTTTAAACTTTATATAATCCTTATAATTTTAGAATCCATATTATGAGTTTCTTAGTCATAATGCAAGAACAGATTCATTTTCAGTATTGCACTTTTATCAACTTTTGATAGTGAAACCTTTTTAAATACAATATTTTAAACTTTTTGACTAAATGGAGACATCAAAAAATTTAAAATGAAACATCCCAAGCTTCCACGGTAGGCTTTCCTTTGAATAAAACAGTAGCGTGTGTTGTACGCAACTTCGAGTTCTAACACACCGTAACCAATCAAACTAGCTGTTATGAATAGTAATACCTACTTTTTGAAGTTATATATATTTTATATTTTAAAATGGACTTCATTTTTGGATTCGGAATATCAAATTTAGCCTAAGGTGAAATTTTGGTACTTTTCGGATAACTTTCATATTTTGATGAATAGTGAAAATTACTAAATTTTAATTAAAAACAACTTTTTTAATCAAAATAATTAATAGTGATAAATTATGAATTTGAGTGGTTTTAAAGTATATTTAGAATATATTTTTACTATTTAATATAATGTTGGTCATTGGACATAATTTTACAATTTAACCGAACATAAACAAGTGTCAATCTTTTGATAGTTATTATCTCTTAAAAACACGCTTTTTGTTTTGACAGCGGGAATTAATTTTAAATTAATTTCTGCCACTTCTGTGTTTAGAATTTAGGAAAATGGATTCCATATTTGGAATCAGGATGTTCAAATTGTGTAAATAGGTAACTTTTATTTTTAGACATTTTGAATAATTACTGCGGTAAATATTTTATTTACCATGGTTAAGGGTAAATCCGGTAAATAAGGGTTAAAAAAATAATATTATAATAATACTAAATTACCCTAAAACGTGTCTTAACCCTATTGGTTGATAAATGGTCGACCATGGGCATCTTTGTGTCAATTTTGGGACCCCATGGATCCACTTGTAAGTGATAATGACACTTTATTTTAATTAAGTCAAAATGAAAACAAAAATGACACAAGCATATATCTTTTAGAAAAACAATTGTTACATAGGGTTATATAAGTTGGATTTTAGATTATAAATACTCATTAGAAAGATAAAAAGATTTCCTACATAATGATATTTTATTTATAATTTTTAGACATTAAATAATTTATTTTATATATGACACAATGATGATGCAGTAATTACTATAATAGTGAAAAATTAAAATAATTGATATTATATATACCAAAATAAATATAATATGAAACTTTTAATGAATTAAACTAATTTTCTAGGATAATATGATATATTAGGATTGATTTAATTGACTTTGTTCGAAGTAATCAATCTGTTATGAGTTTCAAAAAAAATCAACTATTGAATAGTGTCGAAATTGACATAAAAGAGTTCTTAAAACCAATATTATATTATTAATTGATATTAAATTCCTAAAAATCTAAGGTTCGTCCAAGAGACTTATATTATGATTGTTTAATCATTAATGGACCACTTGGGGGTCTCTTGGATGTATATAGTAAGTTTATTAACCATATTATATAAAAATACAAAGAGACATTGTAAAAGTGAAACCAATTAACTTAGAGTTAATACTTAAAGATAAGGTTAATATAAGTACCCAAACATGTCTAAATTCTATTGGTTGAGTGTTTTTCGACCTATCCCCACCTTAACCTTTGAATAATAAACTTTGGAGCCTTTAGAAACCGAATATGAATTTATTATAAATTAATATTTCTAGCTTTTCCAAAGGTGCCCCTCACCCCTCTTATAAAAGGGAACTCCTCCTTCTCATTTCTTCACACCTTCAAAGCCTTTTGGTTCGGCCAAACTCTGCCAAAATACTCTCCCAACATCCCTCACTACAACCTAGAGGCCTTAGTTTGATCAGAAAGCCAACCTAAGGAGCCCTTTTGATCAAATCAAAAGGAAGAACCCGAAGAAGAGGTAATGATTTCACCACCCTTTTCTAAGTTCATTTCTTCTTCCACTTATTCTTCCTTTGTTCTTACCATTCTAAAATAATAACTCCAGTATCTCACATATACTGTGATGTTATTATAAGTATGGTACAACCATATTCAGTATTCTATCCACCCTTTGAATAACATGTCACCATACGTGCGTACGTACGGCTTACCGTCTCCACGTCGTGGTGTAATTGTTATTCAATATAATATTATTTGGATGGGTATAATAATGATGTGTAACTCATGTAAATAATAAATATAACATGTTAATGATTCTGTATATATGATATACCATTCATTTATATATTATTTTAATATCAAAAGAATGATATTGTCGCTCGTGCGTACGTACAGACTACCGTCTCCACGAACGCGATGAGATTCATTCTCCATCGTAACCATTCAAGTATAATTATCATTTGATGATTTAAAAATGATGTTTAAGGACTAGATATCATTCTAGATATGAATAAGATACAAAAACCATGGCTTATGTAACAAAACATATAAAGAAAATGAGTAAGTTAACACCCGAAACGACGATAATTCTAAGATATTATTAACAAATCAATGTTAAAAGATCATATATGATATCATATTAATATATATGATTCTTGTATAATTTAATAACAATTATTTCACCATTATACAGGAGGTTAACCTACCCCAACCAAGGAAAAGTACAAGGTAAGGGGTTTTCATCTCACTCCTTATTTCTGTGAGATTCATGCCGTATTGCCACCATCACCTTTTGTGTGGTGTATGTACTGCCCATAATTATATTCTTTGTGTAATACACTCTAATCTATGTGTATTTACATATCCATTGTATGATACCTCTTTCATGGGTTGTATGTCTCATAAGTTACAAAATTTGTAAGGGTTATTTCACAATCTCTTCATTATCCGAGATTGTTTATACGTAATAATCTACTGGGATTTCTTTATCATCCACATCCATGTTTCTTCGAAATGTATTTCAAAACATATTTATTATTTACAAGAATATGGGTTAAATTCATTTATACCCTTGTTTGACTTTTTGTAAGAGGTTTATAAAGGAATCTTTCCGTCGTTTTCAAAACAAGGTCCTTTTTAACCTTTTCGACAGAATTAAGATAAGAATGTTTTTTTTACTTATACGGCGGGTGCGGTTATTTTCCGCCGTTATAAAATCGTCAAAGCTTTCCTTACAAGCTTACAAGAATATTTTCAAGAAAATGTTTATTTTATATGGCTCTTAAATGATTTCAAAAATAGAAAGAGATATTTCTCTAAAAAGTGTTTTGATTTCATCTATGTCAACATCCTTTAATGGATTTTACGCTTATTTGAAGTTGATTTATTATAATACAAAACTTCTATATTGTATTGAAGGTTTTGTGATATGTTTGACTGTGGATGTGCTATTTTATACCATTCATAGTTTATGGTGAAACTATTGTCATTTCGTATGCTAGTTTTAATCCGAATGTTTATGTTATATTTCAAACTTTTCTTCAGATGAATGTGCTAAACAAGTATGTTCCGGGTTGGGGACCGGTAAAAGTAAGCCCTCCAGGTTGGGGACTGGTTAAAGTAAGCCCTCTAGGTTAGGGACTGGTAAAAGTATGCCCTCCGGGTTGGTGTCCGGTTATTAGAGGCACTCCGGGTTGGGTTCCGGTTAGAAGTAACCCCTAGGTCTTGGGATGAGGCCTAGACAAAGAAATTAACGTTTAGCATTATGCATTCCATCATTATGAAAGTGGTTATTGATTTTTCATGTGATTATTCGATTAGTAGAATAACCATGTGAATAAGTAAATGGCATTATTTCATTTCATTTATGCCATACTATGTTGAAAGATCAAGTTTTAAAGGCTTTTGTTTTAGTTATACATTGCCTTAAATGTTTATTCTTATTTATGAAAGTTTCCGCTATATTGTTATCCTTACTAGGCATTTGAGCTCACCCATTTTCTATGTTTTATTTTTCCCAGGAAGTGAAGAAGTAAATTATGAATGACCTGCAGGGATATTATGTGGGGATATGAGTGTGGATTATGGAGACAATATGTTGTTGTAGTAGTTTTTCGTTTAATGATGTAATGTAAACCTTATGAATATATCTAGTGTTTCCAAGGCTACTAAACCAATCGGTCTTTCGAGATTTGATCTTTCTTGTGATCATGCCAATGTTACGAAGTAATGCACCGACTCTGGGCAGCTGGGGTCGGGGCGTTACAGTTGGTATCAGAGGAAGTTTAGTACAAACCTTGGAAGCTAGATTTAGATAAACTCTGATTAGAGCACGTAGACCTAAGATGAACTTTGAAGATTAGTATAGAAGAATTTCCTAGAATTTTGGTATTGTAGAGATTTTGTGAGTTTTCCGAGCAATACATCCCTGTCTGGATACGAGCAGGTAGAGGCGGCTCTGGCACAGATGTACCTAGGGGTAAAACCCGAAAACACCGCTTTGAGCTAGACTCGAACGGGAACTGGTGCACGACAACGGGCATTGCTGCACTCTTGGTTACGACACTCCCGGGGGATATGCTTAGGATAACTCTCATTTTCTTTACAAATCATTTTGAAGGGATTATGAGTATATACTTCCTCAAAGAAAACATTCTTATGATTATGGATTATATCCATAAATAGTTCAATTTATGTTAGGTGTTTTATAAGTATGGGATTATGTATTTTGATTCATAAACTGATCTAGTTTATGCCATTGTTTAGAAATGGCGCCCAGTAGAAGGAATGAGAACTCCAGAAATGCACATGATCCAAAGAGAAGGAAGGATCATATCTTTCATGGTCTTAAGCTATAATTTATAAGAGAAATAGTCTCCCATGTATTATCATCATATGAAGAAATAATATCATGTATTGATAAGATAAGTAAAGAGTTTACTGAGTCCTATGGCTTTGAAGGGAAGCAAGAGAAGAAAAGGATGGAAGAGAGAAATATGGATAAAGGGAAGAGGGAAAAGAAGAATTTTCCCATATGTGGTAACTGTGGAAAGAAACACCCTGGAACTTGCCTGAAAGGAATGCGAGTTTGTTATAAGTGTGGAGGAAAAGGGCACAAAGTACGTGACTGCAAGGGTAAGAAAATGGTTTCAAATGTACAATGCTTCATTTGCAAGGAGTTTGGACACTACGCGAACCTATGTCCCAGTCATCAGTCTATGACGCAAATGATGCTATTGGATAATAATCAAGTTATGATACTACCACAGATGAAGAGGAATGATTAGAGTTCTTATGTTGATTATGTCAATTGAGTGTTGTATCAACAACGTACTTGTTATAATAATTATGGAGTATATAAGGATTGTACTGCAGTACTATTTCATTAAGGACATGAGATTGTGTGGAAAAAAGAAAAGTGACTCAATAGCAGGTTAAATTTTTGGAAAATATATGGTTGAGAGAAAGATAAACCATAATATGGTTCAGATACCGAGGTGGTGATTTTAGAATAATACATGATTGATTTGGATAAATTATATTGGATATTATTGACTACCTTGAAGCTGATTAATGATTTGTATATTCCATTATTGTTGGGGTTTTAAACATTTTTGGATTAATGAAGTACATCCAGCATTCTATATGGAATAAGGGATCATGAATGTAATAAATAAGGAATATGGTAATACCTGATGATGGTATTTATATGATATTACGGGGTAAAAAGGATCTATATTATGTTTACCTTAATTATAAATGTTGGACTGTGAGTTTGGATAGAATTATTTTGGATAGTTCTTATTTGGATTATTTTGGATTGCCATAAAAGGACAACCCGGAGGTCGGGCAGCAACCTGTTGCGTCCGGCAAGGCTGCGAGACTTGAACCCGCAACCAAAGGGCGACAAGGGTGTATCACCTACCACTATCCCATGAGATGTCCTGGATTAAATAAAGTAGTTTTTTAAAAGATCTGGTAGATGAATTATAAATTCGTTTATTTTGGAACCCTCTATGAATAGTATAAATAGAATTTTTTTTACGAGTGAATGATGAGTTTTGGTAGAAATTTATTAATGGATAAAACTCTAATTATAAACTAAGTATATCTACTTATGATCTTAGCCAATGTCATAAATAAATTCCTCATCATTAATAAAAGGAACTTATAACAAAAATGTTGTCCTAGATGGTACCTTAAATCATCACTAATTTATGGCTTTGGGATTGTTGGCCTTTTCATAGCCATGTTCTCTACCACTCTCCATCAGATAATTGATGGCTAGATTTTTCTTCCATATCCATATTTTCTTACATGGAACCCTAGTATGTGTTATTTTCGGTAATCTTCAAACATTCCACTCTTTATTTTAAATAGAGGCCTCATTAATTCATTTTTCGATGTGGGATTTCAACTAAGATATTTTGAAACGTAAAAAAAATGTGTTATCCTAATACCCTATGTTTTGTTGAACCGATGGTATTTCAAATCATCATAGATTGATGAATTTAAGGACCTCAATTATACACTTGTTTGTGATTGATGACCTCAATCACTACCTATAAATATTTACGTTTTTCCTCCGATTATATGTCTCTAATTTCCACCAATGTTCTCCTAATCGAGATCATAATTTGGTGGTGACCCTTTGATTTCTCTTTTCCTCATATTAAGACTAAATTTTAGTAACGCAATTTCCGATGTGGGTTTTCCCACAAATATATTTTCTACTTTCAACCTTTTATTTTTGAAGAACAATTTCAAATTGCGAGGACGCAATTTATTGAAGGAGGGGAGAATGTAACACCCCAAGATTTCATAGTGTGTTATTTCTTTAAAATAATTCAATAACTTGCACTACACGCAACACTGAGTTCAATTGCACCATGACTTACCAAAAAAAAGCCATTAAAAGAGGTCATGAATAGTATTAACTAAATTTTAAACTTTATATAATCCTTATAATTTTAGAATCCATATTATGAGTTTCTTAGTCATGATGCAAGAACAGATTCATTTTCAGTATTGCACTTTTATCAACTTTTGATAGTGAAACCTTTTTAAATACAATATTTTAAACTTTTTGACTAAATGGAGACATCAAAAAATTTAAAATGAAACATCCCAAGCTTCCACGGTAGGCTTTCCTTTGAATAAAACAGTAGCGTGTGTTGTACGCAACTTCGAGTTCTAACACACCGTAACCAATCAAACTAGCTGTTATGAATAGTAATACCTACTTTTTGAAGTTATATATATTTTATATTTTAAAATGGACTTCATTTTTGGATTCGGAATATCAAATTTAGCCTAAGGTGAAATTTTGGTACTTTTCGGATAACTTTCATATTTTGATGAATAGTGAAAATTACTAAATTTTAATTAAAAACAACTTTTTTAATCAAAATAATTAATAGTGATAAATTATGAATTTGAGTGGTTTTAAAGTATATTTAGAATATATTTTTACTATTTAATATAATGTTGGTCATTGGACATAATTTTACAATTAAACCGAACATAAACAAGTGTCAATCTTTTGATAGTTATTATCTCTTAAAAACACGCTTTTTGTTTTGACAGCAGGAATTAATTTTAAATTAATTTCTGCCACTTCTGTGTTTAGAATTTAGGAAAATGGATTCCATATTTGGAATCAGGATGTTCAAATTGTGTAAATAGGTAACTTTTATTTTTAGACATTTTGAATAATTACTGCGGTAAATATTTTATTTACCATGGTTAAGGGTAAATCCGGTAAATAAGGGTTAAAAAAATAATATTATAATAATACTAAATTACCCTAAAACGTGTCTTAACCCTATTGGTTGATAAATGGTCGACCATGGGCATCTTTGTGTCAATTTTGGGACCCCATGGATCCACTTGTAAGTGATAATGACACTTTATTTTAATTAAGTCAAAATGAAAACAAAAATGACACAAGCATATATCTTTTAGAAAAACAATTGTTACATAGGGTTATATAAGTTGGATTTTAGATTATAAATACTCATTAGAAAGATAAAAAGATTTCCTACATAATGATATTTTATTTATAATTTTTAGACATTAAATAATTTATTTTATATATGACACAATGATGATGCAGTAATTACTATAATAGTGAAAAATTAAAATAATTGATATTATATATACCAAAATAAATATAATATGAAACTTTTAATGAATTAAACTAATTTTCTAGGATAATATGATATATTAGGATTGATTTAATTGACTTTTTTCGAAGTAATCAATCTGTTATGAGTTTCAAAAAAAATCAACTATTGAATAGTGTCGAAATTGACATAAAAGAGTTCTTAAAACCAATATTATATTATTAATTGATATTAAATTCCTAAAAATCTAAGGTTCGTCCAAGAGACTTATATTATGATAGTTTAATCATTAATGGACCACTTGGGGGTCTCTTGGATGTATATAGTAAGTTTATTAACCATATTATATAAAAATACAAAGAGACATTGTAAAAGTGAAACCAATTAACTTAGAGTTAATACTTAAAGATAAGGTTAATATAAGTACCCAAACATGTCTAAATTCTATTGGTTGAGTGGTTTTCGACCTATCCCCACCTTAACCTTTGAATAATCAACTTTGGAGCCTTTAGAAACCGAATATGAATTTATTATAAATTAATATTTCTAGCTTTTCCAAAGGTGCCCCTCACCCCTCTTATAAAAGGGCACTCCTCCTTCTCATTTCTTCACACCTTCAAAGCCTTTTGGTTCGGCCAAACTCTGCCCAAATACTCTCCCAACATCCCTCACTACAACCTATAGGCCTTAGTTTGATCAGAAAGCCAACCTAAGGAGCCCTTTTGATCAAATCAAAAGGAAGAACCCGAAGAAGAGGTAATGATTTCACCACCCTTTTCTAAGTTCATTTCTTCTTCCACTTCTTCTTCCTTTGTTCTTACCATTCTAAAATAATAACTCCAGTATCTCACATATACTGTGATGTTATTATAAGTATGGTACAACCATATTCAGTATTCTATCCACCCTTTGAATAACATGTCACCATATGTGCGTACGTACAGCTTACCGTCTCCACGTCGTGGTGTAATTGTTATTCAATATAATATTATTTGGATGGGTATAATAATGATGTGTAACTCATGTAAATAATAAATATAACATGTTAATGATTCTGTATATATGATATACCATTCATTTATATATTATTTTAATATCAAAAGAATGATATTGTCGCTCGTGCGTACGTACGGACTACCGTATCCACGAACGCGATGAGATTCATTCTCCATCGTAACCATTCAAGTATAATTATCATTTGATGATTTAAAAATTATGTTTAAGGACTAGATATCATTCTGGATATGAATAAGATACAACAACCATGGCTTATGTAACAAAACATATAAAGAAAATGAGTAAGTTAACACCCGAAACGACGATAATTCTAAGATATTATTAACAAATCAATGTTAAAAGATCATATATGATATCATATTAATATATATGATTCTTTTATAATTTAATAACAATTATTTCACCATTATACAGGTGGTTAACCTACCCCAACCAAGGAAAAGTACAAGGTAAGGGGTTTTCATCTCACTCCTTATTTCTGTGAGATTCATGTCGTATTGCCACCATCACCTTTTGTGTGGTGTATGTACTGCCCATAATTATATTCTTTGTGTAATACACTCTAATATAT
Source organism: Viscum album (assembly GCA_963277665.1). NCBI lineage: Eukaryota > Viridiplantae > Streptophyta > Magnoliopsida > Santalales > Viscaceae > Viscum > Viscum album. The sequence goes on from OY728156.1 coordinate 2,038,591,596, forward strand.
GTGTATTTACATATCCATTGTATGATACCTCTTTCATGGGTTGTATGTCTCATAAGTTACAAAATTTGTAAGGGTTATTTCACAATCTCTACATTATCCGAGGTTGTTTATACGTAATAATCTACTGGGATTTCTTTATCATCCACATCCATGTTTCTTCGAAATGAATTTCAAAACATATTTATTATTTACAAGAATATGGGTTAAATTCATTTATACCCTTGTTTGACTTTTTGTAAGAGGTTTATAAAGGAATCTTTCCGTCGTTTTCAAAACAAGGTCCTTTTTAACCTTTTCGACAGAATTAAGATAAGAATGATTTTTTTACTTATACGGCGGGTGCGGTTATTTTCCGCCGTTATAAAATCGTCAAAGCTTTCCTTACAAGCTTACAAGAATATTTTCAAGAAAATGTTTATTTTATATGGCTCTTAAATTATTTCAAAAATAGAAAGAGATATTTCTCTAAAAAGTGTTTTGATTTCATCTATGTCAATATCCTTTAATGGATTTTACGCTTATTTGAAGTTGATTTATTATAATACAAAACTTCTATATTGTATTGAAGGTTTTGTGATATGTTTGACTGTGGATGTGCTATTTTATACCATTCATAGTTTATGGTGAAACTATTGACATTTCGTATGCTAGTTTTAATCCGAATGTTTATGTTATATTTCAAACTTTTCTTCAGATGAATGTGCTAAACAAGTATGTTCCGGGTTGGGGACCGGTAAAAGTAAGCCCTCCAGGTTGGGGACTGGTTAAAGTAAGCCCTCCAGGTTAGGGACTGGTAAAAGTATGCCCTCCGGGTTGGTGTCCGGTTATTAGAGGCACTCCGGGTTGGTGTCCGGTTATTAGAGGCACTCCGGGTTGGTGTCCGGTTATTAGAGGCACTCTGGGTTGGGTTCCGGTTAGAAGTAACCCCTAGGTCTTGGGATGAGGCCTAGACAAAGAAATTAACGTTTAGCATTATGCATTCCACCATTATGAAAGTGGTTATTGATTTTTCATGTGATTATTCGATTAGTAGAATAACCATGTGAATAAGTAAATGGCATTATTTCATTTCATTTATGCCATACTATGTTGAAAGTTCAAGTTTTAAAGGCTTTTGTTTTAGTTATACATTGCCTTAAATGTTTATTCTTATTTATGAAAGTTTCCGCTATATTGTTATCCTTACTGGGCATTTGAGCTCACCCATTTTCTATGTTTTATTTTTCCCAGGAAGTGAAGAAGTAAATTATGAATGACCTGCAGGGATATTATGTGGGGATATGAGTGTGGATTATGGAGACAATATGTTGTTGTAGTAGTTTTTCGTTTAATGATGTAATGTAAACCTTATGAATATATCTAGTGTTTCCAAGTCTACTAAACCAATCGGTCTTTCGAGATTTGATCTTTCTTGGGATCATGCCAATGTTACGAAGTAATGCACCGACTCTGGGCAGCTGGGGTCGGGGCGTTACAGTTGTCCTGGTGGTATGTCATTTGGAAGGATAATCTTATCAATGGTGTAATATAATTAGTAATATGAGGAAAGAGGAATAAATTGACTCAATGGAATTGTATATGTTTAAGAGGATATTTTTTAGTAATTATATTCCCTAAATTCTTCGCATGAAAATAGAAAGGGAATTTGATGAGTTTAATTGTAAGGATGATAAATTAATTTCTACCTATGGGATAGTAATTATAATACTTGTGTGGTATTACTTTGGCTTTTTAATTAACCCTGAAAGCATAATTAATAAGTTCTTCAGTGGATTAAAATCCAGTCTCTGAATAAAATTGTCTATAAGGTTCATTGGTAGATATGAAGAAATCATTCGATCTTCTATCATGGTAAAAATAGAGATTATATATTCCCAACATCATCATGGTTATGATAAGAAGACATATATTATGTTTCCTGGAAATTATAATAATAATACTAATTAATAAAATAAAATGAATCATTCTTTATACTAGAATTGTTGAAATAAGCATGGATAAATTATCTTAAGGGACCAGGTAAACGATTTTGGTGTAGAAAAGAATGCCATGAATAATGAGAATATCAAATATATGTGAAGAGTAAATAAAACGAATCGATGTGAATAGATATCAATAGAATTCACCACCCACTCTCCAATTGTACAACTACAAGGATGATAAGTATTATTCCTAAAAATGCATCTAACTATGTGTTAATGATGACCATTGTATTAAAAACCATTTCCATGAAAAATAAAAATGGAAATATAATGCAATCACAACTACTGACATGGGTTATGATAACCAAATATTTAATGGTATACTTTTTTTCCATAGAAGAACTAAAAAATATCTTATTTTATTATGGATCCACATTATCATTTATATTTTAAGAATACACTAAGCATATCAGAACACCAAAACAATAATTATACGTTGAATTATTTTTGAAAACTCACTATTGTATGATTATTGCTTATTAAGTTTGTATCTCCCCTCAAATAAAGCATTATGGGAATTTTCTTCTTATAAAACTTATTATTCTTCATCTAGTTTAATTTCATGTGATTTTGGGAATGGATTGGCTTTCTTTATATAGATCCTGTATCAAATAATGAGGAATGAAAGTGATATTTTGTAACAACCCTGGTAAATAAATAATTAGACATTTTCATATTTATTAATATTTGTGAATTTAATATTAATTTTACTTTAAAGGGGATGATATGTGGGATAACATAACGGATATGCAACAATAGGTTTCTTTGAAATCTTACGTTGCACACTAATAATAAAATATTATTATTTTAAATGGTAGTTAACTTCTAGCTATTTTATTGTCGGTAATGAACAAATCTAACTAGAATATGATTATAAATGATTGTTAAATATATTTACATTTATCTAATAAATGTTAGAGGCTTAAAATTTGAATGAATCTAATTTCAATCATCATTGACATTAAAAGGTCAATTTACCACCTTTTATTAGGGAACCCTCTTTAAATATAGTTTTTTTCATTTATATATATTCTATTTGAAAAAATAAAATTCATCTTTAGATTCGAGACATCAAAACTTATTTGGGTTATTTTTTGGGTATTATTCTGATAAAGTTATTTTTTTAATGAATAGTAAAAAACTTCTGTATTTTAATTCCAAAGTGCCTCTTAATCTAATTTATTTTTATGTATAGATTACATTTTAATTGGTTTTAAATTGTATTAAGAATATATTTTTTCCAATTAATCCTATTTTGGTCATTGGAATTAATTTCACTTTGAAATTGGACATAAACAAGTATCAATCTTCTGATAGTTATTGTTTCTTTTAAGAAATGCTATTAGTTTGGACCACATGAATTATTTTTTAAATTAATTAATTCAACTTCTTGTTTGTGAATTTGGAAAAATAGATATCATTTTTTAATTTGGAATATCAAATATAGATTAGGCTGAATTTTTTGTAGTTTTCTGAAAAACATCAATTTTTGATGAATAGTGAAACCACATAATAATAGTTAAAAACTGACTTTCATTTAAATGAAATTTTACCACTTCGGTGAATTGAATTTCAAAAATCTGACATTCATGGTTGTTATTATTAAGTAAAATGTGGTTCACTAAGATGAAAATAATTTTTGGTGAATTGTAACTTTGGACTTTTATTTACCGTGGTTAAAGGTAATAGTGTAATTCAAGGAAAAAAGAATATTATGATAATTCAAAATTACCTTTACACTTGTTCTAACATTATTGGATGAGTAATTTCCAACCATGGTAATCCTAGGGTAGATTTTGGGACCCCATGGTGCCACTTATGAATGATAATGACACTTTATTTTATTTAAATTAATGTTAAAGCAAAAATGACATAAACAAATGTCTCTTTGTAAATTAATTTTCACATGGTGTTATATAAGTTATAATTTTGACTATAAATATTAACTGAAAATATAAAAAGATTTACAACATCATGGTATTTTTTTATAATTTTTAGACATCAAATAAATAAAATTATTTATGACACAATAATGATACAGTGTTTACCTCATTAATAAATGATTTAAATAAATAATATTATAAAGATTAAAATAATATCCAAAAATTGTCCAATTATTATTGGATGATTTTATTCAGACCGTGATTCATCTTATCTTCCACTTTAATTGTTATTTGACCTTTATAAACTGAATATCTTTATATAATAAAACAATATTATCACACTTTCCTAAAGAGCCCCTCCTCCCCCTTATAAAAAGACCTCACTTATAACCAAATCCTCAAACCTATCAAGACTTTTGGATTGTCCAAACTCTACCCAATTAAGCTTCGTAAATCCCTATCCTCCTATTAGAAACCTTACCTTAGGCATAGGACACAACAAGAACCCCGTTCGGTTCATACCAAACGGAGTTACCCAAATAAAATGTAACAGGTTCTCTTATCTTCTTTTCACTTATTTTACTTTTGCAACCCCTAAAATATTTTTATTCCTTTAATTTATAAAAAAAAAATTTATCTTCAATATACTAGGATGTTTTTTGATAAGTATTCTAACTACACTTACACACACCTCCATCTAATGGGTGAAGAACATATTGATTCTGTGGATGGAAAATTAACGCCTCACGAAACGATGATTGTTCGATTACCTCCTACCACCTATCATGGTGGCCATTAAGATGACACTATATTTATATATGATATATATTATGTTTATGTTTTCTTAATTCTTCTGTATTTTTCTTTTATATCATAAATTTATGGTTTCAATTATGGGTAAATGTGATAATTTCATTGGAGTAAGTGCGGACTACCTCACCCTCAAAGTGATATGACTCGTTAATAACATATGTGGGATGTATAAACGGATGGATTTAATGAAATTATATATGACATTATAATGTAATTATAATATAACTATGTATCATTATGTTTTCATTCTATAAAAATAACTAAATAGAAATGAAAACATCGTTCATGCGTACATACGGCTTACCATCTCCATGAATGGTGCATTTCATTTCTCATCTCCAAATGATATATACTATTATAAATTCATATATATACTAAATATAATATATATTATATATACGATATCTAGATAATGAATACCATTCTGGATATAATATACTATTGACCACATGGACAACTTGTAAATATAAGGTCATCATTTTTTACTCAAGTACCAAATATCGAAAAAATGACAGTTATTAACTTAAATGATTACATAATGTTTATAACATGGTAATAAGTGATAAAAAGGGAATAATAAACTTGAAAATGGTTCTTAATCAATTTGAAATTAACTTTAGTATATTATTCATGATATTAAATAATAAACGGGTCAAGATGGACACGAGGTAAGGGACTTCGTCTCAATCTAATTTAATTGAGGCATATTTTTTCTAACACACAACATTCTTTTATACACTGTATAAAAACGTTTTAATTTTCATTTCATTAAAAGGAAATATATTTCTATGAAGCATTTTACTAAATGAAAAAAATAATGTTTCTTTTTAACGTAAGTGGTGACAACGACCTTTCTATCGTCGTGAGTATTATTTGATCTTTGGCTTCCTTAACAAGACATAATGTTTTTAAAAGGAAAATAAATAACATATACTATTTTATGTATTTTTTATATTGAAAATGGTTTTCATAATGGTTTTAATATGTTAATATATTGAAATGTTATATTGTAATTGCAATGTGGAAATGCTAACTTTCTTTTATGATTATTTCATGTGTTATGATCATGTTATGGTTCATGGGTATTATTTACAAATACGGGTGGTTCCATGATAAACCTAGAGAGGGTGAGCCCGAGATAGCTCTCAAATTCAATAGGTAACATGATGGAGGTAAATGTGAATTTTTCTCCAAATAGATTTAGGAAATATTCTGTGATGGGTATTCCAAAGTAACTCCCTATGTAACGATGATAACTACAATGTAAATTATGTTATGGATACTACAAGTTACCTTTATGGTTTATCATTTCTATGTGTTATTCATAAATCTTATGATTTCATGAGGTAAGTAAAAGTGTTCATTTTTGTATGTATTTGTGATCTAATGTTTTCTTTCTGTATTTTATAACCCTTACTGAGCTTTTTATGATCATCCCATGTTTTGAAATTTTTTCACAGAACTTAAAGGTGAATAGGGTCTAGGATGGGATCAATGAAAATCCATGATGTATAAAACATGGAACTAGATGTGAATCTTTTTTTCAAGAGTTTTTATTTTATAAAAAAATGGAAACTAAGTAGAAATGTCTAATTTTTAATCTATTGAGATGTAATAGTTATGACCTGATTCTTTAAAACTATAAACCTAAAAAGATCCTCAATGTAAATTATTCATTTAATTCAATATTTTGTAATGTTTTAGGGTTGGGTCCTTATAGTTGGTCTTAAAGGTCGGTTTAGATAACTTTAAGAGTTAGGGTATTGTAAAATTAAAATCCATAAAGTAATTTATGTTAATATTGAAATCATATAGCATTTATAGATTACCATTTTGCTTCACATAAGGTATTCTCTATTCAGAATAGTTTTCCGTAAAGGAAACATGGTAGAAATGTTGGGACGACATCAAGAGGAAGACAAACTTCTAAATCAGAAATCTGAGATGGTTGAAAGTGGAACTGAACACTTTGTTGCGGTGATGGAATAGTTGACATAGGCTATAAATGGTGGTGGTATCCATGCACGATATTAGCCAGATCAAACATAGAGGAACATGTCAGTAGTAGAGCATTTCATGAGGCAACATCCCCCATCATTCAGAGGGTCATCTGACACTATGCTAGAAGAAGTGAGGATTAAATAACTAGAGAAAATTTTTGATGTCATGGGTTGTTCAAAACATCAAAATGTTAGTTTTTCTATTTACTGATTTGAAGGTGAAGCTGATCAGTGGTGGTCGATGGTGAACAATATCAGGGATAGTGATGAGATTGATGCCCTCAATTGGGATGAATTCAAAGGTATGTTTCTTGAGAAATATTTTTGTAAGGTGGTTCATCTTATAATTGAAAAACAATTCCTAGAATTGAGGCAGGAGGATGACTCAGTTGTAGCTTATGAAGAAAAAATCACTCGACTAGCAAGGTATGCTCCAAATTTCATATGAGATCTTGATAGTAAAATACAATGTTATTACACACGATTAAATCCAAATTATCATAGGAATTTATCCTCTCGTGAGTTGAAAATTTATGAAAAACTTGTTAGTTGTGAGGAGAAGGTGGAAATGGAGTTTTCTGATGATCATGTGTTCTTTGAAAAACAACAGAATAAGAGGTCGAGGTGGCAGACAAAAGGGAAGAACTCTTCAAAAAAGTCTGATGCTAAGAAACATAAGTTTACAGTTTGGGACAATTGTGGTAAAAATCATGTTGTGGAATGTCTTTTTAATTATAGTAAGTGTTATTGATGTGGTAAAATGGGACATAAGACTCGAAATTGCACTAAAAATGATCAGGTTAAAGGTAAGAAAAAATCCAATTTACAGTCTGTAAAATGATTTAAGTGCAATGAAATGGTTCATTATACAAATGAATGTCCAAAAAATAACTAAACTGAGGGGAATCAGCCAGACTATAAGTAGAAAGGTGTGGTTAAATCCTTCGCAACTACTTCAGAAGATGTTGGGCCATCAAATGATGTAGTATCATGTACACTGTTTCTCTGTTCAGATTTTTCCAATGTGTTATTTGATTCAGGGTCTACACACTCTTTCATTTTTGATAAGTTTTCTAGTAAATTTTAAATCCCATCTCAAGATATGAATATAGAACCTAAGGTAAAAACACCTCTAGGAAATGTTGAGACAATAAGAAAACATAAGAACATTCATGTCCTTGTGTGCAGGAAGAATCTACCTGCAAACCTTATTGTTTTGCCTCCAGTATTGTTTTTTGTTATTTTGGGCCTGGATTGGCTTTCTATTTATCATGCTAATATTGACTACAGTGCTAAAGAGGTTTCTTTTCAGAATGATTTTCATTTTTTGTACATGAATGAACCCTTGATTTTGATAACATATCAGGAAGATGAGAAACTAGTAAAATATGGAAATGAATGTTACCATGCTCATATTGTTCAAAATAAAGAAAGTGTTGAGATTAATGATGTGCCAATGAAAAATGAGTACCATGATGTTTTTCCTGATGAGTTTCCTACTATTATACTAGACCAGTATGTTGAATTTATTGTTGACTAAGTTCCTCATGCTAAGACAATTTTAAAACCCCCTTATCAAATGGCTCAAATTGAACTTTTAGAGTTAAAGAAGTAATTACAAGAGTTATTTGATAAAGGTTTCATTTGACCTAGAACATCTCCATGGGGTGCCCCTGTCTTGTTTTTTATAAAGAAAGATGTTTCGATGATACATTGCATTGACTATAGAGCATTGAATAACATCAGTGTTAAGAACAAGTAACCTTTTCCTCATATCGATGATTTTTTTATCAGCTCTAGAGAGCTCAGTATTTTTCAAAGATTGAATTGAGGTCGGGTTACCATCATTTTAATCTAAAGGAAGAAGACATTTCGAAGACCACATTTCGTACTAGATATGGCCATTAGGAATTTCAAGTTATGCCTTTTGGTATAACCAATTCACTAGCTGTATTCATGTATCTTATGAATAGAATTTACCATGACTTCTTGGATAAGTTTTTGGTTGTGTTCATTGATGATATTTTGATTTTTTCCAAAAGTAAAGAGGAGAATGAAAGTCATTTAAGGTTTCTATTGCAAACTTTACAAGAAAAGAAACTGTTTGGGAAATTCAGCAAGTGTGATTTTTGGTTACATTAAATTTCTTTCCTTGGTCACATTGTTTCAAAAAATGGCATTACTCTTGATCCTTCTAAAACAAAAATATTTTTAGAATGTCCAAGACATAAAAATATTACTGAGATCCGTTTTCTTCTTTGTTTGTCATGTTATTACCGGAGGTTTGTTAAAAAATTTGCATTATTCTCTAGTCTAATGACTATGCTAACTCGGAAAGGTGTTAAGTTCATCTGGACAAAAGAATGTGATGATTGTTTTCAAGAATTGAAATGAATAATGGTGAATGCTCCATTTTTGGAATTTCCATACAGAAATGGTGATTTTGTTATCTATAATGATGATTTTTTGAAAGGACATGGTTGTGTCCTTATGCAGAATGACCAGGTAATTGCTTACGCTTCATGTCACTTGAAACCTCATGAGTTAAATTACCCTACACATGATTTGGAATTATCTGCTGTTGTTTTTGCTTTAATATTTTGGAGGAATCATTTGTATGGAGTAAAATGTGAAATATATTTTGGCCATAAATGTTTGAAGTATTTATTCACTCAAAAAGATTTAAATATGAGACATAGGAGGTGGTTGTAATTAATCATGGATTATGCTTTCACGGTCCATTACCATACGGGAAAAGCTAATAAAGTGGCTGATGATTTGAGTAGAAAAGGTAATGCTTCATTAATCATGCAACATTTAGAACGAGATCCATTGGATTTTGATTTGATAAACTTTGGAATAGAAGTTGTTAGTGTTGAAAATTCTTCTGTCTTGTATTTGGTGATTGGGAGATCATCTCTATGAGACAGAATTAAGAAAGCACAGAAGGAAGATAGTGCATTACAGAAAAAGGTAGAGTTGTTCAAAAGGGTACGTTTCCTGAATTTAACATTGATATTGATTGTGTTTTGAGATTTGGAAGGAGATTACGTGTGCTTTGTAATTCATATTTTAATAATGAGTTGTTATGTGAAGCTCATAGTTCCCCATTTTAAGTTCATCATGGAAATACTAAGTCGTATAGAGATCTTCAGGAGTATTACTAGTGGGATGGAATGAAAAGAGATATTGTTGACATTACTGTGAAGTGTTTGACATGTCAACAGGTTAAAGTAGAGAGGAAGTTACCAAAAGGGATGCATCAGTCTTTACCGATGCGAGTGTGGAAATGGGAAAAAATATCCATGGACTTCGTTGTGGGATTACCAAAGACATCTCGAGGTAATAATTAAATCTTGGTTATTGTTGATCGGTTAACTAAATATTGTCATTTCCTTCCTATTCAAGATACTTTTTCTCTAGATCAACATTCTCAGTTTTATGTTAAAGATATAGTTATGTTGCATGGAGTTCCCCTCTATAATGTATCTGATCATGATCCCAGGTTTAATTATAACTTTTGGAAAGGCCTTCAGAATTCGTTGGGTACTAAGTTAAATTTTAGTACAGATTTTCATCCTCAATCAGATGGGCAATCCGAACGAAAAATTCAGACCCTGGAGGATATGCTACATGCTTGTTCACTAGATTACCAGGGAATTTGGGACTAATATCATTCTTTGGTTGAATTTTCTCATAATAATAGTTTTCATACCAATATACAGATGGCTCCATTTGAGGCATTATATGAAAAGAGTTGTCAAACTCCAGCTTTTTGGGATGAATTATATGAAAGGAAGATGATGGGACCAGAATTGGTAGAAGAGATGGCAGAAAAGGTTCAGTTGATTCAGAAGCACATGAGAATAGCTCAGATGAGGCAGAAACTTAATGCGGATAACCAGAGGAAGGATCATTCTTTTGAGGTAGGTGATCATGTCTTTCTCAAAGTTTCTCTATGGAGAAGTGTGATACGTTTTGGTAATAAGGGAAATTTGAGTTTAATGTTCATTGGACCCTATGAAATCCTAGAAAAAGTAGGATGAGTTGCATACAGAGTGGCTTTACCTCCATGTTTATCCCAGGTACACCATGTTTTTAATGTTTCGATGTTGAGAAAGTATATGCCAGATCCAACTCATTTTTGGATCCCAGAGGTAGTTCAGTTGGAAGAGAATATCTCTTATGAAGAACAACTTTTCCAGATTCTCGACTGTAGAGAGAATGTGTTACGAAATAATGTAATTCAACAGGTAAAGGTTTTTTGGAAAAACTATATACTTGAATAGGCAATTTGGGAATATAAAAATGTTTTGACGGAAAAATACCCCTTCTTATTTGATAAGTGAATAAAATTGTGAAGATGCAATTTCCAAAAGGGGGGAAGGATGTAACATCTTAGGTAAAAAAGATTATGAAATTTTTATGTTAATTAATATTTGTGAATTAAATATTTATTTTACTTAAAAGGGGATGATATGTTCGATAGAGTACCCGATACGCAACAATAGGTTTCTTTGAAGTCTTACGTTGCACACTAATAATATATAATTTATTATTTTAAATAGTAGTTAACTCCTAGCCATTGTATTAGAGGTAATGAACAAAATTAACTACAATATTATATTACGTGTTTGTTAAATGTATTTACATTTATCCAATAAATGTTAGTGGCTTAAAATGTGAGTGAATCAAATTTTAAGCATAATTGACATTAAAAGTTTGATTTACTACCTTTTAATGGAGAACCCTCTTTAAATATAGTTTTGGTGATTTCTATATTTTCTATTTGAAAAAATAAAATTCGTCATTAGATTCGGGACATCATCATTTACTTTGAGTAATTTTTTGGTATTTTTCTGATAAAGTTCTTTTTTTAATGAATAGTGTAAAATACTATATTTCAGGACAAAAGTGACTTTTAATCTAATTTATTTATATGGTTATATTACCTTTTTAATTGGTTTAAAAGTGTATTTAGAATATATTTTTACCAATTAATCCAATTTTGGTCATTATATTTAATTTCACCTTGAAAATGGACATAAACAAGTATCAATCTTTTGATAGTTATTGTTTCTTAAAAACACGCAATTTGTTTTGACAACGGGAATTATTTTTTAAATTAATTAATGAAAATTATATTTTTTTAATTTTTAAAAATAGACATTATTTTAGAATTGGGAATATTAAATATATCTTAGGCTCAATTTTTGGTAGTTTTCTGAAAAACATGATTTTTTAATGAATATTGAAACCACTTAGTAGAAGTTTAAAAAAATAATTTTTCATTTAAATGAGATTTTACCACTTCTCTAAATTAAATTTAGAAAATAATACATATATGGTTGTTATTAGTAAGAAAAATGTGGTTCGATAAGATGAAAATAATTTTTGGTGTGTAGTAACTTTTGACTTTTATTTACAGCCGTTAAAGGTAAATTGGGTAATTCAATGTAAAATGAATATTATAATAGTTAAAAATTACATTAACACTTGTCCTAAACATATTGGATGAGTAATGTACGACAATGGTCATCCTAGGGTCTATTTGGTGACCCCATGGATCCACTTATGATTGATAATGACACTTTATTTTAATTAACTTAATGTAAAGGCACAAATGACATAAACAATTTTTTTTTGTAAATTAATTTTTACATAGTGTTATATAAGTTATATTTTCGACTATAAATATTCATTGAAAAGATAAAAATATTTCCTACATAATGATATTTTTTTCATTATTTTTAGACTTCAAAATAAATAAAATTATTTATGACACAATAATGATGCAGTGTTTACATCATTAATAAATGATTTAAATAAATAATACTATAAGGATTAAAATAATATCCAAAACCCATAAAATTATTATGGGATGATTTTATTTTGACCATTAGTTATTTTATCTTCTACTTTTAGGATTTTTAGACCTTTAGAAACCGAATATCATTATATAATAAAAAAATTATAATCACACCTTCTTAAGGAGCCCCTCCTCTCCCTTATAAAAATCCCTCACTTCTAACAAATTAACCACACCTCTCCGGCCTTTTGGCTCAACCAACCTCGGAAAATTAATCTCCATACATCCCTATCCTTCTCATATAAGCTTTTCCTTAGGCAGAATACACTTCAAGAAACTATTTTGGTTCATACCAAAGGGAGTTACCCAAATTAAAGGTAACAGTTTCTCTTAACTTATTTTATTTTATTTTACTTCTCAAACCCATAAACACTTTTTATTCCATTATTTTATAACAAAACCTGTATCTGAAATATACGAGTATTTTGTTGTGATATGTATTTGAGCTACACTTACACACACCTCCATCTAATGTGTGAATAACATATTGTTTCTGTGGATGGCAAACAAACGCCTCACAAAATGATGATGGTTCGATTATCTCTTTCCTACTATCATGGTGTCCATTAAGATGAAAATATATTTATATATGATATATATTATTTTTATGTTTTCTTTTTTCTTCAGTATTTTTCTTTTATAGCATACCTTTATGGTTTCCACTATGGTAAAACACGATAATTTAATTTGTGGAAGTGCGGACTACCGCCCCTCAAAATGATATGACTCGTTAAAGCCATATATGGGATGAATAAATGATAGTTTTAATGATATTATATTTGATATTATACTGTAATTATAATATACCTATGTATCATTATTTTTTCATTCCATTAAAATAGAAAATATAAATTAAAATAGTGTTCAAGCGTACGTACGGCTTACCGTCTCCATGAACGGTGCATTTCATTTCTTATCTCTAAATGATATGTACTATTATAAATTCATATATATAATGTATATATATGATATCTAAATATTTAATATCATTATGGATATAATATACTATATACCACATGAAAAAAATTTAAATATGAGGTGTTCATTGTTTACTCACGTACCAAATATCGACAAAATGACCGTTATTAACTTAAATGATTAGATAATGTTTATAACATGGTAATAAGTGATATAAAAGGAATGATAAACTTGAAAAGGTTTTTAATAAAGTGTATAATAACTTTAGTTTATTATTCAGTATATTAAAGAATGAATGGGTCAAGTCGGACACAAGGTAAGAGACTTCGTATCAATCTCCTTTCATTGAAGTATATGTATTTCTAATACACGACTTTCATTTATACACTATATAAACACCTTAGAATTTTCATTTCATTCAAAGGGAATATTTTTCTACGAATCATTTTACTAACCCACAAAAAAAATTTCTTTTTAACATAACTGGTGACAACGAACTTTCCGCCACCGCGAGTATTATTTGTTCATCCGATTCCTTAACAAGCCATAATGTTTTTGAAAATAAAGTAAATAACATATACAATTTTATGTATTTTGGTATTGAAAATGATTTTGATAATGGTTTTGATACATTAATATATTGAAATGTATATTATTTTTGCAATGTGGAAATGTTATCTTTCATTTGTGTTTATGTCATGTGTTGTGATAATGTTATGGTTCTTGGGAATTATTTATGTATAGGGGTGGTTCTGTGATAAACCTTGGGTGGGTGAGCATGATATATCTCTCCAATGCATTGGGTAACATGACAAAGGTAAATGTGAATGCTTATCCTAAGAGATTTAAGGAATATACTATGTTTGAAATTCCAAAGTAACTCCCTATGTAGCTGTGATAGCTATAGTGTAAGTATGTTATGGATTCCACAAGTTACCTTTATGACTTATTATTTCAAAGTGTTATTCATAAATCTTATGATTTCATGAGGTAAGTTAAAGAGTTCATGTTTTATATGTATTTATGAATTAATGTATTCTTTCATTGTTTTATAACCCTTACTGAGCTTTTAATTCTCATCCCATGTTTTAAAATGTATTCACAGGACATAAAGAGGAATTGGGTCAAGGATGGGATCAAGGAAAATTCATGTTTTCTAAAACATGGAACTAGATATGACTCTTTTTTTCAAGAGTTTTTATTTTATAAAAAAAATGGAAACTGAGTAGAAGATTCAAATTTGTAATCTTTTGAGATGTAATAGTTATGTCCTAATTCTCCAAAACGCTAAAACGAAAAGATCTATAATGAGAATTATTCATTTAAATACATATTATGTAATGTTTTAAGGCTAGGTCCTTATAGTTGGTATCAAAGGTCGGTTTATATAACTTTAGGAGTTAGGGTATTTTTAAATTAATATCCATAAATTAATTTATGTTAATATTGAAATTTTATTGCATTTACAGATTACCATGTTGTTTCGCCTAAGATATTTAAGTGTTCAGAATGGTTTTTTGTAGAGGAAACATGGCTACTATGTTGGGATGACATCAAGAGGAATAAAACCTTCTAAATCTGCAACCTGATATGGTCGGAATCGGAACAGAACAGTCTGTTGGAGTGATTAAATAGTTGACTTAGGCTATAAATGGTTGTGGTATCCATGCACGATATCAGCCAGATCGACCACAGAGGAACATGTCAGTGGTGGCGCATTTCATGAGGCAACATCCCCCATCATTCAGAGGATCATATGACCCTATTCTAGAAGAAGGGTGGATTAAAGCACTGGAAAAAAATTTCGATGGCATGGGTTGTTCAGAACATCAAATGTTTAGTTTCATTGTTTACCATTTTGAAGTTGAAGCTAATTAGTGGTGGTTCATGGTGAAAAATACCAGTGATAGTGAGGATATTGATGCTCTCAATTGGGATGAATTCTAAGGTATGTTTCTTGAGAAATAGTTTCCTAAAGTGGTTCATCATAGAATGGAAAATAAATTCCCAGAATTGAGGCAGGAGGATGACTTAATGGCTGCTTATGAAGAAAAATTCACTCGACTAGAAAGGTACGATCCAAACATCATATGAGATCAAGATAGTAAAAAAAACCATTTCTAATCCTTATTAATTCCAATGTATCGAATGGATTTAGATCCTCGTGAGATCAAATGTTATGAAAATTGTTTTTTTTTGTGTGGAGAAGGTGAAAATGGAGTTTGTCAATGATCTGGTGTTCTTTGAAAAACAACATAATAAGAGGTCATGGTTGCAGACAAAAGGGAAGAACTCTTAAAAAATTTCGGATGGTAAGAAACTTAAGTTTACAGTTTGTGAAAATTGTGGTAAAAATCATGTTCGGGAATGTCTTTTGAATTCTGGTAAGTGCTACTGAAGTTGTAAAATGGGACATAATGCTCAAAATTGCACTGAAAAAGATAAGCTTAATATTAAGAGAAAATCCGATTTAATGTCAGTAAAATGTTTTAATTGCAATGAAATGGGTCATTATGAAAATGTGTGTCCAACAGAGAACTCAACTGAGGGAATGCAGCCATACTACAAGAAGAAAGGGGTGGTGAAATCATTCGCAACTACTTCAACAGATGTTGCGCCAGCAAATGAAGTAGTATCAAGTACACTGTTTGTTTGTTAAGATTTTTCCAATGTGTTGTTTGATTCAGGGTCTACACACTCATTCATTTTGGTGAAGTTTTCTAGTAATTTGGGAATTCCACGTCAACACATGAATACAGAACTTATGGTAAAAACATCTGCAGAAAATTTTGAGACAAAAATAAAACATAAGAACATTTATCTCCTTTTGTGCGAGAATAATCTACATGAAAACCTTATTGTTTTTCCTCTAGAAGAGTTTGATTTTATTTTGGGCACGGATTGGATTTCTATTTATCATGCTATGATTAAATGTAGAGATAAAGAGGTTTCTTTTTAGAATGATTTCTTGTTTTTGTAGAAGAATTAACCATTGATTTTGATAAAATATCAGGAAGCTGAGAAACTTGTAAAAGTAGGAAATAAATGTCACCTTTCTCATATTGTTGAAAATAAAGAAATTGTTGACATTAATGATGTGATAGTGTTAAATGAGTACCTTGATGTTTTTCTTGATGATTTTCCTAGTATTATACCTATCCAATATGTTAAATTTCCTATTGACTTAGTTTCTGATGCTAAGCCAATTTCAAAACCCCCTTATTGAATGGCTCAAATTGAACTTTTAGGGTTAAAGATGCAATTAAATGAGTTATTAGATAATGGATTCATTCATCCAATAACATCACCATGGGGTGGTGATGTCTTGTTTATTAAAAAGAAAGAAGGTTCAATGAGACATTTCATTATTATAGATCATTGAATAAAATCACTGTTAAGAACAAGTATCCTTTGCCTCATATCGATTAATTTTCTGATCAGCCCTAGGGAGCTCAGTTTTTTTCGAAGATACATTAGAGGTCAGGGTACTATCAGTTGAAAGTAATGGAAGCAGACATTAGGAAGACCTCTTTTCATACTAGATATGGCCATTATGATTATGTAGTTATGCCTTTTGGTTTAACCAATGTACCTGCTATATTCATGGATCTTATGAATAGAATTTTTTTGAGTTCTTAGATATGTTTGTGGTTGTTTTTATTGATGATATTTTGGTTTTTTCCAAAAGTAAAGAGGATCATGAAAGTAATTTATGGTTTGTATTTCAAACCTTAAAAGAAAAGAAACCTTTTTGGAAATTCAGCAAGTGTGAGTTTTGTTTATAGAAAATTGTTTTCAATGGTCACATTATTTAAAAAAATGGCATAACTGTTGATCCTGGTAAAAATAATATTGTTGAAGAATGGCCAAGACCCACAAATATAACCTAGATCAGCATTTTTCTTGGTTTAGAAGGTTATTACCGGATGTTTGTTGAAAATTTTGCACAGTTATCTATTCCAATGACTAAGTTAACTCAAAAAGGTGTCAAATTCATCTGGACGGAAGAATGTGATGGTTTTTTTTAGGAATTGAAAAGAATATTTGTGAATGCTCCAATTTTGGCACCGCCTTCCATAAATGGTGAGTTTGTTATCTAAAATGATGCTTCATTAAAAGTACATAGTTGTGTGCTTTTGTAGAATGTCCAAGTAATTGCTTACGCTTCACACCAGTTGAAACCTCATTAGTTAAATTACCCTACACATAATTAGGAATTAGATGTTATTGTTTTTGCTTTAAAAATTTGGAGGCATCTTTTGTATGGAGTAAAATGTGAAATACATACTGACCAAAAAAGTTTACAGTATATATTCACTCAAAAAGAATTAATCATGAGACAGAGGACATGGTTGGAATTATTCAAGGATTATGATTGTACAATTTATTACCATAAGGGAAAAGAAAATAAAGTGGTTGATGCTTTGAGTCAAAAAGGTAATGCTTCATTAAACTTGTTACGTTTGGAATGAGATCCTGTGGTTTTTGATTTGATAAACATTGGCATAGAAGTTGTTAGTGCAGAAAATTCTTCTATTTTTTATCAGGTGTCAGTGAGATCATCTCTATCAGATAGAATTAAGAAAGAACAGAATGAATACAATTAGTTATATAAAAAGGAAGAGTTGGTTCAAAAGTTTAATTTTCCTAAATTTAACATTGATAATTATTGTGATTGAGATTTGGAAAGAGATTGTGTGTGCCTTATGATTCATAGTTGAAGAATGAGTTGGTATGTGAAGCTCATAGTTCCTTGTTTTCAGTACATCATGGATGTACTAATATGTATAGAGATCGTCAGGAGTATTACTGGTGGTATGGAATGAAAATATATATTGTTGACTTTACAGTGAAGTGTTTTCTTTGTCAACAGGTTAAATCAGAGCTATAGTTACCGTAAGGGATGCTTTAGTCTTTACCGGTGCCAGAGTGGAAATGGGAAAATATATCCATGGACTTCGTTTTTGGATTACCAAATAATGAAATCTGGGTTATTGTTGATCGGTTGTCTAAATCTTCTCATTTCTTTCCTATTCGAGATACTTTGTCTCTAGATAAACATTCTCGGTTGTATGTTAAAGAGATACTCATGTTGCATGGATTTCCCCACACCATTATATATGATCATGATCCCAAAATTACTTATAAATTTTGGAAAGGCCTTCAGAAGTCGTTGTGTACTGAATTGAATTTTAGTATAGCTTTTCATCCTCAGTCATATAGGGAATAATAACGAACAATTCAAACCTTGGAGGATATGCTATATGCTTGTTTACTAGATTAATAGGGAAGTTGGGACCAATATCTTTCTTCGGCTGAATTTTCTTATAATAACAGTTTTCATTCCAGTATACATATGGCTCTATTTAAATCATTATATGGAAAGCGTTGTTGAACTCCAGCTTTATGGGATGAAGTACGTGAAAGGAAATTGATGGAACCAGAATTGGTAGAAGAGAAGGCAGAAAAGGTTCAGTTGATTCGGAATCACATGAGAACAACTCAGAGTAGGCAGAAAAGTTATGCGGAAAACCAAAGTAAGGATCGTTCTTTTTAGGTATGTGATCATGTCTTTCTCAATGTTTCTCCATGGAGAAGTGTGATAAGTTTTGGTAAGAAGGGAAAGTTGAGTCTGAAGTTCATTGGGCCCTATTAAATCCTAGAGAAGGTTAGATCAGTTGAATACAGAGTGGATTTACCTCCATGTTTATCCCAGGAACACAATTTTATTCATGTTTTGATGTTGAGAAGGTATATTCTAGATCCATCTCATGTTTTGAGCCCATAGAAAGATCAGTTGGAAGAGATTCTCTCTTATGAAGAACAACCAGTCCAGATTATTGACCATAGATAGAATGTTTTGTGGAATAAGGTAATTCACCGGGTAAAGGTTTTGTGGAGAAACTATATTGTTGAAGAGGCAACATGTGAATATGAAAATGCTATGAGGGATAAATACCCCCACTTATTTGATAGGTGAATAAAATTACAAAGATGCAATTTTCAAAAGGGGTGAAGGATGTAATATCCCAGGTAAATAAAGAATAATAAATTTTCATATTTATTAATATTTGTGAATTAAATATTAATTTTACTTTAATGTGGATTCTATGTTCGATAGTGTACCTGATACGCAACAACTGGTTTCTTTGAAATCTTACATTGCACACTAATAATATAATATTTTTATTTTAAATGGTAGTTAAATCATAGCCATTATATTGGCGGGAAGAACTAAACAAACTACAATATTATTATACATGTTTGTTAAATGTATTTACATTTAACCACTAGAATTTAGAGGCTTTAAATGTGAATTAATCCAATTTTACGCATAATTTACATTAAAAGGATGATTTACCACCATTTAATGGAGAACCCTCTTTAAATCTAGTTTTGGTCATTTATATATGTTCAATTTGACAAAATAATATTTATTTTTAGATTTGATACATCAAAATTTACTTTGAGTAATTTTTTGGTATTTTTTGATAATGTTCTTTTTTAAATGAATAGTGAAAAATACTGTATTTTAATTCAAAAGTGCCTTTTAATATAATTTATTTATATCGTTAGATTACCTTCATAATTGGGTTTAATGTTTATTTAGAATATATTCTTAATAATTAATACAATGTTGGTCATTATAATTAATTTCACTTAGAAATTGGACATAAACAAGTATCAATATTTTGATAGTTATTGTTGCATAAAAACATGCTATTTGTTTTGATAACAGAAATTATTTTTTAAATTAATTTATGCAACTTGTATGTTTTTAATTTGAAAAAATAGAAATAATTTTTAATTTTTAATATCAAATATAGCTTATGATGAATTTTTTGTAGTTTTCTGAAAAACATTATTTTTTGATGAATAGTGAAACCACATAGTAGTAGTTAAAAAACTGACTTTTTCATTTAAATGAAATTTTACCATTTCTGTGAATTGAATTTCGAAAATCCAAAATACATAGTTGTTATTATTAAGTTCAATAAGATTAAATAATTTTTGGTGAATAGTAAATTTTGACTTTTATTTACCACAGTTAAAGGTAAATAGGGTAATTCAATATAAAAAGAATATTATAATAATTCAAAATTATCTTAACACTTTTTCTAACCTTATTTTATGAGTAATGGACGACCATGGGAATCCTAGGGTAGATTTGGGACCCCATGGACCCACTTATGAATGATAATGACACATTATTTTAATTAACATTATGTAAAGGCAAAAAATGGCTTAAACAAATGTGTCTTTGTAATTTAATTTTTACATGGTGTTATATAAGTTATCTTTTCGACTATAAATATAAATTGGAAATATAAAAATATTTCCTACATCATGGTGTTTTTTTATTATTTTTCGACATCAAATAAATAAAATCATTTATGACTCAATAATGATGCAGTGTTTACGTCA
Source organism: Viscum album (assembly GCA_963277665.1). Taxonomy (NCBI): domain Eukaryota; kingdom Viridiplantae; phylum Streptophyta; class Magnoliopsida; order Santalales; family Viscaceae; genus Viscum; species Viscum album. The sequence continues at coordinate 2,038,612,486 of OY728156.1, forward strand.
TTAATAAATGATTCAAATAAATAATATTATAAAGATTAAAATGATATCAAAAACCAATCCAATTTTTATTGCATGATGTTATTTCAACATTAGTCATCTTATCTTCTACATTAATTATTTTTGGACCTTTAGAAACCGAATATCATTATATTATAAAATAATGTTATCACACTTTCTTAAAGAGCCACTCCTCCCCCTTATAAAAATCCCTCACTTCAAACTAATTCCTCACACCACTCAAGACTTTTGGCTCGTCCAACCACTAAACAATTAATCTCACTACATCCCTCCCTTACTACTAGATTCCTTAACTTAGGAATAATGAACTTCAAGAAACCCTTTTGGTTCATACCAATGGGAGTTACCCAAATTAAAGTTAACGGTTTCTCTTAACTTCTTTTCTTTTATTTTACTTCTCTGACCCATAAAATAATTTTATTCCTTTATTTTATAACAAAAACGGTATATTGAATATAATAGGATGTTTTTATGATAATTATTCAAACAACACTTACACACACCTCCATTTAATGGGTGAATAACATACTATTTCTGGGGATGGAAAACCAACGCCTCACGAAACGATCATTGTTCAATTATCTCCTACCGCCTATCATGGTGGCCATTAAGATGATACGATATTTATATATGATATATATTATGTTTATTTTTTCTTTATGCTTCTGTATTTTTTTTATAGAACACCTTTATGGTTTCCATTTAGGGTAAACACGATAATTTCATTTGAGGAAGTGCGGACTACCGCCCCCTCAAAGTGATATGATCTCTTAATGCCATATGTTGGACATATAAAAGATGGAGTTAATGAAATTATATATGTTATTATACTGTAATTATAATATAACTATGTATCATTATGTTCTTATTCCATTAAAATACGAAATAGAAATGAAAGTAGCATTCATTCGTACGTACGACTTACCGTCTCCATGAAGAGTGCATTTCATTTCTTATCTCCAAATGATATGTACTATTATAAATTCATATATATACTGGAAATATAAGATATATATGATATCTAAATAATTAATATCATTCTGGATATAATATCCTATTTACACATGGACAACTTGAAAATTTAAGGTGTTTATTTTTTACTCAAGTACCAAATATCGACAAAACGACCGTTATTAACTTAAATGATTACATAATGTTTATAACATGGAAATAAGTGATATAAAAGGAATAATAAAAATAAAAAAGGTTCATAATCGAATATAAATTAAATTTAGTTTATTATTCATGAAATTAAAGAACTAATGGGTTAAGTCAGACATGAGGTAAGGGACTTTGTCTCAATCTCCTTTCATGGATGCATATTTTTTTCTAATACACGAATTTCTTTTATACACAGTATGAACACCTTTGACTTTTCATTTCATTAAAATGGAATATTTTTCTATGAAGAGTTCTACTAAATGACTAAAAAAATGTTTCTTTTTAACATAAGCGGTGACAATGACCTTTCCGCGGCCGCAAGTATTATTTGATCTTTTCCTTCCTTAACAAGACATAATGTTTTTGAAAGGAAAATAAATACCATATACTATTTTATGTATTTTTTGTATTGAAAGTGGTTTTGAAAATGGTTTTGATATGTTAATATATTGAAATTTTATATTTTTAATGTAATGTGGAAATTTTATATTTTCTCTATGCATATGTCATGTGTTATGATCATGTTGAGGTTCTTGCGCATTATTTACGTATACAGGTTGTTCCATGATAATCCTAGGGTGGGTGAACCCGAGATAGCTTTCCAATGCATTGGGTTATGTGATGGAGGTAAACATGAATTATTCTCCTAAGGGATTTAGGGAATATACTATAATGGTTATTCCAAAGTATCTCCATATGTTATTGTGATAGCTACAATGTAAGTATGATATGGATGACACGAGTAACATTTATGATTTATGATATCTCTGTGTTATTCATAAAACTTATGATTTCATGAGGTATGTAAAATAGGTCATGTTTTGTATGTATTTATAAACTAATGTTTTCTTTCTTTGTTTTATAACCCTTTCTGGGATTTTTATGCTCATCCCAGGTTTTGAAATGTTTTAACAGGACTTAAAGATGAATAGGGTCAAGGATGGAATCAAGGAAAAGTCATGATATCTAAAACATGGAACTAGACATGACTCTTTTCTTAAGAGTTTTTATTTAATGAAAAAATGGAACTTGAGTATAAGTGTCTACTTTTTAATAATTTGAAATGTAATAGTTATGTACTATTTATCTAAAATAATAAACCAGAAGAGATCCTCAATGTGAATTATTCGTTTAATTCAATATTATGTAATGTTTTTTGGTCGGGTCCTTATACATTTCATATTTTAAATAAATCAGTGATTATCTAATAGTGTGAGGATAAATATGAACTTCAAATAGAAATTAATCTCATTATTACAAATCCATGAAGGGTATCTATCTAAATGATTTGGGAGAAACACAACATTGAAGATGTTCTAATTGGGAAGGTACTTGTTGATGTATTTCTAGAATTTTCTCATAGTCTTCCCCAAAATTGTGAAGTTTTTTTTCAATAAAACTCATACATATTTTTTATGCCCATCTCAAAAACATATTGTAGAATAAACATTATTGAATTATAGTTTTTCATGAAAACACTATAAGATAATCTTGAAAGTGGTTTCATTCAAATATGTGCATCCCCATGGGGTACATTGGTTCCTTTTTTTATAAGAAATAAGTGTAAATGCATATTTTTATTGATTATCAGGAACGTAATTTGATCATAATCAAGAAAAATTATACAGTTTCTTGTATTGAAGATTTATTTGAACAAATATTACTAACTCATATGTTTCAATGATTAATTTATAATGTATATATCATTAGTTTAGGGTTAAAAAGAAATAAATTTCCATGATATCCATTGATACATGGTATGGTCATTATAAATTTATAGTTATTTAATTTAGACATTCCAATACCATTAAAATATTAATGGACCAAATTAATTGATCTCTTATATATTACCATTATTAGCTAGTGCTAATATTTATAGTATCTATTCATATATATTACATGTTAGTGGAAGATTAGTGAGACTATTTTAGGATTTTTTTGAACACCTTGTGAATGGATAAGTGGTTTTTCTAATTTAGAATGGGAGAATAATAGAAACATAAATTAAAATTATCAGGTCTTGTAATTTCATGTGAGGGTAGAATGTTTGATCTATAAAATATGGTAATTATTAAATAATGTAAAAGTCCGGCCACTATGACCAAATATGTTGTTTTTTTGGGTTACATTGAAACTACTTGTGATTTTTTAGCAATTTATCATAGATATAAAATCTATTATCCATGTGTACATGTAAGGGAGTGTTATTTCTTTAGATAAATGAATGTGAATAAAATTTCAAGGAATTGATAGGAATGTTTTTTTGTACACGTATTGTCACACTAACCAATAGTATAAAAGGGCTTGTGATCTATTTTGACGCATCATTGAATGGATTGGGTTCTGTTATCATGAAAAATTTCATTCAAGTATCCTATGCCTCTGGCTAATTGATGGTTCATGAGTAAAATTAACAAACACATGATTTAGAATTAGAAAAAAAAATATTTGAATATATGTTGGAATTATCTTTATGGTGAATACCATGTCATATATACTTATTATTAAAAAATCATAAACTATATGTTCACATAGATGGAGTTTAATATAAAAAGATAGATGGAACTATTTAAATATTGGGATTGACTAATATATTACCACCATTAGAAGGGAAAATTTTGGTTTATACACTGAGTAGGAAGAACCATGCTAGTTTTTTCATGATACGAATTGAAAGAGATTCATTACATATGTATTTTAATATGATAACACTTGAATTCATAATTAAAGGGTAAAGATATTGTCTATCTCAGATAAATTATTACTCATCAATTTATGTAATTGGAAATAATCATGAAATGATGATCCAAATATGAAGATGAATGTATGGATTCTTTCCATATTTCAATATTTAATTGGATATAATGATCAATCTCCATAATTTCATATGTATCTCAACAATAATTTATTTGATGAAGGAGCTATTAGATTAATCTCATAGCTCATCCTTCTCTATTTATCATGGAAGTATTGAACATCATAGAGATGTTAACATGTAGTTCTAGTTAGGGGATGTTATAACCTTTTCTCATACTTGAGTTTAAATGGGAAAGCACCACCATCGATTTTATCATCATATTCCCTATGAAATATACAGGAAAAAATGTTGTCTTTTTTGAAGTTGATCACCATATATAATAAAATTATTTTATTTCTATCAGATAGGATTTATCTATTGATCTGTTCTTCAATATAGATATTAAAAAATTGGTAATGTTTAATAAAGTACCACTATCAGTCATATTTTTATCGATATGAGGTTTACCATGAAATTCTAGAGAAGTATTCAGTAATATTTTAATAAAGAGTAGATTTTTAGCATTTTATAACATACTCAAATCAATATTTACTCTATGAGGACCATTGAAATCAAGAATATATTCTAAGAACATCCTTTTTTGAATTCAAAGGATGTTGGGATAAATACATTCATTTGGTAAAATTTTATTGTAAAAATATATTTCACTATAGAATTTAGACGGATCCTTCTGAATTCCACTATGAATGGCAATGTAAGACTCCAACAATCTGTAATAAAGTTGAGAAATGAAAGAAATTGGGACTTCTTCTTGCTGGAAAAATGGAAGATAAGGTTAGACCCATTCACCAACTCCATAGGGCCACTCGGAGTTGATAGAAAAGTTATGCTGAAAATATTTTCTGATATTTAGAGTTAAAATTTTGTGAATAAGATTTTCAAAAAATATCTCCTTTGAATAATGTTATAATATTTAGGATGTAGGGAAAGATAATTCCTAGATATATTAATTGATATGAGATGCTTGATTATATTTATACATTATATTATCAATTGGAGTTTCCCCCAAACCCCTCCTAAGATAATTTTTTTTTAATGTATCTCTTTTGAAAATTTACATTCCAAAATATTAACATTTACTACACTCATAGGTCATACCATTAGAGCATGATCATTCCTATGAGCAGAAAATAGTAGAAAATTTAGACCTGGAAGATAATGTGTTATAGAAAAAAATTACTCACATATTTAAGGTTCTTTAGAAGAATCACAAATTAGAGGAAGAAAATGGGAAACCAAGGATGTGATGAGGTATAGGTATCTAAAGATTATATTATATAATTTAGATAATTTTATGGGTGAAATTCTTATAAGGGTTAAGAATACAACTGACCGAGATTTTAAAATATATTTCAATTTTTTAAACAAATTTTTTTAAATAATTGTGGAGAACCCAACACTAATGTTAATTGAGTAGTTATTATAAATTCTAAAATTAAGAAAATTATATTATAGTCACATTAATTTCAATTTTGGTCATCATTAATTGGAACCATGGTAAATCATTGTCATTGTCATAAGTGTTAGAAGGATTAACAGGGGATAAACTTAAAGATAACGAATAAAATATTTATTAAAAAATGATAAATGTGGTTGGATTAAGAAATATCATCCCAACCTTATCTCAACTCCAAATTTGGGATTTATTGGTGCCACATTCACTTGAATATGTCTTCATTATATTTCAATATTCTATGTATTTACAAGTGTTCCTCCCTCCTGAATTATAAAAAGAAATCCCATACCTTAAATATTTCAGACACATTGGTCCCTATAGTCTCTAAAATCACATAAAAAATATCTTTATAACATCCATCACCATTTCATAGATCTTTTGGACTTCCAGAAAGACCATCTTCGGAAGGCTTACAATATAATCCGAAGGAGGTTTCCCAAAGAAGAGGTAATTATATATACAAATTTATTTCAAGTTTATTTCTAAATCAACCTCTTATAAATATTATATAACCATACTAAAAACATCATATAAGTATTATTTCTTTATTTTAAATTTTTTATGTAAATTTTAAATCTATTTTCATTCTCTTTTTCATCTTATGGGATATGATAACATTGTTCATGTGTATGTGCTAACCAGTACCTCCACTAAGCGATGTCATTAATTTTTCATGTCTTTAATAAATGTATGGAAATATTAATGTATTTAAATAATATATAATATATATTTTATTTTATTATTATTTTTAAAGATTTATTATTATTTACCTTTATTTCTTATCATTCATTGAAAAATGAAAATATTACTTGTTTATATGTATGAACTATCGTCTCCATGATGTAATGCCATTAATTTATTATCACCACCAGATATGAATTATTTTGCAAATTTATATAATGAATAAATATGATAACTATAAAATTATTATGATTTTGAAGATTATAAAACCATGAATAGGATATAAAGATCAGAACCGTAAGACCAAAACATTCATGGGAAATAAAACCATTAACACCTCTAATGTAAATTTTAGTGAATAATTATTAATAAATGGGAAATTAAAAATTATAAGGGATTGTTATATTATATTTTAACTTTTAATATTTATCTCTTATAGATGAATAATAAATATAAATTTATTATATAGGAGCATAATAACATGTACAGAGAAAATATGGACCCTAGGAAAGGGCTTTTATTGCAATCTCATTTTAATCAAGAATATTGATGATTGAATCTACAAAGGGGGAATTATCTTCTATTTATCTCTTAAATACCATATTTGTTCTTTCCTTATAGTAATTTACAAGGTTTTTATGTCTACATTTCATTATTCACATGTAACACTCAAGTATCAATTATAATAAGTATTATTTTCTTTCTATATAAACTGTATCATGATTCACAAATATTTGTTCAATAATTTTACTAAAACATGAATTAAAAAAAATTATAAATTTAATTTTAGGAGATTAATTAATTTTTTTACCTTATAATGAAATAATATTATAATTTATTTTATGAAATAAACTTTATACCATATACACTAAATCAATCTTAATCAGTGTTATCACACTTCTGACTTGGTATGGCATTAAAGCTATTTTTGTAAGAAACCAACCTATGCTAACAATACATGTCACCCATGATGGGTCAATAGAACACCTAAAGATAATAGTTTATATCGAAAAGATGGTCACAAGCATGAGGGTATCAATATGTAAATTCTTGGAAAAGGTTTTACACTAAAAGGAAATAAAACGTGTATCATATATAAAAAAATTATGTTGAAAAGCATAGTACAATGTGGATGAAAAATAAAAAATTATGACACATACAAGGACCGGCCAGAGATATTGATACTGAAATAAAAACAAAAAAAATCACAATACTATGTTATTATGTCATAATCCATCACCACAATCCCAAATCACCCCGATGGAGATAACAATCAAAGGAATCCTCCATGAATCGTGATTCTCTTGTATTTATATATAACTTGAAAAATGAAGTCTAGAGACACCCAAAGGGAAAATTAGGTTATGACTACAATAGATTGGTAGGACTCCACTAAAAAATAAATATTATGTCAATTACCATGAAACTGTTAGATCAATTATTTTAAAAAATCATCCTATAAATCCATTTCCGTATTAAAAGCAGTTGTCAAATATAATTTGGTTTATTTTCCAAACATTACTTGTTCAAATTGATAATTATATGAATGATATTAATAATGATAAATAGTGGGTAGTGATCAAAATACATATATTACAAAAGATAACATGGCGATCATATTAATCAAGGTAAACAAAAGAAACCAACATAGTCAAATCCAATTCAACAGAGCCATATCTGTGGCCTAAAACCATAAGATAAACATGAGGGTATGTAATACATGTTACATAAGTGATACCATTATACACAAAAAAAACATTGGTATATTTCCTATAAGAATACATAACTATGAAAAATTATGAATACTATGTCAGTAAGTGAATCTTATTGGTATTAAGTCCTATAACTAGTCTGTCGGTATCAAGCTTCTCATCTGGTAAAAGAGCCTCATGATAACCTATTGATAATATAAAGTGTAGTTACACAAACTAATGTTTATTTATTCACACCCAAGGTTCCCATGTGTTCCCATGTTTCATGTCTACACACAAAAAAAACATAATCTATACACATAATTTCAAAAAACTTTTTTACAAGTGAAGTGTCACCAGTCCCAAGCATTGAAAATATACATTAAAAAAATAAATTATTTATGAATTTTATCAAAAATAACAATACAAATAACAATTTTTAAATAAATAACCATCTGATAAACATTTGAAAAAACCCCCAAAATTTTATTTTACAAAAAAAACAGCCCTCGTATATTCTAAATAAAATAATTACAGAGATACACTAAAAGGACTTAAAAGTTAACCAATTATGTTATTATAAATATCTAAATGAATTATTAAGAACAACCAGTATTTCATGTTTTATTGATAAAGTATGGAAACTCCTTATTCAAACAAGGTCAATAACACCCATCTGAAAATCACAACTATTAAGGAATAGAAAACTAAAATATAAAGATAATGTACATGCTTGATGTCACAGTAAAAATAATCCCAAACCCTTCATGATTTTTTCCCAATAGAGAATAAAGAAAAAAAAGAAAAAATCTTCTCAAGAGGATTCTAGGAAATCAAGACAAATAAAGGTTGAGGTATTTTAAATAAATAAAATACTATGCATTCTGGTTCACGAATCTAAAAAAATCAAAAATTAATTTCACTATTTAATTTTACCTTTAATCAATTCATAATAGTTGGGAGTTTTAAATCTCTCATAAAGGGGATAAAAATTTTAAATGAGAAAAATTTACCATTTTTCCATGATTTTACATCTTTTAAAATGGATTCAAGGAATTACATAATATTCTTGAGAAGAAAAACAGAAAACAATATTTATATTTATTATTTTCCCAAAAAGTGTGATGTGTAACAGTGAAATGGTTTTAACCTTTAACAACTCATTATAACCTTATGAAAATATTTAATGAAAAAAAATACCCTTACACAACTCTAGTTTACCCACACACAACTTTGGATTACCCTTACACAAGTATGTATTACTTTCACAGAAGTCTATCTTACCCTTATGTAAGTCTAGATTACCCTTACACAAGTCTTTTAGACCCATGAATTACCCTTATGAAGTACATGGAATAACTTTATTCAACTTATATTTACCCATATAAATCACATTTGGACCTTAAACTGATTCAGATACATCCCTTGTACATGATAGTACCCATACACAAATACACTTATGCAAGTCTGTTCCCTTATGAATTCTCAAGACTAAACTTTGCAGCACATAGAAAATATTGTTTACTCTTACATAGAATATGATGTACCCTTACTAGTAGTTTATTTAAAATTATTTTTTCTATATAAAATAAACAATACCTATAAGTAGGATACCCATTACCCTTACGCAACACAATAATAGGTTGATCATTATGCATTATATAGAAAACACAATTACATTTAATTATGGGATAGACGACCCTTATTTTACTCATAACATACCCAAATGAAGTGCATTAAAATAGGGTCATATCCTTACATATCCCTTGGAAAATTGGATTACAATTACGCTACCTTTGAAACTAATGGGTTTCTCTTATGTGACTCATAGAAACTCCATTTTACCCTTACAAAGCACGTTTAAAACCCCCTATGTATATGTAGAGGATATATTACCTTTACGTAGGCCCTAGGACATACGTAAGGGTAAGATTAAAATTGAGAATTATACAATTTTCATTAAAAAAATTATAAATTAAATAAAAATAGGTTCTAAATATATTTTTAAAACATATAATTTTCCCAAATTCTTCCCACACTTCTAAAATAAAAAATAGAACACCACATTGAATGAACATACTTGAAAGAAAACAATGTGGTGTTGTAATGTAACAAAAATTGTTTCCCACACCCTACATGGGTATCTCATTGTGCATGAACATTTCATTACCAAGGATCCTAGGAAGGGAAAGGGTCCTCTGATGGGGAATTAAGGAGATAGGGTCTTGGGGATAGGAGAAATTTTGGAATATACTCCAACCATTATGATTCATTTACATTTGTACACTTGATATACTATGTTTAGATTAACACAGTGGGAGACTGTTTATTTATTGTATGACATATATTATTTGGTTTTTATAATGTTTACTCTAGTTTATTTTATTTGTTTATAATATGATATATTATTTATTATCATATGAAATCATACTTTTGTTATAATCTTTACACTGATGGACTTAGCCCCTCATACCTAGTTAGTAACCTCTTGTGTATGAGGAGGTATGAATTAGGTTGTGTGGAACTTTATCTTAGACCTGGTGGTTTCCATTAGCAAGACAACTCAATTCCATGTGGATTTTTAGAATAATACTCACTTGATAGCTAGTGGATACAGATTAGTATGTGCATGTGATAATAAATGACTTGATTACTATTAGAGGCTAAGGAGCATGTTCCAAGATTCCAAGTTGATACCTAGTAGAATGATCATTCAACACCTTGTGGATACTGAGAACATTACTTACATGATTCATAATGGATATCAAGTAAAATTATTACTAGACTCATATCAATTTCATGGCTATTTTAGATGTCTTGACATTCCTTCTCGCATAGAGCCATAGCATGTATGGCCGTGTTCATGGTGGATGGGAAATACCATGGGTTAATAGTTATGGATTTTTGTAGTGTTATTCTTGTTTAATCATTTACTATTATCAAAGAATTTATTGGTTATACATGATCATACTTAATATGTTTTCATTAGTGGTTTCCTAATGAGCCATTACTCACTCCATTCTAAGTAATTTTGGTGTTCTTGTAGATTTCTTGACTTGAGATTCGGTGATGGGAAACGGCCCTATGGTGGAAGGGTGAGACATTGAGCATGTAACTGGAAGGGTGATCAAGACAAACTCCTAGGGTTTCTATAGTTTTATTTATTTATTTATAAGTCCCACATATAATATCATTTTTATTGATGATATAGGTTATATTTTTATATTTATTGTATAATATGTGTACTCTTTCGATTTGTTTAGTGTCCTCTTGGTTATTCAGATGGTTTATTACGTTTCTTTATTTATTACTTGTGTTATGAAATGATACAAAGGGTATGGTCTTCCTATTTATGGACTCAAACCCTAACTAAATGTCAAAATTCATATACATACAGGGTGGTGATCATGAGGTCATGTGAAACTCCAGCTGAAACCCAGTGGTTTGGGTTCGAGTTACCCTTATATATCCTTAAATAATAGGCACTTAAACTTAAAAAACATATTCTACCTTAACAATGTTTCATGGTAACCCTTAAATTACCTTTGGGAAATCATGGTTACCCTTAGGAATTTCCTTAGGTACCCTTATACCTCCTTCGAAAAAGTATGGTTACCCTTATGAATTGCCTTAAGTACCCTTACATGGACTTTTAAGAATTGGTTCCTACCCTTACGAACCTTTGGTTAAATTATTGACCACCTATAACCCCGGTCAGAAAATTATATAACCACCTAGGAACAATGTGTATAGGATACCATATTGGTATCATCCATGGCCCATCTACACATGAAACATAGAAGGAACTATCCCCTTACATAAGAGGTTTTTATTCCTCCTCCCCTATAGTTCAAATTTATGAACTCTAGAATAATATCCAATCGAAAAGTGCAATGAATAATACTATGAAAATGGACTACTGGTACTCATAATTCTTTCTAATATTCTAATATTCCAGAGTTTAGTGGTATGATTTGAAGGGATTGTAGAATAAAAAACATGAATGGGATGGGAATGTCCATGACATGTGATGCATGTAGATGGGTCGTATCCAATACCAATTTGGTGTCCTATAAACATAGATCACAGGTGAATAAAAATTTAACCGACTAAGGATTTTCACACAACACTGAAGAGAAGATTAAGAGTAAAACCATGATACCCATACAAAGCGCGCTTTGGAAAAAAAATTAATTTTTTTGTTTCTTCTTCTCTAAGTTATCCTGTAACACCACTTCAGAGGTTTTAAAATATATAAATCATTTTTGTACAATTATTATGAACTATTAAATATTGAAATTCCTATATTAGTTTTTTAAAAAAAGTCCCATCTAATATTTCATTAAAATATAGGATTAATTGGTTAGTTTAATTAGGGTATTTTACACTAAAATCTAGAATATCCCCTTTATTTTCTTTTAAGAAAACCAAAACACTCTTTCCCTTATTTATTAGTATTTTCTTGAGATTAATTGTGAGAATTATACAATTTATTCAATGGATTTTTTTCATTATTATTCATTCTATATTTCAGAAAGATGGAATAGAGATTGTTCCACCTTGAGAATTAGAGCTTCAAATTTTCATTATAGTTTTTAGTATCATGACTCCATATATATCATCTAAAGTAGGTGTTTATTTATATTAGAACTAAATCATGAAATACCGGGTATTTGTGAAAATTTCATTATCTTTTTTTGAGAGAATAATTTTTTTTATTTTGTGAAAGTAATTGTTTTATTTCACCAAGGTAGAAAAAGTGGTTTTAAAAGGGGATTTCATTTAAATATAGATTATTCACTACTTTCATTTGATGAAATTCCTAATAGATGGGTGTTATTATAAAAATATATTTTAAAAACGTGGGAGTGAATATACTTAACTTGTGAAATTTTTTAATAAAATTATGTTTATGATTTATGTTTTTTTACACATGGCACATGGAAATGTTGTGGAACCTAGGACATGGACATATGGTTAACATCGATAGAAATTTGTAAGACTCAATATCATTATGATTCACTTATTTGTATAATATTATCTATTTATTCTAGTCATGAACTCCCATAGGCAAGGTCCTAATTATTTTATGGGGATTAAATTTTCACTTATACAACATGATTTATATACTCACATGTTTAAATATTATCCCATAGACATGGTAGTCCCAGACCAGATTGTTTTACCTTGGATTCCTTTATATACCATAATTACATTATCACCATGATTCCTTTTGGAATATGGTATGTTTGATTACTTCCCACAATTTATCATTATTATTTATATTAATATCATATGGATTTGAATATGGAATGTTTTTAACTCAAATGATTTTTCATAAAGTGGTTTTAAAATGAAAATAGCATTATAAACTGGTTTTGTTTTAATGATTTAATTAACAGTTAAATAATGTGAGACTCTGTATAAATTCTGTTATGGTACTCTACTAGGCTTCATACGCACACCCAACATTTACTCATTGGTGAGTACAAAACTCATTTTGCAGGACACGAGAAAATGGTAGGGTTTCATGTTGTTTTCAAACATCTCTTGGGGGTCAAATTCTTAGTGTGACATATTTATGGTGAAATATAGATACATGTAGGCTTTGTCTTTGTATTTATTTGTTCAATTTTCCATTTATCCATTTGAATTTTTATTTTTTGTCTCATGGGTGTGTTTCTTTCTTCTTCACTATACTCTGTTGTTCTATCACTTTCCAATTATAAAAGATACTTTTTTCTTTCTTTTGTTGATCTATACCTTTTGGAAGTCCATATTAGGTGATGCGTTATGTTAATCCATGTTGGATCATTACAAAATGGTATCTAAGAGACTACCTTGCCAAAATCATTCTGAAACAACCTCATTTTGGTTTGGGGTCTTTGGAAGATGGGAGTTTGGGACATCATAATTTGGGTAGTAAGTGTGTAAGATTACTTTCCAATTTAGTTCCATTTATGATCTTGAGTTACCATTGGTGGATAAGGTTTTTTTCCCAATATTTCTCATGGGTTTTGAGGTTTTTATATGATATTTTCATACAGTTTATTTAAATAATATGTTATTTGTTTACATTTTGTTTTTCATTTGTTAATACCATATTAGCTATAGAATTTTTCTTGTTTAAAATTTTTAATACTGATTCTTAAATCGTGTCATATGACTATGTAAAATATTTTAAGATAATTTTAAATTTTCTTTTATCTTCAATTGGATATTTCCTCCAAGAATTTTTCTTCTAAATATAGGAGGACAAGTTTTAATTCATGTACCTCAGATGATTCCTTCAATAGATCCATCTAAGGTGGAATTAATTTTATATATTATTCAGAATCTCGGTTGGGTGGGTGTTAGAAACTAGGGATAGATAATAGATCCAGGTGAATAATTCATAAAAAATAATCCACCTATTTATCATAGTGAATAAGGATATCAGGAATCCAAGGAGTGGATCGAGTGGATTGAATGGATCTTATACATTCCAAAAATATCCATTGGACACTGTGTGTTTAATAAATAATATTCTAGAGAAGTGGGAGTGAGATGATGATACTACATTGTGTAAGCTAACTTACATGAGGATCTCACCTGAAATACATTCAAGTGGAAATTCAAAAAATAATTATATCTTGTAATGTTTCAAGTGGTAAATACTGTGGATTTTTCGACCATAGACCAAGGAAAGTATTCAGTTTAAGAAAATTACAACCTCTTCATTGAGATAGTTCACTTAGATCCTAATAATTTTTGTAAATATTATCTCAAAAATCATAGGTCTGACATGGGTTTTAGGGCTGATATTTCCCCAATGGTGATTCTCTGATATGAAGGACAGTATTTGGGGTTTTCAATAAACATTATATGGATGAGGTTGACATATCTTGGAAAATGTTCTTAAGTGGAGCTTCATTGGCTACAGGAGGTAGCTAAGGCAATACTTCTAGCCAAAAAAGGAAGTATAAGGGTACATAGTTTTCTATGGGACTAGTTTTTAAGCCTCTTCAGGAAATATTTTTGTGGTTTTCTATAAGTATTGGAGTCCTAGTGAGACAAATTTTAAGTTTATAAAATCTACCAAGACATTTCATAATTGTGATTGATCTAGAAATCATAGATACATTTTCTAGAAAATAACCAAATGTGTTATGTTTGGATATAGTGTTATTAATGGCTCACATGTTCATTATAAAGAATAAAAGTGTGATATATCTAAATATCATTCCAAGGGGAATGCTCATGATACCCTTGCATGCATGTGTGGCAAGATTTCATGGGAAGTTCTCGACCAAAGCACGCTCTGGGGGATCACCATGCATAAATCCATGTCAGGATTTCCATCCCAGTCTGGGGGCCGCTCCTCTCCGCTCTGGTCCGTGATCTCCCATCTGATCACGGTCCTCCGGCCTCTTTCCTGGTGGATAATTAGTAAGGGAGACACATCCTTCTGGCATCACAATTGGGATGGACTTCCCCTCGGCTTCCCGGGATGCCTTGTCACCTTGATCTCCTACATGGAGGCTATCTCCCACCCCACATTTATCAAGGCGGTTCTGGACGAGGACCAACTTAACACCTTCAATCATATTGATCTCGATTTGGAGCTGGACATGTTTGTCTTCTCCCCCTCTTCCTCGGCGGTTTTCACAGCAAAAGCTTGCTGCCATTCCCAGGTGATGCATGATCAGACATAGAGTCTGAATGATACCCTTTGGATACAGAAAATCCCTGTGAAGTACAACTTCCTTACTTAGAGGATCAAAAACAAATTTGTCCCTCCCGACGAAATGTCAAACGTTGTGGCATTACCCTGGCTTCGAGATGCCCTTGTTGCATAACCCATAAGGAGGAGACAACGACTCACCTTTTCTTCTAAGGGGATTGGGCGAGCACCGTGTGGGATTACTTTTGTGATTTTACTTCTCTATGTGCTCAGAACATGACGAAAATGGATTTCCTGGACAGATGGTTCCATGGAACGGGTGAGAAAGGCTTGGAAAATATGGCCCGCTCGTTGGTCCTGCATGCAGGCTGTTGGTGTCTTTGGCAGGCGAGGAACCAATGCAAACATGATGAAGTTCAAGCCTCAGGCAGATCCATTGTTGCTAGGACGAAGTTCTTCCTCCTCAATTGGCTTTGTCTATTCCTCAACTGGCGGGAGGCGCCCACACTTCATAAGCATCATCCCCTGGTCCCTCGTATCTCAGCCGGGAGCAGCTTTAGCAGAGGCCACTGGGTGTCCTGGTCCCCCCCCCCCGTCCAGGGGCCTAAAACTGAATACGGATGGCGCTTGTGCGGTGGGGATTCTTCATGGTGGTGGGGTCATTCGTGATGTTGTTGGCTCGGTCCTTCTAGCTTTTTCTAGGTGTCTGGGGTGCGGCTCTCCCCTTCAAGCTGAAGCTAAGGCATTGCTTCTTGGTCTCTCTCTCTGCCAGCAGAGGATCATTGAGATTTCGGAGGTTGAAACAGATTCTATGCTTCTCTATAATGCCCTACATGGCATTGGCTCCATCCTGTGGTCGATCCTTTATATTATCAAAAAGTGTGGGGACCTTCTTTGAATCAACACCAAGGTTATGCATTCTTGGAATGAGGGAAACCAGGTGGCTGACCACCTTGCTTCCTTTTCAGTTCCTTAATATGATCCTATTTTTCTCCACAATTGGAGTAGGTTATCTCCAGTTGGGGTCAATCTGATTAGGGGTGATGCCCTGGGTATACATTTTTTCAGGCCCCCTTTGGTCCTCTTGGAATTAATTATTTGGGTTGTCTGTTTCCCCTTCCCCTGCTTAATACAAAATTTTACTTTGGAGGAGGATGTGTAACTGAATCTTTGATACCTAATGTATTGATTAATATATTGGTATTATGTTAGAAAATTATTCCATTCATTTTGGTACATTCCAATCCATTAAGAAAGAGGTATGAACAAGGTTTTATGTGTCCCATGTATTAGGTGATGATATCTGATTTTGAAGTTGTGTGGAGTTTCTTAGTTCTTTATCTTGATATCTTAGACCTTATCGTTCACATTTATTGGATGATCCTCATTAAGGTCCATATTAGCTTTTATTTTCTTTGTGTTTAGTTTCTATCTCTTGATGATGTCTCTCATGTATTTTAGTGTGATTGAGATACTAGATTAGGGAGAGAGGCCCAATTTTTCATTATGTTGGGATGATATCATGACAGTTGTTGGAAGGTTTGCTTAATTCCATTGATCCTCATTTTGGATGCCTAATTCCTCCAGTGTTGAGTACATGCACTAAGGTATTTCCTAATTATTTCTCATGATCATCACATAAGAGAAAGGTTTAATTTATTTTTAACATTCTCCAGATGAAAATATCAATTTTTATTCTATAATATTGTATTTAACCTACTATGTTACATGAGCTAAATGTTTATCTTGTAGATCTTGAGGATAAATGATTTATTCATCCCAATGTTTTACAATGCACATCACTTATTATTTTTTAAAAGAATGTATATATAATCCTTATGATTTTTATTAACTGCCATAATCTTAAATGTGTTACTATTAATAGTAAATACCCCATTGTAATAATTGATGACATTTGTTATCAGCACTGAGGAGACCCATGGTTTTCTAAGTTATACTTGTGATATAGGAACTCTTAATTGAGAGATAGAGTATAGGATATACCTAATAATATTTTTAGATATCAATATGGATATTTCATGTTCCTCATTATTCTATTCAGTCTCATTTATGATCCTATTGTATTTCTAGCACTGATGAACCAAATCAGTCCTTGGTTTTTGACTATTTGATAGTGTTTCGATGGATTATATTATAATATATAACAATATAGACGATGAGAATATTCATCAATTACATATCATCTATTGAGTATTAAAGGAAAATATTATCTAGCTGAAGATTTATAAATGGGATTTTGGGATATAAAAAGTAATGTTTTGGGGAAATTTTATATCCAGTAGGGGCATCTTAGTGGACCCTGAAAATATTCGAGCAATGATCACTCGGAAGAAACCAAAAAAATTGATTAAGATTCATAGCTTCTTGGGAATTGTATAATATTATAGTTAGTTTTTTTATGATTTCCGGAACCTTGAATCTCTGATGATATCTTTAACCCTTAAGGGAGTTATGTTTGGGTGAATTTCTAAATATTAGAGATCTTTTAGATAACTAAAGAAGAGGTTGACTTTAGTTCTATTTTCAATTATTTTGGAAACGAATTCAAGTTAAAATTTTTCAATGATGATTTAGGTGTGATATTGGGGTGTTTATTTATATAAGGAAACTAACTCGTGGCCTATACCTATCCCTAGTCACACCCTCATTAGAAAAATACCCTACCCATTACCTTGAGTCGACAATTTTTATGCATAAATTCAAAACATTGTGCCACTATCTATTTGAGAAAATCTTTATAGTGTATTCTAACAATAAAAGAATAAATTATATTTTTACTCAAAAGGATTTTATCTTGAGATAGATTCACATGGTATAGTATCTTTAAATTATTGATTTTTATATATATTATTCTCCTAGTAAAGGGAATTTGGTTGTCGATGTTTTTAGAGGGGAAGTTACCAAATCAATCCCTAAATGAATCTATGGTGGTTTGGTCTCCAATTATACTAGTTTCCATGATGATATTGAGAGTCTAAGTGGATGGTGGATAGGAGTTCATATCTTCTATAAAGACTGATTCATCATTTTATAAGAATATTTTTCTAAAAAATTTATCAGAGACTACTTTCCAATGATCAAGTAAAATCAACAATGGTGGAGGTAACATGGGTGATTGGTCTCAGTCTCCCATTGGTTATATGAATTTTTATGGTTGGTTGGTTGTTCTGGGATTGTTGAAGGAACAATTGATGGATAGTGGACACCATTATTCTTGGTATGTTCACCATAAGATTTCCAAGATGTGTCATGATCCAAGATTTTAGTACTGGTGGCCAGGAATGAGGTGGTCTATGGTAGATTTTGTGCCACGATGCCTTACCTATCAAAAGATAATGGAATGACACTAGGGACCTGTCAGTTTTTTGTTGTATTTTCCATTATTGTGTGGAAGTGACATGAGACATCTATAGACCTTGTTGTCTAATTTCCACAAACATCTCATAAGAAGGATGTGATTTGGGTTTTTATTCATTGGCAGAAAAAATCATCCCATTTCCTTCTTATTCACGCTATAATGAAGGTTGATGATCTCAAACACTCATATGTATAATATTTAGTAAATATCCATTGTGTTCAATCTATAATTATATCTTAATTAGAACCTCCGTTCATATACATGTTCTATAAGGGGTTTTAGGGGAAATGGGTACACACTTAAAGTTAATCATTACATATAACCCTAAAATGATTGGGTAGACTTATTGATCAATCTTTATTCGTGAGGATATTATCTTAGATTTTGTTCATTATATAGGTGGTTTAAGGGAAAAACTATCCATTGTAAATTTTTCCTATAGTAGTAGTTATCGGGGTTTGATTAAAATGGAACCCTTTGAAGTGTTGAATGGTCAACCTTTAAGATATCCCTATTGTTGGTATGAGTTAGAGGAAGAGTTATTGGTTTGAAAAAGTCTTGTCTAAGATATAATAGAAAAGTTAAATTTGATCTAGAAGCGTTTTACGATAGCTCATAGTCATCAAAACCATATACAAATTTTATCGTCACCCGGTAGATTTTGAGGTTGATAATCTTGTTTTTATCAGACTTTATACTTTCTTATGATATAAATGCTTCGAAATGTGTTATAATTTGGTAATGAGGTTTGTTTTTTCCTATTGATATTGTTGAAAATCTTAGAAGGATGGATTATTGGTTGGAATTTCCTTCACACATGACATTGATTCACAATGTATTAGATGTATCCCAACTAAAAAGGTACTGATCATGTTATACTCATATGGTTCAATTAAAAGATGTTGAAATTAAGAAATATACCTCTATGGTGGAAAACCCAATTCTGATTACGTGTGTACAAGAAAAGGTAAATCAATTTGGGAATACAAATGTTGATCCAACAATTTAATTTTTTTCTCCCATTTATTTTGATGCTCACAACCCCCCTCATTTTTTAACTAATAAAATTACATTAAATGAATTTCATGAATTTACATATTGGAATTTTTATTTTATTTCCTATGAAAGTATATAAGTATTGGGTTGAAGTTTTATATGTTTTCTGGACATTTCTATAGAGTCTGAAATCACTATTCTAAACCATAAATTTATAGAGAATTTCAATTTTGGGAACCTAAATTTCATTACAAATCTATACATTAGTACCCACTTTTTAAGATAAATTTTTAGAATTGAAAAATAACTTTATTGAACAACCCTATATTCATGTATCTAACATATGGTTGGTTAACCTATCATTTTTAATATACAGTGTGATTTGAACTGTACTTTTGAAGATTTTTATATAGAGTTGTACTTATATTTGGAAGATTTGTTTGTGGATTTTAAATTAAAGTTATTCCATGATATTTAAACAATGGTTTATATGGAATAAATATCTCATTAAAATTAATAAAAATACTAATTCAATTTATTTTAATCAAATGATTAAATCATTTCTTTTTCTAAAGGAAGTTAGGATTTTCAATTGTGATTTCAATTCAAATTTCAATCAAGTTAAGTGTTTTGAATAACAAAATTTATTAAGAGATATTCCAGGATCTGTTTGACCAGGATAAAACCAATTTTCTTTTTTATTCTAAATATATTTATTAAGTGAAATATAGATATTGAGAAGAGATATGTTGTTTCTAAGTGATATTTTATATTTAATTAGAATGATCTTATTTTTTAAGAATATTGATGATTAAATATAATAATCTGCTTTTAATGGATTTATCATTTAATAGAGGAGAAATTATTTTATCCAATAAATCATCTATGATATCTTGATGATTATTTGAATTTTTTCAAGGCATTGAGGACTAATCTTTAATGACATACACATTATGATCTGATGTTTCATGTTTTTCCAACTACTATGAACGTTTATTATTTTTTAATATAATTCTTGGATGATCTTCTATAAATTGGATCTCTTTGGAGCTATATATACATGATGATATTATTCAATGAATATGAAGATCCATCTTATATCAATTTATGATGCAACTGTGTGATGGGGTTTTTTAAACTTCTATATATTATCTTATTTATCTGGGGGTTTTCACCTTCTTGTACTAAGTTATGGATCTCAAGGTTCCATATAAAATAACCCTATTTGTCTTAAGGATTAAACTATATTCCCTTAGTTAAATAGGTCTCTCATAAGAGGATCTGTTTATTGAAATTTACTAAACTCGTGGATATAATGTTGGTGGAGTGGAATATGGTTTCTTTATTCCCTTTACCACTGTAAAAATTCATCAATTTTTCATATATATTGATCTACTTATTAAAAAAATTCATAAAATAATACTACATCACATCACAAAGGGGGGTCAATTTTAATTAATCTATATGTTTTTAAAAGGACACAAATTACCCACTTCTTGTATCTTAACATTTTCAGATAATTAATTGCTATCAAATTAGTGATCTTTAAAGAATTATCTTAAGATAAAAAACTCAAGCTTATGATCTTTCCGAATAAAATATTAATATGGATGATCTAAATGAAAAAATTTCATTAACCATAGTGTCAGACATTAATAAGAAAATAAATGGTTTTTTTGAAAGCTTAAATGATCATCTATTTGAAAGATCCCATATTTAATGTTTATATGATGATTTTGAAACCTTATGAAATTCCAAAAGAAGTAAAAAAAAAGTGGTATATTGAAATGGAATATGAATATGATGTAAATTAAAAAGGAATGAATTCTATCATTAGTGGAGTACATCCTTTTGATTTGAATTGTGCTTCACAATGTCATAATACCAATGAAATGCGGAAGACAATAAAGGACCTCAGAACACCCTAATAGGGGAGGGGTGAATCCATGTGTCAACAATTTCTTCTCAAGTGACAGATATTTTTCCCACATTTTTTGGAACTTGTTAAACCTCTCTGATAGTAATTTATAGTAATTAAAATATTCATAAGTAACAAGACAACATAGTAATTTTACATGGTTCACTACTATGTGCTGGTCTATATGGCATACATCGATAGTGTTTCGATCATACCTAAATACATTATTCTATACTATATGTGAAATAAAAATGTTTATATAGAGTCACTATATGACATGCACACTACCTTTATAAGATTTTAGGGATAGAATACTATATCCCTCTAAAAACATCTGTTGACTCGCCCTATCTCACTACCATGGTTGTAGTCTTACTTAGTTTATCGACTTGAAGGTATATTCAATAGATTTGTATTTAATTATTTTTCTGTATCTAGTACATGACTCATCCTACATTTAAGTCCTATATTTATTCACTTGAAAGCACTAAACTAACAAACTGGTTATTCAAAACATTATAGCCGCTCAAATTAGTTCTTGTGCATAACACCTATTCTGGCATGCAAGTTTTAGGGTTGCTGCACAAGTTCTCTTCCATGAATCCCTTCTATTTCACACAAATATTATCTTTCTCACAACTACACTATGATATTCACTTTGTATAGATAGAATCAAGGAACACTTTTTTGGGAACTAACTTCTTTCAGGAAACTTTACCATTCGTAGGCCATAATTATCTTATATCCAACTCTCGGCTTGCGTGTGACTCCCTTCATGCGCGCAACTCCCTGCTTGCATTCAACTCAACACTCGTAATACTCAGAGAACAGATTTTTACTAATTTTCCATCCTATATATAATTAATGTGAGGTTGGGGTAGTTTCCTATTTATAGGAATTTTTCTAACCATGTGTGCAACTCACCCAACTCTTTCCCTAGCGCGCAAGTCTCATTTGTCCAAAACTATTTCGCACAAATTCACCTTTCATGAAAATTCATAAATTGAGATTTCCTCTTTACATTTCCTAATTTGTATGTTCTTCTCTTGAAAAATGACATACGCACAAAATTCCAAACCTCCTTGAAACATGTGGTCAAATCCATTTTCCAAAATAAACTTTTTCCCATTCTATAATTTTTTGACCCAAAGGTTTTTTCAAAAACTAGGATATACAATCACCTTTAAAACTATTGTTTGCTTAAACTTTAACATCCCATTCCATGAAAACTCCCTACTCTTTTATGTGAGAATTGAAAAAAACACCAACTGTACTCTATTTCAAGAAAATAATAGACTTAGTTCCAACAGACAATAAGTGCTTCTTTTGAAGGAAGTGAAAATGTCAGTCCATGTAAGTACAATAAAAATACAATGTAGTTTGATACTTTCAATATGTATTATGGAGAACTAATATCTAAAATTAATAGAATATTTACTAAAATAGTCAACTAAGTTTCGACCATGGGAACAAGAATTCCAAAATCAGGTCAATTGTTTAAGGTCCTTATAGATTTACGCTCTAAATTTAATTGAATCTTTGCTATTATAAAAAAATCCACACCAATTAAATGTTCAAAAATGAATAAATTGATATATAAATTAATGATATTTGAATAGTAATTGAAAAATGATGTACAATACCATATAAATATTGAGTTGGAGAATACTACACTAAAAATAAATTTTCCATAATGGGGAAAGAACATTAAAGAGGATGTCATACCCTCAAATAAGTATAGTTGTTCAAAATCTAGAGAATAAATCTGTCACATAGTCATAAGGTTTAGTAAATTATATAACAAAAAAAATAGGATTTAAGAATTCTTATAATGATTCAAGAAATAATTACCATGTACATAAATATGTTTTTGGTTATGAATGTAGGAAAATGTTGCATTTCAGACTTGACTTCCCACAATAGAAAGAGGAAAAGTGAAAAATGTAAAAGAAGGAAATAAAGTACCAAAAGAAATATTATTATGATAATAATGAAGGAAACCTAGATATTTCATTAATACACCATTAAAATATTATATCATTGATTTAGAATAGGATAAATAAAATCTAAAAGTATATATATTCTTCATGGTGATTGAATATGAGGTAAAACCATAATACTCTTCTTATTTTGATTCTAAATGTTTCTCAAGTGCGAAACTACATGAATATTGTTCTATACATGAAGAAAAATATGAATCCCTGTTAAATAGTAATAAATCCCTAAAAAAAGTTATAATTATGTTATTAGTGAAAAAAAAGTCATGCTAAAACATCTTCTTGATTTTAAATAAAAATTATGTAAATGTACTTCAAGTTACATTGTTAATAAAACTATAATTAATGAATTTAAAGATTAATTGGATTAATTTAAAAGTTTTACTAGTATATTAATTAATGGAGATGAATCTATAAATCAAATCCTTGGAATTAATTTCCAAAAAATGTAAAAATCTAAAATTGGATGTAATAGTTGATAAGCTAATGTATATAGAAATTATTTTTTGGATAGTTCAAAGAACAACAATATGTTTAGGGTCACTTTTATTTTATATAAAATTAAAGGATGTAATAATAATAACTATTTTATGAGGAAATCTTATATAGTGGTATAAATAAAACCAATATTCCTACAAATTTTTAAATTTAAATTCATTCAATTTAGGGAAAAATAAGTTTTTATGGTTTCCTAAATGATTACTAGATGAAACAAGATGATCCAAGTGCATTTGGGTTACCAAAAAATAATTTTTGATATTTTAGATAATAAAAATTGATAGGAAATGAAGTGAAATATTATATATGTATAGTGGCTATTCAAGAAATATGATTGGAGACTTTTTAAAATTCCATAGACTGTCAAAAGTATAAGGATTGGTTTTCTTTATATACAATTATAATGGAAAAAAATTTAGAGTTGGGTTAATTAGAGATCAAAAATCAATCATGATCAACAATGTTCTCTTAGTTTAGGGGAAAAGTAAAATATTAAAAGCATTTCTCAACAATATGGTGATGGCTTTTTTGTTCATTTTTGTAACAAATCATATTTTTTTAAAGATGAACTACTTATGTTTAAAATAGCTAAAACTAAAAATGTTTATAATTTGGACCATTTTTATGTATGTTAATAAAAATTTAATTTTTTATCTAATGAAATAAATTATTTGTTGTTATATATTATGGGACTTATACACTGTAATATATTTTCCCAATGTGAGTAATCTAGTAGGCATTTATTTTCAGATATACCCAGTCTTAAATTTGACCAGAACAAAATTATCATGCTTTCAAAATAGGTTATACGACAAGTACATTTTCAAATAAGTTAAAATGTTTTCTACATCCAAACCATTTTGAACTATCCACATGAAACGTTTTGGACCCTCTAATGCATAAATAGTGGATGGAAGATTCAATTATTTTATTTTAGGTGACTATTGTTCTAGATTAATTAGGGTTTATTTTCTCAAGTTGAATGTTTTTTTATTATATTTTTGTAAGTTTTTTTTTAAAATTATCCAACATTAAAAAAATTATAAATTCATTTAATTAAGTATTATTTATGCATAGGAGCTTGAGAATTAATATTATTATGCTTTTTGCTCAAATTTTTTCATTATCATATACTTAAATTCTATCAAAACACCTAAAAATAATGGAATTTTGGAAATTATAAATTGTACAATTAATGAAATAGAAATAACTATAATTAATTAATGTTATTTTCCGAACTATTTTTTATAATATATTAACATAGATTTACATATAATTAGTAGAATTTTAATCATGCATTTTCTCAAAAAAACACCATTAAGTTATGGAATATTAAAAAACCTACAGTTAGAAAATTTAAAGATTTTAGATGCAAGGTGTCTATCTTGATTACTATATAAAAACATGGTAATTTTTATCCTAAGGATAATGAAGGAATATATCATGGATATTATTCTATTTTTAAATCTTCTATTGTATTTAATAAAATGTTGAGGATGGTTGGAAAATCATTCCATATGATGTTTATTAAATGTAATCCATTTGATCATAAAAAAATAAAACAGATGAAGTACCTATTTCTTTGAATAACTTGAGACATAACTCTTATAAATATATATTTGTAAATAAATTAGAAAATGATTCTATTGAATTCAGTTTATATGCACATGACACTATAGAATATGAATGTTTCATACCAATATAGGATAGACCCGTAAATGACCATCCTTTAGATATTGTTATAGGTGATATAGTTAAAGGAGTTTGGACTAGAAGTAATGTGTGAAATCGAGATGATTTATCTATATTTCTATCATATTTTCAACATAAATCTATAGATGAATCCTTCTATGATTAATGTTGGATGATAGATATGAACAATGAACTCAATCGGTTTTAGATAAATAATTTTTGGAAATTAGTTGATAGGTCCATAATCCATTCAGTGGTAGGAACCAAAAGGGTTTTTAGAAAAAAAAAATGATCAAGTAATAATCCCTAAGATTAAGGATAAACTAGTATCAAAAGGTTAAAACCAAGTAGAATTAATATATTAGGAATATACATTTTCCCCATTTTCTAGATTATAATCCATTAGAATATTGTTATCCTATGCATCTCATGTAAAATTTATATTAAATCATATGTTAGAAAAATCAATTTTTAAATATGATTATTTACTGGAGGAAGTTTATGTTAAGAAAACATTAGGTTCTAAAACCCCTCAACTACCAATTTATATTTTTTTGACATATTAAAGCTCTTTATGGGCTTAAATAAGCACCAAGGTCATGGTATGAAGGAATGATTACTTTTTTGTGGAAAAGTAGTTTTTCCTTGGTATTAGAAGATCTTACTATTTTAAAATAAATTTTTTATTATGATATATTCTTTGTAAGAATCCATGTCGATGATGTTAATTTTGGTTTAAATAATAAAATTCATTATAATGGCTTCTCAAAACATATAAAAACAGAATTTTAATTGATTATAATGAGAGAACTAGATATATTTTTAGTTTCCTAATTTATCAAAAGGATTTTCAATATTTTTTAAATTTATGAAAATTTATTATTGATTTATTAAAAAAACCTGGACATGAAAATATTAATACTTATGAAACTTCTATGTTAACTAATGTAAAACATGCTCTATATAATGTTGGAAAACAGGTGGTCAAAAATTTATATAGAGGTATGATGGTTGTTTTTTTATAAATTACTACAAGTGGACTATAAATTATGTTTTTTTGTCTTTGAGAAATATTTCAATAAAATCCAAATGAATCACATATTACTACACTTAAAAGTATTTTTATATATTTATAAGGAACTATATTTCTATCATTACTTTATCCAAAAAAACTTATTTTAATTTAATTAAATATTCATATATGAAATTTGGGGGGTCTGTATTAGATAGATAGAGAACCTTAGATATGTGTCAATTTTTATGAATTAACCAAGTTTCATGGTATAGGATGAAGCAAAATTCATTTTCATTGTCAATAGTTAAGGAAAAATATATTTATGATCTAATTTTTTTAGTCCTAGTGTTACAGAATAATCACCAACTTCTAGATGTTAGAATTAAATTTAATCATAAACTTATTTTATGTAATAATATTCATGATATTAATATAAAAAAACATTTGAGCCACTCTACGACTAATCATACTAATCATATATCTCATTTTCTAAAATATCATTTCCAAAAAGGGGGAATATCTTCAGGATTTGTAAATATTAAGTATCAACTTATAGATATTTTCACTAAAAAAATTCCACAACAAGTTTTTATTTTATTCTGGGGAGGTGGTTTATGATCATTAAATATTTATGTAAAGCATCTAATAATTTTGTTTAATATCTATAGTATTCAAAACAAAAGTGATAATTTTTCATTATAGTTTTATTTATGATGATTAATAATTTATTGAATTTATTTAAAAATATTTTTCCATTATTTAATTTTGATTTTTTTAATTTTAAAAATTTTCAAATGAATACACTGTAATTTAATCTTGAGAATCCAACATAGTTCTTTAAAACCATGAAAGTAAAATCATTATCTCTCTCTCTCTCATTCAAATCTGAGCCCTTTAAATATTTTTAACTCTAAATCTCTCTTATACACTAATCTTATAACCCTATACCTTTTTCTTCACATCATGGTTAAAAAAACTGATGATGTAGAAAAGAGTTTCTCAAAGAGATGGATTCCTTCACATATAAAAAATTTTTTATAAAGAAAATTTGTATATATTGAATGGATCATCCATTAAAATGTCATACTAAATCATGAACTATGTTTTCAAGGACTGTAGTACATGTTTTATAGTGATAACACTAAGTATATAATTTTATTGTATATAAATAATTTTAGGAAAAATAACAATTCAATTTTGGAGATTCATCAGATGACATTTTTACAGGATAAACGGTGATGCATTTTAATTTTCTATAGTTTATATTGGTCATATCCTAAAATAAACCAATGATAGTGAGTATCATTTTAGAATAACGTCAATTGGGGATATTTTTACACAACTTGGAGACCATAATGTATTTTCTAAATGGGATCACTTAAATCAAAAATACATTCATCCAGAATCTAGAGTTAGATCAATAGGTTTTGATGAAATTTATTTAAAGTAAAATAGTTCTCAGAATAGTGGAGTTAGAAAAAAATTTAATTCCATATATTTATATGATTTTTTTTATATTTAGAAACATAAAATTGAACTGTAGTATGTTTATAGTGAGATATATTCATCATTATTTCTAGAGATACACAAAAATTTATTTCTATCATTATGAAAGTCTAGTTTCTCTTTTTATATACAAGAATGGAATGATATGTTACATTCATAAAATAATAATATGTCCTTACAATAATATTTTGTAGACATAATTTTTGGAAAATTTATATTTTTCTACTTCACAACAAAAAGAATATTGATCCCTATTAAATATGTAGAAGATAACTATTTGGAGCTCATGATCAGGGTGTTACAGAGGTTTAAAATTTGATGGTTCTATGATAAGTGGTGATAAATTTATTAGTTAATCCATTGTTTAAGAAGTTTTAGATTTGGAATATGGTTTTATTTGTTCTTACAACATTCCAATCACTACAATGAGAAGGAAAATTGTGAATGAGAATATCCCAACTAAGATTGGGAGAATTATTCAATTCCCTAGAAGATATAAAAAGACTTATATAGAAAAGGAAAGTGAAAAAATTCTTATTCTAATACTAATAATAAGGGAAAATAAGTTTATAAGGTTGTAGTCCCTGGGGTTTAAGAGGATAATCAATCAATTCTAATTGTTGAAGAATGAATAGATGATTTTTTTTGTTTAATTTTATATTGCATGAATAGTTGAATATGTTTTTTAAGAACTTCATTAGAAGGTTTCTCATGTTAAGGATAAAGTTATTATTGAATCTCATTATGGTGATTATATCAGTTCCCCTTTAATATAAATAAGTATTATTTTTTTGTTATAAAATTGTGTCTCTTGTTGAGTCCTTATGAAGGACAATAGAAGTTGAAGATGGTGAAGACACTGATGTTCTTAGATATTTTCCCTCTCTAACCAATGAATATCTTTATGTAAAATCCCTTAAATTAATTAAAGTTTGAAATAATTATTTATGACCTACATAGACTTAATTAGATTATGATAATAATTTTGAGGAATGAAATCACTCATTTGTTTTGAACATGTATAATAATTATATTCAGGTGAATGATGAGGTTGATATATTTAAGGGATAACTTAAAAATTCTTATAAGTCAACTGAAGTATTCATAAATTATTTTGTTCCCAAAATAGAACATGAATATCTTTAAGAATAGATTCAAAATTTGAAATAAAGTTCAATTTCTTGAAGATAATTGGATGTCTTCAAGTGGGAAATGGTTGATCAAATTGTTAAGGTCTAAAGTGAATCTGTTTCAAAATATAACATTGGAGATGTAAAGAATTTTATGGGAACCTATTTTATTAGATCAGATTAAGTTCAATCCATGCAGAACCTTTTACTTCAAGTGGAGAATCCTCTCATGATTTTATAATGAGGATGGAGTCTGCTACTATTTTTTCAGTTAAGAATTACAAGAAGTTAAGGTTTAAAATG
The DNA here is from genome assembly GCA_963277665.1 of Viscum album. Classification (NCBI taxonomy): domain Eukaryota; kingdom Viridiplantae; phylum Streptophyta; class Magnoliopsida; order Santalales; family Viscaceae; genus Viscum; species Viscum album. The sequence continues at coordinate 2,038,642,408 of OY728156.1, forward strand.
TGATATTATTCAACTAAACACTCTATTAGATAATAATAAAGTGATAGTAGAAAATTTCATCACTATATAACCTAGTGTTTGTTGTCTGGTCAATCAATTGAGTGATATGACAGCAAGTATATCTAGTAAGCTGAATCTGTTAAGACCATAATAAAAGTGAATAAGGTCAATGTTTTAAATATTTTCCAGGAATCAAGGTTGTCGTAAAAGGAATGGGATTGTAATGAATAAATCTTATCATGCATAAATATTACATCTTAGTAGATAAATATTTATGGAATAACACAATTATCCATGCCATAATTATTTAGGTCTAGTTCCTTTGGAACATGGACACAAAACATTGGTCCATAAGTGAGATACATCATCTCCCACTTTTTGTTTCATAAATATCACCATTCTTTGACATATCATACATAATCCCATTCATCATAACCTGGGGAAAGGAAACATAAGAATGTGTGATATCAGATTCTCAGTAAGGGTAAACAAGAGGGATATCATCCTTTCATGAGTATAATGGTAACAGAACACATGAATAAAAGTTGAAAACAATACCCTACATATAATATAACCTAAACATGAGACATGGTATGAATATTAGTTGTTCATAAGACAAGAATAAATATTAAATTAATGTACATAATAATGGAATCATCAGATCACATATCTAGTAAAGCATATATAACATCAAATTATTTCTTCTTAGACATAAAATGATTTTGAAAATACACATTGAAAATTTCTATAGGATAATAACATTTCTTTAAAAATAAATTTTTTAAAATAAAAATTTAATAATACTTTTTTAAGATCATTTTCATTGAAAATAAACATTTAAACTTATGAGGGAATATTTATAAATTATTATTTTCTCATGAGAGTATAAAATACCATTCATGATGATCCCGTTAAAATAAAAATTCTTTTCATGTTTTCAGTAAAAGAAAAATGGAACTTGTATAAAAAATGACTTGGATATTCCTATAAAAATCTTTTCAAAAAAAATTTTAAACAATTTTTATTTAATAATTTAGATAATCTTAAAACCATTTATGATTTTATTTTGAGAAAATTATTTTTTGGATGAAAAATAGATTTTCGACTGAAGGGAGAAATAAAGAATTTTTTTAACCATTATTTTAAACACTTGAGAATATAAAGAGGGGTAAATGAAGAGAAAACATATATTATCATTAAATTACTATGGGATAATAGACTTCATGATTATATTTAGATATAGATCATAATATTTCCTCATTGGAATCATAATCATGAACAATCCTGATAAATATTGTGATTGTAACATAAAACCCTTACCATATTGGTAACATTGAATCATAAGATCAATGGAGTAATAAAATTTAATTATATTTATATTACATTGAGAATAACTAAATCCATGATATTATATTTAAAAGGGTATGTATATATACCTCGTAAAATAATATAGGTGCATAACATAACATATGTCACAAAGAAAGAATGTTTTGAAAAAAATAACTTACCGATTTAGTAATATTTAGAATCCAAATCCCTAATAAATAATAAGATAAAATTAAAAATTAAATAAAATTAAAATAAGGTTATTAATTATATAACAATCCAATGGATTAGTATATAAACCGAACAAAAGAAATTAGTGGTGATGTTTTGTATGTCTCCCAAATATAACAGTGAGACGAGAAATCCCTTAAGTTAAGCCTTGAATTCAATCCCATAAATTCAAACCTCATGTGCAATAAATATTATTTTATTATAAATATAACAAATAACCATAACCATAAATATATATATATATATATATCATACCATATATTATTTACTTATTACCATTCTTACCAATTTGTTAACAATTATCTGTTAAAGTTGCGTTTCGGGAAATAACTACTTTGTTTTTGTGTGTGTATATGGATTTATAGTTTTCAGTCCTATTACATTGATCATTGTTAAAAATTATACATAGTAATATAATTGATATTAATATCTTATATATTCATTATATAATTATTGACTATAGTGCATTAAATTTCTAAATAGAATATGAAGTACACCATTCATGGGGATGGTAGGGTGTACGTATGCATGATTGTTGTTTCCATATTCTTGATAGATGGAAAGAAATATAGGTAAATAATATATTACCATTATTTAATCCTTTTATTTTTTATTTTTCACATATTTTTATTAAAACTGTTCTTATTTCCTTCCATATAAAGCGTGAATGAATCATATCGCTTCACGAGGTGGTAGTCCGTCGTACACCCAAATGATGTTATCACATTCCCACGGAATATAATGTAAAAAAAATGTGATATCATTATTAAATAATAATATTAATATCATAAATATAATATATAAATATTAAATCCATAATTATATCCTTCCATGAGATGTGGCGATAGAAACAAATAACATCGGTTTGCCAGATGGTAGTCCGTTGTACACATAAATGATGATTTTATAACCCATTTAATGGAAGAGGAGAAGGATTTAGGATATTAAATTTTAAAAAAATAAATAAGTATATGAAAGATAATTTGGTAGTTATATAATCATACGTTAATAATAATTGAAGGAGGTGGAAGAAGAAATAAAATAAATCGCTCAGTTAGGGACGTTACCTCTCTTTTGGACCACTTCTTTTGGTTTTCACCAAAAGCATTCTTCAGTTGGATTTCTGGGAAAAAGTATTATAGGATGAGATTATGAATTTTATAATTTATTTTATTATGTATTTTCATAACTGTATGGTTCTTTAACTGTGAATAAGATAGGAAAGGGGTGTCCTTTTATAAGTGAGATGAGTGGAACACTTTTAATTTTTGAAAAGAAAATTGTGTAACCACATGTTTCATGTTAAACAGTCTAAAATATGGGAAATTATCTAACATTATAGGTTATAAGGTCTAAAAGTTACCATAAATTGGTGTTATACAAGTTTCTAGGACATTTTACCCCTTATACTTTTAGTTTAACCCTTGTTAAACCAATTTTCACCTTAGCCGTGATAATTCTTTATTACTATTTTCTTATTCTTCGTTGTGAAATTTTTATGACCAAATTAGATAATATATATTGTTTTCATTTAAAATATTTAATAAATTTTTTAAAATTCCATTAACATAAGTTGAATATTTTAATTTATAAATAATCATCTAGACGCGACGATTAAGAGATTTTTCAAAGAGAAGAAGTTCAATAGTTTAAAGAGATTTTATATAACAATTCCACATGAAATTGATAAAAATGAACTAAATTGGATTAATATACATATAATTGAACAAAATTTATTTTTAAAACCATATTTAAACATTTTTTGTATATTTTAATTCTTTTAAATAAAAGATAGTTCTTATTAAAAACATAAAATTATCACTATAGATCAAAAAAACTTCTTCTAAAAAATTCTCAAAAATTCACCTTAAGATAAATTTGTCATTATGATTTCCGAAATTAATTTATTTTTTTATAATAAATTTACTTAAAGTGAAAAAAAAATTAATATAATTTCACAAAAGGGGATAATATTTATTTTTAGAAAAATACATTTCTTAAGCTTAAAATTGGATTTATTCTTATCAATTGTCTAAAAACACATAAGATAATGTTAAAATTATTATTGAATATATAATATATAAATTTTATTAAAATAGTAAAAAAATCTATTTGTTTTATATATTTAGGTGAAATGTGTTTCTTTTTATTGGAATTGTTTTATTGAAAATATCTACTTTCATTGAAAATAGTTTTTATATTCATTTATAATTAATTTTTCACCAAAGAATTAATTATTTATAAATTTTTAAACCATATATTTTCATTTTTTAGTTAGTCCGATTAATACCCATAATTAAAATGGTTATTCGATAACCATCATATTAAATAATAATATTTTTATTCTATGTCGCAATTCAATTAAACTATGTGTGGCATGTCATGAAAGTTAAGCTTTATTTTTCATTTAACGCAAGATAAACTCATTGTTTCTTGTAACAAAAAATATCAAAATAATTAAATATATTTGAAAAATATACATTTAAACAAATCATGGGGCCTTAAATTTTACCCCCCTTAAAATGAATTTTTCCAAAATTCATCCCTTTGGTACCAAAAACTAAAGATACTTCTACCTTATTAAATCCACAGTACCCATGCACTTTCCTCAAGCTGGTGGTTTTTCCAAAAAAAACAAGACTATGTGAGGGGTCTTGTTTCATGAACATTATTTATTTGATACAGAATATTTAATGATTTTTCCTCATAAGAAAGAACATGCTTCAGTGGTATAGCCTATGATTTTATTACATGTGATTGATGAGGTATATACTTCCTCATGAGAGATACATGGATCAAATCATGAACTTGATTTAGTTTTTTTGTATGCCTCAAGAGATAAGATACAGTCTTGATATGATCATGAATTTTAAAGGGACTAATATACCTAGGGTCTAATTTTTCCTTCATTCTTCCAAATATAAATTCATAGAAACACCTTCTCCCCCAAAAAAATTAGATAACATCGTTGATTATCAGCCTCAAATTTCTATAAAATTTTTGTTATGCTTACATGTTTTTTATCAACTCTATAATTATCTACAATTTCATCAGCTAGAACAGATCCCAATAGCTTTTTTTCTACCATGTAATTCCAGTACATTTTATTTATAAAATTCAATCCATAAATGTATTAATAAAGAGTGATATAAATTATCGAATGAAATATATTTTTTTAAGAAAACTCAATTACAGAAAGGTTTTGATACTAATGACCTTTGAAAATTTTAAAATAGTATTTTAGATATATTCTAGGGATTCAATTATTCTCTCCAACAGACCATCTATTTGCGGATGATACATATTAATTCAACTCAAATCCATATCTTGATCTTACTGAATACTTCACCAAAACATTAAGGTAAAACGTAAGATCCTTATTAGATACAATTAAATATGATAGTCCCTGAAATATTAACACTTTATTAATTTATATTCTGTAAATAGAATCCAGGGAGAAATATTCTCTAATAGAAACATGATGACTTCATAATATGATCTACTGCAACCCTTAATTACATCAACAAAAAATATAAGATACACCCAAAATGATACCAGTGCCTTTAATCATATTTACACAAAGTGTTAATACATTCTTCCCAAAACTTCTTTTTCACTAAAACATATAAAAAACAAAAGGGTTTTATTTCCATAAATGTTACATAATATAACCTTAATCATGATAAACTCCCATAACAAGGGACCTAAAAAGGTATGTTAATGACTTTGAATATTATGATCAACCTTAAACTCATAAACTTATAATGGTATCCATAAATCATAGATTAATCATACATTGAGACATATAAACATTCAAAAGTAAATTCACCCTTTATTCCATAAATAAGATATTATATTATCCAAAAAAATGAATTCTAAGGATCGATTCATCTCTATACCAATAGAATACAAAATATTATTTCATTATTCAAAAATCCATGTAGAGGGAGATAATCGCATGAAATTTCACTAAAGGATGAACAATAATATATTCATATGGATAATTCGTCCATATTAAAACATGAAATCCCAAAATAAGTAGGGGAGTATAAGTGTACCCTAATTATCATGATTCACTTCATCCATCATGATTTCATAAGATTCCCCTTTTTTACTTTTTATTCAATGGTTTTTGTAGATTATTACCCAAAATAGCCCTTTGATTGGGGAATTTAATTTCAATATATTCAAACTTCATTCACATAAAACACTAGATTTTTGATAGTTCATTCTATTGAGGTATATATCCATTGATTTTATTGACTAGACTCTTCACATGACTTCAAAATTCTTTTTCTTGATGGTCAGGCATCCCATGATTGTAACAACCTCTTGTCCCTTTCAGGCATTGACCTAAGTACATCTCCCCACATTCCTAGAATATAGGTGAATGAAATTTCTTTCCACTAGGTGATTTATTTGAGTTATCATGAGACTCAATATTCTTTTATTATAAAATCCATGGGAATGGTGGGAATCTCCTATATCAATTTATACTTTCACTGAACATAAAATTACTCTGTTGTAGCTTCTAAAGAATGTGATAGATTATTCATTTGTAATTCATGGTCTTATGACACCGAAAGTAGATCATTTTTTCTTTTTGGAGTAAATTTAAAACTATAATTATACCATGAAATTATTATAAAATTACCTTTGTAGGTACTAATAGATTCACTATCCTTTTATTTTATATCATGAAATTTGTCCTATGTCGTTGTTTGAAGATTATGAGGTAAGTACATATAGAAAAATATCTCTTAAACTCATCCCATTCTAAATAAGAAATTACCTACTCTTGAATATTATTTTTAATAAGGTTATACCATTGTTATGATTCTATTTATAAATTATAGACATCCAAAATGAATTTTTCATTCTCTAAACACTAAAAATTGGAAAATATCTTTTCAATGGTACATATGAATTACTCAATGGCTAGTTGATCAGTAGACCCACTAAAAGATTGTGGATGTTTCCTCATGTAGGGTTCAATAAAAACAATTTCTCCTTTTCTCATTTGAAATTTTATATTGATTCATATATTGAGAAATTTTCTAGGAAAAACATTGAGGTTTTTCATTCGAGATCCAATAAAATTCCATTGATTATGCTAAAAATCATTCAATTATCCATTATATTCATCATTAATGTGGTTATTACAGGTTTATATATTGAATAAAATAGTGAATCATAGAGTTAGAAAAACTAATCATAGTGAAAACCAATATAGTTATAAAAAGTCATTTATATAATGTCAGAATCATGACACCGTCTTTCCAATCTATTACACCTTGGGATTAACCTCAATTATTCAGGGTCATTATTCATATACTTCATGATGTTTTGTAAATATTTTTTGAATTTTCAAAATATATCACCTAGGAGTGTCAAACTAGGTGTGTAGAAAGGCCAATTATTGTGAACCTGGAAAGGATATAGTGTAGCTCAATGCACCGTTTTGGGATTTATTACCCAAAGGTACCTCTGTGTAAGAGCTATATCTTCTTATAGTATCTAAAAAATGATTTAATATCTTTTAGACCATTCACACTAACCTTTACCAAAATTAAAGTACATTATCTATAATTTGACTCATCCTTAGAATTATCCTTAGACATATCCCTGTACAAATCATTATATATATCCCTAGGGATCTCACTAATGTTTTATCATCCTTGTTTCTAAAGGGTAACTGGACCATTACTCTAATAACAACTATAAATTCCTAAACCTATCATATATAAATAATACATATTAATTTATTAATATTCATTTTATAACATAGAAATCCATTCCATAATCATTTAGGTTTAGTTTCTTTGGAAACATGAACTCATATAAACTAGTACATATGTGATTTGCATCATATCCCACTATGTTATTTATAAATATAATGCTTCCTGGAAATATCATACATAATTTCATTAATTTTAATATTAGGAAAGGAAACATAAAAGGGGGTGATATTAGATGACCAATAAGGGTAACCAAGGGAGATATAAACATATCATGAGAATAAGGGTATGTGGACATGAGAATAACATTTGAAAACCATACCCATCATATCGTAGATCATAATCTTGAGTCATGAAATAAATCAAAGTAGTTAATTATACAAGAATAGTTTTGGAATAAAATAACATTTTCCATGAAAACATAACATTGGAATATGACTTAGACTTGTGGTGTATACATAATCATTGAAAATATTATTTCAAGTCTACCCACCAAGACATTCATAACATATTACACATGGAATAACTACCCATGTACATACTTTGGGTTTGTTATAAAATCTCATTTACCATCCATTTGGATTGGGATAACCTCAATTGTACCCATTTACATAATATAACATTAATAATTAGCCAATGTAGTGGATGGAGATATAGGTCTCATTCAACATGGTTATAATATGACCATTTTATGTGGTTATAACATAACAGCCATGAAATAATGAAAATAATGCATGTTAATGAACCATGATAAAAAACTTCAATCATATTATAACTCATGAAAATAAATGGATTTTATATTCATTTCATCATTTTATTATAGCATAGCCCATGGAAAAATATATGGATTTAATAATAATCTTATCAAGGTATAACCTATGGAAAATAAACAGGTTACATAAATGTCTTGTAAAAATAAACATAAACCATTCATATAAAGAATAACAATGGTATCTGTGGATCATATCCCCCATTAAATCATAAGTAACATCAAAGGATCTCATCTTATATTGAAAATTATTTTGATAAGATACTTTGAACATTTCCGAATGAAAATAACTTTTCATTAAAAAAACTTTTTATAAAAAAAATATAAAACTTTTTGTAGATCATTTTATTTGAAAATAAAATTAAAAGATTATTATATAATACATAAAAAAACATTTTATTTGTTGACGCTTCTTTCGGTCATATAGTCTAACAAATGGAAAAGGGGAATACCTTAAGCACAAAGAGATTCATCCTTTGAAGAACATCAAAAATTGACAAAGGCATGAACAAAGAACCCTTTAAGCATGGGTCACGCAAGTTTTATCATGGTCATGCAAGTATACTTGCTCGCCAAATATGGGTCATGCATTCCACTTACGCAGCCTATTCTTTTTTTGCCCAAGGCCATCAATGGCCTATAAATACCGCCTGTGGACCCCCCATTTCAAGGACGAAAAATCCACAAGTCAGATTTAAGCTCTCGACGCCCGTGTCTCTTCTTGATGTCGTCGGAACACTTATAAAGTAATTTCATTCCTAGAATAGAAGATCTAAAGAGGAGGAATAAGGCCTAAGAGTTAGAATTCATCAACACTTGCACGCCTAAGTGTCCATCCCTAGAGGGAAATGTCCACCCTTGTGCGATGCCTTATCCCTTCAATAAAACTTGCGCGCCACCCTTTTGGAAGCCACTATGGAAGATACTAAGGCTTCGGCCAAGTCTCGCCCAAGTATTATCCTATGGGTTAACCATCGCCCAAGTACACACGTGTCGTGCAAGTATACATGAAAGACCAGGACTTGCACACCCAAATAGGACTTGCGTTCCTGCCTCTTTTTGGGTGCCCCACCTTCCTATTCAGATACTTTCTTCAAATCCACCTCTCCTCTTCCAGATTTAGCCTTCAAAATCCTCTTCAATGCCATTTATGGCATGGTTACTTTGTTATATTTCTTATCTGAAATGAATTCTGTGGAAACTCTCTCAAAACCATGTAATTCACATAACTTTATGTCACTAAGGTTAGATATATCCTTCATTCAACCTCATCCTTTAAGATGAGAAGATCATTAATATGGGAATCCTTCATAGGAATAATCCCCAAGTTCCCTATTCATGGGAATCCACCTTAGTAATAAGCCCTAAGTTCCTTAATCATGGGCATCCTCCTTTGGAGTAAGCCCCAAGTTCCCTAATATGGGAATCCTCCTTAGGAGTAAGCTCCAAGTTCCCTAATCTGGGCATCCTCCATAAGAGTAAGCCCCCAATTCCCAATTCCCTTAACATGGGCCTCCTTTTCAGGAGTAATCCCCAATCATAATTTCCCTTAACCTAAGACTCCTTCTCAAGAGTAATCCCTAAATTACAAATCCTCTTAATGTGGGCATCTTCCTTAGGAGTAATCCCCAGTCTTAATTTCTTTTGATTTGCGCTTCCTTCTCAGGAGTAAAACCCAATCACAAGTCCCCTCTAATTTGTTCATCCTTATCAGAATTAAGTCCTAAGTTAAGTATCCAAATCTCCATAAAGCACATATACCTTTGTGGACCCTCTTCCCGGACTTCTTCCTTCAAGTAATTCATAATCTTCATCTAATTGGGCAGTCATACATACATAAGCCGCACATCATTTCTTATGATTTCATCTTTCATGGCACAATCGTCAGGTTTTACGAATACCTCTTGTTTATCTCACCGAGCATGAATCACGTGAGATTAGAGCATAAAAGTATTTATAACTTCTTTCTTTGGGACATTAATCATGAATAAACCTCATATTTCGTCACTCGAACTACGTGGGATCTGATTCCTTCTCTAACAAGGATACATAGGAAGCCCATCTGCGGGTATGATCCCAACTCTGAAATAATCCATGTCCATATGAACAACAATAAACTTCAAGTGCCCCACTGAGTGGGTTTAAAACCAATATGGTTATCATAATGACCAAAATATTTCTATATATTATATTGAAGGATACCATTGACCAAAAATCTCTAATAAATACGGATGATTCTCTATCAATGCAGAACATCAAATACTTATAAAATATTATCTAAATCTCATACATATCAATCATTGATTGTCAGATCTAATGTAAATCTCATATTCATACTTGGTAAATTAATATGGATTCACGAACATAACTCAAATATATAAATATAGTCACGGAGTAGAAAATAATTCCACCGAAAATAGTTTGATGAGTCTGACCTCCCATCCTCTCAACCAATGAAAATTATTATTCCTCATCGGTCCACAAATAATGAGCACCTACCTTTGGAATGTAGGTCCAAAAGGATATAGAATCATTGGATGTTTTTGGTTTTAGAATAAACCCATTAGAACTCGATTGGAATGTTTGAACCTTAAACAAACAAGGTCATAGCCTTTTCCAAAAGAAACAAAAATGGTGAACCCGACGTGAATCCTTAACCAAGTTAAATGATGTTTTACTTATTTTATAGGCCCCTATTTAACTCATTGTGAGGGAAAAAAATGAAATCAATAACATATGTGCTCATCCAAGAGATGTTGTGGCCGAACTTATCTTGATTATTTATGTTATATCAAACATCACTTTTTTCCAATATCTCTCTGCATTACAGAAATGGCTTCTCTAAAGTTCACACCTGTGAATACCTCTGCTGCTACTCCAGCTGGATCCTCATCCGCTATGAGGACGACATCACCTACTCAGTGTCTTTAATGCTGGGTCTCAAATGCACTAGTTAAGGAATACCATCAACACGGTACCATTCTGACTCTGGAGGTTGCTCGACAAGCCCTCAAAGTAAATAATTCACCCTGGTTGTACGGATAGCAACGACCAGTGATCAAGAAGTAGGTGGTTCCAAACATCGTTTCCTACCGTTTCGGGTCATTATCCCTGGAACGCAATAACCAGTCCCTCCCATATTATGGAGAGGTGAATGGGAATTTCACTCAAGGGCTTAATTAAAGAATACAAGATTCCTTCCTGAGGGCTGCCATCAACAATCTCCACCAAACTCATGTGGCAGTGCACCCTCAACATGATGAGGGTATCACCTTTAGGGTTTTGGCTCAGGTTCCTCAGACCTGAGTCCACAAGATGAACAGTCAAAGGAAAAATCTGGTCAACAGGGAGTAGGTTCTTACTTCTTTCCCCTATGGAGAAGTCCATTAAGCCTACATGATGGAAAACAACGAGCGGGCACATACACTCGTATGTCCTAATGTTACTACCCAACAGACTCGTCTGGCAGTAACACACCAATCCCTCCAAGAAATTCCAGCGGATTATTATAGGTCGGCATATACACCAGTTTATAATTCATCAACTAGTCAGTAGGCTCGTCTGACTGTACCCAAAGATGCTCGCCAATCTAATATGGTGGCAACTGATAAGCAGGAACATACACCTGTTTACAATCAACAATTCTGTCAACCGTCTCGTCTGCCAGTATTGAAGGAAATTCATCAACCATACTTGATGAAGGATACACAGCAGGCACATACACCTGCCAATGTTCATCAATCCTTCCAACAGTCTCATTTGGTAGCACCTGGAGAAGTCAGTCAGAAATCTCCGATGACAAATTTGGAGCAGACTCAACCCTCTGCCCCCACACATGAGTACTGTCAGAATTCACTGATAGGAAAATAAAGACAAGATCAGGAATACACACCTTCTCCAAGCATGTAATGGATGTATATTCTCGTTCTGGCAGCTGAAGTCACCGAGAACATTCTGACAATGGCGAAGGAGAAGAATCAAATCCCTGCCCATATTCTGGATGCCTATCAGAATATTATAACAGCTTCATCAACATCACATGGAAATAAAAAAAATATGTCCCTGTCTGTGGAGTGAAACATCAAAATATCACACTGGAAAAGATACAAACCTCTGTCCCAGTCCAAGATGGTTGTGGGGCATACTCCCCCACGTCATACGGACAATCAAGTCAAGAACATACACCTGATTTGAATGGAGATAATCATCCTAACCTAAACATTTCTCCTAAGCTGGCACCTACACCCGCCCATAATAACCACTTTTTTCAACAAGTGCTTCCTAATGTGAGTAAGAAGGTGACTACGAAAAAGGATCATCCATCACAGTCAATAAATCAACAGCCAATCTATAATAAGGGCTTGCTCAATGCTGGAGTTATTGAAGCCCTCGTACAATTATCTGTTGTAACTTAAGATTCAACTCTCTCATTTCCCAATAGTGGGAACAATAATTCCGAAGGTATTCATCAGAAACTTCCTCATGAGGTCTTGCTTCATGATAGTTTGGTCGATCTCGAAGTATCATCTTCAGATGAAATCCACGATTACCCTCTGTGTGCCTATATGATCAAGGAGAAAAAGGTTTCATTTTTTGTTGTAACCCACCATGGTGGTCCTCCCCATGATGATGAATTTAGCTACGAAATTCCACTCTGTAATAGTAATATGCATTGCCTGGATAATTATTCAAAGGACAATGCAATAACGATAAATCTCTCTTATCTTGAGGAACTTTTGAATGTAAAGCTAGTCATGTATGATGCTTTATCGCTAGCAGGTGAAATAATTTCTCAATTAGGAGATAGCTCTAGGTGTAGGACATTCTTCGAACCACCCTTGGGTCATTCATCTTCTAGTTTGATAATTGAATTCTCTACCAATCTTTTTGAATCTGATGAAGCAACAAAGAAGAATTTTCTTTGGTCTAATCAAGTAGAAGAATATTCATCGAATGATAAATAGGAAGTGCTAAATATGAGAAAACAACTGGCGAAAGGTGAAGTACCAGTCATGTTTTGGCCTTTGGTTGACTCTCAGTATGATATTCCAGAAAGGTTGATGGGAGATTGTATTCACGATATTTGACTCAAAATGTGGAAAACTATTTGTCACTTGAAAGAGAAAATATTATCTTATGATGAATATGAAAATCATGTCAAGATAATAGAAGGGTTACAATGACAAATTGACTTGGTATCTCTCTTAGTTTCCCGATATCCAAGGGCTGAAAAGCAGCAGAGAGCACTTCAGCATTCATGCCTTGGCTCACTATTAAGATTGCACCAGTTAATTACCAATTCCCCATCTGGTATGCATATTAAAGGATGAGGTGTTCATAGAGAACTGCATTTCTCTGTACTCTCCAGTCAACAAGGTCCGCCAAAAATGGTCTCATGTATGGTTATTGCCCATGGATGGCCATATCCAATTGGTTTTTTGTGTAATAAAAGGCTTTCTCAAGAACATGCCTCAACTAGTTATTCCCAAAACCAGACATACAATGAACAAGTAGTCGAATTACTCTTGCACCAAGAAAATGAGAATATTGAATAGGATTCTCATTTAGAGAATGTGCATCGTCAGGTGAAATATGTGTTAGAAATCATCCAATGGTCATTCGATCTAGGTGATTTGAGTGGATGTAGGTTGATGCATCTAGCTAATTTTCAGACTAAAGTCCACAAAATCAGGAGAGATTTTAAGAAAGTCTCAGATGTAGGAGCTCAAGAACCACCTCAGCTTTCCAGACTAGGGAATCTTTTAGCTCAAACCTTGGGATCAATAGATGGGACTCAAGAAGTTGAGAAAGGAAAGTAGGAATATCCCCAGTCCACCAGATCGGGGAATTTTTCAAATCCTCAATCTATTCCTCAGCGAAAGTCAGTCTTCTCCCAATTTGGGAAGAAGCCACAAGAGGAATGTAGAGCCGAATTATCAAGAGATTACCTCTAAATTACGGTTCATCAAGAGGTTCCTAAGGGATCAAATCAACAAAAGGTAATGTCTAATCAAGGACATGGAAGATGAAAATATCGCTGAAATGCTGATAGAAGAGATGCAATGGGTTATGCATTAATAAATGTCATCAATGCAATTTTCATTGATCCCCCAGAACCTTAGGTTCACTTAGAGGAAATAGATGAAGAAGTTCATGTTTAAGAGGTTGTGCACACAGAAATAAATGAAGAAGGGGTGCATACTAGAAGCCATAGGGCTGCCCAGTGGCAAGATATTCTTTCGAGCATTTCCCTATCATACATCAGAAAGCCACATTCCAAGTAAAAGGGTAAACGTCAGGTTATGTCCCACCATACCTCTGGAGAAGGCCAATCACTCTCACTAGAGAAAAGGTTCACACAACAAGAAGAATAAATGAAGGAGTTAAGGAGGTTGAATGCAGAACTAATTCAAGGTATTCTTACTCCTAAGCGTGCAAGAGTCAGTTAGTCAAGGGAATTTGTTACAGCTACTGAGATGGATCAAGAATGTCCTCTTTTACCAGTACACCCTCATAGGTCCAATCCTATGGGTCATGCGTGACAACAACCAGTAGTGCTACGATCAGTTGTAGTACCAATTACTACACTCGTCCAAACTCCAGTTATTTCACCCGCTCTGGCCCAAGCTCAACCGAATATTTCCCAAAACATAATGACTACCATTGAGTCATTAATAGCTCGGTTGGAATCTATGGAGGGAAAATGTGCACAAATGCAACCAAAAAAGAGAGATGACCCTAAATTGGTGGATTCAATTCCTCCCCCATCAAAATTTTCAAGTACCACATTCCTAATTTTTAATGGTTCAGGATACCCAGAACAACACTTCACACATTTTTTTTCTCATTGTGATCCTATGATGGGAACTCCTCAACAATAATAAGTAGTTAAGCTTAGTTGTTTTGTACAATAATTACAAGGTCATGCTTTTTTCTGGTATAAAAATCTTGGAATCCCGGTTAATTACTGGGTGGAAAGATCTCTTTAAAAGATTCCTACTTCAATTCACCTCAACGTTTCCAAAGACGACAGTTTTTTATCTTAAAAATCATAGTCAAAGTTAAAATGAAAGTGTTTCGGATTTCATTGCTCGATGAAAGGGATTAACACATTCCTTAAGCTTATCACTCCCTCAATAAGAGATGTTGTCAATCTGTGTGGAAAATTTGCGTGATGAATTATGCACACCGTTGATTCCTGGGAAATACGCAGGAAGGTTTCGAGACCTTACTTCAATCTCTCAATAGATTGAAGACTCCCTTACAAAGACTAAAGATAAAACTCTTGTAATTCCATCAACTCCAGGATGGATAATGAGTAGAGCAGAGACTACTACAGTTACACTTAAACAATCACCTGTATCTGCTTCTACTTCAAAACATTCATCTTATCAAAGAGATCTACCTCCTAAGATTCAACAACTGAGGCTGTTTCATCAATATTATCAATGAGATCAAAGACAAAATTAATTTGAGGATTTAAAGAAAAATGTTTATTCTTTCTGAAATTAAAAAGTTCTTGGTTTCTTAATTTCAGCTCTGGAAAATAATTTGGTTCAGTTTCCAAGGCCTAAAAGGCCAAACAAGGAAGGAGATGAAGACCTTCCTAACTATTTTACATTTCATCAGATGTTGGGACATCCCATTCCGGGGTGCTTTGTCTTCAAAGACTTCCTTTAAAAGATGGTGGACTCAGGATCAGTAAAACTGAAAGGTTCTTTAGCCCATGTAGTATGTGTTACTGCTACAGATCTAGAGTAAGGAGGCGAGTGGCACGAAGTAAAAAACAAAAATGCACAAAAATATGATGATTGGATAGTCAGTATAATGATCAACTAAACTCATGTCATTTTATGAACACAATTGAAGAAACCAATTTTGTCTTCTGATATGAATGCCATAGAAAAACCCCCTTCATCAGAAGGAAAATCCGCAAAGAAGCAGCATAATTTGATGAAAGAAGAGCAGTCAGAAGAAGATGAGCTCATGTCAAAGCCCATGTTGACTTTGACTCTGGCTGATTTTATGCCATCTACATCAAATTCACGGGCACCACCACACCAAACGGCACAGCCTAAACTGGCTAATCAGGAAGAGTCCTCATCAGATGAAGATTTTATCTTTGGTTCTGTTAACATGATTCATTTAACGGATCCCTCTACCAAAGATTGAGCCAATGTGGGAAGGACCTTACTCAATACATAAGGTATACTCCAATAGAGATTATTCTTTAATCTCAATGGATGGAGAACTCATCACACCTCCAACCAATGCCAGATTTCTGAAGAAGTATTTTGTGTAACCCAAATAGTTTTTTTGTCCTCACTGCAAGACATTAAACTGCATAGCCTTTTTTCCTTACTAGATGACATTAAATAGCATAGTTATTTTGTCCTCACAACAAGACATTAAACTATATAGCATTTCGTCCAAGCTATATGACATTAAACTATACCGCCCCTCTTTTATACTCACTACAAGACATTAAACTGCATAGCATGTCACCCTTGTTATATGACGTTAAACTATACAGTACCCCATCATCCTTGATGTATGACGTTAAACTATACATCCCCTCATTGTTCTTACTGCATGACATTAAATTGCATAGTCCCCATTTTGTCCTCACTGCAACACATTAAACTGCATAGCCTGTCGTCCTTGCTATATGATGTTAAACTATACAGCCCCTCTTTCTTCCTCAATGCAAGACATTAAACTACATAGCCTGTCGTCCTTTCAAAATGACGTTAAACTATACAACTCCTATTTTTTCCTCACTACAAGACATTAAACTACATAGCATGTCATCCTTACTATATGATGTTAAACTATACAACCCCTCTTTTGTCCTCACTACAATACATTAAACTGCATATCCTTTCATCCTTGCTATATGAAGTTAAAATATACAGTCCCCCATCGTACTTTCTATATGATGTTAAACTATACATCCCCTCATTGTCCTTACTGGATGTCATTAAATTGCATAGTCCCCCTTTAGTCCTTAATGCAAGACTTTAAACTGCACAGTCCCTCCATAGTCCAACATGACGTTAAACTGTGTCTTGTCCCTTATATGTCCTACATGTCATTAAACTGTGCACCAATAAGGTTTTTTCTACCTCTTGTTTCTCACATCGAGTATGAATCACGTGAGCTTAGAGTAAACTTCAACCATAACACCCTCTCTGGGCCGCTAATCACGTGTAAGTCTCAACGCCATCTTTGGGTTGTCCTCAAGTAAAACATGATCACCAATTCATTATACAATCGAACTACGCGGACTATGATCCTTACCTTCTATGCTGGGTACATAGGCAACCTCCTGAGGTTCAAGCCCAAAACCAACATCTTTACATCAATTCACCTCCATCTCATACGATGTTAATCCCTGAACCCCCCCAACCAATATCTTCACATTGGTTCACCAGCCTTTGACACCCTCACCTGAGAGAGAATTTTTATTGATATTGATCTCCAACAATGCCATATTCCAAGGACTACTTGCATGCATGGTAATGCTCGAACCTTTAATCGTGGGGAAAACCATCATTGCACTAAATTCCCCTTTCACCCTTCACTTGTACAAACCAAATCTGTACAGAGGGTATTTCAAGAAATATGTATGGATTGATTTCCATCCTTATGGGATACATAGTAACATTCAAGAGCCCCTAGAATCTAGCCCCAAGTCTTTGGGCCTAACCCCAAATTTCACAATCAGTCCCGTGGCTAAAAAGTCCCCCAATGAAAACATGTATGCAGTATGAAAACCCTGGTCTTCATTCACATCAGATTTATAAAACAAACAATGTTTATTCCTTATTATGGTCCGAGATATATGACCCTAAACTAATATCTCCCACAATCTCATCCCACATGACGTTAAAATGTATTTCAGGAACTGCGTATGGCTTGATTCCCATCCTTATGGGATACGTAGTGAAGTCCAGCACCTCAATTCAGGACCCAGCCACAACATGATTACGGTCATCATTGGTCTATGTATTTTCTTAATGCATTGAACAATACTCATTGTTCATGTGTCATACTCCTAACCTTAAATACTTTCATATATCCATAACCCTTTTCTTGACTTCTGGTCACAAAATGTCTGATACCCAAGAATTATTTTTCCAAACTATGAAGCATGTGCCCTTAGGCGGCCTTGCATAAGTAGTCTACATAACAGACCTGTCAGCCAAAAGATACAGTTATTTAACAATGTAGAAAATGCCCTTAAGTGGACCTGCATAATTCCACCCCCAAACAGGTTTCTCAGATAGTGGTAATTTCATTATTGGGAGGAAACCCTCTTGTGTCATTATTGGTCTTAAGGACAATATGTAGGGATCCGAAAAAATATCAATCCATTACATATTTTTCCCATACTCTTTTTCATGATTTGAAAGTATTTATGTCTATGGTTTATATTTCCCTTCCCTATGTTTGGGTCAGACCTTCGCAGGAGTGACATTCATACAATTCATTGGAAATCTTAATTGGGAATATCCTCTCCATATTCAAGTACCTCTATCAATATAGAAGACTCTATGATTTGGAAAATTTTAATCTCCATAAACATTCACTGGCTTTTTTCAATAGAAAAGTAAAATATCTGAGAGTTTTTTCCTGATTATGCAGCACCTGCCCCTTGGGGGCCTACCATAAGTAGTCTACATAACGGACCTGTCACCCAAAAGATGCTATTATTTGACAATGTAGCCAATTCCCCTAAGTGGCCCTACATAATTCAACCCCCTAACAGGTTTGTTAAATAGTGGTAACTTCACTCTTAAGAAATACTTCCTCTAATAAATTTTAGACCTTTTTTCATATCATTCCCCAGAGTCAAAATTTCTTAATTCATAGTTTACCTATTTTCCCCTCATACATAAATGTGGTAATATGTTTTAAAATAAATTATCGTGGAATTGAGTCAATTTTAATCTATCCGGTCAAAGCTAATTCGACCTTATACATTAGTCTTTTTTTGTCCAATATGCATGACTTTAAACTGTCCACAAAAGACAAGGGAACTCTGAACAAAAGTCAATTCTCAGCTCACTAAACATACATTTCTTATGATTTAGGTAATATTGAGCAATTGAAAGATTTAATGTTTGTAGGGTTATTTTTATAATCCTTGAAAAAATCAAACTATGCTTACTAGGCCCATTGGCTTAGGTAAAATTATTTAAAGCATGTAGTAAGAAAATGCAGGCACAAATGATTGAATATGAAAGTGGTTTTCATTGATTCACAAAGAGTTTGAAGGACATCCACAGAATGGAGTCTCTTATCTTTTTCAAGATTTACAAGAGGCTTTCAACATAACTCTTCATTTGATTTATGAAAACCCGATTTTCATCATCAGCCACCTAGAATTCATCCATTCAACTGGATACAACAAGAGAGGCATTGATACTAGCTCTTCTTGGAACAATTGTAAAAGAATGTTCTTGAGTGCGTTTTGAGAAAATATTCTGCTGATCAAATAGTGACTCTGTTTCTTTCCAAGAGACTTGGAAAATGGATACATGGATTTGATAATGGAGCATTGGATGTAAAGTGCCATTTAAATAGAATACTCTTTTCGGATATGGTTCTAATACCATGATAGTATTCTCTCCACCAACTGGAAGCGAAAAATATATTAGTCCATAGTTTTTCCATTTTCATATCTTCAAGGAAATGGCATGGAGGAAAATTTTGAAAGTTCACACCATTGTTGATGTTCTTAATGCACATCATAACCGAAATAGAGGTGTAGCAGTGCGGCTGCATCTCGGGCATATAGTTATTTTCATCTGGAATGTAGACTCCTTGCAGATGACCATGGACATATAATGGCAAGTACATACTTTGTGGGAAATTGACATGATACCTCTTCAAGTACTTGGCCAAATATGGGAGAGTGTGGTCATATATATCATAATAGTCATGGCCAACGATGTTCATCATATCATCAATCTTCTTGTTATCCAGTTCAACAGCCATTCCAAATCTTCTGGGAGCCATTGAATCTGCACAAAGATCAGATAATTATCTTTAAAGTAAGTTTATTTTTCATAATATTTGTGAAGAAAATTGAAAAAAATTTCTATGGAATTAAGAAGCATAAGTCCCATATTGCCACGCAAGTCCAAGTTGGTCATTCAAGTTTTACCGTGCTTATACTGGCATGGAAGTCAGAAACTCACTGCAGAAGTGCGACACCAACAGAAGCGCGAATGAGCAGAAAGATAAGACACATGTGCGACGAGAGCTACTTGCACGCTGAGAGCTCAAAAGCGTTTGAAGACGGGTTCTTTGCATGAACTGACACCCGCATATTTATAGGTGAGGTCGTACCCCTATGCGCCAGACCCTGCATGCCAGAAGCATACCGGCGCGCCTACAACTTGCTTGCCACAGTGCCTTGTTTATCGTTTTCCTCAAAGTCAAATCCTCTTTCCTTTTTAAGATCCAACTCTGAGGGGGGACTTTTGTTGACGTTCCTTTCCATCACAGAGGCTAATGAATGGAAAAGGGGAATACCGTAAGCACAAAGATTGTCATCCTTTGAAGAACATCAAAAATTGACAAAGACATGAACAAGGAACCCTTTAAGCATGGTTCATGCAAGTTTTATCATGGTCATGCAATTCTACTTGTGCACCACATATGGGTCGCGCAATTCACTTGTGGGGCCTATTCGTTTTTCACCCAAGGTCCTCAATGGCCTATAAATACCCCATGTGGGCCCCCCATTTCGAGGACAAAGAATCCAAAAGTCATATTTAATCTCTTCGTTCCCTAATCTCTGCTTGAAGTCTTCCGAACACTTTTAAGGTAATTTCATACCTAGAATTGAAGATCTAAAGATGAGGAATAAGTCCTAAGTGTTGGAATTCATCAACACTTGTGCGCCTAAGTTTCCAAACCTTAAGGGAAATGGCTAGACTTGTGTGTTGCCTTATCCCTTCAACAGAACTTGTGCACCACCCTTTTGGAAGCCTCTATGGATGATACTGAGGGCTTGAGCCAAGTATCTCCCAAGTATTACCCTATGGGTCAACCATCGCCCAAGTACACATGTGTCGCGCAAGAATACTTGCGCGACCAGGACTTGCGCGCCCAAACAGGACTTGCGTCCTTACCTCTTTTTGGGTGCCCCTCCTGTCTATTCATCTCTTTTCTTCAAATCCACCTCTCCTCTTCAAGATTTAGCCTTCAAAAACCTCTTCAAAGCCATTTATGTCATGGTTCCTTTGTTGGATTACTTATCTAAAAGGAATTCTGTGGAACATCTCTCAAAACCTCATGATTTTCATAACTTTATGTCACTAAGGGTAGATATTTTCATCATTCATCCTCATCCTTTAAGATGAGAAGATCATTAATCTGGGAATCCCCCTTAATAATAAGCCCCAAGTTCCCTATTCATGGGCATCCTCCTTAGGAATAAGCCCCATGTTCCCTAATCATGGACATCCTCCTTAGGAGTAAGCCCCATATTCCCTAATCTGGGCATCCCCCTTAGGAGTAAGCCCTGTGTTCCCTAATTTGGGCATCCTCCTTAGGAGTAAACCCCAATTTCCCAATTCCCTTAACCTGGGCCTCCTTTTCAGGTGTAATCCCCAGTCATAATTTCCCTTAACATGGGCCTCCTTCTCATGAGTAATCCCTAAATTACAAATCCTCTTAATTTGGTCTTCCTCCTTAGGTGTAAGCCCCAGACTTAATTTATTTTGATTTGGGCTTCCTTCTCAGGAGTAAAACCAAATCATAAGTCCCCTCATATTTGGATATACTTCTCAGAATTATGTCCCATGTTAAGTATCTAAATCTCCATAAAGCACATATACTTTTATGGACCCTGTTTCTGGGCTTCTTCCTTGATGTAAGTCTCTATATTCATCTATTTGGTCAGTCATACATACATAATCCCCACATCATTTCTTATGATTGCATCTTTTGTGGCACAATCATTAGGTTTTACTGATACCTATTGTTTCTCACACTGAGTATGACTCACATGAGCGTAGAGTGTAAAAATAATTATGACATCTTTCTTTGAGCCATTAATCATGCATAAACCTCATATTTTTTCACTCGAACTATGTGGGTTATGATTCCTTATCTAACAAGGATACTTAGGTAGCCTATCTACGGGTACGATCCCAACTCGGAAATTATCCATGTCCTTCTGAACGACAATAAACTTCATGTGCCCCACTGAGTGGCTTTAAATCCATAATGGTTATCATAATGACCAAGAGATTTCTATATAATGTATTGAAGGATACCATTGACTAATAATCTCTAATAAATACAGATGATTCTCTATTTATGAAAAGCCTCAATTAAATATAAAAGATTCTCTAAATCTCATACATATAAATAATTGATTTTCAAATCTAAAGGAAAGCTCATTTTCATACTTGGTAAATTAATAAGGATTCACGAACATAACTCAAATCTATAAAGAGAGTTCCGGAGTGGACAATAATTCACCCCAAAAAGGTGTGATTAGTTTGACCTCGTATCCTCTCGACCAATGCAAATTATTAGGCCTCATCGGTTCACAACTAATGTGCACCTACCTTTGGAAAGTAGGTCCAAATGGATATAGAATCATTAGATGTTTCCCGTTCTACGAATAAACCCACTAGAAACCTATTGGAAATTATTAACCTTAAAAAAAAGGTCATCCACATTTTTAGAATAAACATTCATGATGTTTGAAAATACCATTCATGTTATACATGTTAAAATAGGAATTCATTTCACGTTTTCAGTAAAATCCAAACATGAATTGTTTGGAAAATGATATGAAGATTGCATTCAAAGAATATTTTAACAAGTAAAAAATGGTTAAAAATAATATAATAAATCATATATATAATGTTAATAACATTTTTAAAACTTTTTTGGTGTACATTGTGTTGTAAGAAATAGTGGTTTTCGACCAAAGATAGAAATATAAATGATTTTTATTAATAACATTATTTTGAAATATTGAGTACATGAAGAGGGAAAAATTGAAGGAAAATTCTATCATAATAATATTAAAATAGGAAAATAAATTAATTCTTTTCTGTAGATATATATCATAATATATCATCATTGGAAGAATAACCATGAACAATCCTAATAAACAATGAGATTGTAACATAAAACCCTCACCACTTTGGTAACTTTGAATCATAATCCCCATGAAATAATGAAAATAAATGATACTAATAATATAAATAGAATAAATAAATTAAATATATTAAATGTCATTGGGGATGTAAATACACCTCATAAAATAATTTATGTTTATAATAGGACATATATCTCATAGAAGGAATGTTGAGACAAAGATCACTTACCGCTTTAGAAATATTTTGAATCTCAAGACACAATCAATAAAAATATTAAATGAAACATTAAAAAATATGAAAATATGTGGATTAGTAATAAAAAATTACAAAGGAGTAGTATATAAACCACATAAATGAATTGAGTGGTGAATTTTTAGATGTCTTCCAGAAATAAAAGAGACCAGAAATCCCTTAGATTAAGTCTCAACTTCCTTGATATATGTTAACCCCATGTATAGAAAATATAAGATAATTATAAATATATTATGGAACCATAATTATATATTTCATGAAATTAATTATTTACTTATGACCTTTTATTACCTGTTTAATATCAATTCATTGTTAGATTCACATTTCAGGCAAAAACTAATTTGTTTTTTGCGTATGTTTTGAATTTTTATTTTTTATATTCTTTGTCCGATCATGGTTACATATTATAAAAAATATTAATCATGATATAAATATAATATATGTTTATAATATATGTATTCATAGTATCCCATAAAAGGTAGAGATAGAAAATTAGAAATAGTGTTCATGGAGAAGCGAGGTCATACGTATGGATGAATGTTGATTACATTTTCTAGAAGAATGTAAAAAAAGAAATTTAAATAATATATTAACATTAAATAGTAATAATTATTTCATATATATTTAATATTTTCATTAAATCCATTTTTATTACCTTCCACGTAATGCGTGAATGAATCACATCACTTCATGTGGTAGTAGTCAGTCGTACACAAAAACAACATTATCATATTCCAATAGAATTGAAATTAAGAAGTCACATGAGATATAATGAATCAATAATAACAATAATATCATATATATATATATATATATAATAAGTACATCATTATAACCATCTGTTAGTGGTGTTGGTGGAAATAAATAACATCGGTTCGTGAGGCGGTAGTCCGCCGTACACATGAACAATAATTTTGTAACACATTTCTTAAAAGAGATGGATTTTTTTAAATAAATAAATGTAATAGAATTAAAATATATTTAATATACTAATTTGTTTTATAAAATCATGGTTTAATAATAATTTAATAATTTGGATAAATAAATAAAATAAAACACTCGGTTAGGGATGTCACCACTTCTTGAAACAGATTCTATTCATTTAGACGAAAGGGATTCATATGGTTTATTTTTAAAAAAAATAATTCTAGGATGATATTACAGAATTAAGGAATTTATATGGTTATTTATTTTCTAAATAAAATGGTTTTGTAATTGTGAAGAAGATGGGAGAGGGGTAGGCATTTATAAGTTTGATGAGAAACACACTTTTATTTTTAAAAATAAAAAGGTATACTCATGTTTTTCACATGCTGAAATGATCCAAAATGGGCCATAATTTTACATTATTTGGGATGATGTCTACATTTTTCTAAAAAAATGGCGTTTGAAAAGTTTACATGTCATTTTACCTCGAGTCCTTTCAGTTTAAAGCCTAGAATCCCATTTTCACATTAACCGCGGTAATTAATATTTATTGTTTTTAAAATTCATTATGGTACACAATTAAATTAAAATTATTATGTAATATATATTATTTTTAATCCAAATATGGAATCCATTTTTCATAATTCCATTAACAAAAGTGAAAATTTTTAATTTAAAAACAATCCTGCAAACATGATGAAAAGGATTTTTCAAAAGAGAAAATGTTCAAAAGATTAAAATGATTTTGTATCAAAATTCAATATTATATTGATTCTAATGTAATAAATTGGATTAATTTATATATATTTAATAGAACTAATTTTATTTTTAAAAAATATTTAAATAAATTATGTATTAAAATACTTTAAAATAAATGAAAATTCTTAATAAAAACAAATATTATCAGAATTCCTCAAAGAATTTATCTTCTAAAAAACTCTCAAACATTAACAATAATATAATTATTATATTTTTATTTAAAAATCAATTTATCTTTTTTAAAAAAAATATTTTATAAAAGGTAAAAAATTATTTTTAATGTAAGTGCGCAAAAGCTGACAATACTTTAATAAAAATGCAGTTTTAAGCATAAAATTGAATTTTTTTTCTTATCTATTTTCTAAAGAAATCATAATATGAATATGAAAAAATTTAATGAATATATAAGATAAAAATTTTATTAAAATCATTCATCACAATATATTTGTTTAATTTATTTAGGTAAAACATGTTTGTGTGAATAAAAATAATTTTTTGTAAAATATTTCCATTATTTTTAAATAGATTTTATTTTAGTTTGTAGTTAAATGATAACAAAATAATTAATTTTATATACATGTGTAAACCATATATTTTCATAATTTAGTTAATCCAATTCATTCCCTAAATTCCAATGGTAAGGAAATAACTATTGTATTAAATAATAATATTTTAATAGTATAACAATCCTCGTTAAAACTTGATGTTCTGTGTAATACAAGATAAAGTCAGTTTTTCATGTAACACAACCTAAAAATGGTGTTGTGTGTAACAAAAAACTCATAAATCATTGAATTTATCTTAAAAAATATATTACAAAAAATCTCAGGGTGATAAAGGGATAGGATGATGAATATAAATGATTAGTTTTTGATGGATTAGATAAAAGGAGTGCATCAGATGGTCACATATTTTTGGACCATTAAATCCTTGTCCCTTGAAGATGATGATCATAAAAAATATTACAATCTAGTTCCTTAGTCTAGTTTATAATTTTAAGGAAAAAGTTTTTTAATCAAGAAATATTAATGAATGAAATTATTTTATTTAAATTCTATTTTATGTCATAATTATTTAATATTTTTTATTTATAATACTATATGTTTCTTAAAAATTGTTTTTTTCTAGATAAATAAAAAATTCACTTACATGTATTTTAGTACACTAAAATTGTTTTAATCTATCTATCTACTTTATTTTTTATAACACATAGTGGAGATAAATATTGATAATGACAAAATTTCTATTAACTATTATTTTTTAGTTTCCATATCCATTTAATATTCAGAAATAAATTTCTATAAAGTAAATATTCATCAAAATGATTTAATAACTATTTTTTGTTTAATTAATTAATTAAAAATGATATTACTGTGTTCATATTTCTATAATTATTTTATCATCAAAAAGGGTGATGTTTTTGGGAATACAAATGTCTATCCAAAAATTGCATTTTTTTTCTAATTGATTTTGATGCTCACAAACACCCTCATATGTTTTTATAATAAATGTTACATTAATTGAATTTCAGGAATTTACTTATTAAAATTTTTATTTTATTTCATATAAAATTATGGAAGTAATTTGGATGAATTTTTTTGATGTTTTCTAGATAATTCTTATGAGTCAATAATTATTGTTCTGAACCCATTATTTATGGATAGCATTAGGGTTGGGAGTTTAACTTTTATTAATTATCACTAATTTTTTAATTGATATATAAGATAAACATTGGGATTATGAACCATTATTTTTTAAATATTATTTTTTTCAAGTATCTAATATATTGTTGGTTAACCCAACATAAGAATCTATAGTATGTTGTAAACACAACATTTGATTATTATGTTTGTAGAGTTATCCCTATGTTTAAAGAAGTCATCTATTGAATATTATTTATAGATATTTACTAATATTTTAGTAATGGTTTTATTGGAAAAAATATCTCAAAAATGTCTATTTGAAGATTGATTCAAAGTATTTTAATCTATGGGTTAAATCGTTCCCTTTTCAATGGGATGCTATTATTTTCAGTGGTGATTTAAATTCAAATTTCAAAAAAACTGAACATTTTGAATATCATGATTTAACTATTGATATTTCCTGATCAATTTTACCAAGATCAAAATCATGTTTCTATTTATTCATAATAGATTTATTTTTTGAGATAGAGATAGTTAGAATATATATGATTTTTCAAAGTGTTGTTGTATTATCAATTAGAACAATATTATTTCTCAAGAATATTTACAATAAAGTACCCTACTTGTTTTTACATTGTATTTATCTATTTTATAGTGGATAAATTTTATTATCCACTAAGGATGATGTGATATCTTGTTATTTATCTTATGTTATTCATTAATTCTTTCAAGACTACTCTTTGGAGAGATTCATGTTATAATGTGTTAATACATGTTCATCTTACTAATGTTAATGGTTATTTAATTTTTTCTATAATGATTTTAAGATCAACTATAATTTTGGTCACTTTAGAGATTTATTTACTAGAATATATTATTCTCATAAGAATAAGATCTGTCCTATGTTGGTTTATGTTGAAACTATGTTCTAAATCTATTTAAACTTCTACACCATATCTTATTCATTAACAGGGTTACATCTTCTCATACATAGATATTGATATCAGGTTTCCCTGTAGAAAATATGATTTTTTGTGGTTTTAAATACCAAAAATATATTTTATAAGTCCTCAGAAAACGGATAAATTTAGTTAAGATCACCAATATCGCAATAAGAGCATTTATAGAGTAGACGATGGGGAATTAATTACCCTAAAAACTATAAACATTGATGCGTTCTTCTTATTTTTAATTACTCTAATCAATATATTGGTAAAAAATAATATGAAATCACATTATAAATGGGGTTTACTTTAAATCTATATATGTTTTATTAAAAGGTCACATTTGAACCCCTTCCCACCACCTCTTCTGTCTTCACATTTTCTGACCAAAACTATAAGGTAATATAATTCCATTGGTCAATGTACTACGGATGTGAATAGAGTTAAGCCATGAGACATGGGAGTGATAATTTTTGGTAATATAGTGGGGGTATTACCACTTTATGATATTAGTATATTGACTACTTTCTAGGGATAAAATTCATTATGGCGGTAGAATTGTAAACCCCTGACATTTAATTTTAGTTACATTATTTTGTTAATGTTTTTTTCTTTTGTTTTAGTGATTTTTTTATGTGTTTTTTATTTTCTTTGGTTTTTATTTGAAAATTAAAACCCCCTTTTGCATTAATTATTAATCACTTATAATGAAAATTAAATAATATTTAAATTTATTTTTACCCTTAAACATGGTACATGGATATCGTAAGGGTAAGTGTATCTCTACCCTTACATATGATTATTTTTGGAGTTTCATAAGGGTAACTAATAAATTTTATGATTTTCAAAAGGGTTATATGGAAATTTGATGAACTATATAAGGAAACCCAGACATTGTATAAGGGTAAGGGGTTTTTTGTATTATATGTAAGGGTAAACCATAACTGTATAAGAGAAACCCTGACATTTTGTAATGGTCATCCCATGTTTTCCCTTATTTTGTAAGAGTAGTGGCTAATTTTCATAAAGGTAATACTCATTGGGAAATGGTATTTCTCTTACTGTGTAAGGATTGATGAGCCTATATGTAACAATAAACAATTATTGTGTAAGGGTAAGCCCCTATTTTTAAATTTTGTATATGGGTACCTAAGATGTTAGGTAAGGGTATTATTTTTATGGGAGATTCAAATTTATTAAATAAAAAGTACCCTCACTCGAGATTTAAGGAGTTATGAAATGGTAATGTTTCATTTAAAGGCCTTAAATAAGGGTAAAAGTGGGGTTTAAGACCTTTTGTAATGGTAAAGAGCCTTTTTCATAGTCTATCTAGATGAATATTTCATTATATAAGGGTTTCATAAGGGTGTTGAGAAACTATATAACACTAAGACCCTTTTTCATGTTTTGAATAAGGGTATCGATCTATTGACCAATATTAAGTGATACATTCATAAGGAAAAAGGATAACATAATAGAGCTATATAAGGGTAACTCGTGACTATGTAAGGGTATCCTTGTTTTCCCGGGTTTTGTAAGTATATATGAACCATTCTATAAGGTTTCATATAAGTTTGTAAGGGTAAAACCATGTTTCTCCTAGGAAACACATACTCCATGAATAAGGGTAGAAATTTTTATCATGTTTTTCTTGAATTTAATTTATTATTACTTATAAAGATTCTACAAAGAATTTTCAACATTTTCACATGCCAAAAATTGAGAAAATTGAATCATTAAATCGTTTAAATCTATAACACAAATTTATATATGAAACTAAACACTCCACCATTAAGAAACACTTAAAACCCTAATTAAATGATGATATTAAATTTTGGATCCTTATATAGTGAAAAGGTATGTTGTTTTGTTTTATAAACAAGTTGAACCTCACTGACCTGTTTTGGTTGATTATTTGAGTTAAAGTGACCCAAAGATTTTATTATTACAGTTTGTTCAGAACTGTCTACAAACAAATATGGTCCTTCTTTTGGTTTTCTAGGTGTGGTTGAACACACTCTCATATATACTCTTGATAAAATATTATCGCAATTATTTTCTTCAGGTATTCTTTTCTATTTTTTCAGTATAGTTCCCCCAGATCATGTAGACTTAAAAATAAATATTCCTAAATAATAATAATCTGGATTTTGTTAAAAAATATTAAATTATTATTAATATTATTATTTTATCGTGGATCATTCTAAGGATAATTGTAAATAATGGAAAATAATAATTAATATATGATTATTCTATAGAAATAATTATCACATCTGTAATTTTAATTCTTCTATGTGGAATTATATGGATTTACCAACAAGGATAATATGGAATAATTTGATAATTTTGAATTTATCCAATAGTGAGATACTTTCAACACATGTGATATTTTATTTATTTATTTTAATAATATTTTTGGAATTGGTTCTAGGTATCCATAATGAACCATTGATGTTAACGTGTCAAAAACTACAATAATAAGTCCCACCAAGAGGTTTTTTTAGCGATAGATGTTTCCACCCCAGCTTTTGAACCACATAGGATGGGTTGTCCTTCACATTGACATCAATGAACATGAGGTAGGAATTTCCTTACATTTTTGGGGCTCTTGATTATATTTGTATCCATGAGAAAATATTTTACATGGCATAGTTAATAGTCATGTCTTAATATGGTCTCATGTGGGCATGTGCATAGCTTGTAAGAACCTTATATGATACTTGTTCCCATGAGTATGTTTGTATCATGTTTATTCTTGTTTTATATTGACCACATGTATTTTATGTTTCTATTTATTCATGATGATATGATGTGATTTACTTTATCATGTACCTTATTATATGTGCCTTTGGAGGTATTATTCTTTGTTCCCAAAGAAGGTGGATCATCATGAAATGTTTGTCCCATAGAGAGGGAGTGAAAATGACTTGTCACGGTGTCAATGATGAACCAATTCACATAATAGGGATATGAAAATTCCTCATGGATGTTGTGTGATACACTTGATGCCTAACGAATTACAAGGATCATATTAACTAAGGCCTAGTGGATAATGAGTAGCAAGATCACTCGATGCCTACTAGATATTGAAAATTATACTCACTTGATACATAGAGTTTATTGAGTAGTTAGTACCAATGATACTGAATGAAATCATTATTAATAGATTACATGGAGAATATTCTTCGATGCCTAGTGGATTCTTAGTGGATGCCTAGAAGAACAACCATTTGATTCCCAGTGGTTGCTGAGAACATGAATTAATTGACGCACAATAGATGTTTAGTTTCATGATTACTATTCACATATCTAGTTCACGATTCCTCATATATCATAACATTCTTTCTAGTATAGAGCCTTAGGAGGTACAACTAGGGCTCATAGTGTATAGGCTAGCACACAGGTTCTCGGTTTTCATTTTTATATATTCTTATATTTTTTTATTCATTTACTATTATCATGGTGTACATTGGTTATACATGAGAACAGTTATTAATGACGCATTGTTAGTTTTCTTCTATGTCTTGTAGTTACAACCTACTCAAGAATTTCAGTTTTCTTGTAGATTTCATAACATGATAGCTGGGGAAGGAAAAGGTCCTTATACTGGATAATTGAGCCATGATGTGTGGACATGGTGGTTGGAATGAGATAAACTATAGATTGTTTTCAACATTATTTATCTTTTAGTATTTTTCATATATACTCTAGTTTGTCTTACCTCTATGAGAGTTTGTTTATTTATTTATTGATTGACATGCGTACTCTTTTTGATTATTTAGTTTCTGTATGATTATAATGACATTTAATTACATTGTTCTATTTATTACTTGTTCTGTGACATAATACTAAGAGTATAGTCTCCCAATAGATAGACTTATACCCTCACTTGTAGTTGGAGGCCTCTTGCATATGGGGATGTGTGCATGAGGTCTTAAGTAACTCTACCTCATACCTAATGTTTCAGGTAAGGATGTTACAAAATTTTAATTGGGATATAATTTTCATATTTTATTTTTTACCAACATGGGATAAGGTTGAAAGGAGATAGTGATGTGGGACTTGAGTTGGGGATTTTCCTTGTGCTTGGATAAAACATGTGTAATTGAGCTCTGAGTAATCATGGAATGGATTTTTGTTTCTATTTTTAATAGATTTAATGTGTGTTCATGCATCATGATTAAGAATATGGGTTCACGTTTCATATATATAACTATTTATATGTTGTATATTTTTTCTTAAATTAAATTCCAAAAATTGCGTTATATGTCTCGGATAGACTCTATGTTATGTGATATTTCTCTTTTTCCATGTTTTTTTAATTTATCTTGTCAGAATTAACTACTTGAACCAAACATGCTATTATGTTATGTTGTATATATTTGAAAATGACTAACATGAAGGGACAATACTTTAGTTAGTGTTATAAGGGGTATACCTTATGTAATGGGTAGACTCCTTAGAAAACCTTGTGAGATCCCGTTGATTGGTTAGGATTTTTTTATGTTCCAAATGTTTCTTTGTGATACAAAAGCTTCCACCTAAGATATGTTCGATGGGAGTTCCAGCTTTGGAAACCCATTATACTCTCATGACAACACCTATGGTTCAGGAATATGTACCTCATCATGACCATGTACTGGCATAGGTGACTCAAGATGTAGAGCCTATTCATCCTGAACTCTTTCATAATGTGCCCTTCCATGGAAAGACTATTTAGAAGACTACCACTTATCATTCTTAGGAAATCCATATCTAACATACTCCATCATTCCAAGGAACTAGAATCCTATAGAATTTAGAAGGTTGGATTGACATTATCGAGAGCATTTTCTAACTAGTACAAACTCTTAGGGAGAGGCATGTGATTCTAGTGTACTTAATATTCCATGGACCAACTAGAAAGTGGTAGACTATCATGATCAAATATGGGATATGAGATTATATCACATGGGTGACCTAAAGGAACAATTTCTTGGGTATTACATTATTTACATGATGAAGAAATTCAATGCCTGGGAATTCATAGGGTTACAATAGGGTTATATGATTGTCTCTCCATATTCTACATGGTTTAAGAAATTATTTCTATTTTCTCATTTATATGAATATAATGAGGCAAATAAGGAGTTAATTTAGGGTATTTGATATGATGATTTATACATAGGTTCTTTGCAAAGCCCTATATATTAAGATGGGGCTATGGGAGGATAGGGACATAGGGTTGCTTCCAACCCATAGAGGGTCAGTGACCAATATTTCTCTCACTACTATGGGATTTAATTTAGGCAGTGGAAAGAGTAAGGTGAAATAATCATGTTAGAGAAAGGGAAGGCAAGTTGAGCAGAGTATTGCTTCTTCAGTTTCCTCAAAAGATAAATTATAGTGTTTCAACTATGGGGAGATCGGTCATTACCATATAGCCTGCACAATACCTCAACGTAAATGTTGAAAATTAATAATGATGGATAATATTAAGCTATTTTTTACAAGGTATATGAGGATAGTATTTCATAGAGGATCTAGGGACACATGGTCTAGGAATCGGGCATCTGTTTGATGTCCTTAGTTGCAATCGCATATGATAGGGACTTTGGTCAGTCACAGGCAGGGTCACAGAGAAAAAAAGGTTGTGTTTATGCAATGGATCAGAGACCAACAGATATTGGTGAGGGATAATTTACAGTTTGAGATATTTTCTTGATCATATATGCTTAATCAAAAACCTTATTGGATACTTCTGTTTCCCTTCCATTATTTTCTACACAAGGTCTTGTTAGACTTGACTTACCATTCACATTATCCTCTATGTTACCTTCCCTTGATACATCATCAGGTGAAAATAATGAAATACTTATGCATGAGAGAGTATTAGTCCCAACATCCATCAAAGAAGAGTTGATGAGATATTTTCATACATATAGATAAATCGGGACATCATTATGTTTGTTTATGGATTCATTAAAAACCTGAGTGCAAAGGCTGAGAACTAGATTCTTGGTGGTTTCTCAAACCACTACCAGGGCCATGTTGAAGTGGTAGGATCTCATGGTGGTCTTTTTTTGGGGGTTACCGAAGACCTCAATGGTTCATGAAGCTTTCTAGGATATTTTTGATCAGCTAAGGAAGGATTCTCAGTTTTTACCAATCAAAGATACTTTCTTAGTAGAAAAGATGTGAAATAATTATATATATAATATTTTATGATTTAATGGATTCATCTTGAGAATATAGATTCCCTTTTCATGTAGTTATTTTTTAAGGACATGGTGAAGGAACTTGGTACCTATTTGGGATTGGGAATAATGTACCATCCTCAAATAGAAGGATAGTTAGAGAAAATGAATACCATATTGTATGATGTTCCCTATGATTTCATCATAGACATCAGTGAAGCCTGGAATGATCATATAGCCTTGGTAGAGTTCTCTTCCAATAACAAAAACATGATTTTATTAAGATGAGTCTTTATGGAGATCTATACAGAAGAAATTTTGTTCCCTATCTTATTGGAGAGAGGTCTATGAGGCAGTAGTTGTTGGGCCTAGTGTGGTATAGGAGACCTTAGAGAGTGTGAAGTTCACTAGGATGTGGTTAGTTATCACTCAGAAAAAGAAGCAATAATATGAATACCATAGGATATAAACGTTATAGTTCTTTTTTGGTGATAGAGTTTTCTTCTGAGTGTTACCTCATTTGTACATAATCAATTATACAAACAAGGGATAATCACATAAGGGTCTATTGGACCCTTTGAGACAATTGACTGTGTTGGGGAAAATGGTGAACTATTTAGATCTTCTTCTCACAACTAAGGTATGCACAATCTGTTCCATGTTTTATGGCTCTAGGAAGAAGAAAAATAGTGTGCATGTTATATACTATGAGGATGTGGAGTTAGAGCCATATGTATCAAATATGGGGAATCCAATGAAAATTATAAACTAGAGTGAGAAATTATTTATAGGTGAGAAGGAACAACTTGTTGAAATTTGGTGGTTGCATGGACTGATCCAGGAAGAGATGTGTGAGTGGGATTCAAATGAATATTCTTAGTGAATCGAGTTATTTGAGAAAGACCATTGGAGATACTTCTCAAGGATAAGAATTCGTTAATAGGGGATAATTTTAATATACTAAATTTTTTAATTGCACTTAAAACCCACTTTGGAATTTATTCAATATTTCTTTTTATATGAGATTAATTTTTCTTCAATTAAATGAAAGATTGTATGATTTTTGGTGTTAAGTTATGGTAGTGGTGTGTTTAAAGTCTATATATTATTGAAAAAGTGGGTTTTAGGACCTTGAGTAAGGATAAAAATACTTTTTCATAACCTTTGTAAGGGTGTATCAATTTTTATAGGGTTTTATAAGGTTACCGAGAAACATTGTAAGGGTAAATACCTTTTTCATGCATTGTGTAAGGGTACCAATCCAGAGTGTATGGGTATGTGTGACATGTGTAAGGGTACATTCTCACATAAGGGTACTATGTAAGGGGTAACTCATAGCTGTGTAATGATAACCTACACATTATAAGTGATATGTAACGTTACATAAACTCATTTTTATGGGTAAACCCAAGTTACCCTTGTGCATCACATACTCTATTAGTAAGGGTAGTGATTTTTACCATATTATTTTTAGTAATTTTGCTTTTTATTCCCTAAGAAAAATTATGCAATAAATTTTAAATGTTTTTAAATGAAAAAAGTCATGAAAACTATATCCTTGGATAATTTTAATATTTAACTCATATTTAGGGATGAAATTCAACACTATACTATTATGAATAACATAAAACTGAAATTATCCTATGATATTTAATTTAGGATTTTTATTATAGTACACATGTTCACTATTCTGTTTTCTAAAATTTTCATGTCCCACATCATTTTTTTGATTGATTATTTGAGTTTAAGAAGCTCAGATAATACATTGTTTTACTTTAGTGAAAACATTCAATGAAAAAATATGAGCCTTCTTCTAGTTTTCTATACATGACTAAATAGAGACTCTCCTCTAATCATTGGAGAATACTCTCTCAATTATATGTTTATCTATGTACCCTTTTGCATATGTTTATAAATCTATTTCTCACTGAGCCTCTAAAATTTAAGGATTAATATTTCTAAAAGAATATATATTTTATGTTTTATATTATAATAAAGAATAATTATTACCATTTTATTGAGGATTATTATTGGGAGAATGATCCTAAAAGATAAAGAATAAATATTCTAGTATTATTCAAAAGTGTGAATCTTATTATCACATACATGATTGAAATCATTCTCTAAGGAATTATTTATATTTATTAGGAAGGATGATATATAAAATTTGATACTTTGGAAATTATTCAAGATAAATAAACAATAATGGAAATTAATATTTTATTTAATTTTGAAATAAAATAGTTGTAATTGGTTATAGGTATCCTTAGGGAACCATGAATGTTGATATATCTAAAACTATGACAATAAGTCCCTAAATGATGTTTTCATGGTTATAAAGGCTTCCACTCCAGCTTTAGAACCACATATGGTGGTGTATCCTTGATATTGGCATTGAAACAAATTGAGGTAGGAAGTTATTTAAATTTCTTGGGAACATGTTTACACTTATTTACAAGATACAATATTTTTTTTGGAATACATAATAATCAGGTTTGAGTATGATCACATATTGGTGTGAGCATATCTTGTAAGAACCTTATATGATACTTTTTTCCATGAGTACCTTCCAACCATGTTTGTTCATTTTTGAGGTTCATCGCATGTATTTAATGTTTTCAAAATGTCGTGATTATATGATGTGTTTCATGAATGTGTACCTTGTTATGTGTGTCTTTATAGGTACTGTTATTCACTTCAAAAGTACGTGGACCATCATGACATGTTTATCCATTATATGGGGAGTGTGCATGACCTGTGATGATGGAACTACGCATAGTGAATGGACGTGATGATTCCCTCTATATTCCATGTGATAAACATAATTCCTAGTGGATGACAAGGTGTATGCTGCTCAAGACATTGTTGGTGTGGAGTAATAAGACCGCCTGATGCCTAGAGGATTCTAAAAACATGACTCAATTGATTCTCAGTGGATGATGAGTAATACATACATGTGATGCTGAGTAGCATGATTACTTGAAGATACCAAGGAGAATGATCCATGATTCCTAGTGGATATTGGGTAGTACTATAATTCAATACCAAGTGAATTACAAGAATATGATCATTTTTATTCTTAGTGGATGTTGAGTAGCATGATTACAATCCTCATAGATAATTATTTTCTACTTCTGATATCTTGGAAAATTTTCTGACATGGATTCACAGTAGGTATGACTGGGTCACAGGGTGGCATGGTTTTCATAGGGGTCTCAGTTTTAGTTTTTTTAATGTTTTTATTCATGTATAAACATTTAATATAATCTTGAAATACACCTATTATACCTGTGAAAAATTATTAGGGATTCATTTATTGTGTTCTACTAATTCTTTTTCTCACACCCTACTCAGGAATTTCAGTGCACTTACAGATTTAATGACCATAGATCTGATGAAGGGAAAGGGACCAATGGTGGACAGTTTTTCTATGGATCATGGAGATGGAGGAATAGTCAGGAGAGACTCATGGGGTTTAAAAATTTTTTATTTACATATTTATCTACTACACATATTCTTGGGTTTGGCTTACTTCCTTGGGAGCCCTTTTTTTATTTTGTTTTATGACATGTTTACTCTTTTGATTATTCAATTTTCACATGATTAATCTATCAATTCATAAAAATGTTTTATTTATTAATTTTTCTACAACATTATAATAAGGGTATAGTCTTCCCACTAATATAATTAGAACCCAATTTCTATTTGTCATTTTCTTGCATATGTGGAAGAATTCATGAGGTTATGTGGCACTCCATATTGAACTCGGTGGTTCATGTCAGAATGTTATAGTATATATAATAATTCTTCTCTTTATTACACATTAATTCATGATTTATTACCTAAGAGTACACATGATAAATCCAAAAATATTGAGAAATATGATTTCTTAAATAATTAGGTACATTACATAACAACTTTAAAAAATCAAAAACATCATATTTATTGAAAACATACTTAACATGCTTGTACTTAAAACTGCATGGGATAACCATGAGACATACATAAGAAATGGGTGACATATAAATCCCTGTAAGGAAATAAAATAGGAATACCATGATAAAATTAATACATTTTAGATAATAGGCATATAAATGAGGCATAAATGGAGTGATAATCATAAACATTAATAATAAGGCATTATATAACATGATAACATAATGAAAACATGGGAAATGTGGAAACAACTTAAAATACTACATCATAAATAGAGGTCAATGATAAATTCCATGAAAACATGGTGGAAAAAGTCCCATTATAGATTAGGTTCACTCCCTAATCACTTTCATGGAATCTCATGATACTAAAACGTTACCCAATTCATTGGATTTCTATATAATTATTGGTGCACCGATCACATTCATCTCAGTCTCATGCTTAAGTGTTCCACATAGATCATAAAACGTGGATTCATTCATAATCATATATTATTACATGATAAAGGAGTGTGGAATATATATATAAATATAATTCCCTAATAAAATAATTACAATTTCATAAAGGTTAAAAACATTAATATGAAATTGTTACAAGTATTCATTGCACAATTTTTTGTCCAAGAAAATTAATGAGGAATTTCGTCAGCATAACAGGGGCCTATAAATGTTCATAGAAATGATTGATGAGATTTAAAGGGATTTATAATATTTTATGAATCGTAGTTTAAGTAAAATTTTTATGTAATTTAATATCCCAACATTATGGATTACTGAAAAATGGAATAAGATAAAAAAAAATTCTTGAATTAATAGGAGAAAGAAAAGAACACTTACTAAATTTACGTATGGTTACAGGTGTACATAAGGGTTAAAGGGAGTGATTAATGAGAGTGAAAGAGGTATCTCATTGCATGAGAACAAATAAAAAGTAGGTGTGTTTTATTAAAACACTAATAAATAACCATAATTTGAAACTAAGAAGCATATCATAAAAGATGTTCTTCAATGGAAATGAGAAGATAGAAATCCCTTACCTTGAGAGAGTGAATCCAAATGCATGGGATATGATTATTGAGGGCTTAGAGGAAACATTGTAGGATACTACAGAGGAGAGGGCAGTGTAAGGATTTGATTCAAGTATTTTTAGTTAATATAAATGGAATCTGGGGTTGGTTTATATTGGAAAAGAGTGTTGAATTCTTTATTATTTCTTAAAAATAGGTTATTGACTCTATATAATAAAATAACCAAAAACAAGATAATTCCAAGGGGTTTTTACCCTATTTTGTCATGACCCCCTCCCACCAAAGATTCCCCTCTTGAGCTGGCAATGGTGAAAGGGAGATAATGACCCCCGAGTCCCGTCTCCAGTAGGCCCCATGGTGGCGACTAGTACCAAGGGTATGAGTTTTCACAAATATGGGAGGCATTACCCTTTTTATTATTTAGGAAAGGGAAATAGGACAAGTCAACCACCAAAAAAGAAAAGAACATGTGTACAGAAATAAACCCAAACCAATCCCACATGCATGTTTAAATAGTTCTAAAACAAGGTACAAGTAAAAGAAAGCTCAAAAGTACAATACCAAAAAGAAACAAGTGTACAACAACAACAACAACAACTCCAACTGTCTGACTACTAGGGTCCCACACAGCCCTGGTAGTCCTCCTGGAAACCTGAAAGTAAACATAGGGTGAGCATACAAGTATACTCAGTAGGGAAACCTAAAGCTCTCGGGCACAAGTGGGGAGACATCCTAATGTCCCGTGAGAACAACAGAGGAAACCTAGTAAGGAATTATATCCACCCAACCTCACCTGCCACACTCACCAAAAACACAATCACAACAGGTAGTAGTATATAAGAAACAAGAGTATTAGGCACCCTGCACCATTTCCCTCTAGTTAGCTGCTCTTCCTAATGATGAACGTCCTGAAGCTGCCACACTCTCCCCGCCACACACACCTGGGCCTCACAAACCACACATCCCGCCCGCACACACCTGGGCCTCACAACCACGCATCCCGCCCGCACACACATGGGCCTCACAACCACGTATCCCACCCACACACACCTGGGCCTCATCCCGAAGATTCTTAGGAAACAGTAAAACCTTCCTGAAGGGTCTTGGGCTAAAACCACCCCAATCATAACCTACCCGAAGAGTCTTAGGTGTATGTTCGCCTCAAGCAATCATAGCCTATGGAAGAAGGAGGAGGAAGGATCTAGTAACTATGGTAAAATACCCTCTCCCATGAAATGGGAGTGTTCGGCACTAAGTGGTCAACATGGGTGGGGTGAGATAAAACACAAAATATACAAATATATACATATACCAAACACTCAGCCCAACCTATGGATTCTAAATAGAGAAACTGATCACGTGCCTCGGCACTGCTACAATGAAGAATGCATCCAACAGACAACCCCAACCCCATTTAGGTTTTCATGTTTTAGCAGAATCAATTTATTTAGTTCCTTAACTACTGGGAAACTATCCCCAACCAACCACATCGATCATTCATAAGACATATCCATGCCATCCATAAATCAAGTTAGGAAAACACAAGCAACACAACCAATTACTTCTTATCAACCATCCAACCCATTGATTATTAATCACATTCCATTACCATGACCCACCATTCATTAACTCTTCCACTTTTATTTATTATTCACAACCCATAGTTCGTTCACATTCAAACACATCCCTGCAGCCCCGCTGCCAACTTCCATAACCACAACTGCACCGTAACCCATACATCATTATCCATTTAATACCATTTATCGCAGCCCCACTTCCCATCACCCTCATAACATTGACACCATCCCACAACCAAGACAACTGTAACCCCACTGCTCACCTGATCCACAGCAACGCACAAAATATCCCCATCACATGCCACGTTACCAAGACAACACGCACATGTTCATTATTCCATTTTTGTTTAACCAGGGTGATCACATAAGGGTTCCTGATTTTAAACACACAACATTACGTGATTAACCAATTTCCACATTCCACAAAGTTTCCATCCACAAAACGGTCTACAAAGATAGGGAAACATTTAATTGCGCAAGAAAAGTCCCTCAACGAATGTGTTTTTTAGTAGGCATAAACCTATTCAATTCACAACATATCAATAGGATATAAAAAGATATACATAACAACTTTCCCCATACCCGTTCTTTAACCAGTTATTATCTTTATTTAATGGTTCAACTGTTTATCAAGATAACAAGAGGATACCCACCCCGCATAATGCACAAATTAGAGAGACAAAGGTAATATCCCTACCTAAACAGGTTCTGATCACAAACCTCACCCGGATCGACCTTAGAAGACGTTCGTCGGTGTCCGTCACTTCTATCGGGTCCCGGAAAAACATCCTCGGGTGGAAGTAGTGGAGGAAAGTCCAAAGAAAATACAATATATCCAATCTCATAAGTTCCGTCTCATCGTTACGATCTCGTGGCCGCTGACGGATCGTAAATCGGAGCTCGGACGTAGAAGTTATGGAAGAAAGAGCCTTCGAGTCTCTTGGGAGAACTTTGCTCAGAGGAAAGGTGAGGAGAGGGGTGAGTTTAAAAGGAGGAGGGTACCCCTCCTTTTATAGGCGAGAAAATCAAAATTACATGTTGTGTATTTTATGGTACATGGCGTGTACTTGGTTATTTCACACGGTCACTATGTGGCTTCCAACACGGCTCTACGGCCGTTGACTGGTCAACACATGGTTTGAGGGTAACACATACGTGGGGAGGGACTAAACGGCATGTAGTTTGGACACACGGTGTGTACCCATTTATTTCACATAGCAAGGTCACAACCTTCAACACGGGGTATACCTGGCAAGGGTGTACACAGCATGTACCCAAACCACACGGCGTGTAGTTTCAAAATTCTGGAAAGTGTGGGAAAATTCCATTTTACCCTCCAGAACACTTCGTGACCTTCTTTTTGACAACGGAATGGGCCGGAGAGGTCTGGTCCATTACATAAGATACCTCTTAAAACATTCTCATCCCTGATAATTCAAAAACCATCCCAGAGGAATCCAAAAAGATACCTATTAGGGTACTTGTTATAATAGGAACCCAAACAACAACCTTAATCATATGTGTTAGGAATTCCTTCTCCTATGTCGAGATATTATCCACTTTAGGCGGCACTGACTCGCTGACATAAGTTTAATCGCATCCTCATTAATGTTTCTTGATTATGAATTGGGTCTTCTCACTTTCATACATTAGGATTTTTCAACTCACACTACCCCCAACACCACACAACCAACACACTGCCTGAACATGTTGTTTTGGGGAAAATTCGTTCTTCTATGTCGAGATATTATCCGCTTTAGGAGGCACTGACTCGCCCGTATGGGTTCAGTCGCATCCTCATTAATGCGTCTCAATTAAGAGTCAGGTTTTTTTCTTTTCCCCACACATCCGGAGATGCTACACACTTCTAGAGAACAAGGAAACAAAAGGTCTCGCAACCGACAAGCCAAGCATTCCATATATCAAAGGTACAGAGTACAACATCAACACAAAGCTCAGAAGAACAAGGAAAACACAAGTCAAAACAACCCTGGGTACAGAGCGTGCATCTGGGTCTCCCGCTTCCAAGTGCACTCCTCGAGGCCGCCATTCATCCACAACACACGAACCAACGGAATGGTTCATCCACGGAGCACCTTCTCTTTACGACCCTCGATTCTGACTGGTCGTTCCTCAAAGGTTGCATCGTCTCCCATATCTAGCTCTCCCCAATCGATAATGTGAGAGTCTTCATGTGATTACCGACGAAGCTGGGAGACATGGAATACGTCATGAACCTTCTCCAACTGAGGTGGAAGGGCCAACTGATATGCCACCTCGCTGACTCGCCTCAGCACCTCAAAAGGTCTGATGAACCTAGGTGAGAGCTTTCTCCCTTTCCCAAACCTATGCTTCCCCCTTCGAGGGGAAACCTTCAAGAACACATGATC
Organism: Viscum album; assembly: GCA_963277665.1. Classification (NCBI taxonomy): domain Eukaryota; kingdom Viridiplantae; phylum Streptophyta; class Magnoliopsida; order Santalales; family Viscaceae; genus Viscum; species Viscum album. The sequence continues at coordinate 2,038,685,237 of OY728156.1, forward strand.
CCCCACCTCAAAATCCAAGGGTGGCGCCTCATCCGATGATCATGATAAGACATCTGTCGGTCCTGAGCCGCTTTCATCCTCTCACGTACAAGCTGGACTTTATCTGTGGTGCTCTACACTACCTCTGGCCCAAGAGAACCTGTCTCACCAACCTCTACCCAGCAAATAGGTGAACGATATGGCCTTCCATACAAAGCCTCAAATGGTGCCATGCCAATAGTATAGTGGATGTTGTTGTAGGAAAACTCTACTAAAGGCAAGTGTCGTACCCATGATCCTTTGAAATCCAGAATGCATGCTCATATCATGTCCTCCAACGACTAGATAGTATGCTCTGTCTGCCAATTGGTTTGGGGGTGGAAAGCAGTAATAAGGCATAGCTGGGTGCCAAAAGCATGTTGTAACGCCCTCTATACTCGTGAGGTAAACCGAGTATCCCGATCTAAGAAGATGGTCTTTGGAACTCCATACAAACACACCACTTCGTCTACGTACCTCTGTGATAAGATACTCACCAGGCCCGACTCCTTAATTGCTAAGAAGTGAGCTGATTTCGTCAGTCGATCCACCACTACGCAGATAGCATCATAACCACCCTGAGCTCTGGGTAGTCCTGTGACGAATTCCATTGAGATGTCATCCCACTTCCACTCGGGGAAATCTAAAGGATGCAACAAACCACTGGGAACACGGTGTTAAAACTTCACTTGCTAACACACTAGGCATTTAGCCACAAACTCTGCCACTTCCCGTTTCACCCCAGGCCACCAAAATTGTTCCCTCAGGACTTGGTCTATTTTGGAAACTCCTGGATATACCGCCAAGGCTGAGCTATGGAACTCACAGAGAACTCCCTCACACATTGTCTCCGGGAAAAAAAACATTCCATGGAAAATCATCTGATGCTGGTTGTCCTCTGACCATCCTTCTGGAGCGTTCCCCTGATCAACACGATCCTGCATCACTTCCACCTCAGAGTCCTCCCACTGAGACTCTTCCACCTACTGCAACAAGGAGGATTGCACCGTCATCTGAAACAAACAGCCTCTAACACCTTCTACCCTAACATCGAAGTGCAAGGCAGCCAACTCTCTCATCACCTATCAAGCATCAGTGGATTCCCGAAACAATTCCTGATGCGACTTCCTGCTCAGGGCATTAGTGATAACATTTCCCTTACCTTCAGTGTAAGAGATCTCAAAGTCATAGTTTTGGAGAAACTCGACCCATCTCCGCTGCCATAAGTTCATGTCATGCTGGGAGATGATATAACGCAATCTCTTGTGATCTGAGAAGACAAAAAAGCGCTCCCCAAAGAGGTAATGTCGCCACAACTTCAGTGCGAACACCACTGTTGTAAGCTCTATGTCATGGGTGGAATAGTTATGCTCGCGAGGGCATAACTGCCTAGACCCATAATATATCACTCCCTTATTCTGCATCATCACGCACCCCAGACCAAGTCTAGAAGTATCACAAAACACCTTATAAAACAACCCTTCCTCTGGAAACCTGAGTACGAGAGCACTGACCAACTTCTCCTTCAGGTAGTCGAAAGCCTTCTGGCATTTCTCGCTCCATAGAAAGACCTGGTTCTTCCTAGTCAAAGCTGTCAATGGAGTAGCAACTCAAGAGAAGTCCGAAACAAACCTCCTATAGTAACCTTCTAACCCCAGGAAACGACGAACTTCTGCCATGATCTTGGGTGCCTCCCAAGAAACAACTGCCTCCACCTTCGACGGGTCCACTGACACTCCATTCTGAGACACTATGTTCCCAAGGAAGTGTATATCTTGCATCAATAACATACACTTCGACAATTTCCCATAAATCTGGTGGTGTTGAAGGACTTCCAAGGCTGCCCTGAGATGCTCAACGCGATCCTCCTCTGATCTTGAGTAGATCAAGATTTCATCGATAAACACAATGACGAACTGATCCAGAAACTCTCGGAAGACAAAGTTCATAAGTCCCATGAACACAACCGGTGCATTCGTAACTTCAAACGGCATCACTACAAACTCGAAGTTCCCATACCTATACCTGAAATCCGTCTTCGAGATGTCACTATCCTTTACCCTCACCTGATGATATCCGGATCGTAGATCAATCTTAGAAAACTAACCTGCTCCCCTCAGTTGGTCGAAGATATCATCTATCCTTGGAAGGGGGTAATGGTTCTTGACTGTTACCTGGTTCAACCTTCGGTAGTCTATGCATAGACTGAGACCACCATCTGCCTTCTTCACGAACAAAACTGTAGCACCTCATGGCGATACACTGGGTCTAACAAAACCCTTCTCCATCAAATCCTCAATCTGAATCTGCAACACCCACAAATCCAAAGGTGCCACCTGATAAGGGGCCATCGAAATCGGATGGGCACCAGGTAGTAAGTCTATCCCGAACTCAACGTCGCATGGGGGGGGGGGGGTTGAGTCGCAATATCCTTAGAAAAAAACATTGAGGAACACCCCAACAACCTCTGGGACATCCATCATCATTGTATCAGCTGTAACCACTAATATCCCGCCTAACAAGGAAAGGAGAGCCTTCACAGGACGGCTTCCCACCCGATAGCTACTCTCTCCAATAAAAGAAATGTGTTGCCCATCCATGTCGGATAACACGACTCTTCTCCAGAAGCATTTGATAACGACACTAACAGAAAACAACCCGCCGATTCCTAGGATGACATCGTATGGCTACATATGTAGCAGAAGAAGGTCCCCACTAGATCTATGTGGTCCCAACGTCAGCCCACATCCCCGACAAACACAAGATACGTTGCTCTGGCCTCCAACTGGTGTACTCAACACCAGTGTTACGGAAAGTCTCTATACGTCTAGACCCAAAGAATGGGATAGAATAGGTGCAACAAAGGAGTGTGAATCTCGTGAATCGAACAAAGCAGAAACAAAAGTGCTGAACAAACAAATTGTACCTCGCACCACCTCTGGTTCTGCTGGAGCTATCAACTCTGTTGTGTGCACCTGTCCACGCCCAACTCCTCTGCCTCTCTGATGTCATCCACCTCTCCGACCACGCCCTTTTCGAGGTCCCTGGGAGAACCCTGAGGTCGGCCTCCTCCCATATAGTCTTCCCTCGGAGGAGCGTGGTCCTGCTACTGCTGGAAGGGCCTCGCCGACAACTGGTGCTGCTGAGGTGGGCGCTGAACCTTCCCACCTCCACTGTACTGAGCTCGGGTCGGGCACCGACTATGAACGTGCCCGAAACCTCCACAAGAAAAACTCATCGTTCCTGGGCTCGTGAAAAAGGGACGAGGACCCAAAGATCTGAACTGGAACTGCAGGGGCCTACTCCCCACTGGCCTGAACCTGGAAGGTCCCGTCACAGGGGACCTGCTACTGACTGCCTTCCCCTTCAACGAGCCCGGCTAGATCCCCTCTCAGGTTGCACCACCCAGTGATTTCATCCTCTCTACAACCTCTACCTTCTTCTGTACCTCCAAGTACTTCGGAAGGGTGAAGGGGGTGACAACATTCTAGAGTGAAGGATGAAGCGCATCCTCCAAACGTCTCACCCAAGACTCCTCATCCGGAAAGAGATCCATAGTAAAGCACAGGTGATCCTTGAACTTGATCCCCAACTCTCTTAGAGACATACTCCCCTACTGAAGGGAGAGTAACTCCAAGCACTTATCCACCTTGATCATAGAAGAAAGGAATTCCTCTCAGAATTACTTCTCAAAGACAGACCATGGAATCTCCGCCTCTATCCTCTCTCTGAGGTAGAGCATCCACCATTGTGGCACTGCACCTCTCAGCTGACTGACTGCTAGGGGATCCTAGTACTCCCCCGGAGCACAGAACAAGGTAAAAGAGATCCCTAGCTCCTCAAGCCACCCCTCTGTCTCTGTATCTGAAGTACTACACTCGTACTTCTTGCGGGTCTGCCGCTGAAAAGAACAGAGAGTCTTCTTCCACTGGATATCTTCCTCCTCTCGGTCAATCCTCAACTGATCGACCACCTGAATCTACTGGGCCTCAGCCGTCTGAGCCTCCCGGGGATGACGTCCAGGTGCCATAGTTGTATGGTAAACAAATATCGCCTAATCCCAAGTAGTAAGGAAAAGCTCAAGGGTTTATTTTATCATTTTATTTCAATTTTTTCCCAGAACAACCAAATCAAGTAAAACACAATCATGATGATGCATGTACCTTCCCTAGGGTCACTACCCTACAATCAATGTAGTATCACTTGGTCATTCGGTAGGCTCAGAGTCCTTGCATCGGATCACGGGGGGCCCTAAAATCTCGTGTCCTAGCTGGTCTTCCCTGGACTATGTCACACACCAAGATTATCGAACAATGTTTCCCTACCATCCCATGCAATCCTCTCTGCGCCTAACTCTAGACTCCATCCTATCTCTCATCCATCACCTCTGATACCATTCTGTCACGACCCCCTCGCACCAAAGATGCCCCTCCTGAGCTGGCAATGGTGAAAGGGAGATAATGACCCCCGAGTCCTGCCTCCAGTAGGCCCCCGGGTGGCGACTAGCACCAAGGGTATGAGTTTTCACAAATATGGGAGGCATTACCCTTTTTATTATTTAGGATCGGGAAATAGGACAAGTCAACCACTAAAAAAGAAAAGAACAAGTGTATAGGAATAAACCTAAACCAATCCCACATGCATGTTTAAATAGTTCTGAAACAAGATACAATTAAAAGAAAGCTCAAAAGTATAATACCAAAAAGAAACAAGTGTAAAGCAACAGAAACAACTCCAACTGTCCGACTAGTAGGGTCCCGCATGGCCCTAGTAGTCCTCCGGGAAACCTGAAAGTAAACGTAGGGTGAGCATACAAGTATACTCAGTAGGGAAACCTAAAGTTCTCATGAAAAAGTGGGGAGACATCCTATTGTCCTGTGATAACAGCAGAAGAAACCTAGAAAGGACTTCTATCCACCCAACCTCACTAGCCACACTCACCAAAAACACAATAATAACATGTAGTAGTATGTAAGAAACAAGAGTATTGGGTACCCCGAACTATTTCCCTTTAGTTAGCTGCTCTTCATAACGACGAATATCCTGACGCTGCCAGACTCTCCCTGCCCACACACACCTGGGCCTCACAAACCACACATCCCACCCGCACACACCTGGACCTCACAACCATGCATCCCGCCCGCACACACCTGGTCCTTACAACCATGCATCCTGCCCGCACACACCTGGGCCTCACAACCATGTATCCCGCCCGCACACACCTGGGCCTCATCCCAAAGATTCTTGGGAAACAGCAAAACCTGCCCGAAGGCTCTTGGGCTAGAACCACCCAAATCGAAACCTACCTAAAGAGTCTTAAGTGTAAGGTCGCCTCAGGCCATCACAGCCTAGGGAAGAAGGAGAAGGAATGAGCTAGTAACTATTGGAAAATACCCTCTCCCATGAAATGGGAGTGTTCGGCACTAAGTGCTAAACTTGGGTGGGGTGCGATAAAACACAAAATATACAGATATATATATATACCAAACACTCAGCCCAAACTATGGCTTCAAAACAGAGAAACTGAGCACGTGCCTCGGAACTGCTACCATGAATAATTCATAAAACAAACAACCCCAACCCCATTTAGGTTTTCACGTTTTAGCAGAATAAATTTATTTAGTTCCTTAACTACTGGGAAACTATCCCCAACCAACCACATTGATCGTTCGTAAAACATATCCCTGCTATCCACAAATGAAGTTAGGAAAACACAAGCAACACAACCAAGTCCTTCTTATCAACCATCAAACCCATTGATTATTAATCTTGTTCCATTGCCATGACCCACCATTCATTAACTCTTCCACTTTTATTTATTATTCACAACCCACAGTTCGTTCACATTCAAACCCATCCCTGCAGCCCCGCTGCCAACTACCATAACCCCAACTACACCGTAACCCGTACATCATTATCCCTTTAATACCATTTATTGCAGCCCCATTGCCCGTCACCCACATAACATTCACACCATCCCACAACCAATCCAACCGTAACCCCGCTGCTCACCTAATCCACAACAACCCACAAAACACCCCATCACATGCCACGTCACCAAGGCAACACCCACATGTTCATTATTCCATTTTTATTTAACTGGTGTCATCACACAAGGGTTCCAGATTTTAAACAGCCAACTTTACGTGATTATCCAATTTCCACATTCCACAAAGTTTCCATCCACAAAACGGTCTAGAAAGATAGGGCAACATTTAATTGCGCAAGAAAAGGCCCCCAACAACCATGATTTTCAATAGGCATAAGCCTATTCAATTCACAATATATCAATAAGATAAACAAATATAAACATAACAACTTTCCCCATCCCCGTTCTTTAACCAGTTATTATCTTTATTTAATGGTTCAACTGTTTCTCATGAAAACAAGAGGATACCCACCCCGCATGATGTACAAATTAGAGATACGGAGGTAAGATCCCTACCTCAAGAGGTTCTGATCATAACTCTCCCTCGGATCGACCTTAGAAGACGTCTGTCGGCGTCCGTCACTTCTATAGAGTCCCGGAAAAACCACTTTGGGTGGTAGTCAAGAAGGAAAGGCCAAAGGAATGAAAACAGATCCAAGCTCGGAAGTTCTGCCTCATTGTTACGATCCCGTGGCCACTGACGGATCGTAAATCGGAGCTCGGACGTAGAAGTTATGGAAGAAAGAGCCTTCGAGTCTCTTGGGAGAACTCTGCTCAATGGAAAGGGGAGGAGAGGGGTGAGTTGAAAAGGAGGAGGGGACCCCCCCCTTTTATAGGCGAGAAAATAAAAAGTACACGGTGTTTAATTTATGGTACATG